>OY728128.1:2127407027-2129907027 GCA_963277665.1 Viscum album | reverse complement strand
TGGTGAAAGGTACACTTACCATCCAATTTAAAGTAGAAAATGTTTTATTTGATTTTGGATCCACTTACTCTTTCATTTCTAAATAATTTCTAAGGGTATATTTTTATTACCTCAACAATTTGATGTTGAGTTAACTATGAACAATCCTAATGAAACAATGGTTATATAAAAAGTTTATAATTTTTCTCCAATTTATGTTTTTGGGAAAGTTGTACATGAAAATCTTTTGATTCTTGGAATAGATTGGCTTTCTCTATATGGATCTCATATCAATTTCCTTGGAAGGGATGTCACATTTCATATTCCGGATCAATTTAAGATCATGTATCACTGAAAGTATGATTATGATCTTCCATTATAAATTTATTCCATCTTATGAGTCTTGATTTATATAAATTAAGGTTATCTATCTCAAATGTATTGGGAGAAACTAACAATTAAGAATACACCCATTGTATGAAATGTTGATAAAGTATTTCTAGAAAATTGTGAGTTCTTCCACCATATCATGAGGTTAAGTTTTCAATAGAACTCGTAATGGGTTATATTCCTAATTCAAAGACACCTTATATAATAGCCCCAATTATGACATAAGAATTTTATAAGTAAATCTAATAGAATCATTAAAAGGGATTCATAAACCCCAGTGTTTCAACTTTGGGTGCACCTGTTTTGTTTGTTAAGAAGGAATATCGATCAATGAGACTCTGCATTGATTATCGAGAACATAACTAGATCCCTATCAAAAAAGAAATCCACTTTCCTACATTGATGACTTATTTCAACAACAATATGGAGATCAATAATTTTCCAAGATTGGTCTTTATTCAGGATCTCATCAATTAAAGTTTACGAAGGAGGGTATACCAAATACGACATTCTATATAAGGTATGGGAATTGTGAATTTATAGTTATTCCTTTGGTATTTCTAGTTCTCCTTCTATAATCGCTGATCTAATGTATAATGACTTTATATAATATCCAGATCAGGTTTTGGTTGTATGTATAAATTATATTATTACCTATTCAAAGAGAAAGGAAGAGAATGAAGATCACATGAGAATTGTACTTAAGACCATGTGAAAGGGGATGAATTGCACAAAATTTACAAGATATGGATTTTTCTTTGGAAAGATTTATTTTTTGGTTACATAATACCAATATAGGGGATATCTACAGATCCAAAAAACAAAAGTTATTGAATTTTGGGGGAGACTAAAAAAGGTAACTAATATATGAATTTTTCTTAGTTCAGTTAAATATTTTCAATGTTTGGTGAATTAATTTTCATGATTAACTAATCCACTCACCAGGTTTACACAGAGAAGAGTTATGTTTGTGGGGATGGAGGAATGTGATGAGAATTTCAAATTGATAAAAATATAGTTAGCTAGTGAACTTTTCCTCACACTGCCTTATAGTGTACAATGGTTTGTAATCTACAGTGATGCATCCAAGAAAGAGATGGGTTGTGTTCTCATTAAAAATGATATTGTGATATGTTATGCCTCATAAAATTTAAAATCCATTAGAAAAATTACCCAAATCATGATTTGGTGTTGGATATGGTAATCTATGATGTAAAGATTCAAGGATATTATATTTATGGTCAAAGGTGTGATATTTATACTGATCATATATATTTAATGAATTTTTTCACACAAAAGGATATGGATATGCATTAAATAAGATTTTTGGAGTTGATTAATGATTATGAATTCTCAATACATTGCCATCATGGGAAAGTGAACAAGGGGGTAGATTCTTTGAGTCTAACGGATCATGCTAGCCATTCCATTGTGAGGATCAGAAAAGATCCAATATTTATCGATTTGGAAAGGATGTATATGGATGATGTTGATCTATAAAAGAAGGTGAGAAATTTTCATTTATCCACCCTTGATTATAATTGAATAATATTGTTCAATAATGGAATATTTATTCCTCCTATATCAAAATTAAAGAAATTATTATTAGATAAGTCTCATAGTTATTCACTATATATTCATTCTAGAAGCCCAAATACGTATAGGGACCCGAATGAGTATTTTTGGGGGGATGTAATGAAATATGATGTTTCTCAATATGTCCATTGGTGTTTGTTTTATTAGCATGTTAATTTTGAGAGATAGAATCCAAAGAGGATGTCACAACCATTACCCATACCAGAATGTAAATAGAGAACTTCACTATGGAATTTTTATTTAGACTTACCAAATATATATATTCCATAATTCTATATGGGTTATAGTTGATCAACTTATGAAATTGAAACACTTTATTGCTATTAGAGAGGATTTATCTCTAGATCGACTTGTCGGGATATATATAAAATAAGTAGTAAGATTTTATGGATTACAAATTTTCATTATATCTGATCAGGATCCAAGGTTTAACTCAATGTTTAGAAAGATAACTTATCATTTTCTAGATACAACGTTATGTTTCATCACTAGTTATCATCCTCAGTTAGACGTTCAATCTGAGAGACTAAATCAAACTCTATAAGACATGTTGAGAGCTTTCCCCATGGATTTAAATTTTGGTTGGGATTAAAATCTATATTTGGTGGATTTTCTATCTATAATATCGTTAACTACTATATTAAAATGGATCCTTATAAATCCCTCTGTGGAAAGAAGTGCATAACTCCGACATGATAGGATGAAGTTGGGAAAACAAGGCTATTAGAACGTGCTATTGTTGATTCAATGTTAGAAACGTTCAAACATATTCAACCACACATAAGAGCATATCAGAGTTGAAAAAAGGTTATGTATATAATTGAAGAAAATACATAGAGTTTGAAGCATGTGATAAGGTGTTTCTATGAATATCTACCTAGAAGAGAGTTATGAGATTCGAAAAGAAGGGAAAGCTGAGCCCTTGGTATATTGGTCCTTTTGAAATTCTAGATCATGTTGGGAAAGTGGGTTACCGATTAAAGATTCCACCAAACCTCTCTCAAGTTTAATATGTGTTCCATGTATTTATCTTGAGGAAGTGCATAGATAATACTTCACATGTACTAAACTCATATGTTGTACTGCTGGAGTGAGATCATTCGAATGAATAACAACCTATAGAGATTTTGTATCTAAGATAAAAAAAAATCTATGAATCAAGACCACTCTCCTTGTTAAAGTTATCTAGAGGAACCAAAAAATTTAGGAAACTAAGTGGGAACTTGAGTATGTGATGAGGAAAAAGTATCCTGATATATATTTTTTCGAAATGACTAATTTTGAGGGTGAAATTCAGTTTAAAGGGGTAGAATGTAACACTCAGATGTTTTATGAAATATTCCAAATAACATTAATTCATAAATTTCTTTTTTTGAACACAATAGTGAGTTCAATAAAACTAAAAGACACCCTTAGTATTAAATGAAAATTTTCACCTAGTCATTATGATATAATGAATAAATATAACTAACTTATAAAAAAGTAAACAGAAATCATTGCATACCAATTCATTATGAAAAAAAATCAGTTATATATTTTTATTTTGGTTTTAATGAATTGAATGAATTACTGTTATTAAATGAAGTTAATAAAATATACATGTAATATAATTAATAAAATATTTGTGATATTCATCAAATAATTATTTTTGTCATAAGTTTTGAATAAACCCTATTCGATGTAAAAAACCTATATTTTTTAAAAGGTGAATTTCAAAACTTTTAATGGACAACCCATTTTAGATTAATATCTTCGAACATGAATATTTTTTTTATGAAATAAAAAACATTTTATTTGGAATACATATATTAAAATTTACATTGGATTATTTTTTTTCTATTTTTAGGATAATTTTCAAGTTGTGATCAATAGTAAAAATTCAATATTATTTTTGAAAACAACTTTTTCTATAAAAATAATTCATATTACAAAATTAAATTATTCAATGGTTTTAAATTATAAATATAACATATTTTTATCATTGAATATAATTCATTTCATTAGCATTAATTTTACATTTAATTCAGATGTAAAAACATTTTATCCTTTTGTAATGTTTTATCTTTTGAAACTTGTTCTCTCTTTCCGACATTGGGAACAAATTTTAATGAATTAACAAAACTTATGTTATTTGAATATTGAAAATTGGATTCAATATTTTTTATTTTTAGGTTCAAATTATGTAAATATATTACATTTATTTTCAGGAATTATGAATAGTAACTTATGTAATTTTTATTAATATGGTAAAAGGGTAAATTGGGATATTAAGAATACAAATTATATGATGAAATTACCCTAACACTTGTAATAATATCCTTTTATGGGTTTTTTTTGACCTAAATCAACATTGGGTTGAAATGGTGTCCTTTGAAGGCACTTGGATGAGAGTATGACATTAAATTTATTTTATTTAAAGAAAAATAAAATATGTCTTTCTCAAATTTTAATAACTAAATAATTTTTAATATAATTTTAAAAAGAAGTTAAATTCAATTATAAATATTCCATTGAAATATAAAATGGTTTTTTGTCATGATAAATTAATTGTAATTTTTATGAAAAAATTAATTACCTTCAATACATATACTTTAATGATACAGAAATTATTCAATTGACGAGGAATCAAAAAATAATAATTATTAAAGTCCTAATAACCATTAAAATACCCAAAAACTTGACGAAGTATTATTTTTCAAGTTTATCTCGACCATAACCATCCAAGTGTCTTGTTATTATCCATTTGGATCCTTATAGGAGAGATAATGACACATATATTATTTTATTTCAATTGATGATAAAATTTTAACATTGATATTTTAATAAGTATAACATTTTTAATGATGGATTATAATGAATAAATATTATATTATAAGTATTCTTCATAAATCTTTATGAATTATATTTGTCATTTCATTTTATTATTAATTTTTATTCAAAAAATAAACATATTAAATTATTACACAATACTATTGTAGTAATAATTTTATTAAGGGAAATATCAAATAAATATTGTTAAAAATATTAAAATAAATATAATTTTTTCTAATTAATTTGTCCAATTAATTTTCATGATGATATTTACCAATAAGTAAAATAATAAAATAAATTTTTCTAAGATAACTAGATATCTTAATAATTTTATAAATCAATGAATTGAGTAGTGTAAATTTTGACATTATTTACTATATATAAAATTAATTCTTTATTAAATTATTTAAAAATAATTATTTTTTTTAAAAAATACATAACAATTATTATATTGTATAAAATTTTCTAAGGAATTTATTTTTGGTTTATTTACATCAAATAAAAAAATATTTTAACATTTTAATATTATAATATTTATTACCCCATTTAAAAGTTAAATAGAATAACTATTATTGATTAAAATTATAATATTTAAATTGAATGAAAAACTTGCCAAAAAATTATTGGATTTTGATATTACCAACCTCTCTCATATAATCTTATAAATTGGTACATTTTGGTGGTTTTTATGGGGATTGATTTTATTATAAATTAAACATATTTGGAGATCCCAAAAGTGCCCCTCACCTCAATTATAAAAGGACACGTCCTCCCTAACCTCTTCCGTTAACATTGAATCTTATTGCTCAGACATCCCCTACCAATTTACTTTTTAAACTTCCCAAGTTATGTTATTCATGTTCTGGTCTTTTTCAAAGACTAACTCTAGTGCTTTAAGAAGAGATTTAGAGGAGCATGTCGAAAAAGAGGTAATCTCTTCTACCGATTCTTTCAAACTTCATTCTTATTCTACTTAATATTTATGAGTGTTTTAATTATAATGTAATAATCCATTATACATTATAAATAGATATTTCATTTTTATCATGAAACAACCATATTACATCTTCTATCCATCCTACAAAAAATAAATCACCACACGTGTGTACGTATGGATTACTGTCTACACACCATGGTATAATATGTTTTCAGAAACATATTTCTTGGATGAATATAATGATTTAAAAAATAAAAATATATGATTATTATAAAATTATATTTATTCTGAAATATTATACACCATCCACTTCAATACCATTCAACAATTATGGGAATGATATCGTTTCACATGTCTATGTACGACCTACCATCTCCGCGTTGCAATGCGATTCATTCTATATGATCTTAAATAATGAATGGTTATATAAATGAATGGAATAAATTAATCAGATATATATTATACTAATATAATTTTTTAAATGATATAACAATAACCTAAGAATAGGAAAAAAACTTATGTAAAAAAAATGCGCAAGAAAATAAAGAAGTCAACACCCGATCGATGTTTAATAAAGTCGCTAAAAATGGGTGATAATATGAGCATATATGATATCATAAAAAGGAAAATTATTCTAAAATAAGCCAATGACATTATTTTAATCATTATATAGGAGGTTTAAATACATACAAAGGAAATTGGACCTATGGTAAGGGATAATTTCTCAATCACATTATTATCCGAGATTTTTTATATGTAAGTATTTACTAGGTTATATTTATCATACATATGAATGTTTCAAAATTATATATTACAAAATATTATTTCTATCCATCTAAAATTATTTAGAGTATATTTTACTCATTTTTCAGTTTTTATTAAATGGTGTGAAATGAATGTTTTTTATTTTTAATACGAGGCACTTTATATCTTTTCCAGAAAAAGTATGAAGAGAATGTTTTTTTAATTTATTTGACCTGAAAATATTTGGAAGGATTAATAAATCCCTATATACATAGAGATTCTTCTACAAATTTTCATTTTTATTATAAAATTAATTATTTTCTTATCAAATCATGTGAAATTTTGGGAAAAGAAATCATTTTTGAATAAGAAATGATATTTTCTTCCAGAATTAATTTGAAGTGTTATATCAAAATTATTTTCCATATATGATTGAATTATTTAATAGGGATTTTTTTCAAGTATAATATTCATATTGTCACAATGGTGTTATTATGTTTATGATGAAATTATATTTATGAAATCCAGTTTTTACATGGATTATGTTATGGTGGAATTATATTTAAAGAAACCCATTTTATTCATTATGCTATGATGAATGATTTATGATGCTAGGGAACAAAAAATAATTATTTTATTATTAGATTATTGGGACCTATATCAACCTCCAATTCATTGAGAAACGATTTATATCACATGAGATATACTTGGATAGAAATGGAAATGACCCAGTTCAGTATTATAGTGTTGGAACGAGGAGTGAACTCGGTTCAGTAATACAATTTATCCGCTATAACAGTGTGGGAAATGATACTTGAATGATAAGAAATGATTTTATATTCTTATGTATATGGAAAAAAATTAATGTCATATGTTATGACTTTTGTGATCATGTTCTTTGATTATTATGAACCATTATGATTTATCCCATGGAATGATATCACGATCTTTCACGTCAAGGATATGATTTTCTAATGTTATGTTCTTATGTCTTACTATTATGATATTATTGATATATCCCTTGGTTACCCTTATTTATCATCATAGATCACCCTTTCATATGTTCTATTCCCCATGTCCTGAAAAGGGTATTAAGTACGATATGTTAGAAGGGGTCTATTTATAATGAAATAAGTATGAGACAATAAAGTTGTCTTATGAACGAGTTTTTTATGTTTCCCAATTTCTAAGGACACTATACCTATACATTCATGTCATATATTTATTATATTTTTTAATGAATATTACTAAATTTTGAATTAATATCAATTTATGTAATGTATTGGTTGTTATAGGGGGGGGGTTAGTTTTTGTGTAGAGGGACTTTAAAATTACCCATATCCGCATTTATGAATTCATATGTTGATGTAGTGTGGTTTCCATTTGATTAGTACCTCTTTAATTTACATAATTTTTTTTAATAATATTTGATTTGTTTTTTTGAGACCTTGTAATTAATTATATGGTGTTAAAAATGGGATTTCGTTGATAAAATGGACTAATTATAATGGGATGACACAACATTATAATTCTTAAAAAGTCAGTTTAATACAACATAAAAGTTTATCCTTTCAACCATTATTTGATGCTATTGGATTATGACAAGTTAATTGTGTTTCTTTAAAAATAAACCTTTAAATTTTTAATGAATTAAATGTGATTTGGTTTAATACCTTCAAAATGGAACTTTAAGTGGTGTTCATAGATTTAATCCCAGTGTAAGAGTAGTTTTAATCCTTCTTGAGTTTTTACATGAAGATTAATGTGAGAATTTATATAAGAATATTCTTTCCTACTATGGAATCTAAATGAAAGACCATTAAACCTAGTAACATTTCATAAGCACGAACTTATTTGGGGTCAACAAAATCATCTTTGGTTTGGGGATAAATATTGTAGGAAGTATTCTCAGACTCTTTAATGCTCTTTCTTATTTCTTGTGAGCAGTTTCTCTTAAGTGGTACTATTCAGGGTCTATATTCCAATGTATAACTCTTAGTATCTAAAATGAGATACTGGTTTTTTTGGTTGGTCATGCATTGTTAACCCTTTCACCAAGTGTGATCATTCTACAATTCTCATTTCAAGTGGACTAGTCATACTATGGGCATGGTCTGTAATTTAGTAGGATATCTAAAGTTTATTTCATTTAATTTTTGTGTTGGATGACTTGGGAGTTCATCTACATATTTTATGATCATATAGAGTAATTTGGATCAGATTTAGTTCTCCACACAAGACATTAAATACCATAATTCATATGTTTGAAAAAACTATGGATAATATCAGCTATGTGTCATTGGATTGTGTAATATCAAGTTAGTATGCTTCAATATATGTGGTTCCCATTATCTAGTTAATATTTTAGTGAACCATTTAAATTCCATGGTACTCTCTCAAACCACGAGTTATTACATTTTTAATACCATTCAGCTGTGGGATAGAGTGACCTAAGTATTGATAATGTTCATGGATTTTCACAATATTGTTGATTATTTTTTAAGGTGAATCATGTGTTTAACAAGCTGCTCTGTTATTTTGTATCTTAGAACGAATACCTTGATTCCTAAATATACCTCATAGAATCCCCATGTCTATTTCTTGGTGTGAATCTAATCTAGAACACTTTAATAGATGATTGTCTCTGTCCTTTTGGTTTAACACTTTCAAAAATCATGTTATCCATGTCTAGGACTTATAGTATTTGGTCAATGTAGTGTGTGTTGAGGAATGAGTCCCCTCTTTGGTGGATCCAAATAATAATGACACACAAAATGTGGAATGTTTTATGTATGTTCTTGTTAAGTATGTCCTTCATGTATACTACACAAAATCAAGGGAGACTTCTTGAATGGTTAGTGCATATCTTTTTCTAACATGAGTAAAGTATGATGGGATCATGACAATGCACGGGAGGAATCACAATGATGAATTTTTGTTGTGGATAAAAATTTTGTAAACACCATTTTTCAATTATGGAAATAATATGTTGTTCTTAATCATGATAGAGAACCTTTTGTAGTAAATGCATCGTGGTTTGGTGATGGTCATTCATGGGTGGAATTAGTCAACCTCTTCTATGGTAGTTGACCGGTGGTGGTTTGAATGAACATCTCATTGTGTTGTTAGTTATAAAAAGTTTGGATACTTGCCAAGTGTTTCACCATTAATGTTGAAAAAGTGTCGCAAATTCTTTTTAGAAATCATTAAGACCTCATAGTATACTCTTGGACTTATGGAAACTATGTCCCATATCTTGGTATTTTCTAAGTACACTGAGAGGGCATTGGTCTTAAGCTACACTAAGGATTTAAAATGACTCTGGGCTTTTTCGGTTAGTTTTTATCAGAGTGTGCTTTAGGTGGATGAATGTTTTATGAGTTCTGGTTAGTCTTGAGGGATGCCTGGGTTCTCAAGTAGGAACTCCATATACAGACTCAGGGACACATGTTTTTATTTCTCTTGAATTAAACTCCATGTGATTTCTACTTTTGTTTCAATATTTTTTTTTGATTTTTGATTTTTTCCTTGTTCTAATATACCTATTGTAAACACCGGATGTGGTTCTTGTTAGATGAGATCCTTGAACTCTAATAGAAAATTCTGAGGATACCTCTGATTTCTGTCAGGATCTGAAAGGGTATTTTAATCATAATGATCCAGATTTTTCCAATTAAGAAATGTTTCTATGATCATGACGAGGAATTATAACTTAACTGGGATATTTTCTACAGTTCCCACTAGAAGATGGTTATGGGATTCAAGGAATGTGGTCTTAGAAAATCCATTTTTTCCTTCATTTAAATTAATCGAGATTACACATTGAAGACATCATCCATATTATTCTTGAATTTCAAGAATGGCCATTCGTTGAAGTATAGAACGTTTTCCTATATGTATGTCAAATAATATTAGTTTGGAATCGACCCCTTGATTTAATAGTTTCTCATATCGTGAGTGTTGTTGAAACACAATAGGAAAATTTTGGAAAAAAATTCTGATGGTATAGATACCATGGTTCGGATTCGGTCCATATATGACCGAACATAGTGTGGCTTCATCATAGGATAGTTGGTTGGAGAGATGATGAAGTGATCATATATCAGGATGGATGGGATAGGGTAAGTTCCATATCAATTTTCACCTGAAAAACATATTTAATTGAGTTTTTATGGTTTATGTTCCATTTGTTAAGGTGATGCTTGATGGTGCATTTGGTTTTAAGAAATGATACATGAATATTTGAATGATACTTCACAACCTGAGTAGGTTTTGTGATGTTATCTTCATTTTCCCAAGGATTATCATGGATGAGAAGTTCTAAGGTGTGGAGATTATAGCTTACCATGTTTTTAAACCATTTGAAATTTCAATGGAATTTATCTTTTTTGTTTTGTGTACATCTATTTTTTAGATTGAGCATCAAATATGAATTCTATATGTTGAGACACTGCAACAATTTTTGAGATGTGTTTTATGGTATGAGGGGCCCCTTGGGCGTTCTGTTGAGTTTTTAGAGTGTTTCACCCAAGAAAACCAAAATATTGGTGGAAACAATCCAGGGAACATGGTTTATATTAAAACTATACGACCCCAGGGAAACTGTGTGGCATGATCTAGAGAAATAGGAAGTGCCATAAAGTTTGGCTAAAAAGGGGCAGAATGTGATTCATGGACATGTGATAGGTTCTTTAGTTTTGTATAGAGCTAACCACATATTGGGTTCATAGTTTTGAAAGTGTGTGTCCATCCCATGCATGGAGCTATAGGTGACCTATAGAGGGTGTACGGTTTTCCAAAACATCTGAAAAATTGTGTTCAGATTATTTATTTAAAAAAATAAAAAAATTAAATTAAAATAAAAAATATAATATAATATAATCTCCCACTCTCTCCACCTTATGTGTGTAACACCCCCCAATAAACCTCTCGGCCTCATGTGACCCCCTCATCTTCCTCCTCTCTTCACATCGATTTCACCTGTATTTCGTTGGGTTTCTCATTTGATTCATTGAGGAATTTCCTATAGTTCCCTCATTGTTAATTTTTCTATTTTTTTTCTATTACCATGTCCCATTCAGCCGAACCCTAGGTCAGGGGTGGTCCAGATTATTTATTTTCCATCCATTATTAGGGCATATGGTGGGTCCATAATGAATTATTCAATAGTTTCTCAGAATCCACCACCGATGGAGAAGCAATTTGGTCTATTCGAGTTCACCCACAATCCATTCAGGTTGGTTTCTTCTTCCCTCATTCATTTGTTCTAATTTTATTTGGGGTTTTTGGTGGTTTCTTGATTTCTTCTTGGTTAATTAAAATGTTTGGTGGCTCCTTGAAGGTTTTCACACATATACATAGGTATGTATATATATATATCCTATATGTACATATTCACTAATTGATATTCAAATGTGTATATTAGATTAAGGGGTGTATATATATAGTATTGTATGTTTGTGCCAATGTGGAGTAATATTCATCAAAGGTATCGAGTGTCGATGTATTTGGCTTGGTTCTCTGCCCTATGAGGTAGGATCCCTTTGAATTTGATGATTAATTTTAAGAATTCATTGATTTATTTATTTTTTAACCTTATTTGGATATTAATTGGGGTTGTGTGATATTTTTAGAATAAATGTTTGATGTGAAATGAGATTATTTATTCTTGGTTTTAATTGTTTAAAATGATTTAAAATGTGATGGTTGTGTGAGGCCAAATTGGATCATCAAAAGAATGTTTTAATTGGAAACCCATCCATGGAATGGGTCCCATGAATTGTTGGATGATAAAGAGGTGGAGTTTCTTCCATTAGGTACTTCCTTTGTGTAATTATGGTTTAGAGGTAAGGTATTATTTCTTGGAGTGGTTGGGGTGGAGCTGGTTTGTGATGTCTAGTATGTATTGTCCATTTATTGGAAGTTCATAAATTAAATTATGGTTTAACGATTTTATCCTAAAGATGAGGGTGAAACAATTGGTTCCAAATGAAGGATCCCTTTGATGGAATATTGTGCCTTTTGGATAGATTTTATAATGTCTAGTAAACACACCGGGGGTGATATCAGCTATGATGAGACTAGCTCAACCTGAATTATCATTTTTCTCCTCCAAATAAGTGACACTAGTTCCCTAGGGGAGTCCCCTTGGAAGTGATTGAAAACACTATTGGTTCTACCATGCATCAAGAGAGACTCATCCCCTTTTAGTGATACTAGGTATGAACTCAGAGGTCTAATAGTACTTGAAAATTCACACTATGCTTGGAGTGATACGTGGGAATTCATACTAGGGTCACCATAGATGGAATCCATGGATTTGGATATTAAATGATCCCCACTTGTGATACTTGTAAAGTAGCTACAAATTGTCTTTTATGGTATTAGGGTGTCAAGATTATTTTTATATAGTTTTTTCTCAAATCGAATAAAAGGAAAGGTAAATGAATGTTTTTAAATAAGTATTAATCCCATCATTATTAAACCTTTTGGGATGTGTCCTCTTAGAAAAACTACAACATTGGGTTTTTTTCACCTTATCCAATATTATATCACCCAATTTACCAATTTTGGATCCATTGGTTCAGACTCATTCGTTTAGGAAAAAGAAGGTAGATTGGACTGGTGTCTATGTGGGACCAATTGTAATTATTTGGATTGATTATTTATGTCTTGAATTTATTTACTCTCGCAAAATTAATTACATATATTTCATAAAATTAATTGTCCTATACACCATGGGTTATGTCTTACTATGATTGTTTGTCACACACTGTCCAGGCTTCCATTGCATTAAGGTACTTGAATAGAACTCCCTGGTTGAAAGATCATGATCCTTGGTTATTTTCATATTATTTCACTCTTGAAATGGGAGTAGAAGCCTAAGACTAACCTGGTAGTCTAGATCCTTGATGATCAAGCATTTGGATATTTATTCTATTATTGTGTTGTATCTTCCTTTTGAATGTTATTCAGATTTTACTTATAACATCAATTAAAATTCATACATTTTTGTATAGTGGTGTTAACCACATTTACTAAGTTATTATATTATTATTTTTTGGTTTTATCTTTTTTTATTATTTCTTTTTTTGTTGTTCATTTATTTACACCAATTATACAATTGTGAAACTCTAGAAATTTGGGTATAGTCTACCCACCATACCACCATTGAACCCTCGCAGCTAGTCGGCAGCCTTTGCTATACAGGATGGAACGCTTGAGGCAATGTGATGAGTTATATGGACATCAGTTTATTATTTAGTTAAGAAGGGTTGTTACATTAAATATATATATTTTTATTCAAAATGGGTTATATAAAAATTCATTACATTTATTTTGAAGGAAAAAATTTCAATTATAATACTAAAAAACTAAATTCAATATTTTTTTATTACAGTTAATTATAATTATGGGATATATCAAATGTAAACCCAAAAAACTTTTCATAAGGGTAATTTATTCAAGAATATTTATATAATATAACAAAATTATTTTGATGTTATTAATAGTTCTTCTATAGAAGACACTTTACAAAAGATCATTTTTTGATTGATAAAATCTTCTTGGAGTTTGAATATTCAGTATGATTATTTGATGAAAATTTTTGTGTTTATAAAAAATTTGAATGAATAATATAAAAATAATATTGTTATTGGGAGTGTTATGATATTTATGTACTATTATGTTGTTGATAAACTACTTATTAGAAGTGATATCCCAATATTTCGTTCATTAATGGAATGGTAGATATTATGTATCATAATGATCTACATGGGTGAGGAATCCTAAATATGAGGTATGAACATATTTAATGATGTATCTAAAATGATTTTTTCACTAATTTTGAACACTTATATTGGTAATGTATTAATATTTTATAACATGGAGAAATAATTTAAGGTTTCAATACTTATGTTTTAGGCCAAGAGCCATATGCAATTGAAATTTCTTCCTAAATAGTTATAATAGGGAAATTTGGATATGATTCATTATTCATTCACCATGATATATATTATATATTTTATGGTTTTTAATATAACCATTGACCCATATTCATTATATAATATTGAAAAAATAAATAAAATCCTTGTTATATTCAATGTAATTTTATTAAGAATATCCTTATTTACCTGAGCTCATGTACCAACTTTTTTTTTGTATTTTGAGGTGAGGAATAACATATTTTATGGACTAACACTATTTCTAGTTTCATTCTATACAAGGATGATAAGAGATATTAATTATGTTTAATGTTATTTCAAAATAGTGGAGCTATAAATTTAAGGAGTTATATTCAACCTACCCATGTTGTTTAGAAAAAAATTACAGGATTTCACTACTTGAGATAATGTGATGGAATTTATTATGATCAATAATTTCATCACTAAATTTTTTTTGGTTCCTATAATTTTTAGAGGAATAGATAAAAAATGAGATAAAAATTGAGAAATTTTAAGATTAAAGAACCCCAATATCTGTAAGACAAAAAAAATAATTTTATAATAATATTTCACTTCAGAAGTCATTGAGAGAGGTGATGTAATTTTCTTTGTGCGGAAAATGAAGAAAAATGTAGTTGATCTAAATAAAAATAAATTTTACCCAGTTAAAGAATGAGGGTAATGTAAAGTCTCTAGGTGAATGATATATGAGATACTATATGTAACAGTTTTTTCCATGAATATGATTAATAGTTATTTAATAATGGAAGAATCATTTTATAAATAATTTATGTGTTCCATTTATATTAAAATACAAAGAAAATGATAAAACCATTAAAAAAATAAATTTTTATTTTACAAAATCATTGATCATTACAATGTATTAGGGGTTATGATGATATGTAAAAATTATCATTGGTATAATATTATATATGATATAATGTTTCTTAATGACCCCCATTGTCCAAAACCATGTTTTAATATTTTTCTATGACATGCGTCAAAAATTTAGGCATCTTATATGATAAACTAATGATGATTCAAATTACTTATTGAGGTCTTTATGGGGGTATTTCATCTAATCCCATAAATTTAATGATTTCTTATTTCATGAATCAATTAATGATCTATGATATATTTTTGGAATCAATCCCAATAAATATATTATTTACCTTGCTATATATTTTGATCAATTTACAACAATCATCAATATTGACACATGTACATGTTTGAGGTTCTATACAACTCTCTTTATTTATTTTCTATTCCATACTTTACATCCATACAATTGGGGACTCTACAATTCATTTCCATATATGATGGGGGTATGTGTTGTGGATTCTGGGTCGAACCTATATGATGGTATTCCTAGTATCCCTATAAAGGGATTAAAAAAAAATTTTGTTCAAAGAATTATAATGGGATATTTTATAATACTTAATTAATTATTGAGAAGAAAACTTTTTTAAAATAAATAAAATGAAAACATGACCAAATAAGTGTCTTTTATGGTCATTAATCTATAACTAATGATTTTCCTTTTTAGGGGTTGTGACCGGGGCCAATGGTTTTCCTTTTATTATCCTGACATCAGGTGAGATAAATTAACTTTGTTGGTATTTAAACAAAGACCAATGATTTGAATTTCATGTTAATGGATAAAAAACTAATGACTCATCTTGTATTAAAATCCAACCCATACCAATGATTCATGTAGAAAAGATTCAAATAAAAATGACCCTTTCATGGTAGTTTGGAGTTCAATAGAATTGATTACTAGGTGAATGAATCCATGAAAATGTTTTAATAGAACATATACATGAGTAATAAATTTATACAAATTATTTATGATGACAACTATATTACAGGGGGTGATGTGGATTACCAAGAGTGTGTGGCCCAATTTAATTTATGAATAATTTATGTTACAAGAGACGTATATTGATAGATTGACCGGGGGATTTTTCGACAAATTTAATTTTTAAAATAGATGTGTTAGTTTTTATGAAGTGGTTGTACTATAGATACTTCCATTTATCATCTTAGAGATAATGGGTGTTCTCATAATCAATGGAATACACAACTAAACATATCTTTAGAATCCTCTTAATGTGTTAGGAATATCAAAGGAAATTTGTTTTAGGATTATCAATTCCCATTATCTACCAAATAAATTATAATAAGGGATCTTGTCGGTGTGCATAGAATATTTATGTATTATATGAGACCATCTATGGGGCCTAGGTTTATGGGATTTAGTATTGTACTGGATTAATCTATAATGTGTTTGAAATGATTTTTGGTAAATTAATATATTTTTTGTTAAGAGACCTATGTGAAAAAGTCTTTAGAATTTTATTAAACATATTTAGGGATAATAACATCTCAAAGTGGGTTACATGGGGGAGTGTTTCCATAAAATAAATGATCTATATGACCTAGGAAATTATGGGCATAGTAAGCCTACATTGTGTATTCTAGGAGAGCATCACCATAAGAGACCAGATTTGGATGACACTAGAAAGTTGTTCCCTAGTAGTCATCTAATGGGTTTCCTAAGTGATGTATAGTTTCTTGTTCTATTCCTAATTAAATATGAAATATTATTATATGAATATTCAATACATAACAGTATCATAAAAACTATAATCATACTAGTTTAGTCTCATTTGAATGATAGAATCAAAAAAATCGTTTATATTATATGTACATCATCCTATACTATTTTAATAATAATTATCACCCTTTAAGATATATCAAACTAAAAACCATTATTCATGACCTTAGGAAAATAAAAATAATAATTAGTTAGTTCATATTATCAATAAGTGTAAATAAGGTAAATTTCAAGACTAATTAACCCTAATAAAGATAATAAGGCTGTTAGAACATAGGAATATTATTTATAAACTAAACCATGCATATCAAAGATCATAATCTTGAGTCATTAAAAAAACATAACATTCCATAAAATATGAATCATAAAGGAACCCAAGAACATGTTCAATGCGAGGAAAAAATTGGAATAATAAAGATGTTTATGGCACATATATTATTGAAAAAAATATTTTCAATAGTCTTTAATCACTTAAAATACTATTATAGTGGAATAGGTTCACTACCCATTCTATAAAAACCCTATTCAAAGTTTACAACCATGACTATCAAAGTGAATAATGTCTCTTACTGAATCCGATCCACTCCCAATTCTAATCCTTATTATCTCATGAGATATTGAAATTTACCCAAAGCATTTGAGGGAAATATATTTATAGTCCCCCCAATCACATAATGATAATATATTATTATGCGTTCAACAGTATGATAAATCATTCATCATATATCAAAACACATGGAGGGGAAATTAGTTTTATAAACAATTCAAAATTTCATCATAAAATAACCCATGGAATATAAACTGGTTTCATATACATCGCATCATCATAATAAAAAACCATCTTAAGATGGAATAAGGATTATATAATTAGATAATACCCCTAGTAATTACTATGAAACACAAAAGGATGTAATATTAGAGGAACATGCCTTTAAAATATCACATTAAATATTTTTTTAATTAAAATAACATTTTCAATTTGAAATCCCTTTTTAAAAATTTAAATATGTCTAATATATTTTAGAAAACATATTCTTTGAAATGATCCTAAGAAAATTATAATTAATGTACAAAATCCTTAAATATTCATAGGGTTAGGAAATTTTATTCATGTAGTGTATGTTTGAACAATGAATCCATTCAAATTCATATAAAAATTCAAAATTACCTCACTCAGAAAAATATTAGATGATTCTTTTTAAACAATTTAGTAAAAATTTAAACATGTATAAAAAGTTATTTAAAAAACATTGTAATTTATTATAATCATTCTTGAAAATTTTTTAGAAAACATGGATATGTGATAAATGATTTTGGATAGAAGATGTTATTCATTAATTTTTTTTTCAATATCTTGAGTACTTAATGTGATGAAAATGTAAGTAAAACAATTATTATCAATAAATAAATACAGGAAAATAAAATTAATTATATTATTGGGAGATAGTTCATGAAATTTCAATACTAGAAAATTAATAAAAAACAATCCGGATAAAAAATGAGATTTTAACACAAATCCCATACCACTTTGGTAACTTTTAAATTATAAACCTCATGTAATAATAACATCTAATGAAATATTATATATCATAAAAATAAGATGAATAATTTACTAATATGTCAATGGGATGGTATATAAACCCCACAAAGAAAACAAGTTGTTAAAATTCCATATGCCTCACTAAAATTAATGTGATACATAAAAACTAATACCTATGGTCTCATATAATTTTATGCCCATTCTAACCTCCTCTTTTCAGAGAAACCACTTTTAGAATACATATTATGCCATGATAGGATAGTATTTTTGAAATACAAGATTATTTAGTATATTTTTATGGAATATAAGTACGTATAGTGATTTTTTTGGATGATACATAATGGTCATGAGGTTAGTAGAAGATAATAGATGAGGAATCGTTTTATAAGGGAGGGAAATGAAACACTTAGAGTTACAAAAGAAATTAAATAATATTAATAACACAATATTGTAAAGTGGACCCAATGAAAACCAAATTCTATAATATCATGTGATAGGTCCTAAATAAACTCAACCTCTCCCATTTATTCATGTCTTAGACACATTATGGGTGTTATATTTTAGTTAAATCACTTTATACCCATTTTAACCATAACCATGATAACAAAAATTTTTACCATGAAAACATAATTAAATGAACAAAAATAAAATGAGATGTCTGAAAAAATTTGGATATCTTTATTCAAAATTTTTATTCAATTTTATAAAATTTAATTTTGATTGGTGGATTAAATTACTTTTAGTATATGAACAAAAAAATCATGAAAAATTGTTTTTCTTTTGGAAAAATCATGATTTAAAATTAAATATTATTTAACCTTGAAATAAAATAATAAATCGGTTTCCAATTTTTTTTCATAAATATAAAATATTTTTATTGGACTTTTTTTGGAAATCTAAAACCAAAAGGAATCTCCCAACAATTCCATTTAATGAAAATCTCTTAAAATTGATTTTAATTATAATAAAATATCTCTTAACATAACAAAAGTCAATAGTGGGTTCTTAATTTCAAAATTATGTTTCAAAATACTTTATTTAACTCAAATAAAATACCTTTTGTTGACTAGAACTCATCCAAATTTCAAAATAAAATTTTTAATAAGATTTTGAAGTTTTTCCCCATGGTTTTAAGAAACATTTGCATTTTTATGGAGGGGAAAAATATTTACATTTGTCACTATTCATAATGACCCGAAATAAATCTGACCTTATTTCATCATATTACTTTTTTTATTTGAAATATGATATCCATTTTATAATACTCAGTGAAAATAAGTGAAATAATTTAATTTAAAATTAATCTTATAAAACACAATGAAAAAGTGTTTTTCAATAAACAAATTTTTATTTAGTGAAAAAATTTTCATATACCAAAATAATGATTAATAATTATTTAAATTATCTTAATAGTATTATTCATTATATAAATGAAATAATTTATATTATACACAATTAAGAAAAACATATATTTATAATTGTTGAAATGATATTATTCTTTTCAATAAAAACCATAAATTCTACAATTCTCTAAATAATTTATCTTTTTCAAAAAATCCAAATATTTCATCATATGGTAACTTTGAGGTGATAATTCAAAAAATTGTATCCATTTATTACATTACGAATTTTAAAATTGGTAAAAAAAAAATAATATTCACATTGAAAATTCTATAAAAATTGTTTTCGATGAAAACATATTTTTGAAACACAAAATGATAGTACTAAATAATTATTAATTATTTATGATATAGTAATAAATTTATTTGTATTATATTGAAACATTATACAAATCTTTATAGTGTTTTTATTCTTATATATATTTCTAATTTTAAAGACTCTGTTATAATGGACACATTTAAATAATAATATCTAAAAAATTTATCATTATTCGTTTAAACTAATTATTGTGTATAACAAAATCTATCAATGAAATTAAATTTAGTTAAACAAAAATAAATATATTATTATATTTGGGTGTTAAATTCTTTCTCCTGACCATAAAAATATTTTTTACCTCAAAATTCCATCACACTTATAAATAATTAAAGACATTGTTTTTTCACATCCATGGATTTTCAAATAGCTTCATCGAGTTTCTAATTCATCATGAGATCATAAACCAATTATGTAGTCTTGTTACATATAAATTTCACCCAATTTTAATTTATTTCTACACATTTTTCACCATATTGATAATCACCCACCTACGGTATAACCTCTATGTTTATGACTAGTGAAGGATCTGATATGAAGTTCTTTCGAAGAAATATTTGGGACACATCTTAAAATTGATACTTGTTCGGTGGAAGTTCCAAGTGATAGGATGTCATACACACATGATCAATAATCATGATGGTTAAAATACATGTAGGGATCAATATTCATTTATTTCAGAGTCTCAAACCCTTATTCCAAGTATATGTTTATATAAATAACATATCACTAACTTGGTATTCTTAATTTCATCGATGATTGTAAGAATAACATTTCTGTCAATTATGAGCTACAATGATGTGAAATTGAATGGTTATGAATTTATATACTATTTCCTTATCTATCATAGGTTCTAATAGAATAATTACTATAATTTAATTCTATAACATTATAAATTTTCACTTCCATCCATATAGGGCTTCCTAAGAAGGCTTCTGAATGCATGAGTGAAAGCTATTATTGTAAGAAAACTCAACAATAAGGTTGTTTTAATCCCAACCACATTTTATATCCCAATAATATGATCTAATCATAACCTCTATTTTGATTTTTTCACTCAATCTTACCATATGTCTAGTTATGATAATCAGTACTAAAACTCCACTCTATATATAGATTTATCTAATTACATCACCAAAACAATGATGTAAACCTCAAAACCGAATTAGATACAATTGATTTTCATACTTAATGGAAAATATCCACTTAATTAGTGTGTATTATTAAAATAATATCAATAGAGTAATATTCTCTGATAGAAATTATGTTTTTTAGCTTCATAAGGGGATCAGCTACAACCTATATAGCATAATTTTTTTAAATGGTTTGGTGAGTCCAATGATAAAATTGATTATGTTATTTTCACAATTTCACTCTAGAATGGGTAATAGTTATGACCTCAGCTTAGACTTCCCTCTATTAGAATTAACATGATGACATACCAACCACAAAGATATATACTTTATAATATGTCTCTTCATGTATTCCCTATAGAAATAATATTTCATATCTTTATACATCAACTTACTTATAGGATGAATAGAAAATGGTTTACTATGAGTATCATCTAATAAATCTCTATCTATGAATGGTATTGATAGAAATGATACAAGGTTCTTAAACATTATTATTCCATAAAAATCAAGGATGAATTCAAGAACATTACTTACCTTCATATGTAGTTACACATATTATTTTTGTGCCTCTTTCATCCTCATATGGATAAATGGTGGAACACTCAATTTAAAATGATAATATTTATCCCCTTACATATAGATTTATATATCAATTATTTGATAATATTTAAATATTGGATCATTTTAAATCATCATCATTTGAAACAAGAATATTATTTTCGACTAAGAGCATCTCCTTCCTTATTTTCTTTCCCAAGATAGTAATGTTTTGAGTAGTAATTTTCATTAATCAACTATAACATTCATATATTGATAATATTGAACTAATTATAATGGAATATATAGATGAAGTTAAATTATTAGTATATATATAACACCTTTCTCAATAATGATAATGCCTCAATATCTTTAATACAAAAAAATTCTACATTTAACTCATACTCAAAAGATGATAAAGTTTATTCATGAAACATAAATTTTCAGGTGGAAAAAGATATAAAAATATTATTCTATATAAGGACACATCCTAGTCCTCTATTTTATATAACACTATAGATCAAACACTTTCATACACTATAAGTTAGTGTATGCATAGTTGAACTAAATTAAATTATCTCCAGTTCCATGAAATTTTAGTCACATTTATCTATCTAAACGAAATTGGATCCATTAATAGTTTACATGATCAGGGGATTGGACATCAATTATAGATTTTCCACCATGGGTTGATAATATCCATCTAAACAAAGTGTACTATGGATATTTGAAACCATGGTTATTCTAGGATAATGTCCAATATTTTATTTATTTGTTGGATCCAAAAATATAACCATACAAAAAATAATTTGTCCAAAAAATGAATCTTTTTATAGGAAAAATTCACAATGGGAAAAATTTTCTGATGTATTATCTATTAGTATAGTTTTCAATATAATCTTCAAGTGATCACCTTTTCCTCATTTTCCAATTTTATATATATCAATATAATCTATATTTATGTCCACAAATAGGTCATGGAAATATCTAGGGGATTTTTTCATAAAATCCATGACGATAAAGGGGGATTTAAAAAGACCAAATAGAATCATTATAAATTCATAGATTCCATACCTTTTATTGATTGTTTCTTTGGTTATATCCTCATTCCTAAACTTCATTTAGGCATATCCAAAATGAAAATCAATCATGGAATGGTATTGAGCTTTAAACATTTCATCACATAAGTCATCAATAAAGGGTATATGATCCTTGTTCATGACATTGTTCTTATTAAGTACTCATTAATAAATATATATTCGTATTGTTAAAACATTCTTCATAAAAATGGATAGGTTCAACCAAAGGTGATTGATTCAGAAAAATTATTAAATTTTTAATATTCTCTTGGAGTTGATTCTTTAATTTATTTAACTCTATCAGAGATATTCTATATGAATTATTTTAAAATTTTGTATCACCAAGTCTAAATTCTATTAAAAACTCAACTATATTACTGAGTGTAATACATGTAATCTCTTCTGGAAAGACGTTAAAAACCCATAAAATAATAATTTCATTTTGGAAAAGTTTCTCCCCAACCATCTATGTTAAAAAACCCTTTTGAATAAGAATCAATTCCCATATAAGTTATGTAATTTTTATTGGAAGTTCATATTTATTGTCACACTGATAGGCGATCATAGGTTGAATTGAAATAGTAAATGTGTCTTCCCCTCATTAATAACTGATTTTAGATAAATATCAATAAATACCATCCCCTCCCAAATAAAATCAAATATGCCAAGATGTAGAATAATAAGATATGATGGAATTATATTCCCAAAAACATAAATTGGTGAAGAATCATTGACTTGAGATGTGAACATTTTTCCATTATGAGATTTCACCAATTATTAAATATCTAATCACTAGGGTAGTATTATGATACCCTTATTAAATAATATATATGTATACATATATAATATAGTGTTTAGATATAGAATCATATAAGGCATTAGTAGTTCTACAGTGAATGGTATGTGTGCAATTGATCATGTCATTATTCTCATCAGCAGGAGTGATCTGAAGATATTTACCTTTGTCTCTAGGTTAATGATGTTGATGAAATCTATAATAATCATCAACCTTTTGATATGAAAATTGGATATCATAATTCTAATTCTCCATACATTTTTATCCCTAGACTGCGGGTGGTGTATTCTTTGGATATTTTTTTCCATTATTAGATATATTCTTCTTCCCATTACTTCATTATTCAATTTTCTGATGACATTTCATACACACATAACACATTTACAAATACCCTTGATTAAACTTCTATATTTTTTCATCCCACACATTGTCTATAATGGCAATATCATCATCATTTCCCCTTGGTTTTTATAATATCGATTGAATTTCATCATTTATTTCTCCTCAAAACGACGAGGTTGGTGGTTAAATCCAATATCCATTTCAACATTTATGTCACAATAAATGATTCCTTCTTATATATTGAAGTACCTTATGTATACTTCCATTTATATTATTGTATTTAATCTAATGAATAATTGATCAAGTTTAATTTTAGGTTATATTATAATACTAGAAGCGTACCATAGACGTTTTGTAAATTTTGTCACATAGGTACTGAAAAAATCATCATCCATATATATTATATTAAGGAATAACTTGTCACTATTAATATGAAAAATAAAATGAGATTACATATTGAAAAATAAAAACTTAATACAATCCCACTCAATGGAATAAATTCTTAATTGTTTCCTCATGTTCTTGATAAGTGTCCACCATTATTCTGATTCACCATCCAAATGATAAAATGAAAAAAAAAAAAAATTATCATTTTTTGAACATGGGATATTAAAAAATATATTGTCTGGGTTACTGACCAATTTATAAGTAACTAGTGGATCGGTAGAATTACATAAACAGAATTGATGTTTCTTCACAGAGGAATCAATGGAATATTTTGACCTCCTTTGATCATTTAGAAGCTCAAAAAGATTAATTTCATTAAAATGTTATCTATTCATAATGAAAAGATATTGAATTACAGTTCCTATATCATTTCATTTCTCAGAATGAAATTCATTTCATTTTATATCACCTCCAACATTAACATGCTTCCTTTGTGTTCCAAACATTGACTAAAATAAATAGTGGAAATGTGAGGAATAGTAGTAATAATCTGAAATAAAATATTCATTAAATAATTTTTAGGATGTCTAAATCATAACACATTCTTTTCAGTATATGAATTTTTTTATTCTAGTCTACCCCTGATCATCATATATTCAAATACATTATAATTTTCACAAATGAAATGTGAATTAACACCAAAATATTATCTGGGGGTGTGAAACCCAATGCATAGTAATGGAATACTCACCATGAACCAGAATGACTATTGATATATACTCATCTAACTCCTTTGAAAGTGATTACCACCAGATGTATATGTTCCAATAAAATAAACATGTTTTATGAATATTGGATTGTCTTTCTAGAAAAATTACACTATATTATTTTTCATTACATAAGATATTATCCTATAAAAAGGTTTATACTAAGATTTCTCAAAAAAATTATCATCATAAAACTAAACCTTTTTCAGATACCAAATCCTATAAGAGATTATTTTTATGCATAATTGTAATATTTTATTATGTGAATATTCATGACATAACATTGTGATATATTCGATAATAATTCATGTTCAATGAATTTAGAAAACAAATTAACATAAAAAACTCAATAATAAGAGATCTACATCATATCAAATTAGGTTATTTATAATGAAATCTCATCTATGACATATCAAACATAAAAAAATTCTTTATTACATGGGGAATGTGAACATATAAAAGGGTGAATGGAGATGATAAGTAAGGGTAAAAAAGGGAAATGTAAATGATAACATAAGCATAACAGGAGCATAATTCTATGAGAACATGAGATTATCATTTTAAAACCATACACTTCATATCATATATCATAATTTTTATTCATGTCCAAAAAATGGTATATCATATTAAATGATTGGAAAAGGAATAAATTAACATGATTTGTGAAACAAAAATATTATCATAAAACTATAGTCATTTGAATATAGATAATCATAGAAAATAATTTCCTTATCCCATGATATATAACAATTTAAACATAGTAGATCTTTTTCATTCCAAATTTCATTTTATCCTAAGTATACATTCACTATAATGTTTTTCATTGGTGGAAGAGTCTCATAATCAACTGGGTTCACTCCCCATTCCAGCACTTATAATCACTTGAGGTATCCATCTTTACCCAATGGATTAGAGGGACATATAATTCTAGTCCAACTCTTCAAATATTCATAATCAATTCATTGGTGTTCCATATGAACATAAATCATTCAACATATATCTTAATCCATGGAATGAAAACTATTTTCATAAGAATTTTAACATATCACTATAACAAACCCCATGAAAAATAAATAGGATACATAAATTTCTAAAAACATAAATCATAAAATATCTAGAGATATATTAATGAATGTATAATCAGATCATATCCCTATTAAATACTTTGTTACATTGAAGGAAGCTGTATTAGAGAAAAATTCCTTTCAAAGATCATATGTAGTATTTCTTGTGAAAAATCACCTTTCACATTAAAATCAATTCTTTACAATCTAAAAATATAAAAAAATATTATTTAAGAACGTTCTTTTAAAAGAACATAAAAAATGTAAATGAATCATTTAATTAATTAGAAATCATGGTGGAGGGAAATTACATTAATGCATTGTAGGTTAAAATAATTATTCTATAAAAATTTTCAAGAAAAAGTTAAAACTAAGTCATTAAAAAAATTACATGATGATTCATTTTAAACAATACTTTTAAAATTAAATGATGGGTAAAATGTCACTAAAAATCACCAGATATTAGAAAAATACATCTCGATATTTTTTAGAAAACATATGTATGATAAAATTTATCTTTTGACCGATGATAAAAAATAATGTCATTTTTAATTAAATATATTCTTTAAGTCTCTTGAAAATATAAATTGAGGAAAGGTAAAGGAAAACATGAATTCACAAGAAATTACAAGAGGATGATAAATTTTTTTAGAATATTGAGATATAGGTTATAAAATTTCAACATTGATAACATAATAATAAAAATACCAATTAAATTTGATATTTTATTATAAATATGTTACAACTTGTTTAGTTTTTTAATTTATATCCACATATATGAATAACATCCAATTAAACAATATAAATAATGAACATCAGTAATATCAAGCAATAACATGTACAAAGAACCATATATGAACCTCAAAAAAGAAACAATACGTTATTATAGAATATGTATCATAGAAATAAATGTTATATGAGTATCCCCTTACCTCATGTCTTGTCTAGATTTCTATTTGTTTAATCCCCCTATTTTTTGATAACCAGATTTTGGATTAATCCTAGATCCTTTAAAGGATGTTATTTTTTCAACAAAAGAGTATTTAGGATGTGTTGTTGGAATCTAAGATGGTATTATGATATGGAATGACTAATCTAAAAGGCTCATAATGTCTGGAGAAGAGAGGAGCGGTGATAGTATTTTATAAAGGATAGAACAGAAAAATATTGAGTAACTTAATAAATTATATCTGATATTTGTTATAATTATTAAATGTGGAACTAAACCACAAAAAATGGAATATAATTTTTTATATAATCAAAATAATCTCACCAAATCATACTTGGGAATGTTTTGGATACAATTTAGGCATTATCTTCAGGTTAAAAAACTATAAATCCATTTTAAAATTAATTGTGATATCAAAAAATTGTAAAAAAGTAATGTAATTAAATTATGAAAAAATATATCCTTTTAAAAAAAATTGGACATGTTGATTCAAAATTTTAAATCAATTTAATTGGATTTAGTTTCTCTTGGTTGATGAAATTACATTTAATATAAGAACAAAAAATTAAATAAATGTCCTTAAGGAAATTCATTATATGAGACAAAATGTAATTTAACCTATAAAGAAGTAATAAATTTTCCATGAATTATTCTAGTTAAATAATAAAAAAATTGTTTTTTAGAATTATGGGTCACCCCAAAACAGAATTGAATTTTTTAACCAGACCATTAAATGAAATGACCCAAAAATAGTTTTCAATTTTTATAATACATAACTTATCATCACAAAATTCGTGATTAGATATTAAATTTCATTCTTTTAAAAAAATGAATTATTTACCACATTAAGAATTCATTTTTCTATACATTACTCATTGAATAGAAAATATTAATTTGGTAAAGAGATTTTGATATTTCCTCCATGGTTTTAACTTTATTTTAACTCTTTTGTTGAGGTAAAAATAGTATTAATAGTTACTATCGATAATGAAAAAATTATGTTATACCTAAAGAAAAATATTAATTATTCTTATAAAAATATTATTATAAAATTATAGAAATCAATTCAAATAATATGAAGAATTTTATTTAATGTTAAACCCAAAAAATGAGATGAATAATGGGTTATAAAATTAGAAAAGTGTCTTCTTATGTATAGAACATTTTTTTACAAAATGTACAAATAATATTTAATAAAACTATATTAATGGGATTAATGATAAAATAAATGATATAATTAATATTTTAAACTATTTTTAAAAAAATTTATCTTTGAAAATTCATTAAATTAATATACAATTTTCCATGAAATTAAGTATTTCATCATATCCACAGAAAATTTAATAATTTCAGAGAGGTCCAAAATTTCAACCTTTGAAAATTTTTATATTATTTATCCAAAACTATATCCATTATTTATTGTGAAATTTATAAAAACTTCATATACTTATTATAATATAATAAAAAAAAATCTATAAAAATATATTTTGAATAAATCATATTTTTTAAACATATAATGATTTTACTAAAAAAATTATACTTCTTTATTACACATTAATCAATGAATTTGAATTATAGAAAAATTTTATACATATTTTTTATCATGGGATTACTCGTGTTAATAACATCAATTATAATTTTTATGTCATAACATCCAAGTCTAAATAATAATATTTTAATAGTATATCACACCCTTCTTAGACTCGGTGTTACATTTAACACAAGATAAAAAATAAATTATATTAATTTGAAAATAAATATGTTAAAAATATCATGTTTCATATGAATGTCACGAAATAATTCCAATATGTGGTGGATTAGGTGATTATAACCCTAGTATGGCTCTTCTATGTGTCCTAGGTGATAAGAACCTTAGAAGGACTCTCCAAAGGTGGGGGTACACATCCAAATTCCTAAGTAATAATAGAAGAAATTATTATATGAGAATATTTTAGCTCCAGAACATTCATATGAAACAAATTACACATATTATCCTTATTTTAGTTTGTTTTTTAAATTAAGAGTTACCTGAAGGAGAAATGAGGGGGGTTATATGAATAGACATGTATATTTCAAGGTCAACTTCTTGAATATTGGGTCTGAATATTAAAAATAGTGGAGTTGAGGTCTCTTCTTGGATGAAAGAGTTAGATTATTCATTTAAAAAGAGTATGATCACATAACTGTAACACACATCCGATTATATGTGATTATGGAAAGGGAAGATTGGATATAACCGACCATTAATAGGTTAGATTTCGGGTTATAGGAATATATACTAGGTACGATGTAAAGAGCATGACATATTTGTGTGGGAAGGCCCGTATATTTAATTTAGTACAGAGAAGGCAAGGCATTAAAAGTATAGGGAACTTGTTCAAGGTATTGGGAATCCTAGGTGTGACATAATTATTCCACTAAAAATATTCTTCATTTAATTTTATCCTCAAACCATATGTAGTGTGAGAACAAATAAATGACATCCCCCTACCCCCATAGTAATTTTTATGATCAGTGGGAGGAGTGTAAAATTATATGGAATATGAGACCATAACATGATATTGATATTTATATATAGTGCACCACAAGACTATGATTGTGTTATATGATCAGTAGGAGACTATGTCATAGGAAATGGTTCCAACACATATAACCATGGTCCACACATGTTTTTGGAAATGATATGAATTTCCAATTCTATGTAGGTACTATGTAGTACCATTCAGGTGGCGACACACACAATGACATGGAAGGTACTGCTGCAGCCATGATATAGACCCAACGATGAATTTATAGTGATAAAAGTATAATGTTTCACTAGAATTTCAGGCTATGTAATGGGATTTGGTCCATGTAATGAGCTTCATGAGTACTGGGCCTATGGTCTATGTACTAAATAAATATTTCTTTATGGGTGGGATATCCTTTTGTGGGTCTATAGATTTCTTCTTTGTCCTGTGTGTGTGTCTCTGTTTGAATGTTATTTTACTAAAAGCACCAAATATATAGAAAAATAGGTTGCCACTTTAGTTAGATATAACTCCTTAAATTGTGTAGATCATTCAAATTATTTTCTTTTCACATCACACTTTCAAATTTTTATACTCTGGGACAGACTACTTCCCCCTATATTTCCATATTATCCTTGGAACCTTATGTGTTGTTTTATTATATTTTTATCTCATTCGAAAACATCATGAATGATGCAACATGTTTCTCATAAACTGACCAAGGTGATGTGGCCTATGTTTAGTTTTATAATTTAAAAAATTTTCAATTGGATTTAAAAATTCATTTTGTCATATAACATTAATTTCTTATTTATCTAACTAATTTTTTTTAAAAAAAACATCCATTTATGGTAAACTGAAAAAATTCACAAATAATATTCTACACAACAAAGAAGTTATTAATATATAATAGATAGTTGGTACCATTAAAGTGGTACAAACTCAAAAGTATCAACCATACATTCCACCAGATGCAGAGTTCCAAGAGGCATGGAATTATATATTTCTTACAATAGACATTATCTAACAATATTGTCATTGATTCTTCCCTGGTGTTAATGTATTGGATCTGAATTCAATCTAGCAAGAATCATATTTCATAATGTACAATTATCTTGGAAAATGGGACATTTCATCAAAGGTATCATATTTAAATTAAGGTATGAAATACAATATTTACAATATTATTAATTCCATGACCACTACATTTAACCTTTCTTACACACTAGAGCCTCATGACCATTACTATTTTCTATATTTCACTAATCATATTATGAGAAAATACATTTCTAGAATGAGGAGTGGTACATTTTTTCAACAATTGGATTTAATTAGTCTTAGATTTCACTATACTAGGTTTCATAACTATTAATTGAGTTCAATAATGAACTAAAATAAATTATGTTTGAAAACACTATTTAGATATCAAAAATATATTTTTAAAGCAGAATGAATCTGTTTCATAAATTTATATTCCACTAATGTGAACAGAAATAAAAAATATATACAATTCATTAATAAGTTATAATTATCCTATATTATGTCTAAAATATTTCTAAACTACCAATTCTTGGATAAAATTTGGATGAATTATAATCTCTGATGTTAGATTGGGAAAATTCAACATCAACACCACCATTGGCATGTGCACTTCTAGAAGAGACAAAAATAATGAAGAGAATATAATGACATCAATTGATGCATATGAATTTTTACATTTGATGAATATTTTTTATTTCATGTGTAAGGACGATCAAAACTTGATGTTCCAAATGGGGTTTCCCTCAATATAGAATAGGGGGTGTCAATCACCATTTCAATTAATATTTAACATGTCCAGTATTAGAGATGGGCCTATGACATAAAACCAAACACACCACATCATATACACCATATTGGTTTTCTAAATATTAGGATCCCTGGATATATGGTAGGATTTCAATATTTTTACTTAGTTTTGGGGTATATAACCTTCATAATGTTAGCTAAAATGGTATATGTTTGGAAACTTTTATTAGCGACACCCATTATTTTTATTATGAATCAATGAAATTTATATTTTTATAGTGTAATATATCTGTCAGTAAATTTGGGATTAATTCATGTGTTTTAAGGAATTATATGTTTTTTTTAATATTTTTGTGCTTCCTCAAAATTTCCAAACACCCATATGCTTATTCGGTCAATTCATCAAGTTTTTCTATTGCATCTATACAGTAACATCGGTGGGTGAAAATGAACCTATTATATTGATACTACATTTTGGATTCATTTTTTTCTATATAGATAATACCCCAATGGGATGGTAAAAAAACCTAGTCATTGTAGTCATGGCCATTAGTCATATATAAAAACTATTAGATATTTAATTTTTTTTATACTAGATTGATTGTTATATCATTAGTAATGATTTACCACCATAAAGGATAACCGTTAAATTACTATGTATATGAAAAAAAGTGTTTTATCCACATATATATGAAATAATGTAAATATATCAAAGGGTAGCATGAATGTTATGGGTGATGATGACCCAGGTGATTACAAATAAATCAATCAATATTCCTACACTTAATTCATGCATTATCATTAAAACTGAGTATTATAATTCATGAATGTATTTTTATATTATATATATTCTTATAAATATTATAAACATGATCAATTAGTCAATATCCCTAGATATAGGGAGGAATGATACCATTGAAACAAAAAAGAATTTTATATCAAATAAAGTGCTTAGGAATCTTGATCAATCGTGCTCATAGTATTCCCAATGTCATAGATAAAAAGTCCTAATATAAAAAAAACAGTTATTTCTTTATTTTACTTTTATAATAATTTCATCTCATAAATAATCACACAAACCAATGAACCGATGGTCTGGTGAATTGAAAAATTAGATACATAAAAAACTTATTTACAATAGTTTACAATATTCTTCCTGACCTATCAACTCTAAAATAAAATACTAATAACTCACACATAATAAAAAAATCATATCCCCAAGTAATAAACAATATGAAAGGGGTGATCTCATATTTTCATTAAGTAAAAAATATGAGATAACCAACAAGTATCCTAAGTCCTCAAAAAATATGTATATTGTTATGATAAAATAATCATGATACATGTACATAAAATTAGATCAAAATAACACGATAAACCATGGATAAAAAAAAATAATAAATTATAAAATAATTATATTTAGAAATATAATAATATCTCACAAACATTATTATGGGAATCATAACATAGTTGATGAAGCATCACAACCTGTTAACCATAGTGGATCAGGCTTTACTAACATGGTTACCTGGTGGATCAGGCTTTACTCACCAATTTCCTTCAGTTGTTTTAGATTCACTAACCTATTTATATTGGTGTATTTGACTTCACTCCTCTCATTCCCTTGGTGGATTAATAATCTCTATTCATTTCCTTATATATCAAGAGATTTAAATAATTAACCAATGTATTAGAGGCCAATATAGGGTCCAAACATCAATTAATGAAACACCATACTTATTTTTTCATTAGATTTTAATCATTAAAAATATCATGAAATCCCATGGGATAAATGAGGTTCATTCATCACATTATAATTAACTCATGGAATGAAATTTGTGACTCACAATATTTCTAGAGTCTATTTCCATAATTATTCATAGAAATGTAAACGGTTTAATCAAACTAATCAATCACCCCAAAATTATATTTTATATAATACATAGATTGTGATTCATGGAAAATAACTTCCAAGGAAATAATTGTTTATAAGAAAAATATGAAATTGTAGTGAAACTATAAATAAAATTATACAAAATCCATTTATCTGTGGAATAAAAGATGAATATACAATCACATAGAAATGTCATTTTTGGAAGGATCACATATAAAAATTCAACATAAAAAATTTAAAAAATTAACACTTTTAAATAAATAACTTTTTTGAATAATTAAAAAGTAATTAAGGTTTAAAAATATTAATTTATTGAATTTTTAAAACTTTTACTTTTTAAAAATTTTCATTACTAAAAGAGCCTTGAAAAATACATAATGGAATTAAAATTTGAAGTCAATTCTTGAATAAATAAATTCTATCAAAGAAAATCATCAATAATACATCCAATAAATGGAATGATGGTTATATAAATGAAAATTGGAGTAGAAGACAATATATTTTATTTTCAATGGATGTAAAACCATTATAATATTTTTAAATACCATTATTAAAAACCTATATCATAAAAGGATAAAGAAATATACTTATGATAATAAAAGAAGAAAAATATTAATTTAAATGAGATATTTCAATGTAGTTTTTCTAAAAATAAATAATAACATTGGAGAGAAGCAAAATACATACATGGAAGAAAATTAATCATTAATAGGAATTGTAAATTATCATAATAATGATATAAATTTTATGGGGAAGGAATTCATTGATGTTTATTATTTTAATTAATAGATTATTTTTCCCATTATAGAATATAATTTTCTTGAAATTAAAATATTAGGGCTGAAGAAACTAGAAATTTAAAAAAATTAGATTAACATAAACAAATCTAACTCAATGAAGGGCATTAACCTTGGTATCATTTGAATATAAATCCATTAAAACAAAAAACATTATAATCAACTTAAACCAACATTAATTAAAATAATATGGTATAATAAAAAAATTATGTATTAATCACACTATATCAAAGATTTCATAGTTCAAAATAAGTAATATATCCCAAGAAATTTAATTTCCAATAGAGAACACAATACCTTAATTACTGACTTTTTCTAAAGTTATTTAATCTTTTATATAACCAAAATCACTATAAAAACAATTTAATAACTTTATTTATTTCTATAAAAATTTGTAATATTCATTTATAAATATTCTCAACATGTATATTAGATTTTTAATATCTATTTTTAATATCTGGTTTGAGTAATTTTGATCATTTTGAAAGAGTTTTGTAATAGCGGTGTTCTTCATAATAAATCTCCAAAATCTAATCATTCCCATTTTATAAAAGATAAAATAATATATTTATAATTATCTGTCATTAAATTATAATTTCAATCAATAATATTTTTATTCATAATTCTTTTAGTTGAAATTGTTGATAATGATGTTTTGGATATCTTTAACAAATAAGAGATGGTTTCTAAATTTAAGAGTTTAATATTTCTTTTCCCAATACTAAACCAAAATAAAAAAAATTATTTATTTATTTATATCATATATTACCATTAATTAATTTCTCATAGTCTTCCAAAATATTATTTTATATCACTGTTTCACATGTTAGTTTGACCGGCCAAAACCTGAACAAGGAAACAATAATGGATTATTAGGATTAAGAAATTGATTTTTTGGAATATAATAATTATTATTAAAGAATCATTATTTTATTTATGAAATTATATGTTTTTGAATAATATCTTCATAACTCATACCAGTGACGCCCCTGTCGTGACTCCCTAAGGTAGCCTCAAATAGGCCAGTGGCTGGAAACTAGCACTGACAAGGCATATCACTAACATTGGATGCCTTATCCTAATTACATGCACTCCCAAACACACATATTCTATCCCATAAAAATGATGAATTATAAAAAACCACTATGTAACCATGTAATCATAAATCTAAATACGATAACCAGAGTACAAAAGGAAATAAAGTGAAGTAAACATATCCAAATATAAGCCCACCATGAAGAGTTTGTAACAAAAGTACAACATGAATTTAATGGTGGTCAGACTACTATATGAAAGCCACAAGAACAAACCTTTGATTGACAAGTATCACCAAGAAATCCCTCGTCATGGTAAACCTAGGACTCCATCAAAATGTTGATAATTTTCAAAAGACAAGAAATGTGTGAGGAAACCCCATGCAGGGGTGAGTATAACAATTCTCTTTAGGACACCCTGAAACCACAACATAATACAAAAAAAAAGAAATAATGTTATATCTACATAGGTATATGTATATATCACATACAGTATTATCCTGATATACTCAATCTAAGAAACATAGTTTAGAGATTAGTCACAACCTAAATATTCCATACCTAGGATTTTAGGATGAATATTTACAGAATAACTCATCCCAAAGAACAAACCCTTGAGTCTGATAGAACTAATGAAATTTGTATGAGAGGTAATACTCGTTAGGTCTCTCCATGAGAAAGATACATTGATATTCAAAGGGGGATATGCTACACTTATTAAGATCACTGCCAAGGCCATGGGTTGATTCCAACCACTCAAACTCGATTAAACAACTAAGTATAGGATGGAAACTTTTGTATTGATATTCATGATGGTACCAAGAAATCCACCTAGAGAATGAATATGAATAGAGGATCTCACTCCAGGACTGTCAGAGGGATTCTAATGACTCTATCGAAGAATTCAAACTAAAAGGATCATTGTATTCGGTGTGAGAAATTATTCATTACCAAAACATTAAGAAATTAAAAGGGGAATGAACCCTAATGAAACTTGTATAAGATACGTAGTAAATGATATCCAAACCATTTAGAAATGATTATACTGCATGTATTAAGAGTACAAAATTTGTCCCTTGACCCCAAGTACTGCTAGTGTAAAAGGCTGGTGTCCTCAACCTTTTTCCATGTAGTTTTTCACAATGTGTAGGGTGCTTGTGTAGTCTACCAAAGTGATAATAAATGGCTCCATCCCACGTACCATTTCATTGCATGGACTGTTTACTTAATCTAGGATATGTCTATGTGGGGGAGAATATGTCGTGTAGGTGACCAGTATACTCCACCCCATGTCCATGTATTTTCCAATTGACATGGTGAGTCATACGAGGGGATTACAATCCCTGTTTTCAAGGACTACATGCCTTGTGTTTTGTGATTTTATAAAACCCTTCTTATTCCTCCCACTCAGCATAGTCAATCCTCTTGCCTATGATCCATCGGCCAAACATGTCATGAAAATCAAGATTCAGCCTCATCTAGCCATTCTATCACCAAATAAATTATATTATGCCTTCTATCTTTTCATAAAAAATATTATAACCATTATCTGGTGTGCACCAATGAACACAAAATCCGCACCAACTGTTGTCCTATCGACTATAGAAACCACCGTCGCACCTCTATCAAGTCATACAGATGATTGATATATGGTTTTAGATCATTGTACCATGAATGGGATGCACAACAATTGATATTTAAAATAAATTTCAAACCATAGGGAAAATATGAAGAAGATCACGAATAAAAGTGGATAGGGAGATAAAAGCGCAAATCTAATTAAGAAAAATGAAACTTGTTCAATTTTCGTGTCAATCTCGGTTTATTTTCATTAGAACAAAAAATGCATTAGGACATCAATTATAAAAAAATATACTAATAAACCCTGAAAATAACCCAATCCTTTATAACGATCGATCCGTGGGACAATCTATTCACGTATTGGTCGATTTTTATTATATAAATCAAGAATGGAGAATAAAAAAATTGAAACACATGTCCAAAAGTGAATCATTTTTATTTTTGATAAATAAAAGCTGTTGCATCACGTTTGTCTGCAAGATCCATAAAATCAGTTGTGTCTCGATAATCGATCCACAATTGTGTTGTCATTCACTTGAGATAATTCTTCAAAGATCTCTAAATGGCCCTTTGGTGTCTCTAGGGTTACATGACTAAAACTGGGATTAAGTCAAAAGGATTTATTTATAGAGTTGTCACTTGCTGTGTCAACAAATGAAATAAAATAATTTCATTGAAGTATTTTATTCATTTTATATATGTAGAAATTTTTTCACAAATGACCTATGAAGAATAATTTTAAGTTTCACCTAGAATAAAATCAACATTATGAGCATAATTATTCACTCAAAATTTTAATCCAGTCCCCCTTTAAGAGTTATTCCACCTTTTTAGTAAAACCACTTGTGTGTGATGTTTAATATTTTTAATAATTTTATATTATATAATATAGAAAGACCGGGCCATAGAATTACATTTATTCTTAGCACATGGAATCATCCATATAATATTTAAATATAATACATAGAAACTTTGAGATGTTACATTCTACCCAGAATGGGGATTAATATCTGATAAAATTTAAGACAAATGCTAGTAAAAGAGATGATGGTATAGAGCATGAATCTAAGACTCGAACTCCCATCTTCTATCCCATATATTCCCATTATACCACCAGGCACACATTAAAGGAATCTTTCTCTCATGAAGGATCCTATCTTGCTGATCCTCTATCTCCACTAGGTACTTAGTAATAGTTTCATCATCATCAATGTTTATATCTCCCTAGTTGATAACTTGTGATGGGTCATGCACATACCTTCTCATCTACAATACGTGGATGATTTTGTGTTCCTAGTCTAACTGTGGAGGCAGAGCTAAGTGGTATGCCACCTCTCTAACTCTATGTAATATCTATAATGGTCATATTAACATCAATGATAGCTCATCGCCCCGAACAAATATCTATAATCCACATTGAGGTGAAGCCCATAGGAACACTCAGTGTCCTTTATTGAACTCCAAAGGCCTCTATTTACTATATTCATAATGATTTTGACGGACCTATTAAGTCTTCATCTACTCTTGGATAATCTTTACCCTCTATATTTTAGCTCACACAATCTTCCAAACAATGGGCGATGATTCGCCTAGATAAGTCCAATAAATTTGTGACCTGTAGGGTTGCCCATACAAAGCCACAAATTGTGCCATACTGATGGTGGAATGGTAGCTATTGTTGGTCACAAACTCTACTAGTGGTAGGTTATCGTCCAAACTACATCCAAAGTCAAACATGAAGTCTCATAGCATGTCCTCCAAAACCTAGATGGTCTTATAAATCTATCCATCAGTTTGGAGGAGAAACACTATGGTCAAGAATAATTGGGTCCCAAGTGACACTTTTAGTCCATTCCATTACCATAATGTAATGTGAGCTTCACAATCAGAAACAATCATCGATAGAACTACATGGATTCAAATTACCTCATAAATGTAGAGGTGTACCATGCTCTCTATTGAACTCTAATCTCATATAGCTATGAAGTGGGTTGAATTAGTGAGTTGTTCAAAAATCACCTAGATAAAATCATTTCCAATTGATGTATGTGGTAATACCACAAAAAAGTTCATATATATCCCATCCAACATCTGTTCTTGCATGTTAAGTGGTTGAGAAAAAACTTCTTGAACTTGGTGATCAACCTTCACATTCTGATAAGTAAGGCATTAAAAGACAAACTATGCAGCTCCTTTCTTTAAACATTGACACTAAAAATAACATCAAAGGTCATGATACATCATTTACACCCATGGATGTACCACCAAATGAGACATATAAAAATATCTCTTAAATTCTTCCCACATCATCATTCGTACCATCGTGTTCCCTTTTGAACGAATAATGCACAACCCACCTATAGAAAATCCATCATGAGTATTCCTTATGGATATCTGAGCATGTAGAGTCTCATATTCTTTATTCCCAAGTTTGTATTCCATTAATCATTATAAGAGTTGAAGGGTGAAAACTATCAACTAGAGGTAAGTTTCTCTTTCTCCATAAACAAAGGAAAACTACAACGAGGAATACTGCTCTGATTCCTCATTCAGAAACTATAAATTAGATCTCCTACTAAGAGATTCATCCACCATCATCTCCTTCCCATGAAAATAGAAAATAGAAAATTCATTGATTTGGTGAAATTATAACCATTTCTGTAACACCCAAGACATTTATGAAATATATTTTGTTTTTATGACATATAAATCATCAAATGAATCTCTCACTACACACAACACTAGATTATCTTGCTTTACACGCAACCGCGACCTTCCTCGATAGCTTGCGTCGTACGCAATACCGAGTTTCACTAAACAATGATATGCTATTAAAATATTATTAAAACTAGCTATTATGAATAGTAATAACCACTTTTTTAAATTTTGGACTTCATTTTTGGATTCGGAATATCGAAATTAGCTTAGGCTGAAATTTTGGTACTTTTCGGATAACTTCCATATTCTGATGAATAATGAAAATTATTAAATTTTAATTAAAAACAACTTTTTTAATCGAAATAATTAATAGTGATAAATTATTAATTTTATTGGTTTAAAAGTATATTTAGAATATATTTTTACAATTTAATACAATTTTGTTCATTGGATGTAATTTCACATTTAAACCAGACATAAACATGTGTCAATCTTTTGATAGTTATTATCTCTTAAAAAACGCTATTTGTCTTGACGACGAGAATTAATTTTTAAATTAGTTAATGGAACTGATATGTTTTGAATTTGTTAAAATAAACATCATTTTTGAATTCATAATATCAAATATTTATTAGGCCTAATTTTTGGTATTTTTCTGGAAACTTTCATTTTTTGATGAATAGTGAAACCACTAAGTGGTAGTTAAAAAAACTGAATTCTTAATAAAACTTCATTTTACCGCTTCTGTGAGTGGAATTTAGAAAATACAAGACACATGGTTAATATCAAGGACTAAAATGTGGTTCAATGAGATGAAAATAATTTTTGGTGAATAGTATCTTTTTACATTTTTTTACCACGGCTAAAAGTAAATAGGGTAGTTAAGGGTAAAAATGATATTGTTATTACCCTAAAACATGTCCTAATTCTATTGGATAAGTTTAATTCGACCAAAAAAAACCTTAGGAATAAAATATGACCATTTAGTCCCACTTGGATTAGATTAGGACATTTATTATCAATTTATTTAAAGAAGGGTTAAAATAGTTAAAATCAAAGTTTAATAACTAAAGAATTTTTAATATAGGGTTATACTTAAGATAAATTCGACTATAAATATTCATTAGAAATATATAAAGATTTCCTACATAATGGTATTTTATTTGTAATTTTTAGACTTAAAATAAATTAATTTATTTATGATACAATGATGATGCGGTAATTATCTTATTACTGAAATATTGACATAATTGATGTTATAAATATCAAAATAAATGTATTTTGAGACTTTTTATGAATTAAAATAATTTAATATGTTAATAGGACATGTTAGAATTTATTTAATTATGTTTTTTCGAACTAATCATTCTGTTATGAGTTTCACAATAATCAATTACCAAATAGTGTCAAAATTGACATAAAATAGTTTTTTTAAACAAATACTATATTATTAATTCTTATTTTATTCCTAAAAATCTAAGGTTCGGCCAAATGACTTAGATAAGGTTATATGTATTAATAATAATGAACTTGGGGTTCTTTTGGCTTGATATAGTATGTTTATTAACCTTATAGTGTAAGAAAACAAGAAGACACAGTAAAAGTTAAATTATCTAACTTAAAGTAAAATCTACATGATAAGGCTAAAATTGATACCTAAACTTGTCTAAATTCTATTCTAAGAGAGGATTTCGACCCATACCCACCTTATCTTAGAAATATATCAATTTTTAACTATTAAAAACAGAATTTGACTTTATAATAAAATAATATTTTTTGGTATTCCAAAGGTGCCCCTCTCCTCCCTTATAAAAGGGCACCTCCTCCCTCTCTTCCTCACACCAAATTGAGCCTTCAATATCGTCCAACCCCTACCAATATATCCTCTCCACTTACATAGAAACATCCTAGAGGTCCTGGTATTCTTCAAAGACATATTTTAGTTCCCTAAGAGGAGGTCTCAAAGAGGCGCTTCAAAGAAGAGGTAATGCCCGTTACCGATTCTTTCATCTTTATTTCTTCTTCCACTTCTTCTTCATTAGTTGTTTCATTATGAAGTAATAACATCAGTATCACTCATATATAGATATTTTATTATAAGTATGAAACAACCCTATTTCACCATCTATCCATCCTACGGAAAATGAAATCACCACGCGTGCGTACGTACTGAATACCGTCTCCACGCCATGGTGTAATCTATTTTCCACCACCACCATACTCAGATGGGTATAATGGTGTAAATAATAACTATATATGATTATTTTAAAGTTATATTGATTCTGAAATAGAATACAATCACTCCAATACAATTCCATGATCATGGGAACGATATCATCGCTCGTGCGTACGTACGGAATACCGTCTCCACGATGTGATGCGACTCGTTATACATGACCATTATTGCATAATATAAATGAATTGAGTGAATGAATATGATATATATTAAACTAATACCATTCTGGAAATGAGGTATCTATGACCTTAAAAGAAAAATAATAATTTATTCGACAAAACACGCATAAGAACAAAAAGTAATAAACACCCGAATAACAAGTAATAATGAAATATTATTAATAAGAAGCTATAAAATATGACCATATATGGTATCATAAAAATATGTATGATTCTGGAATAAGGAAATAACATTATTTAAATCATTATACAGGAGGTTCAGACACTTACGAAGCAAATTAGACCTAAGGTAAGGGAAAATATCACAGTCTCATTTTTATCCGAGATTGTTTATACTTTGGTATTTACTGCGGTGTATTTTATCATCCACATCCATGTTTCCTCAATATGTAATATTGTTTCCATCCACCTAAAATTTTTTAAATCCAATTTTACAGTTCGGTGAGTTTTTAGTAAAATATATAAAAGGAATCTTTTGTTGTTTTTCGTTCGAGGTACTTTTCGACTTTTCCGACAAAAGTATGGAAAGAATGTTTTTTTAAATTATACGACATGAATGGATTTTTAAAACATTATTTCAAAAAATCTTACTTTACAAGTTTTGAAGTTTATTTTTAATCAACTTCTTTTAGTTTAAAATTGTATGACATGTTAAGAAAGGAAAAATGTTTTTAAAGTAGAAAGGATATTTTCCTCAAGAATGGAGTTCAAGTGTTTTAACAAAATTATTTTCCATCTAAGATAATATAGGGTTCTATTTATATACCTATTATTACATTGATTTGATTATGTTGTGATGGGATTACTTTTATGAATTCCTTTATCTTATATGAATCGTTTTATGATGTCATGTTGTCTAAGAATCCCATTTTTATTACATGGGTTATGCAATGATGTATGATTTATGATTTTGTGGCACACATATGAATGGTATCATTATGAGATGGGTGGGACATATATCTCCCTCCAATGCACTGGGTAACGATTTAATATCTCATGAGATAGACATGGCTGGAACGGCAGGTTAAACCAGATCAGTGAAACAGGACTGAAACGAGGAGTGAACACAGTTCAGAAATGTACTTTGTCCACTAGGATAGTCTTGGAAATGAGTCTTGACTAATAAGAAATGATTCTCTATGATTATGTGTGTATGCCACAAAGATTCATGTTTTAAGTTATGATTATTGTGATTTCATTTCACTGCTATGATTTATCCCATGTTATGCAATTATGCTAACTTTTGCAGGTTAAGATTTCTAAAATGTTATGTTCTTATGAATATGATGTGATTGATATTTAATTTTTTTACCCTTACTGAGCATTTGAGCTCACCCTTTTGTATGTTTTATTTCCCCAGGTCAGGAAGAAGGTTATTAAGTAAGATATGCTAAAAGGAACTATAGATATAATGAAATAAATGGGAGACAGTGTAGACTCTTTATGAACCAGTTGTTTATGTTTCCAAGTTTCTAAAGACACTATACCAATACGGTCCTTTAATGGTTTTGTTATATGTTGTAATAAGTATGTTTCAATTTTGAATTAATAACAATGTATGTAAAGTATGGGTCTTTATAGTTGGTATCATAGGAAATGTATAGTCAAACATTGGAAACTAGGATGTGAAAGCCTTAGTAAGAACCCTAAGGATAATTCTAATCATAAAACACAATCTTAGTGTTTTAGAAATGACCATGAATAACCTTGGATAAGACCTTAAGTGTGAAATTTTATTCTTTATTATTTGGTTTTCATATTATAATTTGTGGTGCTCACACTATTCTTCTTGGTTTTAGTCAATGGCTGGAACCCGAAGGAACCGTGTTAATGCAGAATGCGACGGGAAATGCAATGATTGTCCCCCTAAGCAACCAAATGTTATGGGAGCTGGAACGCAAAATCTTGTTGCCATGCTCACACAACTTTCTCAAGCTATGAATCATGAAGGACTTCAAAAGGAGCAATGTAAGGAGAAACATTCTGTTGAAGCCTTCATGAGGCAGCGTCCACCTTCTTTCAGCAGTTCTACTGATACATTAGTATCTGAACAATGGATTAGTACTACTGAAAATATATTTTCAGTTCTTCATTGTTCTGAACAAGTTAAAGTCATCCTAGCAGTGTATCGTTTGGAAGGAGATGTTGATCAATGGTGGAATCTTATTAAGAATACGAGGAAAAGGGATTAAATTGAGTCGATGGAATGGGACAATTTCAAGAACTTATTTTTCAATAAGTAATTCCCTTGTATTCTCCGAACAAAGATGGAGAAATAGTTTCTTGAACTGAAGCAAAAGGATGATGAATCTGTTGGTACCTCTGAAGAAAATTTTACAAGACTTGCAAGGTACGCTTCTGGTATTATTATCGAACCTGAGAGTAAGATTGATCGATACTTTAGTGGCTAAAAATCAAGTCTTCAAAGGGCCTTATCCATAAGGGACTTCAATATCTATGAGGAAATCGTTCGATGTTCTCTCAAAGTTGAGATGAAGATTGGATTAACCCATCAGTCATATGGGTTTGATCAGAAGAGGAAAATGGAATTCAAAGGAAAATCTAAAGAGCACACTGAAAAGTATATGAGCTTTCCCTTATGCTCAATGTGTGGAAAAAAACATGGAGCCAGCTGTCTTAAAGGGACAAGTAAATGTTTCAAATGTGGAAAGAAAGGTCATCGGGCATTTGAATGCCGCAATAATGGGAAGAATATGTCTAATGATGCAAATAAATGAAGGGACACACAAAATGAACCTACTACACTTCAATGTTTCAAGTGCAAGGAGATGGGGCATTATGCCAATAAATGCCCTAATCCAATGGTTGTTGATGATGATCGACATCAACAAAATCTTAAGGCTAAAGACAAAGGAAAGTCACATGCAATTTCTATCAGCGATGTGGAGTACGATAACGATGTGGTGAAAGGTACACTTTTCATCCACTCTAAAGTAGAAAATGTTTTATTTGATTCTGTATCCACCCACTATTTTATTTCTGAAGATTTTTCTAAGGGTATCACTATATTACCTCAACAATTAGATGTTGAGTTAGCTGTGACAACACCAAATGGCACAACAGTTGCATCAAATTTTTTTAATTCTTCCCCGATTGAAGTTTGCGGGAAAGTGCTTCCTGCAAATCTTGTGATCCTTCATATAGTGGAATTTTATGTGATTCTTGGCATGGATTGGCTTTCTTTATATGGAGCTCATATCAATTTTCAAAGAAGGGAAGTCACATTTCATATTCCAGATCAATATATGATCTTCTATCGATGCAAGGATGAACATAACCTTCTAGTGGAAATTTCAACAATCTTATGGGTCTTGATTCCACTGAATGAAGGTTATTTATCTTAAATGGTTTGTGATAAACTCATGATTAATAATATTCCCATTGTACGAGAGTTTGATGATGTCTTTCCGGTAGAATTGCTGGGTCTTCCACCAAATCGTGAAGATGAGTTTTCAATAGAACTCGTACCGGGTGCTTTTCCTATTTCGAAGACACCTTATAGAATGGCCCCAATTGAGTTTCAGGAATTGAAGAAGAAACTCCAAGAGAATCTTGATAAGGGATTCATACGCCCTAGTGCGTCACCTTGGGGAGCACCTGTTCTATTTGTTAAGAAGAAAGAATGATCAATGAGACTCTACATTGATTATTGAGAACTTAACAAGATCACTATCAAGACCAAATATCCTCTCCCACACATTGATAACTTATTTGACCAACTACGCGGAGCTCAATACTTTTCCAAGATTGATCTTTGTTCAGGGTATCATAAATTAAGGGTCAAAAAGGAGGATATTCCAAGGACAACTTTCCGTACATGGTATGGAAACTATGAATTTATAGTGATGACATTTGGTCTTACTAATTCCCCTTATATCTTCATGGATCTGATGAATAGAGTCTTTAGAGAATATCTTGATCAATTAGTGGTAGTCTTTATAGACGATATTATTGTCTATTCAAAGAGCTAGGAAGAACATGAAGATCACTTGAGAATTATATTGAAGACCCTGAGAAAGGAGAAGCATTATTCCAAATTTACCAACTGTGAATTTTGGATTCAAAAAGATGCATTTTTTGGTCACATGATCTCAAAAGAGAGGATATCTATGGATCCATCAAAAACAGAGGTTATCGAAAGATGGTCGAGACCAACAATAGTAACTGAGCTCCGAAGTTTTCTTGGTTTGGCTGGATATTATTGATGTTTTGTGAAATATTTTTCATGATTATCTAATACACTCACCAGGTTGACTCGGAAAGGAGTTAAGTTTGTTTGGACGGAGGAATGTAAAGAGAATTTCAAGGAGTTGAAAAGAATTTTATCTAGGGCACTTGTGCTCACACTGCCTTGTAGTGGAGAATGGTTTGTGATCTACAGTGATGCATCCAAGAAGGGACTGGGGTGTGTTCTTATAAAAAATGATATGGTGATAGCTTATGCCTCACGATAGTTGAAAATCCATGAGAAAAATTATCCAACACATGATTTGGAGTTAGCTGCGGTAATCTTTGCATTAAAGATTTGGAGGCATTATCTTTATGGAGAAATGTGTGACATTTATACTGATAATAAAAGTTTAAAGTATATTTTCACACAAAAGGAGGTGAATATGCGCCAAAGAAGATGGTTGGAACTGATTAAAGATTACGAATGCTCAATTCATTACCACCCTAGGAAAGAAAACAAGGTGGCAGATGCATTAAGTCGACAAGACCATGCTAGCTTATCCATGATGAGGATCACAAAAGATCCAATATTTATGGATTTACAAAGGATGGATCTTGGAATTTTAATGGAAGGGGGAAAATCATATCTTTCTCAAATGAATGTTCAACCATCTATACATGTGAAGATTAAAAAGTCACAGAAAGAAGATGTAGAGTTACAATAGAAGGTGAGAAATATTCCTGAATTCAACCTTGATTGTGATGGGATAATAAAGTTCAGGAATCGGGTTTGTGTTCCTCCCATCCCAGAATTAAATAAGGAGCTGATGGATGAGGCTCATAGTTCTTCATTCTCTATTCATCCTGGAAGCACGAAGATGTATAGGGACCGGAAAGAGTACTTCTGGTGGGATGTCATGAAAAGAGATGTTACTGAATATGTCTCTCGATGCTTGGTTTGTCAGCAAGTTAAAGCTGAAAGACAGAAGTCTAAGGGGATGTTACAGCCATTGCCCATACCCGAATGGAAATGGGAAAACATCACTATGGACTTTTTCATAGGGCTTCCTAAAACATCCAAAGGCAATAATGCTATCTGGGTCATAGTTGATCGTCTTACAAAGTCTTCACACTTCATTGCTATTAGAGAGGATTTCTCTCTAGATCAGAGTTCCAAGATATATGTAAAGGAAGTGGTAAGATTGCATGGAGTACCACTTCCTATTATATCTGATTGGGATCTGAGATTTACCTCGATGTTCTGGTGAAGTCTTCAGCATACTCTGGATATATAGTTGAGTTTTAGCACTACTTATCATCCTCAGACAGACATTCAGTCTGAGAGAACAATTCAAACTCTAGAAGATATGTTGAGAGCTTGCTCTATGGATTTCAAAGGTGGTTGGGATCAACACCTACCTTTGGTGGAATTTTCTTATAATAATAGCTTTCACTCTAGTATTCAGATGGCTCCTTTGAAGCTCTCTGTGGAAAGAAATGTAGGACTCCAACTTGCTGGGATGAAGTTGGGGAATGAAAGCTATTAGGACCTGATCTTGTTGATGAGATGGCAGAAAAGGTCTGATCTATTCAACAACACATAAGAGCAGCTCAGAATCGACAGAAAAGTTATGCCGACAACTAAAGAAAAGAACTAGAGTTTGAAGTGGGTGATAAAGTGTTCTTACGAATATCTCCACGGAAGACGGTCATGAGATTTGGAAAAAAGGGGAAGTTGAGCCCTAGATATATCGATCCTTTCGAAATAATGGATCGTGTTGGAAAGGTAGCTTACTGATTGGTGCTTCCACCTAATCTCTCTCATGTTCATGATGTGTTCCATGTATCTTTCCTGAGAAAGTACATACCCGATCCTTCACATGTACTCAGATCAGAAGTTGTACCGCTGGAGAAAGATCTTTCTTATGAAGAATAGCCGATAGAGATTCTGGATCGTAGCGAAAAAGTCCTACGAAACAAGACCACTCGATTACTGAATGTTTTATGGAGGAACCACCAATTATAAGAATCTATGTGGGAGCTTGAGGATATGATGAGGGAGAGGTATCCTCATCTGTTTGTTACAAGGTGTCAAATTTCGAGGGCGAAATTTATTTTAAGGGGGGTAGAATGTAACACCCGAGACTTTTATGAGAAATATTTTGTTTTTATGTGATATTAATCATCAAAGGAATCTTTCACTACACACAACACTAGCTTGGCTTGCATTACACGCAACCACGGCCTTCCTCGATAGCTTGCGTCGTACGCAATACTAAGTTTCACTAAACAACGATATGCTATTAAAATATTATTAAAACTAGCAATTATGAATAGTAATAACCCCCTTTTGAAATTTTGGACTTCTTTTTTGGATTTGGAATATCGAAATTATCTTAGGGTGAAATTTTGGTACTTTTCGGATAACTTTCATATTATGATGAATAGTGAAAATTATTAAATTTTAATTAAAAACAACTTTTTTAATCGAAATAATTAATAGTAATAAATTATTAATTTGAGTGGTTTTAAAGTATATTTAGAATATATTTTTACAATTTAATACAATGTTGTTCATTGGATGTAATTTCACATTTAAACCAGACATAAACAAGTGTCAATATTTTGATAGTTATTATCTTTTAAAAAACGCTATTTGTCTTGACGACGGGAATTAATTTTTAAATTATTTAATGTAAATGATATGTTTTGAATTTGGTAAAATAAACATCATTTTTGAATTCATAATATCAAATATAGCTTAGGCCTAATTTTTGGTATTTTTCTGGAAACATTCATTTTTTGATGAATAGTGAAACCACTAAGTGGTAGTTAAAAAAACCGAATTCTTCATAAAAATTAATTTTACCGCTTCTATGAGTGGAATTTCTAAAATCCAAGAGACATGGTAAATATCAAGGACTAAAATGTGGTTCAATGAGATGAAAAGAATTTTTTGTGAATAGTGACTTTTTACTTTTTTTACCACGGTTGAAAGTAAATAGGGTAGGTAAGGGTAAAAATGATATTTTTATTACCCTAACACATGTCTTAATTCAATTTGATAAGTGTAATTCGACCAAAAACAACCTTAGGAATAAAATTTGACCATTTAGGCCCACTTGGATTAGATTAGGACATTTATTATCAATTTCTTTAATGAAGGGTTAAAATAGTTAAAATCAAATTTTAATAACTAAATAATTTTTAATATAGGTTTATACATAAGATAAATTCGACTATAAATATTAATTATAAAGATAAAACTATTTCCTACATAAGGGTATTTTATTTTTAATTTTTAGACTTAAAATAAAATAATTTATTTATCATACAATGATGATGCATCAATTATCTTATTAATGAAATATTGACATAATTGATGTTATAAATACCCAAATAAATGTAATTTGAGACTTTTTATGAATTAAAATAATTTTATTTGTTAATATGACATGTTATTATTGATTTTATTACTTTTTTTCTAACTAATCATTCTGTTATGATTTTCACTAAAAATCAATTACCAAATAGTTTCAAAATTGACATTAAATAGTTTTTAAAACAAATACTATATTATTAATTGATATTTTATTCCTAAAAATCTATGTTTTGGTTAAATGACATAGATAATGTTATATATAATAATAATAAACAACTTGGGGTTCTTTTGGCTTGATATAGTATGTTTATTAACCTTATAGTGTAAGAAAACAAGAAGACACGGTAAAAGTTAAATTATCTAACTTAAAGTTAAATCAAAATGATAATGTTAAAATTGATACCTAAACTTGTCTAAATTCTATTTGATAAGAGGATTTCCACCCATCCCCACCTTAGCTTCGAAATATATCAATTTGGAGCTATTAAAAGCCGAATTTTACTTTATAATCAAATAATAAGTTTAGTTATTCCAAAGGTGCCCCTCTCCTCCCTTATAAAAGGGAACCTCCTCCATGTCTTCCTCACACCACTTTAAGCCTTCAAGCTCGGCCAACCCCTGCCAATATCTCCTCTCCACTTCCCTAGAAACATCCTAGAGGTCCTGGTACTTTTCAAAGACCAATTTTAGTTCCTTAAGAGGAGGTCTCAAAGAGGCGCTTCAAAGAAGAGCTAATGCCCGTTACCGATTCTTTCATCTTTATTTCTTCTCCCACTTCTTCTTCATTAGTTGTTTCATTATTAAGTAATAACATCAGTATCACTCATATAATGATATGTTATTATAAGTATGAAACAACCCTATTTCACCATCTATCCATCCTACGGAAAACGAAATCACCACGCGTGCGTACGTACGAAATACCATCTCCACACCGTGGTGTAATCTATTTTCCACCACCACCATACTCGGATGGGTATAATGGTGTAAATAATAACTATATATGATTATTTTAAACTGATATTGATTCTTAAATAGTATACATACACTCCAATATAATTCCACGATCATGGTAACGATATCATCACTCATGCGTATGTACGGAATATCGTCTCCACGATGTGATGCGACTCGTTATACATGATATTAATTGCATAATATAAATGAATTGAGTGAATGAATATGATATATATTACACTAATACCATTCTGGAAATGAGGTTTCTATACACTAAAAAGAAAAATAAGAATTTATTTGACAAAACACGCATAAGAAGAAAAAGTAATAAACACCCGAATAACAAGTAGTAATGAAATATTACTAATAAGAAGCTATAAAATATGACCATATATGATATCATAAAAATAATTATGATTCTGGAATAAGTCAATAACATTATTTAAATCATTATACAGGAGTTTCAGACACTTATGAAGCAAATCAGACTTAAGGTAAGGGAAAATATCACAATCTCATTTTCATCCGAGATTGTTTATACATTGGTATATACTGGGGTGTATTTTATCATCCACATGCATGTTTACTAAATATTTAATATTGTTTCCATCCACCTACAATTGTTTACATCCAATTTTACCCTTCGGTCAGTTTTTAGTAAAAGATATAAAAGGAATCTTTTATCATTTTTCGTATGAGGTACTTTTTGAATTTTCTAACAAAAGTACGGGAAGAATGTTTTTTTCAACTTATATGGCATGAATGGATTTTTAAAACATTATTTCCAAGAAGCTTACTTTACAAGTTTTCAATTTTATTTTTAATCAACTTCTTTTAGTTTAAAATTGTATTACATGTTAAGAAAGGAAAAATGTTTTTGAAGTAGAAAGGATATTTTTCTCAAGAATGGAGTTCAAGTGTTTTATCAAAATTATTTTCCATATAAGATAATATAGGGTTCTGTTTCTGTCCCTATTATTACATTGATTTGATTATGTTGTGATGGAATTATTTTTATGAATTCGTTTATCTTATATGAATTGTTTTATGATGTCATGTTGTTTAAGAATCCCATTTTTATTACATGGGTTATGCAATGATGTATGATTTATGATTTTGTGGCACAAATATGAATGGTATCATTATGATATGGGTAGGACCTATATCTCACTCCAATGCATTGGGTAAAGATTTTATATCTCATGATATAGACATGGCTGTAATGGCAGGTTAAACCGGTTCAGTGAAACAGGACTGAAACGAGGAGTGAACTCGGTTCAGAAATGGACTTTGTCCACTAGGATAGTCTTGCCAATGAGTCTTGAATAATAAGAAATGATTCTCTATGATTATGTGTGTATTAAAAAAAGTTTCATGTTTTAAGTTATTATTATTGGGATTTCATTTCACTACTATTATTTATCCCATGTTATGAAATTATGCTCTCTTTTGCAGGTTAAGATTTAAAAAACGTTATGTTCTTATGAATATGATGTGATTGATATTTATTTTGTTTACCCTTACTAAGAATTTGAGCTCACCCTTTTGTATGTTTTCATTCCCCAGGTCTGGAAGAAGGTTATTAAGTAAGATATTCTAAAAGGGACTATAGATATGATGAAATAAATTGGAGACAGTGTAGACACTTTATGAACCAGTTGTTTATGTTTCCCAGTTTCTAAAGACACTATACCTATACGGTCCTTTCATGGTTTTGTTATATGTTGTGATAAGTATGTTTCAATTTTGAAGTAATAAAAATGTATGTAAAGTATGGGTCATTATAATTTCCACAATCTCTCATTGATATCCTTCTAAGAGAAGATATACATGCAAATCTAGTGATCTGAGTAGATGATAAACCTCTCACCCCTTAGGTAGTGTAACCACATCTTCAAAGTGAATGCTACCAATAATAACTCAATATCATGGATTCATAGTTCTACTCATGTAGTATCAACTAGAATGAACTATAGGTAATCAATGCTTTCCTATACATTAAGACAAAACCATGCCCAGTTCTAGATGAATTGCAAAACACTACATAATCAATACCTACCTCCAAAAATATTAAGATGGGAGCACTCATCAAACTATGACTTAGCTACCGAAAAGCCTTCTATAACCATTCTTTCCACACGAAAGGATTCCCCTTTCAAGTCAAAGTGGTTATGGGTGTTGATATCCTGGAAATATTAGGTATGAATCTCTAGTAATAGCCTTAAAACTCAAGGAATATCTACACTTCTGCCTCACTATTAGGTGTCTTATAAGATAATAATACATTGACCGTGGATAGGTCTAATTTCACTCCATCTACTGAGATAACATGTCCCAGAATATGGAACACCTAAATCTAAAACTAGATCTTTGAGAGACTTCCATGTATCTTGTGCTCTCTGAGTATGTCTAGAACAATCCTTCAGTGTATCACGTGACAATCCTCAAACATTTATTATACAAGGATATTATTGATGAAGACCACCATGAAATCATCAATGTAAGACTCAAAAATCTAGTTCATTTTCCCCATGAACACTATTGGGGAATTTTTCACACCAAATAAAATCACTAAGTACTCAGAGTGACCATAGCGACATAAGATTTTTTCCTTTGGCATGTCCTCATATTGTACTTCCAGTTGGAGATAACCTGATTTGAGGTCAACCTATTAGAACCATAATTCCCCTCTCAACAGATCAAATAGGTTGTCTATCTTTGGTATTGCAAACATTTACATAATAGTCACCAAATTCAAGAATCTGTAGTATACACACAACCTCAAGAACCTATATTCCTTTTTGAAAAAATATTTGGATGCTCAGGGTGAAACACTGGGTCTAAATAATCCCTTTTTCAATAAGCACTCCAACTTTACTCTCAGCTCGAAAATCTCTATGAGAGGTATCCAATATTCTATCTCTAATATCGATGTCATCTAGGGGGTGTAGATCAATGCAGAAGTTTATCTCTCGGAAAGGAGGTAAACCAATATCATTTTCTTGAATGATGTCTCACACTTTACCATCACTATTAGAAACTAGGAATTCATAACATCAATTTCACCAATGGTTGGTCTATACAACTAATGATTAATCGATTGCAACATCTTATTCACAAGTCTATCATGATATACAAGAATTTTATTTTAACCTATAAAGGAGAAATTGGTTATGTCACCAGGGACACTCCAACCCCTTCATCGAAAATGGTCAATTTGGGCATGAACTGTAGATAACCAATCCATACCAAGAATGTGTTTATAAGGCCTATATGATAATACTATGAGTTTATAATAGAATCTACTGCCTCCAAGGGTCAGGTCATGTGGTCATCACAAGTGTGTGGTCTGTGAGACACATCCAGTATGAGTCTCCAAGCATAAGGGTCGAGTCAACAGTTCAACCAGAATATATTTTTTGTAAAAAAGTAACACAGAAAGAAATAAATTACTAGAACCTATGTCTTCCTATATTGAATTTAAACTATAAAATACAAATACCATACCTCAAATAATTCATAAGGCCCATGGGTCATTAGAATCAACTTCTTTTAGCTATCCACACCCCTATCCCCTAGCTCAATGAGCTTGGTGTCGACCACTAGGGGTGGTGGTTGTAAAATATTAAAACATAAACCACTTAATACTATTCTACAAGCTCTTATTTTATGTTTTCTTCCTTATAGATCTATCATATCATTAGGATCTCTCTATATAGATGGCCTATTCAAAATCACTATTTCAACTGTATGGTGGGTCGTAAAATCTCTAGTAATATGTCTCGTGGCCTCACGTGAGTAGAATTTCCCCTCTCATTCATAACTAAATCCACCTTGTGAGCCATAAACTACAAATCCTCTTTCATGGGGATTCCTCCTAAAATGTCTCCCACATCTAGTTCCATAAGTCTGATTTTATCTCCATAATACCAAGGTCTCTACACTTACTAGCGCACTACTGATAACCACCATCTATATCTTCTTATCCAAGAATCATTCAACCCCAACTACATGATCAAGAACCGCATCATTAGTTGGAATTCATAGAGGGATGAAACCAACTCAAATTTATCTCTAATGACCTATCTCATAGGATTGAGCTGTGAATAAGGAATACCCTATAGGACCACCTTATGATATACTAGTATCCTCACTATATGAGAAAATTGGGTCACCAGCTCATGAAAATCATTAGTAACCTATGTGTCGGGATCACCTCAGAACTTGAAGGGTCTCTACTATTAAATCTCATTATGGATGATCATCCTGTGCACCTCATTTTCTTGAATTACGGGTTCCACATGATGCTCTACGAGTGGTGGTATGGATGGTGCACCACCTAGAGTTAATATATCAGGAATGGTTCCCTATATAGAAGCCTCGTCACTACAAGGTCATCATTGTGATCATGCTACTGAATAAAAGCTAACATACATCACAGAGGAATCTAGAAATTAAACAAGATATACCACAATCAATGACTATATCTGTAGAGATGACTCACTAAGGAAATGTAAATCACAACCCATTATTATAGGATTAATGTACCATTTTATTCAATGCAAAAAACCTTTTTAGGTAACGATTCAAAAAGAAGGTGATTAGGGTCCTGGTGTACGAATATGTCACTCGCCGCACCAACATTGGAGTCCGTAGTCTGAAATCCAAACTCAAAACACTCAACAATGTTTCCCCAAACCAATATCACAAACTCTGTATCTTAAATTAGAGCTGACCATCTCTTATACAACTCTATCATTACTCATCCCTATGGGTCTAGTGGAATGACTCCCCAAGCCCGCCTCCAATATGCGATGGGCTGACGACTAGCACCGAGAAGACATATCACTGACAGCGGAGGCATTGTCCAATGTATATGTATACACACTCACATCTCTATGCACATAAAAATGCATAAATGTGATGAAAAACTAAGTAACCAAGAATGAATAACTCTTAATATTATATCCAGAGTATGACAAGAAGTAATATAAAGTAAACATGGGAAATAAAATCCCCCCAAAAGAGTATGTAACACATGTCAAACCTAAAAAAAGGCACTATGACTATTATCTGAAAGCAACATGAACACACATTGGTATGACTGGTCTTATAAAGCATTTTACGGACCTGGTACACATTGGAATCTGTCAAGTGTCAATCGTACACAATGGAAATGACATGTGTAGTTAACGCCTGTGAAGTGGTGAGTAGAACAATGCTAAGTAGGACACCCTGAAACCACAAAGAAATACAAAAATGGAAATTAAGTCATCTCTACATAGGTATATGTCTTCATCACATATAATAATATTAAAATATAATCAATAAAATACGGGCAGTCTAGAGTCACATCACAAGCATTATATACTAGCCCTAGGATACTTTCATGAAGATCCCACAAAACACTCATTTGGGAGAACACACTCCTGAGGCTGAAAGCAGTGATGATGTCCATCTGAGAGGTACAAATCTTCAGGTCTGACCATGAGAATGATACATTGATATTCTGAAGATGATATGATACCTTGATAAGGATCACTTCCAATTTCATGGGGAGATACCATAAACTAAATTAGGATTAACCTGGTAAGTAAAGGATTGACATCTACGTAGTGTTAGTCATGACGATACCAAGAACTCCACCAAGGGAATAAGTATGAATAGTGGATCTCACTCTAGTCCTCTCAGAGATACTTCAATGACTCAATACAGTAATTCCTGCTTGAGGAATCATAGTCCTAGTGGTTGAAAATGATTCTATACCAACCTTTAGGAAATGTAAAAGGGGAATGAACCCTAACAAAACTTTTCCAACATACGGAGGAAAAGAGATCCATGAAATTTTGAATGGAGTGCACGACATGTAGTAAGGGTACATGCCATGTACCTTTAACCCATTTACTACCTGTGTAAATAGACCGTGTCATCAACCCATGTCTGTGTAGTACAACACAGTGTGTCAGCTGTTGTTGTGGTCTACCCATGTACCAGTACATGACTCCATCCCCTATACATTTGATGGTGTACTAGTACACGACTTAGAATGGGTACCAGATCCAAGTCATGAAAATGTAGTCTATTACACGATGTGTCAGAAATCTATGTACTCCACCTCATGTTCATGTACTTTACCATGTAAATGCAGAGTTATCCAAGGGGTCTACTTTCCATATAGTCAAGGACTACATGCTGTGTGTATTGATTTTTTCCAAAAACATTATTCTTCCTCTCACTCAACTCAGTCTATCCTCTAGCCATAGATCCTTTTACATCTAGGCTGTCAAACATGATATTCCACGAGATCTCTCCATTCTATCTTATAATCAATGAGATTAAGTCACTAGATCTTCTTGGAAGACAATATCATCATAATTCTTTATTGTACATTGAAGAACATGAAATCGGAATTACCTCTATTCAATCTGCTTCCAAAACCACAATATCACCATCATCCATTCTTACCAATGTCGGATCTACAATTTCAAATCATTGTGTCTTGAATCAAATGTGCAAGAATAGACTGTTCAATGAAACATTGAACCACTAGGAAAAGATGAAGAACATAATGAATAATGGAGAATCATGGAAGAATACAATGATTCCGAACAAGAATAATAAAACTTAATCGATGTTCATGTTGATCTTGTTTTTTCCGTTATAACAAAAAATGATTTATATAATCCATTTTGAAGAAATCTCATATTAAACCATGAATATAATCCCATCCCTCAAAATGATCGATCTATGGGAAAATCAGTATTTTGATTGGTCAGTGTTCATCGTATAAAACAAGAACGGGGAATGAAAAATTGAAAAACATGTTATACCTCAATTTTTTTCAACCCCTTAGAAAGAATAGTTGACACCTCATGTCTGTGGGAGAGGTATGGATAATCTTTTGTAGGTCTATTGTCGATCAATTATCGTGTCGCCATTCACATGACATAATTATTCCTAGATCACTTCAATGGTCCTCTGATGTCTCTAGGGTTATGTAGATTACCATGGGGTTCTGAAATAAGGATCATTTTAAATAATTTTCACTCACAGTGTCAACAAAAAAGAATATTTTCATTTAATAAATTTTTTCAATTTACCCCTGCGACAACTTCTTCACACATGACCCACGCTGACAAATGTTATGTCGCGCCTGGGGTAATATCGATATTATAAACTCAATTGTGTCATTGGATTTAGGATTTGAGTATCCACTTAGGAGTTATTCCAATTTTTAATGAGTAACATGAGTGTGTGATATTTAATATATTTAATATATTTTATAAATTTAATCTAGGCACATCAGGCATCGAAATCATACACCATCTCAGCACCTTGTCTAAAAAATAATAAATATAATATTAAAAAATATTACACATAAAATATAAGATATTTATAATAGTTTATGAGTTTTCAATACATAATAATTAAAGTATATATTAAATTATATAAGTTATTTTTTGGAGGTGTTATTTCCTACACACTAATATTAACATTTTCATTTTAAAAGGTTTAGTGGGAAAGCATTTAGATTATAGTTTATCACTTAATAACCATATTTATATTAAATATTAAGTATTTATTATTTATTATTAATTTATACAATTATAATAATCTAATATAGAAACTATTAAAAAATGGATGTCGTCGTTTTCAGGAGGCGAAAATCTGAAAAACTTATGAATGGTGGTTTTGTATTTCTTAAAATAAACGGCTAAATGTGGTTAATATATATTAAATTATCATAATAACATTATATATATTATAATATTGTTTTAATTATAATGGAATCAAAAAATATATTTATGAAAATATGAAATAAAAGAAATGATGTTAGTGGAATGTATTGACGCTTATGACTTGGTATTTCCCTTGGAGGCCTCCTTATAAACATATGTCTTTTGGATAATTTGGTGTGGATAGAAGGTCAATGAAAAGGAATATTATTTTAGGGGATGATGAAATGGTATTGGTTCAATAAGAATCTAAATATCCATGCTTCATCTAAAGGGGTGATTAAAGGCCTATTTTTTAACGAATCCTAATGGAATTTTTCTAATTGAAACCACCTAATATAAATGAAGCACATGTTAAAAAATCAGATCGAATCAAAAATTGGAAATTAATGGTTGTGGGGATGATATAATGTTACAAATACCCCAATAACTAATTTTAGAACATTTTTTAATCATTTCATTATGTCCTTTAGTCTTAGTATTTTTATTTTTTACATTTTTTATTGTATCAGTGTAATGATTTTCAACATAACTAATTTAACTTTAATTTAGTAAACAATTTGACTATTTCAAATAATCAATTCCTAATTATTATAAATATGAAATAAAAATTATCATATTTAATTTATATGTGTATGGAAAATAAATTCTAACATTAACCCCTGAAAATATAAAAACCTTTTTTAGATAAACTGCGACTTCATGCAAAACAAATAATTGAATAATAAAATTATAAGATTAATAAATATACATGATATATTTTTATTTATTATAAAATAAAATTTCGTTTTTGTTTTTAACAAAATCCAAACTATATTTTTCATTAATAGAATATTTAATTAAAAGGATTTTCCACAAATAGTTTATTGTATTGGAAAATTTTACATATGTTAATAAAATGTTAACCATTGATTTTCTAAACACACAATATTATTTTTCAGTGTCATATATAATTTTATAAATACATACTTCTTACTATATTTTTTTAATCATTTTATTTTATAAAGATTTCATAATAGACTTAAAATATTATAATTTTAGTAAAAATAGTATTTTTAACCATTCACTGGTAAATCAATTTTTATTTTTAAATATAATTAATAAATCATAAGATGATTTTATATTTTGGTTTATAAAATTATATTCACTTTTAGAAGTTAAAATTATATGATTAAAAAATATACTTTCATATTAATATACAATATATATAAAAAATATTTTTTTCAATATTACCTTTTAAAAAATGAAGATATTTTAATATAATTTTTTTTGATTTTTCACTTGATTGCAAATTTTTTATTTATTATCATTTTTATTTTTCTTAAGATTTCTAAATATTATTCATTAAATATATCATAGTTCATTTTAATGAATTTTTTAATGTGGACAATTCTATCAAAAATAATACTGATTTAGAGAAACAAATCCCAAACCCTCATGGTGTTAAATTCTCCACCATAAAAAAGTAATCCCTTGAAATTTTTAATATCACATACCAATGGAAATGGTAAAGGTTGAATAAAAGATAGTGATGAAATAATATGTAATATCTATTGACATATCAACCTTACAAACTTGAAATAATATATTTCTTATCAGAATATACTTAACCCAAATATTGAGTTTTTCTCCAACCATCTATGTTATGAGGAAATAATTATTTAGTATCATGATCTAAATTTTATATATTATTTCTAACAGGTGACCATAATCATCATTTCTTTCATTTATTATCAATGGTTGATATGAAATGCGATCTATTTATACCAAATAATTTTCCTCTAAGTGGAGATATAGAATCAATTAGATTTAACTAATAGCAGGGTAATATGAGTTGTACAAAGAAAATTTTTATAAATAGAATCAGGGGATATAATAAACGAAACACTATAATTTTTTTATTAATAATTCAATATTTAGTCTTCTTGGTGGTGATTTTATGTTCATTTTAATAATTCTTTGTACAGAGAATTAGTTTAAATGAGATATGAATACAATACTCATAGTAATTGGATGACTTATTAGTGTTCCTCATTTTGTATCATTTTTATTAAAATATTTATTTGTTATGGTATTATTGGATTTATCTTATTCATTTTTCATGGAATTTATTGGTGTATAACATCAATATTAGCCATTAGATTAATCCACCGACTTAGTTAATTTCCATTGTTTCAATAATTTTGATAGAGAACTATACATTGTACCTCATAATTAACATTCTTTCCCTTCATTAGTTAGAATGAACTATTTTCCCTATAACTTGTTTCTCAATGTCCTCATTTACCATAATTAAGAAATCTTCCAAATAATTTGAGATACTCCCTATGGAGTCTCATCCCACACCTTTTACATATAGGTAATTGAATATTCACTGCTTCTTAAAATTTTCACCTAAATGTACTTATTAGTCCATAATGATATTATTTATTATGTTTAGTAACCCAAACATGTTAACAACATTAATAAAAATTTGGTATAATTTGTTTGTATTAATCATAAGGTTTCTAACATTAACTCCCATCCCATTAGGTTTCTTGTTTAGAAAATCAATGTATTATCAGTGGAAACCATAGTAATATCTATTGAATTATAAATTATCCAATACTATCTCCAAATTTTTTTGACATAAGTAATAGAAAATTAATATCATAATGGAATTATAATCAATCATAAAATGAAACCACACAATAAAAATTTATCACTATTGAAAACAATTTAATTAACATTTTGTTTGACCTAAATCACTGTCGGTTGAATTTATGAATCCTTAGGGTGGGTTATATCATACTTATTATATTAATCCCCTAATATCACTAATCCATCATAATTTATTACAAATAAAATGTTCATAAATAAATCCTATCCTCAAGGAGTGTCAGAAAATGTGCACAGTAATTTCTTTTTGTCATGCACCTGGTGACGATTGATTTGACACTCAATATTTCTCTTTTAGGGTTAATACCATTAGGTACATCATTATAGTGAATTTATCAACTTTTAATATCTAAAAATGTTTTTTATTTGTAGTAAAACCACATAATCTCAACTTTACCAAAATTTAAAGTTGTTATCCAATATATATACATATCCTTTAGATTTGACACTATGGTTTTCACTAAATTTATGTAAATCATTGTAGATATTTAGTATTTCATCATATGATACCATATAATGTGGCGCAAGATAAATAAATACATATTTATAATTTCTTTACATTAATAAGCATTCCATCTCATGAATAGTTTAAAAAATTTGTTAACTAAATGTTTAATGTCTTAGATTAATAGCGAAATAAAAAAATTATTTTACAAAGCATATCAAAATTTTTTCAAAACAGATAACTATAAACCCACTTCTATAAATCTCACTTGTAATAACCATATTCATATACATTGGAATAAAAAAAATTATGGGGTATGAGATGCACATTAAAGGAAACATTATAGATACAAAAATATTATCATAAGTGAGGAAAATATAAGAATAGGGGTATGATAGAATAATTAAATATCCAAGTACATAATATTAGGATAACATATGTATTTAAAATATGGATCAAAATAAATAGGAAATAATAAATAAATAAAATAATATGGCCTAAGAAATGGTGTAATTCCATTATTTATATAAAAACCGTAATTTTAAGAAGGACTTTTAAAATTGAGATTTGAAGAGGGGATAGTTTTTTATGTGGGATATAGTATGAAGAATTGATGGTTGGAAAACATTTATTTTGTGAACATACTCATTAAATAAATAAATGTGACATGTTTGATGAGATTCTGGAGTAGACCAATGGTTTTGGGCATGGAGAGAGGGATGCAATATGATTCTTCAGCAGAACCTAATAGATCGTACAAGACCAACTGCTAGATGGGGGCCTTAAATCTATCTAAAAAAAGATTTTTGGATCCTGTTCTTGATATTATAAAATAAGTAAGGTATTGGAGTCCTGATACATGATGATGGACTCCAAGAGGATTGGGGGGGGGGGGGGGGTAGTCTCTTATTTTACATTGGCCCCCACTTCCCTTCAAATTTGGATCTTGAGATCCCATTAGACAATAACTCTTCTCCCACTCCATTTTATCCTTATCATCCTCCATGGTTAACCCCCCATTTTTTGTGGACATCTGATGTGTTACTGATTCCAATATGGATCTAGGGGTAATGATACTCATTTTTCCTTCTAATATTCATTTATTTCACTATCATATAGTTCCACTATTGTTCAGTATAATATTATTTAATTCAAGGGTGGTTTTCTTATTCTCATTTTATCCCATTTCAAGTCGAACTCTTAGTCAATCATTGGTGTGTGGAATTGACTAATTTTGAGGCAGGTGGACCCTTTAATTTAATCCATTGTCTATCCATTTTCTTGAAAGTATGATTACTGTCATCAAGCCGACCATGTGGTTATTTGACCTCTATTGAATTAGAATATTTAAATTTATTTTTATCGAGTCAAATTCCCCCATTTTACTATTTTTTGATCTATATAATAATAACCCCTAATGATGAAATTTGGTAATGCAATTAAATGTGATTTTTGACAATTAATTGTTTAATTTCATTTCAAGAAAAAAGTAAAGGGTTGATGTTAATGAGATTTTTCAAATTTAACCCTTAACATTATTTTAGTTTTTTGATATAAGTTAGCTAGATATTATTAAATGTGCTGGAAATTATTTTTAAAATGAATAATTTTTTTGAATGGAATTTCGAAAACATCAATAATGTAAATTGAATGGGAATGATATAAGGTTAAATGTGTTGGTAAACGGAAGGGAATTTTATAAAATGTGAAGTGGTTTTTAAAAGTACCTTGACCAGTGGTAGTTAGTGTTAGAAAAGGTATTAATGGAAAAATGGTAAACCATTTATGTAATATAATGTAGTTTATTGGATGGATAATTTCATTATTGATAATTGAGATAAAGGGTCCCTTAAGTGAATCATGAAGTGTTTTCTTAATTAATTATTTTACAAGATACAAAATCATTACTTGATGATAAATGAATAATTAAATTATTTTCTCTTGATGTAATGATGGGTTGGAATTCCTTGGTATGTATTTCTTTGGAGTCTATATAGACATATAATTGTATGGATTGTTGTGTGTGATCCTTTTGTTCCATTAAGGGACTCATATGAATTCCATAGTGTGATGAAACCATTTGATTCTAAAGGACCCCAGAACAACCTGAGAGGGGAAGGTTGAATCAGGTTGTAATCTTTTTATTTCAAACTAATGGATCTTGTTCACATATTGGTAGGAAGTTGATAGACATGTCGGATGAGAAAATGCCAAAAACGAAAAATCACATGAAAACTGAAGACACATAAATTTTATGTTGTTTACCATTAAGGGTTACATACATGGAACATATGTCGACGAGTTTTGTGTCATACCTAAGTCCAATAATATTAACTAGTTGTGGATTAAAAATATTTATCACAATCACTCTATTCCCAGAACACTTCCTTTAGATTGTTTTCGGGATAACATACTATGTCCAACAAATCACTTCCTTTGACTCCCCCTTGATGACAGCACTAGGGAAAAAATGATCTTCGTTTATCGACTTGAAGGTCACTTAAATGGGTTTTCATTAAATCATTCATCCTAAACTATAGATATATGCACTATTGATATCCATTTCTTTCCCTATAGAATTAATCTATTATTCCCCATAAAATTCGTTCACAGAATTCTCCTCCGCGAACTAGCCATCTTCGTCCTCATATTTCACTGCCTCATGTACAAAAAGTTCTACTTTCATGAACAATTCTGATCCACATAACACCTCCACATACTGCCTTTAAATGATGCCTCTGTGTACCACTTCCACGTACCACTTCTTCTATGCAGACCAACTCATCCTTTACTAATCATCTTCCGCAAACTGGTATTCCTTTTCGGTATACTGACTCCTCTTTCACGAACTATCTTCCACTAACTATTTTGGACATTTCCAAATTACTTTTCGGATTCTTTATTTATATTTACACTACATGGCTTTCTTCCCACTAACCACTTCTAGACATCGCTGAATTACTCTCATATTTTTTTATCTCAGTGCCACACACTAATGAAGTGATTAGTTCTATTTATTTTTGAAAATAGATCCACATAATCCGCCAAACCACGATTTAACAAATCTTTGATACGACACTGCCTTTACCACAGACTGTGTATCTACAAAAAAACATATTCCATACATGGTCTATGTACATCCATTCTCCCTATGTGGGAGAAAAAATCACCTCCTTGTTTCTACAAACGACACCCTTTTATGCTTTTCAAAACTCTAACTTGATCTTGAAAACGACATACCATCCCACGAACAATATGCCTTCCATGAACCCCATCCCGTCCCACGAACCTACTTCTCTATGTGAACCATTCCTTCTACGCAGTACGTGTACCATTTTACATTCTTTGAACCATTCCCACTATGTGGTTCGTAGTTCTCAATTATGAATATCATATTTCGTGATCCACAAACTGTTCAAGGAATACATATTCCACATAATACATTTTTTGGAAAAAAATATTTTTCCAAATACAAATGCCTGATTTTGAGGCCCAAAAAATTGGAAAATAGTAGGGAAAAAAGAGACCTACAATATTGCTTTCATCCTCAGCCATAATTCCAAATTCCATTCAAATTTATCAATCATACCAATGTAGGTTAATAACAAAAACAAACAATACTCCATTCTGAGAAAAGAACAACCTTCATTCCAACAATATCCCCCTTTTGGTTTGATGGAAATTCATAGATAAATTCAATTAAGTACCATCCAAGAAATAAAAAATGAGAAACAAATCATCCAACTCTATATGTCTATGTAAGAAATGACCAGGAAAGAAAACAATAGGGGAAGCATGAATTGACTGCCTTTGATAACAAGCCCCAAATTTTTTTCTCTATTATCATTCTTTTCTCCACTATCATTCTCCACCATTATAACTAATTGAATTTCACCTATGACTATAAAAATTAAGAAAATCATTATCCTCCTTTATCTCTCAAATATCTATACTATAGAATTTATTACTACTGAATTTATCCATTATCCCCCATTCGAAATAAACTTAATGAATCAAAATTTGACTAGTTTAGTTTAAATCACACTCCCCCTAGAATGTATCTCCCCAAGAAACCTATAACGATTTCAAAAACAGATTAAAATTGTTTATAAAATTGTGGAGAGGGGAGAAACTGAAGCCTCCTCAAGAACTGGGAGGTGGTTGAACACCAAGGTTAAAATGATGTTTCTCAGTCACATGTGATGATAATGGTTTGGTCAATATGTCCGGCACATGAAAAAAAGTTCCATCATAATCCATTTTAATTTTTACTTGTTAAAATTTTCCTTAATGAATTGATATCACATTTCAATATGTTTTGTATGAGAATAATGAATAATAATCTTCATAAGATCAATTGTGCTCTTTTTGTTATAGTGAAACACCATTGATTGTTTCACCTCATTTCCAATATCAGTCATTTGTTCCTTCCTTTATAGTAGATGAGTGAAGGAATTTGTAGAAAAGGTATAATCATATTGAGAAGTACTGAGAGAAGTGGTTTCTTATTTTATACTCAACCATCCCACAAATTTCTATACAATATAGAAATTTACACCACTTTTGTACTTTATATTAACAACATCTCTAACCCATCCATCATTAAAAAATGTTGATAGTTTAATATCTCTTCATACAGCAAAGTATAATCCACAATTAAGAGTACCTTGAATATAAATACTAATTATTTTAACTTCCACCATATCTTCCTCCATTGGATTAAATTGAAAATGGGCCAGTAACCATGTTGTAAAGATAATACCTAGACTTGTTGTAGTTACGTACAGTAAGATTTTGATGATTCTCATATACATGGTTGGATTCACAAAATTCCCATCCTCATGATTTCCAATATTATTTCCATCCGCAATCAGAGATGAAATTAGATTATATTCATTAATATTGAATTTCATTATTAATTATCATGCATACTTATCACGAGAAATAAAAGTGAAGTGTTTCCTCTAAATCACTTGAAACACCAAGAAGTATGTGAGTTCACCAATCATAAACATTTTAAGTTCTTAACTTCTTGAATTGAAAAATTCATCCACTTACCCCTTACTACTTCCTCCAAATATAATATCATCTATGTACACCAGGACCATGAGATGATATTTTTGATAATTATTCACATAAATATTGTGATCCACTCCCCTAATTTTAAATTCATTCTTGTTCATATAATAATCCATCAGAGAGTACCATACTCGTGGCGCCTGTTTCTAAACATATAGATCCTTATTTAATCTACAAACCATAATTTCATCACAACCATGAAGAAATACCACTTTAATTGAATATAGACTTATTCTACCTGAGCATCATTTAAGAAATCTTTGTTGAAATCCATTTGTACAATTTTTATCCTTTTTGAATTTCCATAGATAGAAACAGTCTAATTGACTCAAGTCTAGCCACTGGGGAAATTGTTTCTTCAACATTAACACCTTCAATCTGTGAATATACTTTAATGTTATCCCTTATTTCATATCCCATTTCAATTCACATCAAATTTATAGTTTAAATTACACTTCATACCAATCACATTATGGATTTTGGGTCTTCTAAATAGATCACATGTTTTGTTCATATTGATCTGATAAAATTATTCCATCATGGACTTTACCAATGATTCATCCTTTTTTTCCTCTTAAAATGAGGATGGTTCAATAATTTTGGGGAACATAGATTGTGTAATATTCATCATTCTCCTTGTCAGTGTGGGAGATGTCCTATCCCTAATGATGTTGGATCGATCAATTTTTTCTTTTAGATTTCACCTGTGAGGTTCATAAGAATTTTCTTAAACCATGGATTATACTTCTAAGTAAACATCATGATGTGACTCCAATATGTTTTTCATGCCTTCTTTTACTTTAGTATTTGGATCTATTTCATATCCACATTCTTCCTCATATTTTATCACATCAGTAGATAAGTTCCTTAAGCCATTTTTTATTTTAACTTGAATGATCTTCACATAAAATGTTTCCACAATATTTTAAAGATTTTTATTAAAAAACATGTAGTATATTATATAAATTTAATATCAAATGAATATTTATTCATCTCAATCATCACTATACATTCCTTGATCTTCTTGTTTCTTTAGGATAGAACATTTAAAAAAAATGAAAATACATCAAAGAGGGATTCATTCCATTCCATAAATTAGAGGGTGTATTGGTTTCCCATATATAACACCCTATTCTTTTTGAAATATAAATTGAAACATGAACAACCAACTTCTAGTAATGGTGAGAGATTCAATACTCAATCAGCGTAGTTATAGCCATATTTTTCACCTATCAGTTATGGTTGTAAAATACTCAATTTTTATAATGTGTTCTCATTGTAGCCCACTCTTGTTGTATCACATGACTCTCTATGTAGTTTTAAAAATAAATGGATATATATTCTCCACCATTGTTCTACCACAGAACATTGATAGTTCACTTAATATCAATCATTCCTTTTTGCTGATAAGTTTTCATGCAATCAGGAAGTTGTTGTTTCTAATGTATAATAATAACACTAGCCATTATACTATAATCATCAATAAAAAGCACGAAATAAATTTCTCTCTATGTTATAGTAAAATTTATTGGACCACATGTATCTATATGAATGAGATCCATAAGATTTGATGCTCTTTTCTTCATTGGATGATATGAATTGCACACCAACATTCCCTACATTCAACAATCAAAATTTTTATCTAGTTCAAGCTTCATATTTGGGATATCCACGAAAATATTAAGTGTATATATTTTTTCAATATCTTGTTTATTGATGTGACCCAACCTCTAGTGCAACAAGTAGTTCTCTTCATCAATTATCAGGTAACAAATGTTCTATTTAAATCATATTGATATAAGTTTCTATTTGTTCTGTGTCCCTTCATGAGTGAATTCCCTATTCTTCCTTTTATAGTGCACCCCTTTTGGTTTAATTTAACTATAACTCCAACATCATGGAGTTAACTCACACTCAAGAGAATGTGATGTGACCCATATAAATAATGACCTTTAGTCTTATTTATCTCAACATTGACTAGTTCAGTACTTCAACTACCTTTGATCTTCAAAGAACCATCATTACAGAATCTCAATGTTTCATCATAATTTTTCTAGAAATTGTGTTAATAGGTCCACATTTTTCAACATATGGGTTGAGCAACCAATATCATGAATCCAGTTATTGTTGTTCTTCGATGATTTGAGAGATACTTCTACAATGTTATATTTTTAAATAATCTTACTTTACATTCATGAAAAATTAGCAAGAGTTAAAGATAAAAAGTTATTTTCAAATATCTTTTCCCTGTGTATAGGTTCATCACAATCACACTCTACATCTAGATGAAAGAAAATATTCATATGAACAACATCATATGATTAATGGGTATTTACTTATCTCTGAGTTTTGTACGAATTGTTCCTTCCATTCCTCTGGCTTTTATCTATAAATTTATGGCCAATGTTTGAAGAATGAAAATAATATTCATATAAACTACTTCTTCTATATGAATTAGGATATGAATTCATTATCCTTTTTTGACTTCCTAGCTCTTACCCATTCAAATAGATTCTTTTCTATTCATAGTATGACATAGTATGGTGTATAAATCCATAGATTTGACATTTTATAAAAGAAAATGTCTTTTCACTTCAATTCATACTCAAGTAAACATACTTAGATGTGTAGTTTGGCTATATATCATCTAATTAAATTCGAGAATAGTTTTTAGTACTTTTTTCAATCTAATTTGATACTTTCTTTGTTTGGACTTCAATTGTCTTTATGATATATATGAATTTATTCTTGCCTTTTATTTTGGACATTTTTCATCCATCATTTGATGTTTCTACCTAATAAAAAAAATTATTTTTCCCATTCATGAGGGTCATTGATCATTCAAAACCTTATCTACTCCATCATAACCACACTTAAATCACTATATAATCTCATCATATGAGAATTTTCCGAACTGAATTGTTTTATATGATTATTATGGACTTAATTCACCTTAATGTTAACTCATAATAGTAACAACTTCTTATTCATGTCCCTCAAATGTTTTTGACTTCTCATCCAGTCTAAATTTATGTTCATTAAGGAAATTTCCCAATTCTTCAATTCTAATATTTAGTTTAGTTATATCTTTCGAGCTTTGAAAGGTTATTTAATGTTCCTTTACAACAACCTTAAGTAAATCAATTTCAACTTCTAGTAAATCAATATTGTCTTATGAATCATCAAAAATTAGATTCCAATTTTTTCATCTCTTTCATTGATTCTCAAGCTTAACAAAACCATCCATAAGTTGCAACTCAAGATCATAATCAGTGATCAACTAATTGTCTCTAGCTTTATCTATCAATGGTTCTCATTTTTCAATGGTAACCATCATTAACTCATGGATTATAGATTTAAATTTAAATTATTCTTCCTAAAATAATTCACCATCATCCTATTCTTCTACACATAAAAAAACATTTATCTGTAGTTTCTTAGAAGATTTAAAATATTCCTTTTTGAAAAACCCATTCTAAGGTTTCTACATGTCTCTGGATTCACATTATTCATCATTGACCTTTTTTATGCATTGAGAGGAAATGTACCCAAATCTACCCAAAAAACAATCCATAAGTAACATTCCTTCATATTTCACTTTTCCAATCTTTATTTTGTTGGAAATTAGAGAAATGATTTCTTTTTCATGATTATCTTTATCAATATTATCTCCTGAGATTTCAATTTTGTCCATGGATTCAATTTTCTTTTCCTTTAATACACGAGTTGTTTCATTTTTTGAATTGAACTTCTTCTTATATGCCACCAAGAATCTTAGTAGGTCATCCATAGAATGTTCGGAACGATCCATTTCATCAAGGGATGACACCTTTTCAAGGTAAAGAGGTGAAAGAATTTTAAATACTTTCTTCACAAAAATATTTTCTTTGATTTCTTCACCAAGATCTCATATTTCTCCAACAACTAACTGTAATTTGACTAAAAGAGTTATAAACCTTTGCATCCAGATGAATCTTAAAATCATCAAACCTATAATAAAAAACATTTAGTTTTTACCCCTTCACTTTGTTGTCACCATCATAAATATTCTGTAGTTTTCCCCACCAAAACTTCATTGATTTACAACTCATCATCATTAGATATATCTAATCAAAAAGAGATTCAATGAGGGAATTCTATTCTATGGCATCAACATCAATCATATTCTAGTCTACATTAGTCATCGACAACAATGTTTGATCAGTGAACTGTATTCATTGTGTAGTGGAAAAAAAGACATCCATTTCTAGAGATCCAAGATGATATTTCATTATATATGTCATGACCCATCCTTGGGGCCCTTCCCGTTAATACCCCATTCCCGCCTTCCATAGGCGAGGGGCTAGAGACTAGCATCAAAGGTGTAAATCTCGATAAAAGGGAAGGAATTGCCTTTATAAAGAAAACAAACACCACAGAGTAAGCAAACTAAAGTAAACACTAAGTAAACTGTAAAACAAACGTTCTGAAAGTATAAGGGGCCAGAAATACATGCCCAAAAGAAAGGTACAGCTACAACCGAAAGAAAAGTACAACTCAAAGGACAACAACTGAAAGGTGACGAGCCGCTCCTAGATCGTCCTCTGGCTTCCTACCTAAAGGGTAGGTACAGATCTTTTCCTCAGCACTCCACATCCGTCCGTCTCCTCCAGGTACCAACTCGTCGTGAAATCCACCTCTGGGAACTGACTCGGCGTGATAACCACCTACGGGCACCGACTTGTCATGAGATCCTCCTCCGAGTACCATCCATCTCTACAAGACTCAACCACGATCAGTGATGTCCATCGTCTGCAACAAACACAATGTAGTGCAGGCGAAGCCTATGCATGGGTGAGTATACGATACTCAGTAGGGACCCTAAGACCCCCGAAGGTCTCCCTGAATCCAAAAAGGATAAACCACAAAGAAAAGATACAATCATGAAGTATCATCCAAAACTACTTAAGTATATTCCCATACATATACCTAAGTTATCAAATCCAGTTCAGCTCCAACTCACGAGCACAAGTAAAATCCTGTCCACTCAGGAAAGTAAAACTTAATGCACATAGGAAAGTACGACCCAATCCACACAAGAAATATTAATCCAATCCACAAAGGATATCAAATTAATCACATCGAAGATAATGATTGAAATTCAAGACTCAACTCACACAGGTATCCATTTATGAAGAGGGGTGGAGATGATTATATGTAGCCTCTGAATCATCTCTTCTGCCGAACCCACGTAGGATCCAAGATTTGTAGTCGTCGCTGCCGAACCCACGAAGGATCCATGTATAGCAGCCATCGTCGTTGAAACCATGGAGGATCCTAGTAGGTATTCGAACCCACATAGGATCCCAGTATAATAGTCGTCCTCGTTGAACCCACAAAGGATCCCAGTACGGTAGTCATCCTCGTCGAACCCACAGAGGATCCCAGTAAGGTAGTCATCCTTGTCGAACCCATAGAGGATCCCAGTATGGCAGTCTTCCTTGTTGAACCCACAGAGAATCCCAGTACGGTAGTTGTCCTCTTCAAACCCACGGAGGATCCGAGTATGTTAGTCGTCCTCATCGAACCCATGGAGGATTCCAGAAGAGTCGTCATCTTCACCGCAGTCGCAGCCAGCTCTAGGGTTCCTGCACACAGCATGCTCGATTCCGGAAGGGTCCGCTCCACTAGCCAAGGGGATTGATGCATCAACTGACACATAGTCTGGAGATGATGTATCCCAAATATCCGTCTCGACAAAAGGAACTCAACATGAAATACAGCGCGTCAATCAGACGCCCAGTCTGAGAGTTATTGGCTTTTTCGTCCCAAGGGCATGATTGGTTTGTAAGTCAAAACCAACCCGTTCATGCTCCAAATGCGTCCAAACCTTGAGGAGAGTAATCCAAAAGAACTGTCTCACTAAGAGGGATCTAAAAAAGTCGACGACACACCAATTGGACGTTCGGAGCTCAAGATATAAGTGTTTCCGCTCTAAGGGCCCAGTTGGTTTTGTGTTAAAACCAACCCGGCCATACCCAAAGGTCTCTGAAACCTGAGTGTAATATACTGAAACGACCTTCTCAATACAAGGAACACATTTCAATAGACGGTGCGTTGATTGGAGGTCTTTAGCCCATGTTACGGACGTTTGAACGAATCTGTCCGATTTTTGGGGGGTTTGGGCCCGGACTAACATGGCCCGAAACCCCCTGGGTCGACCCGACCTGGTCCGGGTCTAGCCCATTAGGGCACGGCCCGGCCCGGCTGGCGTGGCCCGGCCCAGTCGGCACGGGCGGCCCAGCCCGGTGCGGCCGGTCCAACTTGGGCGGCTCGGCAGTGGCCGAGCGGACGCGAAGGGGGGGGGGGACGCTGCCCCCATTGTTTTGTAACGGAGGCCTCCACGTGGGGACCCACACCTTTTCCAGCCACCGAGGGTTACAACCCCTGGACCTTCCCAATTCCGGCCGACCGGTGAGCCGCCACGGGACCCCCCATGGGTCCCTCCTTCCATTGCGCCGACGGCCGGATTTCCGTCCACCCTTCCCTGCACCTCCGCGGCCTTAGGACGTGGCCTTGTTCTGACTGGAACGGCGCGACAGTGAAGCTCCCCTCTGCCGCGGCCTGACTCCGTCCGCGACTTCTTTTGGCCTCAACGGCGTGGCGCGACGGTGCCACACTCCTTCTCCACGTTCCTCCTCATTCTCGCGTGGTGTTTCACCGTGCCGCCTTCGTTCGAGCCACACCGAGTACATCAACAAAGGGGGAGGTGGATCGACCGTGTTCATGCGGTCTGACCTCCTCTCGTTAATTTTATAGTAGGTGGCCAAAATAAAAAAACTTCTAAAAGTAGGCACAAATTTAATCCATTAAATTTAAACTTAAAACCCCTACCTCAAAGAAGGTGTTTGTCGGTGTTGCGGTAGACGACATCGCGGTAGAAGGGCATCGTTCCGTCAATGTCGGGAAGGATGAAGCTGAGGGTGGCATCGACGTTATTCGTTCCTCGTTGGAGGAAGAGAAAAACTCTCTAAGTGCTGGGCGCCGTGCTTCGCTGCTAGTGTTCCGCCGCTTGAAGAAGCCGTCCAGAACTCCTCCCCCTGGACTCCTTTAAATAGGAGTGGTGGGTTTGTCGTTAGCATGAAAGCCATTAATGGGTGCATTTATGTCATAGGGCCCCACTCAATTAATCAGCTGCAGTGGAACATTAAAAAGTGAGGAAGGGTCATCATTAGTTAAACACATTGGCATTTATTTAAGGAGAGGGAGGGAAGGTTCCTCATAAACTTGAGGGTTTGACAAGTATTAAAGAGAGAGAGAGGGTATTTAATGTGGTGTTAGGAAATTTAAGGAGGTGGGGGATCATGTGGGCCCCACCCCATTTCCTCACAACTTATTTTCCCTTAACTCATAAACCACTAGCGACGTAATAAAAATATAATTGTAAAACAACTATATTTTTATTCCTCACATTTTTAACATCTCATCCCAAGAAAACGCAACTCCAGAAAAAGTCTTCCTAAGAAATAACAGGCACTGCGGTTTCATCGGTGCCCCCGAATTTCGATTCCAAGCACCGGCTCAAAATTTAGAAAAACCTGCTCGTTTGTTCACCAAACATACCCGAGCTAAACTTCGGAAAATGATTCCGGGCACACCGGTCCTCAGAATGAGGTGCTGTCAGAAACTGCATACTCATAAAATCCCAAAGAAATTTTAAAAAAATTCCTTGAAATTTACAGGTCTTTACATAACTCCCACATCAGGGCTTTACTTCCCCATAAAGAAACATCACAAACTAGGGAAGCAAATGAGGGTACTGAGCACGCATCTGAGCCTCCCACTCCCAAGTTCTCTCCTTGAGGTTCTCGTGCTGCCACCTGATGTGCACTAGAGGAATCGACCATCCATGTAGGACCCACTCATGTCGATCCTCGATCACCACTGGGACCTCTGCAAAAGTCACCCCATCGCCAACGTCCAGCTCCCCCTGGTCGATGATATGCATCGGGTCATGCGCGTATCTCCTCAGCTGATATACGTGGAAGTCATCGTGAACCTGTTGCAACTGAGGTGGATGGGTCCTACGGTAAACCACCTCTCCTAACCTGTAGAGGACCTAGAAGGGTCCAATGAAGCGCAGAGATATCTTTCTGCCTCGACCAAATCTACGTAATCCACATCGAGGTGAGACCCATAAGAAACCGTGTTCGCCATCCTTGAACCCTAGTGGTCTCCGCCTCCTGGACGTCTTGAACCTTCTCTGGTCCTACAAGAGCTGCTAAGATTTCTTCTTTGCCGATAAGAGAAATCTGGTCTCATCCCCTGGATGAACCACGTTCCTTGCCTAATACAATCTATCCTGACATGAATGATACTTTTCCATGCCATGGATGACGTCGTAAGGCCTCGACACTACTACCCAGAGATCCAACCGTTACTCTCGTCTCCAAGGGTCGAGTCACACTATCGGCAGCAATGTGTGGTCACTAGGTTCCCTCCAGTAGGAATCTCGAAAGTGAGGGTCAAGTAAAGAGTTTTAACTGGAACCTCTTATTGCACAAAAAGAGAGGAAGAAAACGTCAAAAGGAAAAGTGTCTTTTATTATGGTAGTTTAAGTACACAGACACAAAACATCCACAAAGAAAACATCAATAAGGCCAGAAGCAACATGAACAAAAGTCTCCATGATTGGAGCTAGTCCTGCTACTATCCATCAACTCCTGGAGCACCATGGTCATAAGCCTCAGCTACCTGATGCCGAGCTCTCCCCTGTCCACCCATTCCATACGGTTGGGGTGGTCTTCATGGAGGTGGTGGTGGTGGTGGGGCCTCAATGCGTCGCCCACCACCCGCTGCTCGACCATCTCCTCTGCCTCGTCCGCCTGCTCCCTACGGACCTCCATGGTCGAACCTCTTCTTGGGAGGTCGCTGTACTGCCTACTGCTCATCTGCAGGGCGAGTCGGGCAGTCTCGAGCCATGTGACCCTACCCGCTGCATGCGTAGCACTGCCTGCTCCTCGTGTAGCTGGATCTCCTTCGTGTGCCCCGCCAACCGAATCTACATCGTGAGATTGCTCATCTGATGGTCTGGCCCACTTGGACCTCTACATCATCTGTCTGCTGCCAACTGCAGAAGACTCCACTACGGGTCGTCCTGCGGAGGATCCCACCACTGGTGACTGCTCGGTGAGAAAAATCTACACTAGAAGGGATCTCTCCAACACCCCTCCCTACGTAAGAATGTTGATGGAGATCATCGAAGACCTGATCTAATGCCTCAGTCCCTGCTCGAAAGTTCAGGCCTTGAAGAACGAGTCCCGTACCATATCTGTGAAGTAGCGCGAGAGATCAGTAAACCTCACCGAGTACTGGGCCATGGTCATGCAGCCCTTCCGCAGCTGTAGTAACACCTGAATGCGCACCGCGCGGAGGGTTTCTAGGATGAAATTTGAGCGAAAGATGATCTCAATGTCCATCCAAAGAAGTGATGCCTCATCATGCACCTCGAGCATCAAGATCCACAATCTGCCTGCTGCAGCATGCAGGAGACTCACTGTAAGGATTACCATGAGGTCAACTATTGTCCCCACTAACCAAAAAACTAGAACAACATCCTCGAGCCAATCCTCGACTACTTAAGTGTATGTCTCCCTGTGGAACCTAGGCAGTCTCTGACACTAAAACACGGGTTGTGCACTAAGGTGACGTGCACTCTCAGTGGCTAGGGCTGGTGGCATCGTTGGCTCCGCGGGTAGGGGTACCACTGGTGCCTCCGATGTAATGGGGCCCTACACTGAGGCCTCATCGCTTAGTGGGCTGCCATCTCGTACAACACTCAGAACCCTAGCTGAATGCCATCGTGGGGCCATCCTAAAAAGGAACAGGTGAGCTACGGTCAAAACAGTATACCTGGTGATCTAACACAACGTAATCACAAAGAAAACTTTTGAAACACACGTGCAATCAATGTTTTCGTGCACTGAGTCAGAAATCAGAAGTCAGGGTCCTGGTTTATGGATACGTCAGCTGCCGCACCATCACTGGACTCCCTGTACTGATAACCACACTCAATACCCTTAACAATATTGCTTCACATAGAGGAAAGATCAGAGTCCTGAGTTCTGTGGTAGGATGGAACTCCTTTGATACCAATATGTCACAACCCGTCCTCAGGGCCCGTGTCGTGACTACCCCAAGCCTGCCTTCCATAGGCCAGGGGCTGGCGACTAGAACCAAAGCCGTAAATCCCGATAAAATGGAAGGCATTGCCTTTATAATGAAAAACAACACCACAGAGTACGAAAAATGAAGTAAACACAAAGTAAACTGTAAAACAAACGTGCTAAAAGTACAAGGGGTAAGAAATACATGCCCAAAAGAAAGGTACAGCTACAACCGAAAGAAAAGTACAACTCAAAGGAAAAAAACTGAAAGGTGATGAGCCACTCCTAGATCGTCCTTAGGCTTCCTACCTGAAGGGTAGGTACTGATCTCCTCCTCAGCACTCCACATCCGTCCGTCTCCTTTGGGTACTAACTCGTCGTGAAATCCACATCCGGGAACTGACTCGATGTGATAACCACCTCTGGGCACCGACTCGTCGTGAGATCCTCCTCCGGGTACCATCCAGCTCTACAAGGCTCAACCACGATCAGTGATGTCCGTCGTCTGTAACCAACACAATGTTGTTTGGGCGAAGCCCGTGCAGGGGTGAGTATATGATACTCAGTAGGGATCACGAGACCCCCGATGGTCTCCCTGAATCCAAAAAGGATAAACCACAAAGAAAAGATATAACCACGAAGTATCATCCAACACTACTTAGGTATATTCCCATACATATACCTAAGTTATCAAATCTAGTTCAACTCCAACTCATGAGCTCAAGTACAATCCAGTCCACTCAGGAAAGTAAAACTTAATCCACATAGGAATGTACGACCCAATCCACACAAAAAATCATAATCCAATCCACCCAAGATATCAAATCAATCACATTGAAGATAATTATTGATAGTCAAGATTCATCTCACACAGTTATCCATTTACGAAAAGGGGTGGAGATGATTCGATGTAGACTTTGAATCATCTCCTCTGCCGAACCCACGTAGGATCCAAGTTTTGTAGTCATCTTTGCCGATCCCACAGAGGATCCAAGTATAGCAGTCATCGTCGTTGAACCCATAGAGGATCCCAGCATGGTAGTCGAACCCATAGAAGATCCTAGTAAAATAATCATCCTCGTCGAACCCACGGAGGATCCTAGTACGGTAGTCGTCCTCGTCGAACCCACAGAGGATCCCAGTACGGTAGTCATCATCATCTAACCCACGAAGGATCCTAGTACGGTAGTCATCCTTTTAGAACCCACTGATGATCCGAGTACCGTAGTCCTCCTCGTCGAACCCATGGAGGATCCCTATATGGTAGTCATCCTCATCGATCTAATGGAGGATTCCCGTACAGTCGTCATCTTCGCCGCAATCGCAGCCAGCTCTAGGGTTCCCGCACACAACATGCTCGATTCCGAGAGGGTCCACTCCATGAGCCAAGGGGTTCGATACATAAACTGACACGTAGTACGGATTTGATGTATCCCAAATTTCTGTCTCGACAAAAGGAACTCAATGTGACAGACGACGCCTCAATCAGACGCCCAGTCTGAGAGTTATTGGCTTTTTCATCCCAGGGGCCCGGTTGGTTTTTAAGTCAAAACCAACATGGACATGCTCCAAATACATCCAAACCTTGAGCAAAATATGCCAAAAGAACCGTCTCACTAAGTGGGATCTAAAAAAGTCGACGACACGCCAATCAGATGTTCGGAACTCAAGATATAAGCGTTTCAACTCTAAAGGCCCGGTCAGTTTCGTGTTCAAACCAACCCGACCATAAACAAAGTTCTCCGAAACCTTGAGTGTAATATACTGAAAAGAACATATTAATCCTAGGATCACATTGCAACTGACGGTGTGTCGATCGGAGGTCCTTATCCCATGTTACCAATGTTTGAACGAATCTTTCCGATTTTTGGGGGGTTTGGGCCCGGACAGACGCGGCCCAAAACCCCCTGGGTCGACCCGAACTGGGTCCACCCGACCCAGGTCCGGGTCCAGCCCATTAGGGTGTAGCCAGGCCTGGTTGGAACGGCCCGACCCAGCCGGCGTGGCCTGGCCCAGCCGGAGCGGCCCGGCCCGGCGTGGACGGCCCGACCCAGTGCGGCCGATCCAACCTGGGCGGCTCAGTGCTGGCCGAGCGGGGCGGCTAGGCGCTGGCCGAGCGAACGCAGAAGGGGGGGGGGGGGGGGGGCGCTACCCCCGGTTTTTAACGGAACCCCCATGTGTGGGCCTTCCCCTTTTCCAGCCACCGAGGGTTACAACCCCCGGCCTTTCCCAATTCTGGCCGACTGTGATGGTCGACCGATGAGCCGCCGCGGGACACCCCATGGGTCCCGACTTCCCTTGCACCGACGACAGGATTTCCGGCCTCCCTACCCTGCACCGCCATGGCCTTAGGCTACGGACCAACTCCGGCCGCGGCTTCTTTCGGCCTCAATGGCGCTGCGCGACGGTGCCATGCTCCTTCGCCACGTTCCTCCTCATTCCCGTGCGGTGCCGTTGCAACGCACTGCCTTCGTTTGAGCCTCAACGAGTACATCAACAATGGGGGAGGAGGATCGACCATGTTCGTGTGGAACAACCTCCTCCCGTTAATTTGATATTAGGTGGCCAAAATAAAACAACTTTGACAAGCATGCAAAAATTTAATCCATTAAATTTCAACTTAAAACCCTACCTCGAAGAAGGCGTTCGTCGGTGTCGCGGTAGACGGCGTTGTAGTAGACGGGCGTCGTTCCGTCAACGTCGGGAAGGATGAAGCTAAGGGTGGCATCATCGTTCTTCATTCTTCGTAAGAGGAAGAAGAATACTCTCCAAGTGTTGGGCGTTGTGATTCTCTACTAGCATTCCACCGCTTGAAGAAGCTGTCCAGAACTCCTCCCCCTGGCCTCCTTTAAATAGGAGTGGTGGGTTCATCATTGGCATGCAAGTCATAAATTGGGGGATTTATGAAATAGGGCCCCACTCAATTAATCTGATCTTGTGGAACATTAAAAACGGAGGAAGGATCCTCATTAATTAAACACGTTTGCATTTAATTAAGGAGAGGGAGGGAAGGTTCCTCATAAACATGAGGGGTTGACAAGTATTAAAGAGGGAGAGGGTGTTTAATGGGGTGTTAGGAAATTTAAGGAGGTGGGGGATCAGGTTGACCCCACCCTATTTCCTCATAACTTCCTTTCCCATAACTCATAAACCACTTGTGGTGTAATAAAAATATAATTGTAAAACAATTATATTTTTATTCCTCACATTTTTAACATCTCATCCCGAGCAAACACAACTCCAGAAAAAGTATTTCTAAGAAACAAATGTTGTTGCAGTTTCATTGGGGCCCTCAGATTTCGATTCTGAGCACCGGTTCGAAAGTTAGGAAAACCCACTCGTTCCTTCACTGAACGTACCCGAGCTAAACTTCGAAATATGATTCAGGGAACACCGGGCCTCAGAATTAGTTGCCGTCAGAAACTGCATACTCGTAAAATCCCAAAGAAATTAAAAATAAATTCCTTGAAATTTACGGGTATTTAAAATATACTTCAAGATCTGAATGTTTCTTTCATAAAATAGGGGGACTCCCCTGAAATTCACTGTATTCTCCATTGTAGAAATAAATAGAATATTTAACACTAACATCATTATTCTCTAATACCACTTGAAGGACCCCCAGACACCCTAAGAGTGGAGGGGTGAATCAAGGTGTCAGCTTGTTCTTTTACACTGATGGACCATGTTCCCATGTTGGTAGGAACTTTTTAAACCTGTCTGATGTGAAACTAATTAAGACAAACAATCAAATGTATAGAAAAAATAAAACAATTTTACCTGGCTCACCAATATAGGATACATCTAAGGAGCATAAACCAATAGATTATCAGTTTACCAAATTCCACTAATCATCATCAGTTATGGATTATAAAAGGTTATCACAGTCACTCTCTGTAACACCCCATTATTTCATAGTATGTTATTTTTTCAAAGTAATTCTGTAACTTGCACTACATGCAACACCGAGTTCAATTGCACTACAACTTACCAAACTAGCCATTCAAAAAGAGGTTATGAATCGTGATAACAAAAATTTGAATTTTATATACACTATAAAATTTTAGAATCCATGTTATATGTTTCATGGACCTAATATAATAAAAAATTCATTTTTCACATATAAAAGAAGTATATTTCAAAAAATGCAATTTTACCGCTTTTTAATAGAGAACCTTTTTAATCCCAAATTTGAAACTTATATACATTAAATTTAAAAAACATAAATTATTCTTTAGAATCAAGATTTAATAATATAGTTTTTATAATGTTTTGGTGTTTTTCTGATAACTTTCATATTTGGGTGAATAGTGAAAAATAATAAATTTTAACGGAAAATAATTTTTTTAATAAGAATAATTTATAGTGTTAGATTATAAATTTGAATGGTTTGAAAGTATAATAAGATTTTTTTTCATTTAATATAATTTTGGTCACTATAAGTAATTTCTCATTTAAATTTTAAATAAACACATGTCAATCTTTTGATAGTTTTTACTTTTTAAAAAACCATCTTTTTGGCTTTGAAAATGGGAATAAATTTTAAATTAATAAATTCAACTTCTATGTTTTGAATTTGGTAAAATGGACTTAATTTTTTAATTTATAATACGAAATTATCTTAGGGTAAATTTTTGATATTTTTCTGAAAAATTTCAATTTTTGATAAATAGAGAAAAACACTGCGTGATTGGTTAAAACCGACTTTTCATTTATATATTTTTATATTTTTTTTAAATTTATTTTATCTATAAATAGATACATAATACCTATATACATTCAGTGTAATTCATTGGAGTCGTTTCATAATAAGTTTAGTTATATAAAAATGTTAATGAAATTTTACCGTCTTTTACCCACCTTCAAGGAACATTTGAATATTTGCATAAAACTAAATTTTACCGCTTCTGTGAGTGGAATTGAAAAAATCCGAGAGACAAAGTTGATATCAGTACGAAAAACTTGTTTCAACAAGATGAAAATAAAATTTTGTGAATAGCTAATTTTTTACTTTTATTTACCATGGTTAAATGTCAATATGATAATTAAGGGTAAAAATGATATTAATTTTACCCAAACACATGTACTAATTCTATCAGATAAGTGTAATTCTACCCAAAACAACCTCAGGAATAAATTATGATCCTTTAAGTTCACTTGGATTAGATTAGGACATTTATTATTATTTAATTCAAGGAAGAGTTAAAAGTGTTACATTCAATGTTTAATAACTAAATCATTTATAATATATGGTTATACATAAGATAAATTCGACTATAAATATTAATTATAAATCTAAAACGATTTCCTACATAATTAAATTTTATTTATAATTTTTACACATTAAATAATTTAATTTATTTTTGACACAATGATGACACAGTAATTACCTTAATAATGAAATGTTAAGATAATTTATATAATAAATATCCAAATAAATGTAATATAAGATTTTTGATGAATTCCACTAATTTATAGGTTAATATGACATGTTATTATTGATCATATGAATTTTTTAGAAGTAATAATGTTTTTAGGGATTTAACAAAAATCAATTATTAAATAATGTCAAAGTTGACATAAATTAGTTTTTAAAACAAATACAATATTATTGGTTGATATAATAAACCTAAAAATCTAATGATCAGCCAAAAGACTTATATAATGACAAGGGTATCATTAATGAACCACTTGGGGTTCACTTGGTTGTTTATAGTATGTTTATTAACCATATAATATAAAAATTCAAAGATCCATGGTAAATGTCATTCTATTTAACTAAGAGTTAAATTTAAAATATAAGGTTAATATAGTGACACAAACCTATCTAAAACCAATTGGTTCAGAGGATTTAGACTCATCCCTACCTAAGAATTTAAATAATTTATTTTTTATACATTATAATCCGAAAATTATTTTATTATAAAATAATATTTCAATCTTTTCCTAAGGTGACCCTCACGCCTCTTATAAAAGTGAACATCCCCTTCTCTTAAATTCACTCCATAAAAGCCATTTGGATCGGCCAAACCATGCACAAATATCCTCTAAACGGTCCTCCCTTCATCCTAGATGCCTTATTTTGATCATAAAGCCTTCCTATAAATCCCTTTTGATCAAATCAATAGGAAGAACATCAAGAAGAGGTAAATATCTCGCCACCTCATTCACGTTCTTTTCTTCTTCCAATAAATCATTATTTGATTTTTTTCGTTATAAAATAATAACTCCAGTATCTTCTATATACTTTGATGTTATTATAAAAATGGTTCAACCATATTCATTATTCTACCCATCATATGAATGAAAAAGTCACCATACGTGCGTATGTACGGATTACCGTCTCCACGTCGTGGTGTAGTTGATATTCCATACATTATTTTTAGATGGGTATAATAATGATGTATAATTGATGTAAATAATAATTATAACAAGTTAGTGATTCTTTATATAAGATATTACAAATGAATGATATTTTCACTCGTGCGTACGTACGAATTACCGTCTCCACGAACGCGATCAGATTCATTCCTCATCATAACCATTCAAGACTAATTTTCATTTGATTATTAAAAATATTGTTTAAAGAGATGATATCATTCTGGATATGAATAAGATACATCCCATCCATGCCAAACATGACTCACGTAATAAATAATATAAAGGAAAATGAATCAGTTAATACCTGAAACGATGATGATACTAAAATATAATTAACAAAGCATTTTTAGAAGATCATATACAATATCATAATTATGTATATGGTTATTGTATAAAATAATAACAATGATTTAACTATTATACAAGAGGTTAACATACCCTAGACCAAGGAAAATTACACAGTAAGGGTTAATTCTAAAATCTCTATATCATCTGAAGTTGTTTTTATGTAAGCATCTACTGGGACCTCTTTATCATCCACGTCCATTTTTCTTAAAAATGTATTTCTAAACATATGTACTATTTACTGGACAATGGCTTAAACTCATTTATACCCTCATTTGAACATATATGCTTTGAATGGAATCTTTCAGTCGTTTTCCAAACAAGGTACTTTACGACCTTTTCAAAAGGTAAGAATGTCTTTTTTAACTTATATGACGGGTGTGGTTATTCTCCGCCGTTATAACATCGTCGAAGCATCCCTTACATGCTTATAATAATATTTTCAAAATAAATGTTCTCTTTTATAATTATGTAACATTAAATGATTTCAAAAAAATAAAGAGTTATTTCTCTCAAATAGTATTGATTTCATCTATGTCAATGTCCATTGATGGATTTTATACTTGTTTGAAGTCGATTCATTATGAAACAAATCATTCATATTGTATTGAATGTTTTGTGATATGTTTTACTGTGGATGTGTTATTTTTATAAAATTCATGGTTTATGGTTAAATTATTGAGATTTCGTATGCTAGTTTAAATACGAATGTTTATGTTATGTTTCAACCTTTTCCTATGAGGAATGTATTGGAATTAATAATTTACAAGTGGAGCCCACTACAGCTCTTTGATGCATCAGTTGGTCTCCTAAGACAACTAAACGTGGAATTGGCTGAGGCCTTTCCTAATTTGATTTATGGTTTTGGCCGATGCCTTATTCATTTTTAGAAATCTTGGTCAGGGCCTTGACAAAATGTAATAGAATGTACAACATTATACATTCCCTCATTATAAAAATAATATTGATGGTTCATGTGGTTAGTCGACTAGTAGGATACAAATGATTATGTTTTATTATGGGATTATTTAATCAGCTGATATTCCTGCCATAAAAGTGTTCGTGTTTATTATTTGAAAAGGTATGAGTTTTCAATTATTCATCATGATTAATTTTTATGTTATCTTTCGTTGTATTGCTTACCCGTACGACGTGTTTGAGCTCACCTCTTTCAAATGTTTCATTTTCGCAGGATATGAAGAAGTTAATTAGGAGTGACTTGCATGGATAATCTAGGAGGCTTGGACATTTATAATGGAATAAATTACTATTGTTTTTTTTCATTTTCTAATGTTGAACTTCATGTGTGTAATCTATTTTCCATGACTACTAAACTGATCAGTCCTTTGGGACTTGATTCCTTGTAATCATGGAAATTCTTGGTTAAAATGCACAAACTCTGGGTAACTGGGGTCAGGGCATTACACTTGTTATCGGAGGAAGTTTAGTACAAACCCTGTAAACTAGATTTAGATAATATCTAATTAGATCACATTATCCTAATATAGAATTTGAGGATTAGTATAGAGGAGCTTCCTTGAATTTTTTTTATAGATATTTTGTGAGTTTTCCAGGAAATACATTCCTATCTAGATATGAGTAGGTATAGGCACCTATGGAACAGATGTACCTAGGGGTAAAACCTGAAAACACCGCTTTGATCTAGACATGAACAAGAACTGGTGAATGACAATGGGCCTTATTGCACTCTTGATTACGACACTCCTGGGGGATATGATTAGGATAATTCCCCTTTTCTTTTCAAACACTTTTAATGGTTTATGTGTATATACATCCTCAATGAAAACATATTTATGATTAAATATTATATCCATAAATAGTTCAATTTATGTTAAGTGTTTTATAAGTTTTGAATAATGTGTTGTGATTGATAAACTAATACAGTGTATGCCATTTTTTAGAAATGGCTCCTAGTAGTTATAATTTCAATTCCAGCAGTACACATTATTGAAAGATTAATAAGGATCACATCCTTCACGGTCATAAGCCAATAATTAGAAGGGAAATAGTCTCCCACGTATTCTCAACATATGAAGAAATAATATCATGTGTTAATAATATAACTAAATAAATCTCTGAGTCCTATGGATTTGAAGGGAAGCTGGATAAGAAAAGGATGGTAGAGAGAAAGATGGATAAAGGGAAGAAGGGAAATAAGGATTTTCCCATATGTGATAATTGTGGAAAGAATCACCTTGGTATATGCTTGAAGAGAATGAGAGTTTGTTATGAGTGTAAAGAAAAAGGGAACCAGGAACGTGATTGCAAGGATATGAAAAAGGATTCAAAGGAGAAATGCTTCTTCAACATGGAGTTGAGACACTACACGAATCAATGTCCCAATCCTTAGAGTATACCAAAAATGATTCTATTGGACAATAATAATGTAATGATATTACCACAGATTAAGAGGAATGACTAGTGTTCTTATGTTGTTATGTAATTTCAGTGTTGCATCGATGATATACTAATTATATGAATTATAGAAATAAATAAGGATTGTACTGCATTACTATTTCATTAATGATCTGAGATTATATGGTTTTATGAAAAGTGACTGAAAAACAAGTTAATATTTTTTTAAAATACATGGTTGGAGGAATGATAAACCATAATATCGTCCTGATACTGAGGTAGTAATTTTGGAATAATATATGGTTTATTTGGAGAAATTATATTGAATATTCTTGACTATCTTGGAACTGATTAATGGTTTGTTTATTTCATTTTGTTGGAGTATTGAATTTTTTTGGATAAATGGAATATATCTAGTATTCTTTAAGGAATAAGGGAGAATGAATTTAATCAACAAGGTTTTATGGTAATTCCGGGTGTATCCATGTTTTAAAAGAATACATGATGATGGAATTCACATATTATTTAATGGAAAAAAGGATCTTCATTGTGTTTTACATCTTTATAAATTTTGGACTGTGAGTTTGGACAAAATTATTTTAGATAAGTCTAAAAGTTGGAATGGAATATGTTTTAAATTGGAAACTATTGTTAACATTAACGAATTTATTTATATTTTCTTTGTATTGTTATAAAAAGGACAACCTAAAGGTTGGGTGAAAACCCGTCGCGTCGAGCAAGGTCGCGAGACTTGAACTCACAACCAAAGGGTGACAAGGGTGCATCACCTATCACTGGCTTACGTGATGTCATGGTTTTTGTAATGTAGTTTTCTTTTAAATATTCTGACTAATGAATTATAAATTCATTAATTTTGGAACCCTATACGATTAGGATAAATAACATATTTCTGAATTCTATTATATTTGGAGTTAAAGTTGAGTTTGTGGTTGGAATTAGTTGAAGGATGAAACTTGACTTGTCAAGTATATATATATTTTTCTTCTTATTGTATGAATAAATTAATTAGTACACTTTAGGTAAGGGATCATGAAACAAAAAATGTGTTATCCTGATACCTTATTTTTAACCAATGATATTTTAAATCATCAAAAATTGATGGCTTTGAGACCCTCAATTTTACATTTGTTTATGATTTATGACCTCAACCACTGCCTATAAATATTAATGTTTTTTGTCCAATCATATGTCTTTAATTTGCACCAATGTTATCCTATTCGAGATCATGAATTGGTGGTGACCTCTTCGTTTCCCTTTCCCTCTTATTAAGGCTATATTTTATTAACCCAATTTCCAATGTGTGTTTTCCACAAAGGTATTTTCTATTTTTATACTATTATTTTTGAAGAACAATTTCAAGTTGACAGGATGAAATTTATTGAAGGATGATAGAATGTAACACCCCATTATTTTATAGAACATTATTTCATCAAAGTAATTCAATAACTTGCACAATATGCAACACTGAGTTCAATTGCACCACAACTTACCAAGCTAGCCGTTCAAAAGGTGGTTATGAATTTTGTTAACTAAAATTTTAATTTAATATACTCTATAAAATTTTATAATCTATATTATGTGTTTCTTAGACATAATATAAGAACATTTTCATTTTTTAGATAAAAAAAGTATTTTAAGAAAATGCAATTATACCGCCTTTTAATGGTGAACAATTTTTTAAATCCAATATTTGACTCTATTATATATTCAATTTTACAAAATACAATTATTCTTTTGAATAAGGACATAAAAATTTAGTTTCCATAATTTTTTTGCGTTTTTCTGATAACTTTTATATTTTGGTGAATAGTGAAAAATACTAAATTTTATCTTAAAACAACTTTTTTAATCAAATTAATTTATAGGGATAAATTATACATTTTAATGGTTTGGAATTATAATTAGATTATATTTTTATCATTTATTAAAATTTTGGTCATTATATGTAATTTCACATATAAATTTGAGAGAAACACATGTCAATCTTTTGATAGTTTTTACTTTTTTAGAATCTCACCTTTTGGTTTTGACAATGAGAATTAATTTTAAATTAATATATTCAACTTCTATGTATTTAATTTGGTAAAATAAACTTTATTTTTGAACTCGGAATATCGAAATTATCTTAGGGTAAATGTTTTGGTATTTTTATGAAAAATTTCAATTTTTGATGAGTAGTGAAAAACACTACGTTATTGGTTAAAACAAACATTTCATTTTTATAATTATTTATTTTATATAAAATTTATTTATGTCAATATATATATATATAATACCTATATAAGTTCAGTTTAATTCATTGGAGTCATTTTTTAATAAGTTTAGATATATAAAAATTTTATTGAAAATTTATCTTCTTTTATCCACCTTTTAGGAGCATTTAAAAATTTTCAGAGAACATAATTTTACCACTTTTGTGAGTAGAATTTAAAATATTATGAGATGTAGCTGATATAAGTAATAAAAATGTGATTCAATAAGATGAAAATAATTTTTGGTGAAAAATAACTTTTTTCTTTTATTTTCCATGGTTTAAAGTAAATATGGTAATTAAGGGTGAAAATGATATCATTTTTTCCCTAACACAAGTCCTAATTCTATTTTAAAAGTGTAATTAGACCAAAAACTATCTTATTAATAAAATATTATCATTTAGGTCCACTTGAATTAGATTAGGACATTTATTATTATTTAATTCAATGAAAAGTTAAAAGTGTTAAATTCAAAGTTTAATGACTAAATCATTTATAATATAGGGTTATACATAAGATAAATTCGACTATAAATTTTAAATAGAAAGATAAAGATATTTCCTACGTAATGAAATTTTATTTATAATTTTTTGACATTAAATAATAAAATATATTTATGACACAATGATGATAGAGTAATTACCTTAATAATGAAATATTAAAATAATTGATATAATAAATATCCAAATAAATGTAATTTAAGACTTTTGATGAATTAAACTAATTTGATAGGTTAATATTACATGTTATAATTGAAAATATCAATTTATTTTGATGTAATATAGTTTTTAGACTTTAAAAAAAATAAATTATTAAATAATGTCAAAATTGACATAAATGGGTTTTTAAAACAAATACAATATTATTGGATGATATAATAATCCTAAAAGTCTATGGATTGGCCAAAAGACTTATATAATAATAATTTTATCATTTAAAACCCACTTTGGGTTCTCTTGAAAGTTTATAGTATGTTTATTAACCATATAATATAAAAATATTAAGAGACATGGTAAATGTCAAACTGTTTAACTAAGAGTAAAATCTAAAAGATAAGGTTAATATAGTGACCCAAACCTGTATAAAACCTATTGGTTGAGAGGTTTTCGACCTATCCACACCATATCCTTTAAATAATTAAATTTTGGGCGATTAGAAACCGAAAATTATTTTATTATAAAATAATATTTCTATCTTTTTGAAAGGTTCCCCTCACCCCTCTTATAAAAGGGCACATCCTCTTCTCTCAAATTCACACCTTTAAAGCCATTTGTCTCGGCCAAAAAATGTCCAAATATCCTCTCAACTGTCCTAACTTCATCCTAGAGGCCTTATTTTGAACTGTAATCCAACCTAAGGAGCCCTTTTGATCAAATAAAAAGGAAGAACCTGAAGAAGTGGTAAATATCTCACCACCTCATTCAAGTTCTTTTCTTCTTCCAGATCCTCTTTCTTTGTTGTTTCCATTCTAAAATAATAAATCCAGTATCTTAAATATATTTTGATGTTATTGTAAAAATGGTAAAAACATATTCATTATTCTATCCATCATATGAATGACAAAGTCACCGTACGTGCGTATGTACGACTTACCGTCTCCACATTGTGGTGTAGTTGTAATTCAATACATTATTTTTAGATGGGTATAATAATGTTGTATAATTGATGTAAATAATAAATATTACATTTTATTGATTATGTGTATATGATATAGTAAAATAATGATATTTTAGATCATGCGTACGTACGGATTACAGTCTCCACAAATGTGATGAGATTCATCCCCCATCTTAACCATTCAAGACTAATTTTAATTTGATTATCAAAAATAATGCTTAAAGAGTTGATATAATTATGGATATGAATAACATACATCCCATCCATGACAAACATGACTCACAAAACAAATAATATTGAGGAAATCGAATCAGTTAACACCCGAAATGAAGATAATAATAAAATATTATTAAGAAAGCATAATTAGAAGAACATATATGAAGCCATAATTATTTATATAGTTCTTGTATAATTTAATAAAAATGATTTAACAATTATACAGGATGTTAACGTACCCTTGACCTAGGAAAATTAAAGGTAAGGGTTAATTCTGCAATCTCATTATTATCTAATGTTGTTTTTATGTAGGTATCTATTCGACCTCTTTATAATCCATATCCATGTTTCATAAAAATGTATTTCAAAACATTATTACTATTTAATAGACAATGGATTAAATTCATTTATACCCTTATTTGAACTTATATGTTTTGAAAGGAATCTTTTAGTCATTTTCCAAACAAGGTACTTTACAACCTTTTCGACAAAATTAAGGTATGAAAATCTTTTTTAAATTATACGGTGAGTGCGGTTATTCTCCGCTGTTATAACATGATCGAAGCTTCCTGTACAATATTATATGATTATTTTCAAAATAATTTTTTTCTTTTATAAATATGTAACTTTAAATGATTTCAAAAAAAAAAGAAATATATATTTCTATTAAATAGTTTTTATTTCATCTATGTCAACATCCATTGATGGATTTTATACTTGTTTGAAGTTGATTCATTATGATACAAATCATCAATATTGTATTGAAGGTTTGGTGATATGTTTGACTGTGGATGTGTTATTTTTATACCATTCATGGTTTATGGTCAAAGTATTGACATTTCGTAAGCTAGGTTTAATACAAATGTTTAGGTTATGTTTCAACCTTTTCATATGAGGAATGTATTGGACTTAGTATGTGATGGGTGGGGCCCACTATATCTCCTTGATGCATTGGTAGGTCTTATGACACTACTAGACTTGGAATTGGCTGATGCCTTTCCCAATTTGATATATGGGTTTGGTCGAGGCCTAGATCATTTTGAGATGTCTTGGTCGAGGCCTAGACAAAATGTTTCAGAATGCCCGACATTATACATTCCCTCATTATGAAAATAATATTGATGGTTCATGTGGTCATTCGACTAGTATAATACCGATGATTATGTTTTATTAGGGAATTATTTACTCAGATGGTATTTCTGCCTTAAAAGTGTTCATGTTTAATATTTTTAAATGCATGAGTTTTCAATTATTCACCAATTCTTAATATTTATGCCATCTTCCGCTATATTTCTTACCCTTACTAAACGTTTGAGCGCACCCATTTCTTATGTTTCATTTTCCCAGAATATGAAGGAGTTAATTATGAGTGACTTATAGGCATAATCTAGGATGCTTGGACATTTATAAAAAAATATATTACTATTGTTTTTCTTTTCAAGTTGAAATGTTGATCTTCATGTATGTAATCTATTTTCAAAGACTACTAAATAGATTTTTTCTCAATTACATGATTCCTTGTAATCATTATAGTGCTATGTAATAAGGACCCGACTCTGGGAAACTAGGGTCGGGGCGTTACACTCTCTGCTAGGCGTACTTCATTTACAAGGTTTTTGGGATATCACATTGTGTCCCTCGAATCACTTCCACTAACTCCCCCTTTCCCACTGCATTGGGATGAATCTGAATTCAGTTTATCAATGTGAATTTCACTTCAATGGGTTGGAACTAAATCATGTATCCACAATTATAGATATATTCTCTGTTACAGTCCTATTTTCCCCTAAAGAAGTAATCTAATGTTCCACATATTGTTCGTTGGTGAGATTTTCCCCAATTAATATGCCTTCTTCCTCCACCTACTACACTCCCCTATGTATTGGGAGTTCATCCTTCACAAACTACACTTCTCCACATACCACCTCAACATACTAGCTCTTCAAGATGCCTTCGCGTACCAATTTCACAGACAAATTCTTCTCTAAAGACCAACTCCTGATCCGCTAACTGTCTTTCATAAACTGGTCTTCTTCCTATGTGTGCCAACTCCTCCCTCGTAAACTGTCTTCCACTAACTATTTTAGACATCACTAAATTTCTATTTGGATTCATAATCAATGTTTCATTTGTAGGGTTTTATACCTGTGAACCACCTCTAGACCTCACCAAATTTCTCCTAGATTTTTATTTCAGTTTTTACACTAAATAAGTGATTAATGCTACTTATAGAGGAAAATAGATCTAAATAATCCAAAAAACTAAGATTTTCACAATCTTCAATGCGGCTCTTCTAGTAGCATGTACTTTGAATCTCTCGCAAACCATATTCCCTATGCAGTCCATGTACCTTTATTCTCCCTATATGGAAACATGAGTCTCCACCTCATTTCTACAAATGAAACCCTTCGTGGAATCTCATAACTATACCTCTCTTTCAAAAATGACAATCCATATCACAAACCATTTTCCTTCCACAAACCACAGCCCTTCAAACAAACCTCCATCGCTCTATGAACCATTCATCCTACACTTTCCGTACAAAATTTTCCATTCCACAAACCATTATAGTTATGTGATTCACTGTTCGCCATTCCACATACCATATTTCATAATCTACATACTATTCTCTGAAAAAACATTTCGCATACTTCATTTTTTGAAAAACATCCTTCACCGAAATCAAATGACTGATTTTGAGGCCCAAAAATTTGGAAAATTCTAAGAAACTAAATCACATTCAATACTACTTTTAGCCTCAATCGTAATACCACATTACCATCGAACACCTCGATCAACCCAATGTGGATTTAGAACAAACACAAACAATACTCCATTTCCAATAAAGAAAATCCTTGGTACCAAAAGATTAATTTTGTCCAATGTTGATGAATGAATTGAGAAATACATTGGATTCCAATAAAATCCATTATCTTAAATTTAATGGGGGGGAACCCCCTTAGATCTAGTTAATGTATATATTTATCTAAGAGAACATATTAATGGAGTGGGATATTTCATGGCCCCTTTGTGAACGTCAAAGGATGAACTCCTTAGATGTGTCTTGATTAATATTGGGTGGAAAGCATATGGTGTAAGATATGGATTCTTATGAGGTGGTTCTTCTAAATTTCAATGATGGTTCTTTTATTTTTGACTAGTAGTTCAGAACACTGGGATTATATAGGTCATTTTTCCCTAATATTTCAGATTTATTGTTTTTGAGGGGGACTTCTTGGATGACCCATTTGGATTCCCCGAGTAAGTATGACATGGTTCTCTTTTTAGATTACCTTTGATAACACTAGTCCATGATGTTTAATATAATATGATTCTCATTATATTTGTCCAAATAGAGAATAAACTAGTGTTTGAAATCAAAATGGTGACCATGAATCTATGGTTATTTTAATTATTTTTTATTTAAGTAGTCGATCTATTAACTTTTAGACTAAATTAATGGTTAACTATATAAATTCATCTTTATAGAATTCATGAATACACATTTTTATATAATGGTTATTTTGTAGAAATTTTTTGATGGGAAAAAATCCCTCAAGGTGTCCTCTCAGTATGTTTTGGGTGTGATTATGTTTGTTGAGAAAGCCTAATGATCACAGATGAGTATGGTTGGTGTTTCCAATGAAAGGTTTCTAAGGTGGTGCAATTTCCCATTGTTTGCAAAATTTTTAGGTCTCTAAATCGGGATTTTTATGTTATAAAAATTAAGGATTTCATCATAGGAGTGAACAATAAGAATAATGTTGAAGACATTTGAAAATGGATGAGACCTTTGTACCATAATTCATGGACCGCGTACCATGTTCTAGGAACATTACGTATAACGGTGAGAATGGTATGCCAAAGCGGTTCATGAAACCGAAAACGATTCGCAGTGGAAGGAGTTGTGGTATATGGATTGCTTGATGGAGGTGGAGGAGATTGACTATATAGGAACACAGATAGTACATATAGTGGATAGAAAAAATGGTCCGCTGGTGGCTTGCAGATCACGGTGGTAGATGGATCAATATGTGATGGAGGCTGAATTGTATATTTAGTAAATCTTTCATTAGAAGATTTGGTAGGTATCTTAGCATATCTAAGAATAGATAATCTCACAGATTACTATTGATACCGAATATCACAATTTAAAATCAGTTTGGTCTAGAATTTCGTTAAAGTCCAATGGAGGATCGGGACGAATAATTCCATGAAAGATGAAGTAGTTCAAGTAGGAATAAATTCCACCAAAGGTATTTGTAGGGATTCTTGTCCCAAAATGGAAGACATGGTAAGTATAAGGGAAATATATGGTGTGTGAAAGAGAGAATTCTTTAAGCAGTATAGGGAGGGGGTTCTCTAGTATGTGGAAGCGAAGACAATCTGGGAATAGAGAACATTTCACGTATAATAGGGGTTTTGCAGATGAGGTTTGCTGAATCGATACGCAGTAGCGGTACGTGGTAGTGAAGGTAGAGGCAGTACATGGATGAAGGGAGGTTCACAGTAGAAGAAGCAGATTGTGGAGTAGGTGATCTACATATGAATCCTAGAACACAGTACGTGGGAGGAGCAGGTGGATCGTAATTTGCAAAAAGAAGCTTGTGAAAGCTTCAAATCAGAATGATAAATTATTTTTTGATACCTAGAAGTACATTGGAAGGTGAACATCATCTATCGGTAAAAAAGGGACTTCAACAGAGAATCTAACCATAGTTTAGGATATAGTATTCAAGAAAATTAAGGGACCTACAATTCCATAAACTACGATTGACCTACAAGTCGATAAACAATGTGTGGATTCCTTACCAAGAGAAGTGAGCGAAGGAAGAAGAAGAAGGTGATCCATTCCATAGGTAGTGAGCCATAGAAATAGGCATTGGGAGTAACTATTGTTAATGTAGTGATCAGACACTAATCTTTGTAAATGAATTGAGATAGGGAATATAAGATCTATCCTAAATATTGTACTCATTATTGGAAGTGAGCCTTAGTGAATTTAGTACATCAGCATATTGTCACTGTATGCTCCTTAGACGTATAGCTGTGATGGTGAACAAATTAAATATAATTGTTTCCTATGAATTATTTCATATCTATTCATATATTTCTAGGGGAGAAAGATAGAATTTATTTTTGTCTAACAATTAAACAAGATCCGAATGAAAGAATGTTTTAATCTATCATACCCTAATTCACCCTCCTCTTAGGTTATTCGTCCTAGTGGACATTACATTTCTTGTGTTCGCCTAATGATTATTACAGACATGTATATTGTGTCACCATATATCTTTAGAAACAACGTATAATACTATCTATTTTAAGTTTAATTAAGGGAAGGTACTTGATGATTTTTATTTCTTCATTTTAGCATGGATTACATAGACTATTGAAACTTGGGAATAAGAAATACTCTAGTCTATTTTGAGGATGTATTTTATTTATTTTTCAATTATTTTTGTTTTATTAGTATCTGTCATCCACCCATGTGGGATGAGTTATAGAATATATGGAATTACTCTTCATTGTAGAATTTATAGAGTATTTAGTTTTTTTTGGAAATTGAACTGTATAACTTGTGATGTTGATTGGGTATGACTTACTTTTGTTATTATTTATACTATTATATATAATTTGAATAGAGGGTATATCATTCCCATGATATCCTCATACACCCTCTATACTATTTAGCATCCTCTAGTAGGTACGCAGGGAAGCCTGAGACCATGTGGTTTACTAGCCTATAGAACTAATTTTTTTCGCTTCCAAGGAGGTGTGTAATAAAAAGGTGTGATAGATGTTTTAGTATATTATTACTATATTTTTATGGTATATTTTATATTTAGAGTGTGTTGAAACCTATTAATGTGATCATTATTATGAATTATTATCCCACATAGGGGGGAGAACTATAGTTTCCATGAATGTGACTTATTGTTCATGGGATTCAGTATTATAGTATACTTGATTTTCACAATTCATGAGGAAATTTATTTTTGATTCTATGGAATAATGTGATTTTCTATCATTGACTAATATCAAATGAATGTGTGTTTTTGTGTTCATGAATCATCATAGTCATATGGAATATCTATTTTATTAAAATGTAGCATGCGATTGATATATTCTTTTCTTGTGATTGATTAGACTATCTATTTTCCATGTTTGATGTATGTAATTTAGATTATTTATATTGAAAAATGATTAGATATATATTTTTTATACCTACACGAGTACAATAATTTAATTTTAATAAGGGGTTTGGTTATTTAAAAATTTAGAATTTTCGTAAATGGTTTTGTTTAAGGATAGAGTAGCCTCTAACTTCAGTAATTTACAATATTATATCTTGATATATATGGATATATAAAAGGATTCATGATTCCTATGAATAAATAATATTCATGTAAGAAACAAATAATATGATTTCCCTCACATCTTTTAAATTAAAATTTATATAATCAATCTTTTGAAATAAGAAAACATGTTTGATTCTCCAAAAAAATTATTGTATAACATCTAAAAAAATGTAATGAATTGGGAAATGACGATATTGGTTAAATAAGGTGTCAGTAATAAATCTATATGGAGTTCTCCTTTAGAAATTTTGAGTGGAACACTATTCAGTAAATCCTTAAGAAATTGTTCATCTTTATTAAACTGAAAAATACTATTTGTAAATCATAGATATGAAATATTGTAAAGTAGATCAAGATTGTAAAATATATGACTCATAGTAATGGAAATAGCTTATAAACAATATTTTTTTTGAAATGATGGTGTTGTTCAGTAAAATTTTAGTAAGAAACATATCATGCATTTTCCCTCAAAATAGTTGAATGGAATTATATATAACCAAACATGGATATCTTTTCAATTTTAAATGATAATGGAAAACAATTTAAATCATAATGTTTTGACCCATAAATATATGAATTGACATAGGGGAATTGTGTGACTAGTTTGACCACTATGAGTTCCTGATTTATGATATTCTCATGTTATGGACCTCACATATGAATAGTGATGAACCAAGGGATGGTATGAGTGAATAGTGATATATCTTTGATTGTAAAATCCTTTTTTATGTTTGTTGGGTTATATTGTGAATTATAAAACTATTAATTTTTTTTCTTTATCAATGAACATTTAGGTTTATGATAATAAGTGAAGTGTAGAAGTGGCTAATATTTCCATGTGGTTTGTGTTTGACATGAGATTTGTTAAGATCTCTTGGACTCATACCTATCTTTGAGGGTCTTGGAGTAGTTTCTTGGAATGTTAGGTTCAATATAATCATGAGAGCATTGTTAATGGACTGAGTGGGAGGACCCAGTGACCATTGTTGGGTTTATTAGGGTTTTATAAAATCCATACATACATATATCTTAGGGAAACTCATGGGGGTTACCCATTATTTTGAAATCAATTTTTATCATGAGAAAATGTGGGTGCTTCAAATTATTCATCTATCAGTTTCAGTTGTACCATGTGTGGTTGTAGTTCTATTTAATCACCCATAATGATGGGGGTTTGTGTGGAGGATTTTTTTGAAGAGTAATATCGGTATGATTTATGACAGTTGTAGTTGTGTAAATTCTTTGGGTATTTTTTAATAGTATAGTTTAATTATTGTAATTCATGAAATGGAAAGAAAGACAATGGATGTTTAAATGTATAGTCATAAGATGTGAAAGGTGTTAGTATTATTCTACGTGAGTATATAAAATTCATCAAGCTACCTAAAATTATATACAAATAGAATGTTCCATTATATGTTTGGGTGTGTGATATTGGGAAATATGACACTCAACCAAATAAATTGTGATATGGATTTAGTGAAATGGTTCCAATGGATCAAGAAACCCTTATATTTTGATAATTTTGAGTGGTTTAGGAGTGGGAACCTATTATTTTACAATGGAATTGACCTATTACTTGTATGTATTATCGAATATTGTTTAGTGTATGGATTCATGTGTGGTTCCTCTATGTTTTATTGGAATCAAGGAGACACTTGAGTGATGTTATTATAGTTTAATTCTCATTCACTTTAGTTCATGACTATTTGTTAGAGGGTTGTAGAAACCTAGAAGAATTTCATTGTCATGCCCCGCGTGGGGTGAGCTGACATTGTTTTGGAAGATGCTTGTGTTTTAGGTGAACGTGATCTTCTAGTGAGTTTTGGTGAGGTCCATGTGGTATGGGGTGATCATAGAATATATAATTAAACAAAATATCATTTCTTATCCATCAATGGCATATATCATGAGGGTTATCAATTTAGTAGATAAATGGCAGATAGAAATATTGGTGTCTGTTCTTTATAACTAATTTCTATTAATTGTAGGATCTAGAAGAGGATACATTGAATCTATATGTTAGGGATACCACCATATTTTATTTTAGATTGTGACCCCACCTCATATGAGGTTCAGTTGGTGTCAATGAGTACATTCACGTCATTTAGTAATGGACATAAAATATAGTATTTTTATATACTCTTGGGTATATGTGAGACACTTACATCCAACCATTGGGTTATGATATGGAAAGCAAATGATACATGAGATCAATTTTTTACCTAGTTGAATGACATCAAGAACACTCCTGTTTTATGGAGAGTGATTTTAGTTTTACTCATACGACCCTTGTTCGAATCGATTGTTTTTATGTGGGACTATAATATGGATTTTAAGAATAACTCCAAATATTAGTGTTCTTGAATATTTGATGTAATTTGGGTTCCTCAAGGAATTAAAAAGATATGTTATTAAGTGATGTGTGTGTGTGTAAATTCTTATTTTATTCATGGGATGTAATGGTATGATCTAAAAAAGGGCCAGTGTGGTGGTTCACCAGTGTAGGGTGAGGGCATGGTAACTAGTGTGTGTGTTTAGTGATTCGACTTTGGAAATAAAAAAGGAAGTTAAGGGTTAGAACATGGTATGTTATTAAGAAACCCATTGGATACTACTATATATTAATGTATCTTAGTTGAATGTTTTTATTGGAGAATCAGTGGATGAAGATGAGAACTTTCAAGATGGATCAGTTGTAAGATCCTTGCTCCAAGGAGGAATGAAATTGTTTAAATTTTGTGCTGATTCCATTATTTTTCATTAATTAAATGATCACTAACAGTATAATGGGCCTAGAGAGGTGTTATGGGGGGTTGGGACATGAAAAGAATGAAAATCGGGCCAACCTATGTATGGAACATGGTCTGTGCATGGTTAAGTAAATTGTGTGACCTTCCAAGGAAAATATTGTAACCTTGGATATTGGATTTATCCACAGTTGGAAAATGTATTTTCAAATAATTTATATATACCTAGGTAACCATGTAATCTCAGTTCTCTTAGAGATTTTCTTGCACACAGTATGTGCATGGTTTGGAAAAACATGCAGACAAATAGTGTTCCCCATTAAAAGCTGAAAAATTTACAGTTTTTTTATCTCATGATTTTTATGTTCTACCCAATTTTCCTTCCAATTATTTCCCTATCAAACATAGTGATGAACTCATGCTACCAAATATTCCAAAGGCTGGTTTTCCTTCAATTATTGTCCATTTAAAGTGTCATTGGTTGTGGGTCGATGATTTGTGTAAGTATAATCACCCTCTTGCTTGTTTTTTCTAGATTAGGGCCTTTATTTATGGTTATCTGCTTCCAAATCCCTAATACCCTATTTATCTGGTGAATTATATGTTATTTATTCAAGGGGTGAATGAATCTAGTTAAAAACAAATGATTAAGAGTGTATACATCAATGGATTTGATGTAGGTGGTCTAAAAGTTATATCCCACAACTGTTGAGTTGATTTGTGCATGTTTGGTTTTATTCTTGGTTATCATTTATTGAGTGTTTGATGCCTCTAGTGATATTAGGTAAAATGGGTGTCTAAATTTTGAATTTATCCCCTCATGATCCCCCCTGGTATTAGTGGATGTTGATTTGACTGATTTAGGGCCACTAAGGGGGTACGCCGATTTTCCCGAACCTAAAAATTCAGTTTGGTTAAGTGTACAATTGACGTGTGATAACATAGAGCCATAAAGAACATATTGATAAGTTATTTTGAGTTGAAATTGGAATATTGATAGATTTTACTAGGCTTGTATAATTTCATAAGGGTTTGTTTGGATAAATTATAATGGGTTATATAAGCTATGAGGTAGGAAATGGGATTTGGTCAATGATCTATTGATTATGAATGATACATGGTCTAGTTTGGTTTAGACATGTTATGGGAATGGGTAAAGGGGTCAAGGATCATGATTTTATGGAATTGTTAAATGGATAATGGATATAAATTGTTAAATATGCTAAATGTTTTAATTGGATTAACATAAACGTGCCAAATGGATTATGAAATGTACACATAATTCGTATTGGGATATTATGGGAAATAAGGACTGGGGTAATTGGGATAACATTTTAGAAAATTATGAGTAGAATAAATTAGAGAATGAAAGGGATTTATTTAACACGATTAATTAGGTTAGGAATAATAAATGGTAATTAGTCTAAATGACTTTAAAATGTAGATGGAAAATGTGTTACTGAGTAAGGGAATAATATTAATTCCCATGTTGATTGATATGGATTATGTTTTCTATTTTAGTCGGTTGTGTTTTGTTGTTATATGGTATGTTTGTTTTTAAAGGACAAAGAATAATGTGCACATGGATTAGTGGTGCGAGGTATTGACTTGAGGTTATATGCCCATGTTTCAAGTAAGACTGATGCACAAAACTTCGACCCAAAATTCAAGGGTTAGAGAAGGGGACAAAAGAATTTATTCCCCTAACATTGGAATTCGATGAGACCTCCCCTACTAAGGCTTTGAGGTGAGGGAAATGTATTTTTGGTAATGTGTTTACCCCTAGTGGGATGGGAATATAGATTATTTTACCTTAGTAATATTTATTGGTTTCCTTAAGACCCTTGTGTAGATGATGTAAATTCCTAACCCATGGGACACATGGTGAATATGGACTATGTAATGAAGATGGTATAAGTAATAAAAATTGTAATAATTATATAAAGGGGTTAATGTATAGATTGTTAACTAATTTCATCCAATTTCTCTAAGGTTTACTTTCCTTTCCTTTATTATTTACATGTACTATCTATTTATATTGGATATTTTCTAGATTATGATAGTAATGTCCTACTAAGTTATACTCACACCCTTCTTAGGCCATCATTGGGTACTCATTCAGAATTAATTATTACAGGTTAGGAGAATGGAAAAGCCTCGATTCTAGGGAGATTAGTTGGGCTTGGGATATGCGTGGATGTGGATCTGGACATCAAGTTAGGGTGGTTTGGGGATTCAATAGTTTTTTCCATATTTTGGGTTCCTTCACTCTTGATAACATTAGCATGCCATTACATGGTTATTGTTGATTTTTCAATCATACCTAGTATTGGGATATGATTAGTTATGCATGTTTATTGGTTATTACATGTTGTATCAACTGTTTATATTATTAAATGTTGTTTCTTACTATGATAAAGAGGGTACAATCTCCCCATGTGACTCATTAGACCCTCAATACTAGTCAGAAACCCCTTGCATACAGGGATAATTTCCTCAGGTCATGTGGCCTCTGAGATCGGTGTTCTGGATTAGTGTCTTCTAGGTCGTGGAAGTTACATCAATTAGAGGTGGTATACAAGTTACTCTAGTGTATTATTGGATGTGGTGAGTCAGAATCCACAAATAATGAGTATCTTTTAGAATTGATGACAATATTTCAAATTTCTTCTAGTTATTTTTCAAGAAAATACATTTTATTGTTGTGAATAGATGGGGGAGGTATGTTCATATTTTATTTAATGATACAAAATAAGACTTCGTACTAGTGTTGGTTGAAACATTTATAGATTTTGAGAAATTGTGTGGCATGAACCATTCCATATATGTCAATAGAGAAATAGGAACAGAGTTCAGTAGGAAATGTCCACCAATGGGAGGCATTGAGGATCAAAATGAGACTCTTTAGCTAAGTATGATGGTTAAAATAACTATATGCTAGGAATATTTAAAAATCGGTGACACATGGGCATATTGTGATTGAAAGAATATATGGATCCTCTTTGGTGTGTTTGATGATAAGGTGAGTGATACAATGGGATGGATGACATTTTTTATTCTATTTGGAATAATGTTTTGGGAACACATTTGTCATTTGAGAGTGATTTGAGGCTATTTAAAATAACTGACATAGGTCAGGTAGCACTGTTGGCTGACAACCAAGATATATCAAGGATGATAAATCTTATAGAGACAATTTTATAATTATTTTATCCATATGGGCACTTGAAAATTAAAAATAACTGTCAACATTGAATTTGGTGGTTTATTGGTTGTGGAGAGAGGCTCCAAGAAGATTTATCAAATATTGTAACACTATAAACAGGTGATCTTAAACATGAAAAAAACTTGTAATGTGGATGGAGGAGACATATGAGTATACCATGTATTTGTGAAAAGGATTGAAGGCTACAACATGATGTTATATGCACACTAGCTAACTAGTGGTATGGGTAGATTTTATGTAGGATAACTAGGATCACCAGATCATTGGTATCCTCTAAGTGGGTTTTTTAGTACATGTATACCTATATTTTCCCTAGTTCTTCCCCATTCCCAAATTAATCACGGGGTTTACATTGATTACCCTATATCCTTTATCCTATACCATTTTATTCCTCTATTTATCTAATGATGATATCCCATGGTTCTTTTTTGGAAAACTATCACTTGTGATCTGAAGATATTAGTTAGTATATACAACCTCTTCAATCTATTCTTCATTTGTTTCCATATCATGCATTGTATTTATAGTTTAGTGTAATATGACCTGTTTCCTAGGTGGTTTTATAGTCTATAAATTTCACATATTTTAGTAAAAACAATAAACTAATGGTCGATGTGTGGACTTGACTATGGTTTCTGCTAGAGCACCCTTTCATTGCACCTTTGATATCATTATTTTTTGAAGTTATTATATGGTGTGATCACATTATCCATGTTGTGGATTGACTTATGTTTAATATTATATTTAATTTTTTAGTCTATTTAGTATCCCCATTTAACTTGATATGAATGCTATAAATATAATTTGTTATATAGAATATATGTAATGGGTTTACCATTGTGTTTTTCAAAGAAAATTGGAATTTTTATTATGAAAATTAATTGAATAATGGTAAATAATGTTCCAAATTTAACCTTTACCCATGTTTTAGTTGGTTTTTATTAATTAACTTACTATGATGAAATTCATAAAAGTTGATTTCTGAACATAATAAATAGTTCTGAAATGAAATTTCTAAATGATCAATATTGTAAATTCAATTGAAACATTACAAGGTTAAATTTGAAAGAAAACCTAAGATATTTTTAATAAATTGGATGTGGATTTTAAAAGATACTAGTATTGTAACACCCCGAGCTTCAACAACAAACTTCTCATTCAATAATGCAAAAACTTGCATTGTACGCAACTTCGAGTTCTAAAACACCGCGACTAATCAAAGTAGCCGTTAGGAATAGTAATAACCACTTTTTTAAATTATCGAAATTTTATATTTCAAAATGGACTTCATTTTTGGATTCGGAATATCGAAATTAGACTATGTTGAATTTTTATTATTTTTCTTAGAACATCTAATTTTTATGAATAGTGAAAAATACTTAAAAACAAATTTTTTAATCAAAATAATTTTTATTGATAAATTATACTATTTAGTGGTTTTAAAGTATAATTAGAATATATTTTTACCATTTTATCCAATGGTGGTCATTAGAATAAATTTAACATTGAAATTGGACATAAACAATTGACAATCTTTTGATATAAATTGTTTCTTAAAAACACACTATTTGTTGTGATAGTGGGAATTAATTATAAAATTAATTAATGCAACTTATATTTATGGAATTTTTTAAAATATATGTCATTTTTGAATTCAGAATACCAATTATAGCTTAGGGTGAAATTTTGGCATTGTTCTGAATAACTTCAATTGTTGATGAATAGTGAAACCACTAAGTGGTAGTTAAATAACTGATTTTTCGTTTAAATGAAATATTACCACTTCTGTGATTTGATTTTCAAAAATACGACATACATTGTTATCATTAAGAAGTAAAATGTGGTTCAATGAGATTAAAATAATTTTTGGTGAATAGTAACTTTTAAGTTCTTAATCTCGATTAGAGGTAATTAGTGTAGTTTAAGGTAAAAATAATGTTTTAATAATATGAGATGATCTTGACACATGTCCTACCCTCATTGGATATGACATGGCCGACCAAGACAATCCATGGGTCAACTTGGGGACCACATGGAGCCACTTTAGTTGGGAAATGACAAAAATACCTTTTATTTAATGTTAAAGTAAATAAAATGACACAAACATGAAATGTTTTACTAAAACAATTTTTACATGGGGTAATACAAGAAATATTTTTTACTATAAATAGTCATTTGAAAGATAAAAAGACTTCCTACATCATAGTATTTTATTATAATTTTTAGACATTAAATGAATTAAATTATTTATGACATCATTATGATGCAGCGATGACCTCATTATTTAACGATTTTAATAAAATTAAAAGATAATGTACAATCCAAGGCTTAAACTTGTCCAAAGACTATTTTATGGGTATATTTCGAACCCTTATCACCTTATCGACGAATTATTTAAGTGTGGGACATTTAGAATCCGAAAACCATTGTATAATAATGTAAAATTTCCTTACATTCCAAGAGTGCCCCTCCTCTCTTCTTATAAAAGGCCCCCACCTCTACCACCTCATTCACACATTCAAGCCATTTGGCTTGGACAACCTCTGCCCAAATACTCTCCCAACTTCCCCCTCTTACTCCTAGAAGCCTCAGTTTGGGCAGAACGCTTCCCAAGTAAGCCTTTGGCTCAAATCAAAAAGAGTTACCCGATTTTGAGGTAATGTCTTCTCTAATGTTGTTTTGTTTTATTTTTCTTCTCCAACCCCATAAACACTTTTTATTAATTTCTTTTGTAACAAAACCAGTATAATCAATATAATAGGATGTTTTTATAAGATGTATTTGATCTAAACTTACACACACCTACATCTAATGGTTAAAGAACAAACAGTTTCTGTGGATGGCGAATTTCTGCCTCACGAAATGATGATTGTTCAACACTCATATAACACCTTCAAAGGTGGCCATTAAGATGTCACTATATTTATATAGGATATATAATATGTTTATTTTTTACTTATGCTCCTGTATTTCTCATTTATGGCATACTTTATGATTTCCATTATGGGTAAACGCGATAATTTCATTTTAGGAAGTGCGGACTACCGCCCCCTCAAAGTGATGTGAATCGTTAATGCCATATGTGGGATCTATAAAGGATGGAGTAAATGATATTATATATGATATTATACTGTAACTATATTATACCTTTATATAATTATGATTTCATTCCATTAAATAAGAAATATAAATGAAAGTAGCGTTCATGCGTACGTACGGCTTACCGTCTCCATGAACGGTGAATTTCATTTCTTACCTCTAAATGTTATGTAATATTATAAATGCATGTATATACTGGATATATATGATATATATGATATCTACATCATGAACATAATTCTGGATATAATGGATATATCACCACATGAACAACTTGTAATTATAAGAATTTTATTTTTGACTCAAGTACCTAAGATCGACAAAATGACCATTATAAACATAAATAATTAAATAATGTTCATAACATTGTAATAAGTGATATAAAAGGAATAATGAACATGGAAAAGGTTCTTAAGTAAATAGAAATTAACTCTAGTTTATTGTTCTGGAGGTTAAAGAACGGTCGAGTCAGGACAGGACGCAAGGTAAGGGAACTTGTTAACCCAATTTCCATTTTTTGGGTTAATCTCCTACTTTCAAATTATGTCATGATGTTATTATGTCCTATTTTGAATTTTTACTTTCTTTATGTGTACCTATAGTGAATACACATAATATATCTATTTTATTTTAAAAATGATCTTTTTAAGGACTTCGTCTCAATCTCCTTTCATTGAGGCATATTTGGTTTTATACACAACTTTCTTTTATACGGTGTATAAACCCCTTTGACTTTTAAGTTTATTCAAAGGAATATTTTTATACGAAGCGTTTTACTAAACGAAAAAAACAGAATGTTTTTCTTTCCGTACTTATGCGACAACAATGACTTCGCCGCCGTGACCATTATTTGAGTTTCAGCTTCCTCTACAAGCCATCATTTTTTTAATGAAAAATAATTACAATGTTTTAACTTTCTTTTATTTTGGTATCGAAAATGGTTTTGAAAGTGTTTTTATTATATCAATGTGTTGTATTGATATCTTGTGATTGAATTGTGGAAATTTTATGTTTCCTTTATGCATGTTTTATGTGATACGATTATGTTATGGTTTATGATATGTTTAAACCTATTCATATGAGGAATGCATTGGACTTAATAAGTGACGGGTGGAGCCCGCTATAGCTCCTAGATGCATCGACAGGTCTCATGAGACAAACTAGTGTCTTGGCACGAGGCCTTGACAAAATCTTATTTGTGGACATGGCACGAGGCCTTGGCTACGTGGTTATGATAGTCTGGCATTATGCATTCCATCATTATGAAAATGGTTGTTGATATTGCATGTGATTATTCGACCAGTAGAATATCCATGTGAAGAAGTAAATGGCATTATCTCATTTTACTTTTTCCATATTATGTTGATGTTCAAGTTTAAAAGGCTTTTGGTTTAGTCATACATTGCCTTTAATGTTTATGTTTATTTATGAAAGCTTTCGCAATATTGTTATCCTTATTGAGCATCTGAGCTCACCCCTTTCAATGTTTTAATATTTTCCATGATGTGAAGAAGTATTTTATGAATGACCCGCAAGGATAGTCATAAGAGGATATGAGTGTGGACTATGAAGACTTTGTTATTAGTTTTTCACTTTATGATGTAATGTAAGACTTATGAATTTATCTAGTGTTTCCAATGCTACTAAACTAACCGGTCTTTCGAGACATGATCTTTTGTGATCATGCCAATGTTACGAAGTAATGCACCGACTCTGGGTAGCTGGGGTCGGGGCGTTACAGTTGGTATCAGAGCCAATTTAGTACTAACCTTGGAAGCTAGATTTAGATAAACTCTGATTAGAGTACATAGCCCGAAGATAGACTTTAATGATTAGTATAAAAGAACTTCCTAGAATTTTGGTATTACATAGATTTTGTGAGTTTTCCGAGCAATACATCCCTGTCTAGATACGAGCAGGTAGAGGTGGATCTGGCACAGATGTACCTAGGGGTAAAACCCGAAAACACCGCTTTGAGCTAGACTCGAACGGGAACTGGTGCACGACAACAGTCCTTGCTGCACTCTTGGTTACGACACTCCCGGTGGATATTCTTAGGATACTTCTCATTTTCTTTACAAACCACTATGAAGGGTTATGATTATATTTCCTCAAAGAAAACATTCCTTTTTATGATTATGGATTATATCCATTAATAGTTCAATTTATGTAAAGTGTTTTACAAATATGGAATTATGTATTTTAATTCATAAACTAACCTAGTTTATGCCATTGTTTAGAAATGGTGCCTAGTGTAAGGAATGAAAACCGTATCAATGCATGCACTCCGTGTAGGGATTTCTCTCCTATTGAAGATAATTATTGTGGAGCTGGAGATACAACTGGTGCTGATCAACTTATTACCATACTGGGACAACTCACTCAGGTTACGAATAATAACCTTACTCGTACGGAGCACCCTGATCCGCAACGTGGAGGATCAATGTTAGACCGCTTCATGAGGCATCAACCGCAAACATTTAATGGGGGTACAAATCCGTTAGTAGCTGAGCAATGGATAAACTCATTAGAGAAAATATTCCATGCCTTGGGGAGTAGCGTAAGGGAGAAGGTTATCACGGCAGTTTACCGCCTCACTGGAGATTCCGATCAATGGTGGTCATTGATTCAAAATACAAAGGAAGATGATGACGTATCGAATATGGAATAAAGGGATTTCAAAGAGATTTTCTTAGAAAAATACTTTCCTCATGACCATCGAGCAGATATGGAAAGGCAATTTCAGAGTCTGAGACAAAAGGAGGATGAGAATGTCGCAAAGTGTGAGGCCAACTTTACAAGGTTGGCGTGGTATGCTGTAGATTATATACGTAACCCAAGAGGTAAGATTGATCGTTTCTTTGATTGGTTAAAACCATTTCTCCGTAGAGCTTTAGTATCACAATCATTCTCAACATATGAAGATATTGTCTCATGTGCTATCAAGACAGAAAAGGAATTCTCTATGTCTTAGGACAACAAAGTAAAGCAAGAGAAGAAGAGAACGGTGGAACAAGAGACAGATAAATGGAAAAAAAGGAAAGAAGGATTTTCCATTGTGTGATAATTGTGGGAAGAATCACCCTGGTACTTGCCTAAAAGGAATGGGAGTTTGTTACAAATGTGGAGAAAAAGGTCACCAGGCTCGAGATTACAAGGGAAAGAAAAAGGATATCAATGTTGAATGTTTCAATTGTAGGGAAATGGGGCATTATGCAAATGAATGTCCTAAGCATCAGGAAAACATACCTCAGAAAAGGCCAAGGGATCAAGGCCAAGCTTATGCTGTTACTACAGTTGAAGTTGAATAATTAATGTATTGGTGCTTTTGGACTCATGGATTATATTCTGGTTATTAAAATAATGTCATATATATAAGGATTGTACTATAGTACTTGTTGTTTCAGTAAGGTTTTAATATGATGAAGGTAATCATATTTTTAGTATGTGACAATAAGAGAAACTTTACTTTATTTGGGGAATCTGATAAATTGATTTTGGAATTAAGAGACCTTTTAGAGAAAGTCTGGACAAAGGTATTTTGGATAACTATAAAGGTTTGAGTGGAATAAGTTGATCTTTGGATAGTATTATTTAAGGTTAAAGCATTTCTGAAGATTATTTTTGGAATATTATAATAGTATAGTTTTAGGAAAAGGACAACCTACAAGGTGGGGCATAACCCGTCGCGTCGGACAAAGCTGCTGGAATCGAACCCACAACCATAGTGAGACAGGCCTTTATTACCTACCACTAGCCTACAGGAAGTCCCTAGTTATTACAAAATAGTTTTGGTAATCTAAATGGTATGTTCTAATATTTTGAACCTTGTACGGTTAGGATAAATATATTATTTTTGAGTTCTATTATCTTTTAGAGTGAAAGATGAGTTTGTGGTAGAAATTAGTTGAAGGTTGAAACTCTACTTGTCAAGCATAAATATATATATACCTATATCTTATTCTATGAATAAATTAATTATTAAACTTTATTAAAGGAATATTAAAACAAAAAAATGTGTTATCCTAATACCTTATGTCTTGCTGAACTGATGATATTTTAAATCAACATAGATTGAAGGCTTTGAGGCCCTCAATTTGACAGTTGATTGTGATTGATGACCTCAATCACTCCCTAAAAATATTTACGTTTTCCCTCCAATTATATGTCTCTAATTGCCACCAATGTTCTCCTAATCGAGATCATAATTGGGTGGTGACTTTTTCATTTCTCATTCCCTCTTATTAAGGCTAAATTTTATTAATCTTATTTCAGATGTGGGTTTTCCACAAAGGTATTTTCTATTTTCAACCTTTTATTTTCCAAGAAAAATTTCAAATTGCGAGGACACAATTTATTGAAGGAGGGTAGAATGTAACACCCCGAGCTTCTACAATACGCTTCTCATTCAATAATGCAATAGCTTGCATTGTACGCATCTTCGAGTTCTAAAACAATGCGACTAATCAAAGTAGCTGTTATAAATAGTAATAACCACATTTTAAAATTATAGAAATTTTATATTTCAAAATGGACTTCATTTTTGGATTCGGAATATCGATATTAGCCTATGTTGAATTTTCGGTATTTTTCTGAGAACTTCTAATTTTTTATGAATAGTGAAAAATACTTAAAAACATCTTTTTTAATAAATATAATTTATAGTGATAAATTATACTATTTAGTGGTTTTAAAGTATAATTATAATATATTTTTATCATTTTATCCAACAATGGTCATTAGAATTAATTTAACATTGAAATTGGATATAAACAATTGCCAATCTTTTGATATAAATTGTTTCTTAAAAACACGCTATTTGTTTTGACAGTGGTAATTAATTATAAAATTAATTAATGAAACATATATTTTTGGAATTTTGTAAAATAGACATCATTTTTGAATTCGGAATTTCAATTATAGCTTAGGGTGAAATTTTGGCATTGTTCTGAAAAACTTCAATTTTTGGTGAATAGTGAAACCACTAAGTGGTAGTTCAATAACTGATTTTTCATTTTACTGAAATATTACCACTTCTGTTATTTGATTTTCAAAAATCTGATATACATGGTTGTCATTAAGAAGTAAAATGTGATTCAATGAGATTAAAATAATTTTTGTTGAATAATAACTTTTAAGTTCTTAATCGTGATTAGAGGTAATTAGTGTAGTTTAGTGTAAAAATAATGTTTTAATAATATGAGATGAGCTTGACACATGTCCTACCCTCATTTTATGTGCCATGGCCTACCAATACAATCCATGGGACAACTTGTGGACCCCATGGAGCCACTTTAGTTGGAAAATGACATAAATACCTTTTATTTAATGTTAAAGTAAAAAAAATGACACAAACATGAAATGTTTTACTAAAACAATTTTTATATGGGGTTATACAAGTCATATTATTGACTATAAATAGTAATATGAAAGCTAAAATAATTTCCTACATCATAGTATTTTTTTTATAATTTTTAGACATTAAATAAATTAAATTATTTATGACATCATTATGATGCAGCGATGACCTCATTATTTAACGATTTTAATAAAATGAAAAGATAATGTACAATCCAAGGCTTACACTTGTCCAAATACTATTGGATGGGTAGATTGCGAACCCGTATCACCTTATCCACGAATTATATAAGTGTGGTACCTTTAGAATCCGAAAATCATTGTATAATAATGTAACATTTCCTTACTTTCCAAGAGTGCCTCTCCTCTCTTCTTATAAAAGGCCCCCACCTCTACCACCTCATTTACACTTTCAAGCCATTTGTCTCGGCCAACCTCTGCCAAAATATTCTCCCAACTTCCCCATATTACTCCTAGAAGCCTCACTTTGGGCAGAACTCTTCTCAAGTAAGCCTTTGGCTCAAATCAAAAAGAGTTACCCGATTTTGAGGCAATGTCTTCTCTAATGTTGTTTTGTTTTATTTTTCTTCTCCAACCCCCTAAAATCTTTTTTATTCATATATTTTGTAACAAAAACAGTATCCAAAATATACTAGGATGTTGTTATAAGAAGTATTCAAGCTACACTTACACACACCTACATCTAATGGTTAAATAACATACGGTTTCTGTGGATGGCGAATTTCTGCCTCACGAAACGATGATTGTTCAACACTCATATAACACCTTCAAAGGTGGCCATTAAGATGTCACTATATTTATATAGGATATATTATATGTTTATGTTTTACTTATGCTTATGTATTTCTCATTTATGGTAGACTTTATGATTTCCATTATGGGTAAATGCGATAATTTCATTTTAGGAAGTGCGGACTACCGCCCCCTCAAAGTGATGTGAATCGTTAATGGCATATGTGGGATGTATAAAGGATGGAGTAAATGATATTATATATGATATTATTCTGGAACTATATTATACCTTTATATAATTATGATTTCATTACATTAAATACGAAATAGAAATGAAAGTAGCGTTCATGCGTACGTATGGCTTACCGTCTCCATGAACGGTGAATTTCATTTCTTACCTCTAAATGTTATGTAATATTATAAATGCATGTATATACTGGATATATATGATATATATGATATCTAAATCATGAACATAATTATGGATATAATGGATATATCATCACATGAACTACTTGTAATTATAAGAATTTTATTTTTGACTCAAGTACCTAAGATCGACAAAATGACCGTTATAAACTTAAATAATTACATAATGTTCATAACATGGTAATAAGTGATATAAAAGGAATAAGGAACATAAAAAAGGTTCTTAAGTAAATAGAAATTAACTCTAGTTTATTATTCAGAAGGTTAAAGAATGATCAAGTTAGGACAGGATGCAATGTAAGGGAACTTCTTAACACAATTTCTATTCTTTGGGTTAATCTCCTACTTTCAAATTATGTCATGATGTTATTATGTCCTATTTTGTTTTTTTACTTTCTTTATGTGTAACTATAGTGAATACACATAATATATCTATTTTATTTTAAAAATGATCTTTTTAAGGACTTCATCTCAATCTCCTTTCATTGAGGCATATTTGGTTTTATACACAACTTTCTTTTATACGGTGTATAAACCCCTTTGACTTTTAAGTTTATTCAGAAGGAATCTTTTTATACGAAGCATTTTACTAAACAAAAAAAGGGAATGTTTTTCTTTCCGTACTTATGCGGAGACAATGACTTCTCCGCCGCCGTGACCATTATTTGAGTTTCAGCTTCCTCTACAAGCCATCATTTTTTTTAATGAAAAATAAATACAAAGTTATAACTTTCTTTTATTTTGGTATCGAAAATGGTTTTGAAAGAGTTTTTATTATATCAATGTGTTGTATTGATATCTTGTGATTGAAATGTGGAAATGTTATGTTTCCTTTATGCATGTTTTATGTGATATGATTATGTTATGGTTTATGACATGTTTAAACCTATTCATATGAGGAATGCATTGGACTTAATAAGTGACGGGTGGAGCCCGCTATAGCTCCTCGATGCATTGGCAGGTCTAATGAGACAAACTAGTGTCTTGGTACGAGTCTTTGACAAAATCTTATTTGTGGTCTTGGCACAAGGCCTTGGCTACGTGGTTATGATAGTCTGGCATTATGAATTCCATCATTATGAAAATGGTTGTTGATATTGCATGTGATTATTTGACCAGTAGAATATCCATGTGAAGAAGTAAATAACATTATCTCATTTTACTTTTTCCATATTATGTTGATGTTCAAGTTTAAAAGGATTTTTTTAGTCATACATTGCCTTAAATGTTTATGTTTATTTATGAAAGCTTCCGCAATATTGTTATCCTTACTGAGAATCTGAGCTCACCTATTTCAATGTTTTAATATTTTCCAGGATGTGAAGAAGTATTTTATGAATGACCTGCAGGGATAGTCAGAAGAGGATATGAGTGTGGACTATGAAGACTTTGTTTTTAGTTTTTCACTTTATGATGTAATGTAAGACTTAGGAATGTATCTAGTGTTTCCAAGGCAACTAAACTAACCGGTCTTTCGAGACTTGATCTTTTGTGATCATGCCAATGTTACGAAGTAATCCACCGAATCTGGGTAGCTGGGGTCGGGGCGTTACAAGGATTATGGTAATAATTGTTTATAAATATATAAATTGGAAAATAGTAAATCATTTATTAAAAGGGATATATTTTATTGGATGAATGGTTTTATAGTTCAAAATTTAGAGATACAATCCATGAAGAGGGACTTGGTTTTTTTCATGATTAGTTATTGCAATTTATAGATAATGATTCATTAAATAATGAATATTTTTTTAAATGATTTTATTTTGATATGGTGATGGGTCCAAATGTGTTTGGGGATTCATTAAATTAATTATATACTTAGACATGTGTGGAATACCATGAAAAAATATTTGATTCCACTAGGGGACTCATAAGAATTCAATGGTGTGATAAAACCATTGGGTTTATTGAGATACAATACTATGGAATGACATGAGGAGGACATTTTATTTCAAATATATTATTTATCATGAATTCATTTTGGGAGAATCCCCCAATGATTTAGGTACTTTTTATATTTATCAACTTCTATAGATTAATATTTTAAATTCATATTGGGTAGCATAAGGAATGACATGGGATGATATCCATAAATTTAGATTGATTAATTTTGGGTAGATTACCTCAGGTGTAATCCAAATATCCCCATTGGGATATTCTTTTTAATTCACGGTTGGTTCCTTGATTTTAGAAAATTAGTTTAGATTAGTTTAATGGGAGGGGTCACCCCACCCATTGTTTTGTCTATATACATTATTTAGGGGAAATTCTCTACTAATCCACATGGATTCCCTTATGTTAATAACACTATCAAGGCCTTATTTGTATACCATAGAACCAATGAAACCATGATAATTACAAAGACCTTTGAAATTTTGTAATGGGATAAAGTATGAATAAACCTATGTCAGTTGTCAACGAAGTTCATGTATATTAGTGACTATTTTACAATTTTTAAAATTTGTTAACATTTAAACTATTTGACTATTAAATTAGTTAACTGAATAAATTCATATTTATAAAAATCCTTTATGAACTTTATTATAATTTCAATATTTTAGATATTCTATTTGTGGTGGGATATATTATTTTACTCACACTATGCTCAAGATGCCATCGAACTTGGGTACCTAAGTGGAAGATTATTTGTTGTCTGTTAATATAAGGGTAGCTTCCTAATGTTATTAATTAATTCATATTCGCATTTAATTCTTGGAGTATATAAATTAAAACCATTTAGGGAATGAGACTAGTTTTGGGATTATATTTTTTATATTTACTCTATTTTATACATATAATGAATATTCCCATGGGGGATTAAATATGAAATGTATGGAATTAGTCTTAGTTATAAAATTTTTATAATGTAGTTATTTTTGGATGTTTACCCCTTTTATTAGTGATGTTTAATTACCATTATTATTGTTTTGTTAATTTTTATATTATATATCCTCTAAACAAGAGGTTATACTATCCCATGGTATACTGATAAAACCTCACTTCTAGTTGGTAGCCTCTGTAATATGGGTAAGAACACTAGATGTGATATATCACACAATATCATGGAATTATTTTAGTGGATTCAAATATAAGGGATGAAAATGAGAATATGAATTATAATATAATGGATAAATAATCACAAACCATTTCCCATTGTCCTTTAAAATTTACTCAGTAGTTTCCCATGGTGGATCAGGCTTTACTCACCTATTTCCATAAGTTGATACAGCTGCACTAACTTATTCCCCCAGTTTGATTAGTCTTTAAGCACTTGTTTCTCTTGATGGATGGATAATAACTACCCATTTCCCATTATATAAAAAGATATAAATATTTTCAAAATGAATATTTTAGATTTATAGGGCCAGTCCATCACATGAGTCGAAATCATAAATATATGATCCAAATCATCTCAGTCCTTCTACATATCATGAAATAACATTGGATAAAATGAGAATCATTCAACACATCATGAATATACCATTGAATGAAAAATGGATGTCACAGAATTTCAATATTTTATCCCCAAAATTGACCTCATTAATGTAAATAGTTGATACCTATGACTCAATATCCCCAACAGTGTATTTTATAATATTATTTAGAGAGTGATTTATGAAAAATAATAGTTTTTAGAATATGATTATATCATTTCTCTAAATAATAATGCTAAAGTCTTAATAAAAATACATTTTCAGAAAGGAAAAAATTCATAAATTTTAAATATAAATTCTAGAAATCATTACAAGGGAGGAAATATCAATAAAAGAGTTTAAAATATATAATTTTTTCAATATTTTTTTGAAAATGTTTTGAATATTTTTATTTTATTAGAAGAATATTTAATAATTTAGCTAGAGAAAGGCATAAATGTTTTCAAATATGAATTTAATTCATTGGAATCCACATTACTTTGAAAAATAAACATCCATAATACACCCTTGAAAATATTTAGACATTATAAAATTAAATTTTTTATGGAACATAAAACATTTTACTTTTAACAAATGAAAAACATTTTCAATATTTTTAAATACAATTTTTTAAAACTATCCATTTAATATGTTATATAGATAGTTTTTGAAAATATTATACGGTAAATATTAAGTTCACATGTGGTAATAAATAATTGGGTTTCCCAATATAAATTTTAATTTTGGAATTATGGAAAATATGGATAATGAAGTAAAATCGTCATTAAAGATATTGTAATTAATCATTATAATGATATAAATTTTATGGGGATGAAATTATTCAAGCATGAAAATAGGAATTAAAATATTCATTTTATCTATTGAGGAAGGGAAGATTAAATAAAATAAAATAATAATTTTTAAGTTAACAAACAAGTTAGAGATATGCTATATAAAGAGGATTTTAACTAAACAAAGGTAGTTGAGTTAACAAAGAACCTTAAAAAATTAGAATACTTGGAATCAGTATCAATTTAAAAAAAAGTTGATATATATTTTAATAACTATGAAGTATTAAATTACAGTACTATATATTAATTATTCTGGAATAAAAAAATATCAAATATTTTACGGTTTATAATTAGAAGTATTTTGCATACAAATAAATTAAAGGCTTATAACCCCTTACCTTAATTATAAACTTCCACTATAGCACATGAATCTATGAAATAAGAAAAATAAATATCTAAATAAAATATTATAAAACCATTTTCATATTTATAAAAATTTAGAAGGAATATTTATAATTACTAAATACTATAATATTTGTTAATTATAAATTTTTTTCAATATCTGGTGTGAGTAATCATGATCATTTTGAACTATTTTCATAAAAGGTGTGTTTTTATTGAAACATATCTAAAATTTATTCAATTATAGTCCAAATAATTTATTTGAATTTTTGTTTAATGGGATTTTATAATTTCATAATTTCATTAAATGTTACTGTTATCAATAGTTCTTGTTGATAAATTGACGACACTTATGTTTCAGTAACATTTCACAATTGAAATATGGAAACATACATCATGTTTTAAACATAAATATTACCATTCTAGAAAAAAAATAAAATAATAATTATTGTTAAAATAATATATTAAAATTACATAATTTCTCAATTGCATCTATTATATTATTTTTTAGAATTGATTAGGTGTGTGAATAGACCACCACAAATAAGAACATACGATAACTACTACATGATTATTAATATGAAAGTGGTTTGACTGGGTAATAATATCATTATTATATAATAATATTTATTTTTTAAAGATAAATTTAAATTTTTGAATATTATGTTATTCACTTTTATTAAATACTATGGAAAATAGAGTAAAAAGTGTTTCCCTCCTTCATGAAAGAAGTAGTTCACACAATGAACAATAAATTCATTAATTTCACATTAAATTAGAGGAAAAAGGGAGATTATAATATGTATTTTAATAATTATTATTATATTTCATATTTAATATTAGTTCATCCAATTCAACCATATGATCATCTAAGAGAGGTAGTGGAGCAAAATGGAAGTCGTCGCTTCATGGAAGAAGTAGTCTACCCAATGAACGAATGATAGTTTCATTTTTATCAATATAATAAATTTAAGGTTTTTAATTGTTATTCCATTAACATAACAACATAATGTTTAAAAACAATAATTATTTCATTATATAGTAATTATAAAAAAAATTAATATTAAGGGATAATAAAAAAGGGTTTTAGGAAAATGATTACTCATTTTCAGTGTAACACCCCAATCTTCCACGGTACACTTCTCTTTGAATAATACAGTAGTGTGTGTTGTATGCAACTTTGAGTTCTAACACACACCACAACCAATCAAACTTGCCCTTATGAATAGTAATAACAACTTTTTGAAATTTTATAAATTTTATCTTTCAAAATGGACTTAATTTTCGGATTCAGAATATCAAAATTATCGTAGGGTGAATTTTTTGTATTTTTTCTGAAAACTTTCAATTATTTATGAATAGTGAAAAACACTAAGTTATAGTTTAAAACAGAATTTTTATTTAAATAATTATTTATTTTATTTAAATTTATTTTAGGTCAAAATAGATAGGTAATACTTATATATGTTCAATTCAATTCATTGGAGTGATTTTATAATAATTTTAGATATATAAAAATTTTATTGAACATTTCACAATCTTTTACCCATCTCCTATGAGAATTTGAAAATTCCAATAAAACATAATTTTACAGCTTTTGTGAGTGAAATTTTAAAAATACAATAGACACGGGTAATATCAAGGTGTAAAATGTTTGTTAATAATATTAAAATAATTTTTGGTGAATAATAAATTTTTACTTTTATTTTCCATGGTTAAAAGTAAATAGGGTAATTAAGGGTAAAAGTGATATTATTATTACCCTAACACATGTCTTAATTCTATTGGATAAGTATAATTCTACCACAAAAAACCTTATGAATAAAATATGAACCTCTTTGTTCCACTTGGATTAGATTAGGACATTTATTATTATTTAATTCAAATAAGAGTTAAAAGAGTTAAAATCAATGTTTAATAACTCAAAAATTTTTAATATAGGGTTATACATAAGATAAATTCGATTATATTTATTAATTAGAATGATAAAAATATTTCCTACATAATGGTATTTTATTTATAATTTTTAGACATTACAGAATTTAATTTATTTTTGACACAATGGTGATGCAGTAATTACCTAATTAATGAAATATTAAAATAATTGATATTATAAATATACCAATAAATGTAATTTGACGGTTTTTATGAATTATACTAATTTTCTAGGTTAATATTATATATTATGGTTGGTTATATGAATTGTTTGCGAAATAATAATGCTGTTATAAATTTATAAAAAACAAAATACCAAATAGTGTCAAAATTGACATAAAGTGTTTCTAAATAAAATATTATATTTTTAATTGATATTATATTCCTAAAAATCTAAGTCTCGGACAAAGGACTTATATAATGATAGTTGTATCATTAATGAACCACTTGGGGGTCGTTTGGAAGTTTATAGTATGTTTATTAACAATATAATGTAGAAATACAAAGAGACATGGTAATTGTCAAACTAATTAACTAAGAGTTAAAACTAAAAGATAAGGTTAATAAAGTGATGAAAACCTGTATAAATCCTATTGGTTGAGTTGTTTTAGACCCATCCCCACCTTAGATATAATTCCCCGACCATATTTACCCAAAGTCGTTGCATTATTACAAAACATTGACATGATCACAGGGAAATCATGTCTCGAAAGATGGATTAGTTTAGTATTATTGGAAACAAGATTCATACACAAGTTCAACTTTAATGATTGAACAGAAATACAACACAAATATATTTCATTAGAAACACCAAATCCTCCTAGATTATTCCTATAGGTCACTCATAACTAACTTATTCATATCTTGGGAAAATGAAACATAAGAAATGGGTGAGCTCAAATTCTTAGTAAGGGTAAGCAATACAACAGAAGATAACATAAATATTAAGCATGGTGAATAATTGAAAACACATGCCTTTACCAATAATAAACATGAATAATTTTATGGAAAGAATATGAGCTGAGTAAATAATTACATAATAAAACATAATCTTTGAGATTATACTAGTCGAATGACCACATGAACCATCAATATTATTTTTATAATGAGGGAATGTATAATGCCGGACATTCTGAAACATTTTTTCAAGGCCTCGGCCAAGATATCTAAAATTGATTAAGGCCTCAGCGAAAACCATAAATAAAATTGGGAAAGGGCCTTAGACAATTCCAAGTCTAGTTGGCTCATGAGACCTACTGATGCATCGAGGAGCTATAGCGGGCTCTACCCATCACTTACTAAGTCTGATACATTCCTCATATTAAAAGGTTAAAAATATCATAAACATTCGTATTAAAACAATCATAAGATATGTCAATACATTAAATATAAAACATGAATGGTATAAAAATATCACATCCACAGACAAACATATCACAAAACCTTCAATACATTGTGGAAGTTTTTTATCGTAACAAATCAACTTCAAATAAACTTAAAATCCATAAAAGGATGTTGACATAGATGAAATCAAAACCATTTTTAGAGAAATATCTATTTCTATTTTGAAATAATTTATGAGTCACATAATTATAAAATAAAATAGTTACTTTGAAAATATTATTATAATTTTTTAAGGGAAGCTTCGAAAAGTTAATAATGGTAGAAAATAGTCGCACCCACCGTATAAGCTAAAAAAATATATTCTTACATTAATTTTGTTAAAAATGTTAAAAAGGACTTTGTTTGGAAAACGATGGAAAGATTCCTTTATAAAAATCTTATAAAAAGTGATCAAGGGTATAAATAAATTTATCCCATAGTATATAAAATAGTAAGAATGGTTTGAAATACATTTTTAAGAAACATGGATGTGGATGTTAAATTTGTCCCATTAGATAATTATGTATAAACAACCTCAGATAATGAAGAGACTGTGAAATAAACCCTTACCTTATACTATTAATGGGTTGAGGTTAGGTTAACCTCATGTATAATGGTGAAATAATTTTTATTAAATTATACCAGAATCGTATACATTAATATGATATCATATATGATCTTTTAACATTTCATTATTAATAATATAATAGTATCATCGTTGTTTCGGGTGTTAACTTACTTGTTTTCTTTTATATTTTTTGTTACATAAACCATGTTTTCTAAAGATAGGTTGTATATTATTCAGATCCATAATGATATAATATCCGTAAACATTATTTTTAATCATCAAATGAGAGTTATACTTGAATGGATACGATGGGGAATGAATCTCATCACATTCGTGGAGACGGTAGTCCGTACGTACGCACGAGAAACAATATCATTCTTTTGATATTAAAATAACATATAATTGGATTGTAAATAATATATATAGAATCATTATCATGTTATATTTTTTATTTACATGAATTAAACATCATTATTATAATCATCCAAAAAATAATGTTTGAGTAACAATTACACCACGACGTGTAGACGGTAAGCCGTACGTACGCACGTATGTTGAAATTTCATTCAAAGAATGAATAGAATAATGAATATGGGTTTACCATATTTATAATAATATCATAGTATATATAAGATACTGTATTTATTATTATATAATGAAAATAACAAATAAAGAATAAGTTGAAGAAGAAAGGAACATGAAAGATGGTGGTGAAAACATTACATCTTTTTCGGGTTCCTCCTTTTGATTTGATCAAAAGGGCTCCCTAGGTTGGCTTTATGATAGAATAAAGGCCTATTGGTTGAATTTAGGGATGTTGAGAGAATATTTGGGCAGGTTGTGGCTGAACCAAAAGGCTTTGAAGGTGTGGATAATTGGTTAGAAGTGGTGCCTTTTACAAGGGGGAGGAGGGGCTATTTAGGAAAACTTAATGTATTAATTTATAATTAATTCATATTCGGTTTATAATGGTTCCAGAATTGATTATCCATAGTCTAAGGTGAGGATGGGTAAAAATAATTTCAACCAATAGATTTTAGATATGTTTGGGTCATTATATTAACTTTATCTTTTAGTTTTAACTCTTAGTTAATTAGATTGACATTTACCATGTCACTTTATATTTTTATATTATATAGTTAATAATCCTACTATATACATCCAATAGACCCCCAAGTGGTCGATTTATTGTAAACCTATCATTAAATATGTCCTTTGGTATAACCATAGATTTTTTATTAATAGAATATTAATTAATAATATAATACTTGTTTTAAAAATCCATTCATGTCAATTTTGAAAATATTTAATGATTGATTTTTTAAAGTCTTAACAACATTATTAATTCGAAAAAAATTTATTTATGCAATCCTAACATGTCATATGAACCATTAAATTTTTTGTATGGCATCGAGACGTTCAACCGATATTTATTTTAACTTTTATAATACCAATTATTTGATTCTTTAATTAATAAGGGAAATACAACTTCATTATTGTGTCATAAATTAATAAATTAATAAATGGCTAAAAATTATAAATAAATTACAAGTATGTAGGAAATATCTTTATATTTTTAATGAATATTTATAGTCTAAAATATAACATATATAACCCTATGTAAATATTGTTTTTCTAAAATATATATGCTTATATCATTTTTGTATTTACTTTAACATAATTAATATAAAGTGTCCTTGTCACCTACAAGTGGCTCAATGGGGTACCAAAATCGACCCAAAGATGCCCATGGTCGGACACGTATCAACCATTATGGTTAAGACACGTTTTAGGGTAAATTAATATTATTATAATATTATTTGTTACCCTTATTTACCGGATTTACCCTTTAACCATGGTAAATAAAATATTTACCGAAGTAATTATTAAAAATGTCTAAAAATAAAAGTTACCTATTTACACAACTTTTACCACCTGATTCTAAATATGGAATCAATTTTTATAAATTCAAAACACAAAATTTGCAGGAATTAATTTAAAATTAATTTATGTCGTTAAAACAAAAAGAGTGTTTTTAAGAGATAACAACTATTAAAAGATTGACACTTGTTTTTGTCAGGTTTAAATGTGAAATAATGTACAATGAACAAAATTGTATTAAATGGTAAAAATATATTCTAAATATACATTAAAACCACTGAAATTCATAATTTATCACTATTAATTATTTTGCTTAAAAAAGTTGTTTTCAATTAAAATTTAGTAATTTTCACTATTTATCAAAATATAAAAGTTATCTGAAAAGTACCAATATTTTACCCTAGGATAAATTATATATTCCAAATCCAAAAATGAATTCCATTTTAAGAGATAAAATTTATAAAATTTAAAAAAGTGGGTATTACTATTCATAACGGCTATTTTGATTGGTCACGGTGTGTTAGAATCTCGAAGTTGCGTACAACACACGCTGTTGTATTTTTCAATGAGAATCATACCGTGGATGATTGGGGTGTTACATTCTCCCCTCCTTCAAATAATTTCATCCTCGAAATTTCTAGAAACTTACTTTATAAAAAGACTCGGGTGGTTCTTCATCATATGTTCCTCGGGTTCCCACGTTGCCTCTTCCATCTTATGGTTCCTCCGTAGAACTTTTACTAGATGAGTTGTCCGGTTTCTCAACACTTGTTCTCTTGTATCAATAATCTTCATAGGATCTTAGTAATAAGATATATCGGGTTCCAGTTCTACTTCCTCATAAGTGAGTACATGCACTGGTTCAGGCATGTATTTTCTCAATAGTGATACGTGGAACACATCATGAACTTTGGAGAGGCCTGATGCCATTGCCAACTGGTAAGCTACAACCCCAATTCATTCTAGAATTTCGGAAGGTCTTATGTACCTGGGACTCAATTTACCTTTCATTCCGATACGTATAACTCCCTTCCATGGAGATACCTTCAAGAAAACATGATCTCCTACATGAAATTCCAAATCCTTCCGTCAGTTATCGGCATATCTATTCTGCATTCTTTGAGCTTCTTTGATGTGGTTTTGGATTAACTTTACCTTTTCCATCATTTCCTCTACTAGTTATTGTCCTACAAGTTTTATTTCACTAATGTCATCCCAACAGGTTGGTGTGCGACATCTCTTTCAGTATAACGCTTCATATGGTGCCATCTGAATACTCGAATGGAAGCTATTGTTATAGGAAAATTCTACTAGTTGTAAATATTTATCCCACATACCCTGAAAGTCATGTGAGAAAGATCTCAACATGTCTTATAAGGTTTGAATAGTCCGTTCATATTGTCCATATGTTTGAGGGTGGTAGGCAGTACTCAAATGAAGTTCAGTATCCAAGGCGTTCTAAAGACTTTTCCAGAATCTTGAAGTAAAACGGGGATCACGACATGAAACAATCTATAGGGGTACTCCATGAAGTCTCACAACTTCATTAATACATAGTCTTCCTATACGTTCAAGTGGTAAATCTTCCCTTATAGTAGGTAAATGCATTGACTTGGTAAGACAATCAACAATGACCCATATTTCATCGTTCCTACTAGGAGTCTTTGGTAGTCCCATGACAAAGTCCCTCGTGATATTATCCCATTTCCACTCAGGTATGGTAAGAGGTTGCATGACTCCTCCAGGCTGTTGCCTTCCAGCATTCACTTGTGAAAAAACAATACATCTTGACACAAAATCAGCAATCTACCTCTTCATGTTGTCCCACAAAAAAAGTTTCTTCAAATTCTAATACATTTTGGTTCTCCCAGCGTGTATAGAGAAATTGGAACTACGAGCATCATCCAAAAATGACCTTTTTAGATCAGGTATATCGGGAACACAACGTCTCCTCCCAAATTTCAAAATTCCATCTTCATACACAAAGTCACTTAATCTCCCATCATTCACAGCTTCAATCTTCTTTTGAAACTCTTCATCATCAGTCTGAGAACTCTTTATCTTTTCTAGTAAAGATGGTTTGTCAACCATATGAAAAAGTATTGATGTTTCACCTTCCATGGTGATTCCCATATCCATATTTACTAGATCCATAAAAATAGGACCCTTTTCAACTCTCATCTTGTTCAAAACTCCATGATCCTTTCTACTCAAAGCATCTTCCACCTTATTTGCCTTCCCTGAGTGGTAGTGTATCATGAAATAATAACCCTTGAGTAGTTCAAGCCATCTCTTTTGCCTCATGTTGAGTTCTTTCTATAAGAAAATATACTTCAAACTCTTATGATCGTTATATATCGCACATTTTTCACCATAGAGATAATGTTTCCATATCATCAAGGAAAAGATAACAACAACTAACTCAAGATCATGAGTAGGATAATTTTTCTCATGAATTTTCAGCTGTCGTGATGCATAGGTAATAACTCTATCATTCTTCATAAGGACACAACCTAGTCGTTTCTTCGATGCATCACTATAAATAACAAACCCGTCATTCCCCGATGGTAGAGTCAATATAAAATCATTGACTAATATTCTCTTTCTTTCTTAAAAACATTCTTCACACTCTTTTTTCCAAACAAATTTAACCCCTTTACGTGTGAGCTTCTTTAATTGGTTAGCCAATCGGGTAAAATTCTTGAGGAAATGTTGATAATAACCTGCTAAACCAATAATGCTGCATACCTCGGTTATACTCATCAGTGCTGGCCATTCTTGGATTGCTCTTGTCTTAGAAGTATCAACAGATATTCCATCCTTAGAGACAATATGGCCAAGAAAAGAAATCTCCTGAAGCCAGAATTCACAATGGATAAACATCCCATATAATTCATGTCTTCTTAGAGTATTCAATATAATGCGAAAGTGATTTTAATGATCTTTGTAGCTTTTTGAGTATAATATGATATCATCAATAATACCACTACAAATTCATCATGATATTCCTTGAAAACACTATTCATTAGATCCATGAAAATAGAGGGTGCATTAGTCTGCCCAAAAGGCATTACTGTAAACCCGTAATTCCCGTACCTGGTTCGAAATGCTGTCTACGGAATGTATTCCTTATTCAAACACAACTTATGGTATCCAGATCGAAGGTCAATCGTTGAAAATTATTGAGCTCCATGAAGTTGGTCAAATAATCATCAATGAAATATAGGGGATAATTGTTCCTTATTTTATAGCATTAATCTCCCTGTAGTCAATGCACAACCTCATAGATCCATCTTTCTTCATAACAAAAAGGACAGGGGATTCCCATGGAGAAACACTAGGGAGAATAAATCCCATATTACTCAATTCCTCTTGTTGTTTCTTTAGTTCAACAAACTCCACAGTGGCCATTCTACAAGGGGTTTTCGATATAGGCCTTGAACTAGGAATTAAATCAATGGAAAACTCAATTTCTCGTTCAGGAGGATTTCCAGGTAAATCTTCTGGAAACACATCAACATATTCTCTCACAATAGGTACATCCTATATTTGAAAATTCCTATCCTCACCCATAGTTATTTCATTCTCTTCCTCCCTAATAATTGAATTTAGATGAGCTAATAAGGGTCGATCTAGATAAGAATTAGGTGGTGACGATTCTTCTCTAAAGATAATATGATCTTTATCATCATCATAAAAAATCGTTACCTCCTTCCTCTTAAAATAATTTTTTACATCATGGTCCAAAATCCAATCCGTACCGAGGATTATATCACATTCAACCATGGGTATGACGATGAGATCAGCAGATAAAAAACATTTATATACTCTAATGGGGACTGATTCACAAAACATTATTGCAATGATACTTCCCATAAGAGTTTTTACTGGAAACTCCCTTGTTAAATCAAATTGGAAATATCAAATTATCATAGCAAACTGGGAAGATATGAACCATTACAATGATCTAGAATCAAAAAATGAATTTTCTAAACTTGAGGAAATCATTAAATTACCTGCCACCACATCTTTCGGGGATTCAACCTCAACAGTAGTGATTGCATAAGCTTGTCATTGATCCCTTGGCCTTTTCTGAGGTAATTTTCCCAGATGCATAGGTCATTCAGTTTCATAATGTCCCATCTCTCTGCAATTGTAGCATTGAACATTGGTAGTGTCTTTCTTTCCTTTAAAATCACCAGCTTGATGAACTTTCTGTCCACATTTGTAGCATACTCCTTTTCCTTTTAGAAAGGCACTAGGGTGTTTCCTTCTGCAATTATCAAAAGGTAGAAATTCAATTCTTCCATTCTTACCTAATTCCTTATTTCCTTTCCCAAAGTGTTCAGCAGATCTCTTCTTCTCTTGCTTTGATTTAAAGTCATAAGACTCAGAGAATTCCTTTTCTATATAGATAGCACATGAGACAATATCTTCATATGATGAGAAGGTTTGTGATACTAATTATCATCAGAGAAATGGTTTTAACCAATAAAATAAACGATCAATCTTACTTCTTGGGTTACATATATAATATGCAGCATACCTTGCTAACCTTGTAAAGTTAGCCTCATACATTGCGACATTCTCATCCTCCTTTTATCTCAAACTCAGAAATTGCCTTTCTATATCTGCTCGATGGTCATGAGGAAAGTATTTTTGTAAGAAATGATCTTTGAACTCCCTCCATTCCATATATGTTAATTCATCATCTTCCTTTGTGTTTTTAATCAATGAACACCATTGATCAGTATCTCCAGTGAGGCGGTAAACTGCCATGATAACTTTTTCCCTTTCAATACTCCCCAAGGCATGCAATATTTCTCTAAGGAATTTATCTATTTCTCATCCACTAATGGATTTGTACTCCTATTGAATGTCGGTGGTTGTTTTCTCATGAAGTGATCTATCATTGATCCTCCATGCTGTGGATTTGGGTGCTCTATACGGGTAAAGTTATCATTCATAACCTGAGTTAGTTGTCCCAGTATGGTGATTTGCTGATCAGCACTAGTTGTATCACCAAATCCACTATAATGATCTTGAGTAGGAGTGAAATCCCTACATGGAGTGCATTCAATGATACAGTTCCCATTTCTTCCACTAGGCGCCATTTCTAAACAAGGAATACATTAGATTAGATTATGAATCGCAACACATAAATCCAAACATTCAAAACACTTAACATAAATTGAACAGTTTATGGATATAATCCATAATCATAAAAATGGTTTCATTTAGGAATTATTACTCATAAACCCTTCATATTGGTTAGTAAAGGAAAGGATAATTATCCTAAGAATATCCCCTGGGAGTGTTGTAACCAAGAGTGCAGCAAGGTCGGTTGTTGTGCACCAGTTCCCATTTGAGTTTAGTTGAAAGCGGTGTTTTTAGGGTTTACCCCTAGGTACATCTATTCCAGATCCGCCTCTACCTGCTCATATCTAGACAGAGATTTATTTCTTGAAAAACTCACAAAACTTCTACAATACTAAAATTCTAGGAAGTTCTTCTATACTAATCCTCAACGTTTATCTTAGGTCTATGTGCTCTAATCAGAGTTTATCTAAATCTAGTTTCCATGGTTTGTATTAAACTTCCTTTGATACCAACTGTAACACCCCAACCCTAGTTAGCCAGATTCGGTGTATTATTACCTAAGAATGTCATGATCACAGGGAAATCATGTCTCGAAAGACTGATCAGTTTAGTATTATTGGAAACAATATTTATAGATAAGTTCAACTTTACATATTGAATAGAAATACAAAAAAATATATTTCATTATAAACATCCAAGCCTCATAGATTATGCCTACAGTTTACTCATAACTAACTTCTTCATATCCTGGGAAAATGAAACATAAGAAAGGGGTGAGCTCAAATTCTCATTAAGGGTAAGCAATAAAATGAATGGAAACATAAATATTAAGCATGGTGAATAATTGAAAACACACGCCTTTACCAATTATAAACATGAATACTTTTATGGAAAGAATATGAGCTGAGTAAATAATGCCATAAAAAACATAATATATGGTATTATACTAGTCGAATGACCACATGAACCATCAATATTATTTCCATAATGAGGGAATGTATAATGTCTGACATTCTGAAACATTTTTTCAAGGCCTCGACCAAAACGTCTAAAAATGATTAAGGCCTCGGCCAAAACCATAAATCAAATTGGGAATGTGCCTCAGACAATTCCACTTCTAGTTGTCTCATTAGACCTACCGATGCATCGAGGAGCTGTAGTGGGCTCCACCCATCACTTAATAAGTCTAATACATTCCTCATATGTAAAGGTTTAAACATATCATAAACATTCGTATTAAAACTAGCATACGAAATGTCAATACTTTATCCATAAACCATGAATGGTATAAAAATAGCACATCCACAGTCAAACATATCACAAAACCTTCAATACAATTTGGAAGTTTTGTATCATAATAAATCCACTTCTAATAAACTTAAAATCCATTGAAGGATGTTTATATATATGAAATCAAAACCCTTTTTAGAGAAATATCTCTTTCTATTTTGAAATGATTTAAGAGTCACATTATTATAAAATAAAAAATTTACTTTGAAAATATTTCTATAAGTTTGTAATGGAAGCTTTGACGAGTTTATAATGGTAGAAAATAGCCGCACCTGCCGTATAAGTTAAAAAAAGACATTCTTACCTTAATTTTGTCGAAAGGGTTAAAAATGAACTTGTTTGGGAAAAAATGGAAAGATTCCTTTATAAAAATATTATAAAAAGTCAACAAGGGTATAAATGACATTAACCCATATTATATAAAATAGTAAGAATGTTTTGAAATACATTTTTAAGAAACATGGATGTGGATGATAAAGAGGACCCAGTAGATAATTATGTATAAACAACCTCAGATAATAAAGAGATTTTGAAATAAACCTTTACCTTGTACATTTCCTTGGTTGAGGGTAGGTTAACCTCCTGTATAATGGTGAAATAATTTTTATTAAATTATAAAATAATAATAAACATTAATATGATATCATATATGATCTTTTAACATTGCTTTGTTAGTAATATCTTAGTATTATCGTCATTTCGGGTGTTGACTTACTCGTCTTCTTTTATATTTTTTGTTACATAAGCCTTGTTTGATATGGATAGGTTGTATCTTATTCATATACAGAATTATTTCAAGTCCTTAAACATTATTTTTAATCCACAAATGAGAATTATACTTGAATGGATATGATGGGGAATGAATCTCATCACATTCGTGGAGACGGTAGTCCATACGTACGCATGAACGACAATATCATTCTTTCTGTAACACCCGAGACTTTTATGTTATATAAATCATCAAAGGAATATTTTTCTACAAACAACACTTTCTTGGCTTGTTTTACATGAAATCGCGACCTTCCTCGGTAGCTTGCATCGTACGCAATACAGAGTTTCACTAAACAATGATATGCTAATAAAATATTATTAAATCTAGCCGTTATGAATAGTAATAACCACTTTTTTAAATTTTATAAATTTTATTTTTCAAAATGGACTTCATTTTTGGATTCATAATATCAAAATTATCCTAGGGTGAAATTTTGGTATTTTTCTGAAAACAATCAATTTTTGATGAATAGTGAAACCACTAAGTGGTAGTTAAAAAAGTGATTTTTTCATAAAACATAAATTTACAGCTTCTGTGAGTGTAATTTCAAAAATCTTAGAGACACAGTTGATTTCAGTAAGTAAAATGTGGTTCAATGAGATGAAAATAATTTTTGGTGAATAGTAACTTTTTTACTTTTATTTACCACGGTAAAAAGTAAATAGGGTAATTAAGGGTAAAAATGATATTATTATTACCCTAACACATGTCCTAATTCTATTGGATAAGTGTAATTCGACCCAAAATAAACATAGGAATAAAATATGACCATTTAGGCCCACTTGGATTAGATTACGACATTTCTTATTAATTTATTTAAAGAAGGGATATAATAGTTAAAATCAAAGTTTAATTAGTAAATAATTTTCAATATAAGGTTATATATAAGATAAATTCGAATATAAATATTCCATAGAAAGATAAAATGATTTAATACATAATGGTATTTAATTTGTAATTTTTATACATTAAATAATTTAATTTATTTATGACAGAAAGATGATGTAGTAATTATCTTATTAATGAAATATTGACATAATTGATGTTATAAATACCTAAATAAATGTAATTTGTGACTTTTTATGAATTCCACTAATTTTATTTGTTAATAGGAAATCTTATTATAGATTTAATTAACTTTTTTAGAACTAATCATTCTCTTATAATTTTCACAAAAATCAATTACTAAATAGTGTCAACATTCACATAAAATATTGTTTAAAAAAAATATTATATTATTAATTGTTATTTTATTCCTAAAAATCTAAGGTTCGGAAAAATGACTTAGATAAGGTTATATATATTAATAATAAACAACTTGGGGTTCGTTTTGATTGTTATAGTAAGTTTATTAACCTTATAGTGTAAGAACACAAGAAGACACGGTAAAAGTAAAATTATTTAACTTAATGTTAAATCTAAATGATAAGGTCAAAATAGGAACCTAAACTTGTCTAAATTCTATCGGATGAGAGGATTTATACCCATACCCACCTTATCTTAGAAATAAATCAATTTTTAGCTATTTAAAACCTAATTTGGCTTTATAATAAAATAATATTTTTAGTTATTCCAAAGGTGCCCCTCTCCTCCCTTATAAAAGGGCACCTCCTCCCTCTCTTCCTCAAACCACTTTGAGCCTTCATGCTCGGCCAACCCCTGCCACTTTCTCCTCTCTTCTTCCCTAGAGACATCCTATAGGTCCTGGTCTTCTTCAAAGACCAATTTTAGTGCCCTAAAAGGAGGTCTCAAAGAAGCACTTCAAAGAAGAGGTAGTGGCCGTTACAGATTCTTTCATCTTTATTTCTTCTTCCACTTATTATTCTTTAGTTGTATAATTATGAAGTAATAACATCAGTATAACTAATATAATGATATGTTATTATAAGTATGAAACAACCTTATTTCACCATCTATCCATCCTACGGAAAATGAAATCACCGCGCGTGCGTACGTACGGATTACCGTCTCCACGCCGTGGTGTAATCTACCTTCCACCACCACCTTACTTGGATGGGTATAATGGTGTAAATAATGACTATATATGATTATTGTAAAGTGATATTGATTCTGAAATAGTATACATACACTCCAATACAATTCCATGATCATGGGAACGATATCATCGCTCGTTCGTAAGCACGGAATACCGTCTCCACGATGTGATGCGACTCGTTCTACATGATCTTCATTGCATAATGATTATATAAATGAATTGAATGAATGAATATGATATATATTACACTAATAACATTCTGTAAATGAGGTATCTATAACCTAAAGAGAAGAATAAGAATTTATTCGACAAAACACGCATAAGAACAAAAAGTAATAAACACCCGAATAACAAGTTGTAATGAAATATTACTAATAAGAAGCTAAGAATATGACCATATATGATATAATAACAATAATTATGATTCTAGAATAAGTCAATAACATTATTTAAATCATTATACAGAAGGTTCAGACAATTACGATGCAAATCGGACCTAAGGTAAGGGAAATATCACAATCTCATTTTTATCCAAGATTGTTTATACTTTGGTATTTACTGGGGTGTATTTTATCATCCACATCCATGTTTCATAAATATGTTATATTATTTCCATCCACCTAGAATTTTTTAAATCCAATATTACCCTTCGGTGAGTTTTTAGTAAAGGATATGAAAGGAATATTTTGTCGTTTTTCGTACGAGGTACATTTTGACTTTTCAGACAAAAGTACGAAGAATGATTTTTTAAGGTATACGGCATGAATGGATTTTTAAAACCTTATTTCCAAGAATCTTCTTTTACAAGTTTTCAAGTTTATTTTTAATCAACTTATTTTAGTTTAGAATTGTATGACATGTTTAGAAAGGAAAAGTGTTTTTGAAGCAGAAAGGACATTTTCCTCAAGAATAGAGTTCAAGTGTTTTATCAAAATTATTTTTCATATAAGATAATAAAGGTTTCTGTTTTTATCCCTATTATTACATTGATTTGATTATGTTATGATGAATTATATTTTTATGAATTCCTTTATCTTATATGAATTATTTTATGATGTCACGATGTTTAAGATTCCCATTTTTATTACACGGGTTATGATATGATGTATGGTTTTCTGATATTGTGGCACTCATAAGAATGGTATCATTATGAGATGGGTGTGACATATATCTCTCTCCAATTCATTGGGTAAAGATTTTATATCTCAAGAGATATACATGGCTGGAACAACAAGTTATACCGGTTCAGTGAAACAGGACAGAAATGAGGAGTGAACTCAGTTCAGAATTGGACTTTGTCAACTAAGATAGTCTTGGAAATGAGTCTTGACTAACAAGAAATGATGATCAATGATTATGTGTGTATGACACAAATTTTCATGTTTTATGTTATGATTATTTGGATTCCATTTCACTACTATGATTTAACCCATGTTATGAAATTATGATCTCTTTTGCAGGTTAAGATTTCCAAAAGTTATGTGCTTATGTATATGAAGTGATTGATATTTATTTTGTTTACTCTTACTGAGCATTTGAGATCACCCTTTTGTATGTTTTATTTCCCTAGGTCTGGAAGAAGGTTATTAAGTAGAATATGCCAAAAAGGGACTCTAGATATGATGAAATAAATGGGAGGCAAAGTAGATGCTTTTTGAACCAGTTGTTTATGCTTTCCAGTTTATAAAGTCACTATACCTATACGGTCCTTTCATGGTTTTGTTATATGTTGTAATAAGTGTGCTTAAATTTTGAAGTAATAACAATGTATGTAAAGTATGGGTCGTAATAGTTGGTATCAGAGGAAAGGTATAGTCAACCTTTGGAATCTAGGATGTGAAAGCCTTAGTAAGAACCCTAAGGATAATTCTAAGCACAGAACACAATCTTAGTGTTTTATAAATGACCATGAATAACCTAGGATAAGAACTTATGTGTGAAATTTTATTCTTGATTATGTGGTTTTCCTATTATAATTAGTGTTACTCAGACTATTATTCTTGGTTTTAGTCAATGGCTGGAACCCGAAGGAACCGTGTTAATGCAGAATGCGACGGGAAATGAAATGATTGTCCCCCGGAGCAACCAAACATTATTGGAGCCGGAATGCAAAATATTGTAGCCATGTTCACACAACGTTCTCAAGATATGAATCATGCAGGACTTCCAAATGAGCAAAGGAAGGAGCAACATTCTGTTGAATCCTTCATGAGGCAGCGTCCACCTTCTTTCAGGGGGTCTACTGATCCATTAGTTGCTGAACAATGGATTAGTACTACTGAAAAGATATTTTCAGTTCTTCAATGTTCTGAACATGATAAAGTCATCCTAGCAAAGTATCGTTTGGAAGGAGATGCTGATCAATGGTGGAATCTTATTAGGAATACGAGGCAATGGGATGAAATTGAGTCCATGGAATGGGACGAGTTCAAGAACTTATTTTTCAATAAGTACTTCCCTCGTATTCTACGAACAAAGATGGAGAAAGAGTTTCTTGAACTGAAGAAAAAGGATGATGAATCTGTTGGTACATATGAAGCAAATTTTACAAGACTTGAAAGGTACGCTTCTGGTATTATTATCCAACCTGAGAGTAAGATCGATCGATTCTTTTGTGGCTTAAAACAAAGTCTTCCAAGGGCGTTGGACATAAGGGACTTCAATAGCTATGAGGAAATCGTTCGATGTGCTCTCAAAGTTGAGATGGAGTTTGGAGTAACCCATCAGTCATATGGGTTTGATAAGAAGAGGAAAATGGAATTCAAAGGAAAATCTAAAGAGCACACTGAAAAGAATATGAGCTTTACCTTATGCTCAATGTGTGGAAAGAAACATGGTGTGAGTTGTCTTAAAGGGATAAGTAAATGTTTTAAATGTGGAAAGGAAGGTCATCAGGCATTTGAATACCGCTATGATGGGAAGAAGATGTCTAATGATGAAAACAAAGGAAGGGATACACAGAATGACCCTACTACTCTTCAATGTTTCAAGTGCAAGGAGATGGGGCATTATGCCAATAAATGCCCAAATCCAAGGGTTGATGATGATGGTTGACGTCAACAAACTCTTAAGGCTAAAGACAAAGGAAAGTCACATGCAATTTCTATCAGTGATGTGGATTACGATAACGATGTGGTGAAAGGTAAACATACCATCCACTCTAAATTAGCAAATGTTTTATTTGATTCCGGATCCACCCACTCCGTTATTTCAAAAGAATTTTCTTTGGATATCACCATATTACCTCAACAGTTAGATGTTGAGTTAGCTATGACAACACCTAATGGCATAACAGTCGCATCAAAAGTTTATAATTATTCTCCGATTGAAGTTTGTGGGAAAGTGCTTCCTGCAAATCTTGTGATCCTTCCTATAGTGGAATATTATGTGATTCTTGGCATGGATTGGCTTTCTCTACATGGATCTCATATCAATTTCCAAAGAAGGGAAGTCATATTTCATATTCCAGATCAATCTATGATCATCTATCGGTGAAAGGATGAACATAACCTTCCAGTGGAAATTTCATCCATTTTATGGGTATTGATTCCACTAAATGAAGGTTATTTATCTCAAATTGTTGGTGAGAAACTCACGATTAATAATATTCCCATTGTACGAGAGTTTGATGATGTCTTTTCGGAGGAATTACCGGGTCTTCCACCTAACCGTTAAGTTGAGTTTTCAATAGAACTCATACCAGATGCTTTGCCTATTTCAAAGACACCATATAGAATGGCCCCAATTGTGTTGCAGGAATTGATGAAGAAACTCCAAGAGAATCTTGATAAGGGGTTCGTACGCCCTAGTGCGTCACCTTGGGGAGCACCTGTTCTGTTTGTTAAGAAGAAAGATGGATCAATGAGACTATGCATTGATTATCAAGAACATAAGAAGATCACTATCAAGAACAAATATCCTCTCCCTTGCATTGATGACCTATTTGACCAACTACGCGGAGCTCAATAGTTTTCCAAGATTGATCTTCGTTCAGGGTATCATCAATTAACGGTCAAAAGGGAGGATATACCAAAGATGGCTTTCCGTACAAGGTATGGACACAATGAATTTATAGTGATGCCATTTGGTCTTACTAATGCCCCTGCTATCTTCATGGATCTAATGAATAGAGTCTTTTGAGACTATCTTGATCAATTTGTGGTAGACTTTATAGATGATATTCTTGTCTATTCAACGAGCAAGGAAGAACATGAAGACCATTTGAGAATTATATTGAAGACCCTGAGAAAGGAGAATCTTTATGACAAATTTACCAAGTGTGAATTTTGGATTCAAAAAGTTTCAATTTTGGGTCACATAATCACAAAAGAGGGGATATCTGTGGATCTAGCAAAAACAGAGGTTATCAAAAGATGGTCGAGACCAACAACAGTAACTGAGATCCAAAGTTTTCTTGGTTTGGATGGATATTATCGACGTTTTGTGAAAGATTTTTCAAGATTATCTAATCCACTGACCAAGTTGAGTCGGAAAGGAGTTAAGTTTGTTTGGACGGAGGAATGTGAAGTGAAATTCAAGGAGTTGAAAAGAAGGTTATCCAGTGCACCTGTCCTCACACTGCCTTGAAGTGTAGAAAGGATTGTGATCGACAGTGATGCATCCAAGAAGGGTTTGGGGTGTGTTCTTATGGAAAATTATATGATGATAGCTTATGACTCACGACAATTGAAAATACATGAGCAAAATTACCCAACTCATGATTTGGAGTTAGCTGTGGTAATCTTTGAATTAAATATTTGAAGGCTTTAACATTATGGTGAGAGGTGTGATATTTATACTGATCATAAAAGTTTAAAGTATATTTTCACAAAAAAAGGAGCTGAATATGCGCCAAAGGCGATGGTTGGAGCTGATTAAGGATTACGACTGCACAATTCATTACCACCCTGGGAAAGCAAACAAGGTGGAAGATGCATTAAGTCGATAAGACCATGCCAGTTTATACATGATGAGGATCAGAAAAGATCCAATATTTATGGTTTTACAAAGGATGGATCTAGGAATTATAATGAAAGGGGAAAATCGTATCTTTCTCAAATGAATGTTCAACAATCTACACATGTGAGGATAAAAGAGGCACAGAAAGAAGATGTCGAGTTACAAAAGAAGGTGAGAAATTTTACTGAATTCAACCTTGATTGTTATGGGATAATAAAGTTCAAGAATCGGGTTTGTGTTCCTCCCATCCCCGAATTAAAGAAGGAGATGCTGGATGAGGCTCATAGTTCTTAATTCTCTATTCATCCTGGAAGCATGAAGATGTATAGGGACCTGAAAGAGTACTTCTGGTGGGATGGCATGAAAAGAGATGTTGCTGAATATGTCTCTCGATGCTTGGTTTGTCAACAAGTTAAAGCTGAGAGACAGAAGTCTAAGGGGATGTTACAACCATTACCCATACCCGAATGGAAATGGGAAAACATCACTATCGACTTTGTCACAGGACATCCTAAAACTTCCAAATGCAATAATGCTATCTAGGTCATAGTGGATCGTCTTACAAAGTCTGCACACTTCATTACTATTAGAGAGGATTTCCCTATGGATCAGCTTTCCAGGATATATGTAAAGGAAATGGTAAGATTGCATGGAGTACCACTTTCTATTATATCTGATCAGGATCTGAGATTTACCTAGAAGTTCTGGCGAAGTCTTCAGCATACTCTGGATAGAGAGTTGAGTTTCAACACTGCTTATCATCCTCAGACAGACGGTCAGTCTGAGAGAACAATTCAAACTCTAGAAGATATGTTGAGAGCTTCCTCTATGGATTTCAAAGGTGGTTGGGATCAACACCTACCTTTGGTGGAATTTTCTTATAATAATAGCTTTCACTCCAGTATTCATATGGCTCCTTATGAAGCTCTCTATGGAAAGAAATGTAGGACTCCAACTTACTGGGATGAATTTGGGGAAATAAAGCTATTAGGACCCGATCTCGTTGATGAAATGGCAGAAAAGGTCAGATCTATTCAACAACACACAAGAGCAGCTCAGAGTCGACAGAAAAGTTATTCCGACAACTGAAGAAAAGACCTAGAGTTGGAAGTGGGTGATAAAGTGTTCTTACAAATATCTCCCTGGAACAGGGTCATGAGATTTGGATAGAAGGGTAAGTTGAGCCCTAGATATATCAGTCATTTCGAAATACTGGATCGTGTTGGGAAGGTAGCTTACCGATTGGCGCTTCCACCGAATCTCTCTCAAGTTCACGATGTGTTCCATGTATCTATCCTGAGAAAGTACATACCTGATCCTTCACATGTACTCAGCTCAGAAGTTGTACCACTGGAGCAGGATCTTTCTTATGAAGAACAGCCGATAGAGATTCTGGATCATAGCGAAAAAGTCCTACGAAACAGGACCACTCGATTGGTGAAAGTTTTATGGAGGAACCACCAATTCGAAGAAGCTACATGGGAGCTTGAGGATATTATTAGGGAGAGGTATCCTCATCTATTTTTTACAAAGTGACAAATTTCGAGGGTGAAATTCATTTTAAGGGGGGTAGAATGTAACACCTGAGACTTTTATGTTATATAAATCATCAAAGGAATCTTTTTCTACACACAACACTTGCTTGGGTTGTTTTACATGAAATCGTAACCTTCCTCGATAGCATGTGTTGTACGTAATACCGATTTTCACTAAACAATGATATGCTAATAAAATAATATTAAAACTAGCCGCTATGAATAGTAATAACCACTTTTTGAAAATTTATAAATTTTATTTTTCAAAATGGACTTCATTTTTGGATTCGGAATATCGAAATTATCATTGGGTGAAATTTTGGTATTTTTTTGAAAACATTCAATTTTTGATGAATAGTGAAACCACTAAGTGGTAGTTAAAAATCTGAATTTTTCATAAAAATAATTTTACCGCTTCTGTGAGCAGAATTTCAAAAATCCGAGAGACACGGTTGATGTCAGTAAGTAAAATGTTGTTCAATGAGATGAAAATAATTTTTGGTAAATAGTAACTTTTTACTTTTATTTACCACGGTTTAAAGTAAATAGGGTAATTAAGGGTAAAAATGATATTATTATTACCCTAACATGTGTCATAATTCTATTGGATAAGTGTAATTCGACCAAAAACAAACGTAGGAATAAAATATGACCATTTAGGCTCACTTGGATTAGATTAGGACATTTATTATTAATTTATTTAAAGAAGGGTTAAAATAGTTAAAATCAAAGTTTAATAAGTAAATAAGTTTTAATATAAGGTTATATATAAGCTAAATTCGACTATAAATATTAATTATAAATATAAAAAGATTTCCTACATAATGGTATTTTATTTTTAATTTTTAGACATTAAATAATTTAATTTATTTATGACACAAAGATGATGTAGTAATTATCTTATTAATGAAATATTGACATAATTGATGTTATAAATATCCAAATAAATGCAATTTGTGACTATTCATGAATTAAAATAATTTTATTGGTAAATATGACATTTTATTATTGATTTAATTAACTTTTTTCGAACTAATTATTCTGTTATAATATTGACAAAAATCAATTACTAAATAGTTACAAAATTGACATAAAATAATTTTTAAAACAAATATTAAATTATTAATTGTTATTTTATTCTTAAAAATATATGGTTCGGCCAAATGACTTAGATAAGGTTATATATATTAATAATAAACATCTTGGGGTTTGTTTGTATTGTTATAGTAAGTTTATTAACCTTATAGTGTAAGAACACAAGAAGACACGGTAAAAGTAAAATTATTTAACTTAATGTTAAATCTAAATGATAAGGTCAAAATAGGAACCTAAACTTGTCTAAATTCTATTGGATGAGAGGTTTTAGACCCATCCCCACATTAGCTTCGAAATATATCAATTTGTAGCTATTTAAAACCTAATTTGGATTTATAATAAAATAATATTTTTAGTTATTCCAAAGGTTCCCCTCTCCTCCCTTATAAAAGGGCACCTCCTCCCTCTCTTCCTCACACCACTTTGAGCCTTTAATCTCGGCCAACCCCTGCCACTTTCTCCTCTACCCTTCCCTAGTGACATCCTATAGGTCTTGGTCTTCTTTAAAGTCCAATTTTAGAGCCCTAAAAGGAGGTCTCAAAGAAACACTTCAAAGAAGAGGTAGTGGCCATTACAGATTCTTTCATCTTTATTTATTCTTCCACTTCTTCTTCATTAGTTGTTTCATTATGAAGTAATAACATCAGTATAACTAATATACTGATATGTTATTATAATTATGAAACAACCTTATTTCACCATCTATCCATCCTACGGAAAATGAAATCACCGCGCGTGCGTACGTAAGGAATACCGTCTCCACGCCGTGGTGTAATCTACTTTCCACCACCACCTTACTTGGATGGGTATAATGGTGTAAATAATGAATATATATGATTATTGTAAAGTGATATTGATTCTGAAATAGTATACATACACTCCAATACAATTCCATGATCATGGGAACGATATCATCGCTCGTTCGTACGTACGGAATACCGTCTCCACGATGTGATGCGACTCATTCTACATGATCTTCATTGCATAATGATTATATAAATGAATTTAATGAATGAATATGATATATATTACACTAATAACATTCTGGAAATGAGGTATCTATAACCTAAAGAGAAGAATAAGAATTTATTCGAAAAAACACGCATAAGAACAAAAAGTAATAAACACCCGAATAACAAGTTGGAATGAAATATTACTAATAAGAAGCTAAGAATATGACCATATATGATATAATAACAATAATTATGATTCTGGAATAAGTCAATAACATTATTTAAATCATTATATAGGTGGTTCGGACAATTACGATGCAAATCGGACCTAAGGTAAGGGAAATATCACAATCTCATTTTTATCCATGATTGTTTACACTTTGGTATTTACTGGGGTGTATTTTATCATCCACATCCATGTTTCATAAATATGTTATATTATTTCCATCCACCTAGAATTTTTTAAATCCAATTTTACCCTTCGGTGAGTTTTTTGTAAAGGATATGAAAGGAATCTTTTGTCGTTTTTCGTACGAGGTACATTTTGACTTTTCTGACAAAAGTACGAAGAATGTTTTTTTAAGTTATACGGCATGAATGGATTTTTAAAACATTATTTCCAAGAAGCTTCTTTTACACGTTTTCAAGTTTATTTTTAATCAACTTCTTTTAGTTTAGAATTATATGACATGTTTAGAAAGGAAAAGTGTTTTTGAAGCAGTAAGGACATTTTCCTCAACAATGGAGTTTAAGTGTTTTATCAAAATTATTTTCCATCTAAGATAATAAAGGGTTCTATTTTTATCCCTATTATTCCATTGATTTGATTATGTTATGATGAATTATATTTTTATGAATTCCTTTATCTTATATGAATTATTTTATGATGTCACGATGTTTAAGATTCCCATTTTTATTACACGGGTTATGATATGATGTATGGTTTTCTGATTTTGTGGCACACATAAGAATGGTATCATTATGAGATGGGTGGGACCTATATCTCTCTCCAATGCATTGGGTAAAGATTTTATATCTCAAGAGATATACATGGCTGGAACAACAAGTTAAACCGGTTCAGTGAAACAGGACTGAAATAAGGAGTGAACTCAATTCAGAATTTGACTTTGTCCACTAAGATAGTCTTGGCAATGAGTCATGACTAACAAGAAATGATTCTCAATGATTATGTGTGTATTCCACAAAGTTTCATGTTTTCTGTTATGATTATTTGGATTACATTTCACTACTATGATTTATCCCATGTTATGAAATTATGATCTCTTTTGCAGGTTAAGATTTCCAAAAGTTATGTGCTTATGTATATGACGTGATAGATATTTCTTTTGTTTACTCATACTAAGCATTTGAGCTCACCCTTTTGTATGTTTTATTTCCCTAGGTCCGGAAGAAGGTTATTAAGTAAAATATTCCAAAAAGGGACTCTAGATATGATGAAATAAATGGGAGGCAAAGTAGATGCTTTTTGAACCAGTTGTTTATGCTTTCCAGTTTATAAAGTCACTATACATATACGGTCCTTTCATGGTTTTGTTATATGTTGTAATAAGTGTGCTTAAATTTTTATGTAATAACAATGTATGTAAAGTATGGGTCGTAATAGTTGGTATCAGAGGAAAGGTATAGTCAACCTTTGGAAACTAGGATGTGAAAACCATAGTAAGAACCCTAAGGATAATTCTAAGCACAGAACACAATCTTAGTGTTTTAGAAATGACCATGAATAACCTTGGATAAGAACTTAAATGTGAAATTCTATTCTTGATTATGTGGTTTTCCTATTATAGTTAGTGTTACTCAAACTATTCTTCTTGGTTTTAGTCAATGGCTGGAACCCAAAGGAACCGTGTTAATGCGGAATGCGACGAGCAATGAAATGATTGTTCCCCGGAGCAACCAAACATTATGGGAGCTGGAATGAAAAATATTGTAGCCATGTTCACACAACTTTCTCAAGATATGAATCATGCAGGACTTCCAAACGAGCAAAGGAAGGAGCAACATTCTGTTGAATCCTTCATGAGGTAGCGTCCACCTTCTTTCAGCGGGTCTACTGATCCATTAGTTGCTGAACAATGGATTAGTACTACTGAAAAGATATTTTCAGTTCTTCAATGTTCTGAACATGATAAAGTCATCCTAGGTGTGTATCGTTTGGAAGGAGATGCTGATCAATGGTGGAATCTTATTAGGAATACGAGGAAATGGGATGAAATTGAGTCCATGTAATGGGACGAGTTCAAGAACTTATTTTTCAATAAGTACTTCCCTCGTATTCTCCGAACAAAGATGGAGAAAGAGTTTCTTGAACTGAAGCAAAAGGATGATGAATCTGTTGGTACTTATGAATCAAATTTTACAAGACTTGAATGGTACGCTTCTGGTATTATTATCCAACCTGAGAGTAAGATCGATCGATTCTTTAGTGGCTTAAAACCAAGTCATCGAAGGGCGTTAGCCATAAGGGACTTCAATAGATACGAGTAAATCGTTCGATGTGCTCTCAAAGTCGAGATGGAGAATGGAGTAACCCATCAGTCATATGGGTTTGATAAGAAGAGGAAAATGGAATTCAAAGGAAAATCTAAAGAGCACACTGAAAAGAAGATGAGCTTTACCTTATGCTCAAAGTGTGGAAAGAAACATGGTGTGAGTTGTCTTAAAGGGACAAGTAAATGTTTCAAATGTGGAAAGAAAGGTCATCGGGCATTTGAATTCCGCAATGATGGGAAGAAGATGTCTAATGATGAAAAAAAGGAAGGGATACACAGAATGACCCTACTACTCTTCAATGTTTCAAGTGCAAGGATATGGGGCATTATGCCAATCAATGCCCAAATCCAAGGGTTGATGATGATGGTTGACGTCAACAAACTCTTAAGGCTAAAGACAAAGGAAAGTCACATGCAATTTCTATCAGCGATGTGGATTACGATAACGATGTGGTGAAAGGTAAACATACCATCCACTCTAAAGTAGAAAATGTTTTATTTGATTTCGGATCCACCCACTCTTTTATTTCTGAAGAATTTTCTAAGGATATCACCATATTACCTCAACAGTTAGATGTTGAGTTAGCTGTGACAACCCCTAATGGCATAACAGTCGTATCAAAAGTTTATAATTATTCTCCGATTGAAGTTTGTGGGAAAGTGCTTCCTGCAAATATTGTGATCCTTCCTGTAGTGGAATATTATGTGATTCTTGGAATGGATTGGATTTCTCTACATGGATATCATATTAATTGCCAAAGAAGGGAAGTCATATTTCATATTCCAGATCAATCTATGATCATCTATCGATGAAAGGATGAACATAACCTTCCAGTGGAAATTTCATCCATTTTATGGGTATTGATTCCACTAAATGAAGGTTATTTATCTCAAATGGTTGGTGAGAAACTCACGATTAATAATATTCCCATTGTACGAGAGTTTGATGATGTGTTTTCGGAGGAATTACCGGGTCTTCCACCTAATCGTGAAGTTGAGTTTTCAATAGAACTCGTACCGGATGCTTTGCCTATTTCAAAGAAACCATATAGAATGGCCCCAATTGAGTTGCAGGAATTGAAGAAGAAACTCCAAGAGAATCTTGATAAGGGGTTCATACGCCCTAGTGCGTCACCTTGGGGAGCACCTGTTCTGTTTGTTAAGAAGAAATATGGATCAATGAGACTACGCATTGATTATCAAGAACTTAACAAGATCACTATCAAGAACAAATATCCTCTCCCGCGCATTGATGTCCTATTTGACCAACTATGCGGAGCTCAATAATTTTCCAAGATTGATCTTCGTTCAGGGTATCATCAATTAAGGGTCAAAAGGGAGGATATACCAAAGACGACTTTCCGTACATGGTATGGACACTATGAATTTATAGTGATGCCATTTGGTCTTACTAATGCCCCTGCTATCTTCATGGATCTAATGAATAGAGTCTTTAGAGACTATCTTGATCAATTTGTGGTCGACTTTATAGACGATATTCTTGTCTATTAAAAGAGTAAGGAAGAACATGAAGACCACTTGATAATTATATTGAAGACCCTGAGAAAGGAGAATCTTTATGAAAAATTTACCAAGTGTGAATTTTGGATTCAAAATGTTTCATTTTTGGGTCACATAATCTCAAAAGAGAGGATATCTGTGGATCTAGAAAAAACAGAGGTTATCAAAAGATTGTCGAGACCAACAACAGTAACTGAGATCCGAAGTTTTCTTGGTTTGGATGGATATTATCAATGTTTTGTGAAATATTTTTCAAGATTTTCTAATCCACTGAACAAGTTGAGTCGGAAAGGAGTTAAGTTTGTTTGGACGGAGGAATGTGAAGAGAATTTCAAGGAGTTGAAAAGAAGGTTATCCAGTGCACCTGTGCTCACACTGCCTTGTAGTGGAGAAAGGATTGTGATCTATAGTGATGCATCCAATAAGGGTTTGGGGTGTGTTCTTATGCAAAATTATATGATGATAGCTTATGCCTCATGACAATTGAAAATTCATGAGCAAAATTACCCAACTCATGATTTGGAGTTAGCTGCGGTAATCTTTGAATTAAATATTTAGAGGCATTAACATTATAGTGAGAGGTGTGATATTTATACTGATCATAAAAGTTTAAAGTATATTTTCACACAAAAGGAGATGAATATGCGCCAAAGACGATGGTTGGAGCTGATTAAGGATTACGACTGCTCAATTCATTACCACCCTGGGAAAGCAAACAAGGTGGCAGATGCATTAAGTCGATAAGACCATGCCAGTTTATCCATGATGAGGATCACAAAAGATCCAATATTAATGGTTTTACAAAGGATGGATCTTGGAATTATAATGAAAGGGGAAAAATCGTATCTTTATCAAATGAATGTTCAACCATCTATACATGTGAAGATAAAAGTGGCACAGAAAGAAGATGTCGAGTTACAAAAGAAGGTGAGAAATGTTCCTGAATTCAACCTTGATTGTTATGGGATAATAAAGTTCAAGAATCGGGTTTGTGTTCCTCCCATCCCCGAATTAAAGAAGGAGATGCTGGATGAGGCTCATATTTCTTCATTCTCTATTCATCCTAGAAGCACGAAGATGTATAGGCACCTGAAAGAGTACATCTAGTGGGATGGCATGAAAAAAGATGTTGCTGAATATGTCTCTCGATGCTTGGTTTGTCAACAAGTTAAAGCTGAGAGACAGAAGTCTAAGGGGATGTTACAACCATTACCCATACCCGAATGGAAATGGGAAAACATCACTATCGACTTTGTCATAGGACATCCTAAAACGTCCAAAGGCAATAATGCTATCTGGGTCATAGTGGATTGTCTTACAAAGCTTGCACACTTCATTACTATTAGAGAGGATTTCCCTCTGGATCAGATTTCCAGGATATATGTAAAGGAAGTGGTAAGAGTGCATGGAGTACCACTTTCTATTATTTTTGATCAGGATCTGAGATTTACCTTGAAGTTCTGGCGAAGTCTTCAGCATACTCTGGATACAGATTTGAGTTTCACCACTGCTTATCATCCTCAGACAGACGGTCAGTCTGAGAGAACAATTCAAACTCTAGAAGATATGTTGAGAGCTTGCTCTATGGATTTCAAAGGTGGTTGGGATCAACAACTACCTTTGGTGGAATTTTCTTATAATAATAGCTTTCACTCCAGTATTCAGATAGCTCCTTATGAAGCTCTCTATGGAAAGAAATGTAGGACTCCAACTTACTGGGATGAAGTTAGGGAAAGAAAGCTATTAGGACCCGATCTCATTGATGAAATGGCAGAAAAGGTTAGATCTATTCAATAACACACAAGAGCAGCTCAGAGTCGATAGAAAAGTTATGCCGACAACCGAAGAAAGGACCTAGAGTTTGAAGTGGGTGATAAAGTTTTCTTACAAATATCTCCTTGGAATAGGGTCATGAGATTTGGAAAGAAGGGGAAGTTGATCCCCAGATATATCGGTCCTTTCGAAATACTGGATCGTATTGGGAAGGTAGCTTACCGATTGGCGCTTCCACCGAATCTCTCTCAAGTTCACGATGTGTTCCATGTATCTATCCTGAGAAAGTACATACCTGATCCTTCACATGTACTCAACTCAGAAGTTGTACCACTGGAGCAGGATCTTTCTTATGAAGAACAGCCGATAGAGATTCTGGATTATAGCAAAAAAGTCCTACGAAACAAGACCACTCGATTGGTGAAAGTTTTATGGAGGAACCACCAATTAGAAGAAGCTACATGGGAGCTTGAGGATATGATGAGGGAGAGGTATCCTCATCTATTTTTTACAAAGTGATGAATTTCGAGGGCAAAATTCATTTTAAGGGGGTAGAATGTAACACCCGATACTTTTATGTTATATAAATCATCAAATGAATCTTTTTCTACACAGAACACTTGCTTGGGTTGTTTTACACGAAATCGGAACCTTCCTCGATAGCTTGTGTTGTACGCAATACCGATTTTCACTAAAAAATGATTTGCTAATAAAATATTATTAAAACTAGCCGTTATGAATATTAATAACCACTTTTTGAAATTTTATAAATTTTATTTTTCAAAATGGAATTCATTTTTGGATTTGGAATATCGAAATTATCCTAGGGTGAAATTTTGGTATTTTTCTGAAAACATTCAATTTTTGATGAATAGTGAAACCACTAAGTGGTAGTTAAAAAACTGAATTTTTCATAAACATAATTTTACCGCTTCTGTGAGTGGAATTTCAAAAATCCAAGAGACACGGTTGATGTCAGTAAGTAAAATGTGGTTCAATGAGATGAAAATAATTTTTGGTAAATAGTAACTTTTTACTTTTATTTACCACGGTTAAAAGTAAATAGTGTAATTAAGGGTAAAAATGATATTATTATTACCCTAACATATGTCATAATTCTACTGGATAAGTGTAATTCGACTAAAAACAAACTTAGGAATAAAATATGACCATTTAGTCTCACTTGGATTAGATTAGGACATTTATTATTAATTTATTTAAAGAAGGGTTAAAATAGTTAAAATCAAAGTTTAATAAGTAAATAAATTTTAATATAAGGTTATATATAAGCTAAATTGGACTATAAATATTAATTATAAATCTAAAAAGATTTCCTACATAATGGTATTTTATTTGTAATTTTTAGACATTAAATAATTTAATTTATTTATGACACAAAGATGATGCAGTAATTATCTTATTAATGAAATATTGACATAATTGATGTTATAAATATCCAAATAAATTCAATTTTAGACTTTTTATGAATTAAACTAATTTTATTGGTTAATATGACATGTTATTATTTATTTAATTAACTTTTTTCAAACTAATCATTCTGTTATAATTTTGACAAAAATCAATTACTAAATAGTTACAAAATTGACATAAAATAATTTTTAAAACAAATATTAAATTATTAATTGTTATTTTATTCATAAAAATATAAGGTTCGTCCAAATGACTTAGATAAAGTTATATATATTAATAATAAACATCTTGGGATTTTTTTGAATTGTTATAGTAAGTTTATTAACCTTATAGTGTAAGAACACAATAAGACACGGTAAAAGTAAAATTATTTAACTTAATGTTAAATATAAATGATAAGGTCAAAATAGGAAGCTAAACTTGTCTAAATTATATTGGATGAGAGTATTTAGACCCCTACCCACCTTATCTTCTAAATAAATCAATTTGGATCTATTTAAAACCGAATTTGGCTTTATAATAAAATAATAGTTTTAGTTATTCCAATGGTGCCCCTCTCTTCCCTTATAAAAGGGCACCACCTCCCTCTCTTCCTCACACCACTTTGATCTTTGAATCTAGTCCAACCCCTGAAAAATTTCCCTCTCCACTTCCCTAGAGACATCCTAGAGGTCCTGGTCTTCTTCAAAGACCTATTTTACTGCCCTAAAAGTAGGTCTCAAAGAAGCACTTCAAAGAAGATGTAATGTCCGTTACCGATTATTTCATCTTTATTTCTTCTTCCACTTCTTCTTCATTAGTTGTTTCATTATGAAGTAATAACATCAGTATCACTCATATAATTATATGTTATTATAAGTATGAAACAACCCAATTTCACCATCTATCCATCCTACGGAAAATGAAATCACCGCACGTGCGTACGTACGAAATACCGTCTCCACGTCGTGGTGTAATCTACTTTCCACCACCACCATACATGGATGGATATAATGGTGAAAATAATGACTATATATGATTATTTTAAAGTGAAATTTATTCTGAAATAGTATACATAACTCCAATACAATTCCATGATCATGGGAACGATATCATCGCTCGTGCGTACGTACGGAATACCATCTTCACGATGTGATGCGACTCGTTCTACATGATCTTCATTGCATAATGATTATATAAATGAATAGAATGAATGAATATGATATATATTACACTAATAAAATTCTGTAAATGAGGTATCTATAACCTAAAGAGAATAATAAGAATTTATTCGACAAAACACGCATAAGAACAAAAAGTAATAAACACCCGAATAACAAGTTGTAATGAAATATTACTAATAAGAAGCTAAGAATATGACCATATATGAAATAATAAAAATAATTATGATTTTGTAATAAGTCAATAACAATATTTAAATCATTATACAGGAGGTACAGACACTTACGAGGAAAATCGGACCTACGGTAAGGGAAATATCACAATCTCATTTTTATCCGAGATTGTTTATACTTTGGTATTTACTGGGGTGTATTTTATCATCCACATCCATGTCTCATAAATATGTAATATTATTTCCATCCACCTACAATTGTTTAAATACAATTTTACCCTTCAGTGAGTTTTTAGTAAAAGATATTAAAGGAATCTTTTGTCATTTTTCGTACGAGGTACTTTTTAACTTTTTCGACAAAAATACGAAGAATATATTTTTAACTTATACGACATGAATGGATTTTTAAAACATTATTTCCAAGAATATTACTTTACAAGTTTTCATGTTTATTTTTAATCAACTTCTTTTATTTTAGAATTGTACGACATGTTAAGAAAGGAAAAGTGTTTTTGAAGCAGAAAGGATATTTTCCTCAAGAATGGAGTTCAAGTGTTTTATCAAAATTATTTTCCATATAAGATAATAAAGGGTTCTGTTTTTATCCCTATTATTACATTGATTTTATTATGTTACGATGGAATTATATTTATATGAATTCCTTTATCTTATATGAATTGTTTTATGATGTCACGATGTTTAAGATTCCCATTTTTATTACATGGGTAATGCTATGATGTATGGTTTTATGATTTTGTGGCACACATAAGAATGGTATCATTATGAGATGGGTGGGACCTATATCTACCTCCAATGAATTGGGTAAAGATTTTATATCTCATGAGATAGACATGGCTGGAATGGAAAGTTAAACCGGTTTAGTGAAACAGTACTGAAACGAGGAGTGAACTCGGTTTAGAAGTGGACTTTGTCCACTAAGATAGTCTTGGCAATGAGTCTTGACTAACAAGAAATGATTCTCAATGATTATATGTGTATTCCACCAAGTATCATGTTTTAAATTATGATTATTGGGATTACATTTCACTACTATGATTTAACCCATGTTATGAAATTATGATCTCTTTTGCAGGTTAAGATTTCCAATATTTATGTGCTTATATATATGATGTGATTGATATTTCTTTTGTTTACTCTTACTGAGCATTTGAGCTCAACCTTTTGTATGCTTTATTTCCCCAGGTCAGGAAGAAGGTTATTAAGTAGAATATTCCAAAAGAGACTCTAGATATGATGAAATAAATGGGAGGCAAAGTAGATTCTTTATAAACCAGTTGTTTATTCTTTCCAGTTTCTAAAGTCACTATACCTATACGGTCCATTCAAGGTTTTTTATATGTTGTAATAAGTGTGATTCAATTTTGAAGTAATAACAATGTATGTAAAGTATGGGTCATATACTTTTGATATTAAAATAATATATAATTGGATGGTAAATAATATATATAGAATCATTACCATGTTATATTTATTATTTACTTGAATTAAACTTCAATATTATACCCATCCAAATAATAATATATTGAATAACAATTACACCATGACGTGGAGACGGTAAGCCATACGTACGCACATATGGTGACATGTCATTCAAAGGATGGATAGAATACTGAATATGGTTGTACAATATTTATAATAACATCATAGTATATAGAAGATACTGGATTTATTATTTTAGAATGGAAATATCAAATAAAGAAGAAGTTTAAGAGTAAAGGAACTTGAAAGAGGGTGGTGAAAACATTACCTCTTCTTCGAGTTCTTCATTTTGATTTGATAAAAAGGGCTCATTAGGTTGGATTTCTGATCAAACATAGGCCACTCTATTGACTTTAGAAAAGTTGAGAGAATATTTGGGAAGGTTCTGGCCGAACCAAAAGGGTTTGAAGGTGTTAAGAATTAGTTAGAAGTGGTGTCCTTTTATAAGGGGGGGGGGATCTTTAGGAAATACTTAAATTATTAATTTGTAATAAATTAATATTCAGTTTCTAATGGATACAAAGTGGGTTATTGAAAGTATAATGAGGGGATGAGTCGAAATAATTTAAACCAATAGATTTTAGACAAGTTTGGGTCATTATATTTATCTTATCTTTTAGTTTTAACTCTTACTTAATTAGTTTGACATTTACCATGTCACTTTGTATTTTTATATTATATAGTTAATAAACTTACTATATACATCCAAGATACCCCCAAATGGTCCATTAATTATAAAAAAATCATGATATAAGTCATTTGGCCAAACCATATATTTTTAGGAATAGAATATCAATTAATAATATAATACTTTTTTTAAAAACTCATTTATGTCAATTTTTACATTATTTAACAATTTATTTTTTTTAAAGTCTTAAAAACTTTTTTAATTCGAACCAAATTCATTTAAGATATACTAACATGTTATATTAACCCATAAAATTCTTTGCTGGCATCAAAACTTTCAAATTATATTTATTTTAACTTTTATAATAAAAATTATTTGATTCTTTCATTAATAAAAAAAATACTGCATCATTATTTTGTAATGAATAAATATTATTATTAAATGTATAAAAATTATAAATAAAATACCATTATGTAGGAAATATTTTTATCTGTATAATTAATATTTATAGTCGAGAATATAACAAATATAACCCTATGTAAAAATTGTTTTTCTAAAAGATATATGCTTATGTCATTTTTGTATTTACATTAACTTAATTAATATAGTGTCCTTATCACCTACAAATGGCTCCATGGGGTCCCAAAATCGACCCAAATATTTCCATGGTCAGAAATGTATCAAAAAATAGTGTTAGGACATGTTTTATGGTAAATTAATATTATTATAATTTTATTTTTACCCTTATTTACCGGATTTACTCTTTAACCATGGTAAATAAAATATTACCGAAGTAATTATTCAAAATGTCTAAAAATAAAAGTTATATAGTTACAAAATTTGGAACTACTGATTCTAAATATTGAACCAATTTTTCTTAATTAAAAACAAATAAGTGGTATAATATAATTTAAAATTCATTCTCATTGTCAAAACAAAAAGCGTGTTTTTAAGAGATAATAATTATCAAAAGATTGACACTTGTTTATGTCCGGTTAAATTGTGAAATTATGTCCAATGACAGACATTGTATTAAATGGTAAAAATATATTATAAATATACTTTAAAACCACTTAAATTCATAAATTATCAGTATTAATTATTTTTATTAAAAAATTTGTTTTTAATTAAAATTTAGTAATTTTCACTATTCATCAAAATATAAAAGTTACCCGAAAAGTACCAAACTTTTACCCTAGGCTAATTTCGATATTCCAAATCCAAAAATGAAGTTCATCTTGAGAGATAAAATTTATAAAAATTTAAAAAGTTGGTATTACTATTCATAATGGCTATATTGATTGGTCGTGGTGTGTTAGAATCTCGAAGTTGCGTACAACACATGCTACTGTATTATTCAAAGAGAATTGTACCGTGGAAGTTTGGGGTGTCACATTAAATTCGAAATAAATCTGTTTGGAGCCATTAGAAACCTAATATTAATTTATTACAAAATAATATTTCTATCTTTTCCTAATGATCCCCTCAACCCTCTTATAAAAGGTCACTCACCCTTCTCTCTACTTCATACCTTCAATGCCATTTGTATCAGCCAAACCCAGCCCTAATATCCTCCCAACATCGCTCACATCAACCTAGAGGCCTTAGTTTGATCATAAATCCAACCTATGGAGCCCTTTTGATCATATCAAAAGGAATAACCCGAAGAAGAGGTAATAATTTCACCACCCTCTTTCATGTTTTTTACTTCTTCCACATCTTCTTTCGTTGTTATTTCCATTCTAAAATAATAAATCTAGTAGATTATATATTCTGTTATTTTATTATAAATATTCTATAACCAGGTTCATTATTCTATCCATCTTTTGAATGACATGTCACTATACGTGCGTATGTACGGATTACCGTCTCCACGCCGTGGTGTAATTGTTATTCAATATATTTTTATTTTTATGGGTATAATAATGATGTGTAATTCAGGTAAATAATAAATATAACACGATAATTATTCTGTATATATGATATACCATCAAATTATATATTATTTTAATATCAAAAGAATGATATTCTCGCTCGTGCATACGTACAGATTACCGTCTCCACAAACGCGATGAGATTCATTCCCCATCATATCCATTCAAGTCTAAATTTCATATGATGATTATATATAATGTCTATATACATGATATCATTCTGGATATTAATAAGACACCTTCCATCCATAAAAAATATGGCTCACATAAAAAATAATATAAATAAAAATGTATCAGTTAACACCCAAAACGACGATAATTCTAAATATTATCGACAAATCAATTTTGATAGATAATATATGATATAATATTAATGTATATGATTATTTTATTATTCAATGCCAATTATTTCACCATTATACATGATGTTAACCTACCATCGACCAAGGAAAAAGTACAATGTAAGGGGTTTCTTATCTCACTTTTAATTCCGTGAGATTTCCATTGTTCACCACTTATTTATTGCATGTGGTGTGTGTACAGACCATGATTTTATTCATCATGTAATATTCTTTAATTTATGGATATTTTCATCATAATTTTATGATCCTTCTTTCAAGGATGCATTATTCGTAAGTTTCCAAGTCGATAAGGTAATTTGAAATTTCTATTTCCACTCATTCGGCTTTACGCATACTTCATTGATTATTTTACTCCAAGATTATGTGTGGAATCACTATTCAATTGATTATGTCATAATTTCCACTCCCTTTTCTATGGATATAATTTTTATATACATAATCACTCCATTGATAGATTCTCAAGTCATCGATATGAACTTGATAAGAGTAATTTTAACTCAATATCCATTTATTGAGTTAAATATCCAATTTATTGGTGTTGTTTTTACAAGAATAAGTGTGAATATCATCTGATTGATTTACACTGAATATCCCATAATATTGAGTGTATTTATATTATTCACACATAATTATGTCTTTGATTTATTCTTAACCTAAGTATACGGTCTTTTTAAGAGATTTCATCTCAATTTACATTCCATTGAGACTTTTTTGTTGTTATACACCAAGTTACTTTTATATGGTGTATATAATGTACTTTGACGAAATATATCATGAATATCTTTATTCTCATAATATTAAAAAGTTTTTATTACCTCAACTATTTGTATTCAAGTGTCTCTTTTTTGGTTAGGAACTCTAACAAAAATATCATTTTAAAATGTTTTAAATATTTAACATTCTAAGTCTTTCTCATTAATGTCCGTATTTTAAAAATCGGTTTAAGGATTTATTTATATGGACATTATATTTTTAAAATTAAAATTCATTTTAAATGTTTCAAAGTGGTATGGTATACTTTTATTAAAAAATCTATTTTAAATGTCTTCTTGATAAATAGTGAGACATTTAAATGTTTTTGATGAAAAGGGGGATATTTCTCTAAAATAGTTTTGATGATTATTTTCATATATATCAATACCATTCATTATTCTCAATTGAGGATGATCTATTATAATAAAATCTTCAATATTGTATTGAATGAGTTATGTTTGAATTTCAATGTGCTAATTCAGATTATGTTTCAACCTTTTCATATGAGGAATGCATTGGAATTAGTAAGTGACAGGTGGATCCCGCTATAGCTTCTCGATGCATCGGTAGGTCTCATTAGACAAACTAGTATCTTTGTACAAGGCCTTTCCAAAATCTTATTTGTAGTTTTGGAACAATGCCTTGTCTATGTGGTTATGATAGTTTGGCATTATGAATTCTATTATTATGAAAGTGGTTATTGATATTGCATGTGATTATTCGACTAGTAGAGTATCCATGTGAATAAGTAAATGGAATTATTTCATTTTATTTTTTCTATATTATGCTGATGTTCATGATTAAAAGGCTATTGTATTAGGTATACATTGCCTTAAATGTTTTTGCTTATTTATATAAGTGTTCACTATATTGTTATCTTTACTGAGCATTTGAGCTCACCCCTTTCTAGGTTTTATTTTTCCCAGGATGTGAAGAAGTATTTTATGACTAACATGTAGAGATAGTCTGAGGGGATATGAGTGAGGATAATGGAGACTATGTTCTTGTAGTTTTTCACTTTATGATGTAAGGTCATACTTATGAATGTATCTAGTGTTTCCAAGGCTACTAAAATAATCGGTCTTTCGGGACTTGATCTTTTGTCATCATACCAATGTTATGTAATAATGAACCCACTCTGGGTAACTCGGGTCGGGGCGTTATAGTTGGTATCAGGGAAAGTTTAGTACAAACCTTGGAAACTAGATTTAGATAAAATGTGATTAGAGCACATAGCCCTAAGATAGACTATGAGGATTAGTATAGAATAACTTCCTAGAATTTTGGTATTGTAGTGATTTTGTGAGTTTTTTTAGTAATACATCAATTTTTGGATATGAATAGGTAGAGGAGGATCTAGAACAGATATTCCAAGGGGTAAAACCTGAAAAAAAACTTTGAGATAGACTCGAATGGGAACTTGTGCACGACAACGAGACTTGCTACACTCTTGGTTACGACACTCCTGGGGGATATGTTTAAGATAATTTACATTTTATTTACAAACCAATTTGAAGTATTTTGATATAAGATGAGAATAAATGACCTTGGTTAATCCTAAGGTGTTTCAAATTAAGAATATGTTGTCATGATATTCTCTAAATGATCTTGTGACTAATGTTACTCACACAATGATTTCTAGTTTTAGTCAATGGTTGGATTCCAAGGTAGTCATAGTAACATTTAGAATGATGTACAATGTTGGAACTGTGGTGGAAATGAGAAAAAAAATTGAATGTTGATAAGAGTAAAAGATATTGTGTTCATGTAAAATAAGTTTTCCTAAAATATGATCAAAAACATATATATTAACCAACTCTAGGACTCAACAAAGAAGAGAAAGGTGATGAATGATAAGAGCTAAAGCAGTGGATACCATGGAGAATAAAATCCTCAATTTCCATCATGTAGGAACTGTGGAAGGATACACCCATGAAAGTGTCTTAATGGTACAAAGAAATTTTTTATGTGTGGGAAAGGACATAAAGTGAAGAATTTCTGAGGAAAAATTATGTGTACTGTGGAAGAATATAAAAATAGTCCCAAGAATCCATTTACAGTCATTTTCCATAAATGTAGGGTACCTAGCCATTACCTGAGTGAATTCCCTATTCTATAGGATATTTTCTTGGTCAAAGAAGAATGTATGTGGAAATAAATGGTTGGATAAATGTTTAAAAGTATTAGTGCTCCTTGTTGATGGGATTACATTGGAATATCTTTCTCTTGTATGTGTAACCCTTTAGTTTGTCATGTGAAAATGATATTCGAGGAAGAATTATCTTTTCTATGGTGGATGTAGTTACAAATAACCATTTGGTTTTATATGATACTTGAATTTGAGGCAATTAAAAATTATTATATTTTTGGGATGAAAATGAAAGGTATGAGATAACATTTGTGGTTAAATTATGTTATGGTTATTTTGAGGGATTTATCTCATTTTTCTAATGTTGTAAAATATAGTTTTTCAAAATGGACAACACAGAAACTGTGTGATAACCCGTCGCATCAGACAATGCTGTGGGAATCGAACCCACAACCAAAGTGCGATTAGGATTTATCACCTACCACTAGACTACGTGAAGTCCTTGGTTAGTGTTACTAATTATTTTTAGTTAAATGATTTTATTGATCAATAATGAGTTGATTTCGGATTTTTTGTCTTATCAAATTAATACCCTTAGTATAGGAAAATTATTTGATGATGATGTGATAAATTTTATTTTGGAAAGATGCTTGCTTTTTTAGGAACACTATATGCCCATGGAAAATAGAATACTATGGGATTTAATTTGAGGAGTAATGATGGATTTTATCTATGTTTTTACTGTGGATTTACAGTGACTTTGGTTATTTATGGAAATGATTAACCTATAATAGAGAATATGTGATTAGGTTAATTACTTTTAAGTATGTGACTTTAAGAGTAGTTGATGTCATTTTGAGATAAAATTTAACGTGGAAGACTACCTAACATAATTCTTCTAAGTTTTGGGTTTCAATATTATTTTGGATTATATTGAAGCATTTTAAAGACAATTGTTTATTGAATTCTATTTATTTAAATTTGGGGTATTGTTGGTTTAATTTTAGAAATTAATATTAGTGTTTCTTTTTATAATAAAATATCCTTTTGGTGAATCATCAGATCTTATACTAACCATTTTGGTTTTGATTAATCTCTAATGACAATGTAAATATATAGTTTATCCTTCATGGGTCATGTGATTCTCTAAGAAGTTTATTCTATCTCTTCTAGTGTGACCAAGTCTTCTTGTATACTCATCATTTAAAAATGGGTTAGTAGTAGAAATTTATTAAAGAATTAACCTATACTTAAAAAGTAAGTATATCTCTTTACGTTCTTAGTCAATCTCATAAATAAATTCCTCATCTTTATGAAATGTAACTTAAAACAAAAAAAATGCTGTCCGTTTACTTTTCTGACTGAGAAACTAGTGACCGTTGTCCCATCACATGTTGGTAGTTTTCTTGTTGTTAACGTTCTCCTGATCATGTTTTCTATCCTTCACCATCAGAACATGAAACTTAGTTTATCTTCCGTATCCATGTTTTCCTACATGGAATCCTAGTATGGGTTATCTTGGGTGACCTTTGTACTTCTCTTTCTTTCTTTTAAAGTGATTGTTTTATTTACTCTTTTTCCAATGTGGGACCTTCCATTATATTCCCAAACCCAATTTTAAAAATTTTGAGGATGCAATTTATTGAAGGAGGGGAGAATGTAACACCCCAAGCTTCTATAGTATGCTTATCTTTGAATAATACAGTAGCGTGTGTTGTACGCAACTTCGAGTTATAACACACACCACCACCAATCAAACAAGCCATTATGAATAGTAGTACCCACTTTTTGAAATTTTTTAAAATTTATCTTTCAAAATGGACTTCATTTTTTGATTCAATATATCGAAATCAGCTTAGAGTGATTTTTTGGTATTTTTCTGGAAACATTAAATTTTTGATGAATAGTGAAAAACACTAAGTTATAGTTTAAAACCGAATTATTATTTAAATAATTATTTATTTTATATAAATTTATTTTAGATAAAAATAGATACATAATTCCTATATATGTTCAATGCAATACATTGGAGTCAGTTTATAATAAGTTTAGATATATAAAAATGTTATTGAACTTTTCACCGTCTTTTACCCATCTCCCCGGAGAATTTGCAAATTCACATAAAACATAATTTTACAATTTTTGTGAGTGGAATTTTTAAAATCTGGGAGACCCGGTTAATATCAATGAGTAAAATGTGGTTCAATAAGATAAAAATTATTTTTGGTGATTAATAACTTTTTACTTTTATATATCACAGTTAAAAGTAAATAGGGTAATTAAGGGTAAAAATGATATTATTATTACCCTAAAACATGTCCTAATTCTATTGGATAAGTATAATTAGACCAAAAAACCTTATGAATAAAATATGAACCTCATAGGTTCACATGGATTAGATGAGGACATTTATTATTATTTATTTCAAAGAAGAGTTAAAAGAGTTAAAATCAATGTTTAATAACTAATTTTTTTTAATATAGGGTTATACATAGGATAAATTATGTTATAATTATTAATTATAAAGATTAAAAGATTTCCTACATAATGGTATTTTATTTATAATTTTTAGACATTAAATAAGTTAATTTATTTATGACACAATGGTGATGCAGTAATTACCTATTAATGAAATATTAATGTAATTGATATTTTAAATATCCAAATAAATGTAATTTGAGACTTTTTATGAATTATACTAATTTTATAGGTTAATATGACATATTATGATTTGTTAGATGAATTGTTTTATAAGTAATTATGGTTTTATGAGTTTAGAAAAAACCAAAAACCAAATAGTGTAAAAATTGACATAAAGAGTTTTTAAATCAAATATTATATTATTAATTGATATTATATTCCTAAAATTCTATGGTTCGGTCAAAGGACTTATATAATGATTATTTATATCATTAATGAACCACTAGGGGGTCTCTCGGAATTTTATAGTATGTTTATTAACCATAAAATGTTAAAATACAAAGAGATATGGTAAATGTCCAACTAATTAACTATGATTTAAAACTTAAAGATAAGGTTAATAAAATGACCCAAACCTGTCTAAAACCTATTGGTTGAGTTTTTTTCGACACATCCCCACCTTATCCTCTAAATAAATCAGTTTAGAGCCATTAGAAATCGAATATTATTTTATTATAAAATAATATTTCCATCTTTTCCTAAGGTGCCCCTAACCCCTCTTATCAAAGCACACTCCCCCTTCTATCTGCTTCACACCTTCAAAGGTATTTGTCTCGGCCAAACCCTACCCAAATATCCACCCAACATCCCTCAATTCAACCTAAAGGCCTTATTTTGATCAAAAATCCACCCTATGGAGCCCTTTTGATCAAATAAAAAAGGAAGAACCCGAAGAAAAGGTAATAATTTCACCACCCTCTTTCAAGTTCTTTTCATCTTCCACTTCTTATTTCATTGTTATTTTCCTTCTAAAATTATAACTCCCATATCTTCTATATAATGTTATGTTATTATAACTATGGTATAGCCATCTTCATTATTTTATCAATCCTTTGAATGACATGTCACCATACGTGCGTACGTACTGATTACCGTCTCCACGTCGTGGTGTAATTGTTGTTAAATATATTATTATTTGGATGGGTATAATAATGATGTGTAATTAATGTAAATAATAAATATAACATGATAATTATTCTTTATATATGATATACCATACAATTATATATTATTTTAATATCAAAAGAATGATATTGTCGCTCGTGCGTACGTACAGATTCCTGTATCCACGAACGAGATGAGATTCATTCCCCATCATATCCATTGGAGAATAAATTTCATATGATGATTAAAAATAATGTTTAGAGACATGATATCATTCTGGATATGAATAAGACACATCCCATCCATAACAAATATGGCTCACATAACAAAGAATATAAAGGAAAACGAATCTGTTAACACCCAAAATGACGATAATACTAAGATATTATCAACAAATCAATGTTAAAAGATCATATATGATATAATATTAATGTATATGATTCTTGTATCATTAAATAACAATTATTTTACCATTATAAAGGAGGTTATACTAGCTTCGACCAAGTAAAAAGTACAATGTATGGGGTTTCTTATCTGACTTTTAATTTCATGAGATTTCCATTGTTCACCACTTACTATGCATCTGAGCTCACCCCTTTCTATGTTTTATTTTTTCCAGGATGTGAAGAAGTATTTTATGACTAACCTATAGGGATAGTCTGAGGGGATATGAGTGTGGACTATGGAGGCTATGTTGTTGTAGTTTTTCACATTATGATTTAATGTAAGACTTATGAATATATCTAGTGTTTCCAAGTCTACTAGTCTAATCGGTCTTTCGAGACAAGATCTTTTGTGATCATGACAATGTTATGTAATAATGCACTGACTCTGGGTAACTTGGGTTGGGGCGTTACATTTAGAACATGAGAATTCTCTAAGACGAATCAATGAAAACAATGGTCCTAGGTTAATTGAATATGACTATATTCATAGTGAAAAGTAATATTATTATAGGGGAACTAAAAAGTAGAATATCTAAAAAATGAATCTAGGTTTTTAGAATGGTATTGATGTGGTATTGAGAGGATACTTTTAAAAGTAGTTTGAAAGAAAATTTTCTAATTATTATAACTTAGTATAAAGGGAGCACATTTTAAACATGTCTTGTTCATAAATATATGAAAAATAATTCATTGGGGTTGGGAAAATGAATTTACTAACTTACCAATTCATTTTCTCATATAAATTGTACATGTTTTTAGGTTCTTTATACTTATAGTTTTAACATTTATCATTCCTTGTTTTACTAAGGTAACTATTTTTTAGGTAAGTATTTTACTTTTAATACCTAATAATAAAATATCCCTTATTACATAAGTTTCACCTATTGATTATAAATTTGAAAAATATTTTATCAGATTTAATTTCTATGCGTAAGAAAAATAAATTTTAACCTTACCACATATAACACGTAAAAACCCATTTTTAGAAAAAGTATAATTTTAAGTCTCAAATTTATATGTAGGAAAAAATTATCAAAGTATTTAATTTCCATGATATTAATTCGTTAACTATATATATATATATTTATCTATTTATATATTGTGTGGATTTTAATGTAATCAAAATAATAATTTAAGAAAATATTATATTCAGTTTAAATAAAATACCAAAAATAGTTTATTTTAATGGAATATTTTACATTATTGAATAAAAAATTAAACACTGGTTTTTAAATTCATAAAATAATTTTTAAAAATATATTTTTACTCTCTAAATATATATTTGAGAATAAAAAATGTTTCATATGTATTTATGTTATACATACTTATTGATATAGTCAGAAAAGCTATGTATTTTGTTAAAACGCTTTTTAACTATCCTCCTAAAACAATATATTTTAGAAAAAAAATTAAAAATTAATCAAAGGAAAAATATTTTTTGAAAAATATTTTTTAAAAAATATAATAATGAATTCAAATTATATAATTTATAAATTTACCTTTTATGTGAAAATAAAATATATAATGAAATAGTTATTTTATTAAAAAAATAAATATAAGAACATTATGTGTTTCAATCATATTTTTTATGAATTATTAATTGATTTCATTATTTTTATTAAATATAAGTTTTATAATTTTTGATGTTATTAATAATATTCAACTAATATATCACCTTACATTTTAGTTAGATGTTTATTATGATAAAAAAAATCAAATATAGTATTGTTTTAAAAAAATATTCCAAAATTATAGGGTGTTAAAATATAGTTGAAGAGTGGTCTTATCAGGAACCACGAAAGATATGGTCCAGTAGGTTAAAAAAAATTATCATCCAAACTAATGGTGATTTTTTGGGATAATTATTAAAAATAAAATAGCTTGAAATTTCTTCATATACATGATGGGAAACAGTCGATGGTTCCAAAGACTATTAGTATGTCGAGGCCTATAAATTTTACTGTATGTGTCCATTTTTAGAAGATTAAATAATTTTGTTTAGAAAAAACATGAAAATAACCATAGTGTATGAATATAATGACTGTAAATTGAGAAAAAAGTAGAGAACATGTCTTCATTATTAATAACAATGATGTTGTAATGTTTTGGTCCTCATCATCCAATATATGTCTGAAAATGAAATAAACTAGGAGAGAGGGACATAAAGCACATGATATGAGACATAAGATCAACATCATGGAAACCAGGGTTTGAACCAGTGCGACCACTATATTCAATATCATTCCAGTGGTTCTATACAACATCACAAATGCTATGCTCCTTTCATTAAACAAAAAAAAAATCATATGGTAAATTTTAATTCTATGAATCATGTCAACAATTTTGTCCACAGATTCATGATATGTTAGATACCAAATCCACAAAAAAATAAAATATTCAAACACAAATCATCAATAATGATTCAAGGTCATATCAATTATAAATGAAAAAATAATAGGAAACTAATAACATCATAAATATACCTGTTGTAAGGTAGTAATTGTGGATGTCCTTTCAAATGCATCAAACAACACCCAAATATCTTTCTAAAACACACTGAAACTCAAAGGTGTATTCATCTCAACCATGATGAAAATTCTATCACTAAAGTATCATGCGATATACCCATCTAAAAAAGAAATAAAAATTCATTCCCAAGGTATGTATCTAATATTAAAATATTATTTTCTTTTTTATTTTTCTACCATCTTATTCAACATAGGTTTCTTTATTTGAATATACATTTCAATTATAATATCACCATTTGTAAATTTCTCAAAAGTAATATCATATTGATCATTCATCCATGAATTAAATTATTTGATCACATAATCCTGAATCAAATATAAATATATGTACATAGGATTGTTATTAATATCATATTCCTCCTCATTTAAACTAGTGGCTTCCATAGTTTCTACAACTACCTATTATTTTGGAAGTTCAATGTTTTCCATCTTAGAGGCTTTAAATGATCTTATAATGATTTTTTACTTTTATTTTATAATAGTACCTACATTTACTTGTTTTATGGGATTTGGATCAATCCATCAGCATCTACTATTGGTTTTTTTGGAAACCCTTGTTTTTTATTATATTACTTTACATAGAATTTTAAAAGCTGATGATCTTTTAAGGCTTATTGTCTTAGAAAATATGTACATAATACATGAAAACATAAAAAATATTCTATTATATGTGAACATATTATTAAAGTATCATCCTAATTACATTTACTACATCTCATGACCTTGGGACATACATCAAAGAAAACACAGAACTTAAGACCCAGTAAGGGATAACATGGGAAAGAGTTTACTTGTGATTTTAAGGAATATTAATAAGAACTTAAGGAAAATCATAAGGTAATCATAATAAAGAATATCATAATTAAATAAACATTAATAATATCTTTTATATGTGGATAAATCATTTAATTTATACTTTCCTAAACATATCACCAAGGTCCATCTCCAAGGTTTCATAAAAATTACCAAGGCTATTCACCAAGGTATCCTAAAACATTTCATCTATAGAGATTAAATTCACTAATGCATTGGAGAGATATTAGGGAAATACCTTAATATGTAATTATTTTCATGTGATCTACATATATCATCATAAAACAAATTGACAAATAACTCATAGAGAATAAAATAAATGGGTTTCATATCAAAATCATTTCATTTTAAAATGTCTTAAAAATAACATTTTTTTCATTCTAATCCAATGGATAAGGAAGGAGGGTTTCATGTATGTTAATCACAGAATTAAAATATATCATTTTAAATCTATGTGAATACCTCTATTCAATATTTAGGTTTGGGTATTCACAAATAATGTAAAATCATTTCTTGATAAAAAGAGAGAAAGTTTGAGATGAAAATTCAGTAACCTAACAGACATGAAACATGGTTTTAGAAAACATGAAAAAGGGAGGGGAAAGGGGTTTTAAATTAATAAATTACTCCTAATAAATTAAATGGATATAATAGAATTGATATAATAACTAGTTATGGTAATTTTGAATACATACCGCATAAAAATGAAACATGAAAAGAAAGATATGTTGAGGGTTCCAATAAGAAATTTCAGCAGCCTAACGACGTCATTTAAAAGTTCATAAAATGTCTTTATGAGAGAAAAATAGTTCTCTAATAATTGTTATGTAATATTTAAAGTAATGGGGATATTTAATTAAATATACTAACATATTAATATTAAAATTAAAAAGGCATAACATAAAAGAAGTGCTTTAAAACAGAAGGGTGGTAGATTCCCTTACCTTGAAGAGTGTCTTCTAAAACTCAATGATCAGGACCTTGGGGACTTTTGGAAAACATTAATATCAAATATTCTAGGATATTAAATAAGGAATGAAATCTAATGGAGGAATGGGTTGGTATTTATATAAAAAGTGAGAGTATTTTTTATAAACTTATTAGGACACCTCTATAGTGGTATTTGAAGAAACATGGGCTTTCCCATGGTATTTGACCATGGTATTGGCCACATGGGAAACCTTATATCATATTTTATTTCAAAAGAGTATAACAGAATTTTAAATTACATATTAAATCATTATGATGTCATAAATGACACCGAAAACACAAAACTGTATTTTTTATTCACTGAAAAAAAATATTTTATAAAAATATAATAAATCCACCCTTACCTAATATATACCTTCTGAATTCTAAAAATTACATTTTTTATCATAATAATTATCTAAATATTATAAATTTAACTTGTAACTCTAAAAATATTTTATTATTACAAATAATAATGGACAAAAATGCATAGTAAAATGTTTAGTAATATTTTCAACACTTGAAAAAATAAAAATATTTTATTGTTTTTAATTATAATGGAGTTTTTTAATTATAATAAACATTATTAATAAAAACATAGTTTTATATAATAATTTATATCTCTTAGAAAAGTAAAATTTTTATCAAAAAAAAAATTGTCCAATTCCATCTCAATTTGTAAGAAAAACTATTTTTAAAATGGAAATGATGAAATAAAATTTTTATTAAAACAAAGGGATTCAATTTTATGTAACTAGGTTAATGAAACATAACTCCTTAAAAAACCCACATAAAACCATATGGTTGGGTGTTCGGTGATGATAGACTCTTGTGCAGTTTGGATAACATCGCTTGAGTGGTAATATCCACTTATTTGAACTTTTCCCATAGGTGATTTCATTGAAGATTAAAATTTATAAGCTTGACTTGGGATTGGTCATCTGTGAAGTCAATGATGCTACCTCTATCCCAATCTCCAAAAATGGGATTTATATGGTATGATTATACTAGATGAGGCCATGAAATATTCTTTCTCCATTAAAAAACATTATAATTTATATTTATAAAAAATAATCATAATGGTAAGAGTATAGTTTTCAAATGTCACATTGACCAATGGTAATAATTTACCAATGGTCATATAAAAGTTGAAATTGGATGGTCCCATTAAAATATAGTCACTTCCTTATTAATGAGAAATAAGTTTTTTGTGTAATAATATAACACACATTTTCAAGAAACAATTATCATTAAAAAAGATCGCGTCGTTACCTTTTCCCCTTCATAGAAATGGATTTTAAATCGCATTCTTCAATTTGATTCAATTTATCATCATCATACTCTATAGATTTGTTATAGTCTGAAAGGGAACAAGAATCCTAATTCAATGTTTCATGGGTTTCAGGGAAGGATACATCCCAACAAGTATTACCTTCATTGTATGTTTATGTACTATAAAAAAACATCTAAAAAATTATAGAGGTTGTTAGGATAGGGAAAAGAAATTGTAGTCCTAGTAGGGGTTCAATTGGAAATTCTCTCCTCATGGATACTTGAATTGGAATAAAACTTCTTAGAAATTACATTTTTAATAAAGGTATAATTCTTGTGCAATGGTGGTTATAAAACATATTGTCTAATCCCTTAATCCTTAGGGTAGTGGCCAATTTTAAAACATTAGTAGTTATAGTACACTAAATTATCAATGGTCAAATCCTTTATAAAACAATATTCTCCATTTTTTAATATATATGTGTGATAATATATGATGATATATGTCAATTTCAACAGAAATTTGAGAAAAAAATGGCCTAAGTATATTTCGGGTTGCAACATCAACTTTCAGAAATTGTCTAAATAATATTTCATTTGAAAAGATAGAATCCTTTCTATAAAGATGTAGGGGGAATATATGAAAACCTAACCAAATAGGTTATATAGGGAACTCATAATAAAATCTGAAATATAGATACCATTTCAACACTTTCATGTATCAAACACCAAAAGGCCATGTTTGTCTCATCCAAAGTCCATGATAATCACTTTCAGACTGAAATCGAAAAACGACATAAGTATATGGGCACCATAAAAGGTAATCTCCACATCCCCCAAATTTAAAATGTGAATGTGGAAATGAACTTCCAATAAAAAAATAATAAAATTTATTCCACAATTTATCTCCAAGATTTGGAGATTATAGTACATGTGAACGATAATAGGATTACCATTATGAGATAAATAAAAGACATGGTAGACTATGTAACTACTGAAAGGGTAATTTATTAGTCGACCAATAGGGAACATTTTCATCTCCATGAGCATGATTATTTATGAAAATGTTTTTTGTAAAGATTATTATTTATTATAAAATATTTTTGACAATCAATATTATTTTACTATCAAACAATAATGGTGGAATGCACAATAATAATGTTTCCTTAAAATAACACGTGTCATTCACTCATTGGAAATTTTTAAGGGTTAGAAACATTAATGGAAAAAATAATCATTTATAGTTTGTTGGATGGTGCTTTAGGTAGATGGAAAATACCCCCACTCTATATTCCCATTTTTAAGACCCTTTGAAATAGAACATATACTTGATAGAACACCATATTTTGTTATAATTTGATAAAGATCATAAAACTCTACAAATTTAATTACACTGGTAAAATTGGATTGTTTTGAAAAACCATCATTCTCACCTTATTTGAATGTTTAAATATAATCCAATTAAATATATAAGAAACCATTTAAAAAATTTATCTTTGTCAAATATTCATGGAGAATGAATTAGGGGAACTTCAAGATTATTTCTTATCGATTATGAAAGGAATATTTATTTTAATGATGGATGTGTCATTATCAGTGGTTTACCCAACAATTTATATTAATATATAAGTAGAGAAATCAAGAACATATACTAAAACTATCAACTCATTTAGTTATGACATTAATATATTACTTTCTTATTACATATATCATATCTCTCATAGATTATGTCATAATAGATCAATAAATTCAAGGAATAATTGATATCCAATCATAACTATCATATTTCAACGATATAGATAAATAATTTGATGGATGTATGTTTATATTTATTTTACATCCCAACTATATATCAACAAACAATGTTCAAATAGAATCCACAGGTATAAAAAATTGTAGAAAACATTTTACTATTAATGCATCGATCTATAGGTAAAACTATTTTTCCTATTATGAATGAGTAATCAACAGCCCCAGAGACAGTGATAGAAGACCCACTTGAGCTACTCAAGACAAACTATGATGGTATTTCATAGAATTACCTTCATAATGGTATCATTTCTAAAATGATTAATGAATTGACAATGATTATAATGGGGAAGGATCCAGCTGACCAGGGCACAATAATAGATGAGGATGTTCCCAAATAGTATGGTGATGGGGTGACACTAATTAATAGAGTATTAGTGGATATAATGTAATCTTTTGTTTCACTAACTGAGGAGGTGAAAATAGTTTTATTATCTTACTAGATTATGGGAGTTAGTTACTACCTATAATTCATAGTATCAATTCTATGACATTTATTCTAATTCATTTTATATAAATATTATATGAATAAATTCCATCAATAGTGTGCAACAAGTCATCAAATTTATTATTTCATCACCATAAATTATTTATCATCAAAAATATAGATTTCTTAGTGTTCGTGAGCTCATGGTCTGATGAAGATATGATCCCTTTGAGTGTTCTCATTGTATAGTTGGTTTCTTTACTCATGGGTGATTTTTAATTCATCTATAAGACTATTTATTTACGTAGAAACTCATTGAATCACATGAATATTGTTTTATAAAAATTAATTTATATAATTTTAATTGAGGTTCTTGATAAAACATTATACATGAAATGAAATAATTTCATGATTTTAGGGTATATTATGATTAACTATTATACTATTCTTGATGATGCGATTAACACCATCCAAGATATATGACATGAGAAAACATCGTATATGAGCCTTTATAGAGATGATTAAATTACATTTTTTTGTGAGAATTAATGATTCGGAACATCAAGAAGCTTGTTAAATTTTAATGGCAGCATTATAGTGGAGTCATTGAGTCACAAATTAATGATAATGGATGGAGTGACATCAACATGAGTTGAAAACTATTTAGAGTAATATATTGATGTTCGAGGAAGCATAGATAGTAGTTACAGATGATGTTTCATGGATACTGAAATTATGGATCAGTGAAGGTATAAAAGACTTATTTTTGGCCATAAAATATTAGACTCTCAATTAATCATTGAAATTGATGACCCAGTGTTGATTGTCCACTGAACCCGACATTATCATTATATCCACTATTAATTTATTTTGTTTCTAGACAAATAGAGACTTAATATTTTTTCCCTCAAATATATTTTATTAATATATGAAAAAAATTTCTTTCTAAAATAGACATAAAAAATTTAGTATTTTATGATTATTTATCTTTTCATCATTGATAATCTATAGAAAATAATTTTTTTTTGAAATCATATTACCTTAATACATATAAAAATTTAATGACTATAATTCTATAATTTTGTAATCCTAAAACGCATGAATTAATGAATATTTAACTGAATTAATATCAGTAATCTGATGAGACAGAATATTGAAATGTAGGTGTTTGTGATAGGGGGGATGAAAATGTAGAAAATATATCATTGAAATATGTCAAGGTAAGTCTTCGTGAAAATATATAGATATTTTTATATCCAAATAAATGTATACGATTAGATTAACATATGAAACCATGATACATGGTGCATTCACCATCACCATAATCAAAGGTCTGTTTACTTATATCTAAGAGAGTAACTAAATATGTTTAATAGAAATCATGAATTAATTTTTATGGGTGAATAAATTATCATTATGGTTTAAGTATGTAGAATATTAAACAATGTTCATTTTTCACCAATAATATTAACCAATATCTTTGGTATAATATGATAAACTAACATTTTCCAAGATCACTAGACTTATAAATAAAGTGATTAAATTTTAATTGGATAAATGATAATCCTATTTATATTTATTCAAATTCTTTTTTCCTATAATGTCTTCCTAAATCATGAGGGAGAATGTTTTGTGGGAAATAAATTGAAATTTTCTCCAGCCATGCTTTTTGAATTTTTACCTTGATAATATTTTTTCTATTTTTTCTCTCAAATTCATGGTATTTTATACTATGATATTCCTTGTGTAGGTTTAGTGATAAATGAGTAAACATTTTTAAAATATTCTATTTTACAATTATATTAATGAATTTCATGGTTATTTCATGGTGTGGTGTCATTCATAATTTGTGTGGTCATTCACATGGGATTTATATTTCAGTTGTTAGTGGGGAAATTAATTATGATAGGATGGAAGACATGATCTATTCATTATGGTATTTCTATATATTATGTAAGAAATTTTGTAATGAAATTATTACACAGGTGATGGATTTAGAATTTTCATCATGGGTCTTCAAACTTTATAGTAGGTGGCATCAATAGTGTTTGTGTATGTGGAATACAAGAGCAGGAAACATCAATGTTTGGTAACTATATGTAATTTTCAATATTTAATGATGCTATTTTTTATATTTTAGGTGGTATAATAAAATACAATTAAAACATTGGTATTTAGATGTTTAATTGGTTTTGTTGGATCATCCTTATAGGAGAAAAAGAATGTCTCTATAGGTTAGACCAAAATTAGAGAAAACCAATGTGGGTGAGATTGGTTCAAAGTGAATTTTTATATATATAAATATATATACATTTATATAAAAACAGATATAAAATTTTTGGGTATATTATAACACAATTTAGTTATTTTTAATTTCATAAATCTATGACCATATTTTTTTGGGGGTTGAAGGCCTTATACCATTCACTAGTATTCTGTGTGAGGTTTTATGTCTGATGCGGTGGTGAAATAATCCCAATGTGAATTGATATACCTCATAATATTATAATAATCCTCTAAATAGGGATATTAATTTTTTATACGACCCTAGTTCTAAGACCAATGTGGATGGAGATTATTACACAAGTGAGTTTAGGGGCTCGAAATTCCCAAAATCCATTACTAAAGAATGTGAGTAATGTTAATCATAAAATTAATTATTTAAATAAGTGATGAAATAGAATATTCATGCCTAGTATGACCATTGAGTAAATTTTAATGAAAGGATTATCCAAAATAACACTTATGTCATTTATTTAAATATATTCATCTCCATGATATTCCTCTAGGAGATTATATGTGGAAAGATAAATTTCTCATATAATGTCACCAAGAAAAAGGTTTCTTTTAGAAATAAGTACACTTAATATCACTATCCATGGATGGTTAGTATTTAATAACATACATGAGGTAAAAAATATAGAATATAAGAGTATGTTATATAGAAATTTATTATAAAACACTCATCTATAATGACTTTTGTTTGACTAGGCATAATGGAAGTGGATAACGATTTCCAGTTTGTCTAACAATAGATAAGTTTGATAAACAAATATAGAATATATTAATATAAATATACCCCCATAGAGTTAAATGTGGTCTCCAGATTGATCGTCCTCATGTGAAAGAGACATAATAATGGAATGAATGTGTGTCCCATTGAGAGAAGGAGAGAAAAATAATATGAATAAGGTAAGTCAACAATATGATGTTAATTGGTTCCATTTTAATACAAGTCCAATGGGAGACCCGACACTAATGAGGTGATGAAAAATAAATTTGGATAAAATGAAATATAATGGGGATAATATGTATGGTTGGGTATGAGATGAATTATAAAGATATCCACATATATTTTATTATAATATGATTCCATTGAAACACGGTTCTATTAAAATATTCATGAATATATCTATCCCATATAAAATGAAAATGAATAATATATCTATCAAAATTATGTTTCAAAGGTTATAACTACATATGAAAAAGTAGGAATCATATAAATTATAGAATATGTGGGGATTGAGGTTTAATGGACTTCTAAATGGACCCACAATGTGGACTTTGGGTATCACAGTGTATAATTTAAAAATGGTAATAAATCCAAACATAGTGTTGTTATATAATTTTAAAAATATGACTCATATTTATGAGAAAAATGTAATGATTAAACCACAATGTTTAGATATAAAATTTAACCTCAGAGTGAATTCAGATCACAAATGATAGGATATGATTCTTGGAAATGGGAAGGTTTTTATCAAAGTATATGTTTATAGATAGAGAAACATATACCAATGAATCTATTATGGATTATTATATCACTTAAGAATGTTTTGGAATAAATATAATCCAAAAAAAATATTTTAAAAGTCATGTGTTAGGTACCAGATTTGATTAATATTATGTTCATTGTATGTAGACACTTGTGAAATGTAGTTTATGGTCATGAAATAATGAAAACTTTGATATACAATTTATGATTATAAGATTAATCCCTTTTTGTATTTTAGATTAGTGAAATATGAAAAAGAACAATAAAATTTAGTTAAATTTCATATTTAATACACATTAATAATCCTAAAAACTAGTTATTCATTGTATTTCTTGTGAAGCCTTCCATTAGACGAAGGTTTAAGACATTCCTCGTCCATTGTGATTAAGGAATCAACTCAGTTGGAGTAAACCTTATTCGAGCTATTAGCACCATCCCATATTTTTTAAATCTTAGGGGACACATCTAATGTATCATAATAATTCACATATCCAATATCAATTCTACAAGTATGAGTCAATGTATGTTTACCTTATTTTCAAAATTTTTTGTGATGTAATATTTATAAATCTATTGTTTGTGCAGTGTGAATAACTTTTTATCATCATGAAACTCTAACCCATAATGCTAAATATGAGACTTTTAATATTTTCTTAGCTAATCAAAAATGGAAATGAAGTGTGAAGGTTACCAAAAATATATGGAAAATTCTACCATAGTCACAATTGAGTATGGGTTCACCTGTGCAGCAGTGTGGGTTGTAGTTCAATTAGTACATAGAGCATGAAAAAATTAATCTATGCAACAAATATTTTAATTTTCCGCCATCATATTAATTATATTATATGGGTTTCTATTATAAGAATATATATTTTTATTCATAAAAATATAACCATGATATGGATCCTTAGGTTTGATTTTGTACTGTAGACATTTTATATTCCTTTCAAAAACACAGAAATTAGTGTTTTTTTCCATAAATTTTTTGAGAGACTTTAAATACGGAGAGGATATTGAGATTTATTATATATATGGTTTTTAAATTAATACATTAAGGGAATAAGTTTATCATATTTTGAGAATAAGATGATTTTAGTAATAATAAATGTGAATTACCTCACCATTTTTAGTGGTTGACACCTATGAAATTTATTCCATATATAATGAATAACCATTTGTATGTTTTGGTGCGTAACATCATTGGGGTTGATGATGAAAATTTTTATGATGCATACATGAATGGAACATGTTCATAAATTATATATTGTTTTTTATAATTTAGATTCATATGTGTCAACGTATCTTGATATAGTGTTAGATCATGGATATTAATTTTTAAACATTATAGGAATAAGAATTGAAATCCTTCATATTGGTAAGTGGACCTTTTACTTCAATGTATCTTAGGAGGAATCCATTAAAGGACCATATACTGATGAGATTCTATTATTTTGATCCATTTTTAATGGATAATTTTTTAGTCTTATGGATTAGTAAAATTCTTTTCGTAATGTTGATTTGGGAGGGTTCTTTTCGTAAAATACAATATTATTATATATATCGATCCGATTATTGCTTCAATCAAAAATGGTACAGCCTAAGCATTTTTTACGGTAGCATTAAAACCATTAATTTTCTATATATAATTGTTGAAGAATAGAGTGACAATGATTTAATGTTAGATTTTAAGAGTTGTATCATCTTCATATTGATGTCCTAGAGTTATAACAATATTAACTACAACATTTTAACTAGAGTTCTATGAATCGAATATGTAAAACATTGTTTTATCAGAGAGGAAATAAGCCACAAATCCTCAAATATATTTTAGAAAGGTAGTAAATTTTTTATTATGATAGAATATACATTTAGTATTTTATTGATTTATAGTATTAAATGACCCACAACATTTATTCTGGATGTTTATATTAATATGACCAATTATATAACCATAACGAGGGTACGGTATTTTGATTCATTTTTGTTATATCTAACTGAAATCATGATAGAGTTATGAAAAATTACTTTTATGTGTGATATGATTATAACCCCTAGTCCTAACCATTTGAGATTCAGGTTTTCTATTATTTTTCCATTTTTCTCTATGAGGCACAATAAAAATATATCTCTCATTCCATGGAGGATTTATGTATATATATGATGTTTCCAAAAATATTTCTTTTTTGAGATTATTTATCAATTAATGAGGTCTTCATCCCTAGAGAAATTATTGAGATCCAATGAGACTATCTATAAATATAGAGCTAAGAAAGTATTCACTAGTAATATGAACTATCTTATAGAAAAATATTTTACAAAATGAAGGATTGAATATTTTTATTTAGATTTATTATCATTTCAATACAAATATGTTATTCTAAATAACACCTATAAGGTTTTTAAGGAGATATGAAGTCACCTGAAAAGTTATAAATAAAATAAAAGAGTAATATATCAGTTTGGAGTTATTCTAGAAATTTTTTAACTTAGTAATAATATGTTTGAAAAATTGGAAAAGTTATTATATATGTGATAATAACTATGAATTTTTTTGTATTTATGTTTTTGTAACAATTTGTTAAAATGAAAAATGTACATAATTCTTACCTATTTATATAAGTTTCACTTGAGCAATGGATTACATGAAAATGGATAAGTACAAAAAAAATTGACAATTTTAGTTCTAAAATGTAATATCCATTTTTCTATAAAATATAATTTTGGCTAAGTATATATTGTATTAGATTCATTCCAAGAATATCCATGAGCCATTTTTTGGTTATGTAAGAGTCGGTTTTATTAAAATGTCTATTTATTCACACTACAATACTTGCTTCTACATAGTTATATTTCAAAGTGTCAAAAAATATAGTTCCTTCAAATTAATGATAATAAATAACATGAAGTGGAACAATATAGGAGTACTTTAGTAAATTCCTTGTTCTGAATTTAAATTTAAAATTCAAATTTGAATTTTAATAATTTTCAAAAACTTTTTGAAGAAAATGTATATGTTATTTTTATTTAAGAATTTAACACCCCGAGATTTTATGATAAGTATTCTTTTTAATTTATTTGATATAATGTGGTTTATGCTACACCATTATTATCTGGTGCTATACGCATCACCGTATTAGCTTCCAGTATATGCAACACTAATCCTGGATCGTGTTACACACAATTCCAAGTTTGTTTGATGGTAGATATTCTATGGAACATTGAGTATATATATATATATATTCAATTTATTAATGAAATATGTTTGGATTTTGTTATATGAATCAACAAAGGAGTCGTGCACTACACGCAACCCTGACTTGGCTTGCATTACACGCAATCATGACCTTCCTCGATAGCGTGTGTTGTACGAAATAACAGGTCTTACTAAACAATGATATATTATTATAATATTATTATGAACTAGACGTTATGAATATTATTAATTAAATTTTGAATTTTATAACATTATTATTCATCTTACACGTTTTCTAGATCATGCTATAAGAATAAAATAAATTTTTCGGGTAAAATAAGTATTTTTAAAAAAATGCAGTTTTGCCGCCTTTTGATTGAGCACCCACTTTAAATATAGTTTTCAAATGTTTATAAATTTAATTTTACAAAATAAACTTCTTATTTTGAATCAGGAAATAAAAATTTACATTGGATAAAGTTTGGATATTTTTCTGATAACTTTCATATTTTAATGAATAGTAAAAACACGCTATATTTTAATTAAAAAAACTTTTTTCATCGTAATAATTTATATGGTTAAAAAATAATATTGAATGATTTTAAATTTTAAATAGAATATATATTTATCATTAAATATAATTTATGTCATTATCATTGATTTTACCTTGAATTCGTAGGTTAAATCAATTCAATCTTTTGCAATGTTTTAAAGAAAAACCCGGTTTCTTTCAACAACGGGATTAATTTTAATTTAATTTCTGCAACTTTGGTGTATTTAATTTCGAAAAATGGATTCCATATTTCTAATCAGTGGGTCCAAATTATGTTAATAGGATACTTTTTATTTTTGGGAATTATGAATGATAACTACGATAAATTTTATTTACCATAGTTAAAGGTAAATCGAGTAATTAAGGGTAAATATAATATTATAAAATTACCCTAACACATGAAAAAATTCTATTGGTTGACTAAAAGTTGACTCATAACACATAAGGGTAGGATTATATTCATTTAATGGACTTTTTTCTATGAAAATAATTTAATTATTATTAAAACCAAAGAAAGTGACAACATGTCACTCTCTTAAATTTTATAAGTATAATAATTTTAATTTAGTGATAAAATTCATGAAATATAGAACATGAATAGTCTCAAGAAAGATAATAAAATTATATACATCATATGAATTTATTTATAATTTTTAGGGATTAAATAAATGTCATTAATTATGACACAATAGTGATGCAAAAATTGTTTATCTAGTCATAAATCAAGAATATAGTATTTATTAAACTTATAGTGACCATAAAATGCACAAAACCCTGACCAAAACTTATTGGTCATGTAAAGGAAAACCATAATAATCCAATGGTCGAATATTTGACCATTTGGATCCTTATAAAATCGATTAGGACATTTATATTAGTTTATTTTAAATGATGCCAATGTTGTCACCTTCATAATTTAATAAATATAACAATTTAAATATTGTGATTTCATGATTATAAATTCGAGTAAAAGTATTATTGTGAAAGGAAATAGATTTATATTCATCATATGATTTTATTTTTAATTTTTATGCATCAAATAAGTATATTAAATAATTATACAAAAATGTTGTAGTAATTATTTAATTAAGAGATAAACCAAATAAATGGTTTTAAAAATAATAAAATAAATATTATATGAACTATTTAATGTGCTCCACTAATTTTATAGATACATATGAAATCTTATGAATCTATTATATCTTTTAGTTCTAACATATCTTCTATATTTATTTTATTTAAATTCAAATAAATGAATAGGGTCAAAATTGACACTATTGTTATTTTATAAAAATAACATATTATTAAATTGTTTAAAAATCACAAAAATATTTAAACACTGTAAATTTAAATTTATATGGTCTAAAATGTTATTAATTATCCAATTATGGAAAATTCACAACAAATAAGTAATTATTTTTTTATAATTTAAAATTTAGAATGTTATTACCACAAATAAAATAAAATTGATTAAATAAGGATAAATAAAGTTGATATTGTTTAAAATAAATTCCTATCATGTATAAATTTTATTGGTTGATGCGCTTACAACCCTATATTATCTAATATTAGAATATTAGTCATTTTTGGAGTTTTTTAAGTGGGTTTATATTTATTATAAATTAATATTTTTAAGATTTCTAAAGGAGCCCCTCTCCTCCGTTATAAAAGGGAACCTCCTCCCTCTATTCCTCACACCACTTTTAGCATTAAAGATCGGCCAAACGCTGAAAAATTATCTTCTCCACCTCCCTAGAAACATCCTAGAGATCCTGGGATTTTTCAAAGACCAATTTTAGTTCCCTAAGAGGAGGTCTCAAAGAGGCGCTTCAAAGAAGAGGTAATGTCTATTACTGATTCTTTCAACTTTATTTCTTCTTAAACTTCTTCTTTATTAGTTGTTTCATTATGAGGTAATAACATCAGTATAACTCATATACTGATATGTTATTATAAGTATGAAACAACCATATTTCACCATCTAACCTTCCTATGGACGATGAAATCACCGCGCGTGCGTACGTACAGAATACCGTCTCCATGCTGTGGTGTAATCTATTTTCCACCACCACCTTACTTGGATGGGTATAAAGGTGAAAGTAATGAATATATATGATTATTGAAAAGTGATATTAATTCTTTAATATTATACATACACTTTAATACAATTCCACGATCATGGGAATGATATCATCGCTCGTGCGTACGTACGGACTACCGTCTCCACGACGCGATGAGATTCACTCTCCATGTTAACCACTCAAGAATGATTATAAAGTATATATAATAAGTAATAATTAAATATAATACATAATAATTCTAATGGATTTATGTATATTTATATATTTATGTCATCTACTTAATTCCATTAAATTCAATAAAGAAACAAAAACAACGTTCATGCATACGTACGACCTACCGTCTCCATGAACGGTGTATTTCTTTCCATTTATCGATCTATTATATATATGTATATTATGAATATATATTATATATAAATCATGTTTTACATTCTAGATGTAAGTTATCATGATCTATGTAATCATACGAATAATCACAAGTTAAAACACGAATGACAAATAAAACGATTTTACCCAAAACGCTACTTTAACATGAATATACAAAAGAATGGGTAATATAAAGTCATAAGTGAACCATATATGATATAATAACAATTAATACGATTCTTTAATAATTAAATGAAATTATTTAAATCATTATATAGGAGGTTTGGATACGTACAAAGCATATCGGACCTATGGTAAGGGATATTGTTGCAATCTCAATTGTTTTCTATCTAAGATTGCTTATACGTAAGTATTTACTGGGGGTTATATTTATCATCCATGTATAAATTTTATAAAAATGTTTTAATGTATGTTTAGAGTCCTTTTTACCCATTTTTGACTTTTACTACCTTTTATGTACGGAATCTTTTGTCAAAAGAGATATATTTTTTTTGACTTTTTTGGCAACAGTACGAGAAGAATGTTTTTTTAACTTATACAGCCCAAACAGATTTTTACGGTTTCATAACACCTTATTTTAATAAATATTACTCTACAAGATTTCATGAATATTTTAAAAAAAAATACATTTATTTTAAAATTGAATGGAATTTTGTGAAAAGAAAATGATTTTAAAGAAGAATGTATATTTTCCTAAAAAATTCATTTCAAGTGCTTTATCAAAACCATTTTCCATCTAAGAAGAAATTATTTCATATGTGTATGTTTCAAGTATAATGTCTCTATGACTTATATGGTTTAACTTTTCTTATGATGAAATGATATCCATTTTTTTATATGGATTATGTTATGATGGCATGATGTTTAAGAATCCCATTCTATTACATGGGTTATACTATGATGTATGATTTATGATTTTGTGGAATGCAAAAGAATGATTTCATTATGAGATGGGTGGGACCTATATCTCCATAAAATGCATTGGGTAATGATTTATTTCTCATGAGATAGACATGCCTGTAACGGTAAGTTAATCCGGTTCAGTATTACAGGACTGGAATGATGAGTGAACTCGATTTAGAAAGGGACTTTGTCAACTAAGATGGTCTTGACAGCAATGCCTTGGATACTATGGAAATCATTACATGTTCTTAATGGATTCCACAATTACATGTTTTATTCCCATTATATTTTACCATGATTTATGTTCCATTATGATCTATGCCTTATGTACTTGAATGTTTTATGTCGTTGCTCAAGATTTTGATGTTTAAACATTATGTTCATGTTTTTATGTTAAAATGTATATGGTATGTTTTATTTTATCCATACTTACCCTTACTGAGAATTTGAGCTCACCCTTTATATGTTTTCTTTTCCCTAGGATTTAAAGAAAGGTTTAAGGTAAGAAAACAAAAATGGGAAGATCATTAATGGAGATGTTGAAGATCTTTCACCACGATTAGAAGATTACGTTCCAAGTTTCAAAAGACACTAAACTATTACGTTCCTTGTGTGTCTGTTTTTGTTATGTATTAAGTATTCCGCAAAAGTAATGTAATGTCCATGTACGTCAAGCATCGGGTCTCTACAAAGAAAATATTTTGTTATTTAATTAAATTGATATATAATAAAAATAGAGGAATTTTGTGTAGAGTATTCCTAATTATGATCAATAAGAATAATAATATAAATAAGTTGAAGGAGAAAAAGTGGGACCACCAAATATACTTGACATAAGTCTATTTTGAAGGTAGTTACTCTTTTTTGAAAACTTATTTAATATTTTCATTATTTGAGATAAATTTCTATATTTGAGAGACATTATTTATCACATGTAAATGATAAACCCTGGTAAACTGTAATCCATAGGATCATTAAATAGGAATGTGTTGACTCGTGTGAATGTGGATCATAGAAATAAGTGGTGACCAATTTTTATTAACGAACTATGAATATTTTTGTGTGTGTGGTTTATTAGTGTGTGTAACATTGATGAAGTCATTCACATGAATTATTTTTTATGTATTTATATAAAATAAACCTAAATAGAATTGTATAAATTGATTAAGCCCATCGTCCACCCTCAAGAAATATTCAATGAAAATGTGGGTTATTTTCAAAAGGCTACAGAGAGTTTTGGTTCCCTTCCTAGACGATCAGCTATGTATAGTTTGAAGAGAAATAGTTCATATACGTTTGGAGATGTTTTCCATGAATTTATATAGTGAATATGAATAATTTTATCTAAGTGGGCATTAAAGGGATTCCCATAGTTTATAGGAAACAATATCCATGGAATGAACAAATATTTCCTTATTTGTTATATATATGTCTAGATGTCTTATGGGCTTGAATAAATAGTTCAATTCCTCATGTTGAGTGTGATTTTTTGAAATAAATTTAATTAAATATAATTTAAACTTATGGATGTAGTCATATTTTTTTTAAAATGATATTATTAATGATAATGGAATGAATAATGAAAAATTAAAATGAGAGATATTTGAAAATCTCAATGATTTATATAAAATGGTTACAAACACCAAGATATATTTATAGATATTGAAGTAAAAATATCATAACAGTCCTGACGATGACATTACAGAATATTTTTTGACTTGATTAAAGGTAATTGGGTAAAAAATGAATTGTTTTATTGAAAATAAGGTCACTTCAATTATTATTTAAAATAATATACAAATTTTTTAGACAATATTAATGAAATAACCTCTTTAATTTGATGTCATGATCCAGGTGCACATATTTTAGATGATTTACACAGAATTATTAATACATATTATTTACCAAAGGGAAGATTCTTTAAAATAATAATATGGATGATGATGAAATTTCTATTATATCCTCAAAATATAATAATAAATGAAATAATTAGTTAGTGAAGAATAATATTCCAATGAAAAAAATCTGCTGATGTTGATTTTTAAAAATAGTATCACATCATTTTAAGAATTATAATAATATGATAATATAATTTTTAGGGGAAGAGTCCACTAAAGGGTCTCAGGTGTAGTTCAATTTAAATTTTTTTAGAAAACGATCAAAAATTGAAGAAGGAAGAAGTTAGTTTAAAAGAGGATGAGAGAGTAAGGATATAGTTTATGTTAAAATAAATAAAATTTTATAAATTTAATTTTCATTCAAAGGTTATGTTTATTAGTATAAATAAATTCCAATTGTTATTATTTTAATTGTATGCCAATATTGATACAAATGATGATGAAAATGTTTTTTAAACATCTTGGGGTACTATTGAAAATTAATTGATTTGTTGGGAATATGATGAATTCATTAAAATTGATGAAATTAGTGATTATTATAGTGTGGATGAAATAAAAATTGGTTTTATGTTGAAATGGAAAATCATTGAATATATTTAATATATTAGTAAATTTTACATGGAGATTAATGATGTCAAATATATACAATGAATCTTCATCCGACAATGATTTTTCTTATAATGATAAAGTTTTATGATTATTTCATGTGATTTGAAACATGAAGAAGTTTCATTTTATTGATCCTAATTTCACAATTCAAATAAAAGAAAGTGTTAACGTTTAGGAACATTATGTGAATTCCCTATTGAATAAGATGAATTCTAAAAAGAAATTTAATAAGTATAAATAAAACAAGAATATTTCTTCTCAAGAAATTGGTGAAATATCAAATAATGAGGTTCTGAATATTATTGATATATAATATAATAAATATAATATAGTTGGAAGATAAATATTAAAATCTTTGGGTAAAAATATTCTTGTATTTATTGGTATAAATTATATGTTAATGTCAAATTTAGAGAAAAATAAATTTGAGAAAAATCAATTGATTCTAAAAAAATAAATTCTTGGAAAATAAATATTAGGTTAAAAGATTCTATGATTATTTATTGAAATAATTAATGAATGAAATCTAGATCATGTAATTTATTTTATTGAGTTTCTAGTAACATTGGTTCCGAAAAGTGAGATAATAATAGTAAAGATAAGATGAACAAAACCAGGCCAACATTTTTTAAGATAATTTATTTTTATAGGTAAATATGTATTTTTAAGGTTATTTTTGGCACTATAGATGATTCAATATCATGGAGAATCTTTTGAACCAAATTAAAATATTTTTATGAAACGAGAAGGTTTGGGTGTCCATATTTTAGTGGGATTCATTATATTAAATAAAATAAATTTATTGATGAATATTTATTTTTTGACTAAATGTTTATAATATTTTCAACATTTTGATGAGTTTTTCAGATGATATGAAAATCTTGGTAAATTTTCAAATGATTATCTCACCATCCTACAAGCCCCGTTGATTATTTTTTATAATTCACAATAGCAAAGAAATAATAAGGATAATGACCTAGAAAATGATTCATGAATTGAAGTTCCACATAAAGTATTTAAAATTCTGTATCTATTGATTCTATATAGTTAATTCACTACACACATTATTGTATGTGACAATATTTTAAAGGATTTTGATAATTAAATTAAATCCTTAGTTATCTTTATAAAGGAAGGTTCCTACAAAATCAAAGGAATTTGGGTAAGTTATTATTGGAAATAATATCATTGAGTAAACGAAAACATTATATGTTGATGAGATAAAATATATTTAATTAATTTTATCTCAAATATGTTATTAATATAAATAATTTTTTTTCTATAATGAGGAGTCTATTATAAAGAGTATAAAATATAAAAAAGTATTTGGGAGTGAACACTGAGAAATGGGAATCATGGTTGAGGTTAGTGATGAAGAAAATGAAATTCCTTAAATAAAATGGGGGCAAATAAATTAGGGCATCAAAACCTGGGTCTTCATGACCTAAAATACACAGTAATCTGTACCCAATTTGAGAATTTGTTTGATTTTCATGTATATAAGAGAGGAATAAAAAATTGATAATTTAAATTCTAAAATAAAAATATTTTTATCCCTCTAATAATGAAATTTGAGACTCATACATCTAATCCATTAGAGGTTCTTCATAAATAAAATTTCAATCATATTATGAGAAATAATAAAGTGGAGATCTGTATCTAATTTAATTTATTAATGATATTATTTGTATCGGTTGAATTTTAATTATATTTCATGGGTCATTGGATCTAAAATATTTTAGTCATTTTTGATTGGGTGAACAGAATGAGTGTGGTTCCTCTTTAAATGATTTCATGATAAAAAGTTTTATAAAATATAATTTTATACTATTTAATGATATATTTAGAGTAATGGTATTCACTATGATCTCAACACACCATTAACATAACATCAAAAATGGATATGTTGAATATATAAATATATTATTAGTGGATATTTTTTGTATAATAGTAATCAAGGACAATAGTTTATGATATTACTAGATAAATTAAATTAGTGTAGTAGTTCACATTCAAAACAATTTTAATTGGAAAATTTTAGAAATGTCACTAAAGAAGTAGAATTATTAGAATTAACAATTTCTGAAAAAATTACGGCTATTTGGAATCCCATGTGTTGTCATTCTGAAAGGTGGATTCCATTGTATGTTTCGACGGAGATGAGTCAATGTCATCATCTGAGGTTATCCTTTAAATGGAAGAGGATTCCTCTTATATAATAAAACAGACATGTAATATTATATATACTGTTGATCAAATAGTTTTACAACTCATAAATAATAAAATAAAAAATCATGAGGGTCGTTCCATATGTGATTATGATGGAGTAGTTTTTATTAAGAATGTGGGTGAAGTTCCTAAAAAATTGAGTTCATAAAATGTTCAGGATATGAATAATGAGTAATCAATTTCAAGAGATGAATAAAAATATTCTTCCCCTTATTAATGACCGATAAAATATGTTGAGATTCAAAAAATCACTAGAGAACAACCAAATGTGGTTCAAAATAAAATTATATAATGGAAAATAAATAAAAAATCTATTTTCCTGTTGTTGAACCAAGAGATTTTAAATATGATTTAGTGCATCAAGAGTGGATTTATCTATGGAATAAATAATTATATCAAACATAAAATATCTTAATATAAAAATTTGGACCAAAACCATTAGAATAAAAATTCAACTAAATAATGTGGGAATTTTGAGATATGATTAGTAAAATAATAAAAGATTTCTAAAACTTGAATAGGAATTAATATAAAGGAAACCCATGGGTGGAAGTAATTTATTATCACGAGGCATTAATATGAGTTTATAAATAAGATGTCATTATGAAATTTCTTGTTATTAAGTAATATAAATAAATAATTGTTTTCTAAAAAATATCATTTCTTTCATTACTAAATGATATTTGGGAGAGGATTTATATATTGAGAAACCTAGCGGTTTCGTTCTTAGTAAGGAATAATTTTATGTTTTTAGGTTAAAAAGTGTTAAATATTTGTCAATACAGTCTTGAAGAAAAATATATTTCAATTTATATCCTTGATTAAAGTAGGTAATGGTCATGAAATGAGAAATTCATTCCAACCTCCAAACTAATTATGATAAAGATTGATCACTTTTGGTTATATAATATTTAGATGATATTTTATTAAATGAATAATGTGATTCTAAAAAAATATTTGGAAATTATTTTAGTTTATGAAATTTATATTCTTAGAGAAATAAATTTATTTTCTGTAAATGCACATTTTTCACATGAAATATCAAATAATTAATTCTAGAGAGATATATTCATTAGATAACCAAATTAATTTCCCAATGGAAGATTCAATTAATGTTTATAAAACAATTTTATGGAAAATATAATATTATAATGAAAAAAATAACATATGGGAATTAGATAAAATAATGGAATGTTTTTCATGCATAAATTATTAAGATTAGGTGAAAAATAGTTTTCCACATAATATTATTGGTATCAAAGTGTTCCCACATATTCTTATTCATAGACTAAAAGGGAATTATTAGGTATATTAAATGCTTTAAATACTATGGATTAAAATATAGTATTATTTTATTGATTTTTTTATTTGGATATGTAGATATATATTGGGGTATAAAATATTATTAATAATGATAAAAATTCATTTGACTTTTCATTTTTGTTAAAAATAATGAATGTCACACTCTTTTAAATGTGATTATTGAAATACTAAATGATTATACTTATGTAATCAAGGGGTACCATTATTTTTAGGACCCTAATGGATTAGAAATACAAAGTTTTTCAGGTTTACACTATAGTAGTTTCAATATAGTTGATCTCCTAGGAAGTTTCCCAAGGTCTCTATGATTGAGGATGATGTACAATGAATGAACATGTGTTTCTTTATGGGGAAATTAATTAGTATGATAAGTATCCCTAATGGGTAATATCCTATGTTGATTTGGGAATGCAGCAATGGTATTACATGTGACTGATGGGGTTTGATGACTATGTTCATGTCCTATATAATTTATGTAAAAAAATGGCATCAGATCCTACACCTAGACTATTGTGTAGAGTAAATTCCAAGGTTCATGTTGTATGATCCATAGTGAGGACAGTGTTCACTAAAGGGGGTATAAAGTTACACCCATTAAAAACATAGACATAAATTTAAAAATGATACTAGCTATTATAACAAGGTTCACCATTATTTTTATGAGAGAATAAAATTAGAACTCAATAGTTAATTATGTTTAGTTGAGAGTAGTTTATGGATATGTGGAATCCTCTAATGTTTTCCATGGAATGATTATGTGAGTAATATCACCCTAAAAGAACAAGTGTTTTCATGTAGGGACAATATTTATTCTGATAAGTGTCCATGAGGGGTACAACATTTGGTGTATTGGGAAGGAAACTGAGGTATTATAGAAGACCCATGGGGTTAGGTTAATAGATTAATAGCCCTAGGAGTTTAATTAATGACATTCAATATTAGAAAAAAAATTATTATGACCTTGATACATGTTGACATAGAATATTTAACATCCCAGAAAAAAAAATAAAAAATTTAATATATATGAGGTCTCATTTTAAGAATTTAAAGTTGTAAGTGAGGTTTCAACTAATTTTTGTAAGTGATCAATAGAATTTAGTAAATCTATCCAAAAATCTAATTTTTTATTATCAATTAATTCCCATTTATATAAAACATCTCTTTATAAATAAAATTAAAGAACATTTTTTGATTTGTGATTTTATTCAAAAAAATTATCAAATTGTTTATATTTTAAAAAAAATTACCAAAGGATAATTTTAAATGATTTTGGTTGATAATGGGAGTTCATCATCATTCTTATGAAGGTGATGGTATGGTTATTTATTCATTGTTTTCATTTAATCTTTATATTATTTTTTTCAATGGGGGAGAATGGAAATATAAGACCCTCATTATGTTTTTCATAAATGTGTTTACAATGGTGCAGAAAAATCAATTTATCAAGAATCCAATGATTTTATTTTTACTGAATTCTATAGAAATATTTCATTTAGGGGGTTAATATATTTATGGACATGTTTTAAAGATAAAAATTTTGATTTCATCATTTCAAGTAGTTTTTTGTATGACATATTTTATTTTTGTTTTTTTTCATCTCCATGAAATCCTTAACACATTATTCAAAATTTATGTTAATAGTGTTGAATATGAGTAAATGTTTGATTTTATTTTGATTATATTTTAATTATATTCAAGTTATAAATTCAAGGATGATACTTTCTTTTTATATACTTCATGAATCAATTCTAATTTTTTTTAATTTCATACACCATTTCTTTTCATGTTGGATTAAAATTATTTTTAATGATATATTCCTATTTGTGATGAATATTAATTTATATATTTTTCACATTATTGGAAAAAAATTCCAATGGGTATAATTGCTGAGAGCAAGAGATGTTTTTTTGAGATTCATGGCCCAATTAATATGAAAAAGACCATGGATAAATTTTTTAAACTCACAACGAGTTGGATATGATATGGAATTAATAATGTATTCTCTAGCATGTTGAATTTTTCAGCATACTTTTCTTTTAAAAATTAAATATGTTTATATGTTCAATATATTTGGTTTTTTTAATATATATATCTTGTTTAAACATATATATTAAGTATTTTTTAATGATATCTGATTGTGGTTGGTATGTTTAATTATGTTCAAAAATGTATTGTATCTATTTGTACAAATTATAATGGTTTTTGAAATGAATAAAAAATATGTTTGATATCTATAAAACAACTTTGATACATAATAGATACAATTATATATCAATATATTTTTGTTTTTTACATCTATTTTAATTGAAAAATTCCTCAATTCAATGCTTTTTATGGATGAGTCATTTGAGTAGAGGATGTCTAGAAAATAAAAAATTCCAATCTATGTAAGAGACATTGTGATCAAATGGAAAATTCATTTTATAGAATGAATGAAAATTCGAAATTTAAATAATAATTATGTGTTATTATGATAATAAAAAAATATTAATTATCTATTTTTGTAATATTTAGTTCTATTATAGAGATTTTTTTTTGTGTTATTCAAATTTTTCATTAGATTCAATCAACGATTATGTCATATTAATTTCTTCTATAAAAAAAGGGTCGAAAACACATGTGACATGGGAAGTTATAGATTTTAACCTAGAATCTCAAAAAATTCCATTGATTTTTATATATTAATCATGTTGTGAAAATTAAATTACACCTAAAATGAAAAAATATCAGGCAATTTGAAGATATTATTTCAGTGGTTAAATATCATAAAAGGGAACTTATTATATAGGTATTTAATTTTAATTTTCTCCCTAGAAAATTACTACCACATATTGATCATAAAGATAATGATACTATAAGATATTTTTTTAGTGTGATTAATATCTATGAAAAAATATGATTCTCTATGTTATAGGGAATCATAATGTTTAGTACCATGGGAAAATATACCACGTCATTAATGGATACTGTATGAGTAAATAATTGATCAATCACATGTCTCTAATTTAATCCACATTAAGGAATTTAATATTTTATACTTTTATAGTAATTTTTACAAAACAAATAAATAGAAGATGATTAGTAAAAAAGGAATTGGTTATTAAATGGTGTTTTTTACATTTTTTTAATGTTTATATATTATCATGATGAATATTTTTATTCTATTGGAAAAATTTATTTATTCTACAACTATTTTAAAATTATATGATTATTAATGGAAATCATAAGATGATTAAAAAATATTGAGTGGTAAGAGAATGTATTTTCTATTTTCCATGGTGAAAAAAATAGTAAGTACTAGAAGGGGAATAGTAATCATAACCAAAAAATATGATGCCTATCTAATTTAAAGACAAAAATTATTTCTATTTTATAATTTATTTAACATTTTTATTGTGTGGGACTACTAGAAAGGTTCAAGAGACTTTTTTTATTGTGTAATGTATAAAAGATTTAACTATTTATTCCCCGGGATAATATAACTTATATGTATGGTTTAAATATAGTTTTAAATATCTAGATAATAACAAAACAAATTGAGCATTGAAAATTTTAAAAAATATATTTTTTATTCTATTCGAGTTATTAGTGTATGTAATAGAGAGAAATTCATTAATTTAAATAAGTTATTATAGCTGCTTCCAAATGAAACGTTGAAGGATTTAAATTCTTTTATTCATACACCCCCTTAGTGAATTCTCACTAATCATACCAATACTTTATGAAATCTTTATTAATCATTGAGTTCAGTGTCCAGTAGAGATTCTACTAGGATTGGTAATTCTATGAGAAAATATAATAGCTCATTATCATTTACTGGATTTTCATATATGAATTTACTATAAGATATCATTAAAATAACATTCCATTGAAAAAAATAGACCATAAATTTTATAATGTTGTTGATAATTTAAGTATGATATATTATAGACACTATATAGACCCTATAATTATATAGATAATTTCAATCATTATAAACTATGAAGGAAAATTCAAAAAAATCAGTTAAATGATTGAATATAAGATCATTGATTCTAAAACCATATTTATTAGATCATAAAGACTATTCTCCTAACATGAATAATTTTTCTTATTACATATGGAACTCCTAGATCATTCTATAATTTTCATATAATATATTTGGTATTTCACTTCCACACAAAGTATTAATATATGTGGTTGTAGAATGTATAATTTAAAATCATAAATGGATCCCAAGAAATCATCAACCAAGTAATTGGTGGCCCCTTTCTTTAAAAAACATTTCGATGGAAAACATTTCATGGTGATGATGGATATAAATAACCAGGTATAATAAATGAACCCCTAGAGTAATCTAAATTATATAGGGTTTCTCAAAGGTGGAAATTCATCTATCTCTTTTTTTCCTCATGTTATATAATATGGTCCTGATATTTTACCATGAAGCCACAAAATTTTGATGATGACACCACCAAAGGTCATTTTAAAGGGTATTAAACATGATTTTTTATTTTATTTTATCAAAAAACAATTCTAGATCAATTATGAGATCATAATGATAGTGGTATTTGATGTATACATTTTCAAGATAGACTTGTAAATTATTCATGAGAAATTTAAAATATGCTTTAAGGAATTTTGTTAAGATGAACCATAATTATTTAATACACAGAGAATTAATTGTTAATAGTATACACATTGGGATTCCATAATGGTGGTAAAATATTCATCATTGGGAACCATTAAAATTGATATATAACTAGAATACACATCCATAAATGGGAGGTCCTAAAATCTTTTCATGAAATCAACCTTCATCTTCATAACTTATATAGAGAAATCATTTATCAGTAAATGCTGATTTAAATACCTAATGATGATGCACACCATGATTTTCCCTTTCCATTTCCTAATAAAAATAATTCAAGAAGTGAAATTTTGGTAAAAAATATATCATATTTGGTATTAGATTTGATAAATATTTAGACTACGTCATTAACCATATTGAAATAGAAAAACTATTGTATCTTATATAATTTCTTGTACTCATGGTGGTTATCTGACTTACCCAAATAAGGTTTATGTATGTGAGGAATGACATGTATTTATGATACTCTTTAAGGGTCATAGTGGAATTTATATCTATGGGAAATATATCTTATTCCATACCCAATTTCACTTGTTTATTAATATTGATAGTAGTATGGATAATATCCAACAATATTGAGGGATATTCAATAAGTTATTATTCGTTATCTAGTTCTTTACCATTCCTATGATTGTATACTAGACATAAATATTTGTAATTGGGTGTCAATATGAGGTAGTTATTACTTTAATGGGAATCACAACATTTAGGGTAATTACATGGTTAATTATGTATGAATTTATACATCATACTAAAATAATATATTCTAAAACTATTTATTTCACTTCAAGGATTAGTAACTCACTAATTTATGGGGCTTGGGTATTTTAAAAAAATCATTCATACACAAATACAATTAGTGGTTCCTAGGTTTAATATTTTTATATAATGGATACACACTAGTCCCTTCCACAATTGATGATGGATTCTCAATTCATCACCTTGATTCAGTTGATAGAAAATAAAAAAATAACTAATTTCATTACAAATGTTCACCTAATTAGATTTAAAATGAGAGGTAGTGATTTAGGTGATGTTTTTTAGAAATGGTTTATTCTCTTACCTTTTATACTATTCTTTGTTGATTTTATAATATTGAAAATATTCAAAAGGGGAGCTACCATCATTTATTAAACAAACATTCCCTTAAACTATGAAAATCAAGAATTAGTGATATGAGGAGGGAACTATAACATGACATTGAATGTATGAACTTCATAATAAGTCATTAGAAGATGTGTCTATGAATAAAACCAATGTTAAATGACTAGAAATATAACCTTTAAACTAGAACTTTAACCAGATCCACTTAAGAGGAATGTGCTCACTTTTTTTATATCAAATTATTTTTATGTTTGGGGGAGATATATTGGATTATCTATTGTTAAAGTGGATAATGGTCCATATTGACATTATATTTTTTCCAAAAATGTTATATGATAAGGAATAGAAAATATAAATATCATCGAACATCATAAATACCTAAACATTATAACATGGACTAATACACAGACTTCATGATCATGTTACCAGTATGAAATTACCATATGATATTCCATATAACTCATTTCCACGTGATATGATTATACTATAAAAAACTGAATAACTAACTCTAGGTGACATTAGGGATCCTCAAAGATGGACTCTCAGTTTAATTTGGGAAGATGAAGGGAATACATAACATTTATTATTATATGTATGATACATAGATCATTTAAAAATTAACATTTATTGAAAATAGATATATGCTTCCTTTGTTGTATCTATTACTCGATCTGATTTTATGGGTCCATAGTGGACTATGCTGGTGACACCAACCCTGGATGAAATAATATCTTCTTTTTTCCGTTGACTGGAAAAGTTAAACTAGTCAACCCACATCTTAGTGATGACCAACTATACATTTTTCTATTATTCATTTTATATTTATATTTAAATTAAATATACTATTAAGGGTTTTAGGATCATATAGAGTTTCCCATGGCTATATCTGGAGTTCTAAACATTGGATATATATTATTCACATGGCTTCCTCAAGGACATTTACTAATATTCATGGTTTATTTATTCATTTTGTTCCTCATTAATCCCACATTCCTTATAAATTATAGGTAGGAAAAAATATTCATACAATTTCTCCTCATTAGTTAATTGCCTTTTCATGTGAATTACATTGACTGATTTGTACCATGATTCTTTATTTGATGAAAAATTCATTTTTTTGGATTATTCACATTCCTCATGGGATGTGGGAATGAAATACCGATGCCTATAAATGGATTTTTTTTAAATGTGGGGAATACCCTTATTTCTTCATGATCTATAAATATATAATACATAAACTCATTAAAAATAGGTAAATTAAAGTCATATTCTCTAGTATCTCAAATGAAATTACTATTTAAACTGGTAGATTCAAACATATCCTAATGATTTGAAGAACCCAATCAACTGATCTACTAGTTATACAGTCATACAATTTATATAAATTCCAATTTAGGACATTATTCAAATATTTGTCTCCCTGTAATTTGGTCATAGGGACATATGTATCCAATGTTTGTGGTGTATCCAACATTATATGGATGGTATCAATGTTATAATGTTATAATCCATTAAATAGAGAAATATTTGATATTTTACCCTAGTATATGATCTAAGGGGTAGTAATATAGATAAACCATCAGACTAAGTTCACTGGGTCTATGATCCCTAGTATTGTAAAAATTTTCTTCTCAAGGGTACTTTTGAAAATTCCCCTCTCCTTTTAATTTTTTAATGAATAAACATTATACTTCCGTGATATGTTTTTTTGATGATTTCATCCCTTCATTCCATATTCAAAATGGACATGTTGATGATGATGTTCTTCATGAGGGTTACCACCTGACAGTGAGCTAGAACATGGTTCATATCTTAAAATTACAATGCATTTATAATGATCATTTCACATTATTCCATACCATATTTCATCCCTCAAGTCAACATTACCAACCATGATATTTCTTGGGATAACTGAATTGAATCTTCCAGCTATTTCACTACTATTGTAATCCCATAGAATCCCTCAAGATTTATTGATGAAATGATTCCTGTATTCATATTAACTTAGAGATTAAATATTTATATATATATATATATTTAAAATGTATTCTTGAAAATTTTTCATTCTCAAGGATTGTGTCAATCCTTTAAACCATGTGATTATGTCTAAAAAACATTTATTTACTCCATATTTTTAATTTTTTTGGTCAAGGATACTCATTTTCTATATCATCAATATGAATTTGAAAATAAAACAACCATATAATATCCTATTATTGTGAACTTATAAATAACGATAGATTATAATACTATAAAAACACAATTCTATACAAGGATTTATCAACAGAATGAGCATTATTTCCCCCTAAATCTCTTATGTTCCCATTATATATATCTATAAGGACTAATATTATATGAGGTTTTTCTCAAAATCCATTATTTTAATGAATTTAAACAAATTTATATTCTAAATATATTTAATTGGGGGGTTTAAATTCTCCATCATAGGATATTATTTTCCTTATATATTTACTAGTTCACATTACACATCCATGGGTTCTATATAAGTTAAAAGGTTTTCAATTAAATAAAGGAGATCTTGAAATAAAGTCACTAGATCTTATTCTGTAGTGGATAAAATAAGAAAACAAGGTATATTTGATCCATCTAATCATATTATTTATAATAACCCTTATTCAACCATGTGTAAATCCCATGAAATGGTAGAAATTAAATAATAAGAGGAAGGAATACAAAAAAAATCCAACACCATGAGGGTTAGAATTGAAATTTCTATAGTACACCAGTTATTAGATCGATAAATACTACTCTTTATAATTAAAAAGTTTCTTATTTTTTAAATTTAATTTATTATGGATAGATAGTTTATCAGACAAATGGTTTTACTTAGTGGGTATATCACCCATAATCATCATATCATAAATCCACCACATATACTCCAATAAAATTTAATAATTTGAAATATTTTCTCTTGTGTAATGGAAATATATCTTGATGTGTTCAATGAGATTTGAATGTAGAATTTTCATTTCTATTATCTTTATTCCATGCTCACCTATTAGTTAGTAATTGTTTGTTTAGAGGATACCAATTTGTTTTTATATTTTTAATGATGTCAATTACACATAAACTATTTATGAAACTTAATCCCTATCTTATTTTGAAATGATTCCTCCTCTTCATGTTCATCTACTATAACATCATACATTACATTATACATATTGTCAATATCAAAAACATTTTCTAATAAAAAAAGATAATCAAAAATTAACTCCTCATATATATCAGATTAGTAAATATGTTTTTCATCATTAGGGTATCCTTTAAGAGATATATTGTTATCTTATTCAACCTTTTACTTATTTTGGGATAATTTTGGTCAATGAAGATTATGAGGTTTTACCCTCTTTGAATTACCCTCCCTTGTAAGTGTTGTATTATTTTATTCCAATGGTAATATCTCATGAATTAGAATAAAATCACCCTCTATTTGTCAGATGTGTCATACAATAATTTCCAAGAAAGTATATGGAGTGTATCCTATAATTATTATCCCATTCATAGATTGGATTACTATTTAGATAATGTGGTGGTAAAATATCTCTAACCATAGTGGTTTAGTGTAAACCGTTATATAATTAATGTTGTTATGATTTTCAATGGGTTTGATAGATCTTATCTTTGTGACTAAGGTAAATATTCACTATGAATTTTTTGGTTCTAGTCATGTAAAACCTCTTCTGACACTACTATTATGATTTTTACCATTAATAATTTTGTTGACAACTCATATGGATGTATTACATTTTTTGGTTGAGTGATAATTTTAATTTTTACAAATTTTACCCATGTGGGATTTTTCTTTTCTAGACTAGAAACATGATTCATATTCATGTAATCCTAGTGTAGATTCCAATTAGTATCTAATTCCAACCAAGTCCATGTATTTTAAAAATGAGATGTTAATGGATATTTATTAACTCACTAACTAGAATATAAAGATCCAAGATGTGATATAATATTGGACCTGAAAATAGGATAGTTTACCCTATCTAAAAAGATGTATTTCCGTGGGTGTTCATGGGCATATGAAGATCTATATTCACAACACCATTTTATATACATGGTGATAGATTCGTTATTATCTATTTGGATAAGTTTATTTAAACCACTAAGGATTTCATATTATAAATAGTCACACTACTTTATAATTTGAGATTTATATCTATCATATGGGTGGAAAAATAAAAATGATACCATAACTTCTTTAATTCCATTATGTGAATTGTGTATTCCCAATATAGAAGAAAAATGGATTCCATATGATTATAATCCACACATATGTTTTGATAAATAATTCTTCCTTCAATGTTTTCATAATTCAATGTAAGAAGTGACCATCAGTATGATCATGACCTGTATTCCATATTCTTCCAATTCCCTCCACATGACTATATATAATTAATCATTATTATAGAGTGTATTATCAACCTTATGTGATCAAAATAAGTCATTTTCTATAATTTCATCGAGGGTTAGAATAATAGTTCCAATACACATAGCTCTTTTCTGTTGTAAATGAATTTTGGGAATCACGTAATGTTGATCACTGTCTTGGGTCTTCCAGTAATAGAGATAACGTATTAGTGATTGGAGATGAAGACTATGACATAATTAATATTATCATATTGATTTTGTTTTAGAATTAGCGAATCTTAGAAATATAATCAACAATGATAGGGAAATTATCTACGGAAATTTGATTCCATGGGGAAAGCCTTGATAACAAATTTTGTAGTGGAAGAACACCCTAGTTAATGATAGTTAATTCACCATTGTGGGGAGGACCTCATGTTTTTTAAAATTGTTTATCTCTGGGTGAGACTCTATAATATATTCTATAGGGAGGATAAATTATCCTTTTGAATTGATGACAATGGGTATGCTGTCTATCTTTTCTAATTATTTATTCTACTTTTATAGAGATAACATAGTTTTTATATACTTTTGACAAGACCACCCCATGAAGGCCCTATATGATTTAAAGTAATAATTGGATCATTGAGGGTATACCCTCTATGACAATAATTAAAATTTCTATCTAGAGGTCCCCAAAATTTGGAATTTAGAGAAGGATATTCATGATTAATCATCTCATTTCATGGGAGAGACATCCACAAAAATGGATCTTGGGAGGGATACTAAATCTTCAGTGTTTTATCTAAATATTAATTGGAAAACTATTACTAATTAATTAAAATTTTCCACAATAGGATAAATAATTATGTTCTATATCATTTATTTCAATAGGATGAAATTTTTGGTAGGAATTCTAGTGAATACCACCAAATTATTTTTTATATTTTTGTTGATAGGAACATCACAACCAAGAATAAATTCATATACTGATATGGATTTTTATGATATGGTAACGAGTATTTATATATAGGATAGTTTATTATTATTCAAACAAGTTACTCAGTATTATCCACGACCCACTATCATGGTATACTAATGAGCTTCATAGATGTTACCTGGAATTGGAAGAAGGACATATTACTGAATTATAATCATGGATTTTGACTAGAAAAATTAATTTTTTTTCTTTTTTCAATTAACTACATTCCAAAACACAACATTAATTGGGAGAAAAATAATGTTGGAAAATTATGTTTTGAGATAGTGGTGTTCTAGGTGGATTTTTAGTTTCTATTAGTATATGTTTATGATATTCATAGGTATTTTTAAAATCATTGGTGCTGAACATATCCTTCGAAATGTAGTCATCTTCCACTGGATACTCTTTCTCTATGATATCATGGCATGGAAATCTAGGTTTATTCATTATAATTTATCCTTATAAACTCTACTGGGATTATATAGGTATGTGATTTGTTGGGGAATATATGATGGATTATAGTTCCACTCGATTATCCACGGTAGTTGTAGAGATAGGATAAACTTCCCCTCAACCATCGAGTTATTATAAAGACTAATATTTATTCTATTTGAGGAGATACCATTGAATAGTTCAAAAATTAATATAGGTGAAACTTTTTCATACATTATGGTCATTGATAATTTAAATCATAAGGATTTATATGATAATTATTTCAAAAGTATCCACTAGGGTTGAGGTTGAACCATTTTTTTTGAACTCTAAAACTAATTCATCTATAGCCAAACCTTGGATGGGTTGTGTTGGGAATTTATTGGGTAATGATTACGAGAAAAAAAATCAATTTGGTCATGTTGTATAGTTGAGGATCCATTTTATTGATCATATTAATGAAATTTAGTTTTCACACCCTTTCTCAAAACATCTCTATGGAATTTTATATTGGTTGGTGGGTTAAAATATAATTCCCCATGGATTGATGTGAGATCATAAAGGAGAAGTAACAAACAATAATCTATCAATATAGTATCATAAATAAAAATTCATTATCAGTTATTATCTTTGGATGAGTAATTTATATCATGTTAGGTTTAAAATTTCATAAAGTTCTGCTAATATATTCAAACTATCACATATATTTTTGGATATATACCATATTCCATATGGTAATATTTTATTTGGAAAAAATAATGATTCATAGAATTTATATTCAAGGATAAGATAATGATATATGGACTCAACCAATGAAGTTTATTATTTCCCAATCCTTGACTCTATTAAATATTTTATAAATATTAATGAAATTATTCCCAATAAAAATATTTTGTAATATGGATATGAAAGTTATCAATTAATACCATTATTTAACAAGAGAATGTTTATGTGTAAGAGGGTCCCTATCTATTTTGTCATTATTTGGTGATATTATACTTTAAATCTACCAAGTTGGGAACTCATACATTCGTAACATTATATGAGGTGATATGTGTTTTGGATTCCAGATCATGCCCATGTGAGTGGCATCCATTGTATTTATATGATTGGAATCATAACCCACATTGTTCTTGGACATTTAATTATATTTTTCATATATTTTATACTTTTATGAAAAGTAAACTTACATTCCCTTATTTGGACATGCATGCATGACCATATAAGTACATTTTGTATTCATGAAACTAGGACCAATGGTCTTTTTTTAAGGTCATACTACAAGGACCAAAGAATCATCTTTTAAGGTCAATACATCATAACCAATATTGTTGCATTAATAAGTTTCCAATTAGAATAAATGAAATTCTACTTGATTTATGTAACATAGATCAATTTAAAAACTTTAATGGTTTTTAATCTGTTACTAGGATTTTTGGTATTTCATGTTCATACATCATGGAACCATTCTGTGTATTTTAGTTTTGATTAAAATTTATTAATAGGTGAATGAAACCTGGAAATTGTTTTGGTGAGAGTTATTCTTTAGAGATCTCTTTTGATTTAACTATTTTTTTGAAACTATATAGGAGAGTGTATACATATATAATACATCTAATTAAAGGAACCATTTTATTTCTGGATCATTGATTATAAATTATATTAATATTAAAATATTTACTTGGGGATATATTTCAATTTTAAAATAGTATAATTATATGACTGAAGACTGTTTAGAATGGGAATAATATAGCAGTTCTCCAAAACAGTGAATCATAATTATCTTGAGAGTAAAAAATTTAAATATTTATTGGATCTAATCAGAAAGGGATAGAAATAAAAGGTTATATCATATACATTTAAAGAATTCCACTATCAAAGGAATAAATTAATAGATACGATATTCTTAGTGTGTATAACACACTGATATATTTCAAGAGTATCTAATGGATTCATATATATATATATATATGGAATTATATTGTGGAATTTTAGAGACCCAGACTTATCATAAATAGAAATTACATATTTTTAGATAATGATTCAATACATCACACAAACACAGACATGAGGACCCTAATATTTTTCCATATATGGAGAATTTTTACACAATCGTATAATTTAGTGAATGATCTTAAACAACTACCATAATGATATACCCATTTAGTACACCAAAAAATATACCCTCATTAAAACCATTCCTGATAACCTAGGGAAAAGAAACATAATAAAGGGTGATCTCATATGATCAGTAATGGTAAACAAGGGATATATATAAGAATAACATTAACATTATGGTATGATAATATGATCAAGACCTTCGAAAAGCCATACCCTGAATATCAATTATCGTAATATTTAGTCATGGATAAATATCAGATGTTCATAAAACCTAAATCATAATAATATCAATGAACATGATTTATGAGGGAAAACCAATTTAAAAAGACATAGGTTTATATCATACACATTAGATTATAACATTGTGAAAATGGATTAATATAGGTAGGTTCAATCATTATGTTATGAAAATTAATATAGCTCCTATCCTAAACATATTGGAATGAAACTAGATCCACAAAAAACATTATGTACATGAAATAATGGTCCATGCATAACAATTTGAACATGTAATTAGGTTCATTCATAACACTGTGAACATGTAACAAGGTTCACTCATAATATTGTAAAAAATAAATTAAGATCTTGTATAACACTGTGAAATTGTCACTAAAATCACACATAACAAATTTACTCATCAATTATCCCTCTTTACCGAATCCTTCAGAGGGAGATATAGTTTCGACCAATCGCATACTAAAATTCATTATTTATGTTTGAATCAACTTTATAAAAAAATTATCATTTCATAACCCATGAAATGGAATGGTTTTTATAAACATTTTATCATATCATAACCTATGTATAATAGAAATGCTTCATTATCATTTCACCATTTTATTATATAATAAACTGTGGAAAAATAAGCAGATTTTATATGAATTTTATCATAGTGTAACCCATGGAAAATAAATGGGTCTCATAAACACCTTTAAATGATAAACTATTTATAGAAATAATAATAATTTCATCATATATTCATATACCTAGAAAATAATAAGTTACATAAATATATGTAATGTTATATATAGAATTAATTTGAATGACCTCATAGAAAATTACAGGAGGAAAGTAACTTTTTCATTGTACATAGAAATTTTAATCTATGAACTTAATAAAAAAAATTAAATTAATTTTCTTTGAAAATAAATATGAAAATGTAAAATTAAAAATGAAAATAGAATATTGGTATTGACAGTGGAAAATGTAGATCCTGTTATACATGTTAGAATAAAGAATCCTTTAACATTTTTGATAAAATACAAATAAGGATTATTTAAAAAATTGAAAGAATATTATTCCAAAAACATTTTATAAAAATTAAAACATGGTAAAAAATTCCTGTAATCAAATTTTTTAGGAAATTTAAAAATTATTTTTGAAATAATTATTAGAATACATGGTTTTGGAAGGAAAATGGTTTTTGACCATAGATTAAACGAATTAATTTTTCATTAAAATGATTGTATTGAACTATAGGGTACACAAAGAGAGGAAAATGAATTACAAACATGTTTATTATGAAATAACTAAGTGAGAAGGAAATTCATGATTTTATTGAGGGATATATCATAATAATTCATCCTTTTAGTTATAATCATAAACAATCCTGATGTATGATGATATTGTATCATAAAACCATTGTAGCTTTGGTTACATTGAATCTAGTCCCCATGAATGAATAACCACAAATGAAAACTATTATATAATTATAATAAATAAATTTATGAAATTACAGTTTAATGGTGATGAGTGTACACCTCATAAAAGATGAGATGTGTATAATATAACATATGTCTCAAAGATAAAACAATATTACAAAAATAAGTTACTACTTTTCTTACATTTGAACCATAAACATCTTGAAATAGTGTTATAGAAATGGATATTTAAATAATAACAACATTCAAGAGAATAATCCTAAAATAAATTCATGGTTAGTATTCACACCACATAATATAAATCAGTGGTGAATATGGCATGTGTCTCATGGAAATAAAAAGTGAGATGAAAATCCATTACCACTTTGGTAACATTGAAATTGTAAACCACATTAAAGGGAGATAATAAAATAGATATGTAAGTCCCCATAATATTAATGTTAAATACCCTAAAATATATTCATTATAAGTATATAAACCCAATAAAATAAACGTGTGCTGAATATGGAATTTTTCTATATGAAAATTGAAGTGAGGCCAACATCCATTACCCTAAGTCTCAAATTATTTCATACACATTAAAACCACCCATATAATAAATATTATTTCATTATAAATATATTATATAAAATTAATTCTATATGGTATACCACATATAATGTACTTATGACCATTAATTACCATTTTACTACCAATTATTTGTTAAAATTAATTTTAAAGTAAAAACCTCTTTGTTTTTAATATATATTTTGGTTTTTTATTTTAATACCTCTCCCATTTATCATGGTTCCATAATATACATAATATTAATCATAAAATTATTACCATATTTTGAATTATTGTATAATTTTATGACTAATTCCAAATCATGTTATTTAGAAATAATGTATGTTACATCATGGAGATGGTATGTCATATGTACACATGAGTAATGTTTCCATGTTTCAATGATAATGATCGAAAGAAGGTAAGTAAGATTTATAGTTCCAAAATTATTATAATTTAATAAATAAAAAAAATATTTCTTTCATATATAAATATACATTTGATCCATATTTTTTTCTGATGAAAAGATAGAGTCACATTGTCTCATAAAGGCGTTAGTCCAAATGTACATGAATAACATTATCATATTTCACTTAGAGAAAGGGTAAGAAATATAATGATATATTATTTCCCAATAATGTTTAATATGTAAATAATTTCATAATTATATATTGTATATGACATATACTCATAAAAGTATCCTTATTTTCTTGTTTGTAAATCATTAGTGAGAAACAAATCACACCGCTTCGCGAGGCGGTAGTCTATCATACACACGAGGGAAATAATTGTATCCTGTACTGAATGAAAAGTAAAAAAAATAATATATTATATAATTAATATAGAAGTATTATTTTTTTATTAATATCAAATATATATTTTAGATCCATCATCATAAATAATCATGATATTTTGTAATGAAAAAATGAATTACATTGGTTCACAAGGTGGCAGTCCCCATACACAAGAATTATGATTTCATGACTCATTTGATGAATGTGGACATGGTTTTAGGTAATTTACTTGAAATAGAAACATATATTTATATGGAATATACTATTATTATTATACAATCGGGTATTAATAGTAATTTAAGAATGTGGATGATGAAATAAAAAAAATGATCGTTGAGGAACATTGCCTCTTCTTTTGGAAACCTCCATCGATTTACACCAAAAGGCATCCTAGGATAGATTTATACCCAAAATAAGGCTTATAAGCTTAGGTTTTAAAATCTATAATTGATTTGGTTCAGTTATTTTCTAACTAGATGAGTTTTATGGTTTGAATTGGAGATGATAAGAGGTATCCTATTATATGTGAGGTGAGTCACACACATATAATTTTTGAAAAGAAAAATGTGTATCTACATTAATCACATACAAGGACGGTCAAAATGTAGTATTACATATATTCATACATTTTAGGGTCTAACTAGGGCTATAAAATAGATTTTCGATATTTTTTTTGGTTAACCCTTATCATTTTATCTAAACACCTGGTAAAACTATTTTTAACATAACGGTGGTAAATTATTTTTACTGTTTTTACTATTCATTTTGATAATAAATATTTTAAATTGTTACAAATTATAAATTATTATGATTCAAAATATAGAGTAATTTTTTCCCAATCTCATTAATATATATTGGAGAAATTAATTTAAAATTAATCCCGTAGTCATGACTAGAAAGAGCAGTTTCAATGGGAAAATTATCAAAAGTTTATAAGGTTTTTATTTAAAAATTAAATATGAAAATAATGAAAATGACATAAATTTGATTAATAGTCATATATTTGAACTAATTTATATTTTAAAACAATTTAAACCATAATTTAACTTTATAAAAAAAATTAAACAAAAAGGTAGTTTTAAATTAATATTTAGTATTTTCACTATTTATCAAAACATTAATCTTTTTAGAAAATTCTCAATAATTAACAAAAATATAATTTTTAAAATTAAATTTTTTAAAGAAAATTATTTTAAATAATAAATAATATATAATTTGGAGCAATTATTTTTAGAATAAGTTCAAAAAAAGGAAACACAACTATTTTGGTAGAAAAAGTCAGTTTTTAATTGTAAAATAATATTGTTTCTTATCTCTTGTCTATAAAACACATAAGATTAATGGTAAATAGTTTAAAAAAATATAATATGTATATTTATCTTAGATAATTCTCTAAAATTATGTTTTTAATTTATTGAGTTAAAAAATGTTGGTTGGAATGAATTTTATTAGAGAAATATTTACTTTATTTTAAAATTATTTTTTAATTTCATTTTCAATTAATTGGTCACCAAAAAATAATTTTATATTAACGATTAAACATTATATTTTCAAGATTTAGATAATCATATTCATACTCATCATTAAAATATCTAAGTGATTACTATCATATAATAACATATTAATAATCTTACATGTTTCATTTAAACATAGGGTTTTGAGTAAGACAAGATAAACATGGTGTTTTTGTGTGACATAAAATATCAAAAATATTAAATTCACGTGAAAAATGTATTCCAGAATATTATTTTGTTTCAAATTATATCCCCATAAAAATTAATTTCACCCTCAAAATTCATCTTGTTCATCAATGATTTAGCATTTGAAAAGTCTTTTATAGAAACAAACATCATAAAAAGGTATAATAAAACATCTCTTATAAAAGATAATGAGAAAAAAATGCTTCTGGAATAACACATAATAGGTTTCCAAATAGGTTTACATAGTTTGTAATTTAGAACATTTAAATAAAATATAAAACTATCACCTAAAGAATGATCTTGTTATGTAATGAACATGGTTAGGAGATTGTTAATGACCACAAACCCATAAATCAAAGAGGCATGAAAAATGACATTTTTGTCATTAAAAATGATGATAATAGGTCAAAATTTAATTTCAATAACCATTTACTAAATTTTTTCAATTCCATTACCATTTATAATGAGAACATATGAAAATTAACTTTCTTGATAACTATTTATTACTTAGGAATAATTTCATCCCCTAGTTGATCATTTATTAATTTCCATATCATCTGTTAGTCCAAGAGGTGATTTTTTCATGACGGAATCACTAAATAATATACACAGTGTAATTATAATTAATTCATTATACCTATATAAATAATTAATTTTACATTAGTTATTTAATAGGAATCAATCTTAACATGGTTTTGAAATAAATTAATATCTAAAACCTCATCCAAAGTTCACCATAAATCATTCAATAAATGGTTAAGCTTATAACCCTTATAAATTAATTTTTTTAAATAAGGTAACTGAATTTCTCAAAATCAACTTAGAATTATTCCCCCATATATCATAAATAATTTCATGATTTTCACTTACTAAACAAGTGAATACCTACATCATGTATTCTCTTGAAATATGGTAATAAACATAATTACAATAAAAAATTATTTAAAACATACATTCTTCCTCAGTTTTTACATAAAAAATTTATTGAATACATTCCTTAAATATAGAAATGATGTGAAATCCATTAATGATAGAATAATCACATTTTTCAAAAAATCATCAATCACTTTTGAGGTAATCAGTACTGTCCAATTTAGTTATTCATGTCTAACATATCTATATCAAAAAATCCAAAACAAATTAATGGTTATCTTACCTTAATAAAAATATCACCTTTCTATTAAATAACTATTCTAGTACATTGTTACCATTTGAAATATTTTAAAAAATCCATAACGGAAAACATATTCTGGGTAGTCTTAATGTTTTTTATTATTCATATATGATAATAATTTTATTCCAACATATTAATAGTTCAATAATAACACATCCTTATCAAACCATTATCTAGTAATCATCATATTATTTCATAATGCCTCTTTCATTTCATATTTCATTTTTAGTCTCTTCACCCTCAATAAAAAATACATTACTCACCCCAAATTTCTGATTCAATTCACGAGTTTTCCCCATATAAATTTGACTTTCATAATTCCAAAAATTTTGAAATTTAAAACATTCAACAGATTATGATACCTTATATTGACCATTATTTTTTACCATTTATTTATTAAAAAGTTTCATTTTTATTTTGGAATTACTTACTTTCTGTCCTTATTATCCACATCCAAAAAATCTTCTCATCCCACTGATACATTCTCTTATTTGTTTATTCCCACATTCTTGACATATATGATAATAAATATTGATTCCTCGAAATGTCTCCACTACATAAACTCGCATCGAACTATATCCTTCTATTATTTGGTGGGTCTGGGAGTTGGTTAATGTGAACATTTTAAACATATGTTTTTGATAGCTGATTAGGCAAAATCATCATTTAAAATTGTAGTAATCCCATTTAACATCACATAAATAAATTTTATATCATATTCAATGTTGACCTAGTTCTTTCTAGTTCCCACCATTGACAAAACTAAAAATCAGAGTTTGACCTCCTATAATAAACATGAAAAACACATAATCATGATAATAATCACATATATCATGTCTAAATCATGGAACCTACTTTTTATTCATTGAAATATTAGGTTTTTCTATGTTCATTTATAGTCATAATATTTTTAAATCTTTTACAATGGTTCATAATGAGTTTTTGAATTTTCAATGGATGTCCCCCAAGAGCATAAAACTAGGTGTATGGAAAGGCTCATTTTCATGCACCAGGTGATGATAAATTCTATCTTAATGCACTATTTTCGGAGTTATTTCCCATAGGTATCTCTCTATAGAGTAACGTACACTTTATTTATCTGAACATAGATGTAATTTCTTTGAGACAACTTACTCAATCCTTTACAAAATTTATAGGACATTTTCTTGAACTTTAACTCATAATTATACTTATTCATAGAAACATCCCTATAACTAATCAGAAAAATGTCTATTGGGATCTCTATATATTTTTCTCATAATATTTTTTAATTGTTAACTATGACATTAATTTGATAAAAACTATAGTTACCAAGGCATCTCATATATAGATATTACAAAATTTTATATGAATATTCCTTCCATTTCAAAAAAACATATAAGAGTTCCATTATAGATTAGTGTCTCCAGAGAGTAGGTACACAATCATTTAATATGGTGAAATATCATCATCATCTTTCCAAATGTTCTTCCCCATTATCAATCTTCAAAACCATACCATTCTTGAAACCATTCATCTTATCCTGGGTAAATGAAACATAAGAATGGGTGATCTAATAGTTTTAGAAAGGGTAAAAAGGGAGATATGTAAGAATAACATGAATATAATTTAATGATAATAAGATAATAACATTTGAAAATCCATACCCAATATATCAAATATCATAAAATTTAGTCATGTTATAATGATTAAAAGTTCACAAGACAAGAATCATAAGGGAATCGAAGAACCAAACCCAAGAGAGGATAACATTGGAATAAGACATATGTTAATTAATACAAATAAGTGTATAAAATTTTGAAAATGTAAAAATAGATATAGGCTTAATAATAAAATTATAGACTAAAAAAATGGGCCTTGAATAAACTTATGGATATGAAACAAGGTCCATACCTAAATTTATGGAAATGAAAGAGAGGTACACACATAGGACTATGAAAGTGTAATCAGGTTCACTGATAACAATGGGAACATGTAATTAGGTTCACTCATAACATTGTGAAAATGTTTTCACATTCATTCATGACATTATGATCATGTAATAGGGTTCACAGGTAAAATATTTAATCACAAGTTATCCATCATTACCCAATTAATTAGAGGGGGATATTGTTCCCCCTGTAACAAAATTAAAATGATACATATGTGGGCCACAACATCTTAAAACACTATTCATTTTATTACACTTGAAACAAAATGGGAATCGTTAAAATTTCATCATATCATAACTTGTGTTAAAGATAATGGTTTCAGAATTATTTCATCATTCCATAACAGAATAACCTGTAGAAAAAGAAGTGGGTTTCATAAGAATTTAATCATTGTGTAACTCGAAGTTCATAAATGGGTTTCATAAAAATAATTTCATGATTAAAAATTCTATGAAATAATAATTACTTTATCCTTCGTTTATATCCCTAAAAATCATAAGTTATATCAATGGATATAATGTTATATTGAAATTTATTTTTAAAGACCACTTATGGCATTTCTTGAGGAAAATAATCAAAATTTGAAAATCCATTTAAGAAATTTCACAAAACATTATAAAATAATTTTATTTGAAAATATCCACGAAACATTATAATAAATTATTCAAATTAAATAATTCTCTTTATGTTATAAAATTATGTTCTTTTCATACATGTTAAAATATATACTGCTTTCACATTTTTGTTAAAAGACAAATGGTAATGTTCTGAAAATGACATCAAAATTAATTGAATTTTTTTTTTATAAAAACTAAAACATCTGTAAAATGTATTTAATATATCAATTTAATAATTTAAAAAAATAATAATACATTTTTACAAATCATTTATTTGGAATAAATTGTGGATTCGATCGAAGAGAGAAATAATGATGTTGTTTCTTGAAAACATCATTTGGAACTCATTTGTACATAATGTGATTAAAATGAATTAAAAACATGTATTTTACTGAAATAACCCTATTAAGATAAAATTATTTAGTTTTTTTAATATATATCATAATATTTTTTCAATAAATGAATAATCATAAAATAAATTGATGTATAATGAAATTGTATCATAAACTATTATCACTTTGGTATCATTAAACCATAAGCCCCTTCAAAGAGTAACATGAAATGAAATATATAATATCATTATAATAAATAAATTCATGATATTAAATTTCAAATTTATTTTTTAAATACTTCATAAATAATGATCATCATATAACATAACATCTATATCAAAGAAGGCCAATTGAAGAAAAATCAATTACCGCTTTGGTAAAATTTGAACCGTAAACATACTGAAATAGATGTCCTAAAATGTATATGTAAATATAAATAATTTTAAGGGAAATAATAATAATATAAATTTATGGGTAGTATTCAAAAAAAATGAGTGATGTGGTGAATATGGTATTTGTCGCATGGATGTAAAATGAGAGATAAAAACTTCTTACTACTTCTGTATCTTTAGAACTGTAAACCCCAATAAAAAGAGATCCTAAAATGGACAATTAATTTCCCATAATTTTATGGTTATGAATCAAAAAATAAAATAATTTGGTGTATATAAACCACATAAATGAAGCATGGGGTGAATATGAAATTTATCACATAGAAAATAAAAGTGGGATGAAAATTCCATACATTAAGTATTGATTTACATCATTCACATTCAAACCTCATAAATAATAAATATATGTTTATGATATATATATTATAAATGAAACATAAATATATAATATAATATATTATTTAATTATGTCCATTCATTACTCATTTATTATCAACTCCTTGTAAATATCAAGTTTCATGAAATAACCACTTTTTTCATAAATGTATCGATTTATTATTTTTTGTCCTCTTACTTTTATCTTGGTTTCATCATCTCTTAAATATTAATAATAATATATTTATCATATTTTATAAATTAATTTTAATTTTAATACCTATCATGAAATATGGTTTTGGGAAGTGAAATTTGTTCTGATCATAGAGATGGTTGGTCGTACGTACGTTTGAGTAACATTTCAATTTTTTATAGATAATTATGGAAATCAGTTAAGAAAAAAATATCCATAATAAAAATAATATAATAAATAATATATTTATATTTAAATATAATTATACATATCATCCATGCGGATTCGTGATGTAATGATAGAGTCAGATTGCTTCGAGAAGGTGGGGGGCCTCCCATACATGAACAACATTGGCATCATTCTGTGAGTGAAAATGTCAGACATGAAATTATATATTATATATTTAGAATGATAAATATTTCATTAATATAAAAAATATTTCATCTATAACACATATTTATTAATTAAATTTTCCCTTATAATCCTACATGTATAGAGTTAGTGAAAAACGAATCACATCTCTTCATGAGGTGGTAGTCCACTACACGCTCGTGTGACAATATTTTATCCCAAACAGAATGAAAAGTAAAAAATTATTAATTTTATATAATGGACCAATCAGTATAATTATGTTATAATTATAATATATTATATTTATATCCTTCATCAAACCCAACTGTGATTGGTAGTAATGTAAAATTGAATGACATCAGTTCGCAAGATAGTAGTCTATTGTTTATTTGAATGATGATTTCGTAACCCATTTGATGAAAGTGGAGATTGTAATTGGTTAATACATTAACATAAAAATATATATATTTATATAAAAGATTATTCAGATACTATATCATCATGTTTTAATATGAATTATATGGAGGTGAATAATAAAATAAAATAAAAACACTCATTCTAGAAGATTACCTCTTATTCAGGTAACCTTTTTATGTTTTAAAAAAACATCCTAGGTTTTCCTTCCATCAAACAATATTTATAGGATGATAGGATGAATGTTTTAAATTATTATATCAGTTATTTTTCAAAACAAAAAGTTTTGATTTTATGGAAATGGGTGCATACGGGGTGGCCATTTATAAGTGTGGTGAGTGCCACACTTTTAATTTTTTAGAAGAAAAAGTTGTACTAAAATTTTTCTCCAGAACAAATGACACCAAATGGATTATTCCAGATCCGTTGACATTACAATGTCTATATATACATTGAATCTAGATTTTATACATTTTTTAGGTTATTTAAACACTTATATATTTAGTTTAACCCCAATAACTATAATTTTTTCCTTAAACATGATAAATAATTTTGAATGTTTTTAATATTAATTATGATAAAAAATTGTGCTGGTCTTATTAGAAAATAAAAATATTAATTATTATACATACGAAATCCATTTTTTAAAATTCAATTCAAATAAGTGGATAAAATATTGTGTTAAATTTATACCATAGATGTGACGAGAAAGAGGGTTTTCAAAGATACTATGGTCGAATGATAACCAATTTTTTAAACTGATTTCAAATTTTATTAAAATTAAAAAATTTGAATTAACGCATATACAATTGAATATATTTTTGAAATTTAAATAATTTAGAATATAAATGAACTGTATATATAATTTAAATTAAATGGCAGTTTTGAATTTAAATTTAGTATTTTCACTATTCATAAAAAAACAATGTTTTAAAAAAATTCTCAAAAATCCACCCTATGATAACTTGTTGAAGATTATTTTGAAAGTATTTTTTTTCTGATAAATTTTCTAAAATGCTCAAAAATTTGTTTCAAATTAAGTTCAAAACGTGGTGGTTCAATTTTTTGTTGAAAAAATATAGATATTATGCATAAAATAATATTTATTCATATCTCTTGTCTAGAAAAAACATAAGAATAATGTAAAATAGTTAATTGAATATTTAATATTGAAATATCATGAAAATTATTCACTAATATTTTTAAAATTTATTGAGTGAAAACATGTTTTTTAATATGAAATCAATTTTTTGAGAAATATTTTATCCACATTCAATTAATTATTTATTTTCATTTCTAATTAATTGGACAACAAAGAATTAATATTACATACATCTGTAAACCATGTGTTTTAATAATTTATATAATATAATTCATAAACTCTATTTCAATGGATGGTTTAGTACATTAATTTAATAACACTGTAATAACAAAACATATTTCATTTAATCAATGCGTTTCATTTAGTGCAAGATAAAATTAGAATTGCGTGTAACGATAAATATAGAAAAGATAAAATTTATTTGAAAATAATATTTCATCAAATATCAGAGTGTTTCAAGATATTTATAGGCTATAGAGTGTCAATATATTATTTTTTGAATTTATTTCATTCTAATTATGAAATTTAATTCAATGTTCCTACTATATTAGCTTCAGACTATTGATGGATAATCATAATCCGTGGTGGGAAACACAATTGTTTTTCTCTTTAAGAGTCTTTATCTGAATGGCCTTGTCAATTGGGACCATAGAAGGCCTCTCATAATTATACCTAAAATGTGGATGCCTAATTGACATGATATTGATAAACTAAAATTGGCTTCCAAATAGTATAATCATGGGTGGATAATGTGGGTGGTACCCATATAGGCCTCTATGGGGAGGCATGTGTGTGTGGAATCATAGTAAGCATCCACTTGGTGTTATGAGTGATTGATTCCTAGAATTCTATAAATTGGTATCTTGGTTGAGGGAATCCTAAGAAATCACCTTTATAAAATAAAGTCCTTCAGTAACAACCACTACATTTATGATTGAAATTTTCATTATAACTTTTTATGTATTTCATATTTGGGTAATGCAGTATAATATAAAGAACATTAATAAATAAATGGAAATAGAAAACTCATTATTATAAAAATATGAAAATTTATTTTACAAAATAACTATATTTATAAAAATTTAATGGTTTATAAGTGGTATATAAGAGTTGAATAAGAAAATAACTAAAATATGGAAATATAGATCATTTTGGTCACATAAAATATTCACAGTCATGATCAACACTATAAAAAGTGATTTTTTTAATTTCATTTTATGAATATGAAAAATATAATCCTAAGATAAAGAGAAGTTAAAGATGATGGATGTAAAAATGTGTTATTTATTTTATATAAAACACTTAGAATACTAATTGAATGGTGACATGACCATTTATAATAGAAATTTAACCATTGGGAGTTGTAACCAGGCCGATGAAGTAGTAAAATAATATATTTTAAATATTATGATATAAAAAATCTCTAATTTCTATTCATATACAATCAAATAAAACGTTACATATGATTTTATAAATGATTTAATTAGATAAAGAATAATTATTAATATGGGAAAAATATTTAATTTTTTTTTGTAAAAATATTGATAAATAATATATTTTAAAAAAATTACATTTATATAATAGATTAAAATAAAGATTATTTTTAACATGAAATAAAATTTGATAATAAAAAATTCAAGTTAATTTTTCTAAGGTTCATGAATTATGTTATGTTTTAAAAACTTCTATTTTTAAATTAATATGTTTTTTATTTCAAAAAAAAATTCATATAAATAAATAACTACTTTCACAAAAATAATTTAATTTTTTAACTAATACATTATAATTATATAAGAGTGATTTTATGTTATTTTTTAATGAATGTGATTATTTTTAATAGTGAATAATAAAAAAAATATTGTATTTTATATTATAAGAAAAAATACGATTAATTACATATGGGATTTTATAAGAAACCACTATATTAGTCACACATTCACATAATATTTTATTTTTTAAAAAATAATTATCAATTATTTTAGTCTTTGTATACTGTAACAAACTAATGAATATAATATTCAAAAACACCGATATCACCCCTTTAAGTACCACCCACATCTACCCATTACAATCCAGTTTCAAAAGAAATAAAAAATAAATTCCAAAATATCTCTCCATTTATCTCCCCTAATCTTACAATCATTGCACACATTCAATTTCCAATGCATGGTTCTTTAGTTTTTATCCTAAGTGTGAGCATCCAAAGTAATAGTTAATATTTTCAAACGAATTATTTTAAAATCATTTCTTCAAAAAACTAATTTAATATATTATATCCAATATAGAATAACATCAACAATATTATTAATATATATAAATTTTATTATATTAATTTAATATACATTATCATGACACCGCTCACTCTATTTTGAAAAGAAAAAGTTGATCATATTATGGTCGGTTCACCCCGTCCATAAACAAGTTATTTTATATTTCATCATCGTATTATTTGATGATTTAAATAAACTAGTAATGGATAAAAATAATCCAAAAAATCATATTATTTATTTTTTCCATGTTTTAGAGACAATAAATTACAAATAAAAATAATACCAGATAAGTTCATCATGGGCATAAAACCCGAATCAATGAACTTGTCGTATAATGGTATAATTTATTCTAGATGATACATCCATATTTCAGAACACAAGTGGATGTTTGGGAACATTTAAGCCTATATAATTATATTAGAATAATTTAGTTACACTTACAAAGTTATTGCCACTATATAAAATAAAATTTATAATTATTTATAATTTAATATGACCATCGAACAATATAAGGAACCTTCATACAAAGGTGAAAATAATTACTATTTTACAATAAATTAAATAAAAAATAAAAAATACAAATTATAAATGGAATATATATTAAAATATATCTGAATAAAGTATTTAATAAACTATTTGATTATAATATTCTAGGTTACTTGATTTTAATAAATGAGTTTTGGACCATAGGTAGTTAATCCTCTTAACCACCCTCTTTACTTTTGGGTAATATTATCTCTTACAATTTCTAAATTCTTTATCCACCTTATTTATATGTGATGATTGGATAATATACATATATATACATATACATATATAAATATTTCTTATATATATATCCTAGTTTTCATTATAATTATTTTTTTTAAATAATATTTGTTCTTGATGTTTCTTTCTAAAATCATTATTTTAGGGAGACATGTTTAAATAGAACTACTCAAATTATTATCTCTCCCCATGTACCACATAATCTAATAATTTTAAAATTATATTATCACATTAAGAAAAAAAGTATTTTATTTAAAAATATTTTGGATAATTTATTACATTTTGGAAAATATCAATCTCTTACATTCATTTAATATTATATACCCTTTTCTTAAATTCCTACAATATAAGTACATATCCAAACTTATACCTACACTATCTTTTGTTAATTTAATTTAATTGAATTAAATTTTAATGAAATAATCTTCCCTATAAACGAATAATTATGAATTCTTTACTCTCTTATTTATGTGAATCTCAACAACATTCCATTTGGTTGTTTTTGGTAAAAAATCATATAACACATTTCAATTTCATGGGTTTTTTTTCAGTTTATATGTCTTATTATTGATTACCATATATGGAAAACATATGATAGTGAATGTCATTAATGTGATGGGGGCCCAAGAATTATACATCCACCTAATACATTGAACATTTTTTAATCTCTTTAAATACCATGTATAGTGAGAGGTTGGTTTACCAAGAAAATCTATCATATTTTTCTTTGTAGTGAGCCTGGATGTGTTCTTATAATGTCATGTTTTGTTCCAAAATTCCTAATATTCAATGATACGTTGATATTATATTCTTCATTATATTCATCCATTTCAATATATAAAATCCTTCTACTATATTTTTTCATGATATATGTCGTTAATTATAAGTATTACTCGTAATATTGTTTTAGTTTGATTATTCCCCTTATTGGTATTTTTAGCTCACCCTATTCTTGTATATATTTCCTATAGATATCCTATGCTATAATATGAGATAAATGGAATTTCAATGAATGTTATAGATAATTGCTTTATTATAGTGTATCTTTTGTAGGTATTGTTGTATTATAGTTCCAATCTCCCTTATACACTAAACCTCTACATTTTTGAGTCATATTTTATGGTTATTTATATAAAAAATCATCATATAAAAAATTTATAAGGTTTTTGAATATATTTTTTAATAGATCAATGCATTTTTTGTGGATTAATACAATAAAACAATTTAAAACCCTATAGGTAATAAAATATATGTGAAACAATCCTAATATATTATTGATGTATAGAGTGTGTGGTTTCCTTATAATGACATTCATAACATGTTACAAATAAGTAGATGTGTGCTCTAACATAGATTAACATAAGAGAAATATCGATCAAAGTTTTTGGTTTGGTATTAACTCATTCTTCACTATATGCCCAACAAGTTATCATAAATACTTTATTTTTAACACTTAAAATATATAGGTATTTTGAAATTCACTTACTCTTTATAAACCACTATAATGGATTAATTATATTACTAAGAAATTTATTGATGCAATATATAACCTCTATGTTTCAAAACCTAATAATAAATTGAAAATGGATAACTACAATTAGACATATAAATTCATGATAAATATTATATATGTCATTTATGAATTATTCTATCTATGTTCATTGTATTTCATTTTATAGGATTATGATTTTAGATATCCTCACCCTAACAATCTTATAGTTCTAAATGGTTTTTTGTATAAGAATAATATTGATACAATAATTAATATTATTTACCCATGAGCATAAAATTTTTTATATAAACAATGTTTTATTCATTATTTTATATCATTAAATTATAGTTTAATAAATCAATCACCGCATAAAAATATGTAGCTTGAGTTTTCAATGAAAATAACATATGTGGAAAATAGTATATCTCAAGAATATAACTCCTCCACATTTAACATTTGTTGGTTTAATATAAGAAAACCAATTCATGATGCTATTATAGGAATTCAATATAATATTTGTAATTGGTTGGCTATCTATATATATATATCAAATATTAACTTCCCCACAGTGAAAATGAAATTAAAAAACATGAATCATTATCTCATTTTATAAAATTGTATTAAGTAGAAGGGATCTCCTTTGTAATGTCCATCTCAGGAAAGGATATTATTGAATTATCTGCAAGCATCTCCTAGTAAAATGATTGATACAAAGGAGAGGAATGTCCAAAATTACATTTCCATTATGATGACATAACTGTATGTATTCCCAAAATATTTTCTTAATATTCCTCATTTCCAAGATATTGAGTTCTAAATTAAATATATAACTAGATATTTATCCAAATCCAAGTCCCTATATAGATTTGAAACCTTTGAATCGGAGGAACTAAAGTAAAAACAATAAAAGAATCTAAATAACAATTCCATAATCCCAATTGGTTCACTAGGGGGTGTGACAGTGTGATTTTTTATGAATAATTATTATTCAATAAAATACTATATTGACAATAATGAAAAATATAATAAACATGAAAAATAAAATGTATTCCATAATGGGGGTTAATGACTCGTTTGATAAGCTTTTTTGGTCCCAATATATGACAACACTTTCTCATTTGATCAGATATCATCAAATATCGGTGATAGAGAAGGAAATAGAAAAGAATGACTTTGAAACAATGTATAGACACGTGATGTTAATAATGTTTCTAATATAAGTCAATAATGATACTATAATTACCATTTACACGATGATTAGTTCCTTTATAAATACATCCTACCAATTTTTGTTGTCCTTATAGATGAAATTATTATGTTAAAAGGTATTAAAATTAGAAAATTTTATTATTTTGTTGAAGATATTGAAAAATAGAATATAATAAATAATTTATTATGAATATTAATTTGGTATAGATAAAGTTACATTCTTGGTTTATCCTATCACCAAAATGATATTTAAATAGAGTATTATTTGATAATGAAAATCTCTAGGTATTCCAATTTTTATGTTTTTCACATTATACGGTTTTAATTAAATGGATTTAGGCTTATTAAAGGTGTTAAAATAAGTAAAGGCTTCAAAATATGGATGTGTTGGCCATAGGGGAGGTTAAAACTAGGAATAGATATTCATGATGTGAATGGATTCTATAAGGATTCCATGAATCCCTATTCAATATGTGAATTAGTTCATGATATGAAATGTAAATTAATAATGTTAATGGATTCTAGGAGGAATCTACGAATCATCAATCATTAGGTGAAATAGTTTCATGATACGAAAGATAAATTCATAATTTTAATGGGATTCAGGATATTAAAATAAGGATATGTGTTTTTAGTCATATAATTCAATTCCATGGATTGAGATGTGAATCCTAAATTCACATTAGGAATATACATTGTTTTATTAGATTTAATTCATTGAGAACCAATAATCCTTTATCATTTTAACTCTTCCTTCCTCCCCAAACCCTAGGCTCTATCTACGAGATTTTGCACTCTCCTATCCCCTTACCACTCATCACATTGATGCCTGAATTTCCATTAAATCATATGCATCAAATTTGGTATGTTTTTCTACAATAAGGACCAATTCTCACTTAATATCAATGGGAATAATCAATTATATATTATTATTTTTTGTTATATTAATTGTTTTTCACATTATCTAATGATTTTTTATGATATTTGATAAAATTAAATTCTTAATTCAATGAATTGGATTTTTTTAAATGTCTATAAAATGATTGTTTTCACAAGTAGATCTAACTTGGTGTCTGAGACATATCCTAACCTTTTTAGTTGTTTTTCATATTTTACCATAGTCCAATAGTTAAAAATTTATCACACTGGGAATGGTTCTATGGTGTGGTGCTTCTTATATAGTAGGATCGTAATACTTTCCATGATATGGGTTGTTTCACCAAATTTAGGAATACCTTGAATTATTTACATGTTTTTCTATTGGTTTTATGCATGATTATATCTATGCATGTGAAGCCCCATGATTCTAATGATTAATTCTTAATCAAATTTATGTTTGTTCACATGATTCCTTATGACCTATTGTAATATTGGTTTCATGTAGCTTATTATGAATATGGTACTTATTAATTTGAAATGATGTTTTTATGTAATTTCCATTTTGTAAAGTAAGTATTTGTATTCTTTATTTTACAGTTAATCATGATGGTTCGTCCTGTTAGAATATCCCCCATGAGGGATGTGTTAGGAGTTAGTTTATCATGCATTGTACTATCCCGTATGATGATTAATTGTCAAACATGATTAAGACTATCCCTATGTGGATGTGTTATGTGTATGACTGGTGTTCTTTTGGAATAGTGTCGAAGTATCTAGTGTCAGTCTCATAGGAACCAATATATGATTTGTAAATGTGTAATATATTTTTATTTATACCTATACCATGTTTCATTTCTTGTAATACACATTTATATATTATGCACTGACATTAACGGTCTTTGGTGGTGTCCTATTGAGTCTTGTATACAAACCACACTTAGTCATTTTGGTGTACATTTAGATTCATGAATAGGGATGTAATAAAGGATAAAGGACCTATACATTATATATGAGTTATCTAAAAATATTTTTTTGGAAACTTTTATATAGACATATGCTATATTTTATTGCTTTTATTTTTTTCATTCCCATACTTTGTTTCCTTTTTAGATTTAGTGTATTTGTTTGACATGAAATATTGATACTGCAAGGACTGGAATTTTTTATTTTTTGTTACATTAATAGTTATTTATTTATTTATTATAACTATTATGATTACATGGCATATAGGGAATACTCTCCCCAATAAAAATATTTTGTACCTTGTTTATAGTTATCAACATATTGTGTACAGATAGGTGCAAATGAGGTTCTGTGGAATTTACATATCATACACATTGGTCCAGGTCAGGGTGTCGCCAAAAGGTATAAGAGGACTAAATTTACTAACTTGTTCTTCTCCTACCAATTATTTTCTATGAGATGAATAAGAGATAGGATGGTTTGGAATATGGTATGGGACCTATGTAAGTTCCTATCTTAAATTATATAGTATACCTCTGAGATTCCATAATATCGGAATTTATATTTTCTAAAATCATGATAACATTAATTTAATTCAACATATGTGATGTATATGAAATTGATATGTTGATTAATCGGACATGTTATGTTGTAATGGATTATTCGAGGAACATGGGTTTAAATTTCATATATATATATATATATATTTCATTAGATAGATCCCTAATAATAAAATCCCTATTGAAATTATGATATGCATTTTATGTGAATTATTTCATGCAATCATTTTTTAGATTTTAATATTCTTTTCTAGAGTTTTTATATGTGTACCTATGAAATTTATTATTAAGCTAGATGATTATCATGGTTTTTGGGGAGAACTTATAGGGTTATGGACATTTTATGTGGTTTACCTCTTAGGTTAAACATTTTTGTTAACCCATTTGTATGATTATGTTTACAAATAGGGTTTCCTATTTATGAATTGGGAATTTTCTAGGGTTTGTTTCTGGTATTTCAGAAAATATATCCCCATAAATGTTTTTTTGTAGCAAGTTCCTCCACTTAATTAAAGGTAGAATGTGAATGAGCATGTTCTCTTATCCACTCAACAAGGTTAAGAAAAAGAACCCATCCAACCAAGACTCTACCAAATAGCACCTATTTTTGGTGGATCATCCCATAGGGGTAAGAAGATAATGGTAAAATCTATGTGTGACTTCAAACAAAGGTACCCCTAATCCTTATAAGGCAATATAGGACCTCATGATATTGAGGGAACGATGGGGGACATTGGGAGTATATTCTACCTGATAGAGACTCTAATGGACTGAAATGATGTTCTTCAGACCATCATTCCTTATTTCACAGCTAGATAATGTCGAGATATGGTTTTAAGGTTGTTATATGTAAATAGACTACATGTGAAACAGTCAAGGATCTCTACATTGAAAAAAACGTTACATGTGTTCTAATGTTGGACAGTTCTCAGGTATTCATGGATAAGTAGTAGGGAATAATGATATTTCCCTCATAATAAACATGTATGATGGTTTTGATTTACTTTTATCCTCCTCTAGAGTGAAATAAAGATTATTGATCAATGAAGATTTAGATTATCCTGGGCATAGAGAAAATATTACAAGCCATGCTCTTTGATCTGATCACATATACTATTTTTCATTATAAATCACTAATTCTAGTTATGAGAGTGGAATTGGACACAAAAAATAATAACACTCAAATATTAAATGTAATGTATATTCCTAAATAAATTTAATTTATTCGATATATTACATTATATGAAACACAATTCATAAATGAGCTATGATATAATATTAAATATTTACTTGTGAATTGGAATAGTAATGTGACTGTTAGGAAATGTAATCTAGCCATTTGAATAATAAACTCCCCTATGAAATTTTAAATATAATTTATCCACCCCATTAATCAAAATATGATATATTAATTTCATGGAACAAGTAAGTAAATGTTTTAAAAATGATAAATTAAATGTTTTTAGTTTTTGGGAAATGTAATCTTTTAATTATATATTTTTAATTAATATAATGATGTAAAAAAAGTTGTTTCATAAAATAGATTAATTAATTAATATTTTGTTTCATTATAATTAAAATATTGTTTTATAAGGCCGTAATGAATTTTTCAATGTGTTGTAAAATCTGTTATAATATATAAATCAGTATTTTTTGAATAACTGAAAATTTTATTTACAAAATAATATTCTCATATTTAATAAAATAATTTCAAAAAATATAGTCCATTTTTGAAATACTCATTTCTAAAAATGGTTATTGTAAATTTTTGTCATTTTTTTAATATAGTTGTATTTTTTGAATAGTTTAATACCACAATTTATGATAATTTTAATTATATGATAATATATTAATTATTGAGTCATGTTTGATGTATTGATGACATAAGCACTCATTGGTGGGAACTCACATACTATAGTTACAATATATTGTCATGGTAATTGTCATTATTAATAGTCTGGACCCAAAATAATAATCAAATGAATAAAATAGTTAAACAACGCCCTTCTACACCCCTACATGTACCACCCCTACCACCCCTTGTCCTAACACTTTATAAGAATTCAATTTTTTCAAATTTATTCCCAATTCTCTTCCCAATAATCTTACTTGTGCCTAATACCTTCTATTATTTCATAAAATACCAAACCCATGTGTCTTCAAGAGGTTCCCAATGAAACAATATTCAAGAGGTAAAATACTCCTTCTTTCTCATTTAATTTATTTTATTTTCTTATCCTTTCCTTAAATCCCTTATAAAAAGATTAACTGAAACACAAGTATCAAATATATTTTTTATTTTTATTTTTATACTGTATTACCTATCATCCATTCCCTTCTCATCTCTTTTATTTTTAAAAATCAAATCACCGTATGTGATGTGTCGATTCACCGCCTTCATGGATGATGAGTTTCCATTTTCCCTTACCACCATCAATGCTTGTTAGAAAACCATTATTACTTTTAAATAATATTTAAATATAAATATTATATTTCATACCATATATGAGAAATAATATATAAACATTATATTACATAAAGTGACATAAGTTGGATGTTCTTAAAATTTTCAAAATTAATTAATACATTTTTATCAACATGTTATCTTGTGGATCATCCTAATACCATATATAAAAATGATATATTAGACAATTTAAACATCTATAAGTTTAGTAATATTAAATAATTTCACTTCTAGATAAGTTTATCAAATTTTATAGAACTCCAATATTTATACTTAAGGGAACTCACTATAAAACCATGAAATGAATGTTTCTCCGAGAAAAAAATATTAAACATTATAACTCATCGAAATGGCCATAAATAAACATAATAAAGTTATAATCAATAAAATATATGTTTAATAGGTTCTAAATTAAGTTATTAATGATTCTAATTTTATTATCCCTAACATTAATTGCAATTGAAGAACACTTTTGGACAAAAGGTAAGGGTTTCCCATCTCACTTTCACTACTGTGAGATTTATTCCCCATTCAACACTAATTTCATGGGTTTTGTGAACATAATCTCCTTTAATATATCATATCATTAATACTATTATCTTTATTTAATTATATGTTTCATTTTTTCATTAATTTTATTTGTCATATTGTGTATCTATTTACAAATTTGTAAGGGAATTCATTATAATTTCCACTACATTCAGAATTACATGGTATTTAGAAGCTAGTTATTTTATTGCAGTGAATATACTACCCTTTTAGAGAGTTTTCATTAGAAATTACATTAATATTAAATATCCATATTCCTTGTACAATGGATATGATTGTTGTTTAATCTTTATAACTATTTTTATGTTGTGTTTACATTGAATGTTGTTTTAATTGTGGAAATATTGTTAAATTTATATCCTCTACTCAATAAGGATATTTTAATAAGGATTGTTTTTCATGAATTAAATATATATATGAAGAATTCATTAAACATTGTAAGTGATGGATGGGGCATGTTATAGCCCCTCGATGCATCTGTAGGTCTCATGAGACAAACTATATAGAGTATTGGATGAGACCTTACCCATTTATATAAGCTACTTATATGAGGCCATGATGGTATGTTTTTAGATGTCTTGAATTAAGAATACCTTATTTATGAGATTAGAAATTGTTAATAAATGTAATTATTCAACTAGTATAATATCCACGGTTAAATTTCGTTTTCATCTGATTATTTTTATTGAATTAACTAATATGCTTATATTCCTTTCATATTTTTCACAAAAGGATGATTGAATAGAATTTTTTATAGTAATTCTCCTCAAATTATTGTTTATATTTTATTTATGATAGATTATTCTTTATTCTTACAATTTATGATAATATGGGTTCATCCCTTTATTTATGTTGGACTCCTCATGTATTAATCATGTTTTAATGATCACAAATCTCTTTAATTATAACATGTCTTATTAATGATCACAAATCTAATTCAACCTAGTTAAACCCTATAAATTATATACATTCATGTGTATTTTTGTTTCAAGTTCTATCATTCTTTATGATTGTTATGCTCAATCAATTTCATGCTTATTACTCTTAAGTCTGAATATAGTTATTTGCATAAGTATAAGACACTATGAAGACCAGACACCATGAAGCAAGAAACAGTTAGCCAGACACCGTGAAGCAAGACACAGTTAGCCAGACACCGTGAAGAAAGACACAGTTAGCAAGACACCATGACCAACATAACGTGACGAAGACACTGTGACAAAGACACCGTGACCAAGACAACGGAATCCAAGACACCGTGAAGAAAAGACACCATGAAGATCAGAAACTGTGACACTCAGATCGTGACACTCAGACCATGACCCTGAGACACCAGGAAGGAGACTGTCACGACCCTTCCTCGGGGCTCATTCCATGACTACCCCAAGCCCACCTTTCATAGGCTAGGGGATGTCGACTAGCAACAAAGGTGTAAATCCAAGTAATAGGGAAGGCATTGCCTTTGTAATAGTAAAAAAACACAATAGAGTACACAAGTGAAGTAAGAAATAAGTACAACTGAGTACAAAATTACGTGCTGAAAAGTAAATGGGCCAGTATACAAATCCAACTAAAAGTATAGTACAACTGAGAAAGAAAGTACAATAGCTATAAAGTAAAGCAACATCCACCAAGTCGTCCTCTTGAAATCCCTCCCGATGTGTGGGTATAGATAGTCTCGTCGGTACCTCGGGTCCGTCCGACCGCTCCGTGTACGTCCTTCCAGGTGGTCCACCTCTGGATACCGTCCAGCTCCACAAGACTAAATCACGATTAGTGCTATCTGTCTTCTGCATCCAACACAATGTAGTCCGAGCATAGCCCGTGCATGGGTGAGTATACGATACTGAGTAGGGACCCCAAGACCCCCGAAGGTCTCCCAGAATCCACAAAGGATAAACCACAAAGGAAATATACAAACACAAAATATCAATAGACTATACTTAGGTATATACCAATACATATACCCAAGTCATCAATTTGAGTTCGGCTCCAACTCTCGAGCCCAAGAATAACACAGACCACACAGGAAAACAGTCAATCACCCCATTGGTAATGACTGAGAGACAAGACTCATCTCACACAGGTATACTACTCACAAAGAATGGTGGATACGATTAGATTTAGAATCATAATAATCTCTTATGTTGAACCCACCTAGGATCCTAGTACAGAAGTCGTCGCTGCCGAACCCACGTAGGATCAAAGTACAGAAGTCGTTGCTGCCGAACCCACGTAGGATCCTAGTACAGTAATCATAGCTGCCAAACCCACGTAGGATCCAAGTTCAGTCATCATCACTGCTGAACAAACGGAGGATCCAACTACAGTCTTCCTCGCTACAGAACCCATGGAGGATCCATGTACAGTCGTCATCGTCATCGAACCCACAGAGGATCCCAGCATGGTAGTCGTCATAGTCGTAGTCGGCTCTAGGGTTCCCGCACATAGCATAATTGATTCTAAACGGGTCCGCTACTCGAATAAAGGGGGGTAGATACATCAACATTCACGAAGTTCAGAGTTGATGTATCCTGAATTTTTGCCTCGTCAAAAAGAACTCAAAGCGACAGACGGCGCATCAATCGGACGACCGGTGTAAGAGATATTGGCCTTTTCATTCCAGGGGCTCGGTTAGAAATATTCACATTCCTAACTTGAACATTATCCAATTCATCCAAAGCTCACTTAGAGTATCAGAAAAGGACCGCCTCATCGAGACTGTCCTAGTGCTATAGAGGGTGCGTCGATCGGACGCACGGTCTTTAAATTATTCACATTTAAGTGGAAACGGGCCTGACCTGTTTTGCCCGGTGGGTTGGCAGGTCGGGTGAATCCTGTTTTGACGGGTCCAACCCAGTAGGGGTGTTGGACCAGCATGATGAAATGTGTGGCTTATCCCGCGGGACGTGGCCTGGCCGGATGGGGCACAACCTAACCCGGCCTGGAGGGGCGCAACCCGGCCTGGCCAGCCGACCAAGCGGTCCGGGGGGGGGATGCCCGAACTGGCGGTGCCGAGCGGTGCCACCCTCCCTAACCAGCCAGCTGGCCATCATGGCGCAAGCGCCCCGCATGGGCCGTCCGTAGTTCGTCCTGCGCGGCGCCCTCCTGGCGTCGTGGCTCTACTCCACCCGGCCGGCCGACAAGCCGACCGGTTCTCCTGCAAAAGGGGCCCAAAAAGAGGGCCACAATTACTTCTGCACAGCCGGTGTGGTGGCGCCGATGTACTCCATTATGTCTCTCTTGGTCGCGGATTTTCTTTGCATGTGTGACGACAGCCCTTGTTCCGTCGGCCTCTTCCGCGTTCTGCCTCCGAGCGGTGATTCCAAGAATATCAAGTTCTAGCGGAGGGTCGTCGGGCCGTGTTCGTTTTTCCCATTCCCTCCGCTTTAGGTGGTAAAACATGGACAAATTTGTTTCAGAAGAATCAATCAGGAATAAGTACAATTTTAATCAACTAAAAATTGTATAAAATCCACCTACCTCGAATATGGTTAATTCGTCATAGACGCAGAAAGCGATGTTGCTCCTTCAACGCCGGGAAAGAACCTTCATCATTGGAGATTTCCCCGTGATTTTATTTCCTCCCTTGATGCAGAGGAATTATAAGATTAGAGAAACATGGAGTGTTCTTCACCGAGCCATTCTTTGTTGAAGGTTGGTGTTCTTCGTCGGAGAAGAAAATCGTTCTTCGTTGAAGGAGATTAATACTTCTCCCTCTTTTCTCAAGAGCACTCTCCCAATGATTTTTCAACACAACAAAGCTCTCCCCAAAATAAAATATTTTTCTTGGCTAATATTTTATAAACAAATCTAATTCAAAATTCAAATACCTTAATTAATTAAATAAAGAGGTTAATTTCATTAATTAATGTATGATGGAAAAAATAAAGAGGGATAGAGATGGAGAGGAAGAGTCTCATTAATTAAGGGGGTTTCCAATTTATTGAAAGGAGTTTAAAGGTGTTTTGGGGGAGGTGAAATGTTGGGGCTCATGTGGGCCCCACCTATAAAATATCTACACATGGGTTGTTGGGTGGTTTTGGGCTCCACCAATAACTTCCCATGGGAGGGATTAACTTCCAAAGACATAAAATTGTCCCAAAAAATTTATTTAACATATTAACTAAACCCCAATTTTTAATTTACAACCCGCATAAAACACAACCGCGGTAAAGGTTCCCTAATGCAATTACTGGTGCTGCGAGTTCAGCGGTGCTCTCGGATTTCAATTCCAAGCACCTGTTAAAAAGATAGAAAAACCCGCTCATTCGTTCACTAATCGTACCCGAGCTAAACTTCAGAAACTGATTTTGAGCACATCGAGCCTCGGAATCAAGTGCCGTCAGAAGCCACCTTCTCGTAAAATTCCATAGTGTTTAATAAAAAAAATTCCATGAAATTTACGGGTCTTTACATTACTCTCACATTAGGGCTTTACATCCCGGTAAAGATACTACATAAACTAGGGAAACAAATGAGGGTACTGACCATGCATCTAAGCCTCCCGCTCCCATGTGCTCCCCTGGAGGTTCCCGTGTTGCCAACGACTGCACACCAGAGGAATAGACCGTCGACATAGGTCCCGCTTCTGTCAATCCTCAATATCCACCGGGACCTCCATGAATGTCTCCCCGTCATCGATGTCCAACACCCCATGATCAATGATGTGTGACGGGTCATGCACGTATCACCTCAGCTGAGATACGTGGAAGATGTCGTGCACCCGGTGCAACTGAGGTGGAAGGGCCAGGAAGTAAGCCACCTTACCTACCCTGCTGAGGACCTGGAATGGATCGATGAAGAGTGAATAAAACTTCCCACCCCTGCCAAATCTCTGTAGTCCACGTCAAGGTGAGACCCATAAGAAAACATAGCCTCCATCGTCATACTCTAGTGATATCCATCTCTTATCAGCATAGGAGTTCTATCTACTATGTGCAGTCCTCATTCGCTCCTGGATGATCTGTACATTCTCTGTCATAGCCTAAACCATCTCTGGTCCTACAAGTGCTGACTCACCAAGGTCAGTCCGGCACAGAGGTGATCTGCATGGTCGGCTATATAGTGCCTCATATGGTGCCATCATGATGGTGGAAGGGTAGTTGTTGTTGTATGCAAACTCCACCACGAGTAGGTGATCCTCCCAGCTATGACCAAAGTCAAGGACACATGCACAGAGCATGTCCTCGAGTATCTAAATGGTCCTCTCTGTCTGGCCATCCATATGAGGATGGAAGGAAGGTCTCTGGCATAGGTACGTCCCAAATGCCTCCTATAACCCCTTCCAAAGCCTGGATGTAAAGAGAGTGTCTCAATCGGAGATTATAGATGATGAAATCCATGAATTCGTAAAATATCCTAAACATAAAGTCATCACATGCTCTCTACTGAGCCCTGCTCTTTGATCGGTAGGAAGTGGGCCGACTTGGTGAGTTGGTCGACGATCACCCAGATAGAGTCGTGTGCCCTGGATGTACGTGGAAGCCCCGTCACGAAATCCATGGATATCCTGTCCCACTTCCACTTCAAAACCTCTAAGGGTTGTTCCAAGCCTGATGGTACTTGGTAATCCACCTTCACTTGCTGGCAAGTGAGGCATCGTGAATCAAACTCTGCTATATCCTTCTTTATACCCATCCACCAGTTTTGTCGTTTGAGGTCCTGGTACAACATCACTACTCCTGGATGCACCACTAGAGGGGAAGTGTGAAACTACCTCAGCACCTCCTCCTGTAGTGAAACTGGTACCATGGTACGTCCCCTGAAGAGGATTACGTGCTCTCCTCCTTTATGAAATCCATTAGGCTCCTGCCTTGTGGAAATCTGAACACGTCGCGTCTCACAGTCAACGTCCCCAAATTGTGCCTCTCTGACCTGCTGAAGTTGTAGAGGAGCGACTGTGAGTTATTGTAGAAAGGATCCATCATCTCTATCCATGAAGGATATCTGTAATATGTCTAGCTGCTCCATCGTCTCCCCTAGCAGTTGTATGCTCGATCTCCTGCTGAGAGCATTAGCTACTACGTTCCCTTCCCATGAGTATATACTATCTCAAAGTCATAGTACAAGAGGAAATCGAGCCATCACCGCTATCTCAGGTTCAGGTCCTTCGGTGAGAAAATGTACATGAGACTCTGGTGGTCAGAGTAGACTGTAAATCACTCTCCCATCAGATAGTGTCGTCACATCTTCAGGGCGAAGACCAATTCTGCTAACTCCAGGTCATGGGTAGCGTAGTTATGCTCTTCTTGAATCAACTTCCATGAATCATATGTGATCACTACCTACTTCTACATCAATACACACCTGAGTCCAGTCCCTTATGTGTCACAGTAAACTACGTACCCTACCCCCTCATCTGTTAGCCTCAAGATGGGCGCATTGGTAAATCTCTGACCTTGCTCCTTAATGCTCTACTGACATCTATCTTACCATATGATGGGTTTCCCCTTCTTTTTCAAAGATGATAGCGGTGTTAAAACTCTAGAGAAGTCTGGAACAAATCTATGATAGTACCCAGCCATACCTAGGAAACTCCACACCTCCGTCACACTCCTAGGTGGCTCCCATGCAAGTACCGCCTCGATCTTCGCTGGGTCCACTACAACCCCAGCCTCTGAGATGATGTTCCCCAAGAAGTGAACCTCTCAAATCCAAAACTGGAACTTTGATAGCATACCATAAATCTTCTACTCTCGGAGTGTGTCCAGTACAACATGTAAGTGGTAGTGTGCTCCTCCTCAGTAGTCGAGTAAATCTGTATGTCTTCGATGAAGACTACGACAAAACGATCAAGGTACGGCTAGAGTATCCTATTCATGAGACTCATGAACACGGCTAGAGTGTTGGTCACGCCGAAGGGCATAACCAAGAACTCTTAATGGTCGTACTGACACCTGATGGCCATTTTCTGCACATCCTCATCTCGAACTTTGAGATGGTGATAGCCTTACCTGAGGTTTATCTTCAAGAAACATCATGCTCCCTTTAGCTGATCAAAGAGGTTGTCAATCCTTGGGAGTGGGTAATTGTTCTTCATAGTCACCTGATTCTGGCGACGGTAGTCGACACATAGTCGTAAGCTCCCATCTTCCTTCTTGGCGAATAAAATTAGAGAAGCCTATTGTAAAACACTGGGTCGGATGAATCCCTTTCCTTGTATGTCTTCCAACTGTACTCACAGATCCCGAAGCTCAGCGGGAGCCATATGATATATTGGAGTAGATATGGGTGTTGTCCTAGGGTACAAGTCAATTTAGATATCTACCTCCCTACGAGGAGGTAGTCTTGGAATATTTTCAGGAAAAATGTCTGCATACAAATCCAACACAACAAGAAAACTCAGACTCTGCACACCAACCTCTCCAAGGATGAGACTTGCCAACTGATGTGTGATCGGCTACCCTCTCCCCTGCGTAAGTCAATCATGCGCTTCAAAGACTCCCTTCTCATTGGTGAAGTTGAACCTACTCCCATCTGTGTGGACACACCACACTTTGTTCCTAATACAGTTGATCTGGTCATGGACTGTAGATAACCATTCCATACCTAGGATGATGTCATAAGGGCTCAACGCCACTACAAGAAGTTCCCAGCCGAAGCTCTCACCTCCTATAGTAAGCTCCCACTATCGCCACCAGTGCGTAATTGTCGAGTATTCTCCCGTATGAGTCTCTAGCGGTAAGGATCGATCCAACGGCTCCGTCGGAATCTCTAAGCTCTGAAGAAGGGCAGTGGAAATAAATGAATGACTCGATCCAATGTCTATAAGAACTGTAAAAAGGGTGGAGTAGACACAGATAGTACCTCGAATCATCTCAGGTGTGCCATGGTCATAGGCCTTGACTGCCTGGAGGTGAGCCTGCCACTGTCTGCTAACTCCCCGTGGTCGGGGTTGTCCTCCTGGTGGTGGTGATGGTAGAGTCTCAAAGCTTTGTCCAACACCCACTACTCGGCTAGCTCCCCTGCCTCGTCTTCCTTCTCCCTATAGATATCCATGATCGAACATCTTCCTCTGCCTGGGAGGTCCCTCTACTGTCTACAACTCGTCTGCATTATAGGTCGGGCAGTAACGAGCCATGTGGCCATGCCCGCCACATGCATAGCACTGCCTGCCCCTCTTATGGCTGGCTCTGCTTCATGTGCCCCGCACATCCGAACAAGTATCTAGTGGTCACCCACCAAATGGTCGGGTCTGCTTGGACCTCTTTGACATTTTTCTACTTCCAGCTACAGAAGACTCCGCTACGTGTCGCCCTGTGGTGTGTCTGACTGCTTGTGTCGGCTCAGCAAGAAAGCTCTTCACATGAAAGGATTGCTCAATCACTCCTTCCTACGTCGGAATGCTGAGGGAGACCATCAAAGCCCTAATCTCATGCCTCAGTCCCTGATCAAAGGTCCGGGCGCAAAATAATGGGTCACGTACCTTGTCTGTGGAGTAGTGAGATTGGTTGGTAAACATCGCTGAATACTAAGCTACTGTCATGTTTCCCTTCCGCATGTGAAGTAGCTCCTGAATCTACACCGCACGAAGGGTGGCGGGAACAAACTCTAAGAGGAAGAGACTCTCGAGGTCCTTCCAAAGTAGAGATGCCTATTCATGAACCTGGATCATCAGGCTCCACCATCTACCTGCTACTGTGTGCAGTAGACTCGTGACATGGATAAGCATAAGGTCAGATGGTGTCTCTACCAATCTGAAGACTATGATGATAGCCTCTAGTCAATCCTCGGCTACCTGAGGGTCTGTCTATCCATGGAACATGGGCGGACTCTGTCGCTAAAACTCATGCAGTGTACTCAGGAAGCGTGCACTCTCTGCTGCTGGGGCTGGTGGTATCGGTGGCCCAGTGGGTAGTGGTACCGCTGGTTTCTCCACTTTAATGGGGCCCTGCACCGAGGCCTCATTGCTCGGTTGGATTCCATCTCACATGTAACTCAGAAATCTAGATGGATGCCTTTGTGGGGCCATCATGGAATGCAGTAGGTGCGCCATGGTTAATACAATATACCTGGTGAGATGAAACAAAGTAATCATAAAGAAAACATTTGAAACACACATGCAATCAATGTTTTCATGCACTGAGTCAGAAATCAGAAGTCAGGATCCTGGTGTATGGATACGTTGGCTGCCGCCCCAACATTGGACTCCCTGAACTGATAAGAACACTCAATACTCTAAAAACTATTTCTTTACTTATATAAATTATCAGAGCCCTGTGTTCTGTGGTAGAACCGACTCCTCAGATATCAATTTGTCACGACCCGTCCTCAGGGCCCATTCTGTGACAACCCCAAGCCCACCTTCCATAGGTCAGGGGCAGGCGACTAGTTCCAATGTAGTCAATCCTGGTAATAGGGAAGGAATTTCCTTTATAATAGAAAATAAACACAATAGAGTACGCAAGTGAAGTAAACACTAAGTAAAATTGAGTAAAAAAGTAAGTGCTGGAAAGTAAATGGGACAGTATAAAAACCCAAATTAATGTATAGTACAATTGATAATGAATGTACAATAGCTGTAAAGTAAAACAACAACCACCAAGTCGTCCTATGGGAATCCCACCTAAAGGATGGATACCGATAGTCTCGTCGGTTCTTCAGGTCCGTCTGACCGCTCCGTGTACATCCCCCCAGGTGGTCCACCTCCGGATACCGTCCAGCTCCACAAGCCTCAACTACGATCAGTGATCTCCATCATCTGCATCCAACGCAATGTAGTGTGGGCATAACCCGTGCAGGGGTGAGTATACGATACTCAGTAGGGACCCCGAGACCCCCAAAGGTCTCCTATAATCCACAAATGATAAACCACAATGGAATGATACAAAAACGAAATATCAACCGACTTTACTTAGGTATATACCCTTACATATACCTAAATCATCAATTCCAGTCTGGCTCCAACTCTCAAGGCCAAGCACAACGCAGTCCACATAGGAAAGAAGTCAATCACACCGTTGGTAATGATTGCAAGACAAGACTCAGCTCACACAGGTATACTAATCACGAAGAAGAGTGGAGATGATTATATGTGGAATCCGAATCATCTCCTCTGCCGAACCCACGTAGGATCCTCGTACAGAAGTTGTCGCTGCCTAACCCACATAGGATCCATGTACAGTAACCATCGCTGCTGAACCCGTGTAGGATCCATGTATATTCTTCATCATTGCCGAAACCGTGGAGGATCCATGTACAACCGTCCTCGCTGTAGAACCCATGGAGGATCCAAGTACAGTCTTCATCATTGTCGAACCCACGGAGGATCCCAGCACAGTAGTCATCGTAGTTGCAGCCAGCTCTAGGGTTCCCACACACAGCGTAATCGATTCCGGGAGGGTCCAATCCTTGAGTAAAGGGGGGTCAATACATAAACTGTCACGAAGTCCAGAGTTGATGTATCCCGATGTTACTTCTCATCAAAAGGAACTCAAAGCGACAGAAGACGCGTCAATCAGACACCCGGTCTGAGATATATTGGATTTTTTGTTCAAGGGGCCCGGTTAGAAATATGCTCGTTTCTAACCCATACATTATCCAAGTCATCAAAAACTCACTTAGATTATTTCAAAAGGTTCGCCTTGTCATGAGGGTCCTCGTGTCGTAGATGGTTCGTCGATCGGATGTGCTATATTTAGGTTATTAACCTTTAAGTGGAAACGGGCCTAGCACGTTATGCCCGGTGGGTTGGCATGTTCGGTCATTCCTGTTTTGATGGGTCTGTCCTAGAAGGGGTTTCGGACCCGTCAGAAGAAATGTGTGGCTCGGCCCGGCCCGGCGCGGCCCGGCTGGGCTCGGCCAGCTGGACGAGTGGTCTGGGGGGGGGGGGGGGGGTCTGCCCGAACTGGCGGCGCTAAGTGGTGCTGACCTCCCTAATCGGCCCACCGATACCATTCGCCCTTATAGGTGCAAGCGGCCCGCATGTTTAGGCCGCAGTTCGTCGAGCGTGGCACCCTCCTGGTGCCGTGACTCTCCTCTGCCTGGCCGGCCGAAGGGCCAGCCAGTTCTCTTGCCAAAGTGGCCCACATAGTGGGCCGCAGTTCCTTCCACATAGCCAGTGCGTTGGTGTAGGATTCCTCCGCCCCAGCTCCACATTCCCAGCACGGCGCAATGACACCGTGCTTCCTCCGCTGCGGCTCGCTTGGCAGCGGCTTTTCTTTGAATGTGCGACGACGGCCCTTATGCCACCGTCCTCTTACGCGTTCCACCTCCGGTCGCCGATTCCTAAAATATCATGTTCCAACGAAGGGTCGTCAGGTCGTGTTCATTCGGCCCACACCCTCTGCGTAAGGTGGTAAAACATGGCCAAATTCGTTTCAGAAAAATCAATGAGGAACAAGTACAATTTTAATTTACTAAAAATTGTATACAATCCCCCTACCTCGAATATGGTTCGTTCATCGTAGACACGGAAAGAGATGTCACTCCGTCAACGTCGGGAAAGAACCGTCGTCATTGGCGAGTTCCTCATGGTTGTATTTCCTCACTTTCTGCAGAGGAAGTAGAAGATTGGGGAAACATGAAGCGTTTATCAACGATCCATTCTTCGTTAAAGGTGGGTGTTCTTCGTCGGAGAAGAAAATCGTTCTTCATTGAATGATATGAATACTTCTCTCTCTTTTCTCAAGAGAACTCCCCCAATGTTTTTCCTACACAACAAAGCTCTTCCCAAAATAAAATATTAGGATTGGATAATATTTTATTAATAAATCCAATTCAAAAATTAAATCACTTAATTAATTAAATGAAGAGGTTCATTTCATTAATTAATCTATGTTGGAAAAAATAAAGATGTAGAGAGAGGGAGAGGAAGAGTCTCATTAAATAAGGGAGTTACCAATTTATTAAAGGGGGTTTAAAGGAGTTTAGGGGGTGGTGAAAGGTTGGGGATCATGTGGTCCCCACCTCTCAAATATCCACTAATTGGATGTTGGGTGGTTGTGGGATCCACCAATAACTTCCCATGGGATGGATTAACTTCCAAAGACATAAAATTTTCCCAAAAATTTTATTTAACTTATTAACTAAACCCCAATTTTTAATTTACAACCCGCATAAAATGAAACTATGGTAAAGGTTTCCTTAAGCAATTAACAGTGCTACGAGTTCACCTGTGACCTCAGATTTCAATTACGAGCACCGGTTAAAAAGATAGGAAAACCCGCTCGTTCGTTCACTGAACATACCCGAGAAAAACATCAGAAATTGATTCCGGGCACACCGGGCCTTGGAATCAAGTGCCGTCAGAAGCCACAGACTCGTAAAATTCCAAATTTTTTATGAAAAAAATCCTTTAAATTTACAGGTCTTTATAGAGAAACCGTTTTCTCAACTTACTGTTACACCGTTTCTTAAACAATTTTTTCGTCTTTCAATTTAATGTTTAACGATCATATATAATGCCTTCAATGCACTGACATAATTAATGTTTATTTTTAGACATAGTATGAGGTACGAGGTACAAAGCAGATGGAACCTGTCGGCCAAAACTCATGCATTCGATAATAATGATTGGAGAGTTCCAAATGACAATATCGTGCGATACTGAACAGAAAAAAAGCATGTGAGCATGACCACGAAGAACATTTTTGTATGTATTTAAAAGAAAGAACTTTCAGATTCATGAAATCCGACCTTGATGAAGAACACACAAAGTACACTGGAATCTAGAGAACATCCTTACATTATCAATGTTCATGAAGAACACAAGCTAAATCACGACACTCTGTTTTTCAAGACAAAAATCATAGAAGGACTCAGAAGCATTTCTGATCAAACAAAGGAGTCCAGAGATGCACTTCAAATCACTAGATCATTCTAAACTCATATCTACTCTCTATCAGTGATTCTTTTACTTTTATTTCGAGAATTGTGTGTACTCTGTAAATTCCACACACACCCTGACACATGTGCTAAACTGAAGGATTTTTAAATCATTACAACAAACTCTCTATTTTTGTTTACCCATGACAGCTGTGGAAGAGGTCTCTGTGTGGCCTGGTTATTGTTTTTATCTACCCCTGAAAACTGTGGAAGAGGTCCCTGTGTAACCTAGAAAGTCTTTTTAATTTTTTTAACCCCGATCTAGGGTGTAGATCAATTTTTATTTATATAATCTGCTTGGTGGCAGGTGATCACCAAGTGGAGTGGAATAGGTCTCGGCATGAAAGGGAACCACTTTTTTTATATCCGTTGTGCTATTTAATTTAGTCTTCCCTATTTTACTGCATTACTTCATAATTCAGAAAACACTAATTTTACATTGATAGTTATTCTTGGAAAGAAGTTATAACTGATTTGTATTAGTAGGATAACTTCGAATGTAATATTAATAATACTCATTATGATTACTGAGAATTAATCAATCTTCTAAGAAGTTGTTTAAATAGTCAAACTCTTATAACTGTATAACCATAATTTACTAGGCTGTATTTTTTTTTTGGGGAAACCCATTTCTTTTAAAATAACATTTTTGTAACAAAAATAATTATAGTCACATTATTTACCCCTCCCCTCTTGAGTGAACTATTCTTACCAACATTTGGTATCAGAGGGATGTTTTATGAGGACTCTGTGTATTTTTACACCACTGTGATTGTAGTTGTCCTTTAAAGACTTGTAAATTTCTCTCAATTTAAAATTTATATCTCTTTTAAAGTAATTTGTTATTATGTATAATAGATTGGAAGGTGATGCAACCAACATACCACCATTATTTAATAGAAAAAATAATTCTCAATGGAAAATTAAAATGAAAATGCATTAGAGAGTATGGGCTTTTAAATCTGGTCATCCATTATAGATGAATACAAACATCATGTGAATGAAAGAATTACATGGGATTAACCTACAAAACGTGCTTATAATAACAATTGTAATGTAATGAATGATTTATACTATTCCTTATGAGTTGATGAATTTAATAGGTTTTCTGCTTGTAAGACTGCCCATGAAATTTGGGATACCTTGTCTGTCTCACATAAAGGCTCATCTAGTGTAAAAGAAATGAGACTTAATACTTATACTATAAAATATGATAAATTTAAAATGAAACCTGATGATTCTATTTATGACAGGTATCTCAGGTTCAATGAGATTTTCAACACAATGACCACTCTTGGAAGAGAAGTCCCTGCCAAAGAAAATATCATGGGAATCCTTAGGTGTTTACCAGACAGATGGAGGGGAACCTCTGTCTCTATTAGAGAATCATGTGACATCAGTAAGCTACCTCTATAAAAACTCATTGGGAAACTGGTGATGTATGAGGAAGACCTGAAAGTAAACAAATAAGATGAGGATGGACCAAAGAGGAAATCTGTAGCATTCATGACCACCTTCTCAAAGCACAAAGACAAAGGGAAACTAGAAGCTTCTATAGAAAGTTCCACCACTAAACAATCATCACCTGACAGTGATGAGGATATGTATCAACTAACCAAAAGATTCAAAGGATTTTACGAGAATAAAAACTTTTTCAGAAAGCCTAACTTCAAGGGAAGGTATGATCAAAAAGGAAACTAAAAAATGACTGGAAAAGAAGTGACAAAACTGATGAAATTGTATATTAAGAATGTAAGTGCAAAGGACATATAAAGGCTGACTATCAAAAACATATGTATAAGACGAAGTATGAGGGAAAGGACAAGAAGTACGAAAAGGCAATTAAGGAAACCTAGAGTGCCTCTAAGGATATTTCATGCAACTCAGAGACATCACATGATAAACACGCTAACAAATCCAATATGTGTTTTATGAAAAACACATCTGAGGTAACACATAACTCTTCTACGCATAATTCATACTATTATGAAGAGGAAATTTACTCTAAATATATGACTAATGAAGATATGTTTGAATATTTAAACATTATTGAGGAGACATGCAATTAATTAAAAGATAAATATAAATCATTGAAGAAACAACATGATATCACTGTAAATGTTAAATATGAACTTACTACCGAAAAGTATAAAATTCTCAACTACTCAAAGAAAACAATGAATTAAAAATGTCTAATAAGCAATTAAATAGTGATTTAAGAAAGCTTACTAATCGGAAATATACCCTTTCCCAACTGCTAGGAAAACTGTTTTCCCTCAAATACAATAATGGCATTGGTTATCAACCTGGTAAAAGATACCATAGTAGAAAAAATTTTGTTTCAAAGTCTAGGACATAAAATTTTGTTCCCAGTTCTGGACACAACTCATCTCGCTCGAGTCATGATACTTACTCTACTGTTTCAAGTTTTTTTGGAACAAATACAATTTATTTTTCAAATTCTTTACACTATGCTTATAGGAAACCTATGAAGCAAATATGGGTTCCTAATGCACTTATTACTAATGTTACTAGACCAAAAAAAGTATGGGTGCCAAAATCTATCATTGCATGATCTTGTTATAGGAAATCTTCATGAGGAGCTCCTGCAAGAATCTATTGTACTTGGACAGTGGGTGTTCAAGGAATATGACATGAGACTATTCATGCTTCAAGAATATGATAAAAATAGATGGATGACATGTCACATTTTGTGACAATAACAAAGGGAAGATCATTGGCTTAGGCAAGATTGGTAATTATGATTCAATATTAATTTCTAAAGTAGTATATGTTAATGGCATAAAATATAATTTTCTTAGTATCTCATAGTTATGTGATGATGGATATCATGATAAATTTGAAAATGATGTCTGTAATGTCTTTAATTTTAATGTTGAATTAGTATTTTCAGCATCAAGGAAAAAGAATGTTTATTCTGTTAATTTAGATTCCTTAACTTTTCCAAATACTTCATGCTTATGTGTATTTCATAAATAATCTTGTCTCTGGCATAGGATACTAGGACACTGTAATGTTCACTCCCTTTGAATGATAACTATAAAAGGCAGAGTTAAAGACTTACCCAAACCTGAGTTTCCAAAAGACAAAGTGTGTAATCCTTGTCAAAAGTGAAAACAACACAAAATCTCTTCCAAATCTACGAAAGAAGTCTCCACTTCCAAACCTCTCAAGTTTGTTCAAATGGATTTGTCTGGACCATCTAGAGTTTCTAGTTTAAATGGGAAGAGCTATGTTTTTGTTATAGTAGATGATTTCTGTAGATATACCTAGACCTTCTTCCTAGCTCACAAAAGTGAAGTCTGCTCTTATTTTACAAAGCATACCAGGTCTGTAGAAAATATTAGTGGACTGAGAATTAAATCTTTAAGAAGTGATCATGGCCGTGAGTTTGAAAGTCAAGAGTTTGAATCCTTTTTCTCACAAAATTCTTATAGTCACAATATCTCTTCCCCTAGAACACCTCAACAAATGGTGTTGTAGAATGAAGAAATAGAACCCTTATAGAAATTTCTAGAACAATTCTTTGTCAATATGACTTACTAATTTACTTTTGGGCTGAAGCTGTTAATACCACATGCTATATAATCAATAGAGTCTTGATTAGAACAATTTTCAAAAAGACCCCATATGAACTCTACAACAATAGGAAGCCTATGGTTATTTACATTAGTGTTTTTTGCTGCAAAGTCTTTATTCTCAACTCTAAGGATAATCTTGACATATTTTCATCCAAAAGTGATGAAGGAATTTTCATAGATTACTCAATATCAAGTAAATCTTATAGAGTATTCAATAAGAAAATTAAATGTGTTGAAGAATCTATTCATATAATGTTTGATAAAACATATCCACATGATCCTAGAACCATCATAGAAAATCTAGTGGATGATGTATCAAATCTAAACATCAACTCAAAATCCTCAAAATCCTCTGTGAAAGAATTGGTGAAAATTCTAATTATGGAAATTCTCTTCAATCGATTCATAATGAACCAGAATTTGTTGATGAACCTGAAATCACTAGTCCCTCTTTTTCTAGAAAGGGTATAACCCTTAGAAACCATCCCTTAGATTCTTTTTTAGGAGACTTAGAGAAAGGAACACAAAATAGAGCTTCTCTTAGAAATATGGTGGAACATCAAGCCTTATTATCACAACTTGAACCTAAAAACATTGATGATTACATCAACGGTGAGTTTTGGGTTATGGCTATACAAGAAGAACTAATGCAGTTTGAAAGAAACAATGTTTGGAATATTATTGAAAGATTCCAGGACACTTTCATAATAGGCACTAAATGGGTGTTTAGAAATAAAGTAGATGAAGTTGGAAACATAGTTAGGAATAAGGCTAGATTTGTTTCACAAGGCTATAGTCAAGAAGAAGGAATTGACTATGAGGAGACCTTTTCTAAAGTAGCCAAACTTGAATCCATCAGAATCCTACTTGCTTAAGATGCACATCTGAATTTCAAAATAAATCAAATGGATGTTAAGAGTGAATTCTTAAATGGGTATATAGATTAGGATGTCTTTGTTGAACAACCCCCTATATTTACAAATCCTCATTTTCCCAATCATATTTTCAATATGTCAAAATCTTTATATGGTTTAAAACAAGCTCCAAGAGCATGGTATGACCGATTAAGTACTTTTCTTATTTCCAAAGGATTTACAAAAGCAATAGCTGATCCTACCATCATCATAAAACTAATTTCTAATGATGTTTTAGTTGTTCAAATCTATGTAGATGATATTATTTTTGGATCATAAATTTTTTTATTATGTATTGATTTTCCTAAAATGATGCAAAACTAATTTGAAATGAGCTTAATGGGTGAACAAAAATTATTTCTTGGATTTCAAATCTTTTAAAATAATGATGGATTTGTTTTAAATAAAAGTAAATACACTAGATATCTTATCAAACATTTTGGATTGGATAGAACTAAATGTAGTGACACTCCCAAGAGTACCACCTTTATGTTGGATCATGATGAAGGTGTAAAATCCGTTGATCAATCAATTTTTAGAGGAATGATTGGATGTTTACTTTACTTAACTTCTATCCGTCCAGATATTATGTTTATTGAAGGTATGTGTGCTCATTTTCAAGAAAACCCTAGAGAATCTCATTTAATTGTTGTAAAGAGAATTTTAAAATACCTCAAGCATACACCGAATCTAGGAATTATCCTAAAGGAAAATCATTTGAAATAGTTAGTTATTCTGATGCTGACTTCGGTGGCTATAAGTTAGATATAAAGAGAACCTCTGGATCATCTCACCTTTTAGGCAAGTCACTAATATCATGATGTAGTAAGAAACAAAGATATGTTGCATTAACTACTGCTGAATATGAATACGTAGCTGCTGGCAGTTGTTGTACACAAATTTTGTTGATGAAACACACATTACTAGACTATGGATATCAATTCAGACATGTACCAATAAATTGTGACAACAAAAGTGCTATTAACATCTCAAAAATACTATTTGACATTCTAGGATAAAAAATATTGATGTAAGACATCATTTTTTTAGAGATCAATTTCAAAAAGGTGATATCACCTTGGAATTCATTAGCACTGAATATCAACTTACTGATATTTTCACTAAACCATTAAATTCTGAGAGAATAGACTACATCATTCATGATCTTGGCATGATAAATCTCTAATAGATATCTTACTTTCCTTACTGTTCAATATTTTACTATTTTTCACTGTATTGTTTCATGATTATTGTTTCTCAGTTACTGTCTCTCACGTTTACAATCTCACTGTTAGCATTTTTCATTCATGGTCGGACATTTACAGTCTCACCATAGTGTACAATGATTGTCTCACTGTAACGCGCACTGACTATCTCACCATAACGTGCACTGATTGTCTCACCATGACATTTGCTCACTGTCTCACCGTGATGACTACTCAATGGCTCACCATGAAAATTCCTTATAATTTTCTTTAAATTCATATCACAGTAATTTTTATATTCACCTCTTTTACATTCCCGCATTTTTGTTTTTGTGACAATTGACATTCCCAAATGATAAAACAAATAGTTTTCACTCGGTTCATCTCACTACTACAAAAACAGGCAAGGGATACGCTTCACTTTTATAAGCGCTAAAAAAGCGCTGATATAGGTGTCCTTTATCAGCGCTAAAAAAAGCGCTGATAAATGGTCGCCTTTATCAGGGCTAAAAACAAGCACTGATAAAGGCCCCCTTTATCAGCGCTTTTTTTAGCGTTGATAATGGCCCCCCCCTATATCAGTGATTTTTTTAGCGCTGATAAAGGGGACCCCTTTATCAGCTCTTCCTTAAGTAGGGCTGATTAAGGGGGGATTTATCAGCGCTTTTCCAGAGTGCTAATAAATGTTGAGTTCAAAAAAAAATCTTTTTCCAGGAAAAATAATATTTTTTTATATAAGTATATTTATATTGATATAAATACAATATAAATTTTTTAAATATGTTATAGATACATAAAAATAGACTATTAAATTTAATATATAAGAAATTTATTGAAAATGGCTTCAAAATATTTTTAAAAAATATTATTAATTAATAATTTTCTAATTATTATCGATTAAGAATCATTTCATAACAATTGGAGGACACAAAAAATCAAAATAATTAATAAAAGATCTAAAATATGTTGATAATGTAACTCAAACATCAAACAACCATAACTTTTGATCCGGGTGTCCGTTTGAGCTCTACATCACATCAAATCGAAGCCTGTGTTGAGCTCTACGCTCTAGTGATCGAGTCAAATCCTTGTTCACAATTTTCGAGCCCAAAAAGGCCCAAAAGTACTCCCAAACCGAGTTTTTAGTCGGGATACCCCGATTTGTTAACATTCAAACAATTATAACATCTGATCCAGATGTCCGTTAGGCCTATACAACATATCATATCGAATATTGTTACATTTTATTCAATTTTACTTGTTGTGGCATTGAAACCGAATTCTAGATTATATGTTATGGTTGTTTTAACATATTATTTCTTTTCAAACACACATATATTTTAATTTATTCATAAATATATATGTGTCTGTGTGTGTGTGGGTGTCTATCTGTGTGTCTGTGTGTTCTATATATGAATATATGTATCTATGTATGTATTTTTTTATTTACATACTTATAAACACACATCAGAAACATATTTTTTCATAAATTTATTTAAAACTAATCTTTATAAGTACATTCTATGGATTTTCAAATACACATATATATGTATTTATTTTTAAATATATATGTGTTTGTGTGCGTGTGTGTCTACGTGTGTGTCTGTATGTTGTCTATATCTATGTATGTATGTATGTATGTATTTATTTATTTATAAACACACATAAAAAACACATTTTTTTTCATAAATGTATTTAAAACTAATCTAATAAGTATATATTAATATAAAAATAAATATACGTATAAAAATTTATAACTAAAAAACATATATAAATATATTAATATACAAATTAATAAATATATACTAATATATGAATAAATATAATTATATTAATATGAATATATATCAATATATGAATAAATATAACTATAAATATAGATATATCATTAAATAGATAACAAAATGAAATGGCATAGTGGTAAAGGTGCAACTGCGAAAGGGAGGAGATCTTGGGTTCGAGTTTGGGTGGAAGCGAAGTGGGTGTGCGCGTATGAGGATGCGCAGGAAGTGCAGTGCGCATGAGACCTCCTAATGCTGATAAAGGGGGCTTGAAGCACTGATAAAAGGACTCTCCCCTATTATTTTTAATTTTTTTATTTGTTTTGAAATTTTTTTTGACCTTTATTAGCACTCCTAAAAGTGATGATAAAGTCCCCTTTTATTAGCGATAAAGAAAGCGTTGATAAAGGGGTCTTTTATCAGCGTTTTTTTAGCGTGGATAAAAGCGGCCTTTATCAGCGCTTTTCAAAGTGCTGATAAAAGGGACCCCCTATATTAGCACTAAGATTTACAGTGTTTTTTATCACTCTTAAATCCCTTTTTAGCACTGATATAGGCTGTTTTTGTAGTAGTGTCTCCCAGACATTCTCTTGCTCACTCACTTCGAAGCCTTCCAACTATGCAACCATATCTCTCTATCTCTCTCGCGACCTTCAGTGGATGCCAAGATTGAAGAGACCATCATCATCCACACCTGAGAAGAAATGACTGAAGAAGAAGAAGAAGATAACACCGAATCTGACACCCGAAGGGCCTATGAATATGAACCTGGTAAATCGCAATGTCGTACCAGAAAAAGAAATATGCCTTGAATGTATTTTATCTAGAAAATCTCTAGTCCAGAAAGTGTTAAGAGAAGAAGGCTTGTTATAATGGTTATCAAGGGGGAATAAACCCATTTATCCAAGTTTAGTTTCTCAGTTATACCAGTATGCTCAGTTTTCTTTTGACTCTGTTGAAAGCTTTGTTGTGAAGAGATGGATTAATGGCCAAAGATGCTCCTTCTCATCGTGGTTATGGGCTGCATGCCTTAGGATACCTCATGAAGTAATCTTTGATGATTATCAAAGAGAACCCCCACCTACAACTGATTTTTTTGACCTTGAATATTCTTTGAAAACCGTAACCAGGAATAGATCCAAGAGAAGGGCCATAGCTGTTGAACATGATGGAGATACAAGGTTTTTGTTTATGTTTGATCAAAATCAGGTTAGCCTGAGGAAAGGTGACTTTGCTATATTAAAGTATCAAGATGTGTTTCTGATTCATCTTATAAATAAGGGATACAAAATCAACCTGTGCAAGTACATAATTCACCATACGAGTGAGTTGATTAAGTTCACATCCAAATCCACCTCTCTATTCTACTCTCGGCTAATTTCATATATGCTTGTTGCCAAAGGAGTAGTTGGACCCAATGAAGAAGTGCTTGTGGATTACGAGTACTGACTCTCTAAACGCATCATTAGGATAATGAAGATTTGTTGGAACCCTTGGAAAAGGGATTGGGTGGAAGATAAAGATAAGATTTATGAGAAGTTTAATCCTGTTGATTATCCTTCAAGGCTGAATGACATTTCTAATCCTAGTTTGGAACCAGATGAAGTTGATGAGTATTCAGAAGAAGATGAAGAAAAAGCTGAAGTATCTCAAAGGGAAGAAGTAGTTATAGAGGAATAAAAGACTGTTGTTCCCGTATTGTTCCTAGAAAAGAACCTACAACCCCTAGAGTTGCTGTTAATCTAGAAATCCAATCTAAGGCTACAAGAGAATTAGTTGTCCCAGAATCTGAGCAGCAATCCATGGAAGTGGTTGTAGTAGGAGAACTCTCTACTGTGAAAGAAGAAACTCAAAAAGAACTCCCTGTTATCCAAGAAGCTAATCTGGAAGACCTCTCTAAGGAACAACACGTTCCTGGTATAATACCCTCTACTGAAGAGAGGATGAATATAGCCTTTCTGTTGGCTAGACATGTGATGTTTGAGGAACATTGAGATGAACCTGTGGTTTTAGAACTAGTTCTTGTGCCTCTAGATCCTGAAAAGGAAGCACTTATTGAGGGGGAGGAACCCCAAAATCTTGATACTGATGAAGCATCCCATCCGTATGAGTCTAGTCCTATGGACACTCAGTATAAATTCCCAATCTATTATGATGTGAGTGAATCTCATCAAGTTACTACCAATGGGCTTGATCTTTCCTCACTATTTCAGTTGAAGTCAGTTTCTATCTTTGTCCCTGAGAAGGAACCAGAACCAGAACCTACCCCTGTACCAATTCATTCTCCTCAACCTGCACTTGGACCCCTGCCTGAACAGCTGTCCTTTGCCAGTATGGACGATTTGAATGATTTTGGAGACACTATCTAGTTTGGAGTTTAGATGCTCTTGAAATCTCAACCTCATGCTGTGACAAATCTGAGTGAGAGAGTGCCTCAATAATTTTGGAGTAAATTATCTGGCAGATCCAACCCAAAATTCTCCATGAAATTCAAGAAGTTTGAGTTAAAAATCAGTTTCTCAGTGGAGAAGTCTCAACCCAGAGAATCATGGTGGAAGATATGCAGAAATAGTAGTAGTCCAGATCAGAACGTATTGCTGCCTCTCTAAAATCTTATTTGTCTCAAATTTCTCGAGATGTTGTGTCTCAGATTCACCCTTACCTATTATACTTTGATGAAAAGATTGCAGAAAGGCACAAATAGTTGTTGAATGAAATGATAGAGCTTGTGGTGAACTTAAATAAATTCACTGATGGATACACTAGTTGTCTTCAAAAGGTACTGAACCAGATTAAGTCTCCAAACACAGCCGTCAAAGCTTCACATCCCCTGGTGAATCCTCTACACCTGCCTTGGACATTTCTTTGCTCAGATCGATAGTCCAAGAAGAGAATTAGAATGCATTAAGCGGCTTCAATGTGGCTTTTTTGTCTGATGTTATCAAGAACAGTGATATAGTTCTTGATAATGTGCAAATTCATTCCAAGATTACCAGTGATGCCCAGTACGAGATCTCTATGAAAGGGGACTTCTATTTCAACCGGATTCTCTCCAAGACTGATATGACCAACCACTACAAATACCTTGTAGAGAATATAATAATTACATATGTAACCCAAGCCTTAAAAACCCAAGTCCGTAAGCTAACAGAGTTTACCAGATTGTTGGACAAGTTCATGGAAAATAAAGATGATTTTGAAAAGGCCATGCAGTATGGAAGAGAAATTATTGCAGACTTCATTAAACATATGAGATCGTATATTCATGTGAAAAGTACCTCAATTATTTCTCCAACGGCTTCTCCTATTAGACATGGATTACATACATTCATTTATTCCTTAGCTTCAACAACCATGTATGTTGGCAAAGTTCATAGTAAGATCAGTCATGTCATCCATGACCAGGAACTCCCTCGATCTTCTACTGCTCCATCATTGGCTCCTTCAGTCTTTGAAGGTCTCCATTTACCCTCTCTCTCCACCACATATCTGCCTTCATCCACATTAGCCACTGCACCTATGGCTTCCTCTTCTACTGCTGATAAAGGAAAAGAGAAGGCCAATCCTTGAAGAAAACCAGTGCTTGCTACTATTTGATGGGGATGTCATTGATTTTTTTATTTCTACATTATGTTGTACTACACTTTGATTACTTTTAATGGAATGTGAACTGATTACCCACTATTATTTTATCTTTTTTATAATCCCAAAAGGGGGATAAGTTATATACTATGTTATATTCTCTATAATTGCATCCAATTTACAATCTTACTTTACATGATTTGTGATAATCAAAAAGGGGGAGATTGTTGGACTCCTCATGTATTACTCATGTTTTAAATATCAAAAATCTCTTTAATTATATCATATATTATTAATGATCCCAAATATCATTCAACATAGTTCAATCCTATAAATCATATCCAATCATGTGTATTTTTGTTTCAAGTTCTCTCATGCTTTATAATGGTTAAGCTCAATCCATTTCATGTATATTACTGTTAAGTCTGAATACAGTTATTTTCCTAAGTATAAGACATCGTGAAGACTAGAAACCTTGAATCAAGACACAGTTAGCCAGACACCGTGAAGCAAGATAGAGTTAGCCAGACACCGTGAAGCAAGACACGGTTAGCAAGACACTGTGACCAAGACACCGTGTCCAAGACACTGTGACCAAGACACCGTGACCAAGACACCGTAAGCCAAGACATCGTATGCCAAGACACCGTGAAGACAAGACACCATGATGATCAGACACTGAGACACTCAGACTGTGACACTTAGACCGTGACACTCAGGCCATGACACTCAGACACCGTGAAGGAGACACTGTTTTCTCAACTTACTATGACACTATTTTTTAAACTATTTTGTCATCTTTCAATTATATGTTTAACGGTCATATTTAATGCCATTAATTCACTTACATAATTAATTTTTCTTTGTAGAAAAAGTACGAAGTACGAGGTACGAAGCACCTAGAACCTATAAGCTAAAACCCATGCATTCTAAAATAAAGAGTGGAGATTTCCCAACAACAATAGCGTTCGATTTTGAACAGAAAAAAATATTGTGAGCAAGAACAAAAAGAACATTTTTTTCATGTTTTTCAAAGAAATCACTTTCACATGCAAGCAATACGACCTTGATGAAGAACACACGAAGTACACCGGAATCCAGAGAACATCCTTACATTATCAAAGCTCGTGAAGAACACAAGCTGAATCACGACACTCTGTTTTTCAAGACAAAAACTAGAGAAGGACTCAGAAGCATTTCTTCTCAAATAAAGGACTCCAAAGCTACACTTCAAATCACAAGATCATTTTAAACTCACATCTACTCTCTCTAAGTGATTCTTTTACTTTCCTTTTGAGTAGTGTGTGTACTCTGTATATTCCACACACACACTAACTCATGTGCTAAGCTGAAGGATTTCCAAATCCTTACACCAATCTCTCTATTTTTGTTTACCCAAAACAACTGTGGAAGAGGTCATTATGTGGCCTGATTATTGTTTTTATCTACCCATGAAAACTGTGGAAGAGGTCTCTATGTGACCTGGGCAGTCTGTGTACTATTTTTAACCTCGATCTAGGGTGGGGAACAACGTTCATTTATATAAACTACTTGGTGGCAGTTGATCACCAAGTGGAGTGGATTAGGTCTCTGCTTGAGACTGAACCACATGTTTTATATCCATTGTGCTATTTAATTTAGTCTTCTTTGTTTTACTTCTTTACGTCATAATTCACAAAACAATAATTTCACTTTGATAGTTATTCTTGGAAAGAAGTTATAACTTATTTGTCTTAGTATGATAACTTCAAAAGTAATATTAATAATACACATTGATATTACTGAGAATTAATCAATCTTCTAAGAAGTTGTTTAAACATTCAAACTCTTATAATAGTATAACATTGATTAACTGGGATGTATTTGTTTTTGTGAAAAACCATTTATTTTAAAATATCATTTTTGTAAGAGAAATTTTTGTAGTCACTTAATTCACCCCTCCAATCTTGAGTGAACTACTCCGACCAAAAATTATGTTTCAATTTTCCTTAGGATTCCAAGATGTCTATTAAGATTAAAACGCATGGATAATATAAGAGAATAAGGTTGTTTCAAATGGAGGTACTATGTTTTATTACCTTTAATGTTCAAATGTAATACTTATGTTTTATATAATTTTACAGAGAAACTTAACTATTTGTTCATTTGGGATTTGATCACGTTTACTTAGTACCGAAGTAATAATGGCACCTGCTCGGGGATACTAGGGTTGGGGTGTTTATAGTTTGTATTAGATGATGTTTAGTAGAAAATTTAGAAACCTGATTTTGAAAAACATATATTAGGTGAAAATAACCCAATAATATACTTTGAGAATATTCCAAAATTAACCATTCTTATGATTAAGAGATTCTATATAACTTAATATTCAATTTACGTTAAATGTTTCAGTAGTTTTAGATTATAAACTATATTTCATAGTTTTATAATCTAATCTAGTATATCCATGGATTATACATGGTTCTGCGTGGAAGGAATGAGAATCATATCAATGCACATATTCGAGGTTGAGATTCCCCTACTATGAAAGATAATAATTTTGGAGATGGATACTCAATTGGAGTTAAACATAATATAACTTTACTGGCACAACTAACTCTAGTTATGAGTATTATCATTACCCATATAAAGCATCCTAATCTATAATTTTTTTTCAAAATTTTAGGAAACTTCATGTGAAAAAAACCTCAATTATTCAATAGAACTACAGATCCATTTGTATTTGAACAACAGATAAGTTCCTTAGAGAATTTATTTCCCTCTTTGGGATGTAATTAAGGGAATAATGTAATTATGACAGTTTATCATCTCACACTATATGTGAATTAATGATGGAAACTAATTCAAAACACATATAAGGAAGAGGAAATTGTAATCATGGAAAAGAAGTCTTTTAAGGAACTTTTCTGGTAAAAATATTTTCCAAGAGAACAATAAGAATATATGGTGAGGAAATTCATCCTTCAGAGACAAAAGGGAAAAACAGTTTCTATGTGTGAAGATAACATTACCAGGTTATCAAGTCACTCTATAAAATACTTTTGTAATCTAAAGAGTAACATTAACCTGTTATTTGATTATCTTAAATGAATCCTTATAAGGACACTAGTCTCCCAAAAAATTTCATCATATGATAATATAATATCATATGCTATCTGGAAAAATAAATAATTATCCATGTTTTATAAATTTAAAATTATGAAATAGAAGAATATGATGACATATAAAAATACGGATAAAGGGAAAAAGGGATATAAGGATTATCCCACATGTGATAATTGTGGAAGGATGAACCATGGAACCTTCTTCCAGGGAATCAGAGTTTGCAACATATGTGGAGAGAATGGAAACTAGGATCATGATTGAAAAGGAAAGAAATAATTCATATAAAGTGTTAACTTTTAGGAGATGGTGAATTGCCCAACTTGATGTCCCAAGTGCCAGGGGAATATTCATCTGAAGAAACAAAGGGATCACAGTCAATATGGTGATATTAAAACATTCAAAGTGGAATAATTATGTAGTTGGGGTTTGTCTAAGTGGTAAGAACCCATTAATCCTACATGAAAAATTGATTTCTAAAACCCATTGGGTACAGGTACTGTACCAGCGGTGATACTGTAGAAATGATGGTACTGTAGTGGAGGCATGGGGATGTATTAGCGATAGTACTATAGCAGCTGGTACTATAGTAGTACTATTCATAGAATGGGCATTGGGAAAAAAATTTGGGCCTACAGGCTATGTAATGGGCTACATGACCACTATGCCTCTTGGTTATGTAATGGGTGTCTCTCTACCTGCTTAAAAGAGGTCTTCTAAAAAAAGGTGAATAATTTAATTAATTTTTTTGTATTTAATAATTTTGTTGTAAACTTATTTTATAAATGATATTATTCTTATAATAATCACTATATATATAAGGATTATACTACAATACATCTTCTTTGAGTAACTTGAAACATGTTATGAATAACAACAATAATCAAGAGAAGTGATACTATTGTAAGTTCATCTTATTAAAAACACATGAATGGGGAAAGATAATCCAAATTCATAACTTGAATTTAAGATAAAAATAAAATATATATTTATGGGATAGTATGGGGTACAATGAACGTAGTTAGTGATTTTATGGTTTATATTATTGTCGATTATTATGTGTTTGTATTTATTGAATATATTCAACAACCTGAGACTTTAATTTAGGTAGCATGCATATATCATAAATTTTAAATGGATATTATGGTATTCATAAATTTTATATGTGCAAATAATATATACATTATTTAGTGTCATCATATATTAAGTAAATTTTTAAATTTAGTGACATTTCTTCTAAATATTTGAACTTTGAATTTGAAAATTCTTATTTGGAATGACACTGGAGGTAACTAATTATGGAATGAATTAAGATAAAAGTTTTATAAATAATGATTGATCATTAGGGTATCATGTTCTAATAATTTTTGATTTGGTAAATATTTAAAGTCAAAATGAATGAATTATGCATTTTTTTGTAAAAGTCATTCGATCCTAAAATTAGATCATAAATATTCAGATTTTTTTTATGAAATGAAGTTGAGATGGATTAAAGTACAAAAAATATAATATATTATGCTTCTAAAAAGGAAATAAATCAGGTAAGTTAATTTTATCATGTTATTATATTTATATTTAAACACCCTCAACACTAAAGAATAGATTTTTAAATAGAAATTTATCTGTTTAAATTTATTACTATGAAATCATTGGTATATAAACTGATCACAAATTTATTGTTTTGTGATGGTAGATGTCAGATTACCTTATTATCTATCACTCACCATCAGAACATGATAGTTTGGTTTCTTTTAAATGTCATTGTTTTCAATTTCCACTACTGTTCATGAATAGGGAAACTGAATTTTTTAGTGACCATCAAATTATGTTTTCCCTCTATTTTAGAGGAGGTTTTACTAAGAGAATTGATTATATGTGATTTTCACAAGGGTATTTTGTAAAGTAAAATCCATTATTACCAATCAAAAGATTAAATTGCTATGAAATTATTTATTAAATGAGGATATAATGTAACACATCACCATTTTAGGTTATCTATATTCTTAAATAATTTCAATTTATTCAACAACATACTTTTCAGGAAACACCAATCTTGAACGAACCACGATATAATATTAAATATTTACATGACTTTTGGAATAGTAATTTGGATATTAGGAATAACAATAAAGGAAATATAATTTTAACTTCACCTATGAAAGTATAAATAAAATTTATGTATCTCATAAATAAAAATATGATATATTTATATAATGTATTGTGTAAATAAATGTTTTCAATTAATAAAGTATATGTTGTTATTTTTTAAACAATTAAATGATTATTTATAATTTTATAATTAATATAATTATTTAAAATAAATTTTTTCTCTAAAATAAATTCATAAATTATGATTTTATTTTATTATAATTATTAGATATATTTATGATACCAAAATTAATTTTCCAAAGTGACCTTAAATTGGTTATAATATTATGAAGAAATGAAGATCTGATGCAAAAGAATTAAATTTATCATATTTAGAAAATTAATTTCATAAAATGGTGTCCATTTTTGAAATCTATATGTTGAAATATTATTATGGTGAATTGTTGGGATTTTTCTAAAACTGTTGATGTTTTCATGAATAGTGAAATACGCTATTTAACATTGAAGTAAACAATTGAATAATTGAGTCATGGATGATGTATTGACGAGGTAGGCAGACATTAGTTATAACTCATATGATATGATTATTGTATTTAGTCAAGTTAATCAACATTTTTGTTTTTTTTGAGCCAACATATTAAATAAATGAATAAAGTAATCAAAACGTACCCCTCTCCTCCCCTATAAATAACAGCCTTCTCTTCACACCATCTAAGACATGATCATTTAATAAATTATTCCTTAATACCTTCCCAATATTCTTACCCATTTCCAATACCTAAGGTCCTGACCCAAATACCAAACCCATGTTTCTTAAGGAAGTTCTTAAGGATTTCATATTGAAGAGGTTAAACCCTCCTTTTTCGTTTAATTTATTTTATTTTCTTATCCTCTTCTAACGTCCCCTATTCAATGTGGAATGGTAACACTAGTATCATATATAAAACATAATTATATTCTACTAATTTATTATTCACCATCAAATACCTTACCCTCTATTTTATTTTGAAAAATGAAAAAATCTTTTGTGATGGGTCAAATCACCACCTTCATGGGTAAGAAGTTTATATTATCTATTACATCCATAAAGGCCTGTAATGAAAAAATTATTATCGTTTTTTGATATTTTAATATGAATATTAGAAGTAATTTTATGTTCTATAACTAATATATAAATATAATATTATGTTAAATAACACAACTTTGTGTTGGTCATAAAAAAAACAAAATAAATTAAGAAATTTTCATCAACATTTTATATAATGAATCATCATCATAAGAAATAATAAAATGATATATGAGAACATTTAATGATATTGATATTATTTATTAATAAATAATTTCATTTTTCGTGAAGATATTCCCATTTGTAAATAACCCCCATATTAATACTTATGGAACCGACCAAAAAACCACGAAACAAACACTCCAGGGGCTATGAAATTAGATATTATAACTCATCAAACACATCTAATTTTAACCAAATTCAATGTCTTATATTATATTAATTAAATTTTTGGGGCACAAGATTTTATTATTTATAAATTGGATAGGTAATTCCTAACTCAATTTCCATTATTTGGGTTAAACTTCCAATCCATTGATTATTTCATGCAATGATAATGAGTAAAATGGGTTCTAGTTATCTTATGTTGTGTTTACAAATAATTTATGTTGATTTATAGTTGATATGAATAACTAATTCATTTTGTTAATTCTCACACATTATATTAAAAATAATATTTTAAATGTTTCTTTTTCCAAATATAAGAGGAATTATTTTAACATATACGTCAAGGGAAGATTTTCATGCTTTTATGATGACTTAATATATTGCTTACTTTTTTATGTGTTTAATGGGTTATATTCAAAGAAAAATTATCTTTTATAATTTCCCATATTTTTAAATAAATTAATTCAAATTAATGTGGTATTTCTCTCAATAATTTCTCAACAATTTTATTAGAGTTTTTAAATCAATGTGAACACCCTTTGTTCGATCTTATACTTAATTTAGGTTGATCTATTATTATAACATACACTATATTATAATGAATATTTTATTATAATTTGACTATTCGTAATATAATTTTATATCATTTTTCATATTACACCGGATTGTATAAGATTGGTTTTATTTTTTGGTGAATGTTATTAGGATTTCATATATTAGTTTCAATATAAATGTGTATATTGATTATGTTTCACTCATTTCATATGTGGAATGAATTTAACTTAGTAATTAACATATGGGGCCTACTATACCCCCTTGATGAATCTGAAGGTCTTATAAGATAGAATAGTAGGTGGAAAACCATTCATGTTCGTTTATATGAAGAATTAGTTGGTTTTATAACCACATACATAAACATTATTTTGAAGGGTATTGATGGTAGAGGTATATGTTCCAGATAAATTAATAAAAATAATTAATTGTTTACTTTATTCAGTATTTAGTTAATATTTTCTGTGATATTTTCACTATGATAAAATCTATAGACTCATTTTTATTCTATGTTTACTGATTAAATGGAAGGGTTTTTTAGCTATTTATCATTCAATATTTATTACGCCTTATAAATTATTCTTAACATATTATTGATTCATGTTTCCACTATATGTAACCATTTAAAAGAATTTTATCTCATCATTCTATATGTATTCCTTCGTATGTTAAAAAGATGAAGTGTTTGAATAAGTGTCAACGAAGCAGTTTATTTTCCTTTGGAATGTTATATGTTTAATTACCAATGTAATAAGGGACCCATGTATGTATCTAGTTCTTCAAGACTACTAAACTGGATAATCCTTGGTATTGTGATCTATTTTGTATATACCATTGTTATTAAATAACCACAAACTCCGGGCTTTTAGGGTTGGGGTTGTTACATTGATGGTATTCATCCTACTAACAGAAAATAAGAATGGGACTCTTCTTTTATAAACCTAATTACTAATTCTCATAAAATTAATATGTATTCATTAGGTTGATCTTATGTGTATGGTTGATAGTCAGCCCAGAGCTAAGAATATTCAACACCATCAGTGGGGCGCAACTCATCTAGGGGATATAACTATGGTTGGAATGGAAATTTTCATGATACATACACCTTATCTATATTGACCTGAAACAATGATACAAGTTAAGAATATGAAGAAATTATGTGACAGGTCATTGAGGATGTACTTAGAGAAGTTAGGAATAGGAACTCAATATCAGGTGAAGACCCCACAAGGGTTAGTGAGCCATGTTATTCACAAGACACTAGGGAGTCTAGAGTGGTGACTTGTGGGGAATATGTGGTTGAATAGGAATTAGCTAATAGTGGAGAGGGACCTCCCATAGTTCATGTTAGGTTTATGATATCTTATATTATATGTTGTTTTGATTTGAATGAGAGAATTCCCTTCATATACATCCAATGAAGTTGTTCTTGAAGTAGGCTTACTGGTTAAATTATCCTCTAAATTGATATCCATCAATACACCCCCAGGAAGATAGGTGGATCTTCATAAAATATTTCTATAATTTCTAATAGTGTTTTCATTTTTTGTCATGTTTTGATTGTTACAATTTTTGAGATGGTTGTTTTCAATGAGATTTTAGTCATGTATTGTTTGGACAGTGACCATACACATATTGATTGATATCAGAGATGTGTAAATTTTTCATTTCATAATTGGGAGATGTTTATCATAATCCTTGAATGGTCTATTGAGGAATGTGGAGTGGGAACCAACCCTCTTTAGTGTGAATCCATTTTAGCATAGGTGGATGGCATGATCATTATAGTGGATCAGGAGGTGACCCCCCCCACTTACCATCATATGGTGGACCAATAATCGATTTATTTCAATAGGAATTCTCAAGGTTAACTCTATATAGTGAGGTTTCATTTCAATTCCATCTTTTATTTGGAGTGTGAACCTTATATATTCCACTATTTTTCATCGAACAAACTAAGTAGAAAGTGACCATGGTTCAAAAATATTATCTTGAGGCTAATGGCTTCATCATACTGAGAAATTCCCCTTAGGGTTTTCAATTGTTGTTAATCAATAATGAGGATGGTGTTATTTGGATTTTTTGGACTATTTGAAATTTAATTTGATAATGCGACGAATAGGTTGATATTGATAATAATTGATGAATTATTTGAATAGTTTAAGGAATTTCAGTTGTTCTCTATTATTGATTTGGGTTTTAGACACCATCAACATCTGGTTCTAAAGGAAGTTATGAAGACAATGTCTTAGAGAATGTGTGGTTTATATTAATAACTTGTTTTTCCCTTTGGAATAATTAATGATCTAATAGTTTTCATGTATCTCATGGAAATGATATTTAACATATATTTTGTTTATTGATGACACCATTATATATTCCAAGAGATCAAAATCACATGATAGACACATAGATACCGTGTTGAGTATGCTTTTGTAACATGTGGTTTACGCCATGCATTCAATTAACTACTTTTGAATTGTGAGGTGAGATTTTCAATGAACATGGTATATTGGTGAGGGATATCCACTGATCCATAAACAATTTATGAATTTATGTTTTGGTAATGAAAAAAAATGTGTTCAATATTCAGTATTTTCTCAAATGGGGTTGATATAATAGGATAATCATTTATTCCTTTTATCACCTATAAGTGACTATAACTGTGCTAACAGACATGTTAGTAAAGATCCAATGGATTTATTAGTGTGAGGATGTTTTAAAAGATCTAAATAAAATGTTAATTTTTACTTTATTTCTAACCCTTCATTATCCTAACCTGGCTATGATGTATACCATGATGGATATGTCATTATCATAGAACTGGTTCTGATATAGAATTATAAAGTTTTCACATAACGGTCTTTTCATCCATGACCTCATCTGTGGAACATCACCACACCTGAATTATATTAAATAGTTTTAGTCCATATGAGGAAGTTTTGGCAACACTAACACTTCAACGATATGTATTCAGTGTATTATAACCAAAAAATTCATTGGTAACATGATATGAATCATCATCAGAAGCATTGGGTAGAGTATTTGAAGACAATTTACTTTAATATATTGTATGTTCCTTGAAAAAGAAATGTAGTGGATGAAGATTTGAGGAAAAATAGAAGGTGAGAGATGAAATTCCAAAAGCATGATGGAAATTCATGGCCTTTTTTGAAGGCTGAAATATTGGCATGTTTGAGGATCTATGGGAAATGGTTTGTGTGACATTACTAATAATTACCTCATTTTCATAACAAGTGAATACTAGTCAAGATCACGATCAATAGTGTTTCATGATGTGTGATATGATGGAATCAACTGGATCTATTTGATGATGGGATTTTAAATTACATATATTTAATCTAATATATGGAAGGGTAATGGTATCATCTTCCATAAGAGAATTTCTATTGATATAACCACTTGATTCATAGTACTCAATGTTTCCGTGGTCGAACAATATGCATCGATATGTAATGTTTCATCTCTACTGTCCAAGTATGATGAGTGAAAAAATTGGTTTTGATCTATCGTTGTATGAATTTTTAAAGATTAATGTTGGAGCAAATAAGACCTAGTTTCTTACTCATGTAACATACATAACCTATTTAGATATAATATTAGGTGGTGAAAGACTTTTTTATTGGGGTTTTGGGACCTCAAGAGGTTATGAAATTCTGTGATATTTTTTCGATTAGTTGATTAAGGTGGATCACTTTATACCTATCTGAGAGGGGAACTAAATGGATGAGATATGAATGATATATGTTTTGGATATCATTAAACTTCATAGTGTACCTCTATGAATAGAATGAGATATGTATTCAAATTTTACTATATAGTTGTTGAAAGGATTAAAAAAGGTGATGGGTTCCCAGTTGAAGCTAAGAATGGTCCATCATCCTTAAAAAATAGGTAGTGAGAGAGAATGATATTGATCATACAGGATATTATTCAATCATGTGTTCTGTAAATTGGTGTTTCTGGGAATGATCACTTTTCTTTTACTGAGTATGCATAAAATAAAAATATTCTATATTAGAATCATATGAACAGTTTGAGGCTCATTATATGAGCCAATTTTGTTCAAATATCTATTACCATGAGGAATATGAGTCATCAGTTTTTGAGATTATTATGGTATAGGATGCGTAAAAGAAGGTGTAGTTGATTATTAAATTGATGGATTCATAGCATAATATGTATCAGTCTTATCCTGACAAAAGGATATGACCATTGGAGTTTTCTATGGGTGATAATATTCTCTTATTGGTGTCCCCTCGGTTGGGGAAAAGACACCTATGGAAGCAATTTAAGTTGAAACCGTGATATGTTGGATCCTTAAAGATCACTATATATATAATTAAAATGAAATATTTTTGGAAAATTCCACCATGGTTTCAATGTATGCAAAAACAATTTCCATGTGTCTCATCTATTGATGTATGCGCCTAATCCAACATTTGTTCTCAAAATTGAGGATATTGATCTTGAAACATATGCATATTTTCTATAGAGACATATTTGGATTGTGGACCGATGATAGATTTTTTGTGGGAAGAATCATTCCATCAATCTATATTAAATGGAAGTACATGCATTTTCAAGAAGATAAATCATACAGGGAGGCATACAATCTTCTGTAGCAACCTATATTGTTCAACTAAACCTAAGGGGACCATTCATAAGGATGAGAAGTAATTATAGGGGATAGTTTATAACTTCCTCATTATATAGGTGAAATATTTATTTTCCTCCATATATTTACGGCTTAATTAATTGAGGTATTTTTTTAGAGTTTTTGGGAGAAATAATGGATCATAAGCTATATATTTTATCTACATTTTCAGTTCATACCATGAATGGATATTTGAGATATGAATAGATTCTAGGTGGAAGAAATGAATCTACATTCAGGACATTATATAGGTTAGTGATGTGAAAAATAAAATTCATGAGGTGGATAAGATTTTGGTTTTTTAGATGAGGTGATGTGTTTTTTTTGTATCGACAAATATAAAGGTTCTAAACATGAATATGAAAATCATACCTTGAATATATCTAGTTTCCACATATTTGAACCCATGAGAACAATAATTTTTATCTCATTCAAATTTTTCATAACTCCCCAAACCCTATTTCCTTATAAAATGCTTTTTAGACTCCTTAATCCCCTTATAAATTCTCTCTTTGAGGCTTTAATTCCTATTCAATCATACACATCCAATCTAGTGAGTTGTTCTCTGATCATGAGAAATTCATTAATTTTTTCCTTAATCAAAATAAATTATTTATGTTATTTTTTTACTAGATATGTGTATTATTTGAAGATATAATGATATTTAGTGATAATTGAATGAATCAATATACATACCCAAAGATTTTCATCTCCATAATATCCCGACCAAGTCTGTTGTTGGAAGAAAATCTTCCTTCATGAGTTGAAATAGTCCAAAAAAATTTGTATGTGGTTCCTCTTCTACCTCAATTGTATTATTGTAAATATATAAAACCTTGATTGGTTATAGGATTTTGTGGTGCTTCTATACATTTATGGGGAACCTTTCCTTGATCATCAATGTTATACCTAAGATAGGAATCTGTTAATTTACTACATTTTTTCTATATGTTTTTTCATGATTGTGGGTGATCATGTGTTTCCATATAAGACCTATAATTTTCTATTGACAACATGAGTTGTGTGTGAATGTTTTATTGATACCTATGATTTTTTCCTTATATGTGTATTATTATTATTGTATTATATAATGTAAAGTGTTAATGATTTGTTATTTTAATTATGTATTTTATGTTCTATTAATTTTCCTTCTAAGGTTAAGTGAGAAAGTTGTGCCTATTAGAATATCTCCTATGAGGGATTTATTAGTAATGATTTTGTTATGGATTGGACAACCACATTGAAATAGGGATGTGTCATATTTTTGGGACTATCCTATTGATGAGGATGTGTCAAGTGGAAAACTGGTGTTTTATGGCTTGGTGTCAGAAAAGGTAGATTCATTATCTAAATATTGATCATAAATTTTTATCAAGTGTGGTATAATGTTTTCTATATATCTACCATATTACATTCATGGAGTGAGACAATATATTTTGTGGAATAGATTTAATTTTCATTTAGGATGTCATAACGATTATTTTACTCACACTATACTTTGGACTTGTTTTTCATATATAGATTTCATTAAATGGATTTGGAAAAGGGAAATGGCCCTTTAGTACACTACAAGTCTGGTTAATTGGAGGTTTCATATGTTTTTTGATCTACCATAGCTGGATATTGCTACTTTTTTTAACTTCCATACCCCAATATTGTATATTTTTATAAATTTTGTTTATTTATTTGACATTCCTTAATGTTACTACAAGAGTCAAATTTAGTTTTACATATTAATATTAGGAGTTTTCATTTTTTATGAATAATACTAGGATATTTTCATGTTACATAGGGATGTCTTGAAAAACTATTCCATAGTAACTAACCACCATATGATAACCACTTTCATACATGGAAGCAGATATGAAGTCATGTTTCATCCCCATCTTATACTCAGTGGTTTGGGTCATGGTGTTAGACCATCCAATAAAAAGGTAATTAATGAATATTATATACCATTATTTATGAAATATATTAATATTTTCATTAGATATCTGGGTTCTATGGATGATCTATGTGGGAATTATAATGATTTTTGAACCTTCTAACAAAGAGAGTTTTAATGTTTTTAAGTTTTTCAAAAAAGGGTGAATGTGATGAGTACTTTATGGAGTTTAAAATAAGGATATTAACTACACTCGTTGTCACACATCCCATGTTTGGGATGGGATTTTTGATTTATATTGATACTTTAATAAGTGACTAGGTTTTTTACTCTTGAAAAATTAAAAATTTATAGTCTATGCAACTCAATAATAATCTATCCTTGTTAATAAAAGTTTAATGCATAATCTATAGGTATTTGTCTTATCCATTGGATAAAATATTAGAAAATATTATATCTATTGAATGAAGGGTGACATATATAAGAATCATAAGTTACTATAGTATATATTCACATTGAATGAGATCAGTATTTACCAATAAAAGAAGTTTTCACTGATGAATTATTATGAATTCTCAATCCATTATTATATTGGTAAGGTGAATAAACTTAATGATCCCCTATGTAGAAAATATCCTTCAAGCTTATTTGTAATGAGTTTTTAGGATCATCTAATATTCACAGTCCAAAAAATCATGTGAATTATATTTAGAAACAAATTAATTTCATTCTACCATATATAAATGATTGGTTACACATCCATTCTATAGAATATTAAGGAATCTCAATTCAATGATTAGCAGATAAAAATTAAGAAAGAATTAATAAAAAATTTAATGTCTCGGAGTTTAGCGTTTGATGAAGAGGAGTAATTAAATTTTGTTGACTAATATGTGGATCATAAAATACAAAAATCAGTACAGGGATATTCAATAATTCACATATATAGACATTTAATATCCTCCTTATGAAAAAAAAGATGTATAGATACCTTTGAGAGAACCTATAATGTGAAAATTGGATGATGGAAATTTTCAAATATACAACAATGTTCTTTTTTATTTCCAAAAGTGATGGATGAAATTCAAAAATCTAATGGGTTGATGAAAACATTACCCATTAATACAAGATAAAAGGGGGAAATAAAATTATATATTTTCATTATTCTATCAATGTCATCAAAATTAAATACAACCATAGAGGTTTTGTTGGACCATGTCAAAAAAAATTACTATCTTAAATGCAATTTGATAGGAAAGCTCATTCAATAATCTTGAAAAGATGTACGTTAGAGAATTTGTGAGGATCTATTGGCAATCTCTATCAATTGTTTATAATAAATATCTGATATTTATCTTCATGTTAGTTAAATGACTCCAACATTCTTTGAAAAAAAATTAGTCTCCAGTGTATCATAGGACCCCCAAATTAATGTCCAATCTGAATGAATCATCAAGAAACATATGGATTTGTGGAGATTATTCCATATGAACATAAAACGAGGATGATAATAACATGTTCCTATATCCATTTTATTTTATAAAGATATACAACAATCAGTAATTCAGATGAATTATTATGAATCCATCTATGGTAATACATTTATGATTCACAAAAGCTAGAATGATTTTTTTAAATTCAAGTGTCTTGAGTCTGAATAATTTGATGAAGTAGTTAATAATTTTGGGGCCACAAAGGAACACATCAATGTATATTGGATTCAATAGAAGAGTTACGATGATAATAATGGATGAAAAAAATGTATTTAGGTTAGAAATAAAGTGTTACTTTGTATATATAAATAGAAAAGAGTCATGGGATTTTTGAAAAAGCAACATATATTCACACAACACATTGTTCCACATGAGATTCATGATCGCATCAAAAAATTTCACTTTAGACTATCACTCCTACCAAACCTGCCACTTATTCATGGTGTATTACACAAATCCATCTTAATGAAGTACATACTACATCCCCAACATGTAAAAAATAATGATGTTTTATAGTTTGAAAATGATCTATATTATATTGATAATCTATTGATGATCTTGGACCATATGTATAAGGTTTTATGCAAAAGGGATACTCAAAATTATAAACAACACTACTAGAATCATTTATACTAGGAGGAATCCCAGGAAACCAATTAATTAATAAAATATAATTACCTACATTATTTTCATCATTGCGTATAAAAGGAAATTTTGAGGATCAAATTTCATACGGTGGGTAGAATCTAATAACCCAGTCATTTAAGAATGAAATTTTCATTCTGAATTTTATATATGTCAAATTAGGATAATTTATTACAATATAAATCACTAAAACCACATAATGAACATAAAAAACTAAATAATTGTTTTGAAATAAATATTTAGATAATATATATAGAAATAAATATTGATTGTTTTGTATCAGCATAATAAACATTATAAAAATAATATTACACGAATAGGGTAATTCATGTTGGCATGGCCTCCTAGAATAATCTCATTTGCGAAAATATTTATAAAAACATTTAAATCTTCAATAATAGAATCCTAGTTTTTTAATACCAATAATATTACCATGATATATAAAGAAGATAATTTTTAATGAAATTTTTTTTGAAGTATTAATAAGAATTAGAAAACAGATATAGTCATTATAATAGTGATTTGATCTTTATCAATAGTAATATCACCATTAGTAAAAGTAACTTTATTATTAGAAGAGGAACTAGACCGGTGGAATAGTAAAATTATATATTTGGTATCGTATAAAATTTATAATAGAATAAAACTACAAAAAATAGTTATATACGATCAAATAAGTATTTGATAAAAATAAAACATACTTGTAATTTTTTATAACATATATCATTTTCTTTTGTTAAAACATCATTTTTAGGATGAATTTTAAATTTTAAAATAATAATTATTTTCATATAATGGCATAAAATAACCTAAAATATTTGAATATAAATTTTTCAAAAGGAACTTTTTTGAAAATTTGGGAAACCAACAAGTACAACCAAGCCATCAAACAGTAAAGAACATATAGATGGATGGATAGTGAATTGGTTATGTCAATAAAGTTTATTTTTTAAATAGATAATGATATTAATTTAATAATATATTTTTATATTGTAAAATAATTATTTCCATAAAATCTAATTTTTAAAAATCAACAACACATAAGTATCATCTAGTTAATTTTTTAATTTTTATAAAAAATGTGAACTTCTTATGACTAGTAAAAAACAAAAAAACATGATTCTAAATTATTAGTTAAATTAATGTTTTATTATATATGGTATTATGTAAGTAACCATTATCACATCCTAAAATGAAAAAATTATAGCATATATTCATAAGAACCATCACTCATGGTTACTTTCAGAAAAACATAATAGACTAATTACTATTATATTAAAAACACATCTATCCTCACCAAATTAATTTCAACCTCCTCCACCGAAAATTCATTATTTTATAAAAACATACCATTAAAATTCTCTACATAAAACCCACCCCAAATCACTCCTCACATATTATAACTATTTTTCACATTTAAATATCAGTCTATGCTTCTTTAAGTTTTATCTTATGAGTACACAACCAAAGTGTGATGTAATATTTTCATCTATGTCCTCTAAAATTATTTTAATCTTATAAATAAAGAAAAATATTTCTATATATGACAATATAAAAATTGAAATATTATTAATGAAAAAAATTATATTATATTAATGGAATATAAATTTCATTTCATCCTCTAATTCTGTTTATAATTAAAATAATGTTTATAATGTATAGTATACCGCCTATGTTAAAAACGTATACCATTTTCATTAATATCTTTATAGTTGATCCTAACACATATATTATATTTTAAATATTTTAAATAAAATTATTATATATTTTTAATATCTTAAAAAAGATAAACAGTAAAAATATCTAATAAGTCTAAATAAATACATCATGGTTTAAAAAAACCTAATTGACCTCACAGTATGACAATGAAATTTATAAAAAAAGAATCATTCCTCCATCCGAAAGCATATGGGTCATTAGACCATATAAAACAGAAGAATTTTACTAATAACAATATATTATATTAATGTTCTTATGTTCTCTATGGAAAATACATTTTATACATACCAACAAAACTTTGCGACTATCGAACCATGTCACAAAAAAACACAAGAATGTGAACATAATCTTTATATTATAACAAAAAAGATTATAAAATAACATAATAGTTAATTAATAAATGTAATATATTTAAAATTGTTTCAAAATTAATTTTTTAATGTACTTATGTAGATAATTCATATAGACATATGAATGTATCGAAATAGTCAAGGACTCGAGGTATAGGATCTTACCAACCACCCTCTTTACTATTGTGTTATATGTTCTCATTATTTTTCTCTCATTTACATTATCTTCTTCTCATTAACATAATTTATATGAGGTAAATTTGTTTTATAGATATATAACTAGATTGAATTAGCTTTTTTTATAATATATTTTTATTATGTTCCATTATTAATTATTTCTTTTATTATTACTCAATTAAAAGGAACAAGTCTAAATCTTATATACTATCATAATCCACTTCATCTAATGATTTTAGACTTCTATGGACTCTAAAATAACTCATTTTATTATATAAATCCATGAATATTTTTTTAAAATATTATGCTCTTACCATCGTAAAAGATTCTTTAACAATTTTCTTTATGTCAAGCATAACTGGTTAATTTACAAAAATACTTATCCACTTTATTTTATCACTCTATTTTAGTTGAATATCATTTTGATGAATGGTATGTACTTATTTATTTATTTATGATAAATAATTATTCAATCACTTATATATGAGAATCCTCATTATAAGTCATTTTCTTAATTTGATATAAAAGATCCTATATCCCATTTCACTCTCATGGGTTTTTTATATGCATGTGCCTTGTGTTTTATTTCCATACAAAGAAGATTTACCCACATACATGTTATTAGGGTGATAGGTTGGCCAATAATTATAAATCCACAAATTTATGTATTAGTTCCTCTATTCATTTGATATCAAGTATTATTTAGGGGTAGTTAACCTAGTATAGTGTGTTAGGTTTCATTGGTAGGGATACTTGACTTGGTCTTATGGTGTCATGTTTGATGATTATGAAACATTCCCATGATTTCATGACTCTAGGATTTCACATTCTTTATTACATTTAATTAGGTGATTATTTATTATTATTCACTTTAATGTTTTAATTATATGATTCATGTCTAATATGTATTACATTCCATCGTGATTTACAAATATAATTTCAAAAAAGGACTTATAATTTAAACTAATCTGGTATGTATTTATCATGGTTATATTCTGAATAATACATGATCAATGGGATTTTTTAGAACATTATAAGGAATAAAATAATGTTATCCTATATTATGTTTGTAATGTTGCAATATTTTTTAAATCACCTAAAACCACTAGACCACATGATTTATTGATTGTATTTATTTGATATTTAGGTTTAAAATCATGATATAAAATGTCTATGAGGCATAGGTTGTTATAATGTCACACTTGTCCCATGGAAGGAATGAGTAATGTGATTGTTCAGGATTTTTTTTTACAAATATTGAGATGAAGAAATTATATTTACTTTTTATTATTTAATAATGTTTTTTGACTAAGAGAGTAACTAGATGAAAAAATGGGGGGTCTTCATAATGTATAGACATGAATTCAGGAATCCATATCTTGAACTCTAGGACTTTATCGTTTTAATTGGATATATGTGGAATATTTATTAGAAATGTGAGTTTGGGAAAATGACAATTTTTATTAACTAACAATAACATAATCATATTTCAAAGTAATGGTGTAAAGGAACTATTAGAGTAGGGTTCATGAAGACTAGGTGTGGGATGGATTATCAACACATAGATAAGATTGAGGGGTGTGGTTATAGGGTATGGGGTAGGGAATAGGGAGGATTACATGGATAATTATAAGGACATAGATCATGGTGTGTGGAGTCTAGGTTTCTAGGGGCTATGTTTTGTGTCTCTTTCATAGAGAATAATAAGTGCCACATAATTTATTCCTCTAAAAATATTCCCCATTAATCTAATGCCCTTCATAATTAAATATATGATCACCAATATCATGAATATATATCAAAACTTTTTATCTAAAATATTCAAATGAATTATAATATGAAAGGATAAGAATAGGTATTGTTTCTAAGACTTAGTAGTCTGCCACTCCTATGATATTTTAATAAACAATATTTGATATTAAGATTAGTTGTGTATATACACCCTTTCACAAGCATGATCCCTGGGGGATCCCATGTGAGTGAACCATGTACAAATGACCGGAGTAAAAATAATTTTTTTTTTCTTTTATAGTATTCATGTAATTATTTTCTGGATAGATTCAATATTTATTTATAAATTGAAAAAAAATCTAAAGACAATAAAGATGTTCACTATAATTTCAAGGTCTTCAAGACCAAAGTGGTTACTAAAAGTTGTATTATATCCAAAAATAAATATTTTTACACATTATTACTCTCGAATATATATGAAGAATGTAATAAATGATAAAAATTTTGATATATAAAATGTACCATAATCTATTGTATGTAGAGGGTCAAAATGATGTGGTTTGTTTCAAATCATGGTTCTTTATACAATTCATGGTTCTCATTATGAAGGGTTTAATAACAACATTGAATGGTCCCTTTAGTTGATTATCATGATTAATTTAGCACATGTCACGTAATATCTTTATGTGTTGTTTAAAAAAATATCCAAAGTATTTTTAATGGGTCACCTAATTCATAAGGTGGCTATTGAGAAGGGTTTCACTAGTGGATCCAAAATTTTAACATTTCACATTTTATGAAATGTTTAAATTCATATAAAAGACGTCATTTTATGATTGGTTTCTAAAAATGGATTTTATGGGTCCCTTTATTTCTTTGAAAATTGATTTATATTTTATTCATAGATTTATAAATTTAAATCTTAATATTTTCTCTTCATTTACATTTGAATATATGGTGGTAGAAAAAAATAGTGGAGAAGCGGTTTTAAAAAAGAAATTCAATGATTTTAGTGGCTGGTGGATAATATTGGATATAAAATTATATTGGACAATAGGAAGGAAACTTAATAAAAATAACTAATAGAGAGGATTCAATGTAAAAAATGATTAGAACCTTTACTTTTATTTTCCATTTCATTTTATCGATACGTCACTAAGTACATCATGTGCATTAGTTTTTTTAATTTTCTTTCACCACTTATAAGCATTATGATATCCCAAAAATCCATTCAAAAAAGTGTTACCATATTTGATTAGAATAACTCTAAAATATATATGAATCAAATAAGATCACATCTATAATATATTTATCTTGATATTTTCTTTACTCCAATTCATAGAACTATGATTAAGTTTATGATGAAGATTTTATAGAATGAATATAAAAAGAAGATTCTTAAAAAATATTATAATGTATGAAATTATTTTTCAAAATATATAAACAATTAATTTTATATTATGTTTATCATACTCATTTTAAACAGTTAAATATGGGAAAATTATTATAATAACATCTATGATGAAAATAAATACATGGGTGTTAGGCTTGACATATTATTTAATAAATTTAAGGGCCTAATGTTTCACCCCAATGAATAAATTACTATTTTTATTAATTTAATTATTAAAATAGTCTTTCAAATGATTTAAATAAATTATAAGATAATTTTTTTGGATTCTATTATGAAAATCCATTGAGGAGTATCAACTTATTATAAAAATGGAATCGATGTAGGAAAAAATAATAAATGAATGTATCGCTTGATGATCTTTAATGTAGATTGATGTACTTTTTTGTGATGTTGATAGATTGTGGAATTAAAAATCACCCACAAAAAGAGAAAATATCAAGGTTATGTAGATCATGTTATTTAATAATAAAGTAGAACACAATAAAATAAGTTTTGATGATTATTTATCAAGGAAAATGTACATTATTAAATAAATAATTGGTAGGTGTTGTAAACATTGTTGTTATGATGGATGAAATACATGTATGTTTTGTTAGGTTGGGTTGGATTTTTTATTTATTTTAATGAATATTAATAGACAAATTTTGGTTAATACCCAATAATCCTATATTTGGAAAACATTTTTATAACTAATGTGATTAGGGAATTTTCATCCCTATAGATTTTGTTTCTAAAGTTACTAAATAATAAATGAATTCTTGATTCTATACACATTTTATGATAATGTTATTAAAGTATATTTATTTGACCCTTATATAATATGTCTTATAAATTATTTAAAATGTAATTTTATGATGATAATACTAGAGATTATATAAAGAAATATACATTAGAATGATGTCTTTAGAGATTATAGAGTAATTTTCTAGATGATAATGGAATAATAAATAATTAATTATTTTTTAAATCAAATATATTGTTCTGTATATAGTATTACATGAATTGAACATTAAATATTAAAGAGTATAAGAACTATTCATGTATATTGAATCATACCGAGTATGATGAACATGGTTTATTTTGTGATTAGTTTTGATGATCAAGGATGATTAAAATTTCCAAATTATTTATTATTCATCGATAGATGGAGATAACTCACCCTAAAGAGACAAAATAATGGTGTTCTTGCATATGACTCTAGATATATCTTTCAATTACCATCAAAGATGATGAATAGTACACTACACATCAATTCATCTCGTAGATATTTGTTTCATAATCTTACATTTCTCTTGATCTATTATCAATATGATTTCAATAAATCTTTTCATTTCATATCTGTAAAATTTAATTTTTCCATTCTTGAGAAAATAATAACTTAAACAACAACAATTTTTATGAATGCATTTGATGTTATATAATGATTATGGAATATATAATCAAGCTACTTTATTTCTAATTTATTTCCCTTATATTTATTTTTCATATATACCTGATTCATGGACTATCATCTGTCCATATTAATTGATCCCTTAATAATTTAAAATAAGACATTAATTTTGATAGTTCGATAAAAACCATTTGCACACCATAGATATAAATTATATATTGAAATGAGTGTGTGAACATTAGAACTTATTTTTTCATGTTATTTGGTTTTGTATATATTTATTTCTCGTTATTTCCTCTAATTAAATTTTGGTGTCATATTATGATATACCCTATTTTATTATATTATATGAAAACAATACCTTTTAAAAAGGCTATGTGACCTCATATCCCAATAATATTTGACATCTTTCAGTGAAAATGGAATAAAAGGCAAATACAAGGCCAAAAGGCCCCTATATTCTTACAAAATCTCAACCCACTTTTACTTGTTCAACTCATGATACACTCCACTGTGAAATTTTAATATTTAGGATATCTTGGAATTTGGCCATACTACATCAAGCTATAAATTAGGTGACTTTACATATACAATAATGTACTCCACTAGTAAATATTTTCTCCAATACAAGACCATAGGCCTTGTATTTTATTAAGGCCTGGAGGCCCTATATCAGAAAGGACCTACTCATCTCCCAAAATTCCATTTTTGATAAATAATATTTCAGCTAATGTACCACCCTCTACACTCTATTATTTCATATATAGTATCTGAACTGATATTGTTATCTAATACTACTATATTACCTTGAATGTTGTTCACTGAATAGATTTCACCGTGAGATGGATGTTTGACAAAAAAGATACTTTTAAACATTGTTAATGGAACAACAATATTCAGCAAGGAGTGTGGGATTCTCTCAACATTATCACCAACAATATTAATTTTTTTTCTTTATCTTTTTAAATAAATAGAATAACACACATAATGAGAATTAAAAAAATAAAGAATGGAAAATGAGATAATTATAAAAATATTGCATCAGAAACATATTCCCCACCAAATAGTTGATAACCATCACCCAAATAAAGACAAATAGTAGGTAATCATACAAGAGAAATATTTAGAATATCATAATAGTTTTACCATTACTCTTATTACATTAATTAATATTAGTACATGATACGTAGTTAAAGGTATCTTCACTATTTGAAACCCAACTTCCAACCATTATTTTCAATGTTTAACAGTATCATGTTTCATCTCAACTAGAAAATAGGTTTTTTGATATATCTATTTAATATTTTTTCATATTTTTCTTTGATCTATAAAATATTTGTATTGTAATGTTTATTCATCCCTTGAGTGGAAAATTTTTTCAGCACTCAAATTAGGGTTCTTGAGATGTTTTTATTTTTATCTTTTGATGTATGTATCTTGTGTTTAAAATAAAAATATACCTGCTACCATGGAATTATGAATTTATACATTAAATAATGATTTTTAATTTAATTATAATTCTAGAAGGATTTTATATAAATAATATAATTTTATAGTGTTGGATTTTTATATTTAGAAATTTGAAATTCCACCGTGAAAAATATATTCTCAACAAAATTATCAAGTGGAAACTAAGAAAAAGGGGGACTAAAAAAGGATAAAACTAAATTACGAAAGTTGATTAAAATATCCGAAAAGTTTTAATTGAAAATTAATGAAAATTATATATTTATTGAGAATGAAAATGAGAAGATTATAAGTGAGATATCAATTCTATAATCAGTGATTTAATTAATCATGATGGTGTGTAATTCATTTTTTAGTATTCTGAACATTTTTAGGTGATTTATATTTCTATAATTATGAATTTTTAATTTACCTAGTCATCATTGAATTATTTTTCGCATGATATTAATGAGTAAAAAATAAATTTACTATATTTTTTATAATAATTTATAGAATTTTCCAAATCAAAATCCATGTCGATAAAAATTATATATTATATTAATTTTTATTTAGAGTATCAAGAACATTTTTAATATATATTTTACTGAGATATAGTGAATAAATTTCAAGGGAATAATGAAATTAATGTATTACCCTAGGAAACCCTGAGAGTGGAGGGGTGTATCAGGGTGTCAACTTTTTTTTAATGTGATGGATCATATTCCCATGTTAGTAGAAATAAGTTAAATATTTTTTAAATATATAAATAAAAATGAAAAAATCACATGCAAAGACACCACACAACACTTTTAATTGGATCACCACAAAGGGATACATCCAAGGATCGTATATCGACAATGTTTCTATCATACCAAAATTTACAAATATTCATTATTTTTGGAGTACACAAGTTTATAAACGGTTACTCTATGCTAGGTAAATTTCCTATACAATAATTCAGAGATAGCTCACTGTGTCCCTCAGAACACATTCATTAACTCCTCCTTTCTCATAGCCCTCGGAGAAGTCTTACTTAGTTTATTGACATGAGGGTCTCTTCAATATATTTTCATAGAATTATTTGCCTCTGTCAATCATGAGACACTTCTGGTATCGAATTTCTAAATTTTTGAACAACAATGTGTCTAGAACATAAATTGGATATTCAAAATCCTGTTTGAGGATTCACACTCCACTTGCTAGCAATACCTGAACATGCACACAATATTTGGGATTTGTCATGCAGGATGACATTCATGCAACACCTAATTTCAGAAAACCCCAAATCTTTCACTCAACTACACCAAAGGGTTCACACGGTCTTTTTAGAATAAAGTAACAACTTTTGTACAAGATTAACTATCTAAAATTTTTTCATACGGAATCCTTTGTGGAGTAGAGTAACCAAATTTTTGTTGGAAAATTATTAAGTCTTCCAAGGGAGTACCCACCTATTTAAATTCCCTAGTGATCCTATGCACAAGTTTCAGACGTGTCTTTTTTGGTACGCATAAGATTATTCCTAAGCAAAAAAACCCACTTTGGCGTTGCATTGGACGCATAAGATTCTTCTACACAACCTCATTTTTTACACACATTAATGTCTTGCTTGAACTTCTTTCCTTTTTTATTTTTCAATGCACTGATCCCAAATTAGGCCTTGTGTGCTTGTTTCTAAACACCAATAAATCTTGCATGCCACTCCCTTTTCCAAAAATACTTTTATCCATATTCTATTTTTGGACAAAAAAATTTGTCAAATAATGGGAAATGATGGAACCTTCAATATTGTTTCCCGCTTGAACTATATGACCCTTATCCAAGAAATATTCATGAACATATAATGACGATTGGAAAAAATCACAGCCCATAATACATTTACAACATAGACGGACTATTGTTCCAATAATCTCAACATTTGGGTATGTTGTAAATCTCTAGATAAATTCAATAGAACACTGACCAATGGAAAAACCTGATATGAAAGAATAATCTTAGCTAACACTCTAAGTCTATGTGAGAAATGCTCAGTTTTGAAAAAAATAAGGAAATACTGAATTGGTTTCATGTGTATTATAATTCTTAACTAAGTCTAGGTTATTCTCTTACTATGTCACGAAAGGATTACATTCCCAAAATTGTTTCTTGCTAACACAAAATTCTCATTGGATACAGAAGCATTACATGTCCTGAATTTATTCCATATCCTCACAATGAATTCTTATAAAAAAACATAAGCATTACATGTCATGATTTTATTCCTTCCCCTTCATTGTAAATAAACCCAAAGACTAGTATTTGTTCATTGTATATCTCAGAACACACTCCCCCTTGATAGTATCTCCCCCATAAACCTACATCACTTCACCAAACAGATTAAAAATAGTTAACATAACTAAGGAGAGGGGAAATTTGTAGCCTCATCGTGTATTAGGAAGTGGATAAACACTGAGGTTCAACCAATGCTTCTCAAACATATCTGTAAACAACATCTTGGTCATAATGTTAGCCACTTTCTCATCAGTTCCCATGTGGTCCATTTTGATCACCCTTTATTCAACATTTTTGTTGATGAACTGATATCATATTTCAATATTTTTCAAATGAGAATGATGAATATGATTATTTTTAAGATCAATTATTCTATCATTATTGTAGTAAATCACCATTGGTTGTTTCATTTCGTCACTAATGTCATTCAGTTATTACTTCATCTAAAGTAACTGACTGCATGCCTTGGTGGCAGAGATATATTCAGCTTCAACAGTACTATGTGATTCACATTCATGCTTCTGGCTCAACCACCCCACTCGTTTTTTGACAATAAAGAAGGATCCACCACTCATGGACTTTCAATCAACCACATATCTTTCCCAATCTACATCCAAAAATTCTGATAATTCATTATCGTTTCCTGAATTAAATAATAATCTATAATTGTGAGTACCTTTAATGTACCTCGTTATTCAATTAACTACCACCACATGTTCTTCCTTCAGATTAATTGAAGTTGATCCTCTTAACATTTTGCAAATAAAATTTTAGTCATGTCTTTTTTAGGTACAATAAGATTCCAATAATTATTCTATACATTGTTGGATCCACAAACATCACATCCTCATACATTCCATGTTTTTTTGCATCCTCAATCAGAGTCTCTATGTGTTTGGAAACTATCATATTAAATTTTTCAACTACTCTTTTGCATAAATTTCTTGAGGAACAAAAGTATAATCTAAATTTTAAAGCACTTTAACCCCTACGAAGTATGTGTGTTCTCTAATAATTGACATTTATAATTCTAAATTTATGTGATTTGAAATTTATTTAATTGATACCTTCCTACTACTACAAAATATAATATCATCCACATAAACTAGAACCCTGAACTCATCTTTTTGATAATTCATTACAAAGAAATTGTGATATACTCCACTTTTGAATTCCATTTTCTGGAGATAAAATTCCAGTCAAGAATACCATGCTCACTGTGCTTGCTTCAAACTATAGAAGGCCTTATTTAGTTGAAAGAATTCGTTTCATCATTACCAAGAAGAAATACCACTAATTGTTCAATGTATACTTCTTCTTTGATAACAACATTCAAGAATGATGTCCTGACATCCATTTGATATACTCTATACCCTATTTTGATTTTCATAGCATGGAAAAGCCTGATTGACTCCAGTCTATCCCCTAGAGTGAATGTTTCTTCAACATCAACACCTTTAATCAGTGAATATTTATTATATACCAGTAGTTCCTTATTTCAAATAACACTTCCATGCTCATAGAATTTATTCTTGAAAATCCAATTTGTACCAACCACATTATAACCTTCGTCTCTCTTAACTAGGTCCAGTGTTTGGTTCTTATCAATCTGATCCAATTCATAATTCATGGATCTAACCCTTGATTCATCCCTTCTAGCTTCTTTAGATGCGGATTATTCCACAACTGAAAGGAATAGAGATTTTTCATTTCTATTCATTCGTCTTGTTTGTGTTGGTGTTGTTCTATTTCCAATGATATTGGAATGATCTATTTCAACTATTTTGTTTCACCTATGTGGTTCAGATGAGGATTCCTCACGCATTGTTTCTTCTTCTAAATCATTATCATTTGGAATCCTCTAATTGTTTTTCACTCTTTCCTCTACTTCATAATTTGGATGTATACCATGTACACATTTTTCCTCGTCTTCTATCACATCAACATAATAATTTTTTGATGCATTTGTTGTTTTTTCTTCAATGATCATCATTTCATTTCTTTAAAAAAATTAAAAGTCACTTATTGAAGAATTTTTAGTATTTTCTATTCATTTATTATCAATGAAATACTCTTTCATCTACTGTATCACCATAAATTCCATGATTTCCTTCCTTTTCAGATAAATCATTTACTTCTGAAAACACAAAAATACTTAAAGGATGGATTCCTTCAATGTGACTACTCATATAGAGTCTTGGTTTTTCCCATATTGATCCTTATTCTATTTTGAATATATACCACTACTAGAACAACCACATTCCAATAATGATGAGGGATATGACTCTCAATCAGTAATTTTCTAGACATATTGTTTACTTGGCGATTCTGGTGCTCCAAAACTCCATTCTTATTTGGGGTCACAATCACCACCTCATGTTTTATTACATGATGCTCCAGGTAATTCTTAAACTCAATGGACATGTATTACCTTCCATTATCTAATCGCATTACATTAATTTTTTTTGCCCAGTGTCATTTTCAGCAAGTCAATGATATGTTTTCATGGAATCATGAACATGACGTTTCATATGTATAACTATCACACATTCCATTCTATGTAATCGTCTATGAAAAGATGGAGTAAATTTATACATGAATTTCGAAAAATATTAGCAGGACACACACATTAGTATGGAAAAGATCGATAAAATTTGATTCCCATTTCTTATTTGGGAAATATGAACTACAAACCAACTTCAAAAAAATGAATGCATCAGACGTCTTTTTATGTTTTCACTTTAGGTTGGAGATATCCATGAAAATCATTAGTTTTTTTATCTTTTACATGTATTTTTGATTGATGTGCTCAAATATTAGGTGCCACAAGTTATTTTCTTCATGAACCTTAAGATATAAAATGTTCTCTTTACAATCAACATTATAAAGGATTTCATCAGTTCTACAACCTTTCATGACAGAATTCCTTATTATTTCCATTATTCATCACCCATTTTGATTGAACATTATTATAATTCCTTAGTCACATAGTTAACTTACACTTAGGAGACTGTGATGCATACCATCCACATAAAGGACTTTAGTTTTCATTAGCTCTGTATTAGCTAGCTCAATACTTCCACTACCTTTGATCTTAAATGCAACATCATTACCGAAACTCATTGTTACGTCGACCCTTTTCTTGACATTCATTCCCAGGTCAGCATTACCTACGATTTGGGATGGACATCCACTATCAAGAATCTAGGGGTTTTTGTTCATTGTAACATTGAGGGATACTTCTACATGATTGGATTTTTCAATTTTCCTCTTTTATTTCCGTGAGATATTGAATTTAGTGTAGGACACTGATGTCCTTTCAAATCTAACATCCATTTACATGGGTTATTCATATTCATACTCTTCTTCCAAAGAAGAAACCACATTTGAGATAGCAACACCATCAGGATGGTAAGTATTCACCTATCTCTGAATGTTTTATGAAAATATCATATCATATTTTTTCCTTCAATGTATAGCTTTATGGACAAAGTTAGAACAAATATTATAGTATCCCTACAAACTATTTAATATATAAGATATTGGATATGAATTTTTCACCTTCATTTTACTCCTTGATCTCCCCCATTCATATATCTCCTTGCCCATTTGCAATATGACTTGGTGTGACCTAAATATCCACATAATTGATATTTCATGAGAGGAAATGTATTATCACTTTTATTTTCTACTCATGAATTCTTCCTTGGGAGAATTTATTGACTTCCCGTAATTTCTGAATGATCAAGGGTAATCTTTATTTCTTCTTTCAGGTTGAGTCAAGGGTTTCTTTTTCAGCACTTTTAGGGATTTCTCACCATGATAAACTTTCAACACACATTTATTCTGATTCACAGTATTAACAACATTTGATGTTTCAACATCATGACTAAATAAAATTTTTCCGATGCATGTAGGTCTTTGATCACTTAAAATATTTTCCACTCCATCAGAACCATATTTTCTTCTATCCATCATCTTAGCATTCGAGAACCTACCAAATTGTATTTTCATCTATGATTCCTTTGAATTTGAATAATTTTTATCAAACTCCTATGTGTAATTACTTATTATTCTTGTCCCTAAAAAATTATATACTTCTACTCCAGTCTTGACGTAATGTCATTGGACACATTTTCCTATTCCTTGCTTCTGAGCTTTAGTTCTATTATATCAATAGTCCTTTCACGTATTGATGTCTATAATTTCACCAATTCATCCACTCTTTCAATTTCAGCTTCTATCTAATGAACACATTCTTATGAATCTTCCACTATTAATTTCCACTAATTGCATCTCTTACACTTATTTTCATGCTTACCAAAAGAATACTTATATTGTAACATGGGATCAACATTAGTCTTCAACTAGTTATCTCCCATTGTATCAGTTGATGGTTATGAAATTTCAATGATAGCCATCATCGTAGCATGGTTTCCAATTTGGAATTATGGTTCTTCTTCTTCACAAAATTCATTATCATCTTCGTTTTCACAGAAAAACAATACTTTTGAATTTTTTTTAATGATTTGAAGTCTCCATTTTTGAATTTTTTTAGGCTTATCAATGTTTCAGCTACACTCTATTTGTCTTCTAACTTTCTGGATCATTTAGAGTAAATGTGCCAAACATTTCCACAATGAAATCCATCCAAAGGTAACTTACCTTTAAATTTACCTTTTCCCTTCTTGAACATCTTTTCAACACGTGATAGAATTTATTTTTCCTTATTATATTCTCCACTACTATCTCTAGAAATTTTATGTTTCTATATGTATTTGAACACTATTTCTTTCCTCACAAGATTTATAATATATTCTGATTTGAATCCAATTTTATATTCCACCGGCCTTCTCAACAGATCGTCCAGAGAATGTTTGGAAAGATATCTTTCCTCTACGGAGGACACCTTTTCATCATAAAGGGGTGGATGTATTCTCAATATTTTTATTATGATGTCAATGTCATTGATTTATTTTCCCAGAACATAAATTTCTCCACCCACTTTAGTAATTTTATTGAAGAAGGAATCTGTATTCTCCTCAGGATGCATCATCAAATCTCTAAGCCAAAGAAGCAAGACTGGTAGTTTCTCCTCCTAAACATTTCAATACCCTTCATAAATATTTCAATGTTTATCCCATATATACTTTTAACAGGTGAAATTCATCACCTTTAGATAGATCTGATAAGATAGTGACACAGTGAGATCATTTTGTGCTTTATCATTTGCATCAATAATTTTCTTGTTTGTATCAGTCATATCAAGCCTTGTAGGATCAGTAACATGTATAGCATTCATAGTGGAAAATAGAACTTCCAGTCCAAGAGATCTTAGATTAGATGCCATTCTATTATTCGAAATCTTAAAATTAATTCCATCAATGAGGGGTACTTCCCATACATTGGCTAAGTACACCATGACAACAACGGACAGATCTAACACAAGAAACCTCCCTCTAATACCAATTATACGACCCTGAGACACCATGAGAGGGGAGGGGTAAATCAGGGTGTAGAATTTCCCTTTTAAAGGGATGGATCTTGTTCCAACATTGATAGGAGCATATGGAATTTTAATTAATGATATAAAAAAAATTAACCAATCACATGCGAAGAGACCACACAACTCTTTTACTTGGATAACCACAAAGGGTTATGTCCAAGGAGCATACACCGACAATGTGTCGGTATAACCAAAATACACTAATATTCCCTTGTTTTAGAGTACAAGAGTTAAGGCATAGTCACTCTATTACAGACTAACTACCTTTAAAATATTTTAGAGACATCCCACTATGTACCTTGGAACACATCTGTTGACTCCCCCATGATCACTACCCTAGGAGAATTATTACTCAGATTATTAACATGAGGATATCTTCAATAAATTTCATTGATATCTCTGTATTTGTGATACCTCAGACACTACATGCATCGATGTCCGGAATTGATGCACTTAAAATCATTGAGAACACAAACATGTATATTCAAAATCATGTTAAACGTTTAACACTATACTTTGACACAATACCCGAACTTGTATGCATGATTTGGGATTTGTGTTCAAGATGAATTTTCTGCAACCCCTACTTTCCGTGCAACCCTTATATTTTAAAAAACTATACTCAATGGTTAACTAGGTCATTATAGACTAAAGGAACAACATGCATGCAAGATTAAATCTCTGAAATTATTTTACATGGAAATCTTTCACGTGGTATAGAAACATAATTTTACCTGGAAAATTCTTAATTCTTCAATGGGGGTAACTGCCTTTTTATAGGCCTTGATGATCTTGAATGTATGATTCCGAGGAATATTTTTTGGTGTGTGTAATATTATTTCTGAGCTCGTAATACAAATTTTGACACTGCATTGGGAACATAATATTATACCGTGCAACCACATTGGTTTTCCCACATTTAAGACTTGTGCGCACTTCTTGCCTCTTCCATATTTCAAAAAAGAAATCCCAAATTATTCCTTGAAATTAATTTTATAATCACACTTAAATCTTATACACAACTACCTTTTCAAAAAACACTTTTCTCCAAATTCTAATTTTTGGACCCCAAAAATTTGGCAAACAATGTGAAATGATGCCACATTCAATATGTTTTCCTCCATGAACTGTGTGACCCCTCCCCTAGAAAAATTCCATAACATACAATTATGATTGAAAAAAACTAACCATACTCTATTTCCAACATAGAATAGTCGTTCTTCCAATAACTAATGCATAGGTGGATAACATAATGTCGTTTTCTTTAAAATGGGAGAAATATTAATCTAATAGAAAAACTCTCAAGTTGAATTTTGTGATAAAAATTTGTAGAAATTGTCTTTAAATAAGAGGGATTGATTATAATATGAACATGAATGATGAAAAAGCCATGGTATAATGGGTTTAATATTATGAGATAACATCATTGAGAATACTTTATGATTTCAATATACATAAGTGAAGGAATAAGAAGTTTTATATTGTAATCTGACCACTAAATAATAATGGGAAAATTTATTCAGGGAGACTCCCTCAATATGAGGTGAGATTAAAAAAATCATCAATTATAATAGATATTATTATTTGAAATGAGAATAAAAATTGAAGAAGGAAACTCGTGGAATTTGAGGGAAAAAGAAATTTCTTAGAGGAAAATAAGATGTGATGGTGTTTCTCATGGTGAAAAAATTGATTAACTTTTGGAATAAAATTATATTTGTAATATCAGTAGAAAATATAGAAATTTATAATAAAATGAAAATATATATATTAACTACCTCTCTATTTCTAGTTAACAAAACTTATGAATGGTGTAGACATTTGGGACACACTATCCAAAAATCTAACACATTCCTTTAAGATAAATTAATGTATAATTATGATTCTAATTCTCAAAAAGTGATGAGCTGTAATAATTTTATTTCATATGTTTATAAATAAATATATAAGGATCACATTAAATAGTCGATGAACCTTAAGGATAATAAGAATTTGGTCCCTAATGCATTTAGAAAACATTATTTTGGATTCAAAATTATCAATCCTGATTTAGTATATAGTAATGAAAACAAATTTGGATGACTATATTCTCAATGAAAATTGTGTATTAACAAACCTATACCCATAAAGTGAACTATTGGAACATGATAAAATAATGTAGGGATATTGGTGACAATGTTATGGTTTGAAATTAAAAATTTAGAAAAAAACAATATATTCATGTTCTCATGAAAACAATGAAAGGTATCAATGAAAATGAAGGAAAAAATGTAATGAAATAGAATATAGGTATATCAGAAAATATTTTTAAGTGATGGGTCTTTAAAAAATTATAGACTCATGAATTCAAAAAATTATTAATTCGATGGGGAACCTTCTTCTATTATGTATTCCAACATTACATGGTGATGTTTTGTAATTTAATGGGATTCTTGTCTAAACAATTGTATATATTTTATAGGGATATCTAAAAAAATTCATAATGAATGAAAACTATAAAACCAAATTAATCCAATAATATATCAATATTCATAAAATGAATATATGTAGAAAAAAATTATATAATTCCTTACCCAATAGATCTAGTCTCCTAGTTATTTTCCTAAAAAATTGATATAGAACATAGAGAAGCAGAAAAATGTCTTGTTCTTATAGAGGTATCTATGATCCATGTGAATCAAACAAGGATCATATAAGATATCCCATTATTCATGATATTTTAGAACATTGTTTTATGAAATATAAATAAGTAATACTTATATATGGTCTTGGATTCAAGTATTTCTAATAGGAGTCTCAATACAATGAAATAATAAAATCTGGATGGGGAATAGATTGAATTATCTAGGTCTTATTCAAACTTAAATTATCTGCCAATAAGGATTGACTATTTCATAAATTCTACAAACACTTCATCAATTCATGAATTTCATCAAATCTTATTAATTATATTTCTAAATTTAAATAATTATATTGTATGTTAAAACTCATATATTGATATTTTAATGATGATCCAATTGAGAATAATACATAAAGGTGGATGATAATCTCACATAAATGACTATAATACAATCCAATAATCCCCATTTAAAACCACTATAGAATAAATTTTCTTAATGTTTTGTGGTGTAAAAAACCTAAACCATAGCCTAGTATAAACCATTATATTGTGGTCTTCTTTTTAGTGCACATGTTGATCTATATCACACATAAAAAAATTATATGTTTAATGCACATTAATATTTTCTCACATCATATTCAATAAATCATAAAACTATGTATGGTAAAAAATTATATCTTAGTCAAGGTAACAAAAGACATACTGGTCATACAAAATGTAATAGATTCTATCTTGGTTATTCTCTAACTGATAATATCTTCAAAAATAGACCCAATAACCTACTAAAAAGATAAAACTAAAGGATTTTATAAGAATGGTTTTTATTTTATTTTATCATGAAATGTATTAATCTATTTATACATTTAGAAAATAAAAATATTAAATATTTAACCCAAGTATTCATATATGGCAGTGGATGAAACTCAATGTGATATATACATGGGGTTCATCCAGTGCACAAAAATTGTATTCTGCCCCATGATCATATTTTATATCTCTGTAAAAAATCCTACTCATACCAACAATAATATTTAATTAAAACCATGAATAATCCCAGATTACTATTATTTAAGAGTAACTAAAATCTATAAGTTTAGAGGTTATTTACAATTTCATTTCATTAAATATATGTATCCAACATGAAGGATGATTATAAGAAATTGTTATTTTATATTAAATTATACATATTATATTTTTTCACTAATTCAAGAATATTACCAATACAATACATATGGTCCAATATAATCTAATCACATATGAAAATATTCTATATTGGAATCATGTTTGATTTATTTTTCATGTTTTTAAAAACTAATTACTTATCTAGGTAATTCTTGCCAAATTACTATAAGACCCCCCCAAATAAAACCCTCACACTAATCCATTCCATAATGTATCTTATATAATAAAATGTATCATGAAATATTTTGAGACATCAAAATCATATTCGAAATGTTTATCTTCCTAAACAGGTACTCAATTGCATTACTTGAAAATAAAATGATTTTTCCATTATTTTCGTTATTTGACTATATAGAATAAATCTAAAATTCATCATCATCATGTTTATTTAAAAAATTACATCCAACCACTTTCTTCATGATATTATTGGTAAATAGTGTACCTATTTTTGTTTTTCATTACCAATACATCTATATTATGTTTATAATAATAAAGGAACATCACATTTTTTAGTAATTTATTTTAATTCATTAATTTTTTATTTAACATTATACCCTAAACTAATTTTTGGATATGAACTACAATTCATAAGAATAATTTACAATCATGATCTTATTTTTTAATCATTGAAATTCTTGATGGTCAAAATATACTCCCTTTGTCCTTGTATACACTATATTTTCTTCAAAAAGACATTTAATGATACATAAACACATTTTTTAAGAAATAATACATATTTTTACTGGGAATATTTATCAAATTATAAATGATGTAATATATATCTTGGGAATTTTATATGTTTATAGAAAAAATATAAAAAGGAATCATTATTTGCAAAAATAATGCACTTAGGGGTTGTGGACTCTCAATTCAATAGTATTTTTGAAAATTCATCAATAAAATATTAATCACTTCTAAAGCACATTTTCATACTTATATTATTTTAATTATATTATTTAATCTAATTTATCACTTACAATTTTTATTTAATTCATTATCCTATACTGTTCATAAAAACTCATTTTCAAAAAAAAATCATATATTATCAATTTGATAATGATTCTCATCCACTAATAAGATGCATTGGAGAATTATATATTCCATTACATTCAATTATATGAGAAAAATCCATTGTTTCATTATTTTTTTAAAAACTAAGAGATAAATCAATTTATTAAAAGATATTGAACTCTATTATATTTACTATAATTTTAAAACATTAGTTTGGTATTATATACCCTATAGAATAAGTAATTATTATCTTTAACTCTAATATATAACATTACTTACCATTGAGTTTCATAAAAACTTTAAAAAATCAATGAATGTTCAATATATTGGAAACAATTTCTATCATATTGGAATCATTCTTTATGATTCCCTGATCTTGAAATTATTCTTGGTGAAACATAATATTACTTTCATATTATCTTAACTTCTTCTAGTTTGAATATTTACCCACTTGTATTATTAGAATATCCCAAAAAAAAATTGTCATAAAAATCCCTAGCTCATCTATTTTCATCGCTATTATAAAATATGGTTAAAATTTCATTAACTTATTCATGTTGTTAAAATATTTTCAATAATACAAAAAAATTAATTTTTATAAATAACATGCCTTATATGAAACCTCCACTCTTATAAAGTCAATAACACACCAAATCACATTTAGTAAATGAGTATAGTTTATTATTACATTTTTTATCGTTCTTACTATTCCTTTAAAATGAATGTTTTATCCTTTTATTCCTCTCATAAAAATCTATATTCCTATGTTAATCAATATTAAATATTGGTTTCTCAGAATAGTGTTTCTCTAATGAAAACTATTTTATAATATTTATTCCACAAGAATAATTTTAAAATGTTATAGTAATCAAATATGTGTTTATAAATTATGAATCTTTTAACTCTATGATTGATCTCAAAGATATTTTTTATGATGATGATTCCATATATCGAAAATGAAATCATTATTAAAATAATTAACATGTTTTAAAATAATTTAATATTTATTTATAATAAATTTGATTTGTAAAAAAAATGATCTCTTTAAGAAACATTACTATTATTGGTGTTAAAAGAGATATACTTTTCTATATAATTAGTATTATCTTGGTTTACTCTAAAATAATATTTTTTATGTAGTCTATTATGATAATAATTTCAGAAATGAATCATCAATACATGAATGGTAAACACATTTCCCAATAAATCACATGGATTAACTCATCATTGATCCTATGGTATCCTAATGATTCTAGTTCCCATGATAATAGAAAAAAAACACCACCTTATGATTTTTGATCAAAATTTTTAATTTATGAATTTCGACCATTTCTTATATATACAAATTTGTGGGAACACTTAATTGGAGGAACATCCATATCAATTGGTCATCTTTTTTATGGGTTTTTTTCTTTGGAATGAAATTCACACATAGTTTTTAAATGGGATTTAATATCAATAAATTTTCTCATATATTGAAATATAATGTATACATTTTTGTAGTGATTTATTATTATATTCTTATTCTTTCTATAAAAAAATATATTCCATACAAACTGATGTGTAAATGTTTAGAGAACTCAAAAAAAAATTTACTAAGAAAATGTAAATCCAACTATATTTATAAATATAAAAATACATTCCCTAAATAATTTCTTTGAAACCCTTTATTATAAAGGATTAGGAACACACTAAATCAAATATTCCCCACAAGATGTTTCATGGATTAAAAGGTATAGAATGCCAACATTTATAGACAATACATTATCCACCAGCTTGGTGAGTTTTATGAACCAAATTCATTGATCCCATGAAACATTACATAATAGATATTTATATTTACTAACTATTATAATAACTAATATGCATAAATAATAATAAATAGTTATATTCAATCTCTTATCCTAGTATAGTCCAAATTCAAGGTAGATGAAAATTAAATCCCATGTCGTACCAATAATATAAATCTTAAAACATGTATGATAACAATTAATTAGTTTGATACATTGAACTAGAGAATAAATTTAATTTATAATATAACACAATATAATAAGAAATAAAGACCGGAACAAAAAAAATAAATACATCTTATATTTAATCATGAGAAAATAATTTATAGACAATTCATATTGGCCAATTATATTATATTTCACAGAAAAAACAAAAGGAAAGAAAACTATAACAAATAGAAAAGTCTAGGGAATTGACTCCATAAATTTCCCATCAGCCCACCACCAATCCTAAAACACTCCCTACCAATGTTTCTAAATTAATGAAAAATCCGTAAATAAATAATAAAAATATTCTTAATTATGCATAGATAATAATGAATAAATCCAGTTTATCCGGTATGAACATTTTATATCATCCTTTACACTCCTTGTATATAAATACCTTTATTTTGTGAACTATTTTATTAACATTATTATTGTAAAATAATAAAATATATTTTTTATGTGTTAAATTTTTACATAAAATAAATGTCATACATTTTTTAATATTTAAACCACTGATCAAATCATCTAAGAACCCTTTTTATTTCCTTATAATTGTTCCAATGAGGAAATTATATAGTCTTTTAATATTCCCATTTATGATCATTTTATAAAAAAATGAATTAAAACATCTATAAATTAGATTATTTTTATTTTATATATGTTTTATGAAACATTTACTATTTAAATACATTATAATCATGGATAATATTTAGATGAAAATGGTCGAAATAGTTTAAATCCCCCCCTTTGGACAATTCATTGACCCTTTAGGCCAATTATTGTTAGTGATTCGATGAATTTTATGAAAAATATAACATTTATTAAAATTACAACCATAACATCAGGCGAAAAAATGTGGTATCCTTTGTGATGAAATCCCATTCCACGGAGATATCATGAAAACTTTACAGGGTAATTTAGATTGACCATTATATCAATAAATCCATTTTAGAAGTAATTTATAAGTCTAAAATGGATATTTTTATACCATGGAAAATAAAAAAATTTATTATCATTAAAGAAAAAATATTATTTCACCATTAAATTGTGAAACCTCCAATGATGATATGTTTCCATGAATTTAAATACTTCCATATAATGGTCATATTATTAATATTGTATAATGGTCATATAAATATTACATGCAATGAACCTTCTATTTATTATAATTATGGTGCATCCCATTAATTTAAATAAAAACAAAGTATTTATATGAGATACATCATGGATCCTAAAAAACATATTTTTCATAATTCATTATTAATTCAAAAATTCAAAAAACCCATTTATAGTTCAATGGTGATTCCATTGTTGGGTTTCAAAAAGTTTTTTATCATCTAAATATTAGGGAATAATAATCTAAAACATAATTATTTCATGTATCTTTATATATTCAAAGATGTAATATAAATTATTATCAATAATAATTATGTACCTTTCTCTAGTCTATAAGGCCAATATAATATTTTAATAGTCAATTGATAAAGTTCACAAAGATATTGGTAAACCATCCTCTCGAGATAGTCAAGGATCTGGGGAATCATTGGACACTTAGGTGGGATATATCACTATTCATGACCTTCTAGAACATTAATTTTAGGAAAGAGTGAGATGTGAGAACAATGAATATTTTTGGATATGAGGAGTTCTAAAATATATCATTAAATAATAAAATAAAATTCTTTTCAGGGGGAATGATCTAATTAATATGTTTCCTAAAAAACATCAAATAGTTTTCCAATATTAATGTGGTATTTAAGTATTACTCTGGTTATCTTAATTGTTTGTTCAATTGATTCAAACATTGTAATTATCATATAATGTTAAAATAATTTTTTGAGATATACAACATCACATAGAATCATTAAATTTTTATTTAGCTATGAAAGCTATATGGAATCTAATGATGGAGGAAAGATCAAGGATTATCATTATATATTTAACTACTTGTGCATAGCCCTAATGAAAAAGTGTCTCACACTGAGTCATAGTGATGAAAACCCCAGACCATAATGTGGTTGGAACCACTATACCTGGGATTGAATTTATTTACACATATCCATTAAATTAAAAGAATGTATTTACTATGGATTTTTTTCTACAGGATCTCATATATTTAAAATGATTTAATAAATTTATTCCTATTAATTCGTACAATGAATTTTCTCTGATTGGAATAGAGTTGTTATTTGATATTTCTATTGGAATGTATTAAATATTTTTGATTCATTAATATGATAATTAAGAAAATCAATATGATAAATCATGTAATGATGTTCACGACATTGAATACATGTTACATGACATAATTTTCCATAAGAAAATTGGATTCCAAATATTTATATGTGTTTGTTATATTTAGTTCTAAAATACATAAACCATTAAAAAAACAAAATTTATTACATTCATCTATATAGACCATTACATATTGAAGAAAATCACTCTATAAAATAAAAAATAAAAACATGTGTCTAAAAGAGTAAATAGATGAAATAGGTAAATTAATAAAATTAATAGGGTCATGGTAGCTTACAAATGTCACACATATGAATAAAATATTAAAATAATATATAATAATATAGTTATAATTTTAATGATATAAATTAAATCGAGGAATTTTATATGAAACTATGATAATGATGAAGAAATAAATTGAGAGCTATTTATAGAAATTATGAATGGAAAATGATAATTAAAGTAGTTACTTGATTGTTCGAATCATAATTGTGTGATTAGGAAAATAACTTTTTTGATGAAATAGTAAAATTATATTTAAATAACATTAAACTTGTAAACTCTAATTGGAATAATTTTATTTTTAATGATGGCATTTTTTTCATTAGAGATTGATGTTTCTTTTTATTCGTGTAATTTATTGGTTTCCCACTTTCCATAAAAGATATTTCTTAAAATTAAAAAAAATTAAATTAGATTAAAAGTTAATTGAAAATATATATTATAAAAAAATAAAATGAAATATTCTAATTTCTTATGTCACTGAATATAAAAGTGTATATTTACAATAAATTATGTTTCAAATTATTTTATAAAAAAATAAATTTAATGAAATTATTATATATTAAAACAAAAAAAATTTTAAAAATAAATTGATGAAAAAAATTATTTTTCCAAAACACGATTTTGAAATTATCATCTAGATATTTTGTTGGTGATTTATTGAGAAATTTGAATTTTCTGATGAGTATTAAAACTAAAATTATACAAATAAATAACATTATATTGAAAAATATTAATGTGATAATGACCTAATAAAATATTAAATAGTTATATTGAACTAAAATGGGCATAATAAGATAAATAATGAAATATTAATAATAAAATATATATTCAAATGGAAAGTATAATTTTATGATTATTTTTTTGAATTCTATTAATATATTAATTTAATTTTATTCATACATTATATTGTATATGAGTTTATAAAAGAATAATTTTAATTTAATATTTTTCAATGTTTCAAAAATAATACAACTATTTAGAGTCTTAATTTAAAAATAATAATTTATTCAATATTTTAACCCAAAATAACCCTCTATTCTTGAATGAATAACCATGAGTTTTACCAAGGATAACAACATCCCAATTCTATCTAATTAACCAATATTTGGTCAAATATCTATATTTAATTATCTTAGGATCCGTAAATACAATACTCTCTTGTATAATGTAAAGCCTTCATGACATTAAGGATCTTCGAAAAGGTGAAACTTCAATGACGAAATAAAATTTCTCTGTTTATCAAATAATTTTTATTTTAAATATTCCAAGTATCTCTTATTATATTTCATTCATAAACTTATTAATGGTTTAAAACAAAAAATATTATTTTAAAACAAAATATTTTTCAAAAATTATATATAAAATATATATGATCTCTCCCCAATTATGACACGTACCACTAATGGTTGATTTTATCCTCTAGAGAGTATTTTTACAATACATCGTGTATTATAATATTTTTCGAGGGATAATTTACCATATATATATGTATATATGAATTTTTTTATGATACACCACAGATATAAAAAATAATTTTAATCTGTGCACATAGTTTAAAACTTTTATCAACTTCCATGTTAGGCTTAGTTAATAAAATATGATAACATTTTAACTTCTATATTTATTATTTTCATCAGGGATTATTATTTTAGACTATATCACCATACCCCTATTCACTTGTTATATAACTGAGTAACAGAGAGCCTCATATTCATCTCCTCAAGTACAAGTGGATGCTGACTAGTGGATAGTTCACATATTATTACTTGGGGAGAAATTTCTCTCTATGTCTTGTAACAATAAATTAAATAATAGGTGAATGTGTTATTATAAAATAAAAAAATATACTATGAAATTATATTGGTAATACAATAGTATAAATATTATAAGATGCTGTAAAAAAGATACACATCAATCATATATCAATAATTTATAGTGATATAGAAAACTGGTGTCTTAATATATTAAATATTTAAAAGAATAAAATTTTAAAAAAATCAATGAAAAAATTATCCCATTATATTTAATAGTGTTACCTTCATCTATACCTAGATCTATATATTGATGCACAAAAAATAGGCACCTTTCTTTGTGTTGTATCCATTACACACATGTTTGTGATTCCAACATTTTTCTGCTATAGGGTATGAGTAACAAATTAACTAAAAACCACCATTGCATCCATAGAATAATTGTTTAAGGATATATGAAGGTTCATACTATTATGAAAAAATAAAAACATGTATGAATACACCCACATTGGGTCATGATGGACTGACGGAACACTACAAACCTCAATCGTACCAACTTTGACTCCATGATGGAAGAAAGATTCATCTAAAATTACAAACAAATCTCCAAGAATGAACAATACATTATAACACATTATACGGCCCAAGATTTTTTCATTGACTTGTATTTCTTTAATTTTTTATTACATTACATGATATAATCTTGTACCAAAACAGTATTAGTCACACTGATTCCTCATGTATACTGCCCCACACCAACACTATTTCAATAAGGGTGTAGTAAAATAAGAATATTATGAGCCAATAACCTTGTGAAACCTAGGTAATGATTATAATAGATCAATTTAATTCCCTATGTATATTAATAAATTATAAATTATATATTTTTATTTACTATGGGAATAATAAATGTGTTTCTAATAAAAAAGAAAATACTTTTATTCATAAATTTTTTTATTACATTTATTTTAGGGTTTTATTTAAAATTTTATGTTATAAATTTAATAATTTTTATGTTAAAAATTAAACTTCACTTTTTTAATCAAATTTCCAAAAAAATCAAATATTGATTTTTTTAATATATGTCTTATATGTTAATATTGAAAAATGATTCCTCTTAAGAAAAGTACCTTTTCATTTAATGTATTTACAAAGTATAATTATATTTTGTATTAGTTTTAAAAATTAATTAATATATTTTTATTATAAATAATCAAACCAATTTAATTGGAATCAATATTAATCTTCATTTTTGTATAAAAAAATTCTTGTACTTATAAAGGCATTTTTGCATGAAAACCATTTTTTTCTGTCACGTGTTCCAGTTTTAAAAGTCATTTTTTCCAAAAATATAGATTTAATATTGCGAAAATTATTACAATTTTTTAATTATCAGGTACAAATATTATAAAAAATACTACCTCAATTTTTGTGTTTTTATGAATAGTTACATTGGTTAAGAAACTACATACAATGGTATGGGTTAAAGCATGGTAAATGGATTTAAACTAAAGTGATAAGGGTAAAATGACTTAAAAATTGTCCAAATCTTGTTATATGTTCATATTTCGACCCTAAGACATACCTTTTTTGAAAATTGATCGTTCTAGAGAAATTCTAGTGAATAAATACATTAATATATTTCATTATTTTGAAAGAATCCATGTTTGTTCTCTCAATCACTAATAAAAAGACACCCCCTCTCCACTCTTTTAAAAAATTATATATAATATTTAATATGAATACACGAACACAAATACCTTACTAAAATAACAAATAATACCTTATATTTAACTTTTTTATTAGAATACCATCATATAGAGGATTTAGTTATAAACCTAAGGAAGTTTTCAAAAGAAGATATATAGTTCTTATCTCTGTTTTTCATTTTCTTTAATATTTTATTTCATTCAAAACACTCATTAACATTATCAAATAGTAATTTCAATATCACCCATATAATAAATTATTATTATACTTCTCTTATAATAATATTTCATATACTTATCTATCAAATGGATCAAAACATTTCTCATTTGTATGCGTGGAATACCACCTAACGAGACAATGTATTTCATTATCCACTGAAACTTATTATATTCGGTCATAATGACAGATCCAAGTGAAATAATAAAACATTTATGATATAAATTTCTTTAATGAATGATAAATTTTAATTCTCTATCCCAGAAACCACTAAATTGGTGCCCTAGGCAGGTGAGCCTTAAGGAATCGTGCAAGCCTCCACTATGTCATAGGATGACGACTATAATTTAGGGTCTATTGGGATAACATGGGGTGTCTACAAACTATGTTTAGAGTATCTAAAAACTGTAAATAATTAAAATCATATAAATTATTCCACTTAAAGATTGTAGATAAGATTGTGCATGTTAAAAAATAACTATAAAAAATGCTGCATTAATGTTTAAGGATAAACATTACATAACCATGGGTCACATATAAAGTTAAAAAGGGAAAGTACAAAATAGAACTATAATAATCCCAAAACTAGACTTGAGTCCTCCCCATCACTAATTTACACAATCCACACAATCCATGTAAAACCGAAGTAATCATCAACATTAGTCGATTTCTGATACCATTCTCCATAATATATATAGTCTTCTACTTCTGTACCCATGTTCTATAGAGGCCTAATCACTGTGTGAGTGACACTCAATAGGATATCAGTAATTGTTCCCCTAAAATAACCAGTCTATAAACTAATTCTTGGATGATTTATATAGAAATTATTTTAGAATAATAACCAATTTACTAGTGTTACAATTAACAATTATCAGTTTAGAGAATTTAATAAAAAGGACATCAAAACAACTATTCATGCATGGATACTAAGGTGGCACCCAACATCAGTATATACATACTTTATTCATCACTAGTGAGTCTCTAATAACAGTAAAGATAATTTTTTTACTGGTTCAAATGTATTCAAATAATGAAACTACAATCATAATAACTTTATTGAATCCATTTGGATCTACTATGAAATCCCTCCAAATATAGACCATATGGAATCCAACAGATGAGTAACTATTGGAATTACAAAAATATGAATAATTAGTCTGAACCCAATGATCAATCAAAATATTCATAATTATTTCCTAATGGGAATCCCTTTTTTATTAAAAAGGAAATATCTGAAATATTACCCATCCAAATATAGGAATATCATCCCACAACAATCAACAAAGCACCTATCAAGAATCCCCAACATGAATTCATGAAATTTTAATAATATTTAAATATCCAGATCCCAAGGTAGGAACACCCCAATTCTTTTAGGATAGAAATGTTAGAATAGTCTAATGGTTTAATGATGTCACTTTAGAGCATTAGATTTCTATAAATCCTATGGATTCATCACACCAGGGCATTAATATGAGTCCCTTAATGTAATGAAATTCTATCTCAAAGAATTACACTAATTTTTAAGTACATACAGACCTATGGAATCATACCAAGTTATTCTATCCCATTATCATATCAACATATTTTCAATTAATAGTTCTATATCTATTAATAAAACACTTTTCATCCATAAAAATTATTAATCAAGAATAAAACCTATTAGTCTTATTCATGATCTATTTTTTTCAATAATAAATCAGTGAAGAAGACAATCGATAAATAAAATCATTTTATATATATTATTTATCACTATCCAATTTAAAAAATTATATAACGTGTAACTTTAGGCTATTTCACTTTTAAAACCCATTTATAAATCAATAGTAGGGTTCCATTCATTCTACAAAAACATGTAGTCTTAGAAAGATTCAATTAATTATCCATCATTGAAGCCTATGAAATTCCATTTCAAAACATTAAAATTAAACCAAAATTCTTTTTTTAAAATTCCAATCATATGTGTCCCTTTATCATATTTCAATGAACTTCCAATAAGCAAGAATACCATTTAACTTCAGAATTCCAAGGTCAACCTTAATAAAATGTTTTATCACTGTGAAATCTCTTTATATGGTTTCAATACATGTTAATGTGCATTAAATGTTAGAAAATGAAATTTTAGAAAATTCCATTATAATTGGTATGATGATTTGAATGTTGGAATAACCACATAACATAAGAATTTTGTTAAGATTGTGTGACTATGGGTTAATTTTAAGGCACCACCAACCTTATTCTTATGAGAGTCTACCTATTTCATATCAAACGTTCGTTCTCTCTAAAAATGGGATAAAATAGACATGAATACAAAATTCATAAACATCAATCGTATTAGACATAAATGATAAGATAATACATGAAAATAGAAGAGATGTGGGAAGGAATAAGATATGCACCTAGACGTACCTATAGCTTTGATTTTCATCTGATAGTATATAAAATTTATATAGAAAATGGTATAACCACCATAAAATATGATATAAGGATGGATAAATCACGGGTATTTGTTTTAGTGATAAAATGGATTAAAAATGTGTAAAAATAGAAAATGGACCGAGGGAGATTTCATAATTATCACACTTTTACAGAGGTACATCATTTAGAGAAATGGTTTTCCAAACTGTGTGCTAACCATGCGGACCTCACTCTATCTGACACATAATTTCTCAAGTTTAATGAACATGTTTTGACAAACCATTCCCAAACAGAGTGATATGATTTTTCAATTTTATGTATAGAATACATGATATCCCAATGACTCACAAATATATTAATAAAATCATTCACCTATACATCCCAATCCAAAATTTTGGGGTGTGTGGTTAGTAAAAACTAGGAATTCACTATGTTCCCCATGATTCTATCCTTGAACATAGAATTTCAGTCCCCAAATATCTTAATAATATCTAATCCTCCGAGGAACTGATCTTACCCTAAGCCATATTTAATGTTTTCTATTTTGACATTACATCTCTTAGGCTATATATCATACCCTCAATTTTAAGAACAACCAATCCTCTAAACTCAAAATTCTGATTATCTTTAAAAATAAAATGCTTGTATGGGTGAGGGCATTACAAACTCCCCACCATAACAATTCTCATCCTCATGATGTCTTAGTTTTCATCTAACCTCATCATCGAACCTATATCAGTCATAAATTTGATTTCAAATGATTATGTTCCATTCATGAAAAACCAACAAGACATAAATATGTAAGACCAAATAGAAGCCATAAGATGAATTGATCTAGAGAAATTTCTCGTAACCACCACTGAAACACCAATAATATGATTATAGAAGATCATTCATCCCAGTACATGATCTCATTTCTACCCAAAGTCATTTTTCCACATATAAAATCCAAAAAAATCCTTATCCCTAGAATTATATTTCTAAATCATGGTTCTCCCCACCATCAATGTTTTCAAATCAATCAAAAACCCTAGAATAGTTCAAAAAAGCCACACCTAATCACATACGATAATTGCATTTCTACATTAGTCCCCTAATTCATTCAAAAACTCTAAAATAAAATATATATTCTTACACCATCCAATATCAACTCAAATATATGGACACATCATTTAAAATACCCATATAAATAGAAGAACACAATTGTTACATCCAAAACGATTCCTTGAATGTGAATTTTGACTCACCACCATTGACGCTAAATGATTACATAAATAAATCATACTATAGTAGACTCTCATTAAAATATAACCTCCACCAATGTGGAAACTAACATTATAAGGCCAATTCTTATCTCTAAATTCTTCTCAAAACAACCCAATCGTGAACATAATAGTCTAAACAATACTCCTAATATAATTTCCAAATCAGAATCTTAGCTAACCAAGATCAAGAATACCTATCTTATTCCACCAAATAGTTTTTAAATTACATAAAAACTCTTCCTTACATAATTGAAGAAACCCATGATAATATTGAAAAATTGTGGTATAACCATACCTGTTATGTGATTCCTTTCCAAAACATAGATCACTCTGTCTCTTCCACATTCTCTCTCCAGAGAACCTATGATAAACCAAATAAACCTTTGGTTGGATCACCAGATTGTATCTAGAGAACAAAACTACTGATGAGGATCCATCTATAAATGTAATGATATACTAAAGTGGAATTTACCAAGTAATATATATTACACTTAAACCACAAGTTCACTAGCATCTGGTGTCTTCAAAACCATATATATATTGTCCCAACACAACATAAATCATACTAGAATGAGGTTCATCGACCCATGACATATATGACACTCCCCACCGTATTAATTTTATTTTCATCTTTCTGATGGTCCAACACTCCTACCTCAATATCGCACATCAAATATTTCACTATAAATAGTGGTTGTATGTGAAAAAAACCTCTCATACATAACCATAATTCTGTCTATCAAATGATAACTTTTTCCCGGAAACATAACACAATCCCTAATCTTCAATAAAACTCATTCAAATTGAGGTTAATTCCCTTATATCTTATGGAAGGTTCTCCACAGTATTTATTAATTAAAAATACTACTCGCATAATGATCCCTAATTAGTCCAGTCACTGATACAAATGATTCACTCCTCCTAACCGATGGATAATATATTTTCAAAGTCACACAATGATTCATCTCTTAGATCAACCATGTCATATCACATCGATCCAAACCAATATTTCTCCTTTCAATGGATGGTGTTTTTCTGCCCCTACCAAACCATGGGAATCTATTCCAAAATTCATCATCATGTTCATCAACCCCCATACCATAAATACCTAGTTTTTTACAAAACATTTCATAGGCATTGTGGCAACCAACACACATTTCTGAGATATGTTAAATAAAACATGCACACACTCTGACACCAAACTATCTTATACCCCATTTCAAAAACCCAAGAGTGAATCTGCATAAAATCTATGAGTGTACATGGAACAAATGTCCATTATCATGTAAAGTTTATCGTCACATAACATGGGGTACCCTTGGAATCCCACTTAAAAATCGGGCACTCCAATAATTCCATGGTATATCACATGACTATCTTTAATTGATGTCATCCTAAAGCTTCAAGTGTCTAACCCCACTCAAATGAATTATTTGGATGCATATCTCAAGATTGATAGGTCTAGGAACATTACCATTCCTATCCAAATCCCCAAACATGAATCTACGTACAAGAATCTTATATTTATTGATATTTAAAATTATTAAAGGAACCATGTTTTATATACTATAAACTATTTCACAAAAAACATTCTTAAATCCAAGTTCTATGCATCACCTTAGTTCCATAAAAACAATAGGTGATAACAGTCACATAATACCATATCACCAGGACCCAAGGGTCACACACTCAATAACCACTAGTTCACATAATCTGACTCATCATTTAATGATTCATGCAGCACAAATCCCAGGTTTCACACCTTACTGATATAATGACAATGCTTCATCTATATAAATTTTAACTAACCAAGACACTCCGCATGTTTCAAATCCATCTTTACAAACACCCATCATTGGGAGAATCGTTTCCAAACCCAAAAAACATTCATATATAAGCACCATGTAACAAAGAAATGTCCACCACTATCAAGTCCAAGAATTGGATTGATTATTCCCTCTAAAATTTTCCCATAAAAAATCCCTATAACCAGGGGTTCATTAACACAAATACCTCATCACATGGAATAACTGAGCATACAAAAATCACAAAGTCCAAATTGCCTATTGATGTAATACCTCTTGAAAGTAATATCACAAGATCACGTCAAACCCTATTACATGTTACCATTGAATAATAGAAATAATAAACCCAATGAAATGAGTCACTTTCAAGGGTTATTAATACCTTCACCAATCAAATAAACTAATCAACATAATGTTATTCAGTCATGTAATAATACTCATCCTTATATCAAGGTCATGTAATATCAATCATTCCATCCACCCAACAAGGGACCCTCATGTGCTTGGGTCTCACTCAAACCATACATACCCTCATCAGGGTCAAGATAAACACACAAGGCCTCTAATGAACTTTATTAATTTAAGGTTCACTCCTTACAATTTTACCTTTCCAAGACTTCAAAAAAAATTTGGGTTTATATTCTGGGGTTCATCAAATAGAATTCAATTTACTGACTATAGAGGAATAAACATTATATTTTCCTATATGACCACTATTTAACCAATACCATCATTAATCAATTGTTTTACATATTCCAAAAGATACACTTTTGTTCTCTCCAGTCTCTAACATGTTTCCATGTTTTTATGGATTGATTAAATTACATTTTATTTAAAATATAGGAGGTATAATACTATATTTGTTTCATAATAACACATTAATTAGTCAATACTAATATAAATCAATCTATATCTACATATATATCAATAGATCATCCTGATAATTAGTTGTAGAATATTCCACCATAGCTGTATATAGAAAAAATTATATATGATGATGTGTCCTTGTTAAATACCATTTCATTCATTACAAGTAAACTATAGACCATATGCTGACAAAAATAAAAATAATACAGGCCTGAATATATAAACAAAATATAATATAAATCATAAGAAACATGCAATAAATATCTAAACCACATGCCCCTAGTATGGTGCCTTTTATGCGAGCCTTTACATAACTGAAATGATGCCTGAATGAAAAAAAATTATATTACTATACTAGTATAAGTGCATAAAACATACAAGTCATAACTTCATAAAATATATCTATCAACTGTGGGGAAATTGAAATACGAATAGATTAAAAAATTCCATGAAATACAAGTCTCGTGCCTAGAAACATGGGATTTCCCCCATGCTTGGGTTGTTTACTCGGATGCATGATCTCATTTCAATGTTCTAAAACACTCCTCATGTTCTCTATATAATAACAAAAATTTTAGACAATAGAAAAACCCTTTGATGATAATTATTAATTCCCCGCTCTATAAGCCAGTAATATGATTCCCCAGGTCAATGAACCACATGGACTTAGGAACAACTCCAAATAAAATGGAGTCTTCCTACTAGTAGAGAGGGTCTACGAGGATGTTATGGGGAGACTATATTATCTAGTTGGGGAATCCATGATGTAGAATTAAAATTATTCATATAAATTAGGTCAAATAAACATCACAAATATTACATGGAAAGATCCAATATAATTGAAAAAAATTATGTTAATGGGTAATGTCATACATTCCATAACTAATTCTCCATGGGTGGATCAAATTCAAAGGAAACAAATAATAGTAAAAATATTACTAGACTCATCATGGAACTAGAATTGGGTCCTACTTAGTCCATAAACCCACCATCCACATAATTAAAGAAAACCCCACGAAATAAAAAAACCTCAAACACTTTCCCAAACCAGTTCGTACAAAATAAATAGTCTTATGATAAAGTACCACAGTTCCATGGGAACCTAAATATTGTCTAAGTAAAATAGATTTGGCCACCACCAGTGGTGTCCCTACAAAATCAATAAAAGAGTTCATATATGATTTTCATATAAAAAAATTATACCACTAACAAATTTATCAGTCTAATATTTAACAATTAGTAGTTCACCATTTAAATTGAAAAGGTTAGTAAAATAACTATTGATACTTAGGATTTGGGGTGACAGTAGACATCAGTCGAGACCTATCTCTTACTTATCTTTTTTAGTATCTACTCATGGTAAACATCATGGCTCTACTAGTTAAAAATTATTTAGTTATGTGAACCACAAACATAATAGCTCAATTGAAACTATGTGGCTCTATCCAAAATTTCCTCACAAAAAATCTCATAGCCAATCCAATGGAGGGGTTTCCATTGACATTAAACTATTCATAAATACCAATATAATTTGAGAAAAATGAAATATCATTTATATGTAGGATATATTTGGAATCCCTAGTTTATACAAGGACATTCCACTAAACATTATAAGGCCAAAATAAGAGATCACATCCTACCGAATTGGGAATGGTACCTCACAAGAATCAATAGTATAAATATGTTGAATTAAAATAAAACATAAACTACATGAACCGAATGGGAATCCACACTAATGGATTAATATAATCTTCCTATATAGAATATATTATTTCTATTAATTAATTTCATAGCATTTAAAATCCATGAAAGTAAAGAATTTATCACAATAAGGAATTCTGGTGAGTCCCCTAATTGAAAATATGGAAATTTCATGGAATTACACACATTTCTAGGTCCTTAAATACACTATTGATCCCTTAAAAGTCATTCGAACCTATATTCATATGAAGATAAATTAATTTAATAATTATCAATTTATCATGAAATCACTTTCACACAAGACAGACACTGATCAAAACAAACTACCATGGTCGTCTTCATGGTTTTTTAATCAATTATAAAAAATGAAACAATCCAATAAATTAATCCCATCTCATTAAGTCGAATTGTTATCACTTTCCCTTGTAATCAATTTTATAACCTATCACTATAGGCCATGATACTTTTAAAATCTATTAATTTGTCTATAAAATGGGTCCTTTACATTTACTAACACATGTTTCCATAAATACTTAAAATTAAATTTATAAAATCTATGGGTTTAGAATTCCATTTCACAACCTTAGAATTAAACAAAAAATCATTTTTAGTAATATCAATGTTATATTTCCCTACTACCTTTTACAATTTTATTTTAATAAAAAACCATAACATTTATTAATTTTTTTTCATACTTGAAACTTATTTATAAGGTGAATCAAATTGATATATCATTATAATGTACCTATACATGATATAAGGGAACAGAAAATTATTTAAAAAAATTAAAACATTTCATTTTAATTAGGCTGATTCCTAGAAATTCATCATGACTAAACAAAGAAATAAATTTTAATGAAATATTTATATTATGGGTTATATTTATTGGAATATATTTATCTTTTATCAGGAGAGTATAACCATTTAGTAATAGCTTCCATCTAAAAAAATTGATGATAATAAAAAAGTAGAAAAAATACCAACAAATTGGGATTATTATACATAAAGGGAAAAAGGAAACCTGGAAATAAAAAAATAGAGTAAAGAAAAGAGTTTTACCCCTCTACATACCTATAGCTTTGATTCACATATGATATAAGCCAAAAAATTCCAAAGAAAAAGGGAGCTCGTGGAAGAGGATAGGAGTAAACTGAAATATCATGTAAGTATTCTATCTAATAAGGGATGGCAAATTGGGTTAATAACCAAGAAGATTTGGAGGTAAAATTTTTAAATTTCCTACTTTTAAAGAAGGGAAATGTTTGACTGCATGGTTTATAAAACTCTATATTAATCATTATGACTAAGCTATATAAGACACAACATTCTTCATGATATGTGTGAATGGTTTGACAAACTATTTGTGAAATGGGTGAAAAGCCTCTTCAATTTTTTGTAGATATCCCATGGTCTCCCAGAGCCCCTAACACGTTTTAAAAAAACTACATGCCTATACATATCATGATTCATTGTTGGTGATCAAGGTTATATTATACCATTCACTAAATATTCACCCTATAATACTCTTGATGAATCAATAATTTGAAATCCTAATGCTCCATAGAATTATATGAGCCCCTGAGGCCCCTATTTGGGCTCAAAACATATAAAAAATACATCCTTTTAGATACTGCAAATTTTTTAATCAAAACCATATTTTTAAGAATGATACATCCACCAAAATAAGAAATAAAATTCTTATTAATATTATAATCCATGTATAGGTTATTTCATTACATAAATAATATTATACTTATTTCTTTACTATACAAAAACACATTTCTTCTATGAATGTAAAGACTACCGTATTGCAAAATGATGTATTATATTATTCATAATTTTCTAAACTAGAAGGTATATATAGGTGAATTTAAATATTCAGTATTATATTTTGATAATTTTATTATATTATGATATTATAAAACATATATTGTTTCCATCACTTTTTTGGGAAATCGGAATGTTACAGATGCGTACGCTCGGACTACCATCTCCACGATTGTAAAATAATTTATTTTATAGAACACTATACATTTTTGTTATAAAACTACAGAAAATATATATAAATGATAATTTTATCATGATAATTATTTCATAAATGATATAATCATTATCACTCTTTCCATGGTCAACCTACCTAATTAATTTTTGACTTTTGAGAGAAATGTTTTCAAGAAATCTGAAAAATACATAATATATTAAGTGATTAATTATAATATGGATAAAAATGAAATATAATGATTAATATTCATGAAAAACATTATTAATAAAGTAAATAATTAACACAAGTGTATTATTAAAGATGATATAGAATGTATGTAATAATTTGGGCTCTTGGTAAGGGGTATTCTGTCTTAAAACCTATTATTGAAATGATTTGAATATTTATTTTTACTCATATTCTACTATGTATAAATGGAATGATGAATGATTAAATCAAGAAATATTCATTTAAAAATGACATTTTACCACTACCTTCAATTTATAACAAGAATCTTTAAAAAACATTAAAATTTCATTTTTAATGATTAACGTTTATTATGAAGTACAAATGAAATGATTATGTAGCATAAGAAGAGAAGGGAAAATTTCAGGAGCTCCCTTTTAATGGGGGAAATGTGGGTTTCTTTTCTAGGTAAATTTTTTGGATGGAGGGATTTCTGGTGGTTGTGATAGATTGGTTTGGCGGAGGCAGCAGCTCTCTCAGATATCCCTCCTCTAGGTTTTATTCCCTTTTTTCGGGTTCTATTACTACTGCATCAATGGAGTCATCATTAGTGAGCTTGTGTAATGATGTGGATGCAAGGGTTTGGTATATGGGTAGAATTAATGTGTGGAGGGGTTTTGGGATTTAGGGGGATTTGACAAGGCTGATCTATACTACTGGGTTATGTGAATTGTTGTAGTGGGAATTTTGGGGAAGATGACAGTTATAGTGTCACTCCACTAGTGAGGCGTCGTCTCCCTCAGATCTCCATTCTCTTAGTTTACACATTTTTTGGGTTCATTATCATAAGGTTAACCTACACATTTTTCATCAATGATGACAATTATGGTTCAGGTTATAATTTACCATGCTGGAGGTGTCGTTCCGGTGAAAATTAATTCATCTATAGTGAGTTGTGGTGACAATAATGTTTCATTTTATGGGACCCTAAGTAACATGGTAGGGTTCCATTAGAAGCATTTGAAGGCCACATCACAAATATAGGATGGTTCTTCAGAGTTCTTTTTAGTGTTGGAGGCTAGATCTGGTGCCTGAGGTGGTTGTACTATTGATCTTGGCTATCGATCTATTGTAGATCTAGGCTGTTCAAATTCTGTAAATAGATATGTTTATGGATCTTTTTTAGTTTTTTTTCATGTTTTTCCAGCTCAAAATTTCTTTAGATTGATTCATGGGAGGTTTTACTTTTGGATAACAATGTTGTTTGATGTGCATTGAGTGTCAGATATTGATTTCTTTTTCTTGGTGAATGTTTTTGCCTATTGAAATATTTTTCATCTGCTCTTTCTTCATAACTCGACCTCTCACTACAAGGTGGATATAAATTGTGTTCTTTATTTTTCATTGTGATGTGAGGTTGTGTGACTATAAGTGTTGATTTAATGTTGGACTTGTGTTGTTTCTATGATTTTTCATTTTATGTTTTGGTGTACTGATGTTGTTTGAGGAGTTGAGTTGGAGATTTTCAGCTTCTATGATGTTCATTCATCTTTGACTTCAATGGAAATTTTTGGTGTTGGTGGACATTGAGATTTGATCCGTTTTTGAAATTTGTTGTCATTCCTCCAATCTTACTCTAGGACTATGCCACTCTCTCCAGGGTGGATCTGAGTGATGGTCTTCTTGGTGCTTTTTTATGCGAGGGAGAGGAATTGCAGAAATCTTTTGGTGGTTCAATCTCTATCAACATAAATATTATGATGATGTCGATGATCTAATGTTATATGATGGATTTTGAATCTGGTTTGTGAATGCACCTTGAACCTCTATGAGTAATGTCTCCAAATGTGGAGTCTGTGTAAGATGTTTTCACCCAATCAAGGCCATCTAGATTTGGATGAACGAGTGGGTATGGATTTTTCCATCAGTACCAAGCCCATGAAACACTGCTTTGGAAAGATAGCTATATAGTGTAGCAATGGTGGAGGCTTAAAACCATGATTTATTCACTGGTGAGGTGCATTAATTATATTCATTATCTTGGATGACATTCTTTTTATGTTTTAATTGGTATAAGTTGTTAGGATTCACACTAACCCTTTAAAAGTATCATTAGAAACTACAAAAAAATCAATTTTTGCAGTTAGCATAAGGAGGTCAATAGAGTTTTAAACCACCATAATTTTGTTATAAATTTTTAATCCTTTATATGATTCCTTATTTACTTCAATGAAAGTCCCTTATTCTCATTATTCTAGGAATTTTCTTTTTGAAAATGGTGTTTTAAATGAATGTTATATATCAATTTATAAAATGTTTTAAATATGGGATCTCATGATTTTTTTTTGATTTGTGATAGAAATGAAATAATTTATGTTTTTCATTTATGGTTTGATATTTTTCATTATTAATGATGATGATCGAGCCCAATATATCTCATTAACACATTGGGTTATGATTATATTTTTTTGAGAATTATATTTGGAATTAACAAAGTAGGTTATTTCATTAAAAAGGGATATTCTAAGTGTTCTATGAATATTATTTAACAAGGAACATATATTTCATTTCCATGTATTTAAAAAAATCATTGAAAATTATGGTTTTTATGTGGTAAGATATTGATTTTATTTTGTGGAAGTATTATTTCCTTTAATTGTAACAAGGTGTCATGTTAATAAAATATTTTTTATGGGTTCTCATTTTTAAAAAAAGACATTTATGATTATTATTCTACATTTATACATCCATATAATTTATTTATGATGCAATTTTGTTATTTAATATTACTTAATTTTGAAATAAACAATTATTTGTGATTATTTGTTATTATGTTAACGGAAACTCTCTTATATGATATTATGGTTTCTAAAAAGACTAACGTAATTTTTTATTCATTTATAAATGTACCATAGTGTGTTCTTTGTTCTCATCCCACAATTTTAGTCTTCTATATTGTTTGAGGGTGATTAATAGAAATTCAAAATTCATGATAAAAATCATGAAGATTTTTCCTGAAAATAAAATGTATTTAATTTGAAAAATATTTTAATGTGGAAAAAAATGATACGATGAAACATTCTAAACTTTCTAATGTATTTATTTTTAATATAGAGTTACAACCAAATTTTAGAAAACTAAAAGCTATAAAATCTCTTTATTAACATAATAAAATGATTTACTTATTCAAAAAACATGATTATGTAATGTTTTATATTCAAGTCATTATAGTTGGTTTTAGAGGAATGGTTTAGATAACATTAGTGGTTAAAATTACATTAATAAAATAAACATTAGGAACTATAATATATAGTAATATAGACATGATATATCATTTTATTATGACTATTTTTTCTTTATCTAATAAATTTCTATTTAGAATTGTTTTCCATAGAGAAAATAGTGAAGGAAATGTATGAATGCACCAAAATGATAATACCCTTAAAAATCGACAACCAAGAATGTATGGAATTTGAATAGGGAATATTTTTGTTATAAAGTAGTAGTTTATGAATCTTATAATAGTTTAAGGTATATATATGAGATATTAACCATGTTCACCCCTGAAGATCATTTTCATTGTAGGGAATTTCATGAAACCAAACCCTCTAATATTCAGTAGATCATTTCACCAAGTGGTAGATGAGGGATTGTTTAAGGCCTTGGGGAATATATTTGATGTCATAGGATATTTTGAAAATCAAATAGTATGTCTTGGAACTTTCTATTTTGAAGGTTAAGCCTATTAGTAGTTGTCAATAGTTCAAAGAATTTGAGTAATAAAAAATATTGATTCCTTGGAATGGGGGGAATTTATGAATATCACTATTGAAATGTTTTTTCCGAAATTTGTTCGATTTTTGGATGGGAAATAAATACATGGAATTGGGTAAAATGATAATGATTTAGTAGTCACATATTAATAAATATCTACATGATTGAAAAGTTTTGTACACTGTTGAATTAAATATTTTTATAAAAAAGTTTATAATTTTTACACAAGATTGATTCCCAATTTTCAAAGAGCACTATATTATCATGAATTAAATATTTATGATAAATTTGTTCAATGTGATGAGTATGAAGAAATATAGTTTTCTTATTATCATGTATTTCATGAAAACATGTAGAAAAATATGTTCATATGGAAGGTAATAGTGAAGAATCCACCAAAAAAATATGATGGTAATAAAATCAGTTTTCCATTTTGTGAAAAGAATGTTAAAAACAATCATGGAGAGTGTATTTTGAATACCTATATATATTTTTTGAGGTGGAATGATTTTACATGTGACCCATGAATGTACATAGAATGATAAGAAAAAAATTAAATGTTGATATTAAGATGATAAAATTTTATTTATGTAGGTGATTATGATAGTATATGTCTAAATATTGGAATAATGGATAAAAGTTACCATGATCACAGGTAGAAATGTGTGGGAAAATCCTTTATAACTGATTTTTTATATTGGATCATCAAGTAATGTTTTTTCTACATTACTTGTTTATTCAGATTATACCAATGTCTTGTCTTATTCAATATCTACGTATTTTTTTTTCATTTATATGAATTTTAACTAAAAGTTTGAAATTTCACCTTAGGAAATATAGCCAAAGAATTATTGAAAAATACAAGTGATTTTATTAAGGAACAAATAAATTATAGGAATATTTTTTGTATAGTCTATATAATTCCTTTACCTATAGTCCTTATTATATTTCCCCTTATATATTTCAATACTATTATGTGTATAGATCAGATTTTTTTTAATCATTGCATGATTTATTGTAGAGCTAAAGTCATTTTGTCATAACATGTTTCAGTTTTTATACATCAACGAATTAAAATAAGGGATAAATGTTTAATTGAAGGAAACTATTCAAATAGGTGATATTTCTACAGTAAATGCATATTTGGATGTATTTATAGAAGAATTTAAAATCTATTAAACCTGATTAAGAGATTTTATTTACTATTTAATTAGTTCCATGTTATAATCAAATATCAAAACCACATTATTGAATGACTCATAAAGATCTTTTGGAATTAAAAAATAAGTTACATTTTTTTTAATAACTGATTTATTATCCCTATAAATTCACCATGGGGTTATACCATTTTGTCTTTTAAAAATAAATATGGTTCAATGATTATTTTCATTGGTTATAGATTATTGAATAACACAACTTTTAAGAATACATATTTTTCCCCCATATCGATGACTAGTATTATATTATCAAAAGAGGCAACAAGATCATATATAATCTATTAATCCAGAAGAACCACATGAGATTTTATAATCATAATCTAGATATTTAAATATGTGAATTACCCTCATTTTTTATTTTTCTTCGTAAAATAAATTTATAACTTATTTCAACCTTATTTGTTGAATTCGGTATCAAATTTTCATTAATGAAATAACAAACTAAAAATATCTACACCCACATCTATCATGCTTGGTGAAATAAAGAAATTGTGAATGAAAGGTTGTTAAATTATAAAATACTGTTGGAAACAATGATATGAGAAGATTTAAAATGTCTCAAGGATTAATAATGAAAATAATTTAGAATGAGGGAATTTTATTATTGTAATTACATAAGCTTAATTACCCCGAAATATTATAGGATCTATAAGGGTGGAACACCAAGGCTGTTAGGATTTCTTTTGAGAAAGGGGAATATGGGGAGTGGTAAATTATAACTCATAGATTCTATATTGATGGATGGAGTAGGATGATTGGTTGAGGATGATCAATTACAACATTTGGGACCCAAATTACACCAATATTCTATGATGTTCCTTATAATATGTTCACTTAGAGGGGGAGGAGAGGATTTGGAGTATTTATACATCACTATAAGAATTATATTATTAGATAATAAAATGGGACATAATCTAAATAAATATGAATAAAGTGTCCTAATTAGTTAGTGGGACACTAATGAAGAGTTTGGTAACCCTTGAAGTTATGTCATCGTTAACAAATCACATTTACATAGGCCTACCAATCCTATGGAGGCATGAAATTTATGTTGTAAAATACTTTTTCCTACCCAAAGGAAGACAAGATAGTGGGAATTAATTGTTCTCCATGTATGGAATCATCAGTGATTCCAAGGATACATAATTAATGGTCAAATTTATTTGACCAAAAAGAGGCTAAAATTTATTTTTCATAACTTATAATATAGTATAATTCCTTTTAATGGTGTGAAGATGTGAAAAAAGGAAGACCCCTTTTAAGTGCACATATCCTGGAAAATTGAAGTTTAGATAAATCTGTTAGTTGGAGAGAAAAAAAACTAATTTGAGTGAGAGGACTAAGGGGTCCTAAATTCTAGTAAGGAAAGTTTCACCAATATTAGGGTCACACATATTAGTTAAATATATATGGACTAGAGGATAATATATAAAAATAATGATCATGAATAGAAAAAAGGGTAATCATCTACTGGATAAGAAGACCCAATGTAAATTGCATCAAGCCTCCTCACCAAATCATAATATGAACTTCTCATGAGTATCAAGCTTGTGCATCATGGAAGGGGAACCATCCTAGAATTTGGAGGAGTAAGGGCTCAACCTTAGCCTTTCAAATTGGATAACTATTTTTATGGATAGAAATTAAATTTTGTTGATGGGTTTTGTATTAAGGTCTCTAAATGTTCACTATATATCCAATGTATAGGGAATCAATATATTTGTAGTTCTAGAATATAGACCTATAGAATAAAAACATGTCATAGTTATTATCCTATCGAGTTAAGATCATGGTGCCACAGAGTATTAAGTCATGTGATAAGGATGATGAAATATTATTCAGTTTTATCCAATAATGATGTTGAACATGAAAGTTAATATTTTACAGTGAAGAGGAAGGGGAATACAACTCAGAATTATAGATTAATAAGATTATTTATAACCTCTTGCCCAATTTGAGTCATGGACACATTAAGAGATACAGGAAAAATAAGGGAAACAGGTTTCTAATTAGAGTGACATCAAAATGAATGGGTTGGGATTGGAAGGATATGTCAACCAAAGAGAGAAAATGTGAAATAAGGAAATAATTTTGGTGAGATTATAGAGAGTTATTTTACCATTAAAACATAGCCAATGTTTTGAAGGAGTAACACACGGCTGTTAAAAGTCTTTCTGATGAATGTGATGTGTGTGAATTTAATTTTTTTATTACATATTTCCAAATGGGTGGGGGGAAACTAATAGGTTGAGGTTGATCACTGACCTCTTTTAAGAAATATATTCTAAAAATATATAATTAATAATGTGGAAAACAAATGGTGGTCGACCACTTACCATATCATGGAAATAAGGATCCCCTCACATTCCTTCAAAGAATCCTCTAGATCATGTGGTATGGATAAGAAGAAATAGTTCTGAGATTTTAATTTTCACCATATGGGAGATTATTCATATATGAATTGATGGTATTTAAATTAAAAATCTAGTGAAGAAAATTGTGAAAGTGAGTGAAAAAAAGAAACGGTTGTTCAAGATCTATGGGGTTACACTATAATTGAATTTGATTTTTTATGTATTATATCAAGATCAATGTATTGTCAAACCCACTATGTTCAAGGGGAAGAGTGTTTCCCTTTTCATACTATAGAAATGTTAATTCCATGATTTTCTATTGTTTAGGGTCTTATAGATCTAATTTTTGGGTGCTACCAGTTTTTGATTCATGGAGATGGGATCTAGTGGATGAGATTTTCTATATGGAAAATAGAAAAGAAAAAATACTAAATGACATGAATGTACAAAGCCAATATAGTGTATCTAAATAACATATGGAATATTTTTTTTAATGGTTGGAATAAAGGTTATGTTATCAATAAGGAATATGAGGAGAACAAATCAATGGAAAATAAAATCATTATTCCATTATAGGAAAACCTTGGATGACATGCACCGAGTATATATACAGGAGGATTGGATAGAAGGGTAAATCCATTCAAGATCATGTAGAAAGGACAAGAGATATTATGTTGTTTATGTTCATAAATATTAAATCAAGATGTGTCATTATTATCATTCAGACACAATGTATGTGAAATGCCCAATCTGAATTGTTGGGAAGATGCCAATGTGGGCCATCATGAGGGAATAATGTACACATTATATGATCTTGATTCAATGTAATATATGTGAATACCATTAGGAATACAGAAAAAGAGTATATATGAAATCCATATTATTTATTGTACATTGGGTCTACTGAGGATATTCATGATTTTGGTAGTCTTAGTTAGTATACCTCACATAATTTTTTAATTTTCTATTTGTACCTTGAATTATACCCAATACCAAAAGGGAATGACATGGTAATAGGAGGATTTAATTTTTATCATGTTACTCTTTGTTTGTTTTTAAACTATTGATCCTTCATTCTAGTTTCAAGAATTATTTTAGAAATGTACCATTTTTTTGTTGTGGGATATGGTTTAATGAAATGTTTATTTTCCCTATAGTATTCTAACATTTTAGATTTAGGGGTCTTGGACCAGAGTTATGTAATTTAATATAGTATTAGGAAAAACTACTAAACAAACGACCTATATCAGCGCCAAAAAAGGGATTTAACCACGCTAAAAAGTGCTGTAAAGCTCAGCGCTCATATAGGGGGGTCCCTTTTATCAGCGCTCTGAAAATCACTGATAAAGCCCCCTTTTATCAGAGCTAAAAAAGCACAGATAAAAGACCCCTTTATCAGCTCTTTTTTTAGCACTGATAAAAGGGGCCTTTAACAGGGATTTTTTTAACGCTGATAAAAGGGGAATTTATCATCACTTTTAAAAAGCACTTATAAAGGTCAAAAAATATATATATAAAATATATATATATATATTATGGGGGGAGTGCTTTTATCAATGCTTCACACCCCCTTTATCAGTGCTAGGAGGACTCTCGTGCACTTCCCTTCCCACGCACCCTCATTCGCCCTTCACACGCATCCTCATACGCCCTTCCTGCGCATCCTCATATGCATGCACCCCCTTTTCTTCCAACCGAACTCGAACCCGGGACCTCCCCACTTTCGCTGCTGCACCTTTACCACTATGCCATTTCATTTTGTTCTCTATTTTGTGATATATATCTATATATATAGTTATATTTTGGAATATATTGATTCATATATTGATATAGATTCATATTAATATAAATATATTTATTCATATATTAGTATATATATATATATTAATTCGTATATTAATATATTTATATATATATTTTTAGTTATAATTTTTATATGTATATTTCTTTGTATATTAATATATACATCTAAGATTTGTTTTAAATACATTTATGAAAAAATATGATTTTTATGTGTCTTTATAAATAAAAAATAAATACATGAATACATACATAGATATATACAATACACATACATATATATATACAACACACAGACACACACATAGACACACACAGACACAAACACATTTATATTTACGAATAAATACATATATATGTGTATTTGAAAAACTATAGAATGTACATATTAGAATAGTTTTAAATGAACTTATGAAAAAAATATGTTTTTGATGTGTGTTTATAAGTAAGTAAATAAATAAATACATATATACATATACAACACACAGACACACACATAGACACCCACACACACATAGACACATATATATTTATGAATAAATACATATATATGTGTATTTGAAAAGCCATAAAATGTTAAAATGACCATAACATATAATCTAGAATTCCGTTTCAACTCCACAACCAGTCAAATAAAAGAAAATGAAACAATCTTCGATATGATATGTGGTACAGGCCTAACGGACATCCGGACCAAAAGTTATACTTGTTTTAATGTTAAAAAATATGGGTACCCTGACTAAAAACTCAATTTTGGAGGCCTTATGGGCCTCTTTTGGCCTCGAAAAACCCTTTTCCAGGATTTCCCTGGTCACAGCGACATAGAGCTCCTCACAAGCTTCGATTTGATATGTTGTAGAGCTCAAACGGACACCTGGATCAAATGTTATGGCCGTTTGAAGTTTGAGTTACATTTTCAACGTATTTTAGATATTTTATTAATTGTTTTGATTTTTTGTGTCCTAAAATTTTTATTAAATGAGTTTTAATCGATAATAATTAGAAAATTATTGATTAATAATATTTTTTTAAAATATTTTGATGCCATTTTCACTAGATTTATTATATATTAAATGTAATAGTCTATTTATATGTATCTATAACATATTTAAAAAATATATATTGTATTTATATCAATATAAATATACTTATATAACAAAATATTATTTTTCATGAAAGGATATTTTTTTCAAACTCAACATTTATCAACGCTCAGGAAAAGAACTGATAAATCCCCCCTTTATCGACGCTACTAAAAGAAGCATTGATAAAGGGGTCCCCTTTAGCAGCGCTCAAAAAAAGCGCTGATAAAGGGGGACCTTTATCATCGCTCCGCAAAAGCGCTGATAAAGGCCCCCCTTTATCAGCGCTTCTAAAAGAAGTGATGATAAAGGGTTCCCCTATATCAGCGCTTTTCCCGAGCGCTGATAAAGGGGTAGCGCTTGCCTTGCCAGTTTTTTGCGTAGTGGAATGAATTGTTTTTTGAAATGAATGGAAAAAAATTTCAAATAAGTACTAGGCTCGAGGGTAGACACACCAAGATTAAGATCATGATTTTTGGGCCATAATAGAGTTTTCGTTTAGATCCAACTGGATTAGACTAATTTCATATATATTTTGGACCACCTAGAATCATGAGAGGGGAATGACAATTGGGATATATGTGTCAAGTGTCATTACAAGGTATAGGTGATGAAATAATTATGGCATGCCCTTATCTAATATATCTAAGAGTCACTATATATCATATTGGATATAATCCATCCATTGTTGGTTAGAGAACAATGTATGGTCGGATAAACAAACTTAAAGGATGAATCCTTTTAGTTATGGACACAAATTATCAAACAGTTTAATGTTATTTTATGAGGAATACATCATGTGGTTAAAATGATTGACACATAGTTTAACATCGTATAATGTGGTAGATGGAATTGAAATTGTTTTATTTCATAATACATAAACCATACGGGGTGACATAGTCTATATAGTATAGAGTGAAGTAAAAATAACATTAATTGAAGGGTTCCCAATTCCATTACAGATACTCAAAAAATATTGGAATGAGATGTGTACTTTATGGTCCTATAATTTGGAATAAGGGTGATTTAGTCCATGTGAGATGAAAAAAGAAAAACACTTATTTGGAATAAATATTTAGTTCCGAAATGTATGTACTCATACGGTATAACACCTCTAGATTTTATAACAAATTTTCCTTTAGATTAATTTTATGTCATTGATATCATTATTTAACAGTAACAGTATGTTTCAATGAACCACATTATACAATTGAAATATCATTATTAAATGTGTTAGTTATTTTATATTCATTGAATTAGTGTGTATGAATAGGACCAAATATATTATAAAAATTATTTTTTACACATGTATAATTTGAATTTATTTGTTATCAATAGTATATAAATGTAAATAAAATCATTAGAAATTAAAACTTTTTTGTTTTCGTAAAAAATTGTTTGTTGTGTGCAATGTGTTTTGTTATAACAAGTTATATTAATTACCAATAATTATTATTTTAATTAATTTTTTATAATATATTAAATAAATTATTTTTACATTTCTATAGTTTTATTTATGTTGAATGAAATAAGAATAAACAAAGTTTTATACACAAGATGAATATTTCTAATTTTTTTTTCATTTATCATAATGAAATATATTTTAAATGAATATATTTACCTTATAGATATTAATTCATGTAAAATTTGATCAATATTTGGAATAAAAATTATTAATATAATATTGTATATTTAACTTATTTTTTGACCATGTTAATTTGCTTTAATAGTAAAAGTCATGTTATCATAGTTGGAGTTAAATGGGTTAAAATAGGGGTTATTCTAAAAATTTAAGATTAAAAAAAACATTATTGGATTTGGTTTATAAATTGGATTCTTACCTTTAAATTATTATAATATTTTATTTATAATATTTTTTCCAAAATAATTTAGTAATAAGTATAAATTGAAGTAAACTTTTCATGTATTTATATGTTTTCTCCCCACCCCAGTTATAGAACTGAACCTCCAATAGTCTATTATACACACCAATTGATCCCTTTTTTCATTTATAATACCATAAAAAATAATCTCCCATCCTTATTAACTATGTATTTCCGGTGATTTTCCTCCCAAAATACCCATGCTATAATCCTTAAGGTTCTTTTCAAAGGAGGATACTTGAATAAGAGGTATATATTCTTACCGATATATTTCTTCTTCTATTATTCTTAAACCTCAAAAAATGTTCTATAACCATGATTAAATGATAGAATCAAAATATTATCTATATTAATATGTTTTTAGGTTCATGTTATTCACTTTTTTGATCTGCCACCCATCAATTGTAAAATAATAAGTTTGTTCATGGATACGTATATATTACCACCTCGATGAAGCGATTTGATATATTTTCATTTTATATTTAAAAGTGTAACAATAAAGATAAATTTATTGAATATATATATCATATTTTTTACATAATTATGATTATATAATATTGAATTAAAATTTAATATTATTTTATTATTTCCATTGAAAGGTGAAAAACATCCCATGTGTGTATGTTTGGACCGTCGTCTCCATAAAGTTATGTAATTTGTTTTTTATCAATAATTTAAATGAATATTTATAAAATTATATATAATTAATAAATATTATACTTATTACATTAATAATATTTTATATATGATGAATCCATGGCCATGGTTAAAGAATAGAATACTTCAAACAAATTGATTCTTGGAAAAGTGACCAATTTTTACACAAATGTTAATTTTAATAAATAATTATTAATATAAATGAAATTAAAAAATATAATGGAGTGATACATATTATGTTACATATGAATATGGTTCTCTATTAGATATATAATAAAGTAATATTTATTTTATGGGATCTTTAATACAAATAATGATAGTTGGGATTTTATGTAAGAATATATGATAAAATCATATTCCATTCTCGTATTTTCTATGTTAATCTTATTTTGAGATAAATTAAATTATCCTTAGCCATTAGACCCAATATAATTTATTGTACTATATTTTTTATAGTTCTTCCATTTTTTACATTTCTTCTCCATTATTTTTTACATAAAATTATTAACAATGTGATCTTAAAAAAGATTACATTATTTTCTCACTAGTCGGAAAGAATTTTATTCCATGTCCAAGTTTATTAAAATATATTCTGGAATGGTCACTAATATGATAAAATAATTATGAAATGTAAATTGAAACAAAATTTTACATTATTTTCAAATATTTTTAAGGAAAATTTTCACTATTTTCCTATAGAGGGACTTTATGACTTTTAACAAAAAGATTATAATGTATCAATATTTATACATTCATCGTAAAAACATATTTTCACATCATCTAGAGCATTATTTATATTAAGGATTAATTTAAAACTTTACATATTTATATTCAGAAAAAGTATTCTTATTAGTATTTTATAAATCTTCTTTTAATTATTCCCAAGGAAAATGATATTTTCTTATGTTTTCTCAGATATATTCAATTACTCATTTAAAGGTATTTTAGATCTATGTTTACTTCCATTTATGATTCTTATTCATCACTAGTGTATGATATAATGATTAAAATCAAGTAATCTCTACTGATAACTAATCATTATTATATGAAAAATTATTTTTGATTTGTGATTTTTTCCATGGGGTATGATCTAATGAATTTTTTTTTATTATTTTCATCTTGTGGAACATATATGTTTTCTTTTCATTATGCGGTGGTTGGGTACATTAATTATTTCCAATTAATTATGCAATTAGTGACACTAATGATATAACACGGTTTACAAGGAATAGTCATCCCAATTTTTTATGGGACTATGTCCACTATGATAGTCGTTGGAGTGAACCTTTATTAATGAACTAATGGAATCAGAAGTGATCCCATTCCAAAACCAAAAAAAAATACTTAGAGTGAACATGTTCTAGTAATAAAACATTTTTGGGATTTAACCCAATCCACTATGGGTTTTTTCAACTATTATTTTTTTATAATTGATCATTGACTAAAGAAATTGTTTTCTTTGTTGTTGAGAATTCCACAAACATATATACTATTATTATGGTATAATATCAATGATTGTTATATATTATTAATGATTTAAAAACCTTATGAATATGTTATCTATTATGATGATACCATATTACATGATTCGTGATTAAATATATTTTATTTTTTGGTTATAAATTTAATATAATATAAACTCATTATCAAAAACATAGGGTTTTCACATTCTCTCATATTATTATTGATTTATATCTCTTATTTTAACCCTTACTGAGTATATGGACTTATATTTTCGTAAATTTCCCTTCCCTAGGTTTTGATGAAATGTTTTATGTAGGGTATTTCTGAATATTTTAGTATATGAGAAGATATTTATGGTATATGTTGAGTATATAAAATGAAAATAGAATATTAAATATCCAATATGTGAAGACACTAAGACATTAAAATTCTAGGGTGTATATTGTTATTATATGTTTAAAATATTCATATAAAATTTTATGATATTTAGGTAAGTAATTCATTAGTCATATCACTTGTTGTCATATAAGGGTATAGTTATTTTTTTGATATTTTTAATAGAGAAAATTTATTGAAAACATTATGGAAAATACTATGTATATGAGAAAATCATTATTTTTTTGAAAATGTAGATATCTTGTAGTTTCTTAGAAATAAAAACATTATATTGATATTAGAATGTGGTCAAGGGTGGGGAAAATCATCTAGGTGTAAACAAGATGAATAAACAAAGTTCTGTATCTTCTCAATCTCTCTCAGTTCAAGATGAGTGGGCCTACGATAGGACACTTATCTTGGAACTCCAATTAGAGATTATTTGGTTAATTTACATTTTATTTATCAACCATTATGATTAATATGTGGATAAAAACTGTGAATAATTTTGATAAACCATAGTGATAAGATACGAACGTAATTTTTATGGTTTTCATGCTGAATTCATAATTTAATACATCATAAGAATGATTTTCATAATCATATAATATTTTAATATTATGATTGATTTCTTATGACCAATCTATGTATTTTAGTTTAGAACCCTGAAAAATCCTGTGAAAAAATTTGGATGGATTATGAAATGACTATCCATATGAGAAACCAAATGTAATAGGAACTTGAATATGAAACCTAATAACAATTCCTTACTAGCTATATTTTATTATGACTAGCAATATGAACATATGTGAATTTTTAAATTAAAAAAATATGAAAAAATGGAATTGTATGAAATTTTTTTTATATACCTTGGAAGGAAGACAACGTCTTATATTTCAAGAATTGGGAAGAATCTCACAGGTAACTATTACAAATGAAATTGAATTTGATTTATGTGTTCAAAAGAAAGACATAAAAAATAATTACACAAGAAATTGAGGATTTAAAAGAAGTGAAATGAATATAATCCTATGATAGAATGAATAGTTCAATATATTATGTGTGGGGAACTTGGGTGTTACCAATGTAAATTCTCAAATATGAGGGAAAAATCATGTACCATGAACAATTTTATACTTTTTCATTTGATGAAGCGGTTCATGATTATTAATCTGCACCTGTGCTCCTTATCAGGAATGGTAATTTTATGATAATAATTATAATAATTTTCCCTATTAAAATCATATTATTCATCCTTTAGAAGAATTTTACATGATTTTTTGTATTGATAAGATCTCTTGATAAAGATCCCATTTTAATTCATAGAATAAAAAATGAAATTTTATTTTCTGAATCATCCTATCATCATATTTTGATATGACGATGAATATTAACATCAAAAAACCATTAGTTACATTTTAAGGATATTACAACTTATTCATGAAGGTTAATTATCTCATATTATTGTGTAGAAACTCAACATTTAATATATAGATATTTTTCAAGATTAAAATTATATATTTCATCATTACATTTCTATAATTTCCCAACATCATTACATTTTTTTCAGAAGAACACATACCTGGTGTTACACCTCTTTCAAAGAATCGGTATTTAATGTCCCTTATTGGGTTTTATTAATTGAATAAGTCACAAATAGAGAAATGCGATAAGGGTTTAATACACCCAAGTGTGTCACTATGGTTACAATTGTACTTTTTTATTTAAGAATAAATATAGTATATTTTGTATTTTAATTAATGATTTATAAAATAACATTAAAACTATCAAGAATAAGTATTATCAACCCTATATTGATGAATTTATTCGTTAACTACATGGAACTCAATACATTAAAAATATTTACCTGTATTACAAGTATCATCAATTGATGGTTAAGATGGAGGATATACCCTAGACAACCTTATGTATGTGGTATAATCACTATGAATTTATAGTTTTTATATTTGGACTTTCCAATGACCTTTCTATCATTAAGGATTAAATTTGTAGAGTGATTTGATATTTCATTAGTAAATTTTTGGTAGTCATTATATATGAAAATATCATATATTTGAATACCAAAGAAGATAATGATAATCACTTTTGGACTATTTGAAGGTCACTGAGGTAGGATATTGTTTTTTTAAATTCATCATATGTAAATTCATGTTATATAATTTTTCCTTCATAGTTCATATAATCTCATGTGATAGTATATGTGTGTATCGTTTATTGATGGATGTCATTGATCAATATCCCTAAAAATCATTATAACCAAGATCCACAGATTTCCTGGGTTTAGTAGATATTGTAGATAATTTACAAGATATTTACCATGAATATCAAATACAATAACCATGTTTACTTAGAAGGGAGGCAAGTTCCATTGGACCATTGGTGAGAAAATATATTCAATGAACAGAAGGGAATGTTGTCATGTACACATATGATCAGAATACCCTATAGAAAAAAAGGGTTTGTGATCTATAACAATGAATCAATGTAGGAATTGAGATTTATCCTTATATTGAATGAAATAATGAATGATTATGCCACACTCAAATTGAAAAATTACTGAAAAAACGTTACCTGACACATGCTTTAGAGTTGGAAGGATTAATTTTTGTGCTAAAGATGTAGAGGTACTATAATTATGGAGAATTATAGGAAATATATCCAATAATCTAAAATGTATGAAATATACATTCACTTGAAAAACGTTAAAAAATACAAAGGAGATGGTAAGAGTTGATTAATAATTTTTACTAATCAATACATTACGATCCATGTATGTCCAAAAATGTGGTTGCTGCTCTCCGATTGGATGAACATTCTAGTTTTTCTATGATGATAATTGAAAGTGATCCCATCCTTATGTATTTTCAGAATAAGGATCTTGAATTCTTATGGAAATCGAAAAAAATATTATCTTTCATAGATAAAATTATAACAAAACATCCATATGAGGATTAAATAGTTGAAAAAGTAATATGTAGAATTAAATTAGATGTTGAGAAAATATTCAGTGTTCAAGCATGATTTTTGTGGAATTGTATCGTTTAATAACCAAGATCAAATCGCTTTGGAACCACAGTTGATAAAGGATCTATTGGATGAATCGAATAGCAAAAAATTCTCAATTAATCATTGTGTTATGAAGAACTATTGAGATATTAAAGATTATTTTTGTGGGAAATCTTGAAAATATAAATTACATATTATGTATATCTATTTCAAGTGTATTAATATGTTACAGATGAGAGATAGAAATATATCGGGATTCTACAATCATTAACCATATGTGAATGGAGATATGAAATCATTGCCATTGATTTCATCATTGGTCATCCAAAAACATCTAAATTCTATAATGTTATTTGGTTTATTGTTAATCACCTTACAGGGTTAACACATTTAATTTATATTTATAATGATTTTTATCTTGATAATATTTATTTGATCGAATTATAGATGTCATATAGTTTCATGGGGTACCAGATTTTATTATTTCTAATCAGGATATGAGGTCTACGTCAATATATATAAAATTCTTCATGTAACTTTGAATACAACGTTGAATTTTATCACTTCATGACATCATAATATAGAAGTTTAGTTTAAGAGGGACATTCAAACCCAATTAGATTTTTTGATAGAATATTCAATGGATTTATAATGTCTTTGGAACCAATAAATTACATTGTATTTTTTTATTACAATAATAGATTTCACTAAATGTTTTTAATCAATCCGTATTATGGATTTTTTTGTAGGAAGGTTAGAATTATAATGTTTTGGGGTAAAAATGGAGAAAAAAGCTCTTGGGTCCTAATATGGCTGACGAAATATTGTAGAATGTTATATCCATTTAGTACAACATCAGGGTACTGAAGGGTTGATAGAAAATTTGTGTTGTCAATCATTGTTCAGATGTAACACCCCTAGGATTTCTAAAAATAAATTAAAATTCAGGAGACATTGTTTTATGTATATAATTATAAATAGACATTGAACATGACTATACTACTTTTATGTTTTGAATTTAGAAATATGGCTATCTACAATTGTGTTCAGTATGATATTTGGGGTCTAATAGAACCAACTTGTTTTTTTGTGAATAGTAAAATACCATTATGAATAGTAATATGAATAGTAATATGACCCTAATGAATAGTAATTGTTATTATTATTTTATTTTATTAAGGAATTAAGATAATGACATATTGGTTAATTTTTCAATGTGATATAAAAGCAGTTATAGAATTAAAATTGTTAATTTTTGAAATAATTATGATTATATTTAAAATTTAAATTAATTACATGTAGAAAATTATTTTCAAAAAATGGTGTTCATTTTTGAATTCTACATGTCAAAAAACGGTTAGGGGGATTTTCAGATTTTTATGAAACAATTGATTATTTGGTGAATAGTAAAAAATACAGTTTTGAGTTTCGGGGTGTTAATGACATCACCGATGATGTAATAATGATGTAATAAATCTGGTAGACTTTTGTACCTTAAACTATGATGTGAGGTGTCCTATGTGGCTAATACCTTGGTAAAATACCATGGGAATGCCCATGGTTTTTCAAATACCTATAATGAGGTGTCCCTTGGAAATTATTAATATATTCCCTCACCTTTTCTATATATACAAACCCATTACTTCATTAAATTATTTTCCAATTCTTTCTCAAAGAATCTATTGCCTCCTAACCTCCCTAGTTTTACTCCCATGGTTTCCTCAATCCCCCAAGGTCTCAAATTTCACATTCTAGGAGTTACTCTACAAGGTACAAAAGTTCTCAACTTCTTTCTTTTTCCATTTAAGTTCTCTTTTATGTGGTACATAATTCAAGAATCCATACCATGTTATTCCTTTAATATTATTCTTTATCTATTCTGTTTTATGATTAATTTTTGTATGTGTGACCCTTGTACTCTCTCTTTTTAATGTTTTTTAAAACCATGATGCATAGTCATTATGCTTCCACATATTTGTAAGGGATTTCTCAACTATTTCTTTATTTTGAGTTCCTTTCCTTTATTTTCTAAAATCATCTTACAGAAGAGGCATGAAAGCCCCAGAAATCATGTATATTCTATATTTCCTCATTGTCATGGAAAATTCATCATCATTTTTCATCCCCTCTCCCATTTTTTCAACGATTAAAATACCATCCGTGATGTGTCGATTTACTGACATCATGGACGATGTGATTTCAAATTTTTTTCCTTCCTTCATGACTGGTGATAAATCCAATTTTTTTGGTTGAACTAGTTTATAAAATATGTATTATGTATCATAAATGGTTCTGTAATTCTTTTTTACTCATGGTTCTAATTTATAAAACAAAATGAGGTCATTATTATCAAATAACCACTAAAATGATCTAAACAAACATCATTAATGTTTTCACTTATTTGTAATCCTCCTTTGAAAATTAATAATGATAACTGGAATAATTTATGGTACTATAAAATATATAAAAACCATTCAATTCCAATTCTTGAGTTTCACATCCAATGGACAAGATGAGTCCATCATGAACCTATCATGGAAATCATGTAAAGAACTCACCCAGAAATTGTCCAAGGAACAAAATACTAACAATTAAAGGGATAAATGATGTAACGAAATGATCACATAAGGTATTATAAAGATGGAAATGTTTCTGTAAGATATTAATAACACACTTTTAACTATTATAGAAGAGTTTTAAACAAGTATGTTGTAATACAAGCCTGAGGTTAGGGAATTCATAACCTGATTTCCATGCTTTAGGTTAAACTTATACTAAATTATTTATGTGGAAGTTAAATTGTTTGTGTGATAAATTAGGATTATATTATGTTAAATAATGTGTATTTAAAGATTATATACATATTACATGCACTCTATTAAGTCACACTTCAATTATGTGGTATTTATAAGGAACTTTTATTTTAAAATCTTATTTTAAACTTTTATTTTACAAAATTCAAAAGTAATGTTTGTTTGCTATTATTCGTGTTGTATGATTCTGTTCTAGGTCTGGGGAGTATTTTAGGATTATGCTTGGGACCTATATTTCTTTCTAATGCATTTTTTATGTGTATGGTGGAGGTCGGACTTATGGTTACTCCAAGCGTAACTGCGATGGTTACACAACTTGTAAGGTAGTTGTGTGGGTTACAAATTATAAGGTATCCAAGAGTGTTATAAGATTATATAAGTAATATCCAAGATACATTTATGATTATATTTATCTTCTTATGTTTTGTTTGGATTATGTTTAAATCTCACGTTTCACAAAGTATGTATATATGGGTGACAGGTTTGTCTTTTGAAAATGATGTCATACATGATAAGTGTTCCTAGACTAATGTGTTCTTTCTTTCATTTATATCCCTTACTGAGATTTTGTGATATTTAAAAGTTTTTAAATAATTTTCAGATGTTATAAGGATGATAATGAAAAAGAAGGAAGCAATGTTAAATGTTTGAAGATTAGTCAAAAATTTATGTTTTATGTTTTAATGATTTATATTTTGAAAAAAAATGTAAACTTTTTTTATGGTATCCACACCATAACAATGTTTAATTTTATGAGTGTATTATATCCCCATTCTCTAATGATATAAAATTTGAAATATATTCATTGTACAAGGAATTGAGTTCTTGACTAAATTAAAGATTATGTAATGTAATAAGGTCGGGTCCTTATAGTTGGTATCTGAGGATGGTTTAGATAACATTAGGGGTTAGGATGGTGCTAAAGGAATACCATAAAAGATTTTTTACTCTATGATTAATTGGAAATGTAATTGTATATAAATATTACCATGTATATTAATATAATATATGATTGTTTATAATGGTTTTCCATATAATAAATAGGGAATCTTAAGAGGAGAGACACAGATAGAAGGACATCCTTCTGAATCCTTAGCCCGAAATAGTAGGGATTGGAACCAAGCAGTTTGTGACAGTAATGGCTCAACAAATGCAAGAAATAAATGGAGGTGGAATCAATGAAAGATAAAAATCATAGTTACCACAGCGGAACATGAGAATAGTGAAACATTTCATGAGACAACACCCTCCTGCTTTCAATGGATCTTCTGACCTAGTAGCGTCTGAAGAATGGATTAAAGACCTTGAAATGATATTTTATGTAATGGGTTGTTCAGATAATCATAAGGTATGTATTTTAATTTATCATTTTGAAGGTGAAGGTGATCAGTTGTGGTCAATGGTAAGGAATTTCATGAATATACGTGATATTTATACCTTAGTGTGGGATTAATTTAAAAGTATTTTCCTCGAATAATATTTTCCTAAGGTGGTGGAACTTAGGATAGAGAAGAAATTCCTTGAATCAAAGCACAAGGAGGAATATTTATGGGATGTGTATGAAGTTAACTTCACATGACTAGCGAGGTCTGATCCAAATATTATTCTGGATCTTGATAGAAAAATCAACCACTTTTAACCTGGACTAAAGCAAACGTATCGATGGGAATTGGTATCCCGGGAATTCAAATGTTATGAGAAACTAGTCTGATGTGCTGAGAGGGTAGAAATGAAGTTTTTTGATGATAACATGTATTTTGGAAAAATATTTAAGAAGAGTTCATGCTGGACAGAAATGGGTAATAATAATCAAAATAAATATGATGGTAAGAAAAGTCATTATCGATATTCTGAAAATTGTGGCAAGAAGCACCTTCGGGAATGTCATAAAAATTTAGAAGTGTTATAAATGTGGTAAGTTTATATATATGGCATGATATTGTAATGAAAATCATTCTAATACTAATCATGATAAGAAAAATGTTAAGTGTTTTAAATGTTGTGAGTTGGGTCACTATGAAAATTCCGACCTAAAGAGAGGTCTGAATGATGCAAAGAAACTAGACTAGAAGTAGAAAGGCATAGTGAGATCCTTTGTGACTACGTCAGCGGATGTTTGGCCATCAAATGAAGTTGTATCAGGTACTTTGTTTTTTTACTTAGATTTTTCTAATGTCTTGTTTGATATGAGGTCTACACATTCCTTCAACTCCGAGAAATTTTCTAGTAAATTGGAAATATAACCTCAAAAAATGAGACCATAACTTTTTGTTAAGACACCAAGGGGAAATATTATAGGAAAGAGAAATTATAAGAATCTTTTTATTGTTGTCTGTTGAACGAAATTACCTACTAACCTTTTTGTTTTTCCATTAGCCGAGTTTGATGTTATTCTGGGAATGGATTGGATTTCTGTTTATCATGCTAAGATTGATTATAGAGCTATAGAAGTTGTTTTTCAGAAAGAGATTCAATTTGTATACAATAATGAACCCATAAAATTGATAACATTTTAGGAAGATGAGAAACTATTGAAACATGGAAATGAATGTTATCTTGATTATATTGTTGAAAACAAGGTAACTATTCAGAATAATGATGTGCCAGTGGTAAATGAATACCATGATATTTATCCTGATGAGTTACCTGGTGTCATACCGGATCGAGAATTCGAATTCAAAACTGTCTTAGTTCCTAATCATAATCCAATTTCAAAAACACCATATTGTATTTCAGAAATAGAACTTCTTGAATTGAAAAATCAGTTGCAAGATTTTCTTGATAAAGGGTTTATTCATCCTAGCACTTCATCGTGGGGTGCTCCTGTATTGTTTGTTTAAAATAATAATGGTTCTATGTGACTTTCTATTGATTATAGTGAATTAAATTACATCACTATTAGAAAATTTATCCATTATCTCACATCGATGACTTGTTTGATCAGCTCCAAGGAGCTCAGTGCTTCTCCAAGATTGAATTGAGATCATGATATCGTTAATGGAAGGTGTAGTAGGATGACATCCCAAAAACAACCTTTTTTACTAGATATGAGCATTAGGAATTTGTTTTTATGCCATTTGGATTAACTAATTCACCTACTATATTCATGAATCTTATGAATAGAATATTTCATGAGTTCATGGATAAATTTGTGGTTGTGTTTATTGATTAAATTCGGTTATTTTCTAAGACTAAATAAGAGTATGAAAAACAACTAAGTGGTTTTTTACAAACCGTAAAGGAAAAGAAACTGTATAGAGAATTCAGCAAGAGTGATTTTCCCAAAAATTTTCTTTTCATGGGAAACTTGTAAATAATGATTGAATAATAGTTTATCATTCCAAAACAAGAGTGGTTTATAAATGGCCAATACCCAAAAATGTTACAGAGATTCGTAGTTTTTATGAATTTGTAGGTTATTACTGAAGTTTTTTGAATTACATTGCATGATTATCTAGATAGATAAGTATGTTAACACGAAAAGGGGTTAAATTTTATTGGAAAGAAGAATATGATGTTTGTTTTCAAGAACTGAAGAAGAGATTGGTGAATGCTCTAGTTCTATCCTTGCCTTCAGGAAATGGTGAGTTTTTCATCTACATTGATGCTTCTTTGATGGGATGTGGTTGTGTTTTAATGCATAAATATCAGTTAATCGCGTATATTTAAAGAAAAATGAAATCTCATGAGTTAAATTATCCTACATAGGATTTTTAATTATTAGTTGTGGGTTTTTCGTTGAAAATATTGATGCATCATTAATACAAAGACAATTGTCAAATATATACATACCATAAACGTTTGAAGTACATATTCACTCAGAAGGAATTAAACTTGAGGTTTATAAGATGTATTGAACGGATAAAGAATTTTGAATGCATTATTAATTACCATACCAAAAAATCGAACAATGTGGTGGATTCCTTGAGCCAGAAAAATAATGCATCATTATCCATGTCACGTTTGGAACAGGTCCCTTGATTAATGATTTGATGAATTTTGACTTATAAGTTGTTGGTACACGAAATACATATTTTTTGTCTTAGGTTTCTATGTAGTCACCATTATCAGATATAATTAAACAAGATAAAAAGGAATAACATGAGATACAAAAAAAGTAGAATTGGTTAAAATGGGAAATTTTCTTGAATTTAACCTTGATAAAGATTGTGTTTTATGATTTGGAAAAAGGTTGTGTGTGCCTTGTTAGTCTCATTTGAAGAATGATTTTTTGGGAGAATCTCATTGTTACCCATTTCTAGTTCATCATAGTATTACTATGATGTACAAAGTCCTTTGGGAGTACTATTGGTTGTATAGTATGAAAAATGATATTGTTGATTTTACTATGAAATTATTGACAAGTAAATCGGTTAATGCAGTGTTGAAGATACCAAAAGGAATGCTTCACCCTTTTTCAGTGCCAGATGGCAAATGGGAGAATGAATCCATGTACTTCGTGGTGGGACTACCAAGTAATTCTCAAGGTAACAATACAATTTGAGTTATTTTTGATCGGCTGACAAAATATGGACATTGTTTTCTATTCGATATACAATGTATTTAGATCATCTTTCTCAACAGTACCTCATGGATATTTTCAGGTTACATGGTGTTACTCTATTTGTTGTATCTGGCCGGGATCCCAGATTCACATCTAACTTTTGGAAGGGACTTCAGAAGTCATTGGGCACTAAGTTAAATTTTAGTACAACTTTTCATCCTCAATCAGATGGGCAGTCCGAACGAATGATTCAAACTTTAGAAGTTATTCTTGGAGCTTGTTTAATGGCCTATCAAGGAATTTGGGATCAACATCATTCCATTATGGGGTTTTCTTATAATAATAGTTTTCATACCAGTTTAGAGATGGTACCTTTTAAGGCAATATATAGATGGCGGTGTTGGACTCCAGCATTTTGGGATGAAGTCGGTGAAACAAAGTTGATGGAGCTAGAATTAGTAGAGGAATTGGCTGAGAAAGTGAAGATGATTCAGCTGCACATGAGGACAACACAGAGGAGGAAAAAAAGTTATGTTGATAATATAAGTAAAGACCTCTATTTCGATGTTGGTGACCATGTCTAGATACCATGAAATGTGTTTCATGCACTTATCTGCAATATAAAATGTATTTAAATGTTCTGTGACTCAAAATAACCTCAACCAGGCTCGAAGAATTCATCGTGTGACTTTCCATTATTCATGGTGGTCAGTGAGGGTAGCGAATGCACCGACCTGAAGGACCAGGACAACATCTCTACAATGATCCTTAGCAGGGGAGTGGAAGCACAACACTCATGGTATGGAGCCATAAATTTGGCTAAATCTTGAAAGAGGATCCCAACTTACCTACATACAAACACTTGCCCGCCACCATACTAAAGCTGATTGAAGTGATTATTTTTACTAAGTCCTCAAGGTGACACCCCAATTTATCCAAAACACCGTCAGCATGAAATGTACTTGTGAACCCCTATATTTCATACAACCTACTTGAGCGCCCATACTACTTTATCCCAAGGTCCTTTTTACCTATAAATAGACCCTTTGGGACCTCATTTGTATGGATGAATTTCCTTGAAGCCCAATTGCGGCTATGGTCACCCTAGTACTTCACCCCAGTCTTCTGAAACATTAAGGTAGTTCTTCAACACCTTGATTGGAGGATTTAAGGGAGGAACGTTGGAATTATGTCCTTTTAGGGTTCGAAAACCATAACACTTGCATGCATAAAGTGCCCAACCTCCCTGAGTCATACATACTTGTTAATCGCCTATTACTCTCATAGGAACATGAGTGCCCCACTTCTTGAGCCAGCTATGAATACTTTTGAAGTATTGAGCAAGGTCTCACCCAAGCATTATCATACAGGTTGTTCGTCGCCTAAGTGAACATCAGGTCCCCCATTCCTACTTACCTACCCTAACTTGTGCGTCCTTACCTACTTGCGTGCCCATACTTTTGCACCCTTCTCTACTTGGGAACACCTCTTTGATTTACTTACTTTCATCCCTCTCTTTTGTCTACAAGACATAAATCCTTAATCAAAGACATTAATGACAAGGATTCTTCTTCTTTTAATCCATTGTCTAAAAGTGATTCTGTTGATACCAGCACCAAACCCCCCCTAACATATCAATCCTTTGAGAAAGGCTCATCAATGTGTCTTCTATTTGGGTTTGTATTTCAACAGTCCTAGGATTCCCACATTTGTTTTAGAGTGGGGTTAGGAATCATGGAGTGTCTATGGGTTTTTATATCCGTTGCCAAATGGATCTTTATCCTAGAATCAGTGTTGGGTTTTTCCTAGTTTGGAAGAGGGTTGGGTTCTGGCCTATCCCTTCTCGAAGAGATGACTTGGAACCTCAGGTCTCTGGTAGGGGAAGATAAGATTCATGCTTACATTTCCTATAAAAATTAATGGAGAGGTCTCCCTCCCCTACCAGGATCAATTTTATGGGCAGTCATCCTGGTGTAAGCCCCAATCCTTAATCCCTTCTTCCTTCCATTTGTAACCTTGTCCAATGTGTAGAGATTATAGGGATGGCTCATCACCTTGACCTCTTCCACGGTCCCCTTGACCTCGTTCACCTTGGACACCATAGGTGAGCCCTCTTCCATCAGCGGTGGAGGAAGCATTTTAATGTGTGAATGACTTTGTTCAATATTTGACATCCTATTGTTTCTCACAATGATCATGACTCACATGGGATTAAAAAATTGTCATGTTCATAACATTTTTACAACAGAAGGAACTACAAGAACTCTGATTCCTCTTCAAACTAGGATACGTAAGAATCCCTCTTTAGGGCTTGAGCTCACTTGATATCCTCCTGAAGAATCCATTCTTAATTCCCTTAATCTGGTCATCCTCCTTTTGAATAATCCCCAAATTAAAACCCATATCATCAAGGCATGATTTTAAAGATATAATACCAAACTCATCTCTCTCAAAGGTCTATACTCTCCAATGAGACTAATTGAACCATGTGGGAATTGATTCCCATCCATATGGGATACGTAAGAAGCCTCCTTTAGGTTCAAACCCCATACCCTAAATCAAACCTGTTCTCCTTGGGACCTATTCCCAACAGGTTCTGATCCTACTTGGAAACCCATACCCTTTCCAAGTTCATTGGCCTTCTTAAACATAAGTCCCACACACTGTTTTTACAAATAACCTTCCACATAGAGGTCATTATCACAAGGCCATAAAAGGTATGATGTGTCCCATTAAGCAACACTGAACTATGAGGGTTTTGATTCCTTTCATAAAGATACGTAGATATCCGATTTTATGGGTACGATCCAAAAATCAAATCAAACCGTTGTCTCCCTGATTGATAATAAATTCCAGAGTTCCCCACTAAGTGGCTTAAAAACTAGAATCTTCCCAATGATTATTAAAAGAATATCTAAGTAGTATATTAGAGGACACCATTGAAGGAAATCCTTGAATACATATAGATATTTCCATTAATTAAGAACCTTGAATTCATATTGATGATTCTAAATTTTAAAAATGTTAATAAGTGATTGAAAATTCCAAGGGAAACATATGTTATTCTTGGTGAATTAATAAGGATTCATGAAAATATCTTATGTTTACAATGACTATCCCTGAGTAGATAATAATACCCCCTAAATGGGTATTATGAGTCTAACCTATCAATCTCTTGAACAATTAATGTTCTTAAGTATCGTATAGTACAATGTTGATGAATGCCTGCCTTTGTAATACAGGTCTCCTTTGGATAAAGTACTTTTGGATGTTTCTAGTTCCATAAATACAACCAATGGAAACCACCTAAAAACAGTGATTCTTAAAACTAGAACACACATATCAAGGAACTATAAAACACCTTGTTTTACTTAAAATATCTCCTTGGAAAGTGTGATATATTTCGATAATAAAGGGAACATAAGTCCATAGTTCATCGATCCTTTTGAAATCTGATAGAAAGTTAGACCAGTTGCATACCGAGTAGCTTTATGTTCGATTTTGTCTCAGGTACATAGTGTTTTTCCTATTTCAATGTTGAGGAACTATGTTCCCAAAATCATCACATGTCTTGCGCCCAGATGTAGTTCACCTAGAAGAGAACCTTTCTTTTGGAAAGAATACAGTTCAGATTCTTGATCGATGGGAACATGTATTGCAGAATAAGGTAATCCTCCATGTAAATGTTTTATGGAGAAACCACATGGTAAAAGAAAAAACATGGGAGTTATAAAAAGCTATGAGAGATAGGTACCCTCACTTTATTAATATGTAGATGAAATTTTGAGGATGTAATTTCCGAAAGGTGGGGAGAATGTAACACCCCAAGGTTTTCTAAAAATAAATTAAAATTCATGAAACATTGTTTTATGTACATAATTATAAATAGACATTGAACATAATTATACTACTTTTATGTTTTGAATTTTGAAAAATGACATTCTACAATTGTTTTCAGTATGTTATTTGGAGTCTAATAGAACCAACTTGTTTTTTTTGTGAATAGTAAAATACCCTTATGAACATTAATATGAATAGTAATATGACCCTAATGAATAGTAAATTGTATTATTATTTTATTTTCTTAAGGATTTAATATAATAACATATTGGTTAATTTTTCAATGTAATATAAAAATAGTTATAGAATTAAAATTGTTAATTTTTGAATTAAGTTTGATATTATTTAGAAATTAAATTAATAATAATTAGAATTTAATTTTCAAAAAATAGAGTTCATTTGTGAATTATACACATCGAAAAATGGTAATATTGGATTTTAGGGATTTCTCTGAAACAATTTATTTTTAGTGAATTTTAAAAAACACTGTTTTGTGTTTCAGTGTGTTAATGACATTATTAAAGATGTAATAATGATGTAATAAATCTGATCGACTTGTGTATATTAAACTAACAAGTGAGGTATCCCATGTGTCTAATACCTTGGGAAAATACCAGGGGAAAGCCCATGGTTTTTAAAATACCACTAATGAGGTGTCCCTTGGAAATTATTAAAATATTCCCTAACTTTTTATATATATACTCACCCATTCCTTCATTAAATTCATTCCCAATTCTTAATCAACGATTATCTGTCCTCATTACCACCCTAGTAGTGCTACCATGGTCTCCTAAAGCTTCCAAGGTCCCAACGTTTATGTTCTAGGTGTTACTCTACAAGGTAGGAAAATTATCAACTTCTTTATTTTTTCCATTCATGTTCTCTTTTATGTTGTATAGAATTAATGTATCCATACCATGTTCTTACATTCATCTTATTATTTCTCTATTTAGATTTATGATTCATTACTGTATGGTTGACCCTTGTCCCCTCTTTTAATGTTTTCTTAAACCATGTTGCAAAGCCTTTAGGCTGCTGAATATTTGTAAGGGATTTCTCAACTATTCTTTTATTTTGAGTTTCTTTCCTTTATTTCATCAACTCCTCTTACCGAAGAGGCATGAAATCTCCAAAAATCTTGTATACTCTCGATTTTCTGATTTTCATGGAAAATTATTCATCATTCTTCTTCCCCTATCCTACTTATTCAAGGAATTAAAACGCCGTTCATGATGTGTCGATTTACCGACATATTGGACGATGTGATTTCAAATTCATTTACTTCCTTCAAGACTGGCCAGTAAACCATTTTTATGGTTTAAACATGTTATAATATATTTATTATATATCATCCATGTTTCTTTAATTCTTTTTCACACAAGGTTTTAATTTATAAAACAAAATGAGGTCGTTATTATCAAAGAACCACTAAAATGATGTAAACAACCATCATTAATTATTCAACAAATGAATCATCCTCATGTAATAATTCCAAATGATTAATGGTATAATTTATGGTATTGGAAAAATATATATACCATTCCATTTATAAGAACCCGGTTCTAATTTTTGAGGTATGGGATTATTCTTTTTCCTTTTCCTTACCTTTGTTTTAGAAAATATGGAAAATAGGGAAAATCCTAAATTTTGGAACTACACGCCATGTACTTTTCCACACACCGTGTACTTTTGGCCGTGTTGGGATGAGTACACGGGGCGTGTAGCCATGTTGGTGATGCGGGGGGTAGGAACTGACTACACGCCGTGTAGTGGTACTTGCATTTCATGTTGTCAGTAGGCAGGCCTAAACAGTAAGGCGGTGGAGTAGCCGACGGCTGGCCGACAGTACACACCATGTACTTTATAGTACATGCCGTGTACTTATGTCGACGGTTGAACAGTGTGGCAGTGCCGCCAAAAGAATAGTTAAATGTAAGAAGTACACGCTGTGTACTCAGAAGTACACGCTGTGTACTTTGTTTTTTCGGATTAAAACAGGCAGTAGCCTCCTCATTTGGCAGAGGAGACACTTGAGCCGATTTGGAGCAAAAGGAGGAGGCCGGACCTTTGATGCTCCACCGGGTGTTCGTCTGGAATCGGTTTCCACCTCAGACGATCCCGTTGGAACTGTAAGAGTAAGGGCATCCACCTCCTTGGCTGGTTTATACCAATTTATCTCCTAACAGGAGTTATTTACATTTGAATGGATTTTGTTCTTCGTCAGATCTATGCCATTTTTGGTCCTTTCTGGAGTCGGTGTTCGGGTATAACGTTTGTTGGCGTATAAGGTAGGTGGATTTGTGTTTATTTTCCAACTGTCGTGCCTTTTTGTGCGTTTTTGTGCTACGAATCCATGATGGGGTGTCGTGTGGCTGAGGTTGTTGCTATATTTAATGCTTATAATTGCATAGGTGATCAAATTGTGATGAAAAAATGCTGGTTGGGATCGTTGCTTGGATCAGGAACCACCTCAGGGGGGGGGGGGTTGTGTTTCACTATTTAGCCGTTTGGCCAGGATACTCGAGGGTATGCCTTCAATGTAGTAATTGTAGAATTCACTTGAGAGGAATTGCTTGTTTACTGCATTTTGATATGTGGGGAATGGCCCGGTTACCTGTTTAGCCTGAGGGCGTTGTTGTGATTAGCCTGTGGGCACTACACTGTTTAGCCCGAGGGTTGTAGTTATTTCGGCATGAGGGAAACTTCTTCCGTGCCTGAGTGCTATAGACTCCATGCTTGAGGGTGACACTAACTATGCTTGAGGGAAAAATTTTGTTACGCCTGAGGGAAATTGCCTGCGGGTTGGGTTATGCTTACCCGAGCGTAAGGTTTTGCTTGTATGAGGACATGGACTATTTACATAGAAATACACTGTGGTGATTTCTAATACATAATGGATTAAATGAATCATAAAATGGAAATATAACAGGTAATTAGTGACTTTTGAGTACTGCTTACATTATTTCATTTTACTACTGCACATTATTTTTGCATGCTTACACGCATTTGGGCACGGGCCTTTGGTGGGTGCCTACTAAGATATATTTCTCACACCCTGTTTGGGTCAGGGTTTTTGGCCCAAACAGATTGGAAACTTGACAGTTATTGAGGAGTTGGAGGGCATGGGACCGAGCCTTGGATCATGATGTCGATGCCAGCTGTTTTTCTTGTTTTGTTCTACTCCGTATTTTGTTGTACTGTATTTATTTATACCATGTTTTGGCTATTTTCTTAGAATGTGAAACATGTAGCATCCTCACTTCTATACTGTTGGTTATATCCACTTCTGTAGTTTATTTCAGTTGTGTATGTTACAGCTTCCGTTGTCTTTGATTGTTTATTTTGTATTCTTCTGCGCTACACATTAAAAAATGAGGGCATAGTTTCCCAACTATCAGACCTAGGCCCTCGCAGCTAGTCAGAAGCCTCTGGAATTTAGGGAAATGCTTTGAAGTCACGTGGCGAACTGGGCTCGGGGCACCCTTTGCGTGGCACCCGGGTCTGGGATGTTACAATGTGGTATCAACGGGGTTCTTTTCTTTGACTTACTATTTGGAGCGGTAGTCAGGGATATGACGAATGGTAGTTGGTAATAAGTTGTGATCGGGCGTTGCTAACCCGTGTACGGGGAAAATCCATTCTACCTCTTATTGAAAATTCACTGATTTTTCAAATTTTACAGTTGATATGTTTTCAACGTTGGGTGACACACTTTGAGACTGTGCAGTTTATATTATATCTATGGGTTCTATTTAGTTGCAACCCGATGAGATGAGGGTATGTTGTCTCATTCATCATATAGGCACATGCTAGATATCACATGCCATGCATAGTTTCCATGCCATGTAGATGCATTAGAAATTCGCATGTTGTTGTGATAGTTGTTGTGCTAGAAAAGCATGCTGTTGTGATAGCTGCATGATAAATACCTGCCTTGTGATATTGTATTTTATTTATTGATATTGTTTATAGAATGGATGCCAAACATTGGTTTTTGGGGAGTATGGGCCCCCATTGACTGGAATATGGTGGATCATTGACTGTTTACTAGTTATAACACATATAAGATGTCAAACTTTTATTCGTGGGGAGTATGGGCCCCCACGGGTCGGAATTTGACACTTAGGTGTTGGTTTCAGTATTTTCTGGGTTCTGGGGAAGTTCCTGAGGAATATTGTCAGGAAACCCAGTATACACGCCATTGAGAATTTTATACACTCCCTATATGCTCTTCTGTTCATGAAGAAAAATGAACTTTTTGAGTACACAACATGTACCATGAGTACACGCTGTGTAGTCTCTTCCCATTCCACAATCTGTGTAGGCGGTGACACGGGGTAGGGAAGGGCTTGGGTAAAACACGTCGTGTAGTTTTTTGTACACGCCGTGTAGTGTTGACCCGGAGTCCAGCCATGTAACTAACATCATGGGTAGGTGAACTCATTGACAGAACATGCCATGTCAATTATGGGCATACTGTGTAGTGTGACCTAGGGACTCGGCCGTGTAACTAACAACACAGGCCAGTGTCACCTCTCCCTGAACACGTCATGTACCTATGGGACACGCCGTGTAGTCTGGTCCGAGGATAGATCGTGTGGAGTTATGTGTGTGGCTGGGAAGCGGGGTGGTGTACACGCCGTGTGCGGGTGTAACACGCCATGTAGTGTCATGTCGAGTAGTCAGCCGTGTCACAGAAGACACGGGAAGTTGGAAAATAACATCGTACACGCCGTGTAGATATTATACACACCATGTAGTTTTTTTCAACAGAAGCCATGTGTCTTAGCCGTGTAGAAGGACCTAGGCAGGGGAAGGGAAGTCAAGTACATGTTGTGTAGTCATTATACATGAAGTGTAGTCTTGTTTTCCTAATTTTGAATTCCTTCTTCCTCTTGTTCCCTTTGTGGTTCCTTCACTTTTCGGTTTTAATAATCTTGAATTTGAGGCGTGATTTTGACCTTGTAGTGTCATGCCACCTAGACGACTGTGAGTTGTTTTCCAGGAGAGCAGCAACGACTATACTCCGGAAATGGTGGGCCATGGGCTACCAGTGGATCCTCCAGCAGAGCCAGATGTGGCGCCAGCTGTTATACAAAACACTGGCGCGGAGGCGCAGTTCCGTGAAGGCATTATGCGGTTCATGTATACTTTTCAGGGAGCACCGCAGGATACTACATCTATGGATGATCTGACACGTATCTTCCAACAGTAGCATCCACCTATGTTTTCAAGGGATGGCAGACCACAGACTATGGAGTCTTGGTTGGGGTCTATGTAGACTATTTTTGAGCATCTTGAGACGCCTCCAGGGTGGAGGGTCAAGCTCCCGACGTATATGCTGCGTGATTCCGCCAAGAGGTGGTGAGATGTTACCTCCTAGTCATAGAATCACAGAGACATGGCGTGGGATGATTTTCAGGTAGTCTTCTATGACTTCTTCTTTCCTGAGACGTTGACGGAAGATAGATATCTAGATTTCATCAATCTGCAGTAGGGCGCTATGTGAGTGATGGACTATTCTGATCATTTTATGGAGCTTCAGCGTTTTGCACCTATGCTAGTGGGTGATGAGACATTGAGAGCCACATGTTATGAGGATGGTCTTCGTCATGACATATGATCACTGGTAAATGTTTTCAGGTTTACTAATGTACATGCGATTGTGAACCAGGCATTGATTACAGAGAGGAACCTGTGGGAATCTAGTGGTTTGGGCCAGGGCGGCTCAGCACTAGTTTCTGGTATTATTTCTGTTGGCAAGAGGAAGAGACAGTTGGACTTCTCTCAGGGAGGCAGTACCAGTCAAAAGAATGCTTCAGGTGGCCAGGTTATGTGCTACCAGTGTGGTAGAGAGGGGCACAAGAGGCCAAAGTGTCCACAAGACCCAGTTTAGTGTCGAGCTTGCTGCAAGTTGGGTCATATGCAGTGATTTTGTAGGGTGTTTCCAGCATCTAGTGAGAGTGGTTTTGTGTAGACTCCATGTGTGGGAGCAGGACCAGTGGCTTCTTACCATTCATGAAACTGGAATACGTCAGGGCGTGCAGGCAGAGATGGTGGTCGTGGCCGTGGTAACCAGACACCAGGATCGTAGAGGCAGCAGGGTGGGACAACTCAGGGTAGCCAGGCTGTGGTACAGAGCAGTGGCACTGGGCAGGCATATGCAGTGCAACAGACAAAGAAGAAGTAGGATCCCGGACCTTCGATAGTCAAAGGTAATATTCTAGTATCTTCTGTCTTATCTTCTGTACTTTTCGATATGGGTGCTACACATAGTTTCATATCTGTACTCGTTGTGGAGAGGCTTGGGCTTTGTGTTTCTACTTCATCTGATTTCTTGACGCTAGACACTCTGTTAGGGACTAGTACGGCTGGTGTGCGTCGATGTAAGGAGTGCCCCCTTGAGGTTGGTGGGTGTCACTTCCTTTGGGATCTCTATGTATTAGTGATGATGAGCGATTACATCATTCTCGGGATGGATTCGTTGGTTCATTTCTGAGCATTTGTAGACTGCTATCATTGCAGGGTTCATTTCACGTCACTAGAGGGCGGTGAGTTTCTATACAAGGGTGAATGGGATGTTTAGGCGGGTCGAGCTGGACCAGAATATCATGGGTGAGGTGGAGTCACAACCCAGATAGACAACATATATCTGGATGATCAGGGGACTTTCCAAATGGATTTCCCTCCAGTTGTTGATTGTTTTAGGGATGTCTTCCCAGATGACTATTCAGATCTACCTCCAGTGCGTGAGGTGGATTTCCTTATCGAGCTTGTCCCAGGAGTAGCACCGGTGTCCATTCCTCCTTATAGGATGGATATGCCTGAGTTGCAGGATCTCAAGAGGTAGTTAGAGGAGCTACAGGCGAAGGGTATTATTTGACCCAGTACTTCTCCTTAGGGTTCTCCCGACCTTTTTGTGAATAAGGCAGATGGTACCCTCAGACATTGCGTGGATTATCGGAAGATGAACCAGTTGACGGTTAAGAAACGATATCCCTTTTTGAGGATAGATGATCTGTTTGATTAGCTTCGTGGAGTATGAGTGTTCTTGAATATTGACTTGAGATCCGGATATCATCAGCTACACGTTAGACCATCTGATATACCTCTCATGGCTTTCAGAAGTAGGTATGATCTATATGAGTATACGGTTATGCCGTTCGGACTGATGAAAATGCCATCATTTTTCATGGATCTGATGAATCGTGTGTTTCATCAGTATCTAGATTCATTTGTGGTAGTATTTGTGGACGAAATCTTAGTGAACTCTCACACTCGACACGACCACGCCACCCATCTTGAGATTGTATTGATTACACTGAGAGAAGATCGGCTATATGCTATGCTCTCAAAGTGACACTTTTGGATAGACCAGACTCACTTCTTGGGTCACATTATCTCAGAGGAAAGAGTTTTGGTAGACCCAGAGAAGGAGAGAGCAGTAGTTTCCTAGGAGTATCCTAAGAACGTGTTTGAGATACGGAGTTTCTTAGGGGTGGCTGGTTACTACAGATGCTTCATACAAAATGTCTCTCACTTAGCAGCACCGTTGACGGGTCTGACTAAGAAGGGTGTGAAGTTCGTTTGGTCAAAAGCTTGCGAGACAGATTTTCAGGACCTGAAGGGAAGGTTGACATCAGCACTGATCCTAATACTCCTAGAGTAGGGGAATAGCTATACATTTTACTATGATGCATCAGGGAATAGGTTGGGACCTGTTTTGATGCAGGGTGACCGAGTTGTTGCGTACGGGTCTCGGCAGTTGAGGCCACATGAGAGGAATTACCCGACGCTTGATCTCGAGTTGGCTGCAGTTGTTCATGCATTTCTCTATTGAAGACACTATCTGTTGGGAGAGAATTTTGTTGTTTTTACTGACCACAAAAGCCTCAATTATATCTTTACATAGTGTGACCTGAACCAGAGGCCGAAAATGTGGGTTGAGTACCTACAGTACTTCGATTTTGAGATTGACTATACACCTGGAAAAGGTAATGAAGTAGCCGATGCACTGAGCAGGAAGACTCAGATACAAGTAGTGCAGGAGGCCAGTGGTGAGTGTTATCTCATGGCTTTGTTCTCTGAGATGCATTTGGAGGTGCATGATAGTCAGGGGCAGGCTTATATTTCTTCTTTGGCTATGACATCTACCCTCCTGGACAGATTTAAGATGAGACAACTATCTAATTCAGAAGGCCTAGTTCTATGGGAGTCGGTGGCATGTGAGGACCCTCCTCCTAGTTGGAAGATAGGCGATGATGAAGTTTTGCATTTCCATGGAATTTTATGGGTTCTAGGGGATATACGTGAGGAGATGATGCAGGACGTTCATGATTAAGCTTGGGAAGTTCATCCCGGGGTTACCAAGATGTACTGAGACTTGAGACGTCAGTATTGGTGGCTGGGTATGAAGAGAGAGGTAGCTGGTTTTGTTACGAGGTGTTCCACCTATCAGAAGGTGAAGGCAGAGCACCAGAGGCCAGCTAGACTGTTATAGCAGTTTTCTATTCTAGAGTGGTAATGGTATGATGTCATGATGGATTTCGTGATGGGATTGCCGAGGTCACCTCGAGCCAATGACGCCGTGTGGGTTGTTGTGGACAGACTCACGAAGGTAGATAAATTCTTTCCGATCAAGGAGACCTTTTGTGTGGACGAGCTAGGATGGTTTTATATCAAAGAGATCATATGTCTTCATGGGGTCCCTCGTTCTATCATTTCAGATAGGGACACCCACTTTACGTCTTGTTTCTGGTACAGTTTTCATAGGGCAATGGGTACACAGGTGCTTCTGAGCACATCATACCACCCTCAGACAGATGGCCAGTTAGAGTGGATGATACAGGTGCTAGAGGACATGCTACGCGCATGCGTCCTAGACATTGGGGGCTCCTGGGAGAAGCATATACCCTTAGTCGAGTTGGCCCATAACAATAGTTTTCATGAAACTATAGAGATGGAACCATACGAGGCTTTAAATGGTAGGTCATTCTGATCACCTTTGTGCTGGTTAGAGGCAGGTGGGGCAGCTTTTCTGGGGCCACAGCTCATACAAGAGACATCTGAGCAGGTCCAGTTGATTCGGAAGCAGACGGCTATCGTGAAGTCTCGTCAAAAGTCTTATATTGATTACCGTAGACGACCTTTGGAGTTCGTGGTCGGGGATCAGGTTTTCTTGCGTGTTTCTCCAAGGCTGGGACACAAGAGGATCAGGAGACAGGGTAAGATTTCACCGAGGGATGTGGGACCATTTGAGATTCTGGAGAGAGTCAGTCTGGTTTCCTATCAGTTTCAGTTACCGCAGCGGTACCGATCCATGCACAACGTCTTCCACGTGTCTCTGTTGCGTCGCTACCATTCAGACTCGTCTCACACCTTTCTGCCAGAGGAGGATAGGCTTCAGTATGATGCATCCATTGAGGAGAATCTGATCAGTATCGTTGACAGGAGCACGAAGGTTCTCTGAGTTCGGTCAGTTCCTCTCATATGGGTGCTATGGTAGCATGGTTGAGTGATGGACAATGCCTGGGAGAAGGAGGCCGACGTACATGCTCAGTGGAAAGAGTTGTTCTGAGCTTATTCTTCGCCACCCAGGGAAGGGAAATTCAGGGACGAATTGCTATAAGGGGGGAAGTTTGTAAGAACCCAGTTCTTATTTTTCAGGTATGGGCCTCTTCTTTTTCTTTTTCCTTAAGAGTTTTTGAGAAAATATGGAAAATGGGGAAAAATCCTAAATTTTGGAACTACACGTCGTGTACTTTTCAACACGCCGTGTACTTTTGTCCGTGTTGGGATGAGTACACGGGGCGTGTAGCCATGTCGGCGACGCGGGGTGTAGGAACTGACTACACACCGTGTTGTGGTACTTACACGCCGTGTAGTCAGTCGGAAGGCCTAAACAGTAAGGCGGTGGAGCAGCCGACAGCTGGCCAGCAGTACAAGCCCTGTACTTTAGAGTACATGTCGTGTACTCAAGTCGATGGTTGAACAGTGTGGCGGTGCCACCAAATGAACAAATAAATGAGAGAAGTACATGCCTTGTAATCAGAAGTACACGCCGTGTACTTTGTTTTTTCGGCATAAAACAGGAAGTAGCCTCCTCATTTGGAATAGGAGACACTTGGGCCAATCTGGATCCAAAGGAGGAGGCCATACCTTTGAAGCTCCACCGGGTGTTCGTCTGGAATCAGTTTCCGCCTCGGACGATCCCGTTGGAACCGCACGGGTAAGGGCTTCCACCTCCTTGGCTGGTTCTTGCCAATTCTTCTCCTAATAGGAGTTATTTATGTTTGAATGGGTTTTTTCTCCATCATATCTACGCCGTTCATGGGAATTTCTGGATTCGGCGTTCGAGTATAACGTTTGTTGGTGTATAAGGTAGGTGGATTTGTGTTTATTTTCCATTGCCGTGCGTTTTTGTGCATTTTTTGTGCCACGAACCCATGATGGGGTGTAGTGTAGATGAGTTCATTTCTATATTTAAGGCCTATAATTGCATAGGTGATCAAATTGTGATGATAAAATGCTGGTTGGGATCGTTTCTGGGATCCAGAACCACTCCGGGGGGTGTGTTTCACTGTTTAGTCGTTTGGATTGGATACCCGAGGGTATGCATTCAATGTAGTAATTGTAGAATTTCCTTGAGAGCAATTTATTGTTTACTGTATTTTGATATGTTGGGATTGGATCAGTTATCGGTTTAGCCTGAGGGTGTTTTTGTGATTAGCCTGTGGGCACTGCACTGTTTAGCCCGAGGGCTGTAGTTATTTCGGCCTGAGGGAATCTTCTTCTGTGCCTGAGGGCCATAGACTTTGTGCCAGAGGGCGACACTACCTACGCCTGAGGGAAAAATTCTATTACGGCTGAGGGAAATTACCTGTGGGTTGGGTTATGCTTACCTGAGGGTAAGCTTTTTCTTGTCTGAGGACGTGGACTGTTTACGTAGAAATGCACTGTGGTGATTTCTAATACATAATAGATTAAATGAATAATAAAATGGAAATATAAATGGAAATTATCGACTTTTGAGTACTACTTACTCTATTTAATTTTACTATTACACACTATTGTTTCATTCTTACACGCAGTTGGGCATGGGCCTTTGGTGGGTTCCTACTGAGATATATTTCTCACACCCTTTTTGGGTCATGCTTTTCGGCCAAAACAGTTTACGTTTCTGCAGGTGTAGATAGGGGCAAGAGTCCCTATACAGGTACTTGATTATTGCTAAGGAGTAGGAGGGCATGGGACCGTGCCTATTCTCGTGATACCACTGCCAGCTATTTTGCTTGTTTTGTTGTACTCTGTATTTTGTTGTACTGTATTGATGTATAACATGTTCTGGATGTTTTCTTAGAATTTGAAACATGTAGCATCCTCACTTATATACTGTTGGCTATATCCACTGCTGTAGTTTATTTTAGTTGTGTATGTTACTACTTCCATAGTCATTGTATGTTTATTCTGTATTCCACTGCGTTACACTTTGACAATTGAGGGCATAGTTTTCCCTAGATCAGACCTGGGCCCTCGCTGCTAGTCGGCAGCCTCTGGTGTTTTGGGAAATGCGCTTGAGGTCACGTGCTGAACTGGGCTCGGGGCAACCATTGCGTGGCACCTGGGTCCGGGATATTACACCATTCCAATTATGGATTTTCACATCTAATCGACAAGACCAATCCATCATGAAATAATCATTGAAATCATGTAAAGAACACACCCAAAAGTAGTGTAAGGAACCAAATACTAACAAGTTTTGGGTGAAATGATGTAATTAAATGATCATATAAGGTATTATAAAGATGGATATGTTTCTGTAAGATATTAATAATACTATTTTAACTGTTATACATGAGTTTTAAAAAGTATTAAGTAATACGTGATAGAGGAAAAGGAATTCTTTACCCAATTTGTAACACCCTGAGCTTCCATGATACACTTCTCATTCAATAATGCAATAGCTTGCATTGTACGCAACTTCGAGTTCTAAAACACCGCGACTAATCAAAGTAGCCGTCATGAATAGTAATAACCACTTTTTAAAATTATAGAAATTTTATATTTCAAAATGGACTTCATTTTTGGATTCGGAATATCGAAATTAGCCTATGTTTAATTTTTTGTATTTTTCTGAGAACTTCTAATTTTTTATGAATAGTGATAAATACTTTAAAAAAACTTTTTTAATCAAAATTATTTATTGTGATAAATTATACTATTTAGTGGTTTTAAGGTATAATTAGAATATATTTTTACCATTTTATCCAATGGTGGTCATTAGAAATAATTTAACATTGAAATTGGACATAAACAATTGCCAATTTTTTGATATTAATTGTTTCTTAAAAACACGCTATTTGTCGTAACAGCGGGAATTAATTATAAAATTAATTAATGAAACTTATATATTTGGAATTTTGTAAAATAGACATCATTTTTTAATTCAGAATATCAATTATAGCTTCGGGTGAAATTTTGGCCTTGTTCTGAAAAACTTCAATTTTTGATGAATAGTGAAACCACTAAGTGGTATTTAAATAACTGATTTTTCGTTTAAATGAAATATTACCACTTCTGTGATTTGATTTTCAAAAATCCGATATACATGGTTGTCATTAAGAAGTAAAATGTGGTTCAATTAGATTAAAATAATTTTTTGGTGAATAGTAACTTTTAAGTTCTTAATCGCGATTACAGGTAATTAGTGTAGTTTAAGGTACAAATAATGTTTTAATAATATGAGATGAGCATGACACTTGTCCTACTCCTATTGGATGAGTCATGGCCGACCAAGACAACCCATGGGTCAACTTGGGGACCCCATGGAGCCACTTTAGTTGGAAAATGACATTAATATATATTTATTTAATGTTAAAATTAAATTGACACAAACATGAGTTATTTTACTAAAATAGTTTTTAAGTGGGGTTACACAAGTCCACATTTTGACTATAAATATTCATTAGAAAGATTAAAAGCTTTCCTACATCATAGTATTTTTTTATAATTTTTAGACATTAAATAAATTAAATTATTTATGACATCATTATGATGCAGCGATGACCTCATTATTTAACAATTTAAATAAAATGAGAAGATAATGCAAAATCCAAGGGTTACACTTGTCCAAAGCCTATTGGATGAGGAGATTTAGAAACCTTATCACCTTAGACTCGAATTATATAAGTGTGGGACCTTTAGAATCCGAAAAGCATTGTGAAATAATATAACATTTCAATCCTTCCAAAAGTGCCCCTCCTCTCCACTTATAAAAGGCCCCCACCTCTCCCACCTCATTTACACTTTCAAGCCATTTGGCTCGGCCAACCTCTTCCCAAATACTCTCCCAACTTCCCCCTATTACTCCTAGAAGCCTTACTTTGGGCAGAACGCTTCCCAAGGAAGCCTTTGGCTCAAATCAAAAAGAGTTACCCGATTTTGAGGTAATGTCTTCTCTAATGTTGTTTTGTTTTATTTTTCTTCTCCAACCCCCTAAACTCTTTTTATTCATTTATTTTGTAAAAACACCAGTATCCTAAATATACTAGGATGTTTTTATAAGAAGTATTCGAGCTACAATTACACACACATACATCTAATGGTTAAAGAACATACGGTTTCTGTGGATGGCGAATTTCTGCCTCACGATTGTTCAACACTCATATAACACCTTCAAAGGTGACAATTAAGATGTCACTTTTTTTATATATGATATATAATATGATTATGTTTTACTTATGGTTCTGTATTTCTCATTTATGGCATACTTTATGATTTCCATTATGGGTAAAACGCGATAATTTCATTTTAGGAAGTGCGGACTACTGCCCCCTCAAAGTGATTTGAATCGTTAATGCCATATGTGGAATGTATAAAGGATGGAGTAAATGGTATTATACACTATATTATACTGGAATTATATTATACATTTATATCATTATGATTTAGTTCCATTAAATATGAAATTGAAATGAAAGTAGCGTTCATGCGTACGTACGGCTTACCGTCTCCATGAACGGTGCATTTCATTTCTTATCTCTAAATGTTACGTAATATTATAAATGAATGTATATACTGGATATATAAGATATATATGACATCTAAATCATGAATATAATTCTGTATATAATAGATATTCTACCACATGAACAACTTGTAATTATAATAAGTTTATTGTTGACTCAAGTTACCAAAGATCGACAAAACGACCGTTATTAACTTAAATAATTACATAATGTTCATAACATTGAAATAAGTGATATAAAAAGGATAATGAAATTTAAAATGGTTCTTAATAAGGTAGATATTAACTCTAGTTTATTATTCAGGAGGTTAAAGAACGGTTGAGTCAAGTCGGACACAAGGTAAGGGAATTTCTTAACCCAACTTCCATTCTTTGGGTTAATCTCCTACTTTCAAATTATGTCATGATATTATTATGTCCTATTTTGTATTTTTACTTTCTTTATGTGTACCTATAGTGAATACACATAATAGATTTATTTTATTTTTAAAAATGATCCTTTAAGGACTTCGTCTCAATCTCCTTTCATTGAGGCATATTTGGTTTTATACACAACTTTCTTTTATACGGTGTATAAACCCCTTTGACTTTTACGTTTATTCAAAAGGAATATTTTTTATACGAAGTGTTTTACTAAACGACAAAAAGGGAATGTTTTTCTTTCTGTACTTATGCGGCGACAACGACTTCTCCGCCGCCGTGACCATTATTTGAGTTTCGGCTTCTTCTACAAGCCATCGTTTTTTAATGAAAAATAAATACAAAGTTTTAACTTTCTTTTATCTTGGTATTGAAAATGGTTTTGAGAGTGTTTTTATTATATCAATGTGTTGTATTGATATCTTGTGATTGAAATGTGGAAATATTATGTTTCCTTTATGCATATACGATTATGTTATGGTTTATGATATGTTTAAACCTATTCATATGAGGAATGCATTGGACTTAATAAGTGACGGGTGGAGCCCACTATAGCTCCTCGATGCATCGGCAGGTCTCATGAGACAAACTAGTGTCTTGGCACGAGGCCTTGACAAAATCTTATTTGTGGTCTTGGCACGAGGCCTTGGCTACGTGGTTATGATAGTCTGGCATTATGCATTCCATCATTATGAAAGTGGTTATTGATATTGCATGTGATTATTCGACCAGTAGAATATCCATGTGAAGAAGTGAATGGAATTATCTCATTTTACTTATTCCATATTTTGTTGAAGTTCAAGTTTAAAAGGAATTTGTTTTAGTTATACATCGCCTTAAATGTTAAGGTTTATTTATGAAAACTTATTCTATATTGTTAACCTTACTGAGCATCTGAGCTCACCCCTTTCAATGTTTTAATATTTTCCAGGATGTGAAGAAGTATTTTATGAATGACCTGCAGGGATAGTCAGAAGAGGATATGAGTGTGGACTATGAAGACTTTGTTATTAGTTTTTCACTTTATGATGTAATGTAAGACTTATGAATGTATCTAGTGTTTCCAAGGCTACTAAACTAATCGATCTTTCGAGACTTGATCTTTTATGATCATGCCAATGTTACGAAGTAATGCACCGACTCTGGGTAGCTGGGGTGGGGGCGTTACAGTTGGTATCAGAGGAAGTTTAGTACAAACCTTGGAAGCTAGATTTAGATAAACTCTGATTAGAGCACGTAGACCTAAGATGAAATTTGATGATTAGTATAGAAGAACTTCCTAGAATTTTGGTATTGTAGAGATTTTGTGAGTTTTCCGAGCAATACATCCCTGTCTGGATACGAGCAGGTAGAGGTGGCTCTGGCACAGATGTTCCTAGGGGTAAAACCCAAAAACACCACTTTGATCTAGACTCGAACGGGAACTGGTGCACGACAACGGGCCTTGCTGCACTCTTGGTTATGACACTTCCGGGGGATATGCTTAGGATAACTCTCATTTTCTTTACAAACCACTATGAGCGGTTATGAGTACATATTTCCTCAAATAAAACCTTTTTATGATTATGGATTATGTCCATAAATAGTTCAATTTATGTTAAGTATTTTACAAGTATGGAATTATTTATTTTGATTCATAAACTAACCTAGTTTATGCCATTGTATAGAAATGGTGCCCAGTAGAAGGAATGTGAACTCCAGCAATATGTATGATCCAAAGAGTAAGAAGGATCGTATCTTCCACAGTATTAAGCCAACATTTTGAAGGGAAATATTCTCCCATGTGTTCTCAACATATTAAGAAATAGTATCATGTGTTAATAAGATAAGTAAAGAATTCTCTGAGTCCTATGGCTTTGAAGCGAAGCAAGAGACGAAAGGGATGGAAGAGAGAATGATGGATAAAGGGATGAGGGGAAAGAAGAATTTTCCAATATGTGGTAATTGTGGGAAGAAACATCATGGAACTTGCCTAAAGGGAATGGGAGTTTGTTATAAGTGTATAGAAAATGGACACAAAGTGCGTGACTGCAAGGGTAAGAAAATGGTTTCAAATGTACAATGCTTCTTCTGCAAGGATTGGGGACACTACGCAAACCAATGTCCAAATCATCAGAGTATGCCCCAAATGATGGTATTGGATAATAATCAAGTTATGATACTACCATAGATGAGGAGTAATGATTAGAGTTCTTATGTTGTTATTAATGAATTTTGTAATTTGAGTGTTGTATCAATGATGTACTGGTTATAATAATTATGGAGTATATAAGGATTGTACTGCAGTACTATTTCATCAAGGACTTGAGATTGTGTGGATCCAAGAAAAGTGACTCCACAGTAGGTTAAATTTTTGGAAAATATATGGTTGAGAGAAAGATAAAACATAATATGGTTCTGATACTGAGATAGTGATTTTGGAATAAGACGTGATTGATTTGGATAAATTATATTGGATATTCTTAACTTCCTTGAAACTGATTGATGATTTGTATACATTTTTTTTGATAGGAGGAGTATATATAGTATTCTATAAGGAATAAGGGATCATGGTCATTCTGTATGTTTAAAAATAATACATGATGAAGGTGTTCACATGTTGTTACATGGAAAAAAGGATCTTCATTATGTTTACCTACCTTATAAAATTTGGACTGTGAGTTGGACAGAAGTATTTTGGATAACTATAAAGGTTGGAATGGATTAAGTTGATCTTTGGATAGTATTGTTTAAGGTTAAAAAAAATTATGAAGATTATTTTTTGGAATATTATAATACTACAGTTTTAGGAAAAGGACAACCTGCAGGGTGGGGCATAACCTGACGCGTCGGACAAAGCTGCAGGAATCGAACCCACAACCACAGTGCGACAAGCCTTTATTTCCTACCACTAGCCTACAGGAAGTCCCTGGTTATTACAAAATAATTTTACTAATCTAAATGGTATGTGTTAAAATTTGGAACCTTATACAATTTGTATAAGTATAATATTTTTGGGTTCTATTATCTTTTTCAGTGAAAGGTGAGTTGAAGGTTGAAACTCTAATTGTCAAGCATAAATATATATATATACCTATCTGTTATTCAATGAATAAATTAATTCTTAAACTTTAGTAAAGGGATATTAAAACAAAAAAATGTGTTACCCTAATACCTTATGTCTTGTTGAACTGATGATATTTTAAATCAACATAGATTGAAGGCTTTGAGGCCCTCAATTTGACAGTTGATTGTGATTGATGACCTCAATCACTCCCTACAAATATTTACGTTTTTCCTCCAATTATATGTCTCTAATTGCCACCAATGTTCTCCTTATCGAGATCATAATTTGGTGGTGACTTTCTTATTTCCATTTCCCTCTTATTAAGGATAAATTTTATTAACCTTATTTCCGATGTGGGTTTTCCACAAAGGTATTTTATCTTTTCAACCTTTTATTTTCAAAGAAAAATTTCAAATTGCGAGGATGCAATTTATTGAAGGAGGGGAGAATGTAACACCCCGAGCTTCCATGATACACTTCTCATTCAATAATGTAATAGCTTGCATTGTACGCAACTTCGAGTTCTAAAACACCGCGACTAATCAAAGTAGCCGTTATGAATAGTAATAACCACTTTTAAAATTATAGAAATTTTATATTTCAAAATGGACTTCATTTTTGGATTCGGAATATCGAAATTAGCCTATGTTGAATTTTTGGTATTTTTCTGAGAACTTCTAATTTTTTATGAATAGTGAAAAATACTTTAAAACAACTTTTTTAATCAAAACAATTTATTGTGATAAATTATAATATTTAGTGGTTTTAAGGTATAATTAGAATATATTTTTACCATTTTATCCAATGTTGGTCATTAGAATTAATTTAACATTGAAATTGGACATAAACAATTGCCAATCTTTTGATATAAATTGTTTCTTAAAAACACGCTATTTGTAGTAACAGCGGGAATTAATTATAAAATTAATTAATGCAACTTATATGTTTGGAATTTTGTAAAATAGACATAATTTTTGAATTCGGAATATCAATTATAGTTTCGGGTGAAATTTTGGTCTTGTTCTGAAAAACTTCAATTTTTGATGAATAGTGAAACCACTAAGTGGTAGTTAAATAACTGATTTTTCGTTTAAATGAAATATTACCACTTCTGTGATTTGATTTTCAAAAATCCGACATACATGGTTGTCATTAAGAAGTAAAATGTGGTTCAATTAGATTAAAATAATTTTTTGGTGAATAGTAACTTTTATGTTCTTAATCGTGATTAGAGGTAATTAGTGTAGTTTAAGGTACAAATAATGTTTTAATAATATGAGATGAGCATGACACTTGTCCTACTCCTATTGGATGAGTCATGGCCGACCAAGACAACCCATGGGTCAACTTGGGGACCCCATGGAGCCACTTTAGTTGGAAAATGACATTAATATATATTTATTTAATGTTAAAATTAAATTGACACAAACATGAGTTATTTTACTAAAATAGTTTTTAAGTGGGGTTACACAAGTCCAAATTTTGACTATAAATATTCATTAGAAAGATAAAAAGATTTCCTACATCATAGTATTTTTTTATAATTTTTACACATTACATAAATTAAATTATTTATGACATCATTATGATGCAGCGATGACCTCATTATTTAACGATTTAAATAAAATGAGAAGATAATGCAAAATCCAAGGGTCACACTTGTCCAAAGCCTATTGGATGAAGAGATTTAGAAACCTTATCACCTTATCCTCGAATTATATAAGTGTGGGACCTTTAGAATCCTAAAATCATTGTGAAATAATATAACATTTCAATCCTTCCAAAAGTGCCCCTCCTCTCCACTTATAAAAGGCCCCCACCTCTCCCACCTAATTTACACTTTCAAGCCATTTGGCTCGGCCAAACTCTGCCCAAATACTCTCCCAACTTCCCAATCTTACTCCTAGAAGCCTTACTTTGGGCAGAACTCTTCCCAAGGAAGCCTTTGGCTCAAATCAAAAAGGGTTACCCGATTTTGAGGTAATGTCTTCTCTAATGTTGTTTTGTTTTATTTTTCTTCTCCAACCCCCTAAACTCTTTTTATTCATTTTTTTGTAACAACACCATTATCCTCAATATACTAGGATGTTGTTATAAGAAGTATTCAAGCTACAATTACACACACATACATCTAATCGTTAAAGAACATACGGTTTCTGTGGATGGCGAATTTCTGCCTCACGAAACGATGATTGTTCAACACTCATATAACACCTTCAAAGGTGGCCATTAAGATGTCACTATTTTTATATATGATATATAATATGTTTAGGTTTTATTTAGGCTTCTATATTTCTCATTTATGGAATAATTTATGATTTCCATTATGGGTAAAACGCGATAATTTCATTTTAGGAAGTGCGGACTACCGCCCCCTCAAAGTGATTAGAATCGTTAATGCCATATGTGGGATGTATAAAGGATGGAGTAAATGGTATTATACACTATATTATACTGGAATTATATTATACATTTATATCATTATTATTTAGTTCCATTAAATATGAAATTGAAATGAAAGTAGCGTTCATGCGTACGTACGGCTTACCGTCTCCATGAACGGTGCATTTCATTTCTTACCTCTAAATGTTACGTAATATTATAAATGAATGTATATACTGGATATATAAGATATATATGACATATAAATCATGAATATAATTCTGTATATAATGGATATTCTACCACATGAACAACTTGTAATTATAATAAGTTTATTGTTGACTCAAGTTACCAAAGATCGACAAAACGACCGTTATTAACTTAAATAATTACATAATGTTCATAACATTGTAATAAGTGATATAAAAAGGATAATGAAATTTAAAATGGTTCTTAATAAGGTAGATATTAACTCTAGTTTATTATTCAGGAGGTTAAAGAACGGTTGAGTCATGTCGGACACAAGGTAAGGGAATTTCTTAACCCAACTTCCATTCTTTGGGTTAATCTCCTACTTTCAAATTATTTCATGATATTATTATGTCCTATTTTGTATTTTTACTTTCTTTATGTGTACCTATAGTGAATACACATAATAGATTTATTTTATTTTTAAAAATGATCCTTTAAGGACTTCGTCTCAATCTCTTTTCATTGGGGCATATTTGGTTTTATACACAACTTTCTTTTATACGGTGTATAAACCCCTTTGACTTTTACGTTTATTCAAAAGGAATATTTTTTATACGAAGTGTTTTACTAAACGACAAAAAGGGAATGTTTTTCTTTCCGTACTTATGCGGCGACAACGACTTCTCCGCCGCCGTGACCATTATTTGAGTTTCGGCTTCTTCTACAAGCCATCGTTTTTTTAATGAAAAATAAATACAAAGTTTTAACTTTCTTTTATTTTGGTATTGAAAATGGTTTTGAAAGTGTTTTTATTATATCAATGTGTTGTATTGATATCTTGTGATTGAAATGTGGAAATGTTATGTTTCCTTTATGCATATACGATTATGTTATGGTTTATGATATGTTTAAACCTATTCATATGAGGAATGCATTGGACTTAATAAGTGACGGGTGGAGCCCGCTATAGCTCCTCGATGCATCGGCAGGTCTCATGAGACAAACTAGTGTCTTGGCACGAGGCCTTGACAAAATCTTATTTGTGGTCTTGGCACGAGGCCTTGGCTACGTGGTTATGATAGTCTGACATTATGCATTCCATCATTATGAAAGTGGTTATTGATATTGCATGTGATTATTCGACCAGTAGAATATCCATGTGAAGAAGTGAATGGAATTATCTCATTTTACTTTTGCCATATTATGTTGAAGTTCAAGTTTAAAAGGCTTTTGTTTTAGTTATACATCGCCTTAAATGTTAAGGTTTATTTATGAAAGCTTCTGCTATATTGTTAACCTTACTGAGCATCTGAGCTCACCCCTTTCAATGTTGTATTATTTTCCAGGATGTGAAGAAGTAATTTATGAATGACCTGTAGGGATAGTCAGAAGAGGATATGAGTGTGGACTATGAAGACTTTGTTATTAGTTTTTCACTTTATGATGTAATGTAATACTTATGAATGTATCTATTGTTTCCAAGGCTACTAAACTAATCGGTCTTTCGAGACTTGATCTTTTATGATCATGCCAATGTTATGAAGTAATGCACCGACTCTGGGTAGCTGGGGTCGGGGCGTTACACAATTTCTATCCTATGGGTTAACCTTATACAACAATGTTTATGTGGCATTTAAATTGTTTTTGTGATTAATTATGATTATATTATGTTGATATATTTTTATTTTTTGAGTATATAAATATTAAATCCACTCTATTAAGTCACACATCAATTATGTGATATTTATAAGGGGATTTTCTTATAAAATAGTCTTTTAAAATTTTATTTTACAAAATTCAAAATTAATGATTCTATGATATCAATCATGTTGTATGATTATGTTCTGGATCTTGGGAATTTTTTATGATAAATGGTGGGAACTATATTTCCTCCGAATGATTTGGGTATGTGTAAGTTTTAGGTTAGTCGTATGGTTACTCCAATTGTAATTGCAATGGTTACACAAATATTAAGGTTTCCATGAGGGTTACAAATTAAAGGTAGCCAAGAGGGTTACAAGATTGTGTAAGTAATGTCCAAATATACCTTTATGATTCTATTTATATTATTATGTTTTTTGAGGATAATGTGTAAATCTCATGTTTCACAAAGTAACTATATATAAGTGAGAAATATATCCTTTGCAAAATATTTCATACATTACAAGTGTTCATAGACTAATGTCTTCTTTCTTTCCTTTATATCTCTTGCGGAGTATCTATTCTCATCCCTCATTTTGAAATTATTTAGAAATGTTATAAGTATGGGTAAAAAAATAAGGAATCCAAGTTAAATGTTTGAATATTAGTCAAAGAAATCATGTTTTATGTTTTAATATTTTATAATCTGAAATAAATGGAAGTTGTTTTTATGGTATCCACTTTGTAAAAATGTGTAATGTTATGAATTTATTATGTCCCAATTCTCTAAATATATAAACGTGAAAATATCATCAATTTAAATTGAAGTGAATTCTCACATAAATTCAAGATTGTGTAATGTATTAAGGTTGGGTCCTTATATCAAACCTCTAATTTGATGTTATTGGAATGTTATTCCAATGAATATCTCCTTGGGAGATGGCTAAGAGATTAAAAATATGGGAAATCTAGGCACTAGATATATTTTTACCTTTGAAATTTATGATCATATTGAGATTTTTTTTATGTCTTGGTGATTACACTAAATCTTTCTCAAGACCACGATGTGTTACACATATCTATCGAAAGGAAGTAAATACCTAATCCTTCTCATATTAAAAAAAATAGAATACCATTAGGGTAATATCTAGAGTATAAGGAATTATAATTGACTATTTTGAATCAATGATAGAAGTTTCTAAATAAACAATACCAATGATCTAGTTAATGTTTTGTGACGGAGCCATAAATTTGAGTAATATACATAGAACTCTAAGATCTAGTGAGGCAGATACATCATTAGTTATTAGAATCCGAATGAAATTTTTTGGTGGAATAAATTAATTTAATGTAGTTGAATGTGACCCAATAATAATTTATGATTTATTTATATTTGATTAAATTTTATTTCATTGATATCATTATTTACAACAAACACGTTGTTTAAAAATTATTCATTAGACTACTAAAAATTATAATTAAAATTGAGAGTTATTTCTTAGCCTTTGGATTGCAATGTATGAATATGACCAAATATATTTTGAAAAAATATTATTTCCACAAGTTAAAAAAGAATCATTTTTTATCAATTGTCTAGTAATGAAAATGAAAACTTTTGAAAGAAAAAAATAATTACTTTTCTAGAAAATACTTTTTATACGTGAAATGATTTTATTATTATAAATTATATTAATCCATATTTATGAAAATTTTTAATGAATTTTTTTGATAATTTATTCAATTAATTATTTTAAAAATCATTTAATGGTTTTTACTAGGAATGTAATGGTAATAAATTCTATTTTGTGGTTATAATAGATTTTCAAAGAATTGTTTTCATTGTGTATTGTGAACTTATTATAAAATAAATATCTTTTCGATGTATAAATTTCATCTTGTAAATTTGATTCCAAATTAAGAATCATAAAAATAAATATTAAGTAATATTTTAAACATAATATTATTTCTCCTGGAAATGGGGGTGACCTTGTTTGTTTCAGGTTCAAACATTTTAATTGGTTTCTGACAGGTTTATTAATAGAACCTGAAACACCCAATGATTCTATATCCATTTGGACCTACTTTCCAAATGTAGGTTATCATTAGTTGTAGACTTAGGAGGCTTAAGAATTTTCATTGGTCGAGAGGATGGGAGGTCAGGCTCATCACACCTTTTTTTGGGGGAATTATTGCCTACTCTGGGAGACTCTTATAGATTTATGTTATGATCATGAATCCTTATTTATTCACCAAGCATGAAAATGTGTTTTCCTACAGATTTTCAATTCATGATTGATATGTATGGGATTCAGAGAATGTATTATATGTATTTGAGGTTCATCACCGATAGTGAATCATTCGTATGTGTTAGAGATTATTAGTCCATGGTATCCTTCAATATATTATGTATAAATATCTTTTTCATTATGATGACCATACTAGTTTAAATGCCACTCAGTAGGGTACTAGAAATTTATTTTCATTCAGAAATACATGGATTATTTCAGATTTGGGATCGTACCCGCAGATGGGCTACCTATGTATCCTCATTAAAAATGGAGTCAGAACCCACGTAGTTTGATAATAAGGATATAGTTTAACATCATATTGGATGGAAAATAATTAATGAATGATGGGCTTGAACTTTAGAAACGCTTCCTAGGTACCCTACTTTTAAGGCAGAGATCAAAGTACACCTAGTTCGGGTGAAGAAATGGGGGGCTTATGCATGGTTAATGGCCCAAAAGAGATTTCGTGATTTCTTTTACACACTAATATCACGTGATTCATGCTCAATGTGAGAAATAAGAGGTAACAGTAAACTAGACGATGGTTCCATGAAATATGCAGTCATGAGAAATGATGTGGGGCTTACGTATGAATAACTGCCCAAGTAGATGATGACCAGAACTTACTATAGGAATGAAGCCCGAGAGCAGGGTCCATAGAGGTATTTTTACTTTGTGGAGATTTGTAGTTTTAACATGGGTCTTACTTCTAAGAAGGAGGCCCAAATAAAAATGGACTTATGATTGGGGATTAATCCTGAGGAGGAGGCCCAAATCAAAAAAAATTATGATTGGGGCGTACTCCTGAGGAGGATACCCAATGTTAAAAGAAACTACGACTGGGGCTTAATCCTGAAAAGGAAGCCCAAATTAAAAGAAATTATGACTGGGGCTCACTCCTGATAAGGAGGCTCGAACCAAGGGAACATGGGGATTACTCTTTAGAAGGATGCCCTAAATCAAAATATAATCTCATCTTAAAGGGTGACGTTATATCAAGAAAACCTCTAGTTATGGTGAAATAATGATTGTAAGTCACAAGGTTTTGGGATAGGTTCTCACAAAATTCCTTTCAGATAAGGAATTCATCAAAGGAACCATTCCATAAATGGATATGAAAAGGGGATTGAGGGCTAATATTGTGAGGAGGAGAGGTGAACAGGAGAGAGTCACACAAATGAAGTTGGCTCACAATTGTAGGTTGTGCAAATCATTTGGGGTGCATGTCTTGTCCACACAAGTGTACTTGCGCGGCATGGGTTCACCTGGGAGATGAAGGATCGGTAGGGTAATACTTGGGTGAGACTTAACTGAAGCCTTTAGTAATATCCTAAGATGTTTCCAAAATAATGGAACACAAGTTTCATTGAAAGCGTAGGGCAGTGCTCAAGTGTTTCAACTTTTATGGAGGTCTAGAAACATAAGCATGCAAGTGTTGATGAATTCTAAACACTTAAGACTTATCTTACTCCATCAACTATTACATTCTAGGTAAAATGTAACCATAGAAGCTTTCAGAAGAGTAGAGGTGAAGACTTGGGTGACCAAAGCTTGAATATGAGTTTTGGAAAATCTGTGGTCAAACTGTGGGGGCCCACATGGGCTATTTATAGGCCACCGTGCACCTTGGTTGAAAAAATCAGATAGGGCTTGCAAGTGAATTGCGCGTCGCGCAAGTGACTTGCGCGGAGCATTCCAAATGAGCTCATGGTCCATGAATTTGTCAATTTGTTTTTATTTTCTTCAAAGGGTGACCCTATTTGTGCTTACGGTATTCCCCATTTCCATTTGTTGGACTCATTGATAGAAATAAGTTTCAACAAAAGCCCCCCTAAAAGTTGGATCCAAAAAGGAAAGGGAATCCAACTCTGAGGTAAATCTATTGAAATCAATGGTATGTGGCACACAAGGTCGGCGTGAAACTGCCGGGGCGCGAATGTATGGTGCGCAGGTGGTATGGATCACCTATATATACAGGTTCACTCACGGGCAAACTCACTCATCTTCCACAAACATGAGCTATCATCGTGCAGGTTCTTCGGTATTTGGTGAATCGCTTTACTAAATTTTTGTCGCACTTCTGCAGAAGGTATTAGACTTGCACGCCATGACTAGGGTAGAAATACATGCTCGACCAGTCTAACTTGTGCAAAAAGTTTAGGACTTTCGCACCTTAATGACTTTTCATTTTTTTATCCTTCATCAAATTTTCAAAAAACTAACTTAATTAAGAGTTTATTGCTTGATCTTTGTGTAGATTAAATGGCTCCTACAATAATTGGATGAGTTGATGAGTTGGCTAGCAAGAGAATAGATGGCATGATGAATGTCGTTGACCATGACTATTATGTTATCTGCGAGAGAAGTCTCCCAGATCTGGATAAATACTTGAAGAATTATCAAGACAATTTTCCATAGAGCGTCTTCTCACATTTGTATGGCCACGGTCATCTGCGAGGAGTCCATGTTCCAGAGGTAATGAATTACATCCCTGTTTCTTCCTTTTAGACCTACACCAACTTCTCTAAGGATAATGTTTTAGTTGTAGTATCATTTTCCAATGATGGGATAGTGGAGAAGGCATAAATAATGCATCATATCCCATGTGCTCCATATCTGAAGCCTCAAAGGCCTGAGCTGCAGCCGCATTGCTTCCCTCTATTTTCCGAAATTCATAGATGAACCAATCTAATGGATTCAAGAAGAGTTTGGATTTCCATCCTGGAGGAGGTGTGAAGCCTAATTGGATGTGGGAATATTGGGTGTGACAAACCTGTGCAGATTGTGTCGATGATATGAAAAGTGCTTCAATATATGAATCTTTCCAGGCTAGGCAGACTTATGTCTAATGGAATTACAATTTCGTGGTGGAGTTAATCAGCTGTTGGAGCCCGAAAACAAATTCCTTCCATCTGACTCATGGAGATGTAGGCATCAGTTTGTGGGTTCTATACATGATTTAAAGGGCTCCAATTTTTGGAGATATGTGTGATGAATTCATCCTCCCTGAGGTGACCAATAATGATTCAAAAAAGACTCCGACATTGGCTCAAGAGTTAATGAATATTTTCTACAAGCATAACAATATCACCACCACAAATCCCATTCCAAAAATGATATCCATCCAATGTAGTGGATGGACATGATTCTAATTATGAAGAGAGAGGAGGGACCTTCTAGCACTCATCCTACAAGTTTCCCTAGAGCAACAAAGAGGGGTGCATCAGGCACATTTTGGCCAATTCTGGAAGAGGGAGTGTTAGATAGGTGGGGGTATGAAGTGAACTAGAAAATTCTAGCGATGACCCATCTGGCATGATTTTTGGCCTTGTGGCTCAGTGTTTACATCTTACCTGTTCAGGATTCAAAAGGAGGTGTGAAGCTGGGGACCTTTGTCGTTGCATCCAAACTGGCTGAAAGGAAGATGGTTGGGTTGGTCCACCTAGTTTTGGAAAAGATTCATAGGATCTTACTTCATTTTTATATGGGTAAGTCTTCTCTAAGAATAGTGGGACCATTCCATGTTTTATAATGATGGATCGCCGCCCACATCAGGATATATGCTATACAAAGTGGGGTAAGGGTTCTTCGAAGTTCTTTATGGACATCTGTTCAGGCATTTTCCAGAATCTCTCCCTTATCCTTCAATGCTTGTGACATCAAAATAAGGCTATGAATGTTAAAGGAGTTTCACATTTTCCCTTATGGAAATATTTTAATAGGGATATTTGTTGATGATGAAACAACTAGCCTAGAGTTATGGGCATATATGCTAGCATGTAGAGATGGTACACTAGCCACAAGGATTGACATAGAAATTAGACGTGAGGCCTGTGATCCATAAAGATTCTCACGTCAATTCAAATGTCTGCATCAAATTACTTTATCCCCTCTAGTGCATTTTAGGTTTGAGTAGCATCCAATGGTTACTCGTCAACTATGGTTGCTGACATCAACGGTGAATACTGGGGCGATATTTGATCTACCAGCTGTTGGAGCAGCATGTAGATTGACTACATGGTATGGCGAGAGCTGGGTAGAATCATACCCTAAAGGGGTACTTAATTAGCTGGTCCCTCAGGTGGGAATAAAGAGGAGAACCATTAAGAAATAAGATCATAATTTGGAAGGTGACTCTTCCTCATCACCGGATTCCCCACCCTGAGCCGATTCATCGGATTCCCAGGATGCAGATGATGATGCTTGAAATGCGTCAAAGCGGCCTCATGTCAGATATAATTCACCATCCAGATTCAAGAGGCCAACTCCATCAAATCCTAGTGAGTTACATTATTGAGGCAATTTAGTCTCAATTTTTTAAAACAGAAACATGTTTCACTTTCTTATCATTTATCTATGATTGTATGAGATGGGAACAAGTTGAAGTCCCAGATTATAGGACCCTCCTCGTGGCCTTCTAGTTCACATTATGAATATTTACGACCAGAGTCTGTCCATGCATGGAGGAGTTTATATTGTGATGCTGAAACTGCCTGGATGGACTTATGTGAAGGGCTGCATATGCATGGAGTGGGGAATTTCCAGTCTTCCTCTGACATCCATTTTGAGGACATTCCCAATGATGTAAGGGTTTACATTAAAGAGTCGGGAATGCTCATATATTCCACTAATAATTCAGGTCCTGTCACCAAGCGGGTGAAGGAAATGATGGACCGTGGTACCACTAAGGGGATTGGTATTTCATTATATGAAGAGTGGCGTGATTACGTGGCTCTTGAAGATGTATGTTTTCCTTTTTCTCACATTTCTATTTTATTTTCAATTTAAATTTATTTGAAGCTTTGTTAATTAAGGAAATAATATTCTTCATCCCAAACCTTGTAAAGGAAAGAACCATTGTAATCCCTTCACCATGGTATAGCCCTCATTGCACCTCTCTTGGAGCCACTAAATCTCTTCGTGAGCCGGGGGAAATATCTCCCGGCCAGCATGTCATGGATGAAGAGTTTGGAAGGGTTTTGTTTTGTCTGATTCCTATTCTCAGATATGATGATGCCAGTCCACCCAAAAAGGCCAAGAGGCAAAGGCATCGAAGAAGGAAGACCACAGTCAAACACTTAATCAGTAGTGGTAAGTCTTTCTGGTAGTCATGAATCTTAATGTATGAAAAAGTGCTCAATAGTCTCAGGATTGTAGGGTTTTCGTCAATTTATCCTTCAAGGGAAAGGAATGACCATCCATAGAGTACAATTTAGGGTGTTTGAGAATGACCACAAGTTCCTTCTCAAACAGATGTTCCTGAAGAAGTACTGAGAGCATATGAGCCTACGTCTGTTCCTAGCACCAATCCTATTTCTGATGGCAAGATAGAAAATACTTCTTGTAAATAAAAAATACTTCATCAAACATCAAATGAGATAACAACTGACATCCATTATATAATGTTTTAGGTTCAACACATGCACCATAACATTTGGAAACTACCGAAGCTGGCCCTCAACTGTCTCTGAAGAATCAATTCAGGATCAGAGATTTCCAAATGAAAGTCATGAAGAGGAAATACCGAGTGCTCCCGCTGGTGATACTAACCAGGGATCTAGGACATCATTGAATAAAATTATGAATCTAGGCATGTCCATTGAGGAAATTTTAGAACATGTTAAATTACCATATGATTTAAAAGATTTTAGATATCTAGTTATAGAATCAACTAGACGTGAGTTTCATCATTTGTCTTGTTAATCTTCTCATGATTATACTTATAACCCTGTTTGGTTAAAAAATGTACAGTTCTATCTAAATAAACTGTTGAACCAACATCACTTTAAAGGGGTATAGGCATTGATTTCAACCCTATTATTGAAGAAACACTTGCTATGGTGGAACTTAACACGACAGACCCTCCTGAAACCCATGCTGAAAATCCGGTTGAAGCTAGGAAAGACGGGGATGAGTATTCACAAGTTTATGATCTACTGTTAGGTAAAATATGATGATATTTGTATCTTTCTTAACCTACAATAAAATCAATCAACTTTTACTATCCTTTGAAACTAACCATACTTTCAATTTACCAAATAGGGTTGTCAAATCCAATGGCTAGGTATGGAGGGGAAGCCTCAGCCTCAATGCAAATAATAGTAGAAGGGGAAGAAACCAGGGTCAGGGAAGTAGTAGAAAAAATGACTTTCTTAAGTGCATTAATCCCTGAATATGATTCTCCTTGTGATAGCGATGTTGAATCAGACGCTGTGGTGAAAAAGGCACTCCAATTATCACATCACAAGGCATGGAAAAATATATGGAATATAATATCTAAGGTTCCTCTTGAAAAGATTCCTTCTAAAATTTCAGGAAATTCATCCATGTTCTTCATGATGCGAATTGGCGGTTTTGGATATCAAGAAATCCATTTCGCAGTGAAACAAGTCATTCGAAGGAGGGAGCAAGAGAAAAGGTTTAGTCAAGACCTGATCAGAGATAGATTGTAGATCAATATTAGTGAATTTCAGGCAATATTTTCCCGATATGAGGCTGATCATGCTGCAAAGCAGAAGAAAATGAAGAAAAATATCAAGGAGAATATTGTCCAGTAGTTTCACCTTCAGCAAGTGCTAGATTGTAAGGAGCCGAACCCAATTTCCCAAAGCTGGAGCCTTGTTTGATTACGTTGGCATACATAAATAGAATACAAATCTATAAGGACCAAGTAGATTAGTATTATTGGAAACAAGATACATACATGCGTTCAATATTACAACATGAAGTGAAAAACAACATGGAATCTCTATAGACAACACCCATAATTCCTAGGTTATTTTCGCATGTCATTCATAATAAAATTCTTCATGTCCTGTAAAAAAATTATACATAAGAAATGTGTGAGCACAAATGGTCAGTGATAGTAAGCAATACAGCGGTAGATAGTATAAATATAAGACATTGAGCATAATTGAAAACACATTTCTTTAATAATATACTTGAATGCATTATGGCAGGAAAATGAGCTGTGTAAATAATTCCATAAAAAACATAATCACATGTATTCTACTAATAAAATAACCATATGAAATATCAATAGTTGAACTCATAATGATGGAATGCATAATGCCAAACATTATGAAACATTTTTTCAAGGCCTTGGCCAAGACGTCTAGTGATTGAGGGCTCGACCAAAATCCATATCACATTGGGAAATGCCTCGGGTAGTTCCTCATCTAGTTGTCTCATGAGACCTACCGATGCATCAAGGGGATATAGCGGGACCCACCTGTGACATAATAAGTCCAATGCATTCCTCATATGATCGGGGATAAATATAAAGAACATATATATTTATATTGAAACTATCATATGAAATGTAACTACCTTTCCACAATTATTGAACAAAAACACAAACCATCCAGAATAATTTGGTGAAAGGATTTAAGATAGATCATCCACAATAATGTTAGTCATAAACAATTCAATAAAATTTTGTATATGACAACATAAATTATTATCCCCAACAGAACATAAGAATCAACAAGAGTGTTGAATCAAATTAGAATAATCTTCAAAAATCATTAAGCAATTCTTGTGATAAATACTCTTTTATTTTGAAGAGAAGAGTTCATTTGGAAAAATCTTTGTATAAAACCAGAGGTAAAGTAAGATAGTATATTATGATAAAATGAGTGTTTATATAAGGATAAATGTTTCCAAAAATAGATTATAGCTTTCCCTTGAAAACATATATGAATTTAATAAATTCCCTGGTATCGGGCTCATATTTTTGGAAATAGTTTTGCGATATCCTTTTAAAATATGTGACTATGCAAACAATAGATAAGGATCCTGGTTGGTGTACATATATAGAATAATAAAACAGATTATATGAGGAGTACATAACAATGATAAGAATTTCATCGAGGAAATTCGACAATAAAAGTAACCCGAATGAAAATGGAAGTTCAGGTGGAAAACCCTTACCTTAACTCCAATCGTGTTCCGCTCCTGAACATAAGCTCCTGGGATATGAAATTATACTTATTAATATCTTATTTCAGAACCTATTAGACATGTATTTAGTTTACCATAATTCTTTTTGGTTAATTTATATTTCTTTATTGATAAGTTGTTGTATTGAATTTCGTTGTTCCGGGGTGTTCAATTTCAATATTTTCTTAATCGGTTCACTTGTTTTTAAGTATGAGGAGTTCATGTGGAATGGTAATAAATCTCCAATATTGAGATTAAACATTATTTATAAAAATACAGAAATGATAATAGTTATTTATCTCATTTGGATACATGGAATGTGTATGTATCATTAGATGACAACCACTACGATTATTTGGCGGTATTTGGATTATTATGAACTAGTTTTGTCATAAAACATATTTATTTGTACATATTCTGGTTCCTGAATATTTATTAGGTTATAATACATATATTATAGTCTGTTTCAACCATGAATATTGTTTCATGACTAGTAATGAAGATGAAATTTAAGAATGAAACTTCGTCGTCCACAAAGGTTATAAATTAGAACCTCATGGACATCGATTTTGTTTATAAAAATAAAAAGGAGGGAGTAAGAATATTTATGATGGTTCATCCATTCACATGATATAAATCCAGTATATAGATGTTACAGGAGTTATCATGGTCATTTGGATAGAGGATGTGAGGAGAGAATACAAAACGAAGATAAATTGAAATGAAACCAAATGAAAAATAAGGGTGCTTTACCTTTTGAAATAACCTCCTTGAAAAACTCCTTAAGGGAAGGTGTTTAGTTCTTGTGGAAAGACCAAAAGCTTCTTGGACATGGGGAGAGACTAGGGAAGGGTAATTTGGTAGAACTTTGAGGAGCTTCAAGGCTTAGATTTGTGTAGAGACGAGGGAGTGGTGGGGGGTGTTTATAGTGGAGGAGAGGGGTAAATTTTGAATATTTTATTTCATTATTTTATTATTTCCATAAAGACAACCAATAGTATTGTTTCATGTGACCCCTAATAGTAATAAGTGCATCTGAGTTCGAACCAGGTGGACTTGCATCACTTCTGATGTCATAAATAGTGTATTTAACTGATAATTTGTATATAAGTAATTTTATCGTATTAAACTATACCTCAAAAATTCAAAAAATTCAGAAAAAACCCAAAAATTCTCCCCTACAATTTTTAGACTTGTAGAATTAAAAAGTGAAATCCATTTTTCAAAAATAATTTTTTAATTATTATTAATTAAATTTTTGAATAATGTCATAGTTAATTCGAAAAATAACAATCTTAGAGGTATAATTAGTTTTATGTGACATTGAAAAAATAATTAAGATCCCATTATCTAATTACCTTAAAAAATAAAATAATATCATTATTTACTATTAATAAGGGCAATATTACTATTCATATTACAATTCATATTAATATTCATAAGGGTATGTTACTATTATCTAGAAATTATGTTTGTTCTATTAGACTCCAATTGACTTACTGAACGCAACTCTAGATGATCAATTTTAAAAATTCAAACCATAGAAGAGGGAAATATGTGTTTAATGGATAGATTATAAAATGCATTCAATAAATTTTTCAAAATCATGGGGTGTTACAATTTCCCCTCCATACAAAAATTTCTTCCTCGAAATTTCATTTTACAATCTAGGCCAAAAACATGTGGAGGTACTTTTCCTTCATTTCTTCTTCCAATTCCCATGAAGCCACTTCATACTTATGGTTTCACCATAGTACCTTTACCAGATGTGTAGTCTTGTTGCGTAGAACATTGTCTCTACGATCCAAGATTCTCATTGGCTACTCCTCAAAGGAATGATCATCCTCTATCTATACCACCTCTGAAGAGAGTACACGTGAAGGGTCTGGTATGTACTTCTTTAATAGGGATACATGAAAGACATCATGTACTTTCATAATGGTAGGTGGAAGTTCCAGTTGATAGGCCACAGCTTCGACTTGATCGAGGATCTCAACGGGGCCGATATACCTGGAACTTAGCATTCCTTTTTTTCAAAACCTCATGAAATTCTTCCATGGAGATAAGTGTTGAAATACTAGGTCTCCTAATTTGAACTCCAGGTCTAGTCGACAGTTATCCGCATAACTCTTCTGCCGACTTTGGGCTACCTTGATATGTTGCTGAATGGTTTTCACATTCTCCTCCATTTCATCAACCAATTCAGGTCCTAGCCGCTTTCGCTCATCGACTTCATCCCAACATGCTGGTGTTATGCACCTTTTCTCGTAAAGGGGTTCATATGGTTCCATACAGATGCTCCAGTGGAAACTATTGTTGTAGAATAACTCAACCAGTGGAAGATGTTGGTCCCATCCTCCTTTGAATTCCATAGAACATGCCCTCAACATGTCTTCCATTGTTTGAATAGTCCACTCGGATTGGCCATCTGTTTGAGGATGATAGGCCATATTGAAGTTCATTTCAGGGATTAAAGCATGTTAGGGTATTTTCCAGAACCTTGAGGATAATCTAGGATCACGGTCAAATACAATAGAGAGTGGTACTCCATGCAGCCTTACCACTTCTTTGATGTAAATCCGTTCAGGTTGATCCAATAAGAAGTCCTCTCGAATCACCATGAAGTGATTTGTCTTTGTAAGACGATCCAAAATGACCCATATAGCATTGTTTCCTCAAGATGTCCATGTGAGTCCAATGAAAAAGTCCATTGTAATTTTCTCCCACTTCCATGATGGTATGGGTAGTGGTTGCATCATCCCCTATGACTTTTCCCTCTCAGCCTTCACTTGATGACATACCAAGCACTTTGACGTATATTCACCAATATCCCCTTACATATTGTCCCACCAAAAGTTTTCACAGAGATCTCAATACATTTTTGTGCTACCGGGATATATAGAGAAATTAGAGTTGTGATCATCATCCAACAGTTCACTCTTTAGCTCAGGAATAGTGGGAACACAAATCTTCTTCCCGAATTTCTAATGCCATCTTCATATGAGAATTCAGTCACCTTTCCATCATTTATTGCCTTAATTTTCTTTTGAAACTCCTCATCATCAGCTTGAGAGCTTTTTATCCTCTCTAGTAAAGAAGGTTGGTCAAACATTTGAGAAATTAGTGATGTGATACCTTCTTTAATAATTCCCATATCCATATTTACTAGATCCATGAACATATGATCCTTTTCAACTCTCATCTTATCCATACTTCCATGGTCCTTTCTACTGAATGCATCTGATACCTTATTTGCTTTCCCTAGGTGGTAGTGTATTGTGAAATCATAATCATTGAGTATCTCAATCCACCTCCTTTGTCTCATGTTGAGTTCTTTCTGTGAGACTATATACTTTAAACACTTATGATCTGTATATATCTCACATTTTTCACCATAGAGGTAATGTATCCAAATCGTCAGAGCAAATATTACTGCTGCTAACTCAAGATCATGGGTTGGATAATTTTTTTCGTGAATTTCTAGTTTCCTAGATGCATAGGAAATCACTTGGTAATTCTGCATTAGGACACAACCAAGTCCTTTCTTTGATGCATCACTATAGATAATAAACCCATCATTCCGTTATAGTAGGGTTAGGATTGGATCATTCACTAACCTCCTCTTCAATTCATCAAAACACACTTCACATTCCTTGGTCTATATGAACATAACCCATTTTCATGTGAGCTTGGTCATTGGGTTGTCTAAACGGACTATGTTCTGAACGAAACCCTGATAATAACCTGCTAAACCAATAAAACTACGTACCTCAGTTATGTTGGTTGGAGTAGGCCCTTCTTGGAAAGCCTTTGTCTTTGAAGGATCTACATGTATTCCATCCATAAAGCCAATGTGGCCTAGAAAGGGAACTGATTGGAGCCTGAATTCCAACTTTCTAAACTTCCCATATAATTCATTTCTTCTGAGAGACTTCAGAATAGTGCACAAGTGATTTTCATGTACTTCATAGCTTCTAGAGTACACCAGGATATCATCAATAAACACCACCACAAAGTCATCAAGATATTCCTTGAAGACTCTTTTCATCAGATCCATAAAAACAGATCGTGCATTAGTTAGTCCAAAAGTAATTATTGGAAACACGAAATGCCCATACCTGGTTCGGAATGCTGTTTTTGGAATGTATTACTTCCTCAAAAGTAACTAATGATATCCAGATCGAAGATCAATCTTTGAAAAATATTAGGCTCCAAGATGTTGATTGAATAAATCATCCATTATTGGCAGAGGATACATATTTTTATTGTAATATCATTGATTTCCCTGTAGTCAATGCACAGCCACATGGATCTATATTTCTTCTTAAAAAATATGGCATGGGCTCCCCATAGAGAAACACTAGGTTGAATAAATCCTTTATCAATCAATTCTTATAGTTGCTTCTTTTTCTCAACTAACTCCACAGTGGACATTCTATAGGGGGTCTTTGATATGGGCCTTGATCCAGGAATTAAGTCAATATAAAACTCAATTTCCCACTCTGGAGGATGTCTATGTAAATCCTTTGTAAAGACATCAATATACTCTTTCACAACAAGGTACATATTCAATATGAACATTCCTTCCCTCACCTATAGTTATTTCATTCTGTTCCTCCCCGATAATTGAATCTATATGAGCTACTGTGGGTGGATCTAGATAAGAATCTAGTGGTGAAGTTTCAGCTCTAAAGATAAGGTACTCTTTATCATCATCGAAGATTTTAACCTCCTTCTTCTTACTATAAATTTTCGCATCATGGTCTGAAAGACAGTCCATAATGAAGATTATATCAAACTAAATCATGGGTATAACAATAAGATCCACAGATAAAGAACATTTATATGCCCCAATGGGAACAGATTCACAAAACATTGTCTCAATAATACTTTTTTTAGATGTTTTGACTGAAAACTACCTTGTTAAATCAAATTGAAAATATCTAAATTTTTTTAGAAAATTGGGAAGATATGAAACAATGCGATGATCAAAAATCAACTAAAGCATTGGCTATGTTTGATGAAACGATCAAAGTACCTGCCACCACGTCATGTGGAACATCAACCTCTGCAGTTGTGATCACATATTCTTGTCCTTTCTCCCTTAGCCTCTTCTGTTGCATATTTCATTGACGGTTCATACAATCATCAGCATAATTCACCATCTCATGACAATTATAGCAATGAACATCATTGGATTCCTTATTTCCTTTTAAATAACCAGCAACATGGACTTTCTGACCACATTTGTAGCATAATCATTTTTCTTTTAAGTACACACAGGGGTGTTTCCTTCCACAATTGTCACATGGTGGAAATTAAACTCTTCCATTCTTCCCTATTTCTTTATTTTCATTCTTAGGGTTTTCAGCAGGCCTCTTCTTTTCTTGCTTTCCCTTAAAGTCATAAGACTTATAGAATTATTTTTTCATCTTGATAGCACTTGAAACTATGTCCTCATATGAGGATAAATTTTGGGAGACTGGTGTCCGCCGGAGGAATGGCTTTAGGCCATTAAAGAATTGATCAATTTTTCTCCTTGGATTTTGTATGTAGTCCATATCATGTATTTCCATCCTTGTAATGTTGGATTCATACTTGGAAACATTTTCTTCTTCCTTTTCCTTAGATTCATGAATTTACTCTCTATATCTACACTTTGTTCACGAGGGAAATATTTTTCTAAGAATATTTCTTTAAATTCCTCCATTTTATCTCTTATATTGCTTCCTCCTCCTTTGTGTTTTTGATTAATGACCACCATTGATCCACATCTCCCGATAGACAATATACTACCATGAAAACCTTCTCACTTTCATTACATCCCAAAGTGAGAAATATCTTTTCAAGGGAACATATCACTCCTCTGCTACAAAAGGGTTTTTTGTCCCATTGAATGATAGAGGCTATTGTCGCATAAAGAGATCTAGCGTAGCTCCTCCATACAGAGGATCTGGATGCTCTATAAAACTAATGATATTATTCAAATGCTGAGTAAATTGTCCCAGTATAGTTATGAGTTTCGCTGCAATAGATCCCACATCGTTATCTTCCATCAGAGGGAAATACATAGAGGGAACATGTGCATTCATGCGGTTTCCATTCCTTCCACTTGGCTCCATCTCTTCATAATGGAATACAATAGATTAGATTATTAATCATAATGTATAATCATAACTTAAAAAAATACTTAGCCATAACTAAGATCCTACACATGGCTAATCCTATATTAAAAAATGGTTTCTTTGAGGAAAATTTTACACTTCAATCCTTCATAATGGATTGCCAAGATAATGTGAATTATCCTAAGTATATCCCATGTTAGTGTCGTACCCAAGAGTACTGCAAGGCCCGTTGTTGTTCACCAGTTCCCGTTCGAGTCTAGCTAAAAGCGGTATTTCTTGGCTTTACCCCTAGATACATCTGTTCCAGAGCTACCTCAACCAACTTGTTTCCAGACAAGGATGTAGTGCTTGAAAAATCCACATAATATATTCCTTACAAAAATACCATGACATTATTGTATCTATATCCTCAAAGAATAACTTAGGGACTCTTACCTAATTTTACGTTTTCTAAATCTAGTTTCCAAGTATTCTACTAAACTTCCATTGATACCAACTATAAGGACCCGACCCCAATTTCCTGGAGTCGGTACCTTGTTTGATTACGTTGGAATACATAAAAGGAATACAAATCCAGATGGACCGAGTAGTTTAGTATTATTGGAATCAAGATACATACATAATTTCAATATTACCACTTGAAGAGAAAAACAACATTGAAACTCCTTAGACAACACCTATAACTCCTAGGTTATTTCAGCATGTCATTCATAACAAACTTTTTAATGACCAAAAAATGATACAAATGAAATGGGTGAGATAAAATTCTCAGTAAGAGAAAGAAATAAATAGGAAGATAATATAAACATAATACATGGTGCATAATTGAAAACACATTCCTTTAATAATAATCTTGAACGCATTATAGAAGGAAAATGAGCAGAGTAAATAATGCCATAAAAAACATAATCATAGGTATTCTACTAATCGAATACCCACATGAAATATCAATAGATGAACTCATAATGATGGAATGAATAATTCCAGACATTTTGAAACATTTTTTCAAGGCCTCGGCAAAGACGTCTAATTACTAAGGCCTCGGCCAAAATCTATATCACATTGGGATAGACCTCGGCCAATTCCTCATCTTGTTGTCTCATTAGACCTACCGATGCATCGAGGGGATATAACAGGCTCTAACTGTCACATAATTTGTCATATTCAGTCCTTATATGAGTAGAAATAAACATAAACACCATATATATTCATATTGAAACAATCATATGAAATGTAACTAACTTTCATCAATTATTGAACAAAAACAGTAACAATTCGGAATAATATGGTGAATGGTTTTAGGATAGATCATCCACAATAAATTTAGTCATAAACCATTCAATAAAATATGTTATATTATATCATAAATGATTAACCCCAAAAATAAATAAGAATCAACAAGAGTGTTGAATCAAACGAGAATAATCTTCTAAAATCATAAACAATTCTTGTGATAATTACTCTTTTATTTAGAAAAGAAAATTTATTTTGGAAAAATCTTTGTATAAACCCAAGGGTAAATTAATATAGTATATTATTATAAAATGAGTGTTTTTAGAGGGGTAAAGGTTTCCAAAAATTTATTATAACTTTCCCTTGAAAATATATTTGAATTTGATAAATTCTCTTATATCGGGCTCGTATTTTTGGAAACAGTTTTGAGAGATCCTTTTAAAAAATGTAACTATCCAGAAAATAGGGAAGTATTATGGTTGGTGTACATATATAGAGTACTAAAAAATAATCTATGATGAGTAAATAACAATACATAAGAATTTAATCTTGGAAATAAGACAATAAAAGTAACCCAAATGAAAATGGATGTTTGGGTGGAAACCCCTTACCTTAACTCCAAACCTGTTCCTCTATTGAACTAAAGCTCCTGGAATATGAAATTATACTTATTAATAACTTATTTCTGAACCTATTATACATGTGTTTAGTTTATCATAATTTTTTTAGTTCATTTATATCCTTATTGATATGTTTTTGTATTGAATTTCGTTGTTCTAGGGTGTTCATTTTTTTTATTTTCATAATAGGTTCACTTGTTTCTAAGTATGTGGAGTTCTTGTAGAATGGTTATAAATTTCCAGGATTAAGATTGAACATTATTTATGAAAATAAATAATTGATAATGGTTATTTATATCATTTGGTTACATGGAATTAGGATGAATAATTAGATGACAACCACTTCGATTATTTTCCGGTTTTTGGATTATTATGAATTAGTTTTGTCATATAACATATTTATATGTACATATTCTGGTTATTGAATATTTATTAGGTTATAATAAATATATTACAGTCTCTTTAAACCATTAATATGGTTTCATGACCATTAATGAAGCACAAATTGAAGAATGAAACATCATCGTCCACGAAGGTTATAAATCAGAACCTCATGGATATCGATTTCATTTATAAAAATAAAAGGGAGGGATTAAGAATATTTATGATGGTTCATCCATTCACATAATATAAATCTAGTATATAGATGTTACTAGAGTTATCATGGTAATTTTGAGATAGGAGGTTTTTAGAGGACGAAAAAAGAAGATAAATTAAAATGGAACCAAATGAAAAAGAATGGTGCTTTACCTCTTGAAATAACATCCTTGAAAAACACTTTAAGGGAAGGGGTTTTGGTATTTTGGAAAGACCATAATCTTATTGGACATGGGGAGAGACTAGGGAAGGGTAATTGGGCATAAAATTTAGAAGATTCAAGGCATATAGGAGTGAAGAGAAGAGGGAGTGGTGGGGGTTTTTATTGTGGAGGAGAGGGGTAAAGTTTGAATATTTAATTTCATTATTTTATTATTTCCATCAAGACAACCAATAGTATTGTTTCATGAGACCCCTAATAGTATTAAGTGAATGTGAGTTCGAAAAATGTGGCCTTGAATCACCTTTTATGTTATAAATATTGTATTTAACTGATAATTTATATATACGGTATTTTATCGTATTTCATTATTCATAAAAAATTCAAGAATTTCGGAAAAATCCCAAACATTCACCCCTACCATTTTTCGACGTGTAGAATTAAAAAGTGATATAAATTTTTCAAAAATAATTTTCTATATATTATTAATTTAATTTTTAAATAAATTCATAGTTATTTCGAAAAATAACAATCTTAGAGGTATAATTAGTTTTATGTGACATTGAAAAATTAATTAAGATCCCATTATCTTATTACCTTAAGAAAATAAAATAATATCATTATTTACTATTCATAAGGGTCATATTACTATTAATATTACTATTCATATTACAATTCTTAAGGGTATGTTAATATTCACCAAAAATCAAGTTTTTCTATCAGACTCCAAATGACTTACTGAACGCATCTCTAGATGACCATTTTTTGAAATTCAAAGCATAAAAGAGGAAAAGTTGTGTTTAATGGCTAGATTATAAAATGAATTCAATATTTATTTTCAAATTCCTAGGGTGTTACAAAGATGTTGTAACTGGGGAGCTTGACCAGGTTTGTAATTCGTTGGAAGAAGTCCAAGAGGTTGGTATAAAAGCCATCAATGATGCCAAAGAAGCACTTCGTTGAGTTGAAGAGAGTGAAGCTGGTTGAGTAAGAGAACTTCAAGTGGATGCTGATGAAGATTGGGATACTGTGAAACAGATGAGAAATCTTGTTAAAAGTATTCCATAATTTTTTAAAAAATGATAAGAGACTCCGGTCTTTTGATTTTCTTCTAATCTCATTCATCAATGAAAAACAGTTCATCTTCAATCATCTGTATCTTTATTTTCCTGATAAATTCTCTTATTTTTACCTAAGCCAATGGGCCTAGTAAACACAGTTCTATTTTTAATAAGTTTATATAAACAACCCCATAAACTTTATCTTTTATTTGCTCAATATTTCCTAAATCATACAAAATGTATGTTTAGCGAGCTGGGACTCGACTTTTGTTATAGTACCCTTTATAGATTATCAATTTAATGAATACCATGTCTATTGTTATTGGAAGTTTCAATTCATGAATGTTGGACTATAAAAAGGATAATATTTAAGGTATAATAGCTTTGACCGAATGGATGAAATGGACTCAACTCTTGATAATTTGTTTGGAAACATATTACCATATTCAAGTATGAAGGGGTAAAATTGTAAACAGTGACTGGAGAAATTTTGAATATGAGGAATGACATGGGAAAGGAGAAAAATGTAATAATATGAATTATTTTCTAAGAATGAAGTTACAACTACTTGAAAAACCCGTTATGGTGGATGAATTATGCAGGGCCAACTGGGGCATAAGCTGGATTGTCAAATAGTAGATTCTTTTGGATGACAGGTCAGTTATCTAGACAACTTATATAAGCACACCTAAGGAAACATGCTACATAGTAAGGAAAAACAACTCTCATAAATTTGAATTTCTATTGATAAAATCCAAAAAATGTTTTATGGGGATTAAAATTTTCCCAATCATAGAGTATGCTTTATGGAGAAAGGTACTTGAATTTAGAGAAGATATTTCCAATAAGAATTGTCCAAGAATTGGAGGAATGTGAATTCTAGGAAGGTTTGACCCAAACGTAGGAAAAAAGGTATCTGTGGTTTTAAATCATATGACTAAAATAGGAGATAGAAACATTATATGACATAATACTTTCAGATCTTAAAAAAGAGTATGAATCAAACATGTTAAGGATGGTAGTTTTTTTTGATCCACATATATTGTTGTTAATACCAATATGGAAAAAAGGGGATTCTCTTAATAATTAAGTTACCAATAATTGAAAACCCTGTTATGGCAGTTGAATTATGTGGGTCCAACTATGGAATAAGTTGCATAGTCAAATTGTAGCATGTTTTGGGATGATAGGTTCATTATGTAGACAACTTATTCAAGGCCACCTAAGGGCACACGCTGTATAGTCAGGAAAAAGAAATCTCAGGTTTCAGACATTTTTTGACCAGAAGTCATGAAAAGGGTTACGGAGACCATGAATATGATATGTATAATGTTTCAGTTGGGTCCTGAATTGAGATTCTACATGTCACTACATATCTCATTAAGATGAGAATCAAGCCACAAGTAGTTCTTGAAATCCATATTAACGTCATTCAGGAAGAAAGAAATGAATATCTTTGTTTAGGGTCATAGAGCTCAGACCATAGTGATAGAGACACATCATGCATTTTTTATAAATGTGATGCAAATAAATACCAGGGTGATCCATATCAAACCATTTGTTCCCAAAGGGACCTTTTAGCCAAGGGACTGAAAGTAGATTTTGCAGTTAGGCCCAAAGGCTCGGGGCTGGACTCACGGAATGATCGAGCGTTCCTACATATCCTATGAGGATGGGATTCAATCTACATGTAGTTCATGAAATACCCTTTGTACAGATTTGGTTCGTACATATGAGGGGTAATGTGGAATTTATTACAATTATGGTTGGACCCAATATTAAAGACTTGGGTGTCACTATGTATCTCAAAAGAATAACAATAAAGCCACAAGTAGTTATTGAAACATGAAATGGTTGGAGACCATCAATGATGATTCTTCTTGAGTGAGGGTATCAGGGATTGTTGCAGTTTATAGTCATACAGGACAAAAGTAAAAATAGTTTAAGGTTATATTCATGGACCAGTTCTATGTTTTTTAATGTCTTGCCACAAGGACAATAGGGAACTATATAGTTTAACATCATATAGCTAGAATGAATGTGAACTGATATGTATTAGACAGTTGACGGGGGCTTCACAGATCAACATCTTATGGGATGAAGGTGAATCAATGTGAAGAAAGAGGTTTCGGGCTTGATCCTCCAGAGGATGCCTACATAACCAGCCTATGAGGCAAGGATCAAAGTCTGTATTGTTCATTTGAGCGGTATTTTTCGATCATGGTGTACTTGAGGATAGTGACCTGAAGATGATATTGGGATTTAAGCATGGTTAGCGGCCCATAGAAGATGTCATGTTCAAAGATTACTCTAAGCTCACGTGAGTAATGCTCGGTGTGAGAAACAATAAGCAGCAACAAACCTGATGATTATGTCGCAAGAGATGCGACCAAAAAGGATGGTGTGGGGCTTATGCATGATTAGCTACCCAAGGCACACAGGGAAACAGAGTTTAAAAGACAATTGTTCTTTTGGAGATCATAGTTTAATGTCATGTTTCACTAACTTGGGGTGCGTGGTAGTTTAATATCTTTCAGCTCGGATGATGCATAGTTTAACGTCATGTTGGATGAAAGGGGGACATAGTTTAATGTCACGTTGGACAATAGAGGGGGATATGCAGTTTAATGTCCATCAGCAAGGGAAAGGGGTGTATTTGTGTTACACAAAATACTTCTTCAAAAATCATGCATTGGTTGGAGTTGTAATGATTTCTCCATCAATTAAGATTAAGGAATAAGCACCTTTGGAGTAGACCCTATGAATTGAGTAAGGTCCTTCCCACATTGGCTCATGCTTTGGAGGCTTCTTTCTCGGTATCATTGGGGTTCTGGGAAAAAACACCAATTCTCCTTGAATGAATGAACGAAGACGATATTTTTTATTGAATGATCATGATATTAGATTCTGATAGACTTCTAAATTGTGCGGTGTGAAAAATATTTTCTCATGTAGTCGTTCTAATTCATCCAATCGCTTTTGAGATTTTTCATCTATAGATAACTGATCACAAATGGTGACTCTATGTGAAAGCAATTGGACTTCAATAGGCAAGATGACATCTGTTCCATATACCAATGAATATAGAGTTGATCATGTTGCAATGTGGGTGGTAGTCTGATAAGCCCATAGAGTATGAAAACGTTTATCAGGACGTGACTTCGTATCTTTATCCACTATATTTTGAAGTATGTCTGAAAGAGTATTATTGAAATCCTCTACCTCACCATTGGCCGCTGTATGATACCGAGATGAATGGTTGGATCTGATATTGTATTCTTGATACAATTTTCTTACCTCGGATGAACAAAAGTTGGTTCCATTATCCGTCAATATGGTTTGAGAAACACAAAATATAGTAATTATGTCGGACTTGAACAAGATAACAATGGTTTTAGCACCGAATTCTTTGAGAGGTATTGCCTCTGCCCATTTGGAAAATAAGTCAGTAGAATTAAGAATCTACTTAAACTACATAGTTGTAAACGAAGGATAAGGTCATACTACATCCATTACCCATGTAGCAAATGACCATGAGTATTTAGCTATATGAAGAAACTCCAGGGGTTGATGATCGATGATGGAACATACTTGCCAGGAATGACACTTATTAGTGAAATCAACCCAATCTTGCATCATTGAAGGCCAGAAGTATCCAAACCATTGAATTTGACTCGACAGTCTAAGTCCAGAATGGTGAGCACCAAAAACTCTTGCATGTACTTCATTCATAACACCCATTGTCTCTTCACCATCAATACATCTAAAGATAATTCCATGAAAGCCTCGCTTGTAGAGAAAATTTTGGTGATCAGAGCTATCATAATGTGAAAAATTGACCACCCATCGCAGGACTTGTTCATTCCTGGCTCTATCAGGTGGGAGTGTTCCATTTTGAAGGTATTCCCTGATAGGTTCCATATATCCTGTAGTATAACCATATGGTTCAGAAATGGGACTGATTTCATTGATTTCCTATGTTTTTATTTGAACATAAGGAGAAGCTATATGATGGTGGCAATACCGATGAATTTTTCATCTCGATTTGGATCTGCCAGGGTTGTGGATTCATTAGACAGTGCATTATCTGTGGCATTTTGTGAGCACGGGACATGAGAAAATGTTGGTTCTGAGGGAAATTCCGCCATTAACTCTCTGATGTAATCTCACAAAGGGATTAACTCTTCCATTCTTATGGATTAATTCCCATTGATTGGTTTGATTACAAAATCAGAATCACCTTTTACCTTCAAGTGATTCACCTGTTCCTGAAGTGCCAATTCCAAGCCCATGATGAGATCTTGATATTCTGCCTCATTGTTTGTACCACCTTCCCATAATAAGAAGGAATATGGTATAACTACCTTTTCTTGGTAAATAAGAATGATTCCTAACCCATCTTTGTTGAATTTAGTCTCTTCCATTTTCACCCCCGTTGGACTTCTAAAGGCACCATCAAAGTATATTTCCCATGTTTGAGGATTAACTAGAATAGAGAAGACTTCCTCATCAAGAAGTTCAATATTTAAATATTTATATTCTACAGATGGGTGTTCAACAAGGAAATCAATCAGAGCATGGACCTTTATTGCCTTTTGAGACACATACGAGATATCAAACTACTGTAAAAAAACTGTCCACCTTGCCAGACGTCCTGTAAGCATTGGACAACTAAGGATAAATTTGAGCAGGTTATTGTGAGATACCAATTAGACCTCAAGATGTTGCAGGTAGTGTCTCAATTTATGAACTGCAATGATTAATTCTTGGCAGCACTTTTCAACAATTGAATATCGAGTTTCTACCTCAAGCATAGTCCGACTGAGATAGTAAAGGCTATTTTCATTCCCAATATCATTCTTTTTGGAAAGGAAGGAACCCAATGATCGCTCTAAAGTTGTAACATAGAGAATAAGTGGCCTTCCTCCAACATGTGGAATTAATACCGGTGGACTCAAGAGATATTTCTTGAGGATATCGAATTCTTCTTGACATTCTTAAGTCCACTGGTAGGTGAATCCCTTCTTCATTAATATGGTGAATGGAAAACACATGCCTGCCAAATTGGCAATGAAACATCAAATATAGGCCAAGTGTCCTTGAAGACCTCTTAATTAATTAAAATTTCTAGGAGGTGACATTTCGAAGATTGATTTTGTCTTCTTAGGATCAACTTCAAAACCACGAAGGCATACAACAAATCCAAGAAACATTCCTAAGGTTTTCCCGAATTCAAATTTCAAGGGGTTCATATTCAAATTTTGTTTTCAATGTTTATTGAATATGACTTCTAGATCAGCTATGTTATCAAGAACATTGTCTATATTTCACGACCAAATCATCCATATAACATTCAATAAATTTCCCTAAAAGGGGTTTGATGATATGGTGCATGGCACATTGATACGTTGCACCTGCATTCGTCAGGCCAAAGGGAAACACCTAATAAAAAAACATACCTTTAGAAGCTCTGAAGGATGTTGAATCCTCATCTTATTAGGCCATTCATATTTGATTGTACCTAGAGTAACCATCCAGGAAGGAAACATCTTCGTAGATAGATAATGCGTCAATTAAGAGTTCTATGATCGGAACTGGAAAATCATCCTTGGGACAATGCCGATTAAGATCTCTGAAGTCAATACAAACTCTAATTTGTCCAATATTATTTTACACAGGGAAAATATTATCCCACCAATTGGGATATTGATCTTCTATGATGAAGTAAGGCTTGATAATATTATCAACATCAACTTCAATTTTGGAGGCATAAGTTGGGTGTGTTCTTCTTGCAGCGTGCTTGAATTCTCGATATTCTTCTGGGAAACCCAAATGATGATAGGCAACACCGGGATCAAGAACTGGAATTTCTGTATAATTCCCAGAAAATACATCTCAATTTTTCCTTAGAAATGAAGTATAAATTTCTATCTCTACATGTGTCATGGATTCACTAATTAAAGTGGGGCATGGATCTTCTTTTGTACCCATTTATATTTCTCTGAGTTCATCCACAATGGTAGATATACCCACTTAAAATTCTCTAGAAGAATCCTTGAGATCTTCCTCTTATTCTTTAGTATTTGTTACATCTTCTGTTTCTACTTGAATAGTAGATGATAAATCATAATTTCCATGGTCAGGAGAGATGTTAAAATTTGAACATCTTGAAGAAGTGGCTGCCATTTCTGACTCTATTGATGATGATGGGTCTTCCTGGGGTGATAGAGAAGAGATTATGGATTGATAATTGACATAATTGTTTTCCTCTGGTATTTCTATAAACTTCTTCTGGCATGGTTGATGATGTATATAATTGTTGGATTTCAGTGGATGAAATGAAGACATCTCCATTCGAGCTTTCATCACTGTTTGGAAAATCAACAATTTCTCCCATGATGTCTGGCTTGGTAGCTGTAATTGAAATTATGGAAGTGTCCATAAGAGTGTCTGGATTTAGGTCTATCCTATCAATTTTACTTATAGGCAACACATAATCTATACTCACATGTATAAATGGGTTTACTGGAATCTTTTTTAAACCATTTTGATCATTAATTTTGGTGACCTTCTTTGTCGTGTATTTTTTCTTTCCCTCCTTGTGATAAAATTCTACCTCAATGTATTATGATTCACACATTTTTAATGGGGCCTTCTCACCATAAAACATCCCAATTTGATCATTGAAACAATATTTGAGACATTGATGGTATGACGAAGGTATGTCCGCATGTTGATGTAGATTAGGTTTTCCAAGAAAAATGTTGAATGCGGTGTCCTCACGAAAAACCATGAAATCTGAATTAGACACAAGGTCTCCAAACTGAATTCTATGTGTAATCACGCCCAGAGGTTCTTGTTGATTCTTATCATATCCTTACAACATCAATGTAGAAAGAGATATATTATATTCTGTGAGCCCCAATCGATGATGTTTATGAATAATAATGAGATTGACTCCTGAGCTATTATCAATGTAATATCTTCAGATGCCTATGTCATTCACTTTTCCAGATAGATACAAAGGTCTGATATGTCCATGTACAACATCATATTCATCTTCATCTATAAAATATATCACTGCATGGAATTCTACATGATCATTCTCTATATGGTTGACCTCAGCCGCATCAATTTCAGTTTCGAATTCTTGAGGACTTGACAAAGCCTCAATAAGAGCCTCCCAATGACCTTTTAATAGATTCAAGGCATCCATAATTCATAACATGGCTGGTAATTTGGAAAAATGTTTCAAGTCATCATACTTTTTGTAAAAAGGTCTTTGTTTCCCATTATGAAAATTTGGCTTTGCAGGTGTCTTGGAAGTTGAGGCTTTGGCAGTAGATGCATCCTATATCACGGAAGGAATTGGAAACACTCTTGGCTACGGTAGACTAGACCCACTAGGTCTAACTATTTGTTGAGAGGAATAAGGTGTAACTTCTAACCGGTCCTCCAAAATAACTGTGTCCGAACTAAATCTGTCATGTGTGGAAAAACATTCTTGTTTCTGTTGAGCCCGCTGAAGAGCTTTTCCACATGTTTCGGCCACATATACAGTTCTAGCAGGGGTAGGATTGAAATAGTGGCTTCTGAAGTATCCATGTCTTCCCCTGTATCCTAGACCTATGTCTCCTCCTCTAATTCCTCTGTTAGATATAAGGAAATTAGGCTCATCAAGATCTGAATTGTCATTGGCATAGTGATCCATTAAATGAATCATGTTAACAGAACCAAAGATCAATTCTTCATCTGATGAAGATTTTTCCTGATGAACTAGTCTAGGATATGCCGTTCAGTAAAGCGGTTCCCGTGATTTTGAAGTAGATGGAATAATATCTGCCAGAGTCAAAGACAACTTAGGCTTTAACACGAGCTCTTCTTCTTCTTCTGACTGCTCTTCTTTGATCATATTACGATGATTATTTGAGGATTTCCCTTCTAATGAAGGGGGTTTTCTATGGTAGAAATAGTAGAAGACAGAATTGGTTGATTATATTGTGTTTGTAAAATGGCATGAGTTCATTTGATCATTTTCCTGACCATCAACTCATAATTGTTTTGCACATTTTGAATTTAGACTTTGTTCCACTCTCCCTCTTCCTCTGGATTAGTAGTAGTAACACATGCTACCTAGGCAGAAGAACATTTCAGTTTTACTTGTCCATAGTCCACCATATTTTGCAGGAGGTCGTTGAAGACAACACACTCCTGAATGGGATCCCCCAACATCTGATGAAATGGGAAATAGTTTTTGAGGTCTTCATCTTTTCATTGTTCAGCCTTTTGGGCCCTGGAAACTGAAATAGATTTTTTTCCAGAGCCGATATGAAGTAACCAGGAACATGTTCATTCCGAAAAGAATAAAATTTGTTCATTAAATCCTCAAAGTATTTCCTCCATTAATCTTTTTGATTAACTTGAAGAGGAAGATGTTACTGATGACGCTCAAGAGGTAGAGCCCTTCAATATGATGAAGGTTTTGAAGTGAATGTAGGTACAGGTGCTTGTTTAAGTGTAACTATAGCAGCTTCTTCCATTAAAATTCTCCTTCCAGGAACTGATGGAATTACATGAGTTTCAACCTTAGTATTCATAAGAGAGTCTTATATCTTCTGAGTGATTTAATTAAGGTCTTGAAACCCCCTGTGTATTTCATAGGGATCAACGGTGTGTGTAATTCACCACACAGATTTTCTACACAGATTGGTAACAACTCTTCTTAAGGGAGTCCTAACTTAAGGAATATGTAAATCCCTTCCAGCGAGCAATGAAATTTTAAACTCTTTCATTTTACCTTTTTTACAATTATTATGATAAAAAACTGTCATCATTGGTAATGTTGAGATAAATTAAAGAAGGAACCTTTGATGAAGATCTTCCCACCCTGTAATTGACAGAGATTACAAACTTGTAAACCAGACAAAAGCAGGTCCTTGTAATGACTGCACAAAACAGCTGATCTTAATAACTTCTTGTTATTGAGGAGTTCCCTTCATAGGATCACAATGAGAAAAAAATGTGTTAATTGATGTTCTGGATCTTCCGAACCATTAAAAATTGGAAATGTGTTATTCGCAAAATTTGATGGGGGGGAGGGAATTGCATACTCCCATTCAGGGTATGCTCTCTTTTTAGGTTGAACTTGTGCACGTTTTCCTTCCACAGCCTCCAACCAAGATGTTAATGACTCAATGGTATTCATTAATTTTTGTGAAACATCTAGTTGAGCTTGGACCTGAGAAGGTGCAATAATTGTATTTTTGGTGGGTGTGGTGACTGGTACTGCCACTGATGGTAGTATTTTTGGTTGTTGTTGCTTATGACCCATAGAATTGGACCTGTGTGGTAGTACTTGTAAAGGGGGATATTCATGATCCATTCCAGTAGCTGTCACAAATTCCCTTGATTAACTCCATCATGCATTAGAGGAAGACAACCTTGAAGTAGTTCTGCATTTAACCTCCTTAAATACTTAATTTCTTTTTCTTGATGTGCGAACCTTTCCTCTAATGAGAGTTATTGGACTTCTCCAGATGTAGGGTGGGATGTAACTATACTTTTACCCTTTTCCTTGGAATGTGCCTTTCTAGAGTATGGAAGAGAATTGCCTGAAGGAATGTCTTGCCTCTGCAAAATACTCTAGATTCTGGTATGCACACATCCTTCATTTTCTTCTATGTGTACAACATCTTGAACAAGAACATATTCATCTGATTCCTCTGAGTGAGCCTCATGTTCTTGGGGATCAGTGAAAATGACATTGATGACATTTATAGATTCCTAATGCATTGTAGTCCTTTTGTCAGCATTTCTGAGATACTATCTTCTTCCATGTCTTTTATGAGACATTGCCTTTTTTTTGATCCCTCAAGAACTTCTTGATGAACCATAATTTGGAGGTAATTTCCTGATAATTCGGATTTGCGTTCCTCTTGTGGCTTCTTCCCCAATCAAGAGAAGACTGACATTCGCTAAGGAAGAGATAGAGAATATGAAATGGTCACCAGTCCAATGGACTGGGACTATTCCTATTTTTCCTGCTCAAATCCACTAATCATGTCTGTTGATCCTGCGGGTTGGATTAAAACAGTCCCCAGCCAAGAAAGATGAGGTGGCACTTGAGCTTCTATATCTGAAACATTCTTAAAATCTCTCTTGATTTTGTGGATTTTAGTCCAGAAATTGGTCAGATTCATCACCCTACATCCACTCAAATCAGCTGTATCAGATGACTGTTGGATTATTTCTGACACCTCTGTCACCTGATGATGTGCATGCTCTAAACTAGAAGCCTGCTCGATATTCTCATTTTCTTGATGCAAGAGTAATTAGACATCTTGTTCTTTATATGCTTGACATTTGGAAGAATAGGTTGAGGAATATTCTTGAGAAAGCCTTTGATTACACATAAAACCAGTTAGATGTGGCTAGCCATTGGTAATAAGATTGCATGGGACCACTTTTGGTGGGCTTTTTTGACTGGAGATCACTGTGAAATGAAATTCTCCATGAACACCCCATCCCCAGATATGAATACCAGATGGGGAATTGGTAATTAACTAGCACAACCTTTTTAATACGCCAAGGCATGTTCGCTGAAGGGCTATCTACTGCTTTTCATCCTTTGGATGTTGGGAAACTGAGAGTGATACCGAGTCAATTTTGCGTCGAAACCCTTTTATTACCTTAAAATGATTATGAATTTCATTATAAGGTAATATTTTTTCTTTTATGTGAAAAATAGTTTTCCATATGTTGAGACGAATATTGTGAATACAATCTTCTGTGAACGTTTCTGGAATATCATAATGAGAGTTATCCAAAGGCCAAAACATGACTGGTATTTAACCTTTTGCCAATTGTTTTCTCCTATTCAGCCCTTCCTCTCTATAATTTGATAAAGATTATTCTACCTGATTGGACCAAAGTTGGTTCTTCATTGTTGCTTCATCAGATTCAACAACATTGGTAGAGAAATCATTTGTAAAATTAGAAGTTGAATTACTTAGGGGTGGTTCAAAGAATGACCTGCACCCTGGACAATCTTCAGATTGAGAAAATATTTCACCTGCTAGCGGTAAGGAATCAGACATGATAGGCTTCACATTTTCATGTCCCTCAAGATAAGAGATTTTTCTCGTTACTTTTTTTTCCATTGAATAATTTTCCCGGAAATGTGAATCATTACTACGAGGAGGACTTTTTTAGCTAAATTCATCATCATGGGGAGGACCACCATGGTGGGTTACAGCAAAAGATGAATCCTTTTGATCCTTGGTTTTCTGGCCATGGAGAGGGTTATCGTGGCTCTCATATGGAGATGATACTTTGAGATTAACCGAATTGTCAGGAAGAATGACTTCATGAGGAAGTGTTTGATGAAGACCATCAAAATTATTGTTGTTACTTCCGGAATTTGGAAATGAGAGAGTCGAATCTTGATTTACTACATATAATTGTCTGAGGGCTTCAAGAACTCTAGCATTGAGCAAGGATTTATTGGAGATTGGCTCTTGATTTTTTAACTATGATGGATGAGTCTTTTTCTTGGACGCATTCTTACCCGCTTTGGAAATAACTTGTTGAGGTAGTGGATATTATGTGCAGGTGTATGTGCCGACTCAGGAGAAGTGGTCAGGTTAGGCTGACTATCTCCATTTAAATCTGGTGTATGTGCCTGACATGATTGTTCGTATGACATGGGGGAGTATGCCCCATGACCCTCTTGGACTGCAAAAAAGCTATGTATCTGCTATGGGGTGACATGATGATGAGTCAGTCCACTGATAGGGATATATTTATGTTTCTTTCCCTGTGATGTCACTGAAGTTTTTATAATATTATGATAGGTATCCAGAATAATGGTAGGGATATTTTTTCTGCACTTTCACCATTTTCAGAATTTTCTTGGTGACTTCAGCTGCCGGAACGGGAATATACGTCCATTCCATGTTTGGAGTAGGTGTGTGTTACTACTACTGTCCTTTTTTCCTATCAGTGAATTCTGACAGTACTCATGTGTGGGGGCACAAAGTTTTGTCTCCCTCCTATTGGTCAATGGAGCTTTCAAATTGACATCAACAGGTGATACCAGACAAGACCGTTGGTTAGCTTGATGAATTGCAGGTTTATATGCATGTTGATTGTTCTCTAGTGAATACAATTAATGATCTTCCTTCAATACTAGTTGAAGAGACTGCTGGAAGAATTTTTGAGTGTAAGAAAGTGTATTTTCCTGTTTGGAGGTGGTCACCACATTTGGTTGGAGAGCATCTTTTTATGCAGTCAAACGAGCCTACTGATTGGATGATAATTTATAAATAGGTGTATGTGCCTGCTTGTAGTACTCCACTGGAATTGCCTGGCGGGATTGGTGTGTTACTTCCAGACGAGTATGCTGGGCTGTGAAATTAGGATGGACGAGTGTATATGACCGCTCATTGTCTGCCATCAAGTTAGGTTGATGGACTTCCCCATAGGGGGTAGAGGTAAGAACTGCTCCCTATTGGCCTAATTTCGCCTTTGATAGTTCCTCTTGCATGCTTGGGTCTGAGTAACCTGAGCTGAACACCTAAATGCGACACGTTCATCATGTTGAGGGTACACTACCACATGGGTCTAGCGGAGAGTGTTGGTGGGATTCCTTGGGAAGGGCTTCTGTCTTCTTGAACTGAGGAAATGAGTGACCTCTTCCTTCACCTCCATATAATATGGGTGGGAGTGGTTGTTGAGTTTCGGGGATAACGACCCGAAACGATTGGATACGGTGGTTGTCACCACCTTCTTCTTGACCACTGGTCGTCACTATTGGGACAAACAGGGTGATTTGTTAACTTATAGGGCTAGTCGAGTGGCCTCCAGAGATGGGATGGTACCATGTTGACGGTATTCCCTCAACAATGCTTTCAGGACCCAATATTGAAGATGATGAGTAAGTGATGTCATCCTCAAAGCAGATGATGACCCAACACGAGCAGTGGTCGAGGCATTCACAGGTACGAACCTTAAAGTAGCCATTTTGTGTTGCAGAGAGATCTTATAAAAGAGTTCCTGTTTGATATAACAAACATATTCAAAGAGATGTTTGGCCAGAATACTTATTTTTGATGAGCACATATGTTATTGATTTCTTTGTTGGCCCTTATATTGAGTTTAATAGAGGCCTAAGATATAATTAAAACATCATTTAACATGGTTAAGGATTGTTGTTGGGTTCACCATTTTTTGTTTCTTCTATAAATGCGGAGGAACTTGTTTGTTTAAGGTTCAAACATTGCAATCGAGTTCTAATAGGTTTATTCGTAGAACAAGAAACACCCAATTATTCTATATCCATTTGGACCAACTTTCCAAATGTAGGTTCTCAGTAGTTGTGGACTGATGAGGATTAAGAATTTTCACTGGTCGAGGGGATGGGAGGTAAGTCTCATCACAAATTTTTTGGGGGGGATTATTTCCTACTCTAGGACTCTCTTATAGATTTTAGTTATGTTCATGAATCCTTATTAATTCACCATGCATGAAAATGGGGTTTCCATTAGATTTTCTAATATATTATTGATATGTATGGGATTCAGTGTATCTTTTATATGTATTTGAGGTTCTTCATTGATAGAGAATCATTAGTGTGTATTAGATATTCTTAGTCAATGGAATACTTAAATATATTATATAGAAATAACTTTTTCATTATGATGACCATACTAGTTTTAAAGTCATATAGTTTGGCACATGATGTTTATTGTCATTTAGAATGATAGGGATTATTTCAGAGTAGGGATCGTACCCACAGATGGGCTACCTATGTATTCTCATTTAAAAAAGAGTCTGAACCTGTGTAGTTTGATAAGAAAGATATAATTTAACATCATATGGGACAGAAAGGAATTAATGAATGATGGGAATGAACCTTGGAAAGGCTTCCTACGTACTCAACTTTAAAGGAAGATATCAAAGTCCACGTAGTTCGGCTGAAGAAATGTGTGTCTTATTCATAGTTAATGGCCCAAAAAAAGATGTTGTGATTACTTTTACACTCTACGCTCATGTGTGTCATGCTAGGTTTGGGAAACATGTGGTATCAGTAAACTTGATGATGGTTCCACAAAAGATGCAGTCATGAGAAATGATGTGGGGCTTATATATGAATGACTTCGCAAGTAGATGAGGACCAGGACATACTTTATGAAAGAAGCCCAAGAGTAGGGTCCATTAAGGCATTTTTACTTTATCAAGATTTGGAGTTTTAACCCTGGGCTTACTCTTGAGAAGGAGGCCCAAATAGAATGGGACTTATGATTGGGGCTTATTCTTGAGAAGGAGTCCCAAATGAAAAGAATTTACGGTTGGGGCTTACTCTTGAGGAGGATGCCCAATGATAAAGGAAACTATGACAGGGGATTACACCGGAGAAGGAAGCCCAAAATAAAGGAAATTATGACTGGGGATCACTCCTTAGATGGAGGCCCGAACCAAGGGATGATGGGGATTACTCTTGAGAAGGATTACCAAAATCAAAAGATCTTCTCATCTTAAAGGATGAGGTTATATAGGGAAATCCTCTAACTATGGTGACATAAAGCTTATAAGTCGCAAGGTTTTTGAGATAGGTTCTCACAGAATTCCTTTCAGATAAAGAATTCAACAAAGGAACCATGCAATAAATGGCATTTAAAAGGGGTTCCAGGGATAATATCATGAAGAGGAGAGGTGAATGAGAGGGAGGCACACAAATGAAGTTGGCGCACAAGTGTAGGTCACGAAAATCATTTTGGCATGAAAGTCTTGGCCATTCATGTGTATTTCGTGGAATGTGTTCACTTGGGTGACGGCTTAACTCAAGCCTTTAGTAATATACTAAGATGTTCTCGAAAGGACAAAGCCAAAGTTTCATCAAAAGGTTTGGGCGGCACGCAAGTGTTTCCACTTTTAAAATGGTCTGGACACTAGGGTGCAAAAGTGTTGATGAATTCTAAACACTTAGGCCTTATCCTACTCCTTTATGTATTTAATTATTGGTAAAAAGTTACTATAGAAGTTTTTGGAAGAGTTTTGTTGCAGACTTGGGTGACTAGAGCATGAATCTGAGTTTTATAAAATCCGTCATCAAAATGGGGTGATCCTCTTTGTGCACATGGTACTCCCCGTTTCCATTTTTTGGACTTTGTGACGGAAAGGAGGGTCAAGGAAATTTTATCCACAATGAATAGTAAAAATGGTAAAAATCGTGTCACCAAAGTAAGGGTTAAATGGGTTAAAAGAAAGGATAACCTAACAGAAAATATTCGAAATATCCCAAAACATAATTTAATTTGGTTGGTTGTTGGGAAATGGAATTTATCCTTTTTATATTTTAGTATTTCAATTTTTTATCCACTTTACTTTATTACAAAATATATTATATAATAAAATTTCATGTATGTATAAGATTTCAATCCACCTAAGATACAAAAGGTAACATCCTATCCACCTTTACCCATGCCACATTATGTATTTACCAGGATAATTATCTTCCTAAATACTATCTAAAAATACTATTATTGGACAATGAGGTAATTTTCCTTCCAAAAGACCCAACAAAGAATCCTTAATGTTATGTATCAAGGTGGATACCTGACGATGATGTATATGTTCATACTGTTAATTTTAATGTTTCATTATTCTTAAAACTCCTCCAAATATTCTATAAACATCTTAAAATAATGTAATACCTTTATTAACTATATTTATATTTTTTTATTTTAATGTTATATTAATTATCTATCTCTTTCATATTTGTTGAAAAATGATAATATCATTCATGCGTACATGCGCACTACCACCTTTATAAAGTGATGTGATTCATTTTTCATTTACTTATTACATAGATAGTAACAATGAAATAATTAAAATATATATATGATACTTATCAAAGAAATTATGATTTTTGGATGATTAATTATTATTCACCTTTTTTATGTCCAATCAATTAGTTTATTTAAACAACACCAGTGTGTACGTATGGACAACAATATCCCCGAAATGATATAATCCATTTTTCATCATATATTTATTTGAATAGTTATAAAATATTATATAATGAATAAATGTGATACATAATACAATATAAATTTTCTAGAGATGATGAATCAATTAAATGGTGTTGACACGGGAACAATAAAATTGTAACATGTAATGAAAATAGACCCATATTAAACCATATGTTCAATTTAATTAATAATTTTAATTAAATGGATATTTTGAAAATATAATGGAATGATAAATAGTATGTTTCGATAACTCACAACCTTTTATCATTACAAATACCTGTCAGAATGGTTCACTATGTGGCATCATTTGCACCCCCTCATGACGGTGGCAGTCAACTAGTAAAAGGGGTCCCGAATAATAACAAGGGGATACTATAACTCCTTTGTCAAAGGAAAAAATAACAATTTAAATAACCAATAATCATACAAAGTAGTGTACATAGATTGAATAAATAAACTAAAAATTCTATAATTAAATAACATTTTTCATAGACACCTCAACATTTATGCTCACATAAAACTACTGATCACCCACTAGGACAATTACAGATACATGAAAACAAATGAAACAAAATAACATTCTCTACATCATCAAAGATACAAAAATTAATTCCAAAAATACATGACTGTAGAAATTATCTATCTTGATACAAAATATCGCATTAGAACACCTGATCAATCATGAAATCCTATGACTCTACCCTATCCATTGGGCCCTAGGATCAACATGATAACATGCATTATTTTTTCATGCACAGTGTGTTGTACATATAGGGGGAGATAAATGAATCTCTATTTTCCTTCCCCCAAATGATAACATATAGAAAACTTTTATTTTTTCATCCTCGCATAATATATCCATCCAATATATAAAATTACAATAATAAAATTACTAACACAACTATCGTCGATCCTCATGTTCTACGTTGAACATGATCAACTCGAACCTTCTTCCTCTAGTGTCAGAATGTCTCGGAGTATGTCATGATTACTGTAACCAAATATTAAACAAACATGGATACCCATTCCGACCATTTCTATATTATCAATCATTGATCCTTATGTCCATTACCACAATCAACCATACATACTTTGGCATACTTCTTGAATGTCTCTGAGCATGATCATCACCTTAGGGGAACCTTTTTTTTGTCTCTTAGTGGACTACAAAATTGCAAATCCACTAATATGTTGTGGATCCTAGGGAATCACCTAAAATACCCCATCCTCAATCGACCATGATAAACTCCACAATTATAATAATGTGTAATTTTTTTCAATTTGATGACTAATTTTTTAAAGTTAGAGTCCCGAGTAAATACTACAAATCCAAGTGTGATTGATTTCTTGGAGACCTAGAAAATAAAAGGGAATAAAATCCATGGATCCCTTGGCCAATCGCATTGGAATACAATAACATGATGATACTCAAGTATAAATTATATGTTACATCTAACAAATTCTACATGATATCTGATGCATTAGTCAAGGGAATCCATTATTTACCCTCAAAATGTAAAATTGTCATTCTTAAAGATATGTTCCCTCCCGACACCTCATATCACCATTTTAATCCTATGCATCATGGTAATTTTAAATTTCCATCTAGTGTATCTATTTGAATCCTTATATATGGTAATTCTAAATGGTATTTCAAAATCAAGGGAATCCATGACATCCTTTTAATTCCTATATATGTGTCCATAAACATTATAATGTTGGATCCTATGTAACAACTCTAGGAATTCAATCCTGTATTTACCAAACCACTCGATGAAAACAAAGAAAGGCATTGTCCCCCAATATTCCATATAAATGGATCATATACACATCAATCATACCTTAGTCTAATCAATATCAATAAGTTATTCCTGATAATATCGGCTAGCCTCAATAGTGCAAGTCCCAATGTCTAATTCCATAGAATATTGGGAAATCATATATCAGAACCCATAATAAAACAAAAACATATCAATGTATTAGATAATGTTGGCACTTTTCACCACCATCCAATCCCCACCAGGAAAACATATCAATTAATGTTCTTGGTTGTTACTTGCAACAAAATCTTCTCATTGTGACATACACAACAATAGGGCCATCTCTCAGAGTGGAATCCATAAGTGACTTCAAGATCATAATTATCATATAGTTTTCTAACTTGGGATCCTCAATAACTACAACTCCCTCAAGACAAGGCCAGATGAAGAGAATAAATACCATTTATTGACATTATAACAATCATTAATAGGACTCACAGTCCTCAAGGATACACTTCATTAGAAACAGTTTCAATTGATGGTTTCATGTCCATCTCTATAACATGGTTTAATTCAGACAACTCAACTCAACCATCGCATTTCAATGATCTAAATAACTCACATGTGTTTCAATGGTCCTTACATGGACTACTATGAATATCTCATAAGGGAGATTTCCCAAGACCATCCCCTCTCCAAGTCCTTCATGGTTGGCCTAAACATGTGACATATACATCCCTTCAAAACATTATGAAGGTCCCACGGACTAAAGAAATATTAATTCTAATACCCACTGAGGACAAAGATAATCTCTTACCAATACCTAAAACTATTCTAATGACCTTTATATTTGTATCATCCCATGTCTCTCTCTCAAGAGAACAATGGATTCATTTACAGGGGGGAAATATATCTCTTATAACTCTTTTTCCCTAAATCAACTATTATAAGTCCAAAAAAGAACCCAAGGGTTCCACCACTGCATTATAAATAGAATCATTCTCATAATAGACTACTTAAAATCCCCATTTTGATTCAAGGGATACATACCATAAAACACATATAAGAATAGAGTACACATCATATACCTCATTTACATAGAGTTTAACCCCAATTGGACATCATAGATATATTTAATAGCCCACTTGGAATGATCTTTTTAATAAAACATGTCATACAATTTTCTTACAGTGTTGCCTAATAACATGGACATATACCCAAAATGGGTCCATCCAACAACCATATATAACCAATAGTTTAGTACCTAGAAACGGGTTTGATAATGTGTCTTACATGACCGTGGTCCCCAAAACCAATGTGTCTAACTGCATACATGACCACACCCTAAGTCACCTTTAAATGGAATTTCAAAAACAAAAACATCATGTAACCATACTATCTAAATGTTTTCCCCAAAATAAGTATGTATGATATGTGTTAATAAACTAAAAAAGGTGTGATTGGGATTTCCTAACCAGAAACCACTTCAAATTACCCGAACCACCTATTTCTACCCAAATAACTCTAGATTGGCCCTCTAAGGGCTCACAGAAATTTATACCTGGATTTTAAATTAAAAAAAATTATCAAGGGGGATTTTAATAAAAAAACGAAATAATCCCTACCATTTGGCATAAAACACCAACGATTCACACCAAATTCACTCCACAACCCCTTAAAACTCGTATTCGTGTCTATTTGACCTCCTTAGTGGTAATACACTACTAGAAAAATGATGTTTTGTGATGGGAACACCACTCATCGTAAATAGTTCATATAGAGGGACTATTTTGTGATGAGGATCTTTTCCCAATGAAAATAACTCTAAATGAATATTTATTTGTGATGGGAATGGTTTCCCATAACAAATTCCATTGCTTAATTTCCTTGAAAAATAAAAGGAATACTTTTTTGAGGGTTATTTTCTCTTGTCGCAGATACTACTCGTCATAATAATAATTCATGAAGAGAATTTATAACTCATTGAAAACCATTTGTTAGAAGAATAATGGTTGTGAAGAATTCCAAAGAAGATGAAAATTTTATCATCGACTCTGGTATTTATGGTGGGAACTATTTTCATTGGAAATCATAGAAAATAATACTATTTGTAATGGGAATCCATTGGAGAATAGTGACGTCACCACTAATCTTACCAAAATATATCCCCTGAATTGATATGTACCCTCCAATTCCTCTTCTGATCTCTCATCTTCTCTCCTCTCTACTGCTCTCCTATCCTTATTTTAATTTACCGTATTTAATAGTTTTAATTTGTACATGTTAGAAAAAATTCAAATTTACATCTAGTAAAGGCGTCAATTTTGAGGTATTTTTTTATGTTATTAATTTTAATTAATTTAGTTTATATTTTATTATTGTTTTATTCGGAGTAATAATTTTTAATTAAATTAATTTTTTCTATTTTGAAGAATTTAGTTTTAATGATTAGTAATTATTTGTTATTAAGAGTATTTAGTTATAATTTAATTAATTATTTTTAATTAAACTTATTTAGTCTTAATTAGCAATAATTAGTTTAAATTGCTAATTTGTTTTTGTGATTATTAGTAACTACATATAATTGATAAATAAATCATACTAATTAAGAGATCATAGTAAAAATTTAAATATCATAGTAATAAGTAACAATATTTTAATCCAATTTGTAAAAAAATAGCAATAAGTAATTAGTAGAAATTAACACTAATTTTTAGTAACTAATGGTAAATATAACTAATTTAAAAACACATAGTTAAATTTATTACTAATTAGTAAAAATTAGCATGAATCAGATACAATTATATGTAATTAATAAAAAGTAGTGATAATTAATAGATATTCGTGATAATTTTTTGAAATGATCGGTAATTATTAGAAAATATTGATAATTTGTAGAAATGAGTTTTCTTTAGTGGGATGATAAAAAAGTTTCAAAAATGAGTGTAAAATAGTATAAATTTCCAGAAATGAGTGACAATTTTTAAAAATTAGAAAAAAGAGCTCTAATTTTTCAAAACTAGTGGAAATAATAATTGAAGAGTTAAAATTTGCAGAAATGAGTGTATATTCCTTAAATTTAGTGAAATTGTGAATTTATAATTAAAAACTATTAAAAGGGAGTTGTAGTAAGTTAAAAATACTGGTAAGGGGTGATGGTTAAAAAATATTTCTGAAATGAGTGATAATGAGTAAAGAATAGCGGTAATGAGCGTTAAATTAGCAAGAATTAATAAGAACTATCCGAAATGAGAGATAATTATTAAAAGTTAGTGTTAATAAGCATTAATTATTAAAAAACAATGGAAATTAGAGGTAATTAGAAGAAATTAGTAGTAATAAATGGTAATTATTAAAAATTAGTGGTAATGAGAAAAAATAAATAAAAATTACAAGTTATGTGAATTAATTATAAAACAATTACTTATAATGAGAATTAATGAGTTAAAATTAACTCTAATGACCATGAATGTGTAAAAATTATCGGTATTTTGTAAAAATTAGGAAAAATGAGTGTGAATTAGAAAACATAAATTAGTGGAAATGAGAGTTAAATATAAAAAGTTAGCAGTAACAAGATAAAATTATTGGTAATGAGTGGCAATTATTAAAAATTACTCATAATGAGAAATAATTACTAGAAATTACTCATAATAATAATTAATTAATTAAAATTTCTAGTAATGGGATTTAATGAGTAAAAATTTCTAGTAATGAGTGTTTATAAGTAAAAATTAGCTAGAAGTAGAAAACAATTAGTGGAAATGATAAGTAATTGGTTAAATTTTGTAGTAATGAAAGGTAATTAATAAAACACTACTATTAATGAGTAGTAATTCCAAGAACTTAATGGTAATGAGTATTAATTAGTAATAACATAGTGGTAATGAGCGATAATTAGTGAAAATTAATGGCATTAAGAAGTAATTAGTGAAAAATAGTGGTAATTAGTAGTAATTATTAATAATTCTGGGAATGAGGGTTAATTTGTAAAAATTTCCAATAATGAATGATAATTATTAAAAAATATAGGAAATGAATCGTAGTTAGTAATGAAATACAAGTAATAAACATTAATTTGTAAAAATAAGTTGTAATAATTGGTAATTAGTAATAATTAGAAATAATGTGTATTAATTAGTAAATATTTATAGTTATGAGTGGGAATTAGTATAAAATTATTGGAAATAACTTATAATTAATTAAAAAAATGCCAATATTGAAAAGTAATTAGTAAAAAAATATTGATAAAGAGTGTTAATTAATGTAAATTAGCTGAAATGATCTCTAATTAGTAACAATTACTAGTATTGAGTGTTAATTATTAAAAATTACCAATAATGAGTTGTAATTAGTAAAAACTAATAGTAATTAGTAGTAATTACTAAAAAATACAAGCAATGACTATAAATTTGGAAAAATTATTGGTAAAGAGTAATAATTAGTAATAAATATTGATAATCTATGGTTATTGGTAAAAATTACTAATTATGAGCATTAAATAGTAAAATATACCGGTAATGAGTGGAAATTAGTAAAAATTAACGATAATAAGAGTTAATTATTAAATTTTAATGATAATGACTATTAATTTTGAAACCTTTAAAAACAATGGTCATAAAATAGTAATAATTTCACAAAAATAATGGGGATTAGTATGAAATATAAGTAATGATCGATAATTAGTAAAAATTAGTGGTAATGAGTTGAAACTAAAGTTAAAATTAGAAATAAATTTGTAATTAGTAGAAAATAGCAGTAATTATATTTAATAAGTAAAAAATTGTGTAAATGATCTATATTTAGTAAAAATTAAAGGTATTAAGTTTTTATTAGAAAATATTATTGGTAATGATTTTAAATAAGTAAAAATTACTATTAATTAGAGGTAAATAATTTTAATTAGCGGTAATGATTGTTAATGTGTGCGAATTAGTAAAAATTAGCGGTAAAGAGCACTAATTATCACTATTAACTAAAATTAACCACAACTGAACAAAATTAACTAAAAATAATAATAGAAGGCTGATAAGTGGGAATTAAGATTTGTGGATTAGAGGGTATAAAAGTGATAAAAAGTGAAAGAATTCTGTTTCAGATGAGTTTTGACGATTTGGGGGAGATACACTCATGAGAAAACCTATGGGTGTTGGAAGTTGAAACAAAATCGAGTGATTAAAATGATATAATTATTAAATTTTCCCATTTTTTAATTAATCTATCTTTATGTGTATATAATTTTTTTTGGATAATTATAATTTAAATTCATAATTAATAGTAAAACATTACTGTATCATTATGATAAATTTATCGATATAGTCTTTTCTTATATTCCTCTCCCTCCCCAGACCATTATAATATTTATTGAAAAAAAGAAAAATAATGAAGTAAGAGTGTCGTTGTTATCTCTCATATCTACTTTCAATTCTATCACTCATCATTTTATCTATGAATGTCTCTTCTCCAATTTGTCTTAACCCATTAGAACTGAAATTCTTTCCCCCTAGGACTACTCCATCCCCTCTGCTCCCAACTTCCCTCAAGGGAAACATGGTGTGGAGGTGCTTAAGATTAAGAATGGGTGAAATAATTCTGGTTATTCCAAATTCATACAAATTGGAGGAGTGTAAGTAATGGATAAACTGGAATTTTTATCCATGGTAGTGTCTCCTCCAAATTGTCTGAACATAGGGGGATTGGAATACTTTCACTCTATAATTATCACCATCTCTTTCTATCCATGATTTTCATATGAAAATATGGAATCCTTCTATTACATTTAATGGTAATGAATTACATGTATAAAAATGAATTGGTAATTTCATAATTATAAATAATTACGATTAATTAGATTGATTTGATAATATTTATTATACGATCAAGATTGAATAAATCATCACAAAAATCTAAAGAGTTATATAGTAATTACTATTTATAATGAGGGTGATAATTGTTTTTATCATTTTCAACATTTTAATGGGAATTTGTTATATAAGGGAAAATTATATTTCCAAATAAAAATGTGATATGATAATATTTGAAACATTTGACAATGTTGTGGGACATCTATTGGGTTTTGGTTTTCGTAAATATTATGTTTTTTGGTATAAACATTTTGAATTCCTTTATGATGAAGATAATAATAATTTGGTTCTAGATCCATAACATTTTATAACATTAATACATGAGGTCTCTTGTCTAAGATTTAATAAGAAAAACTCATAATAATTTCTATTTTACTAATGAGTTAGAACCATATCAATTTTCCAAGTTTATGAATTCCATTGAAAATTTTTATATATGTATTTCAATAAAAGGGAATTTGAATATGTTACAAAATTTTTGGATATTAAATCTGATCATGGAATGTCAAATAGTTGTTTTGGTCACATGTTCTCTTTGGATAAATAACTGTTACCTAAATGAAATTTGTTTCGTACAAAATTCTAATAGGTCCAGAGGCTGGTTTCGAATTTGGGTCATGTTTATCTGATGATTGATTCACTTTTATATGATTTCATCTTATATTATAGTAAAAATTAATCATTATTTAGTTCTCATATATATATAAAATCAAGATAAAATGAAGCTCAACAAGGGATGTATATAATGGTTTCAATTAAATTGTAGAGGTATTTCCTTCTTACACCCAAATTATAGTGTTTATTTATGTTTTAGAGCATAGAGTAGTTGTTTTCATGGAACAAATCCCATATTTAGACATGTAAAAGATTAAATCATCGTTGTTAAGGTGATAGATGAAAAAAATTGGACCATATACATATTTCTTTTTCTTTAGAATCCCATAATGTTTGATTGGTTATTACTAATAGTTTTTTAGTCTATCTGGTACATACTATAGTTGATATTCATTTGTACCTTATTTATATCTTTATACAACTTACCTCCTTGCATTTTACCCAATGAACCATATATATTTTTAACATTATTAATTCTAGGACATCCAAAAAATAATAACGATGTTTATTTGAATCCATTGATTCATGTGTAAAATTTATTATGGAGTAATAGTGTTAGTACATATGATCCTTATGTGAAAAAAATCATAAGGAGATATGAATTATTTTAGAGAATTTGTGAATTGCGACATATGGAATGTATTCATGAAAAATTACATACAGTCATAAATCATGTATGTATTGTATGAGTGAGTGTAAAGAATTTATCATATTCAATGGGAGAAAACATGTTTTTTTAGTGTCAACGCATATTTTTTCTTTTTGATCATCACTTCCGAAGGATAATAAATAATTTCAAATAAGGTATAATTATAAGAGATGGGCCTCTAGAAATTATCTCATCTATTGATTTAAAATCTATTATCTCTTCATAAACTCTAATTACCTTTGTACAGACAGTAAAATAATATAAAATTGTTTTCTTTGGTAAATATTACTATTGGATTGAATGAATAATGTTTCTTCATATATGCCATATTTGTCTAATATATTGGTCTATCATGTGTTTAATGACATACATTAGAGAATAAGTAATTTAATAATATATTTTATAGAGTTTTAGACACACCTGGTAAGACCAAACATAATGTATAGTCATGATTAGATATTTCAAGAAATTCCTATTGACCTGACCATGATTTTTTTTAAAATAAAATATCATAGAAGTTAACGAATCCAAAATTATATTATACACTTTACAAAGAAAATTGTTTATTATTTTCATATTCGATTTCATATTTGAGGCTTATGGATGGTTGTGTTTCAAATTAGTTAAGATGTTTTAGAAAAGTTAATATTTCCATATTAAAAATTTAGGATGGTCATTTTATACAAGAAAGACATTTATTTATTTAATTTAGAAGAATTTTGAATTCCTGAATTTGGGATACGCAAACAAAAATATAATATTTTTTGAGAAATATGTGTGGAAAAAACAATCTATGATGCACTTATAAGATCATAAAAAGATGTTATTTTAATTATATGTACACCGGAAAAGAATTCCAACAGATTCCTTTGATTCAACAGAACATTTTATATTACATTTTTTTATCTTGAAAAATGTGGAGGATTGGTATAATTCTGATGAATTTACCGATATGATAGATTCATGCAGAAATTGAAGAACAATGTCAGTAAAAAACCATCAGTTGGAGGTACAATTATAGAAGCTTAATTATATCAGTAATTATTGGATATTAACATTATTTACAACATAAATATCCTTCAAAATTATAACTTATTGATCAGTAATGACGGAAATGATGTTGATACACTGAAAATAAAATTACCAGATTTATTCATCCTGATCTTGGATTTGGTAGAGTTCATGAATAATGGGTTTCAGATGATGAAAACCACATGTTTCATACATACATTCTACTAAATTGTTAATAAGGAACATGATTTTTATAGTAAGTGATACAATAACTTATTATTTTAAAAAAAATACTATTTCCTATTTAGATTATATGATGATCATATTAAGAAGTAGTTTTCAAAAATTACCCAAACATCTCTTAGAAAACATTAACAACATAATTTTCCATACTAGTTCAAATGAATGGTAAATTAATTATTTTATTATTTTACATTTTAAATCAACTCATTATTTTCTATATTTCAAATTTTTTTTCAATTTGTTTTGGAATGAAAACATGCTGATAAAATTAATAACAGATTATCTATATTTACTAAATCAACATAAAATATATTTAAATCATATAATCCATATGCAGTTACTGGTTTCCAATTACAAACAATTGAATATGGTGAATGAAAATAACAATTAATAGTGGTGTTTTTTTGAGAGTATCTCATCATAGAGAAATAGAAGTTGAATTTGTATAGAGTGCCATATGAAATAATTAGAATATGTTATCAGATAATGAGTTATGTAATGATGTTTAAATGTCATTGGTTTGATTTAGAGAAAGGATTTCATGTTCATATGCATAGTGGAACCATCAAAATTAAATATAAAATACTTCCTAATGTAAATAAACAATTTTTATTTTATCATCATGAAAATTAAATTTATTATTCTATTTATTATTTTTATCTGAAATAATTAATTTCTTTTTGGAACACTATAAAAATGAAATCCCATGAAAATCAGTTTATACAATGTTGGTTTGGTTATGTTGAAGTGAATGGAATTGAATTTTTTCATTATAGAGATCCAAATACATAATTCCTATGAAGAGATATAAAATAAAATATTATCACCCCTTCGGTTATGGTTTAACGGTGATGATGATGTTGATGATGTAAAAAATGAATTCAAATTGAAAATATATTGTGAATTTGAAACTATTATATAAATTAAGGATACTAGGAGGAATATGAAGATATTGACACCACCATATTTAAAGATGGGAATGAATAGGAATAATAACATAGTTATATATTGGTTATAGTAATAATTAATATATATTTAATAGTCATCATCAATTATTTTTTTAAAAAATTCACTTAATGTTTCAGGATGAATGTGAGAATTTTAAAGATATGTTCTATATCCTCATAGAGGCTAAAAATTCTAGTGATGAGCATAGAGCTTCATTATCCGACCCTTGGGTCGTAGGCGGTTCGTCAACTCAGAGGGTCGTGATTTTGTGAGATTAATGATTCCTGACCCTATTCATGAGAGAAGTCCACATATTTTTTATATATATTCATTAATAGGTATGGTCAGTTATTTAATTAAGTTAATTATCAATACCATTATTTTTTATTTATTTATCAATGTATAAATTATTTCATTATTTTTTCTTTTTTCCCATAGTTTTCCCACCTCTTAGATAGTGAAATTATATTCTACAAAATTAATTTTTTAGAGAATGTGTGATGTGTGATAATCTTCCAATTTATATTTTTCCCTATAAGTTTGATCATTAAATGATACATTAATATATAATTGTTTCTTTTTAAATATATTTAATTATTTAATTAATATTATTAATTATTTTTAGGTTTTAGGGTATACACTTAATAATAACATTAAAACATCTATTTGGGAAGCCTTGGTGGCCTACATGTGTGAGAATTTTTGTCATTTTTTAACAATCTATGTAAGATAGACATGAAGAAATATAGAGTTGCATTATTTTCATTCTTGTTACAGCCATCAAATCAATTACATCTCCTCTCAGGTTTTTTAAGGTTTTTCCTCATACTTGACGAATGATAGTTTTCAATAGAGATCAGAATTGGGTCAACTAAACTATTAGGGGTATGAGGTCATCCATAGAGATATAATTCATACATTTAGTACTAATCGAAAAATTATGTTGTATACGTTTATTTAATAATTTATAAAAAAGTTAATTTAAACAGTGTTTTATCTTATATTTATAGAAATTTGAGAAGTCTGATATTACAGAGTAAGATGTTTTAAAGATAATTAGTACTAGTCCTTACACTAAATATTTTATATGTGGTCTATATTGTCAAATTGTGTCTAGAAAGTGTTTTTTAATATTAAAATTATCAGAATTTTTTTTAACTATTTTAATTTCAAATTTTATTTGAAGGACCAATATGATACTAAGACTTCCCACACAAGTGACGAGATTCCGAATGAGACTGCGGGCTAGGACACTAATGCACTAGTTTTGGTGATACAACATGGATGTAGGAAACATAGTATACTTTAATGAAATGATTAGTGGTCGGTATCAATTCATTGTTGAAATAGGGTAGTTATGATCCTATTGTATTCATCATCAAGATCGACATAATATCGTGGAGGGCCGTATTCATCATTTGTACTACATGAGTAGAAATTATGATATCTTGATGAGGTTATAGTGACTCTATGTAGAGATCATGAAGATTTTCATCAACAACATGAGCAATAGTATGAAGAGAACTGTTAAAAGCATGAGCAACAACAGTAGGAAATCATGGAGTACATGTGGCGCTTGGAATAAAGTATATGGATGTATTTTTTTCCCACCAACACCTTCAGATTACACTCCCCTCCATAGTAATATATGTATTTGTTGACACATTTAATTTTATAAACATTTTGATGATGATATATTTTTAATAATTTAATTAATTGTGATATTAATAGTTTTATATATTATGTTTATTATTATAATTATGATGTTTTTTATATTCTACATTTTTTTAAAGAACATATTTTTTATTTTTTTATGATTTTATGTTATTTTTATTATTTTTAATTATTTATTTTTATTATTTTCATATTATTTATTTTCATTTTTATTCAATTATATTATTTTTTATAATATTTATTATTGGATTGATACCTGTATCACAAGAAACATTATTTGTAATGAGGAATAAATAGTGTCAAAAATGTAGACAAATATAAAATCAGTAAATGATTTCATGAACCGGGAGGGTCCCCCTTCATAAAAACAGTTGATTTTTTTTTGTAAAATATAGTTTTTGAGACACAATTTTTAGTTATGGGAAATTTTAAATAGGACCAAATCATAAATAACTCATGGAAAATATTTTATATTATAGTAGTGATCCCTTATTTATCACCATATTACCAAATTCTTTTCCAAAGACACAAAAGTGGGATGATCCTAGGTCATATGCAGCAAGTCGTCATGGAATTGTATTTTATTTGAAAAGATAATGATTCCTAAAAACCTTCCTTATTACATTCTAAAACCCAAAAACAAAATTTCTTCCTCATAATTCATTTGGGACATCAAACACTCATAAGAGATAAGATCACAATAACCAATACTAAAACTTCCTTTAAAGTTGATAAGTTGGAAACATAACAATTATACAAAGTAACACATAATTAGGTTTCCAATTTGGAGAATAGAGTAGGGAAGTGAATATTTGCACATGTGAGAAAATGTTAAATAATCATAGAGAGTGATAAAGATTACTAATGAAAAGAAATTGTGTGATCTAGAGAAATGTAACAATAAAAAATGAATTATCCACAAAATATGTCATTTATATCATAAAAATGATAATAATAAGGAATTTTTTTTCATGATTCTTTTTGTAAAATTTAAAAACATTTAATAGAATATATATTTACTTGATTTAATTTCATTTCATATGCACAAACATGACATCTGGTTATGACATAATGAAATTATATTTCATCTATTAATCCCTGAAATGAAGGTGAATTTGTTATGCCTGAAAAACAAAAAAAATCATATGATCTATTAATATAATGATAATTCATTCAGTATATATTTATTTATCCAAAAAATAAAAAAAAATATCATATGTTTTCAGATATGCATAAATCCTTATTTGGGGAGTTAATACATTAATCGTTAAAATCTCATTTGAAATTTAACATAACCCATTCCTTTAATGGTAAACCTTATAACCCATCCTAAATATTAAAAATAAAAAAGCAATATAATTTAGTTCACCAAAATTCTCAAAATCAGCTTAAAATTGACCCCATATATATAATAAATCTACTCTTATTTGTCACATACCAAACATGTGAATACCTTCATCATGTATTACATTAAATCATGGTAAAAAAATAACCATAAAACCTTATAAAAACATATATGATTCATTATTAAATTGATTATTGGTTGTATTTCGTAAACAAAAAATTTCCATAAACTCAATTCCTGATACCAAAATCTAGTTTTTCAACAAATAAATAATCTATTTCCAAGGAATTTTGTACATTATTCTTAACACACACTTCTATATCCGAACTAAAACCCATTTTTGCAACACCAAGAACATATTAAGGGTTACCTTATATTAATGTGACCTTTACATTAAAGAATTTTTCTAGTTCATCATTATCATTTAAAAAATTCATGAAAGTAATTATGGAAAAATATGTACAAAAACAACTGATATATTATCATATTTCATCGTTCGAGAATTACAAAACACTTCAATTATTTAACCTCCTTCTTAATACATAACGTAGAATTTCTAATCTTATTACATAATTCATATTTACATTCACATTTCATATATAGTTTCTTCATAATCAGCAACATATACATTAATCATAAAACCTTGATGATTAACTTCATGAGATTTCCCATTTATTCCTTATGCTTTCTCTCATCTGATACCAAAACAATTCCATTAGAAGCTATTTTCCATCTATATATCGATAGAATATGAGATTACATTTTTCAAGAATCCATGTAGGTAGACACATGAAATTTAAATAATGGATGAATAATTGTATTTTTATATGGGTCATACAAATATTAAATTCCTAAGTATGGAGGGTAAGACAAGTGTTCCCAAATTATCATGGTTAACTTCAACCATTATGGTATCTTAAGGTTTCCCTTTTTTATTTTTTTTCATATGTAATTCTAGATTATCATCCACAATAGTCCTTGTATTGGGGCACATTGTTAGAATAATTCCCAAAATCCATTCAATTGAGACACTGAAGAGTAAGTGGTTTATTTTGGGGGACTTTCTCATTATTCGCATCCCTAGATAACTTTTTTCCCACTACATTGTTAATCAAAATCTCGATGGCCATCCTTCCAACACATAAAACAGTTTTTATCCCCCTTAAAAAAATTTCACCATGGTTATTTAGACACATTGATCAAAAATGAAATATCTTATTCTTTTCTCCATTGGTTCTTTGAATTTCCATTTAAAACTACCTTCCTTTTATTATTAAAAAAATTATATTGATGAGAAATATCAATCTACCTTTTTATAAAAAGAATATAAGGAAGTTACTGAAAAAAATGTTCATGAACTCATCCTAATACATGGATTGAATTTTACCATGTTGCCTCTAATTCTTGATAAAGGTACACTATTTATTTACCTTACCTTCCATGAAATAGGCATCCAAAATTATATTTTTATGTTCTATAAAATAGAGGACAAAAAATATCTTTTCTATTGTTCAAATCCATTTCTCAAAAACTAGTGAATCCATTTTTCCATTTTTCGATCATTTGAAAGCTCATCATGATTAATGTATGGATAATGTTGTGTGGTCATAAAGACGAGATTTATCATTCCATCTCCGATAACATTCATTTTATCAAGAATACAATTTTTTTCATTTTCCATTGCATTCCTTGTTGACAGAGTTCCTTAGAGTTACATCTATTGACTAAAATAATAAAGCATGGAATAAAAATATTAATACTAGTGTAAAACCACATAATCATAAAACTTTATTTAATGGATGTCTAAAACATGACACCTTTTTTAATATATGACACCACAGGATTAATCTTGGTCAGTCATGGTTATCTTATGTTTAAATTTTTCATGATGGTTTTTAAGGGTTTCCTAATTTCCTAATCATATCCGCCATGAGTTGGAAACTAGGTGTGAAGTAATTCCCATTGTATTGAACCAGTTCTTGATCAAGTCTAGATCAATTTTTTGTTTTTGGAATAGTTAACATTATATATATCTATTATAGAGGCAAATCCACATGTAATACCGATACATGGATGTAACTTATTCAAAACCACTCTCTAAATCCATTAAAAAAATTCAATGACATTTTTTGGATCATTTACACATCATTAGACTTGTCCTTAGAGGCATATTTAGACAATACCTTTTTAAATATCCTTGAGAAACTCACTAATGTTTTCATATCATAGTTTATAATTATTGACTAATCCTTTCCATCAATAGAAACTATAGTGCCCTAGGCTTATCGTAGATGGATATTGCATATTTTTAGATGAATATTAAATAAATTATAAAAGAACATTCTCATGTAAGGTAATTTTATAGTGTCTTTAGATACATGGAATGTAGTCTTCTACCTTAGAGAAAGATCTTAAATGTTTCCCACATTTGTGTTCCCATTTTGTAATTATTCCTAAAAACATTATTCATATAATTGGGAAATAAAACAAAGGATATTATGACCTAAGATTCTATGTAAGGGTCAATGAATGGCATATTTAATCATAAAATAAACACACGAGAATGGGAACATGATCCTAAAATTGGAATATCACACATTGCGAATGAAGATCATAATCAAGAGACATGGTGTAAATATTTGAATTACATAAGTCTAGAATCATAATGAAATAAAATAACATGAGTAATGAGAGAATAACATTGGAATGATAAATAATATTTTGGAATAAAACTATGCTTATAAAAGCTTATGTCATGTTATTTACCTAGAAATTCATAACGTGTTAGTCTTGGGTTAACCAACTAGGTACCTACTCTGGGTTGGTGCTAACAACCTATGTTCCCTCTTGTTTTCATTCATGTTATAATAACCTATATACCATCTTTTTTCATACATGGACTAATAACCCATGTATCCACTTTTTCTAGGATTAGACTAACAACTTTAGTAACCACTTATTTTGAGGCTTGGTCTAAGGAAACGTGTACCCTCTTATTTTTTGGGTTGGGATAACAACCCATGTACCCTCAAATTATTAAGAATCAGATAGAAACCCATTTACCCTCAAAGATATTATTAAATTTATCATTACCCAATATATTTAATCAAGATATAGGTTTCAGTTGTCAAAAAAACAAATCATACTCATTTTATTCAAAATATCATACACATCCATAAAATCAATTCTCATGAACTGAAATGTCTGTCATCAGAATTTAATCGCAAATTAAACTATGCAAAATGGACATTTTTCATAATCAATTAATAATACAATAACTAGTGAAAATAATTGGGTTTCTAAGAATATATCTAATGGAATAGAAATGGTTTTCAAAAACATAATGCCATCAAATGATAAACCATTTAGAGAATTAATATGAATGGTACCCAAGCATCATATCCCAAACAATGAATGAGTATCACCAATGGAGGTCAAATTATATAGAAAAAAATTTAAAATATAATTTAAAAAATTTCATTAGTCAAATATTCTTTCCTATTTGAAAATTGTTTTTAGTACATTAATCATTTTGGAAACTTCTTTATTTGATGATAACATTAAAAATCTTTAACGAGAAATTTGAAAATAATTTAAAAATATTTTTCAAATATATTAAATTTTTAATGCCTTATCTTCATAAATTATATTAAAATTCCATTTAAAAAAAAATTGAAATCAATTTTAAAACCTATTTTTTTAGAAAAAAACATTTTTCCGACTAAAGAGACCAATATAGTCAGATTTTAATAAAAATAATTTCTTAATTATATTAAGTAAAAAAGAGTTTGAAGATGATAAAATTACATTAAGGTATCTTAAATATACATAGGTAGAGAAAAATCATGATAATTAATAAGATAAATATATTGTGGTTTTAATATTGGAGACTTAATCATAAACAAACCCAATAAATGGTGGGATTTTAACAAAAAAACGCTTACCACTTTGGTAACATTGAATCCTAAGAAATAGGAAGGAATAAAATAAAATGAAACATCTAATAATTATTATGAATAAATTCATTATATTACTTTTCAAATGGTCTTAATATAAACCTCATGAAATAATATAGGTGCATTACATAACATATTTCTCATGAAGGGAAATTGTGAAACAAATCTCTTACTGATTTCGTAAATTTTGTAGCATAAACCAAATGAAATATATATCCTAAAATATATATGTAAATTAGAAAAAAGTTTATTTATAATAATAATTATATACATTCTTCATATGTATATACACTACCAAAAATACAAGGTGGTGAATATGACATGTGTCTCATAGATGTTAAAAGTGAGATGGAAATCCCTTACTACTTGTATAACATTTTAATATTGATATATGTGATATAATAAAATCAATTTAAAGTATTAATATCATGAATTAAATTAAATTCCTGATATAAAATTTAATTGGGAAGTATATAAACCAAATAAAATAAACATGTGGTGATTATGGAATAAGACTCGCAGAAATAAAAGGGAGACTTGAAATCCCTTTAACTTAATTCTTGAATTCCTTCTCACTCATTAAAAACTATTATATAATAAATATAAGATTATTATAAATATATAAAAGAACCATATTATTATATATTATATCATATATGGTGTGATCATGAATTTATATTACATTTTTATAAACAATTCCACGTTAAATTTATGTTTTGGGTAATAACTGCTCTGTTTTTCATACATGTTTTGACATTTTATTCTTCATTACTTTTAATTATATCATGATTTAATTATCTTCATAATTATAACCATGATATAAATATAATATATATTCATTATATATTTATTTATTGTAAACCATATCATTTTGTGATATGAAACGAAATACAATGTTCGTGGAGATGGTAGGTCGTACGTATGCATGAAAGTTGTTTTAATTTTCATATCATATTGAAAGAATGTAAGTAAATGATATATATTATGTTAGAAATATTATTTAATAAATAAATATATATATATATCATGTTTTTTATTAATCCCATCCTCAATAAATTCCATCTAATGTGTGAATGAATCATGCTACTTCACGAGGTGGTATTCCACCGTACACAAAAACGAGATTATTGTATTCTAAAAAAATATAAATAATAAAGGTATGTGTTATACAATTATTTATGAATCATAAATACATCAGAAATATCAAATATAAACTATAAATTAATCATCATTACCAACCATGAAAGGTGGTAATTGATGAACAAACCACCTGATTTTGAATGGTTGTAGTCCTCCATACAGACGAACATTTATTGTTTTTTCTATTTTATTTAAGTGTGTGAAGTTGTAGGTTTTACCAATGAAATTAAAAATTATATGTCTATTAAATATAATGAGGCTATTTTACAATAATTATATAAAAATAATATATGTGGTTTTAGGATGAAATAAAATTAACACATTCATTGATGAATGTAACTACTTCATTGGGTATCTCTTTTGGGGTTTCCCAAAAGGACTTTCTTGGATGGATTTACTCCCAAAATAATGATTCTAGTATGAAGGGAGGGATGTTCAGAGTTTATTTTTGATTGCTTAGGATGATCCAAATGTCTTTATAGTTGTGATATGTGGGGTTTGGGGTGGGGGTACTCTTTTAGAGTGGAAGAGAATTGAAATTCTTGTAAATACCAAATGATAGACACTATTGGGAGGTATCCATTACGTATCATGCCTACAATAATAAACCATAATATAGTAAATATGGTATATTGAAAAAATATTTCCATAAAATGGGTTTCATACATGTTTTTTTGGAAATTTTACCCATATATTTAAAGTTTTGTTCCTTAGTAAACTCAATTTTCTCTTAATCTCAAGGATTAATTTTAATTATTTTCACTAATAATAATTGTAAAAATTTCAGTTGGCCTTATTATAAATTTAAATTTATACTAATTTGAAATATGTAATCAATTTATCCAAATTTATATCACATAATTGGATGAAATAAACTTCAAATTAATCTATTAGACAAGATGAGACAATGAGTTTTTAATGTGAAAAAGGTCAAAATATTGAAATATTTTTATATAAAATTTCAATTTTAAATTTATTAAAAATGGATACGTTGGGTTTATATAATTATAATTGATATAATTATACCTTAAAACCTAATTAATATATAATTTAACTATATATATAATTAAAAAAAATGCATTTTTCAATCATAACACTATATTTCACACTATTCTTAGAAAAATGAATCTTTTTGGAAAAATATAAAACATTCACCCTATATTAATTTTGAAATTCCTATTAATAAAATTAAATTTATTTTTTAAATATAATTTATATTGGTTTCAATTTTTTTTTCAAAATAAGTGCACCATTAAATGATGGCAAAACTATCTTTTATAAAAATACATCTTTTTATGTGTAAAATTGGATTTGTTCTTATCTCTTATCTAGAAAACACATAAGATGACTGTAAAATATTTTATGAAACATAAAATATATATATTTAATTAAAATCATTCATTAAAATTATTTTTTTAATTTATTGAGATAAAACATGTTTCTTCATAGAAAAATTGTTTTTTAGAAAAGAAATTTATTTATTTTCAAATAATTCATACTTTCATTTCAAAATAATTTATTAATAAATAATTAATTCTGAAAACATGAATAAAAAATATTATTATAGTTTATTTTTCCCTTTTTATTCTATCAATTCCAACAAATACGCAAAAACTATAAAAATATTTCAATAATACGTCATGTTTCATTTAAACTCATTGTTGCATATACCATATTCTAAACTCAATGTTGTTTTTAGATAATTATTGACCTAGTGTATCATAGAATGAAATCCATCACATTATTTAAATAAATTGAGTAAAATTAATTCTTAAAAACATTGGGTTTTATAGTATTCCTCCGATATCCATTCAAGCTACCATAGAATCAAAACAGGTATCACTATCCTACCCCATAATTATTTTTTTCTCCATTATAAAATATAAAATGAGTGTTTGATATATGATTATCCTAGATCCATCTAAAAAATATTTTTTTCAATAAAATATTCATGATCGGGCATGTACATTCAATTCTAAGAAACATTAAACACATCATTCATACATCATTATCATGGATGTAGGACCAAACAATAATCTATAGTCACGATACACTCCGAAATTTCTAACGGTCTAAAAAACCATACCACTATTCTTCCTTTCATCTGCATCCATAGATTCCCTAGCCAGAAATTCACCCATAAGTAATCATAGTCGCACACAGTGAACTCAAAGGGTCCCCTCCTCCAGTAATCCTACGGTCACTACCTTCTCAGAGTGGTGGTCAACCACCACATGACTAATAACAAATATTTAAAAGTCTCATAAACCATTCTCATCCCCACCATATATAACACACTATCCTCACTCCAGTATAGTGATGAACACTATGGATAACCATAGAGAGCCTTAAACGAATCTATCTAAATAGAATCCCAAAATCTACTACTGTATATTAATATAACCAATGAAAGGTGATCATAAAAAAACCTCCAAAATATAGGATGCGTTCATGTGGGATATCATCTAATATTTTTATTATCCTCTGCAATAGAACACTAGTTTGTATATGATACATTGTACTCACTTTTATTTTAGTACTTAAAAACATTTTCAATACATACCAAAACCATTATGCTTAATACATTTCTCTGTCATATAAAATTCTCGAGTGAACTTCATTAAGGAATAAAATATCCCTTAAATAAATCTTCCAAAATTCACCCCTAAAGTTATTATGATGGATCAAAAAAATGAGAAACTTTCCTCAACTAATCAACTATCACCTCAACCACATCACAAATGCTATTTTTATGGGAAACCACATCATGAAGTCCTCTATAATGTCATCTCATATTGACACTAGCATAAAAAGTGGATTAATCAAACCAATAGGACACTGATTCTTATGATTTATCATCTATAAGGTACGACATTGTGAGATAAAAAATATGATGTACCACTTTATACATGGAAATGAAAATTAACATCAAATATCATGGTACAAATCTTTCAACCCTGGATTCACTACCCATTTTGAAGCATGAGATTCTCTCAACAACTCCATCATCATGTAATTTTTCACAACTACGCTCCCATGGACATAAATCACATAATAATTATCTAAGGACAACCATAGAACTGAATGTTCTCCGAAAAAACATTCCTATATCACAACACACTTGATATATGACTTTTGGTTTACTTTCAAATAATTTAACAAATAAGATGTAATAAACAATGGTACAAAAATAATAATACTCTAATCCCATACTACATCCACTATCCACTCATCCAACAAAATAATCATAATACATTTCTCAAATGAAGGTCACTCTCCAAGAACCTCCATCTCTGGTGATATCCTTCTTAGAGAATCATCAACGAAATTACCCTTGCCCATATAATAGGCATTCTCAATGTCAAATGTCTACATGTACATATCTCAAAATCTCTAAAAGAAATAAATCATGTAGAGAGATGATATATAATATGTTCTTAGGGAATTTATAGTTTAAAAACATCTCCATGGAGAAATAATGTCTCCAACACTTTAGGGAATGGACTACAATATATATCTGCAAGTCAAGCATCATATAGGTCCACTCATTGGATCATAGATAACATGTCCCATATGAATCTACCAAAACCCTCATGCATTAATATATCTCCCAATCCAACTCTTGATGCATCACAATAAATTGTGTATCCAATCCTAGGATATGGAAGTGTGGAAAATTTGGTATTCATCAATGTTATCTTTATCACTATGAAGGATTACTCAAAATAATATAAACACAAAAAATTCCACATTTTCAAGGAAGTCACAATAATGGGTGCCCAAAAGTAGGGTATGGCATAAATAAACTAAAAATAGTACCCCCAAAATCCCAAGGAATCTCTTAATCTCAAAAAACATTCCTGGGATGTCTCCAATGTATTACAAAATCTACATTATCCAGGTCCACAAAAATAACAACATTATATGTTATATAATTTTGGAACCGCACAAATGGAATCCAAAATCCACCCTTCAAATTCCTAGCATAAATTTGATTCACTAGAAATTTACTCAATACCAAATCTATGGTCCTTTCAAGCATATTTTGTGTCTTGAATTATTTCAAATAACATCCATGAATACAACGATGAAGGAGTCAAGATATGGATCTAAAATTCTCTTCCTGAGTCCCAAGAAAACCATTGGAAAAATATTCAAACTAAAAATATTGAAAAGATACTCATATAGACTATATATACTCCTAAACATTTATATTGGAATGTCATCAACTCTAACCTGCAACTACTAGAATCCTAAATGAACTCCAATCTAGGAAGCACACTAAGATCACCATAATTTATCAAATAGATCATTATTCATAACTGTAGATTACTTGTCATTCACCACAACTTGATCAATATTTTGGTATATCAAATATATTTATGGTCTCTTGTATAACTCTTTGAAAAATAGTTTTGGATCACCCAAAGATTATGAGATCGGTGTAACAAAGCTCTTGCCTCTAAATAATCAAAAAGTTCATTTACATCCTTTTTAAGTTTTCTTTCCATATGATAATTGAGAATTGAAATAGGTTATACTCCAAGAATGAGTTATTAGACAAACTCAACTCTTATATCATGTGGAATACTTGATAAATCATAAGTGAAAAAATCCAGATAAATTTACACTAGTAGAGGGAAAATAGATGGAGATATTAAATACTCTACATGAAGTTTCAAGATGGTTACTTGCACTGTATATCTCTTTCATTGCTCAAATGTGGTCCCATTATTCTAGTTTCAACATCCCACAAATCAATCATCAGAAAATTCCCAACCTTATGTGAAATAAATGATAACCACCTCTTATAGTAGTTTATGTGATAATTAAATCATGGGAAGGAGTCCATTCTAAAGATCATATTAAATCATTTCATCTTATGCATACTAGAATACCATAGATTACCATAATTAGATTCAAATATTGAATAATCTATAAACCTTTGGAAGCTATAAACATATTTTCTAAATGTTATGTCCTAGAAATTAAATATATAAGACAAATTAATAATTAAGTCAATTTCTCCAATAAATTGAAAAAATACGAAGGAATAGGAAGAACCAGTATAAAAATTTCATGTTAAATTATTATTGGTGATTATGATTCAATCTCAAATGGTCGATGGTACCTCACTACTATTAGACAGATTCTAGTCCAATGTTTACATGTAGTCTGCATCAAATCAAAGCCCATATCCCAGATATTCATGACTCGCCTGGGGAATCATAGTATGAGGGGTCAATACCTACTCTTGGGGACCCCAAATAGTCACAATGATTAATGCATGTGTCTAACTCGAACCCTTGAATGTTCTTTTCCATGATTCTATCAACCATAAATGTGACTGAAGAAATGTCTTTCCACATCATTGTCACTAAATTCTAGGATCCAATGAATCCTTGTGGTAATGTTAACTCTTCCCATAACAATAACATTATTTAACACTATTCCCCATATATGGAACCAAATAATGGCTACAATGCACCACTTTATTATCACTATTCTTTAACAACTCCACAACCATAACATTATTACTTCCAAAATAATAACTCATTCCATCAAAGGATGGAGAACCCATTAATCCAATATGAAGTGGAATAATACATACTGCAGAGTTATCCTATAAAAAATTCATGATAATGAGATACTTTGAAAACTCTTAATTGTATGAAATTGGGTCAATATTCATTACATAGTTTTAAGAACCTGGTTTTTGGCTATAATAGACTTTGAAATATTCTTAGTGTTATTCCAGAGTAGCACCTTCAGACGGCGTGTGATTCCGAGACCCGGTGTGACCGGAATTAAATTTTTAGTGCGTTCACAATGGGAATGCTAAATAAATGGTATAACTCCTAATTGGTGTTTTGGATCAGAGATCCGAGTGTACGGATGGGTCCTAAATGAGTTGTTTACCCTAGGAACGACATAAAGCATGTCAGATAGGTTGGTCGTGACGTTAGAGGAGCTTAGGAGTTCGGGAGATTGGACTGAGTGCGGTGGTCATAGTTAGGTTCCAGGTGTGGGATTCTCCCAGCTATTTTACTTTTATCCACCTGTTACTGGGATGTGGCACTTTTCTGGTTGGGCGCATGTTTTTTCCCTTTTATTTTCAGTTTACCTTCAACATTTACCATGTACTGTTTAGACTTCGATGCACATTTGTGGTTTTTTATAGCTGTTATTACTTTACTTTTCTTTTTTACTATGCATTGCTGTATTGATTTGGCTACGTTTGAGTATAAAGGTACTTAGGAAAAGGCCTCCTCGATTTTTTTAGCCTTCGGTGCTTGTCGCCAGCCCCTGGCCTATGGAGGCGGTCTTGGGGTAGTTGTGGCTCGATCCCAGGTAGGTTCGGGTCATGACAAAGTGGTATCAGAGGTGGTTCATTCCTTGGGAGGCTGTTCGGAAGTCCCTAAAATAATAGGAATTGGTTGGGATTTAGGGAAACAATTTTAACGTGTCTCGAGAGTGGCTCTCAGGCCAGGGAGTCCAGTGATGGTGCAACGGCTGACGTATGCATTCGCTTGGACCCTGATAACCCGCTTGTCGACTCGGCATGCTGAGAAACTCGTTGTAGGGAAAATTGGTTTTTGCATCACATAGGATCGAGTCCTTGATTGTCCTTCTTGAGTCAGCTCCCCATTATTGTTACTATTATATACACATATGTTCATCTATCAGTGACACTCCTTGATAATATTCAGGATGCTTCCGCGAAGACAGCCATCCAGGATACCGGCTTTGGTTCGTGATGACGACTCTATGAGCTACAAGGCCTCAATCCAGGACCCATCATGCAAGTACCTTCCTCTTGGTGGGATGGTAGCAGCACCCCCACCTGCTGAGCAGGTGTGAGTTTCAGCTGAGGAGACTGAGCTTGAGCATAGGTGGAGCGCAATCCGTGAGTTCCGGCGTCGGAGACCACTGAGGTTTTGTGTTGAGTTTGACCCTCAGACAGTTGGGGTTTTGCTTGGGACAATGTTTTGCCTCTTCAGGCTTGTGCAGACACCGGTAGATCTTATGGTGGCTTTGGCCTCCAACCTTTTCTGCAAAGCAGCTGAGCATTGGTGGAGTCTGGTGACTCAGTTTCTTGATGAGTGGTCGCTTTTGGGGAGTTACTTTCAGTTATTGTTTCATGAGGAGTTTTCCGCCTTCTATTTACACTCTATATCGATTTGGGAGCTCCTGTAGTTTCAGCAGGGAGGGATGACGGTGGCCGAGTAAGCGGCTAGTTTCTCAGACAGTTCACTCTTTTACCCGGACATAGTCCACGATGGCAACTTCCCAGCACAGAAGTTTGAGCAGGGTCTTCGCTGAGAGATTCGTGATGTCATAGTACCCTTGGTAATTTCCACTTATACCGGGGTCTTAGAGCATGCTACAGGGACATAGATCTTCCTGTCCCGTTCTGCAGTTGGTGGTGGCAACAAGCACGATGGAGCCGAGACGTCTGCCTTAGCTAGCGGGTGTCGGCAAGCAGAACCTTGACATAGGTAGATTTCCGATAACCGGACTCAGGGGCGTGGTCGTACACTATAGTGGTACTGGAGGGAACCAGTGCATCCTGGAGAGAGTCGGTGTTATGCTTGCAATTAGCGAGGTCACTTGGCACGGGACTGCCCGACCAGGCATGTAGAGAGCTTTGGGCAGGCAGCAGGTGCACCACCACGATAGAGGCAGTGCAGTGATCAGATTAGTTCCCTGAAAGTTGGTTCTTGCGAAGGAGTGGGATGATCTGGTAGTGGGGGATGACTTTACGAGGCCTTCCCATCACCACCAGGTGGTCCACGTCAGGCTCCGGGAGCTGAAAGTTGGGACCATGGACAACCGCGAACTTTGGATGTCTACGATCCTACAGAGCATCAAGTGGAAAGAGGTATGACCTATGACTCTACAACTTTTTGCAGTATAATTGTTAGACTCTGTGTGTGAAATGTTTTTCTCCCTGGTCTTTGCTTTAGGTGTTACCAGGGTGATGCAGGGCGTTGGTTTAACCTTGTGTCCATGGAACCATTATCTTCAGTCGATGGTAGAGACTCCTTCACCTATCGAGCATGTAATAGAGTCCTGGTCATGGGTCATCGAATGTGAAATCTTGCATAAACAGATATCCTTGGGTGTGTCATCATATGGATATTATGAAGGAGGGAATCACCGGGCCTTGTTCTAGGTGCGGGCAGTGATTCCAGTTGAAGCGTGCGACGAAGGGGTTCGGTCGGGGAGGTGAGCTACCCCCAAGAGACTTCGGGTCATTTGAGACCATGCAAACGGATGGCGAGGTTCCCTACTGCCTTTCCCTAACCCCAAGGACGGGAGTGGGTGCAGGATGTCTCCCACGTGACTCACCCGAGAAGAAGAGTGCATGCTCTTATGGATGACATCGGCGAGGCCAGACCTCGCTTGAATAGATAAAATCCTTTGGTATGTGTGCGGTGGCGCATAATTGAGCATGAGTTATTATGGGTACGGAGGAGCCAGGTGTGGGCTTAGTACCCTGAGTAGTCCCCTGGTTTTGCTTTTCGGGGAAAAAAATCTTGAAGGAGGTAATAATGTAAGAACCCGGTTTTGGCAATAAAAGACTTTGGAATATTATTAGTGTTATTCCAGAGCAACGCCTTCAGATGGCGCGTGATTCTGAGCCCCGGTGTGGCTGAAATTAAACTCTCAGTGTGTTCACACTGGGCATGACAAATAATTTTGATAACTTCGAAACGATGACATGGATCAGAGATTTGAGTGTACGGAAGGGTCCAAAATGGGGTTTTTACCCTAGGAACGACATAAAGCATATCGGCGCGAGACGTTGGGACCCCTCGCCCAGTGTTGGAACATTAAATGGATAAATTAATTAATTTATTTATTCGTTTAATGGATTAAATATAGTATCTCTTAAACGGTGTCTTTGATTGAAAAACTGAGGGCACCGTTGATTTCGGAGCATTCCCTTTACCCTAGGAGGGGTGTAATTTTCGCAGGCGCGGGCCATTTGTGAAAAATAGCCCCAGGGGCATTTTCGTAATTTGGCTGCCAGGAGCGTTGAGTTTTATAACTTTGGAATGGAGTCTCATATTAAAATTTTGAGACCGCGGTTGCACTCGGGAGGTGGTTTTTACCCTAGGGGAGGCTTAATCTTGACCGCGCTGGGGGTTTCAGAAGTGGGTCTTTTTGGGAGGAATTCCTTAATAATCTTAAATTCTATTTAAGTTCATTATTTTTCCTCCCATCTCTCTCATTTCTCTTTGAAACTTCTGGAGGAACCTCCTCTCCCTAAATCCATCATCCTCTTTCTCCTCCTTACCAATCGAGGGGCTTGCGGTGACAGTGACGCTCGATGTGCGGCAAAGCGTCGGGCTACACCCATGAGGTTGGGGTTTTTCATTTCGTGTTATAATTTCAAACATCCCCTTTGAACCCAAATTTCAGCATTGAATTGTTCTTTTTTTGTTGAGAAAATCCGATAATTTTGTATTACATGTTCTAATCTCTTCGTTGTATGTTTCAGTTTTAAAATCCGAGTATCGAGGAGCTCGCAAACGTCCGTCGAAGAATGCAGGTGTAAGGGTGTTTCTCGGTGGTTTTGGGGTCTCCGGCGAGCAGATGACAGTAGCGCGGGTCTTCCAGGCGGTGGCGGACTCGGCTCAGGTAGTGGCACAGGGCTGCGGGCGAACTCGGACGGCGGCTAGCTGAGGTGGAGAGGCTGCGTGCGTCAGCTCAGCTGGCTTTAGGGCGAGGCGCAAGCTCACGGTCGAGTGAAGGGGGTCGGCTGAGCGTCGGCGGTCGAGCGTGAAGGTGGAGGTCAGTTGCGGGGTCATCGGAAGCAAGCGATGTGTTGCAGCGGCCTCAGGGTAGCGCGATGGCATGCTATGGAAGGCGGTGGAACCTAGGCGACGACCTCAGGGCTGCAGAAAGAGACAAGGACACGCCACATACGGGTCCTGTTGGGCAACGGAGACCGGCCAAAAGGACGATCGGATGAGGAAGAATGGACCTACTCGGGTTTGGTGGCTGAGGCGGGCCGTAGCCAGTGGGCTGTAGGGGGTTGGACCGGACCTGCGGCCAGGTCACGGGTCGGCCGGTCTGGACCAGCCCATTTTGGGCCCCCTTACGTTCGGGGGCTGTAACTCTTAAACAACGTGTCCGTTTGATGTGTCGTCTGCTGCTGGGGGACCGTATCGACGAGGTGGCTCTTTTAAAGTGATTTTATGGGTTTTTTGGTTGCGCGCCTGAGTACGGGTGACCTGAGGGGCTTTAATTTAATAATATTAAATTTTTATTAATGTGTGACGGACGAGGCCCGCGAGACGGATGTCCGTTTGACGAGTCGTAAGAGGCGCGGTGGCCCCGGAGCTGAGATGGTCTTTCCATGGTTGGTTTGATGCCCTTGCGGTTTGGTTTCATTGTTCGGTGGCACAAAAAAATTTATACGAGTAAATAATTAATTAATTATCGCATCAGACCTAACTCCTGCTTGGGATGTCCAATTGATGCGCCATCAGCGGCAGTGTGACCCTAGTCCTCGTGCATAAATTTTGAGATCCTTTTCGAATCACTCGTGTTGGAGGCAAGGTGCGGGCCCCACAGGGCCCAGAATGCATGTTTTACATTGAAACACCACTTTTTCACCCAACATCCGTTTGGGGTGTCTGAGTACTCTTTTTTGAGTGTTTTTCCAATGGGATTGCAAAGGTGAAATCCGCCCTCTTAAATCTGGGTCTGAGGTGTGGGCCCTACGGGGCCCTGTTTGCGTATAATGCAGAAATTTGTAACTTCTGCATCCAGAGTCTGTTTTAGGCACTAACAACGGCATTGTGACCCTAGCATCAAGACGATGTAGTACGGGGTGGTTTCAAGTGCTAAAGACGGTGGTGACGCATGGGCCCCACGGGCCATCTTTTACGTTGTGAGCAGCGTACTACGACTTTTTTATCGGACATCCGTTCGGGGAAAAGGAATAGTCGGTTTGATGTGTTTTTCCTAATTCATCACAATGGCGCAGTTTGCCCGACTTTTTTCTGGATTGTGGTGTGGGTCCCACATGGGTTCGGTGCGGTGAATAGTACCTTTTTCACCGGGTGTCTATTTTGGGCGATTGAGTAGTCAATCCTGTGTGTTTTTCCAAGGAGATCTTAGTAGTGTGATCAGTTTGTTCAGTTTTGGGATTTTTGTGTGGGCCCCACGCGGGCTGGCAATAGTGAATAGTACCATATTCACCGGTTGACTATTTCGTGTGAGTATATAGTCTATCTTGTGATGTTTTCCGCGAGGACTACAACAGTGTGATCCGTTTGGGCATGCAGAGCCTTGTTTGTGATCTTATTAAATGTGTAAATATGAAAGGTCATTAGTCGGAGGCTTCTTTGGGTGTACTACGAACCCACGCATGGTAGTGGTGCCAGTGACACCCAGTAATGGCGGGTGCTGAACCTATATTAGGTGGTTTTGTTCTAGAGTTGATTAGTTGCATGATACTCACTCCGTGTTCAGTTGGCCAGTGTTGTACCATCCAGTAGATATTATCAGAGTAGTTCTAGGTTTACCCTCTAGTAGGGCTAGGAAGTGGGCCGCCTGATGATGTATTAGGGTTTACCTTCTATTCGGGCTGAGCAGTGGGTCACCCGATATCATATTATGATTTACCCTCTAGCAGAGACTAGGTAGTGGGTCACCCGACGACTCTTGAGTGTCTACCCTCCAACAGGGCTAGGCAGTGGGTCACCTGTTGTCTTGTTCCAGGTCTACCCTCCAGGAGGGATAGGCTATGGGTCTCATGTCGACTTATTTGTGGTTTACCCTCCAGCAGGGCTGGGCAGTGGGTCACTCGTCGACTTCTTCCAGGTATACCCTCCAGCAGGGCTGGGCAGTGGGTCACATGTCGACTTATTTCAGGTTTACCCACTGGCATGGTTGGGCAGTGGTTTTCCTGATGATGTATTAGAGTTTACCATCCAGCAGGGCTGGGCAGTGGGTCGCCTAATGATGTATTAGGGTTTACCCTCCAGTAGGGCTGGGCAGTGGGTCGCCTGATGATGTATTATGGTTTACCCTCCAGCCTGGCTGGGCAGTGGGTCACTCGATATCTTATTATGATTTACCCTCCAGTAGGGCTGCGCAGTGGGTCACCTATTGGATTTTCAGACTCATTCCTTCCCACTAAGCTAGTCTGTGACTTTTCTCCATGAATACTGGAGTGGGACCCTTGGTTGTACGGGCCAGTGTTGTGACAACTTGAATTTGAGAAGACCTCTCGACTACAGGGTAGTGACAAGGTGTGGTTTGACCTAACCCATAACTCTCAAGTATGAGGGGCACTTTTCCCTCCTAGTCGTGTCCTTGTGATGCGACCTAAAATCGTGCGGGTGTGTCAGTGCTGCCCAAAGCGGAATAGTGTCGAGGTGCGGTGATTTGAGCCTCTTGGCTTGCAGTTCGGGGCAGTTGTGCAGGAAGCTGGGAATTGATGGTGTTTACATCTGAGACTGATGGTGACTTACTTTCATGGGCTGAGCTATGGGATGGAGATCCCCTTACAATCTTATTTGGGATTCTTTATTGAGTATATGGATATGTGTATTCCTTGTTCCAGTACCCACATCATGGGATTGGTTACTCTCATTCCAGGAGAGGCGAAGATGCACAGGGTATGCCTTGTGCTTTCTGTGTCTAGCTTCTCGTGGTTGGATGGGACTACTCTCTTGCTATAGGTAGCGAAGGCTCGATGGGAAATTCATATTCTCATCGTTTCTAGCTCTTTGTGTTAGGATGAGTCTACTTCTTTCCTCAGGTTGGGTTGATCTATACTCTTTACTGCACTCTCTATTGTAATCCTTTACTATTCCCTGTTCGATCTACTACTCACTCTTCGGTACCACCTTTGTTGCTCCCTTGAGACTTCGGGGGTATCCTAATGAGTATTTTTATACTCACCACTGCTTGGGCTTTGCCCACACTTGGTTTGCCCTTGCAGACGACGGACAGGTCGGTCATGACGTCAGAGGAGTTTAGGATTTGGGGAGATAGGACCGCTTGCGGTGGTCATAGTTGGGTTGCAGGTGTGGGATTCTCCTAGCTGTTTTAATTTTATTCACATGTTACCGGGTTGTGGCACTTTTCTGGTTGGGCCCGTGTTTTGACCCTTTTCTTTTCAGTTTACCTTCATCATTTACCATGTACTATTTATAGGTCGATGTACATTTTTGGTTTATTTATAGCTTTTAGTACATTACTTTTCTTCTTTACTCTGGATTTATGCATTGAGTGGGCTGTGTGTGTGTACAAGTACTTAGGAAAAGGCCTCCCCGAGTTGTTTAGCCTTCGGCACTTGTCGCTAGCCCCTGTCCTATGGAGGCGGGCTTGGGGTAGTTGCGGCTCGAGCCCGGGTAGGGTCGGGTCGTGACAATGGTATCTGAGATCCATGTGAATACCAATCTCAAACATCCTCAATTTTTTACTTAATTCTAATACAGTATATGAGTGATAATGAGGAACTATATGAATAATCATTAATGGGAACATACATAAATAATCCCCCATCAAATATATAATAATTTATACTGTCAATCCATATTCATTTAGTCTAGAACAAACTCCATGAAGAATAAATCTAGAATGGAAGTCTATATTAGTCCTAAAAGTGTTTCATTCTTCTTTATGATATTGCAACATCTGAAGGAAAATCATTGATGAATATTAATTATGAGAAACTATGTATAATTATTAATGTCAATTAATACATAGATAAATGAATAATTCTCTATGAATGAATTAGGTTAATAAGTATATATTTTAGGGATAAAGAACTATCAAGATAGATCTCGGTGGTTTTTTATGCTATGTCAAAGTACATATATTTTAAAGTTACTCAAATTTTATAATATGAAATTATCCAATGGAGGATTTTTTCCAATGCCACAAGACATTAGTCTCTCTAGGAAGATGTTTCCAATAACATAGGTGGATATTGGAAGAATTAGTAGAATCCATTATGATTCAATAGTTGGAACTTTCTTGTATATCATTTTATGCACTAGGTTTGATTTTACCTTTACCTTAAGCATAGTGGGAAGATATCAAGACTGTCTTGGAGAGTTTCATTGGGATGATGTAAAAACTCTCATAAAGTATTTGTGACGAATTTTTTTCTATTTTTTGGAGGAGTTGAGGGGATAGTATTTAGGTAATACAATAATAATAATTTCAAAATAGATCATGGATATGTTAATTTACTATCAGGATATTTGTTTTGTCTGAATAGTTGTGCATGGAACTAGAGGAGTTCGAATTAGTCTGTGGTGGACGACTCTATAACAGAATCCATGTATATAGAATCATCTGATATAGATAATGATATATTTTTGATACATAGTTTTTATCATGAATGGTATTGTTTTTCAATGTGTGGATCCTATTATAATATAATATGGCTATACTATGATAGTTGTACTTGCCATGGGTCCCAGGTTACCCCAAAAGACACAGAATATACATCAGATGTATCATCTATTGATGGATTTTTCTCAGAGATATGAATTCACAATTATTAGAGTATCCATAATGGATAATATAGTATACCCCCTTACTAAATCCATATATAATTATAAGCACCACACCCATGTGAGAGTTATCGAGTTGGGAATTGCTAACAGTTGGATCTAGTGCAAGTAAGAGTTTTGTGGGTGGGTTCCCAAAACCCAACTATTTAAATACTTTGATTACAATTACATGTTTACATTTTTAAATATACATGTGATTATTCTTATGAAAATAGTTTTTATACTTATTCATCCACTATTTACATTGTAAATTTCTTAGATTACATGACTTATATAAAGATTATAACTGTTACCAGCTATGATGAAAACCTCAAAATATAAAGACAATAAACATAATCATGTATTATATCGTCTATATATATCTTTATAATAAGAAAAATATGATTTATAAATATTATGTGTTTGGATTTATAAGCATCGAGGCTTAATCTAAGGATGTTTTCACATAGCGACCATGAGTAGATAAAATCATGAGGAATGATCCTCTAGTAGAAACACCACATGTTTTATGTGTCCTTGGTTTTTCCTATCTGTGAACATATTTTTTGGTCTATAGAATCGAGATCTTTATCCATATATATCAATTAATAGTGTACATTGATTCTTGTAGAAACCAAAGCCATTGAAGTCGTGGTGTTGTATCTATTGTTGGGCGCATCATGAGTGGCATGACATTGGTTGAACGATCAAGATAGAATGTGTTTTTTCTGATTTGAGGAGGAGATATCTCATGGGACCTGGTTGAACAGGGTAGCATTACCATAATTAAATCCATTTCCATTCTACAATGAAGTATTAAAGTACAGTAATTTCATTAAATATCTAGAAAAAATGATGATGACAGAAGTGTGAAACCTTTTCTATTAGTTATTATGTGAAAAATATATTATATTACACAGAACGTGTTTATAGGATGTGGTTATAAAAATTACATTTTGTATCTCTAAAAGATAAATGATGGGGTTCTATACTATTCCCTTTGTTTTTGGGTTGGACTCACATCTATGAAAATAAGGACCTAAAGGGTAACACACCAAGTGTATCCTCAAGTACCACCTATTATAATGAATAGATGTTTGGAACAGAGTGGGCCCCATGATTGGGGGTCATTGAACATTTGAGTGTGAAAATTTGAATGTAAAAATAATTAAATTAAATTATCCAATATTTGATTAATTATGATTGAATTTATTTATTATCGTATTGAAAATTTTGATCGTAAAAGTGACCCTGAAGAAATAGAATATTTTGATGGAAGATAGCATGATCATGGTTCATTAAATTATTTGGGTAGCTTATTAGCCATGTTACTAGTTCCTATTTTATCCGGTAATATTTTATTGTGTTACAAGTTAGTTAAAAAATATTTGTGACCATTAAGACAATTTTATTATCTCATTCATGTGTAAAAAGGACTAAAATGAGGGTCATTACCTTTTAGGAACCAAGGTGCAATTTTGGAAAGTATAACCTAGATGTTAAAGTTCATTTTAGCGTCTTAAATTGGTATATCCACCATTTTGGTAAATTTAGTGAGAGAATATTTTATTCTCCTCTCCTATAATGTTCAAAGACAATGATTTCAAAAGAAGAAAATTTCAGATCGATCCCTCTTTCATGGTTTATTCTGCGTTCTTCAGAAGATATGAGGAACATCCTATTGCTCTTCAATTTCTCATTCTATCACCCAAAAAACAAAGACTGGGGGTCTAATAATTGTGGATCACATTTTTATGATCTTAAGGATTCTAGTATTGGTAAAATTAGAACAAAACATTTATATTGATTAAATCAAACAGAGGACTTCGATCGAACAAGGTACAATTTGTGCTTTTTTATTTTTGTCATGATTAAATTGAATCACACACAATCCTTTTAAAAATATGATAATATGGTTTATGAATTCAAAATTTTTAACATGAATCCAAAAGAAGAAAAATCAAATTCTGTGTCTTTTGTGCCTCTATTACTACATGAGTTCCTTCAATTATAATAATAATTTTTTAAGATTATTTTTTTATATTTAATTTTGTTGTTTTTGTTTTTTAGTTGAATAGTTAAATATACTAATATTACAAAAACTGACACTTTTAAGGAAATATCATAATTAAATAAAGATATTATATTTTGTTATATTCTTATTCATTTAATTAAATATATTTTTATGTAAAATTAATCATTTAAAATTATTATTTTTTATTTATAACACCGTTGTAAATCATTTTGGAATCATAATTAACATTTTACTCAATAAACTGACATATTATCTTATATTATAAATAATTGTATTATTCACATATAGAATTTAAATCTCAAAATAACTATTTCTTATTTTAGATCATCATGATAATATATTTTCTTAATTAAAAATTAATTTTTTGGTGTCAAATTATCATTACTAAGATTTAAGTTAATGATCCTGATAATAGTAAAACAATTATTTGCTGAGTTTTTATATTAATATCATGTATTTTAATTTAAAAAATTTAATTAATCACTTCTCAAAGGATATTGTAAAATAATATTTACACTTTTATTTAAATAAATTATCTCCCAATCCGTTTGTAATCAATACTAAATAAGATTAAGAACACTTGGTGTTGAATATAAATTTTTTCTACAAATGTGTTTTTTATATAAAAAATGATATAATTTAAAACATAATTATATATTAATTCTAAAATTAATTATATTTAATGAATATTAAATTTTGGTTTATCAAACCCAAATGTATAAATATGGTTTATTTTATATATTTATTACAACATAATTTATTTGGGTAAAAAATAATTTCCCTGATAAACATTTATAAAAACATGTTTTAAAGTATATTTTTTATTATTTAACAACCCATAATCACCAAAAATTATATTATTCATGAAAATTGGATATTTGTTCCCTTTAAGGGTTTAATGATATAATTTTAATGTAATAGTTATTCGCAAAAGTTCCCATTTATTCACTTATAACATGGTACCCATTAAAACCTTCATAACAAACCCTTTACATCATAATATTTGTTAAAAATATTCCATTATTATAATATTATAATTCATTTTCATGTTCATTATACTGTATTCAAAATTATGCTTCCAAATCCCCATGTTTCCAAGGATACTTTCAGGAAAATGTTCTAGGTAGAAATATTGGAATTACTCACTCCTTACTATTTATTATAAATATTTCATTACCAAAAATAACCTAATTAATGAAATATGATTACCAAAATATAATTTGTATAATTTTATGTTCTTAAATTAATTGAAAAACTATTATTTATTCATTTTCAAATAGTTAGAAAAACAAAATAATTTTTACCATGTGTTTTGTAGAATTATATCTCCACAATGTAACATTTTTCATTTTTCATATTTATTTTTATCCATTTCACAAGACAAATAAAATATTAAATTCCAAATAAAAAACATAAAAATAAATCATGTAATGTTATTCTATAAAAATCAGTGTACACTTCCTCAAGCATAATCACCCATCAACAAAGAGCATGTTTGTCTTTGAGATAGTTTAAGAACCTACTAGAATAATGTTATAATACCATGTCAATTAAAAATATGGTAAATCAAATAATAATATTTTTATAATATATAATAAATTAAGGATTTTTTATTTATATAATTGTAATATAATGTATTTAACTTATTTTTAAATTATCATCTTTATTCATTAAAATTACTAAAATAGGATGACACTTATTCAATCATCATGAAAAGATATGAAATATATATAATAGATAAATATAATAAGATAATTAATTTTCCATATTAAATTAAATATTTAATTATTTATTTCCAAATTTGGTATCTAATAAAGATAATTTTATTATTTAGGATTTCAGGTTTATGCACACAAAGAATTAGGAACAATGTTATGGTTTTTTGTAGCAGTTTTCACTAATAGAGACATATTTATTATTAGACACCATCTTTTATTTTTAATTTTGTATCTAATATGTCGATAATATTATATTTCATAATTTTACTATAATTCATGATATTAATTTTTTTATTCCAATTTCATTCATTCATGGTCTCTTTACTCAATAATTAAAAATGCGCAAGGGTTTGTCGTCTCCAATTCATTTCATTGAGATTATTTTGTATAATGAACATAATTTTTCATATGATTTATATGTTCACTGTTAATTAATAAAACCATGAAATATAATTAATTCATTGTTTAATATGTTCAATTTCAATATCCCACTCATTCATGTTTTTTTAATTTAAATATTACTTAATTTATAACTACTTGTTAATCGAGGTATTTCTACTTGAGTATAAATTCTTTAATTGATTATGATATTATAATCTCATTTCGCCTCATTATTCATTTTCTATATGGTATTTTCTCTTATTCTCCAGGTAATTTAATTATTTTCATCAGTAAAATCATTGTTGATCAAATACTTTCTAAAATAAATTATTAACAATGGAAAAATAAATCATCTTATTTTCAATAGATCATTTCTACCATATCCATATTTTCCATACCAATATATTTCTCCTCCATTTTTGGGAAATATAATATGAATTATTTTCGTTGATCATATTAGTTCTATTTACCAATTTTAATATGAAAAATCTGATACAGTTTTTATTATTTTTTAAAATAATTCTATTTAAAATACTAAAATATATTTTTCATCCTTTTAAAATGAAATATTTTTCACTCTATGTTTTCCCTATAAATCTATTATTTCATTTATAATATAGAACAATTGAAGATATTGTAATACTTAAAGTTTTAATATATCTCAAATTAATTATTTCCTATTTTTATAAAAATTAAATTTCAAAATAATCCAGTAACCTTTTCACTTAAACATTATTTATAAAAATATGAAATGAAAAAATGGATACATTTTCACAAATCATAGTTCCCATATTATTGAATATTCATTACAATTTTACATGTATTTAAAATGGTAAATTATTATTCCATTATAAAATGATTTTTATTTAAAAAATTCATGTAAAATGGAACATTTTCTACATTAATATCAATGTTAAATTATACAAGTCTTCTAAAAGTGTTAATAATAATCAAATTGTTTCATTTTATATGTTTTCAATAATATGTAATATTAAATATCTATTAAATAAATGATCCCCAATTTCTTTTTCATTTCAAATTAGATTAGATTTATATCCAAAAATTGTCTTCCAATTTATTACATCTATGAAAAACATTTTTTAATTCCATTAATTAAAGGTATTTCACCATATTTCCTTACATCAATTAATTAGAGAATTTATTGACATAAATGTATTCACTTTATCTATATTTTTTTCTATAATATGGTTTATTATCTTAATATAATTTTATTTAAATATAATTTTAAATAATTTCATTTTATAAAACACAATTATTTGATATTATCTAGTTATGATTATTGATGGACATAAAAATTATTTCCTTTTTTGAATATATTTAAAAATAAATTGAATCCCATTTTAATTATATGGGTTCTCTATGATGTGATAAATAAAACCCATTTTATTCCCACGGGATATCTATTATATTATTAATGATTAAAATTTAATTATCACTCATTTCATGGTATAATGATTTTTGTGTAACTATATCCCCTCTAATTTATTATTTAAATCTCTCTATATCCTTTGATAATTAAGATAATAGGGTATGGTATCATCACACTACTATAAAAATCAAGTAGTTATGGAATCTACACTATAAGGGTCATTTACTAATTCCTGAACAAAAGTTGAAATCACGGAGTATTGCCTTCTCCACTATGGGAATATAGTCGTGATTCCCAGTAAACTATGGGAATTAGGTTATAATGAATGTTAAACTATGATATGGGAATTAGGCTATGAATCCTCCTCACCTATGGTATGTATATCTACACATATGGTTGTGTCACAATTATTTGATTGCTTTCATTATTGGATATGGTATATTACCTTCAAAATCCTATGTGTATTATTATGAACATGTTATTCTCTAATGTATCATGTCAATTAAGTCATTTTTACACACACTTTTGATTAATGTGGAATCTTATACATATCCATATTCAATGATTTATGGACTCTTCCTAGTTGTGTATAACATTCATATATATCATAATTACACATATATCCACTTATTTTTCCAACTTATGATCATTGATTGTATTAACATATGTGTACCCTTACTAAACATCTGAGCTCACCCATTTATTATATTTACATTTCCCTATATTATGTAGAAATGGAATATATATGATGTTTACATAAGAGTATATATCTTTGAGGATTTCTCAAAGATATCATAGTCTTGTTATCAGTTTATTAGATTCCTATATAGTGGGAAATATATAATTTTGACTAAAATAATTTGGTTTTTTTAGTAAAATATTTATCATAATTCTCTAAAATAATAAACATTATAAGATCCAATAATTGTAAAAATTTAATTATCCTGAAATCATGGCTGTGTATCAAATCATGTGTGTTCATGTTATAATTTTTAGCACCAGATTTGGAATTTCATGTCATGGGGATCCTTGGAACCCGATTAATGTTTATTGATCATCACAAAAAAGCATATAGTGAGAATTACATTGGGGATATTATTTCATAGAATGAGACTGATGGTCCAAGAATAAATATATATCCCATTTAGTGGGGATTAATACAAAAATTCTAAAAAATGGTGTGGTGGAAGAACAATCTCCATGATTGGTTATCCTCTAAGATAAGGACCCAAAGAATAATATAGTTCAATATAATGTAAAAGGGAATATGACAAGTATTTTAATGTCATATGGTGAGGATGTTGAACATGCGGTTTAACAACTTATGGTATGGACTGAAAAGTGTTTTTGTAGATTTTATGTTCATATAGCTTTGACTGATGGAGATAGGTAATATTGTTTTTTTAGCATGGTAGATAAAGAAAACCCAATAGGAATAGAGTTGTGAAGAGGATCTGTACTACAAAAACCTCATAATAATTTAATTCATGTAGTTTTAGGTCCTGTTGCTAAGACAATAGGTGGTGAGATATTTTATATAGGCAATGGGTATGTAGAAACATTTAATGGGGCTCCTTGAACCAATTCTTTTACAGGAAACATTGGGAGGAGACGTACACATTTTTGGTCCACGAAACAAGGATCTCAAGTGTTACGATTTATACCTAACTTAGAGAAGAAACCCTCAATGTAATTTTAGTGTCCCAAAAGAAGTATAGAGAGTACCAAAATAATGTAAAGGGGGTTATGTTGATTATTTACATGCATTTGGGACCATGATGTACCTACCTAAAGTGTTTTGATCATTTTTTCCAAAATCCACTAAAAATCAATGTAAATGTAATCCATGCTCAATCTGGGAAAAGGAATAAAATGATATTACCGTCATTTCATGATAGTGCCTAATGGGGTAAGATATTCCATAATTGGAATACCAGATTAACCACTAGAGGAGAAGCAAAAAAAATTTCTACTCAAGGTAACTCTACATGGTCGACAAGCTCTATTAATTTGCTAAAATGAATGAGGGGGAACACATATATGATTTATGTTCTACTAGAAAATAAAGGGTTGATGTGAAGTAAATTGGTAATTCATGTATCTTAGCCACCGAAGCAGTGAAAAATAAGTGTAGATTATTGTTGGAATTTTTCTTGGATACATGTATTACTCCACCAAATATATTATGATTCTAAAAAATAATGGTTGTGTTTTTACCATGGATTTGAAAAATAGTATATTCATATTTAATTAAACAATCCTCTTGGGTATATCCCCTAGATGTTATTAGAGTCATTGGACTGATGTTCGTTTATTATAGGGGAGCCCATTCATATATGAAGTAAATTGGTGACCCAAATCGAGGAATACCTAATGTGTAGAGATAACAATAAAGTGATCATCTAGTTGTTTTCAATACTCTAGGTGTTACACCATCATTCATTTGATGAATTTTATAGGGGACCTTAGTAAGAAAGTTTCAATTCCATCTCTAAAGAGTACCATCTTACTAATGTCATGTAATATTATAAAACTCTACGATAGATTATTGATCATCGAAAAAATATGGGGAAAAGACATATCAGTGGTGGTTGAGTATAATACCAATGATTCATGCATCATTATGCATATTATTATATGGGAATAAATCTAAAATGTGTTCATGGAAATGGTGTAGTAGGATAATGGTGCTAGGATGATGGGAATGTCTACTCGAGTGAGGATGAATATCCAATTATTAAATTTCAGTCATCAAAATAAAATTCAAGTTATACAATTTAATTTCATCTGCTGAGGAATATTATTTGTGTATATTAATTTCATAAAACCATGATATTTATCCTACTATTTAAAATCTTATAATTAAGATGAATAATTATTATTTTAGCACTTTATGGTGAGGATGTTTGGATTAAAGCTTAATGTCATACTATGATGATAGATGGCTATGTAGTTTTGTGTCTAATAGGTGGGTCGATTAAAGAGAAATGAAAATCATACAACGTACTTCATAAGAAACCATATATTGGTTGTGGTGTAGGAGTATATACAATTAAAATAATCATTTTCAATGGATATTTTTATGGATATATTCATTGAAGCCTTAATACATGATATATATAATATCTATTTTGATAGACATGAAAATTATGAACTTCCAAATAAATAAGGTATATTATTCTAGGTTTCCTTGAAATATTATCCATAATCTTATTAACATATCATTTATCATGTTTTTTCAAAATAAAAAACATTTTAGAGGAGATCCATTATTGTGATGAATTTATAAAATTTCCATCGCATTTACTCATTGATTATAAGAACATCAGTACAGAAAATACCATTGAGATACATCCTAATAGACTATATAAATCCACTTTCATTTGATGGATGGGTGTGTGCGATTACATATTCTCGGTCAAACCTCTCTCGAACCCAAATATCTTGTATTATTCCATCTATTCTTGGTGAAGTTTTAGCACACCATATGTGAAGAAGGACTCCACTCATATGATGAGTGATTTATTCATTATGTGAACACCTATGGAGGTGTGAGGTATTTTTAATACATTTATATGATCATTAAAATCATTTTATGTAGTTTCAATGACCCTATAAGGTGTTTTCTATGATTATTTTATGCATGTTTACATATGTTTTTTCATTTATATTTTTTTATATTTTTCATAATTCAATCCTGATAGATTCTTTTAAATAGATTAAATAATTTTCAATGATTATAATAAATGTTATTAGACTTTTTACAGTTATTAAAGGGGTATTGGAATGATCCCTTGTGTTTTATATATGAAATAATTTACTTAATTACAATCCAATGTGAATAAATATTATCTTTTTTCTATATAAAATGTTTTGGGGTAAAATAGAGGACCCCTACAAAGAGGAATGCTCAAAAACCATCAGTCGGGATTAAACATTTGGTGAATTATTATGAGTAAGGATTACAACATATTACCATTACAAATCATCATTCTATCTCTAGGTCATCATGGGTTACCCTGATGCAGAAGGGTATTGTGTAAGGGTCATCATGGGTAACAATTACAAAGAGCATTATAGGTAAGGGTCACCCTAATTTACCCATAAAAAGATATTTCTATATGAGGTTCATCTCATATTTTCATTATCTATATTGGTTTGTACATGGTTCATTAATACTTACCCTTATACATAGTGGTATATGTAAGGATCATTAGTGCTTACCCATACATAAAGTATACTATATAATGGTTATCACTACTTTCTCATAGGTATAAGTGTATGTAAAAAGGTAAAAAAAATTACCTCTATGTAGGCCACCTCTAACGAATCCAGGATAACTACAAATAGGAAAATTTTACCTTTTTCAAAGACATCTATTGATATTTCAATTTTTTATAGATCCTAAAAAAGTTTGTTTTAAGAATATTTTAATCTATAATGTTCTTATAAATTAATTAATTGTATATTTTTTTATTATTTATATAATTGTTTATGAATCCTTTATTTATTAAATATTCTAGATATAGAATATTAATATTAAAAATAGATTTTAAATGAAATATATGGCATGTATAATGTTCTATAAATAAAAAATTTTATTTATTAATCCAAACTGTAATTTATCACATTTTATTAATTATCTCAATTATTCTAAAAATATGATTATATTTATTTTATTAATGGTTTAGGAAAATATAATCTGAAATGTTCAAAATAAAAAATTATATTTTAAATATTATTTGTACTAAATAAAAAATTATATTCTATTTGTTAAAGGTTTAAATATGGGTGGACTATTTCATATTTATATTATTTAAAATGATTACATAATAGAAAAGATATTATAAAGTTGATTAAATTTCATGATTACAACATTAATATAATATAATGTTATGTATAATGTTTTATATGAATGGGTTCATTTTTTATTGAATCAAAAAATGTTATATAACATATTATAGAAATTATTTAATGGGTTTATAATTATAAAAATTCTTATATATTGATTTAATTTATTAAATTTTCTTAAATTTTTATCTCATGTTTTATATTTTAATTAATTATTCAGTTAAATGTAACTTTTGAATTTATTCATAGCAATAAAAAATTATTATTTTAAATCAAATCCGTTGTATTTAAAAATTTAATATGCTTCTAGGAAATTGAGATTTTAATTCAATGCGAGGAATGAAAATAAATTTTTAAATGATGTTAATATTTTGAGTTTAGTTATTGAATATATATTGTGGATATTAGTTTTTTAGTTATTTTTAATTGAATTTACTATTGATAAATGGTACCTAGGTATAGGGACATAGGGTTAAACTCCATATCAGATTAGAAGTTGGTGCCCAATCTAAAAAATAAATTGGAGTAGATGTCAGAACAATGAGAGATTAGAGAAAAACATAAAATCAAGGTCCCTAATTCCTGTGAGATGATCACCCTAAATGAGATCACAATGTTATCAATTCCATCATAATTTTTTGGACATAGAGAGATGATTCAGAATGCGGTAAGGAAATCAAAGGAAGGAAAGAATGCCTCAGACAGTGTGGCATGTGTGAGGATGAAATTTATGGACATGGTTAAATCCACAACCAATCCCACCTTATCCGATTTTGATCTTCCTCCCTATGGAGAATTATTCGAGAAGGGTAGGTCACACATGTATCTAAAAATAAGGATGCTATGGAGGAAAGAGTGAACCTATTTCATTACCCAATCATTACAAGAGTGTACATCCAAAAGGGTGAGAATACTTGAAAATTCACTAAAATGACCAGGATGATTACTGAAGTCTGGGTAGTTGGTGATGGTAAGATGATAGAAATGGGGTGAGTGTATTTTCACATTGTTTTCCTCTTTAATGAAGACATTTTAAGGTCACATATCTTTGGGTTAGTTCCTCTATGACCATGCTTTCTATAAATTCTTTTGTTGGATAAGAATTGTTACATGGATATGATAAGTAACACATAAACAAAAATTTGGATTCTCATATGAATGCTAAATTGTATATATTGGCATTAATGCATTTAATGGGACATTGCTCTAGTTTTGGGTAACCAAATTAGGAAGAAAAAACAATCCAATAATCAAATCTATGACTATTATGTGAGGATACTAGTAGAGATTTATATGTCCAACACACTTTGATGAGGATGTGGTGTTAACCAAAATGGATGACACTATAAACCTTATAATTCAGTACAGGAAGAAATAGAAAAATTCACATGATGTATGTTTTTTTGGGTATAGGATACATGAATACAATAGAGATAGAGGAATCTTTTTTTACATTATGAATGGACATGAAACTTCTTAGTGTAAATGGTGAAATGGAAATGAAAAATTTCACTCCCCTAATTTGACATTAAATAATGTTTTTGGCCACTCAAATATGTACAAATCAGGAAATGGTGGTGAACCTCTTGAAAAACATGCCCCCAATAATTTAGGAAAACCTGAAAATTGAGGTGATCCTCATACAAAATTACCCTCTTCAATGGTGATAACCACTATGAGAATACCAAGGACGTGAAATATTCCCTCCCCACTGGCCAAAACCATACTAAGTCCCCAAATGATGGGAAATATTCCCAATTGGATAAGAACATGGTCAAAATGGGGAATTTCCTCCTAGAGAGAAATCATACTATTATTAGGAGTTCTAACCATTCCCCCTCTCCTCACATCAGTGACGCCCCTAATGTAAACAGACATACAACTAAAACCATGGGTGACTCTAGACCATATGGTACACAAGTTAATTTTTCTATAGGACCATGCACTAATAGATATTTGGAGGATCTGTCAACCTACTAATCCAAGGAATATAATGTACTAGTTGGGAACATTCCATACATGGTTGAGACTATATATGAATGATTATATTTCATTAGTGGTTAGGATTCCTAAACTCTCTAGAACCTTACATGTACAGATGAGCCTTCAAATGTTATTATTAAGGGTTATGTATATGCTTCAATGAATAGACCCTAGGGACCTGCGTAACCTAAGTATCAATTGGAAATCATATATTTATCAGTATAAAATAAAAATGGAGTACCATGCTAGCATGTAATAGGATGGTGTACCAACAACTAGGGGAAAGACCCTAAACTGTTGAATCAATTGTATTTTTCATTCCAAGGTATAGAGAACCCCCTAATGCCCAATTCCCTTTTGTGCTTTATATCTACCAACAATCAGTTATATATTGGAATTGCATAACCAGAAATAATAGTTGAGAAATGGAAGGCCTTCAAATAGGCCCCTATAGGATATCAGTTTATAACTTTGAAATATTTGTTTTGTAACATGGACCACCTATGGGTAATCAGACATTAAAGTGATCGTATTTATACACATAATCAAGGAAATCAATGTATAAAAATCACTTTTAATAGCCTACACCACACAATCAAGATTTCTCTCACATATTACACGACATCAAATGTTAGGAGAATGGAATTACGGAAGGATATTGAAGCAATGTTTAAGAATTTTACTCATAAGTGGATGAATATGTGTGATTTCTTCATAATACTCAAACTAGGAGAACAAACATGGTCATATTGATGTAGAATAGATGCAGCTAAATTCTTAGATTTCATTGGTCAATGTAACTTTTTTCGGTTCCAATTTATAGAGAGAGTTTCACCTGGACCATGTACACATTAAATAGACGTCAAGCCAATAATATTGAGAGATTCATCATTCCAATGGTTGAAAGGAATATTGTTAGTGTTATTTGAGGATAAAATCTCCATAAACATCACTCTGACCATAATCCCATAGTTATGGAGATCTTTACTATAGAAGGAACTGCCACACTTCCGTTTCATTTCAGCAATGGATTGGTCACAATGTTTGGGTGTAGAGAGATCATTTTGGAGTCTTGGAAGATGGATCCCATTAGAATCCCTTTGAATATGATTAATTCAATATTAAAATACACTAAGAGGCTTCCTAGGGTGTGAAGAATGTTCTCCATTACAAAAATTAGCATTGATATTATGAATGAAGAGAATCAACTTGCTAGCATCCAGAAACAAATTTAGAACCTGAATCATCCCTCCACTGAGGAAATGTAGGCACATGAAAAACTAGAAGACCTACCAAATGAGTAGGAGAGGCTGGAAAGGAACCATTTCAAAGTGAAATGAATGAATGAAGGGGATAGAAACATATATTTATTTCAAAATCATCATAGGGAGAAGATAGAATAGATATAAATAATTTAATCATCATCAATGGACCCTAGTAAACCTCTAAACAATATGTATCAAAATAAATTGATTATTAATCTTGTGACCTCTATGTGGATGATGAGTTGGAAAATACTTCAATGATGATTTCTAAAATAATTCCATGCATTGATGATCATCATAATCATAACATTGTTAAATAACTAGATAGGGAAGAAATCTTGAATTCATTGTTTTCCCAAAACATGGAAATCACTCAAATACCATATAGATTTACAAATATATTTTTCAAGGTCTATTGGGATATCATAAAATATGAAATTGTTGATGCAGTAAGGGACTAAAATTTTCATGATTATCTTCCCTATGGAGTTAAATAAAATTTCATTGCTCGGATTCCCAAAAAATAAAATGAAGTTATTATAAATAACATTAGGCATGTGACCCTAGGGAACACTACCCCTAATGTCACCTGAAAAATCATTGTATCTAGGATGGGGGAAATCATAAAGGATCACATCACTCTAAATCATTATGGGTTCATCCCTAGAAGATTCATCCAAAATTATATTTTTAGGAAATCATAATGTGATAATATCATGAATAGGGATGATGAATGAAATTTTGAACATAAATTTAACATTTCTAAGGCCTCTGATATACTCCAATATAGTTTTCTGCACAAAATCATCAAGATCTATGTCTTCTCAATCACTTTTTTTATAGTAGTCAGCTTCCTTCTCTCATATGGAATGTTATATATCTTAATTTATCGTACACCAAGTGGATACATTTAGTGCACTAGAGGTCTGAGGTAGGGAGATCCACTCATAGGTATTCTATATGCACTGGTTATTGATTATATGAGTAGTTGAATCAATGATCTTTCCCAAGTCATCCTCTATAATCAAATAAATGTAAAGATAAATTTGCTTCTACCATCACAATAGTTATACATTGATGATATTATCTTATTTGGGAAACTGTCATGGAAAAAAATTTCATCCATTAAATCCCTTTACAATATTTGTTATGAACTATTGGGGAATCCCATCATCTAGTAAAAATAATTTTTAATTTTTGGTTAGAGATTATCTGTGGGTAAACAGAACATTATTACATGTAACGTAGGGTTGGGAAGGACATATCTCCCCTATAATTACCTAGTTTTTCCTTTACTCTTGGGAAAGGTGATAATACAATTCCTTAGAGATATCAACTCTGAAATCATAAATTAGCTTTCCAAAAGGAATGGGAAGTCCATGTCACAAGACGGGAGGGTATTCCTGGTAAACATGATCCTCACTTCTAAATTTGTATACTATTTCTCTATATATTTGTGGCCAATATATCTTGTTAAAGAGTTGAAAAGAATTATTAAAAACATCATCAATACTAGATCTTTGAATAAATGGAAACTAGTAACTATTTTCATGGAAGGAATGTATCAAACCCATTGAAATTGGGGGTCTCGGTATAACGGACATCAAGATATTCAATGACAGTCTGATTGGTATGGTCACATGGAACATATTAACAACTAATGACCTATACTATGAATTAATTATCATTAGTTTCATAAATGGGATTCTATATGGCCATCCATACTACACTGGATCATCAGTGTGGCCCTCATTCATGTTATCATTCCCTAAAATTATGCAAAGAACCATGTGGTTGATCAGTATACAATATATTCTCTATTTTTGGAGTACTTGTTGGATTTTAAATCATCTCAATGAAATTTTAACTATCCCCATTGAAAAAATATTGATGAAAATTGGGGAGTTTAACTCACATTACAACAGCCTTAACATTGTCACGGTGCAGGTTTCAACTGATGTTCATTACTACACATTGATGGATGAGGAAAATATAATTTTGAATCCCAACCCCAATGGGAAATTCAATGCTATGGATTTATACAAGATGAAATTTTATAATTCATCAATGGTCCCAATGTGGTTGTCTAAATTTAAATCCAACTCCACCAAGCCCTATAGGTTCAATCATATATGGATAATATTGTAAAACAAGATGTCAACTCATGACTAGCAAAGTATAATTGGAAAATACATTGTTTTGGCCTGTCAATTACACCTATGGGTAGAAGGTAATTCAAAAGACCTTTTCATTAGTTGAACTTATGCAAGGGATATATTTAAACAAATAACATACATTTTTGGTCTTGACATTGATGAATATGGGTTGATGGGGTCGTACATGGAGCACTTCAGCACTACAGTAAGTAGTGAATAGTTTTGGAATCTCTTACTGGATTCTACATGAACTATTATTGTATTGAACTGGAAAGCACAAAATGTATTATTTTTTGAGGGGATAGTGACTTTGACACATGATGATATTGCTGATAATCACAGAGAGGTTCATGGAATAATAAAAATTTAATGTGGTGCAATGAAAAGTAATTTTGAGGACGTAAAAATCCTTCAACTCATTAGTGTTATTGGCAGAACAAAACCATTACTTGTTCCCTAGTATGTATGGTGTAACCCTCGATTGGAATGAGGATTAATGTTAACGTGTATAGTGTCTCATCTAGAATTCTAGGAACTTTGGAATGTTTGGGTATTTTCCAAACTCAATATGTATTTCTCAAGGGTTTTTATCTCTAAATAATTATTTGGACTTCCTATGAAGCAAAGATATGGGTGATGATATATGACATTATACATTCATCCCATAATCAATTGATTTTCTTGGATTGAATCATATTTTGACAATGTTTTTATGGAATTTAAAGCTATGACCAGGAATGTCCCATGGTATCTCCTAGTAAAAAGTAATGAGTTTATCACATAGGCTACCAATTTGAATCTGGCCATTTCTCATGATTATATGGTGTTGAATTAGGCAGTGGATATTCTCTCAAAGAGGTAAATCATGGATATAGGAATTACATGGACTTTATGAGCTTCTAACTACTATATAGAACTGGTGAATGGGGATATGCAAGATGTGATTTACACTCTCCTCTTCAAACTCCCTTATAACTCCTAAATTATTTTCTTAATTTTTATTAATAATTCTTATGATCATATTTATTCTGATCCAAGATCTTTTATGTTGGAAATGAAGAGGTTCTTATATCAATCACTCCAAAATCAGTCTTGTGGAGATTCTCAATCTCATTTAACTCTATAATATTACATGATATGTTTTTGTATGTTAGGAATATGATGATTTTTTATATGAATTAATATGGTAAATTTTTTTGGAAGTGTTACACTAACTAGTGGGTTTGAAATAGTGTTAGACCTCAATACAGTTTGAAAATATTAGTTTGGTAGTATGAATAGGATTCCGAACTAAATAAATTGGAAAATGAATACTGAAAGGTGGATAATATGACATAACATGATGAGATTAAATACCATTCAAATACAATGTGTGAGAATTCATCCAAAATGGAAATTCTAACGAACATGGTCATCGTACCATGGGTGATATTGGATTCACCTTGTTATCTAATTGGTTATGAATGTTTTGGGTAACATTATATTGGGGTGCCTAATAATAATACATTAGTAATGGAATATAGTTGGTTTATCTATAATATGGTTTAGATAGGTAGTTTTTTACTCCACAATAAATGGTAAAAAACGTTTATGATTTCTTTAATTAATTTCTCTTATATATATTTGACATGATAAATACTAATGTAGTCAAGAGAAATGGGAAATTTGGATCTTGAAAAACTAATGTATTTGAGATAAGGATTTGAAAATTTAGGGGGATCCTATTTAATAAATATTCATATTAATTGATTTTTAAATCAAGAGACACATCAAATAAAAGCCTCTATTTTTGATGAATAACATCGTCAACATTAAGCTAAAATTTTGTATTTATCTTTTGAAGTATAATCTCAATGTGAGATTCTATAAAGGCTTGTTATTTAAGTCATTTTCATAAAAAATAAAAATAATCTATATCCATGAGCAGTAACTCTTTCTGGGTAATCATGTGATGATGTTTTTCAACATGTGAATATTGATTCTTATAGAATAATATAAAGATTCACATAATGTTTTAAAATAATTAGAGGCTAAAACCCAAGGAAATCAAAGTATCTGGGAATATACCTGATATTATATATTACATCATTAATATATTAAATTTTAGAATATAATATCCAATATAATTGGGTATGCAAAAAAATATTCAATTCAGTTCAATGTGTTAATGATTTGGTAAGACTAAATAATTCTCTACATATTATTATAAAAGTTATATATTATTAAATATAATGTTTGGAAATATTTTTAAATATATAAGAGTTCTGAAGATGATAAAAAATATATGTTTACACTTTGGTGTTTTCTTTCATGTAATAGTTCAATGCAGTAGTTTTGTTGAAAAAAATAAAAGCTTCAGACATGGGTAAACATTTCATAGGATGTGCATCATATAATTTTTACATTTATAAGTTCATGAAAATAAATCTTATTTAATAAAATGCGATGGATATTTTTATTATACATAATTTGGGATTTCTTTTAATTCAATAATAAACTTTAAATATGGAAAAATCGATTTTTGTTTAATTGATGAATTCATCATATATATATATATATTTATGTAAATTCTTTACCAATGTGATTTAATTAGAAAAATGTGTACCTAGTATTCTAAATAGTTATGGAATATATTAGAACTAGGAATATAATGCATCAGTTTTAAAGTACTTTGTATATAAAACTGAGAAAAAATAAAACTGGAAGAAGAGAATTCATTTTAAATGTACAATAATGTTTCTCATGGATATTATCATGGTCAATGAAACAAAGGGTATTTATGAAGAAATATTTATAAATTCCACGGTGTTTCCATTTTTTGTGTAGGGGTTATAGAAACTAATACCTTAGATTTTAAGGGTATGTGATGCTGGAAATATATTTTATAACATGTTGAAAATATAATTGAGTAATAAATCAAATGTATGAACTGATAGAGTTATCGTATTCAATAAAATAATGAAATAAAAATTTTCACATAATTAATTTGAATTAAATTGAACATAAATAGCACAAATGAATATATTTAATGGATATATATCTTTATCCAATATCTCTTATAGGATTTATTAATTGGTTATATAACATAGAGTTATTGTGATAAAAAATTATAGAAATAATATTATACACCCGGTTTATGATTCAATGCTTTGAAAAAAATGTATTGTGAATAAAATTATAATAAAATTATTAATATAGGGTAATTTATTTATACGTATATTATTAAAAATATTATGGTATATAATTTCATCTCATTATTGTTGTATTTTAATGAAAGTCATCTATTATTAAGAAATCATTAAAAAACATTTAATACCATATATGATATGGAGATAAAAGTTTTTTATATATTCATCATAATAGGATATATGTTTTATTTTCTGACACCAAATAGATGGCGTATCTGAGCAAGGTATTATGAACATAAATTGTATCTATCAATGTAGTTTGTTTTTAATTAGAATTTGAAAAAATAATTGTTAATAAATAATTAATTATACCATTATATTATTAATTTTTTTCACATCATATCTTAAATAATTTATGATATATGACGATAAAAAAATTTAATGAGATATATTTAGTAATCATGAATAAGTGAACATCCCTTTTTTCCCAAAGGGTTAAACCTATAAAATACCAGTGTGTTTTTCACTTAATATCCTAATAGTTTATTATGATATGATATGGAAAAATAAAAAAATAACTAGTAACATTTAGTATCCATATTAATGTGAATAACAATTGTTTCTATAAGGTTTATCCTAGTAATGATTAAAATGTGAATTTCTCTAAACATCACAAAATTGATTATGGTATGCAAGTAAATAAAAATTTATGGGCTAAAATTAGTTACTATAATATATTATAAGACATTATATCATAAAAGGGTTGAGGATATCATGTTAAAGTAATAATTCATGAAATTTCTCAAGGAAAACATTTATGGAATTTGTACCAAGGATGATGATGATTCACATAGAAATTGTTCTATATAGAAAATAGATGTTGGAATCATCACATTTAATGTTATGATGTAATTAAGTTCGAATATGTCCAAATAGTTGAAAATATTGGAATATTATTATGAAATCTCCAAAATATTAAAATTATCTTATTTTTTTTGTTTGGTCAAAAAATAGTAAGTGGGAGGGTTTAATCAAAGTGTCAAATGAAGGTGTGGTTGGAAATACATATGGTGTAATGAGTTAACAAATCCCTTGATATTATAATACACATTAGGATGATATATAATATTATCATAGGTGATATGGTATATTTTCTATTATGTTTTGTTATTTAAGAATATTAGTAAAAATTTTAGATAATAAAAATATACCATATTAAAGAAAATATCCATGTTAAAATGTATCACACAAAATAGACGTTTAAAGTGATTCCACAGACCAATTAGGCCACTAAAAGTCATATCAGTTGTAGTCTATAATTAGTTTAATATAAATATATTTGTTTTCAGTTTTTTCATATCATATATATATATATATAACATTAATACTTGATTAAGATTTAGAATTTTCACAGATATAAAGATAGTAGTTATCAAAACTGGTACCAACATAGAGGTTTTATTCAAAAAATAATAGAACAAGAATAAGAAATGGGAGATATGTTAGGGAAGATATCCAATAATAATTTTGGTATAAAAAATATATAATATTTTCAAAGAGGAATTGCATCTATATATGTCAAATATGTTGATAATGATCATCTTGGATAATATTGTCCATGTTGTGAATAGTGTGACTCTATTGAATCGATTGAAGACCGCTATCCCAAAATTAAAACATAGTTGATGAATATTGAAATTTAAGTTATCACTCATATATTGAGTTCATCAAGGGGCTATTGTATAAAGAAATACATATGATATTATATGAAGATGATATTTAATAATTATTAAGAGCATGGTTGAAAAAGTGTATCTCTCTCTTCAATGAAGTAAGAGGTATGGAGAATACCCAAATTTTTAAACAAGGAAAATTACTCAAGGATGATGAATTATTTCTAACAAATTATGATGAGAAATATAAAACAAGAAAATATTTTTAAGGGAAGATCCTTTTAATGGTATGAAGTAAAAAGGTAATCATAGATATCAAGAATTGTCTATTGGAGAACAAAGATAAAAAGTTAATAGAACAAGAAAATCATTTACATGAAAATAGAAATATTTATGGGGGATAGATTAAGATGATTATGATGAATTTTTATGAAAGATTATATTAGTTCAAGTTGAGAAAAATAATCTCAATTTACTTTTTCTTGAGTTTTTGTTTTAAATAAGAAATCTATAGGATACACATACTCATTACTAGAACACGGAAATGAAGATGAGGGTTACCAGAAATGTTTTACATATGAGTAATATATATAAGAACTCACATTAGTGGGCGAAATATCTTGATATTATCTAATAATCAATCCATAATATTATTATAGAAAAATAAAATCTTTCCCTAGAAAATGATTATTAAACTAATTCTAGTTTTTCTACATTAAAAGTTAACAAATGTGGGTAAATATAAATAATAATTATTACAACATTACATCATACGAATATATAATCATTTTAACTAAAATAAAATCCCCATAAAATTTCCCAATATATTGTTATTTCTGTAAAATACATGTGTCAAAAGATAGATAGTATATAGTTCAAGAAAACAATATCATGTTTAATTGGTAAATATTTGTTTTGTATAAGGTTTTGGAATATGTAAATTGATTACTATAATAGTATGGAAACACAAAGAGATTATATAATTCCTAAATCAAGGGGTAGAAAATCTATGTTGGGGGATAATTAATGAAGAAGACATGAGTGAGTCTTTCCATCAAAATTGGATTCGAATGCTTTGAATAATTTTTTGAGAATAAGAATATAAGGGTAGATTTTCAAGATTAAATATAGGATAGGTATACCCAATATTATTTTGGTTTTTCTGAAAATATAATACCATTATTTTTGAAAATTAATCAAGTAAGAATAAAATATGATTCTTCCTTTGGTTATAATCTTGTGATGAAAAGTGTTAATCAAAACATATCCATGAAAAAGTTAGAGAATGGTTTTACACCAAATAAAAGATTATTATACTATTTAAGATTATATGAAAATTTTATTATTTTATTAAATCCATTATTTTTAATAATATTTTAATTAATATAAAAAAATAAATTAATTAGTATAAGAAAAAAATAGAAGGATTGGTTGGGTGGAGGATTCCATGATTAAGAATCCAAATATCACGATAGGTTAATAAATAATGGTAACCTTAATTTCATTTATAAATTGTGTGGATGATAAAAAAAGTGAGTCACAGAAGTGAAAATTTTGTGATAGTACTTACACTATTGAAAAAAAAATTAATTAAAGGAAACATGCATCAAGTGAAACATGTACTAGCATGGTTTATACAAATAAAGAGTCTCCACACAAGAAGAATCTCATTCATGTTCCTAATGAATGAATGACCATATGTCTAACATAATTGGAAAATTATACAAATATAGATAACTGAAATTATAATTCATGTTCAATTTAAGAGAATCCAAAAATAAGTTTACCAATTTGGTTGATCATATGATTCATACATCATTAATCCAAAATTTGATAACATTGAACCTATAAAATATGAATAATAAGCCTCATAAATTTCAATTATAAATAAAAATCATTATTAGATTAGATGCCTCATAATGTATAAATACTTTCAAAAGGATAATCATGATTCCAACCCCGAGGATACCGGGGAAACATCTATTGATAATGTGGAGGTACAAGAAATAAACCCATGGCTTGATAAACCAAACCTCTTCGAGTGAAATGGTCAATCTAATAGGTTCCTTTTATTTTTTATTCATATCTATAAGATTTAGTGGGTTTATCCAATTTGAAATTTATTATACAATCAAGAATATGATAAGTTGTCAATATCATATAGAGGAATGATATGCACATCTCATCATGAAATAGTTGTAGGAATTATATGAAAAATCATGAAATTTGGATATATAATTGATCATTATGGATGTCGAGGAGAAATGACTACTACAAGGTCTGATTTCTAATAAGACAACCACTATAATTTTTTTGATGATAATAAAAAAGAAATGATTCTAGAATTAGATCAATTATATAAAAATAATAATCTAATTATACATAACTCCCAAAAAACAAAGAGTAATAAAATATTGACATTAATCATGAAATAATTTATATTATTTACTAAAAAATTAATATCAAAATGATAAATTGTTCTTAATTTTTCTTTTTCTTTTTTGATATACTTCAAATAGAGGATCCCAATAATGGATGTCACTGCTCATGTATCACGAAATAATTTTGAAGTCTATTTAATACTTTCTTTTTACATAACTCAATTATGAAACCCCAAACAAAAATAAATATCTAATAAAAAACTAAAAAGATTATTTGATAAAAAAATTCTTGATTTAAGAATACGTATATTTGAGAAAAATTTTATTATATATTTAATGTGGAAATATAAATTTTCTATCACTTTTATCTAGATATATGTAACCAGTGGGAATAATATATTTCCTTTATAATCTAACTTTTTCATTAAAATATTTCCACTTTTTTATTTAATACTCGTAATTTTTTTATATTATGTAGAAGATGCATAGAAATTATTGGAATAAAATATTCTCAAACTATAATTTATAGTTTTTTAGCCTGATAATTTTAATTTTAATTTTATTAATTATCAAAAGGATTTATATATATTATGATATCATGACATGAAAAAATTATTTTTTGTAGAACATCATCAAAAATAATTGACTAAAAGAGTGATGAATCTTAAGATGAATTAGGTATTGATTCACCATAATATCCTTTATAAAATATAATGTATTAAGACTAGAATAATTAAAATAAATTAGAATTTTGAAAATTATATGGATTAAATCTTGGATTATGATTCTCGAATTTGAAAATATTAGAAAATAACACTTTGTCCTGGATGAACAGTAACTACATTAAGATAATAGGATGATCACTATACAATTAAATAGAAATATAGAGAAGGACCGCTGAAATTTTTTAAACCACATGTTCCACTATAACATGGTAAAATTAACATGTAATTATTGAATATTTGATTTTAGATATAATATAGATATTAACAACCCATATTTTTGGTGGATATTCCATTATCATGATGAGGGAGGTACTTTTAGATAAAAATAACTCATTATTAGTCGCTATTAAGGATCTGTGGTAATTAAATATTTTAAAGTATCAAGAGTGTAATTTTAAAATGGAAATATTTATATGTTTTTTAATTATTATATCTTAAAACAATCTTGTATCATGAAAATTATTGAGGAAAAATATCCACGAAACTACAGAGGTTAAGTATCAACATTAATTTATAGGAAATGACAATTGAAGTAATATATATGTGAACACTAACAAGAATTATTGATGAACATAAACGAAAAAATATATTTTATAAGAATTATATGTATTTTGGGACATCCAAAAAAATTTAGTGTCTTCTCTAGAATAATATGGGTCCCCAAAACATGTTCAGATAACCAGGTTATTGAGAAATTGATGTCCAATGTTTAGGAGGGGTGACTATGAGAAAATATTGTTGATCATATAATAATAGTGCCTAGGAATAGTGTAAAATATTATGAAATAATAAACCAAGAAACAGATATCATGAATGACGGTTCATGAGTATCATAAGTGAGTAGATGAGAATAGTTAATAGAAATGCATTGTAAAGAGATGAAATAAACCTATAATGTGATAATACATTATGTAATACTAGGTAAAAATCGTTGTGCAGATTGATACATCTTGGAACAAGATAAAAGATAAAAGTGACACTAATGATTTTAAGGGTAATATCAATCCACACATTGTTCTTAATGATGACCCATAAACCTTGGGTAGGAACCCAAGTGAAAAAACAAGGGAATATGGGTACTCATGCATGGTGGTTTTGGTTATTCCTATTGCGAATGAGTATAAAATCATAAACCAGAGTATAATATATTATATATTTGGAAGGAAATAATTAGTTGTTATTAATAAATGATGTTTTTAATCATTTTGAATCTAGTGAAATAGGAAATAATACCTAAATACATCTTAATTAAAAGTCATTTTAACCATATTTGAATAGAACATTGTCTAGAATAAAATCCAATTTAAACATTTGTATAACATGACACACAAGGATTATCATTAATTGGAATGTTTAATTTATTATTTAATTTTATATACTGTCAATACTTATTTTTCATATGAATTAAAATCATGTAGCAATGTTTTCCAATATTATATGTTTTTTTAAATTCATAACTAATATTTTATATAGCTTAAATTTATTGTAAAAGTATAAAATACAAAATATTATAACCTTGTGTTTTGTAAACATTTTAGAATATACACATTATTATAATTTAATAATTATGTGTAATAAAATACATTTAAACATCATGTGGTGAGAACATATTACACCATATATATTAATATCATGTGGGAAGGTCCTATTAGAACATATAATCTAATTTCTTGTGGTAAAAACATTGTAGACCATAATATTTAATGTGATGTGGTAATGTCAGGTATGGACATGAAATGTAATTTCACATGGTAGGGATTGTTTTTCTTTGGATTTATTGTCTTATTATGATACCCATTAATAATAACATTCACAATGATGTGTAACACTTATTTAGGAATATTACATTAATAGGATGTGAAATTCACTCTCAATCTTTGAGGTTTGAGGAGAAGGTACTGATAAATTAAACATTGTACCCAATAAATTAGAAGCCAATTTGGATTCCAAATTTAATGGTTTATTTCAAAATATCATTTGTGTTCTTAAATACTATACCAATTCCCCTTGAATTAATGTTTGATGGTAGACGATTTCACTAGTTTCACTTAGTAAAATAGTTTCTATACCCCACCTGATTTTGAAATAATCATGGAATTTTCACATTCATAGTTTCTCAATTACTGAAAAATGTAACCATTAATATTTAGTCATTTTTTATGTTATATATTTTATTTTGATTGAAACTATTCACTAATAGGAAATATCAATTTTTTCCCATAAATTGGAGAATATGATGTCATTTGGGTAGGTGTTACTTTTGTTATGTAATAAGCCCACAAATCATTGAATATTGTATCACTCCAAAACATATAATTGTTTTGAACCATGTTTTATGGGATTTTATGCAATATATTTATTCAATGTATCTAATTTGATATTGGATACATCATGATAGGGACCAGAGTGACTAAATGATATCTTATAAATTGTGTTCAAATTCAATAGATCATATGCACAATAATTTGGTAATTTATCTTTAAAGATAGTTTTCAATACCTCTAAATATTTTCATGATGTTGGATTTTGTAATGGTTATCATAATGCTCATAGAGGCTTCCTTGAGGGGCACAAATTCATTGTATTCAATGAATAAGTCAATGATATAAATGTTAACCTTGAATTTTTTTATAGTCACCAAAGGGTAAGGCTCCCTTACATTCATTACCATAATTTTTCTAGGATTATTTGACATATTGTATGAAATATAATAGTGGATAGATAAATTTAATTCATATTTGGAATTCATGACACTATTTAATATACACTTAAAAATCATGTCACATTGAGGGTTAATAGTAACCAAACCTCCTAATTTGATTTGTTATCATGGTTCTCATATGATGGGTACCACTTGTACTCATATTTACCTCATTCATAAATATAGAAACTATCCGTCCCTAAAAATTTATTAGAATGATTTTATCTAAGATTCATTTTAAAATGAATTTTCTAAATTTATTACATCATTGGGGGAGAATTTATTACCTACCATTTTCTTTTCTTCTATATAGCACAATATTTTGATAATGTATCATTTAAGATATTTTCAACAATTATGTTTATTTAATCTTCTATTTGATTATTTTTGGATAATGGATATTCCACTAATGGAGATGTGTAATTTATTAGATAAAACAATTCAATGTTTTTATTGTTAAAGGGAGTTGTAAATCTGTAATGTGTCACACAAATGACCATAAAATCATGGTTTATCTCATCTATTGACATTTATACATTAGAAAACCTATTTTTAGGGTAATTATAATCCATTTTAAATTATGTAACCTTTGGATTTATGGATAAATTTCACATTAAATCATGAGAATGACTAATATTGTTACATAATTATTATTTATTTATGGGATAAAATATTAACTTTTTTATCTATAATTATGAAACACCATCCATATGAAAATATTAAATTGAGTGTTTGGGGTATAATTTGTATCTATTATGAAGGTTATTAATATTCTAACTTATTATTTGTGAAACTCCCTAAAAGGTATAATGAGTCCGGAATAAATGACTTCATGGGAGAGATGACAGTAATTTTAAGCCCATTCATGTTGAACTGTAAAGTTTTGAATCCAAATTAGTTATCAATTCTATTATATTTTTCCCAAAACATGTGTGTTTCTGTTTAAGGTAATTTTTTATGTGTTGGATAGGGATTATGAGTAGATTTATGAAAAAAATTTGGTTTTTGGTACATATTTCCTTATCCAGATTCCACCAGGTGCATAGTGAACTCTTATCGAGTACCTAGTGGGTGAAGTTGTGGGCCTTATAGCTATAAGTTGTTCATTGGAATCCATGTGACCCTAAAATGGGTACTCAGTGAATAGTTTCCAAATACCCCATTGATGCCACATTTTATTTTTAAAAATAAAATAATATAAAAAATGATTTGTTAAAAAATTATTAAAATGAGATAATTTATCATTCTTGCATCAAGTAGTGGATAGTGACCACCTCTCCCTCTCCTCGCCCTTATTTCATTGTAATCTAGGTATCTCCTTCATTCCATGTAAAATTAAAGTGTTTTTATTCTTCTGAAGTATATTATTAGAAGGTATCTACTCCAATTTGATCAACATTCGATTTCTATTTTGATTTCAATGTTATTTAGTGTTTTTTCCAAAAGAGTGGTTTTCAATATTTTTTATCACTGTCGATTTGAGATGATTCATAGGGTAAAACAAGATGAGATTAATTACATTATAAAAAGGTATCCAGACCCTTCAAAATCCCTATGGTTTACACTTGTTTTATACAATGTGTGATAAATGATCTAACCACATGTGTGCAGTTGACCTAAATTATATTGGATTAGTTTTCCTTGACACTATGTGAGGTTTATCAGTACATACCTACTTTTTAATTTTTAAACCCCATTCAGTTATTGTAGGTGTGTTTTAGACTATTCAACATAAGGATTATTCCCATGGGATATTTCTAATTGCATTGGGATAGTTATACTATCTTGGGGGACAGTTCCACCCCTATTCACCCATAGAACCTGATAGGTTATACCTTAATCATCCTTATAGAATTTTGTTGAGTGTTTGAGGACCCACCTATATTATATTTGATGTGGTTTTTATAGTGTAAAAAATGTAGAATGAAATTCTTATGTTATGTTTTTAAGATATTTATTCCCCACATTTTGATCATATATGTGGAGTAGTATTTTTATATTATATTTTTGACGATTATTGGTACATAATTCCTTTTGGACCTATCATTATTGAAATGATGATGATATTAGTACATGTATTACGTGGTTCATGAAAAAGGATTTTGTGCCATTTTTTTATATCTGATATCTAGGAGATATAATTACAGTTATTAGATAATATTCTCGCCTAGATAATATTGGCTATCAAGAGGAATGTTATTCTAATTTTATGATTATGCTTTCCGTGGATCCTATTCTTGAGGTAATGCGACGGATTTCCCATGAGATTCATATAAATATTAATATAGGACCTTATGTCGAGTTATCCATTATATCCCTTGGATTTTAGATGTCCTATACATGATGGGTTAATTTCATAATAGGGGACATGATTCCAGTATGAAATTGATAATTGTTTTAGGTTACACCCAACACTCTTTTGATATAGACATAGATAATGGATGGCCCTTCCACTTGAGATTATTATCATGGATAGGTAAAATATGATACTATTAATGATATTTATTGGTCATTATTTCCACATTCATATGATATTTTGGGGATAAAATGAATGCTAATATAGTTTTCAATAAAAAAATTCTACCTTCATATCGATTATTCTGATATTGCATGGATTTCATGGGCTTTGTTATTTTCATGTCATTTGAACACATTTACTATGTTCTAGTAATTATACAATAGGCACATGTTATTTACATTTATATATGAATTGAGATTTGATTCCCAATACATGAATATGAGATGCCATAACACTATTTTAATCATGTATTCATCACACAGGGTGAAAAAGAAATACCCATTAGTGGGACATATTTATTAATACTTTCATTTCATGCATATTTTATTTACAAGAATATCACATTGTACATCCACATTCATACCAGATATATTTAGGGTCATCCTTTGTGGTATCTAATTGTGTTTTAAACCCACCATAATTTGATTTCACGGAATTATATATGGCTTTATGGTTTTTTATTCTATTAGGATAATGATACCTATTATTGAGTTATGATCTTTGGATCATAGTAAGAATTGGGATATAGGAACTGACATAGACACTTGAATATATTTTCAATAATCTCCTTTATTTTTCTTATTTTTTTCTTTTTTTATATTATCCTTTCAAGATGGATACTATTTATTTTTTATGACTATATAACATTCTTTCTACTCATTTTGTTATAGTAGGGGTGGCATTAATTCTATATTTTTAATTTAGTTGTGATGTACTAATTTATTATACTTTTAATGGGGATTATTGTTCATATAATTTCCTTTATGATTTAAATGTATCAAAATCAATGAGGAAATAGTCTCCCCAAATTATACATATACTCAATTGCTGGTTATTAGGAACTATCATATGGGAAGGTACGTGTGAGGTTTGTAGATCTTAGTTCAGTCAGAGTGGTGGTGAAATACACAAGAGACACTAAAATGTTGAATACAATCCTTTTCCATTTATTTTATCACACAATTTGATGCATAGTATACTATAGATAAAATGAGGCTTGAACTTGAGATGGACTAAATTGTTGGTTGTATCTAACCAAGGATTGATATTTTTACCTATTTTTTTCTTTTACAAATGTGTTTATTTTACTAAATATTATTCATTATTTTATTAATTAAGTATTCTTTTTGGATTTTACACATATATCATTATGGAAAAAGACATGTGTTCATGCATCATTTTGTAGATATGGAGTTTCATGGAATTCATGTGATAGCATGTTTTTTAGAACTCTAATTATGATAAGAGGGTCAGTTATTTAACATTTAAAAAAATTATATAGAAATTTTCTCTTTAATTTGATTGGAGTAAATATATATAAATATTCCATAATTATATTCTACTATTGGTAATTCAATAAATATATTTATATCATTATCTATTTTTACCCCTATGAGAGAGTGGGTCACCTTGAATAAGGAGAGGGTGCCCAAGGATGTATGAGATCCCTAATCTATTATGGTGTGTGTGAATAGAATAATGGAACATTTTTCCATCTATTTATTATAATATATGTTATATTAGATACTATTATATATCTTATTCTTGGTCTCATTTTTAGAATTATAGAGAAATTATATCATGAATACTGCCTATTGTATTCAAGGAAGCCGAGGATGGGCATTCCCCAGTGGTTGTGAACTCATAGTTCGTAGTTGTGCATGTCCCTCTTCTTAATCAGCAGAATTGTGAGAGTCTGGATGTGATTATTCAGTTTTTAGGATATGGATATCCAAAAGTAAATCCTTCCTTTTTGGATAAAAACATTGAATTTTTGTTTTAGAACCCACCTAATATTACTAAAAAATTGTACCTAAACATACAAATAGTTTGATTGAATACATATAATCTATTTTTATTCATTTGGAGAAACCCCATTATATTCGGGTGAATTGTACATTTTATATTAATAATGAACCAGGAAGGGACTTGTGGGGAGTCCCTGAACAAGATAATCAGAATATTGGGCTATCTTGGAAGGATTTCCATGCTTTTTTTCAAGCATTTATATATTATGATGATAAGGTTTGACATAGCTCAAATTTGAAATCACATTAATTAGGCTATCATTTATAAGATGGAATATGTTTCTAATTTATCTGAGTTGATTAATTTTTATACATCACCATATAGTGATGATATTGATAGGGTTCACTGATTTAATGAAGGATCACGACACTCAATTCATTCACAAGTGATCAGGATTTGATTTGAATATTTTTAGTAGGATGTAAATTAGGCCCTTATCACATAGGGTAACATTGTTTGGGATAAACTATGTTGGTTGTTAGGTTCTTAAATTGGATATTATAGTTTATTATTAGGTATCTAAAAATAATGTTTCATTGACTATAACTACTGTAGTTATTGGAATTGATATCCAGGTCATGGATCCTTCCCATCTTTCATAGTGGGAGTTTATTACTTGTATTTTATTAGCGTGTATGGTTGGTTCGTATATGATCATTGTGACACCACCCTCTAGTGGAGTGTTGTTATTGTTAGTAAATGGGGTATATGTAGAACATATTTTTGAGATTTATCTAACTAGATAGTGCATGTGGTTATGGCAAGGCATAGGGGTCAATACAATGATCTAGTGTGTTATTATAGGATTGTAGTTGGAGTTATTATAACCAGTTATGGAATGGAGTTTTTCATGGTTCTCGTGTTTAGAAGAGGTAGTGAAGGGGTGCTCATTGTCATATATAGGGATTCAGAGGATAGGTTAGTGGAACATGTTTTAGAAATCTCAATGTTTTCAATCTAGTGCATACTGACGATGATGCGGGGCCATCAACTATTCACAGTATTCTCATAGTGGATTCATTAATATCATTAAAATTATATTATATGAGTAAATTATATTAATTTATATGATCTTATGATTATAGATATATGGAGTTGACCATCATGTTCATGTATGTTCTGATGTCTATTGATATTACCTTATTGGTGAGATCTATGATTTTCATCAATGTTCGGAGTTTTCCAATGTGATTAGTGGATATAAAAAATGTTGGATTTCATGTGGTTACATTTAATGCATACATTTTTTTAGTTTAACATATATAATTTTTAATTTAAATTATAATTTTTTCCATTTATTATTCGTTTTAATTATTTTATGGTAAAAAATATTTTAAATGAATATTTTGTGTTAAAAAATTAAAAAGAACTATTTTAAATCATTTTAATATTAATTTATTAAAGGAATTTGTTTTGTCTTATCGGTAAAGATTATGTTGGGAAATTCAAAATGAATTATTGATCAGGTTACTAAAACTGTTATACAACACTTTTACAGCCCCCATCCAAGTGATCAAGCCACCTATCCAATAAAAGGAATCTAGAAAAGATGTCTTCGGGTAAGGATATATTGGTGTAGTATAGGGGATTATATGACAATCATAGAATACATGATATTGTGCATACATTAAAGGTTCATTCCACTCATGTGACTGATGATACATGAGGTTCTGGGTGAGCATCATAACCCTTACATAATTCACTGTTCGACTAAGGGAAGTATTATGGTAATAAGGAATCCCTAACAACATGAGATATTTCAGGTCAGATATGAACTGCACGAGAATGATTCATTTTAACTAAATCAAAAATACTTCACATGTCAGTTATGTCACCCCCCCCCCTCAGGCACACCTAATCTCTTATTCATTCTCATTGACTCATTATATCACTATATCATGACATCAGAGAGTGCCATTACCAAAACTATGATGCTTAGTCTTGAGCTAGAGAACCATTATAGAGGTTGAAATACACTATAAACAATATTAAATATATAAAGTGATCCACTAGGAATAATTAATGAGAATAATGAAATAGATAAAAAATAGTGTTGATTTTTGGTATCTCTTGTGGAGAAACACATTATGAACAGATCTTCCATGAAGGAGTATTGGAAGGTTGCAGTGTGTTCATGCAATGAATGGGTTTTCAAAATATGATTTTTTCAGGTATAATGATCCCTTGGGGATAAAATACATGTTCGCAACATTTTTATTTTTCATTACATGCATATTTCAATATTATAGATTACAGAGGAGAATAGAAGTGGTTATTGTAGGATGAATGGAGTTCATGACATGATCAATGTGACACTCATGTATAGAGTCCTGTAAAAAGATGTTGTTCATAAAGTGGATTATGTTCATGATATTAATTAACCAATATATATATATATATATATATTAACAGGATATCCAAACTTCTCTAATTAGATAAAATTTGAGATGTATTCAAAAGGATGCATTTTAGAGATATTTTCATTCACTATAAAAGAAATTAGAGTGAATATAAATTGAGAAGATATAGGATCTTCATGTATATATTTAATGAGATATCTTGGTGGAAAATGGATTATAAATTAGGACATAATATGTAGTATGAGTGGGATAAACCTAGAGATTGGTGATTAAAGGATCGAGGCTTAGTGTTTAGTAATAACTCAAGCCTGCTACAGCCACTATTAATTTTCTATTATTTGTATTGTCATCATATATAGAATGTGGGATAGATTACTTACTAAAAATAATATAAATAAGGGGGAATGTGTACAGTGATGTTTATTTTCTCTTCTAGTTTATGATTGGGTTATTATTTATGAATTATTCCCGTAATCTCTATTATCTTATTATTTTAGAATCATTAATCACATTTTTAAAGTGTAAAAAATTAAATACATACCCATGTTTTCTTGAAATGATTCATGACCATTCCATGGTTTTGGGTTAATTACTATTAATCAATGTATTGGGTTACCTAATTTAGTAATCACATTAAGTAGTTATCCATATAAATGTGTAATTATCTAAATATAAAATGAATACCACGATCTTGGGTTATCTTAGACTCAACATTCACAAGAATCATTTCTCATCAATTTCATTTTCTCTTTCATTAAACACACAAATTTAGAATGAAAAAACATGTAACATCTTCTTAATTTGAGTTCTCCAAAACTAAATACTTTTTTCCTCAATCATTCAATTAATTTTTTTAACGTTTACAAAAATTAACTCATGGGGACAACCTCAATCATTCATTCTATTAATAATATTTATTTTTTATTAGTTTACATGGAGTAAATATAAATTTATAAATTTATTTTACCTAGTTGATTTAACAAAACCCTTAAAGGTTATAAACTTATAGATTCATTTTTAGAGATGGTGTCCGTGTAGCGTAAATAGTTATTAGTGTTTTTATTTTCTTATTTTCTTTATTTTTACGCTGGATATGATCATGATATGAGTTTTAGAGAATAATTTTGATACATGATTATTCTACTTATGGGAATCAAAATGTGATTCTATAATTTGACCCTGAGTTAGAAAAGTGCTTATGAATAAAGATCAAAAAGGAATAAACCATTGTTGGAGTAGATCAAAGAGGATAAGAACTGGTCATAGGAGTTTCATAACGAGATCTAGGTCTATGAGAACTAATGGATTATGGAAGAACCTCGTTTTTAAAGATACAACCCTCTATATTTGTCTCATAAGTCAATTATCACCATTTTAATCATAGTGATACCATTATACATATGATTTGAAATATGATTTAGTTCATTGGAGTACCACATGAGGACCAAAACGCACATCTAGGTATGTTTATGAAACATTGTGATACCTTTCAATTCTAGAATGTTTTGAGTGATATAGAAAGGATGTTTTTGTAAACATTTTTATTAAGAGGAAAAATGAGAAATTGGATACTAATATTCACATATCATTAATTTACTATATGGGAGGAGTTATAAAGAATCTTCTTAAATTGGTTCTTCACTCACTCACTATAAATGAATATTCGTGTCCACATACTACATTTTAATCAATTCAACGGGGAATCAAAATATAATATAAGGGAACATTTTAATGATTTTATGAGAAAATTTCTAGAAAGGGATTATGATGTTGAATATTATTTGAATGTATTTTAATTGAATCATACAATAAAATAGTTATATTATCAATGTTTTCTCTATTGGGGAACATAAGAATAATTCATTGGTAGATAGTCATGAAATTGTAAACGAAATATATAGAATCATAAAATAATGAATGCCAAATTAAATAAAAAGGGGTAAATGAATTTAATTGAAATTTTTTATGGTTTCTATTTAAAATAGACGATTTTTTTACTATGTAGATGGATACCATGATGGACAAACAACAACAATCTAATACATATAACAATGAAGTGAATTATTCTTATTTAAATCATCAAATATCAATTTTAGGGTAGGTTTCCACAACAACATCAATTTTAAAAATATCAATAATGATCACTGGGATATCAATCACATCAAGTTCTATCTGTCCAAATTAAAATTATTACATTAGAAGAGACTTTTTGAGAATTCATTACCATGATAAGGGCTATAAAAAATAGGTAAAATAAGACTTAATTTGTCAAATATATTTTCAATAGAATATAGAATTTTTGGTTCTCCATATTTTTTACTATCTAAATTTGAGGATTAGTGGAGTGTTTTTAAGTTATATGGAGGCTCATCCATGTAGATAAGTGAATTAGATATACAAGGGAAGTTCTGAAAATTATGGAATACCATGAAGGAAGAATAAAATAGTAAGATGACAATGTTGAAAATGATGAATAAAAATAGAAAACATAATAACTAAAAGACAGTGGAAGCTAAAGAAGAAGAGCCCCACCCCCAACACCCTATAAACCCACAATACCGTTTTTAGTGAGGCTTGTGAAAGGGGAAATGAATTATAAAAGGAAATTTCTTGTCACACTGCTGGATTTGGAATTCCACTTAAAGGCACACACATCAAAATATAAGAAACCCAAAGCCATCCTCCAACTCGGAAAGGCATTACAAAAACAAAAATGAAGGCATGAATAATATTCATCTTATGCATGAAATATATGAACCCATGAACAAGAGTCTTGTGTGACAAATAATATGAAATTTTATGTCCCTTACATAAAGACCACTAATACGGCTAAGGAAACTATGTGCAAGATGTCAGTTCTTTGTAAGGAATCTATATGCATGCAAGAAACATTCACACCAACGGTGATGCAAAACATCCCCATTCATTGATTAAAGTCACAATGAAGGATGAAGTTGTTCAGAATTCCTCTTCAATGCATAGAATATTATGTTCCCATATCCAAATATTTCATCTATAAATAAATCTCCCCTTTATGAGGGTGATCCTTTGGAACTTGAAGAGTTACACTGCTATGTGTAAGACATATATTCTGCAACATCATGAAAGCATGGAACCCTCAAGGAATAAAATCATGTGTGATTGGTTCCCTATGGGTCCACTATTGACAGGACCCATAGTTGTGTAATCCTTGTACAACCTTCTTCAATCCATGTTAGGTGTTCATAAATTCTTCCCTTGTGTTCACCCTTGACATTTCATGCATTATTATACTCTTTCATGAACCCCTTTAAAGCTCCATGTCTTTCCAATGTGTCAATAAACCATGTTTAACATCCTTTATGTGCAGAGCTCCAACCATGGGTTCAACTCCTGCATGGAAATCTCCATACTTTTGTGAAACAATTTTATGGTACCCCACGAGATATACCCTATTCATATACTGAATGTGTTTCCAAACCACTTTCTTCTCAACATAAGTATTCCAATTACTTTTTTTCATAGAATTGGTACACTAACATGGGCCTTGTGACTAGAAACAAATACCTTCCATAATATCCTATCATTTCTAATGGAATTCCCCTCCCAGAGGTGAATGAGTGATAGTTATATATGTTTATGTGGTAAGGAGTATGTCCTCCATGTCATAGATGCATGAAGTAAAACATCATAGTACCAACATCATCTAAATATCATGTCAAACTATGTCCTTACCCAATGAGATAAGCACAGGATTCTCTATGTGTGAGTGGCATGGAAGGTATTCACATTGCCAACCTTCACAGGGAATGGGATCCTCCTAACATTGAAATAAATCCACCACACATGGAATGAGATCCTCCTAGCGTAGCTGTGATGTGTATTCCCTCACCATATCTTATTGGAATTTCTTTCGTGACACAATCATGAGGTTCATTGCTTTCTCATGTTTCCCACATTGACAATGACTCTCGTGGGATTAGTGGATGTTAGAAAACTTGACATCCACCCAACCTCTAAAATTGGCCTCTTCTATTGTATCGATCCCCAACCTCTATTCACACAAGAATATTAAATGTGTACACCCCATCAACCTCTTTTCCAATGGCCACCTCCTTTGATGGGATCCAATGTAATTATGAACTATGTGGTATTTGATTCTTGGCTATCTAGGATATGCAGGAAGCCTCCCTGTAGTTCAAAGAAAACATATACATCCAAATTTATCTCCTTCGGGTCACACCATAGGAAAGAACATGAAACTCACCCATGAGATGACATATTCTCTATGTCCCCCAAGAATATCAATGTGTAATATCCAAACCATCCAACAAAGAGAAATCCCATTACGAATTGTAGCTTCTACATGTAAGAACCAAAACATCCCTCATCAGAACACCCTTTTCAAAAAAATCATCATTACTATATGATGTGAAACTGCATGGACATGTCCGGTCACAAAACTACAAACTACCTCATCGAACTACATGGGTTTTGTGCCCTATATTGTAAATAGGGTACATAGGATTCCTCCATGAGATTAAATCCCAACCAATAGTAATCCAAGGTTCTACCACTATGATATTGAAATCCTTGATCCACCTCTATGGGTGTTCTGGTCAACCATCATAGTATGATATATTACTTCTATGATACACACCTCCCAAATACATATCTAGGGGGTGTTCTCATCCATTAATCTATAATCCTTTTTTATACTCCTTCCCATGGATGTAACTCCCTGATATTCCCCAAGGGGTGTTATGATCAACCTTAATTGTGTGACATCATAATTTATGTGGAAAACCTCTAGGATTAGTCTCCATGTGACGTTATGATCCATCCATGATTAAACAGCCAAGTATTATATCTTCCCTCTAAGATATACACCTCCTTGGTCCACTTCCAAAAGGAATTATTGACGATCAACTCAATATCCCAAAAAAATTTACTTGTTCCTTGATCCATCATCAACATGTTCTAATATGTCTCAATAATATGTTAAACATGTGACCCTATATACATAACTCATAAAAAAATGGGATGCCTGAGGTGAAATCCTTGGTTGATATGTGTGTATTGTGTTAGCTACCACATGAATAACATATGATACCTGAGGTGAAATACTTGGAAGATATACACCTTTGGAATTAGATACTCAGTGATAAACATGGTATGCCTTTCATTCCATGACTAATATGCCTTGATGATATTCCCTCTTGTGAGGATGAATACAAGTGATAAATTTTCCTAGTATCTAGACATGCCGACGATGACCAACAAGGCTACTCTCTTGACCCAAGGTTGCTGACCTATCATGACACACTAGAATTTCTATATAGAAGTAGTGTTATTTATTAGTGTCCACAAGGAGATGTCACCAAAAATTATTTCCACCAAAATCATAAAAAAAATATATGTGAGAGTCTCGGGCTAGGTGATGAGTTCAAGGGTGGAATCCATATAGGGAGGAACCGACATCCCATAATCTAATTTTGATCCCAGACAATACATCATAATTGAAAGTTATTAAAGTCTCCCTACATTGGAAATTAGGTGTGAGGAATATCCAAAATTCCAATTCAAATTCACACATTAGTGGTGGCACCATAAAAATAATAAGAAACAAAAATGGTGAACTTGATGTGACACTTTTCTCATTCATCCATGGGGATTAGTCATATTGGTCATCAGATCAGGGATTGGTGTAAGAAATTTCTAACATTGGTCTTCACCAACAATAATTATGTACCCCAAGTGAATATATTCTCCTCAATATGGGTACTAGTTATATTTGATGCATCAGTATATTAGCAAGTCATCAGATCCAGCTATCCGGCACAAGGACCCCCTAAGGCATTATTAGGATCGACTTGAAACTCAATAGAAATTTGGGTGGTTAAACATTTTGAATTCTATTATGCGACATTTTAGGCTTGGATATATCTCTCTATCAATATAATATTGGATAATTTTGGGGAATTGGACATAAATTTACTTACACATACACTAAAGGATGAATCCACACTCCTTAATACACACTTATCCATAGGAAATCAATCACCCAATGACTTCAAGCATAGGTGAAGGAGAAATGTTAATAATTCATTAATACACCATACCACCATTGTTTTGTATTACATGACAAAATTATCTTCGAGGATCCCCCTCCCTATCACACCCTCAAAAGTTATCTAAAGGATAATGATGGACACACACATATATCAGTACAAGTGAATGGATCCTATTTCTATGAGGGATATGTCCTTCCATAACATAGTGGCTTTAGTGTCTCACTAACATAGCCACCCCCAAGGTCTGATAAGGGAGACAATCCTCCCCATTATAATAGAGAACCACTTTGGGAGCCTCTCCTTGGAGAAATATATGACTCTCTTTCCTATGCTTAGGAGGAGGGTGATTCCTGAGTCACCAAGTCTGCGACTACTACATGGTATCCTCTAAAGAGATATCCCACCATGCCCATTTTGTGCCAAAAAATTATTTATTCTTTATGATGAAGAAAAACTAGGATATAAACCTGCTCTGCTGACCCTGGTCCAAACCACCTAGAATTAATGTCGGGTACAAGACCATGATAATTCCTAATAATGGGTATCATCACCCACAACATTACATGGTTGTAACATCACCAACACATTCGTCCAACTTCATGGGACATATGAGAATGGATATATCAATTCCCCATTGGAATTGATACCTCTTCCACTCCTCAATCAATATATTTTTACTCCCTCAATAATTATAACCACCAGAATCAGTTACTAATTGACCCATGATGATGATTTTGTAGAAAAGGTAATCCTCGCACTGTCACTAATCTATGTGGATGTCCTCCCAACATGAAAAAATGGTATGGAGTTCATCCCCCTGCTTCTACTACCATTCAACATTGAGACCCTCCCCTTATCATAGAGAATCAGTGAAACAGTCCTCCTTGTGTTGTTCCATGCTCACGAAGAAGTCCACCTCAAGCCACAACCAAATAGAGTGGAATCCCTCCCCAATACTTTAATAGTAAACATGGAGGCCCTCCTCATGTTCCCACTGGTCAATGTGGATTTCATTCTCACACATTCAATATTTAGTACGGATTCCTTCTCCATGTTAATGATCCTCAACACAGAGGCCACCTCATGTACATTTCCATTAGTGTGGAGGTCCTCCTCATGAATCAACTCACCAGTACATAGTTCCTCCCTATTCTAGTGCTACTGGTCATCCTGGATGTCCTCTATATTTACGCATGGACCAAAGAATAGGTCCCCCTATTTCATTAACAATGGGAGTGGAGGTCCTCCCCACATCTACAACAGTCCATGTGGAGGTCCTCACTGATCTGATAGAAACTGATACAAATGACCTCCACGTAGTCCAACTAATAAAAGAGGAGTTCATTCTTATCATATAACCCACCTTCACGGAGGTCCTCCCCTTAATGAATAGGTACCCATCCCTAATTAATTGTCATTGGGTAGAATGGTGTACTTCAAGTAGAGAATGCTAAATTGTGGGAAGTTCCAAGTCATAATCAATCCCATTCACCTCTCATATTATTATGTAGATTGAAATTTAATGATGGAATATTCACCCCAGTCATCACCGCCAATGTCTAGGGTTGGATCCCATTAGGTACAGTACATCACCCCAGTTGGTGGGATTCACATGATCACAGAATCCCTCTATAGGTTCATGTAGGTGGAGTATGTTCTAGATCCCTTACAATGCCTCATTGTACTACCATATCTGTCATTTCCACATTCCTTCTCCACCTTTACCCAAGACCATAGAGAACTATTATAAAATGTGATAGATGAAAATTATTTAGTAGACCCATCTAGGAGTTCCAATTACCTTTCCCATGAGGTAGTGGTGAGAAACTGTCCATATTATGATGTGATAATGTAGTTTTAAATTCCCCTAAGAGATGATCTTTCAGGCAATGAATAGTCAAATCATGCAGTTATTTCTCTACTGGACAGTCAATCACCACACCAATCTGTATTAGTGTCGCATCTAATATTTTAGCTATCACAATATAATGTGTAGGATAGTCCAGAGAAGGTAACAACTTCTGAGTAAGAAATCCTATTGGGTACATTTGATTTTGGTCAATTATCCCTAGTGTTTTGTAGAAATGAGACTTCCTACAATGACATTCCAGATTCCCTCACCCGTGGCCAAGTTAAGTGTTCCAACTAGACCATCTAGGTGATGAGTCATCACTTATATGACCATCAGTTGGTCTATCCATGAATCCACATTCATTTTTATGAAATTTATTAGCATTTACAAATGGTTGAGTTGGAATCACAAACTATGGAACGACACCCAGTGTCTCCAAGCTACCAATGGAACCACCAACAGAGATGTTTCATGGGAATCATAGTGCTCCATAGAATCATGAATGAGGAATCACCAATCATGTAGGTTAGAGGATAGGTATTGTATGCCATGGTCAACAGTAGCTATATCTTATGACATCTTGACCTATGTATTGATATTAAGTATTTACCTCTATGTATGGTTATGCAGAACATGGTTGTTCCTAAAAATTCCAAGGATGGGGGAACTGAATGTAGTTATAATAGAGAAAATCCACCACTTAGGGTAGTGTAGAAGAAGGTAGATCCTCATATGGGTGTTCATATCTACCGGAAAGGCATGCCCTCAGCCTCAAGGATACCTTTACATAATTTCCTATTGTTATGAAAACCAACATGTGTGAAGGAAATCTCAATGACTATGATTCACATGATGCTGCAAAAAATATAGATTCTAATCACACAATCACTTCCATTCTTTAGAAAGTCAAATTTCAAAAGAAGATCATCGATGATATCCTTTCTAAGTGTCTCATGGATTATAGTGGTACTTGACAGGATCTTATTCCTCTTCCTCATGGGAATCCAAAAGTACTCCTTATCCAGTTGATCCTAATTGAGCTCTATGATCCCACTCATCCTAACAGATTAGTGGAATTAGTTCCTAGAAAGAAACCAATATATTAGTCACCAAATCTCTTGAGCAGTCTGATATCATCCTCATGACCTAGATCGATCCTCACTACATGAAACAACTCATGACTACCATGATGATGATCCTTTTAGTAATGGTGGTCATGGATCAATGTTAGGATTAGAATCCCCTCCCAGAAGAGTTGATATTCCCCCTCCCTACTCACCTTGAATCCCTTGAGATGCAACTAGTGGAAATCCCACCTGATGGAATGTCATATTTTTGCTAGGATGGATGACATGTGAGCACCCACATATTTTGGGGACTACATATTTTCCCATATCAAGGCGATGGGAACCCCATTTCGTCATTTTTCCACTTCATCTCAAGTCATGGCCAATATTTGCAACCCCAGAGTAGCAAGTGGCTACCATGCTCCAACGATTTGTTTAGACATTGGATAGTCCAACATTCTCCATGTATAAATAGTTAATCATAAGGTCCATTGATGATTTGGAAGACATCCTGATTTAGTTTCATTACTAGTTCAGCTCTACCACATGCATGAAAATTATTTTAGACCACTTTATGTTCAAGAAAATTCATTATGAGCATGTCATGGACTTCATGAACTCGTGGAAAGGAATCATATATTAATTTGATATTTCATTAACCCAAGAATAGTTGATGAAGTTGTTTTAGGTGAATTTCATGACTGATCTAGTCCCCACCCTCATCACTCAATACATCTAAGGCAGGTTTTGGGATTTCTCAGACAAGTCCCAACTCCTGGAGGAAGAATTGGAATAGGCCAAGTAGGAATGTATATTTCCTCTCCAAACACATGAAAAAATAAAACACAAGGAATAGATAGTCTCCGTGATATAGGTGGAGGCCCCCAATCCATTAGTTATGTGTTACACTTTTCCAAAAGATCCCCACGGAGTGTAATAGCCTCATCAAGCTCAGCCTCTCTTAGTACTGAATCGACATGCACCGCCACACCAAGTGCAGCCTCCTAGATGAGAGAATGTGGAATAAGACTCTCCTCATGCTCCAACCCCTCATTATGGCCACAATTCCAATGTTCTTCACATGGAAAGGAGAAATAATACATATTCATTCAATGATTCACATGTTCATAGTTATTCATTTAGTTCCCTGGATCAGGTCATTCTATAGCTTCCAGAGTGTAAGAAGCCCCATAAAGGTGAGCGCAATGATCACCCTGACCATTTACCTTACTATAGGTTTCCTGTAAATACCATCATAAAATTATATGTGTTGAAGGATTTTCACTAAAAATAGTTGATAATTGTCTGGTAAAATTGGGAAAATCCTCAGCATTGTTGGAACACATCTCTACCGACCCTAATAGGGAATGTAAAGATGAATGGTAGTAGGTTTACAACCACGAGACTTAGAAGTATGATGATTTTTTGAATCAATGGGAGGTATAATGTTCCCATGGTATCATCAATGAACCCTTAGGCTAGCCCAAATCTCTTGATGTTTTTTTCCCTCTCCAACTACCACATCTGTACCCCCCTCTTAGCCATCGAAGTCTCAGAAGAGTAGGCATTAACCACGTGAGGGAAAGAAAATTCTCCCACTTGTTCTAAATCCATCTCATAACCAAAATATATTTATGCCTCCATGGTTATGAATCATCCCTAAAGTTCACCCAGCATTTGAATATTCTTCTAATTATAATTATGAGTACGCCTCTGTGAACACCACCATGTTTTTTGATCTCTTTATGGTCCCCAACAAAGAGGAATGTCAGGAAAGTTCACTGAGTGACTTCAACTGATGTTATCAAAGAGAATGATGAGTGAATTAGAACCACTAGAATTATTTATTTAGATCTCTAATATAGGATAAGTATTCTATAATAACCATAAAATAGGTTCCGTACAGAGTTCAGTTTTCACAATCATCCTAGACTGCTCTGTGAGATATGCCACCATAGCTGACCGTGTTACCTGGCCTTGTAGAAAATCCACAAAAAAACTACTATGGGAATAAAATAGGAAATGTTTTTCCTCAAAAATCTATAAGTAATATATTAATAGTTCTTGTAATGTTATCGGATGAGGAACATGATTTTTTTAGCACCATACAAAACTTAGTGGTAGATTTGGAATCACCTGTAGTGCCCACAAAAATAGTGACCACCTATAGTCAAAAATGCACATTTAGGGTCAAAATATGACATGATAAAGTACCTATACAGGATACCTAATTGTATCTAAATCCTTGATTCCCTTATCTTGTCATCATACTCTGTGAGGACCTTACAGAATTCATGGGAATCCCATCCAGCTCAAAGAAAAAGTAACTACCTCAGAATTATACTACACAGAGGAGGTTAACCAAGAAGAATTTTAAGCCATTGTATCATCATCTAGATTGTATAAATGTTCTTTATTATAAAGCTACATTAAAAATTTATAGATCACAATCTATTTCAATGGAGTGGATGTTCATTGTTGTCTATTAGACACAAGATCTGTGATCAATCACATCCTAACCCTAATGTTATGCAAACTTGAACAAACTAAATAAGATTTGAGTCCCACTAATGAGAATATTTAAGGTTATGAGAATAAATTAAGTGGTATGATTTGGTTTAAAAAATAGTTCAGAGTATTGATTGGAAGGGATGAATTAATGGTTGTCTCATATGATACCACCATCAATGTGTTTAGGGGTTGGCCCAAGATTCATCTTCATGTAGTAGTCCCCTACTCATATCACCAATTCCTCATGTACTCCCTCAATTTTTAGTAGGAATTATTCAATGTGATGTTTCCTCTATTAAATCCTATGAATTCCATTATATGGATGTTTAATATTACATGAATATGTAAAATTAGGTTCAAAACAAAGAGATTGAGCACACCATTATTTCAACTAGCCCATGGGTAGATTTGGATGATTCTTTCATCCTCTAGATTCACTGGTTGGAATCCAAAATGACAAACCGTTGGAAATTTCTTTCCCGTTTTTAGGAAAAAATGTTGTTTCATCCCTAAATACATGTAAAATTTGATGATTACCTCAAAATTATTCATAATTCAGTACAAGGTGATACAAGTAATCTATCCACCTATGAGGTACTATGATTTATTCCTTATCGCTACCATTGTATGTCATATTCATATATTTCTACAAGATGGTTTGAACCAATAGAAACTAAATCTCCACCATTACTTTGACATCAACCTTGTGCCCCATGGTCTAAGTCCAAATGGTATTGGCTTTAAAGCCTTTGCATCCATGGTTTCAATAGTGTTGGATTCCTCCAGTGAGGATTCCACATCCGCCCATGCCAGCACCCACATTACACCATGATCTTTAGGCCTAGTTGAACCCTATCTTATAAATAATTCCCATGCCTCTAAAATGAAGTGGATTTGGATGAAAATACTCTCACATTTGAAAAGGGTTTCTATACCACCATTTATGATATGATACAGGTGAACTAGGGTACTGATGTAGATTTGAGGCCAATGTTGATCAATGTGTCCATGCCTCCACCGAAATTGTATCAATATTTGGATTTACTAAAGAAACATCATAATTAAAATTCCTAGAGTTATGATGAAATGTTGGGGTTAGACCCTTACATATCCATCCATCTTCTTGGTCTCCTAATGATTCATCAAACTTTCAAAAAATTGTCATATGAGAATGTAACTTTCTCATGGTTCCATGTTCAAGGCTGAAGTTGATAATCATATCAAGGACACATTTGTCTAGGAAGTGAATTACCACAAGTGGATATCTAATAACTTCCTAATCAGGAAGAATAATTGATAGATCTGAGTCTTCATTGGATACTAGGATATCATTCACCATTTAAAAAATAATGATTTTTCTGTTTTTGTGACTAATCAATTGATCAATGACATAGATGAGTTCCATAGTGTCTCCTTCAATGATGTTTATTTTGGGTAAAATAATAACCATATGGACCCAGAATCAGATAATTATAATTCCTTTAGATCACCACATAGAACCTTATACTATCTGGTAATGACTTTCGTTTTGAATAATGCAGGAGCCACTTATCAGTGATTCATGCTCCACTTCATCAAACCGATCCTCGGGAAACTAGTGGAGTGATACATAGAAAACTTGGTAGTCAAATCCAATTGTCATTAGGACCATGTAAATGACCATGAGAAATTATTTGGAATCCTTCACTCCTGGAATTTGAAGATGAATCCTCAAAAGTTTATATCCGGGGTTACTAATGGGATGTTTCTGGATTTCATCATCAAAGAAAGAGGCATTATATCCACCTAGAGAAGATAAACGCTATCATCCTGATGCCTCCTCTGAGAAAGACACGAGTACTCTGAGGACATCAATGACATATAACATATGTATACTAAATCAATGAGAATATATCCATAATGTGTAATTCCATTTCATGGTTCCTGAAGAAATTTTTCATCTTCAAGTGGGATGAGAAGGGATATATCAAATTTGAGAAAATCAAGCAGTATCTACTACAGCCGGTTATACAAATTCCACCCATCCTTAGGAAGCCTTTGTTCCTCTAAGTGACTTCTTGGAGTAGTTCACTATCACCATTCTCACCCAAAAGAACAAATATAGTATAGTTATTGGTTTATAACATCTCACATTCATTCTCCTCAACAGGGAGAAAAAAATCTCCTATCAATTAGAGGTTCCCTATGTAGGTTTTCACATTTTAGAAGATTTGGAATAATCCACAACATCATGAGATATAGCTAGTGCCCCATGTCAATATGCTAATGTATATCCTGAATCACCCAATTTTGATGGGAGGAATATTGTTATAGGCAATGGAACCTCAGAGTTTCATCATTATGTTGGTTCTGTAGAAATCCATCAATGTTAAATCATTGGAAGCCATCTTATCTAGTCATCTGCCCCCTGAAGAGCTACCCATTGATGTAGAATTCCCATATGAGCCATCCTTAAAGTGGATCAAAATTTTCTATTCTAAAAGATACATTTTGATGGTTCCTCCCAGACCCCTACCCATGGAAGGATCAATGATCCCCATATTAATAGAGTAGGAACGAGTATCATTTTCATCTCGCCATCATAGGCTGTTTTGTCCTACTCGTTGCTGATGTATGAAGGATAAACTATGAATGAGAAAGGATATCATTATATCATTACTAGTATCAATTTGTCACTTATGATTAATATTTTCTATCTATATGTGAAGGTAGAGTCTGATTTATTCATCACACAAAATGGTGACTACATTGTCACGAAGCAAAATATTGTGCTCTTTCTAGAGTGAACTCACCATTTTATGGCCCAGTTACATTCTCATCTGAATGTGAAACAGATTACTTGGTTACAGAATGTTCGAGTTGCACCTTTTCTAGTCTAGTTTCCTCTCTCAAAGATCCTATATAGGATGATATATTCATTCATGTGGCACATCATTGGGCCATTTCTCCCATAAATCAATATTATGATGATAGGTAGTAGGTAAACAAGTTTACCAATGATTCGTCAACATTTGGTCCACCACATAACCATAAAATGAATGAAATCTCCAATAGAAAATCCCATTTAACATACTATCTCAATCATGGTACCCTCCCACCAGATAGAGCTGAACATGAATGAATTCATTGAAACACTATGTATTTATCCCTCTAGAGTGGGCCTAATCTTCAGAAGACTCTCTGAAAAATGTGATTGATGGAATTATCCTATATTCCATAAAAATATATGATATTTCCCATGTCATGTATCATGTTCATGTCAGATATTATGGTTCACATCTTGTAGGGTTGAAACACTCCCACTAGATTCAAAGGTTGGTCTACTTTTGGCCCACCATGGTGCATAACTATATCGAGTTTTCTAAGAGGTTCCACAAAAATACAATCCATGAAAACTTTTTTAATCGAATATCATATTCCATTCATACCACCTTGTATTATTAGCCCGATGTAATATAGGGCCTTAATGTTGTGGTACCGTGCCCACTTGAAATAGCTTGACAATGTATGTTCATTCGAACTATGAAAATTTTATTCTTCAAGTGGGAAGAATTAATTCCTCTCAAGGAAGTCAAATACCAATCCCAGATTAAATTATTGATCTCTCATATCATCCACTGATTTACAGTTCCTCATGTCATTCTCCATGACGATAAAAATTGGACCGATCATGGAATTAAACAAAAACCCTCTCCCACATTCTATAAAAGATGGTGGGCTAGAACCAGCTCCCCAACACCATAGGGAACTATTATATGATGACTCCAAATTCCCCCAAGGTGACTCCTTATTATCTGGTGTATGGAATAGATGTTGTCCTACCAATTTAGATTATATTTCCACTACTCTGAAAAACAATTTATGACCAAAATACCCCAAATATAATGGAATAACTCTATAAATTGGAGTTGGAGTATCATGAAGATAATAGGTTTCATGCCTTTAATAATCTAGAGAGTGACCAAAATAATATAGATAAATAATTCAATAATAAGGTTCACCTCCACTCCTTTATCCATGGTGACACAATAATGGATCTCAGAATGCTAACGATTCATAGGATTAAGACACCAATATTGGATCCCATGCTAGAAGACCTTATATCCTTCACATGGTGCATCCCAATGAAGAATACACTTTGATCACCATTGACAGAGATAACATTAATCCTCACACTAATGCTAATTTTCTTAATAAAAAATTCGCGTGTGAAATAAAATGGAATTGACCTATCCAGTGATACAACCATAATTGCGGCACTATTTTACTATATATATGATGATAAATAGCATAGCACCAACCTCAAAGTTTAATAACATTAAACTACAAAACAAACAACATCCTATTTTCATAATGTTAAACTATGTAACAATTATTTTCCTAGATGTACAGTAATAAATATCACAACACCATAATTTTCTCACCTTAGAGGATGTCTCCCACTACATCGGTCATTTCCATGCCATATTTTATAACAACAAATGTCTTGATTTCTATTAACATAATATATGTAGTCACACATTTATTTTACATTCTCGTCCCTCAGTCCCAAAAAAGTCCCCCTACCTCTATACAAGTCATTCCAATACATAGAGATTTACTTTCCGAAATATATTTGGCATGATTCCAACCCGTAAAGGATAAATATTGGATCATGGGTCCCTATTCAAGGTCACATCCATGATGATACTTATTTCATATCATGTGAACATCTTCCTAGCTGAATGACTATAAACTGCATAGCACCAATATTTTAGTTGCATGATGTTAAACTATGTAGCATTTTCATTCTTCTATATATGTACAGAAAATTCTCATACAAGCATACTAGCCAGATGAAAATAAACTGCACAGCACCCAGGTCCCAGAAACACGAAGTTATACTATTATCTTATTCCAAATTTCATGACATAAAACTGTATTAATGACTCCTTACGAAAGAGTATGTGGTCTGTGGGTTTTATTGGTCCTCATTCGTGTCTTATTTTTTTAAGACACTTCATTACACATATAACGTTTTCAGTTATTACCCCATTGATTGACCTTCATGACCTTAAAATAATATGCACCAAATGGGTAGTGAAATATGACTTTAAACTGGTCACATTGTTGCACACTCTATGACCTTAAACTAGGATCCCAACATTAAAATAAACATGGGTTTTCTCTGAGACATGGTGTGTGGTGTTTGGCCCCATGGTCCTCATTCACATTGAGTTTATCATAACACCTAACTACAGATAACAATTAGATATGTTCTCCCATTGTGATATAAAATCTATGACCGTAAATTAATAGTTCACATCCTTAACACAAGACATTAAATTAGGATCCTACCCTTAAGAAGTTCAGTATGCCTCGGGATAATCTTGGGGATTCATCAGTTACCTCACTATAGTGAGTTTCCCCCAATAGTGTTGGTCTCTCACCATGATGAGTTCAAGAACTACTGGTGTCATGGTTCATATCCTTATGGGATATATAGTGATTCCCAGATACATTGTCTTTGGTCCCAACCCCAAATTCATCAACCCTTAATCCCCTTGGACCCTGTCATGATCTAGTAAACACAAATCTAATATTTTGATACAAAGTCCTTGTATCATGACATTAAACAATATGTGAGTCTCCTGAGGAATATTTTTTATGGTGTTGGATTAGCTTTAGGCCTAATTCAAATCAGGTTTATCATGACAACAAACTATGCATATCCTATTGACACACTCATATTTGGTTCAAACCCCAAACCATAAACTGAGATATTATAGTCCAATACTCATAATCTAAACTATATGTGAGCCCTATATGGAATATGTAGTGTTGTGTTGGACCTCCAAGGACCCAATTCCCCACTAGTTTGTAACATATTTCTTCAACATGTATCTTTTTTAGACTCCCACCATTGGTCCGAGAAATAATACCCTAGACTAATAGCCATCCAATGGCCCTGGAAACATGACCATAAACTATTTTCAGTTTGTCTATGCATTATTGACATAAACTATTTCCAACCCCTATAGTATACTATGTAAAAAATTAAACTACATATCCTAACATCCTCAATGCATGATGTTTAACATTGATTGTACCCCATAAAGAATCAGGATGTGTCTAAATAAGTGATTGTTTTTACCCCATTTAAAATTGGGAAGCCTCATAAGATATGTGTGGGATGCTCAATAAATCCTACCCCATGCTCTAAACATGGGATTCCTCATTCTACCTATGGGATGATTCAATTCTATCCTTAAATGAGAATCGCCCCCATTAGTGTGAGATATTTAACACACTATGTTCTAGAACTATGTGTATCTTGATTCCCATCCTTATGGGGTATGTGGTGACATCCAATCATTTTTTTCATCAGGCCTAGAAACAAATTTGATAACCCTTTGGCTCCTTGGCCCTAGATATGGTCCATGTAATATAACACTTAACTATTCACAAAACCCTTCTCTGAATCTCACATCCTAAAATTCCACATTCCATAATTATAGTATTTCTTGGTTTGGATTTCCATCACCCTTCAAATCTTGATGGACCTCCTAATAGAGAGGGTGTTTGGTCATGTACCACCTTGTATCCTATTCCAACACCCTAATAGATCTCTGATAAAAAATGTTATATACATAGTTTCAAATATATTCAATAATCGATCATAAATTTTCTCACCTCATTCCTGACTGGTGTGGTTGAGATTCCTGTGTTTTTTATATTATAAACATTCGTTCCTTACCCATCAATTGACCCTAATAAAAATATCAGAAGTCTAGACTTATCATATTTTCAATTCCTTATATATTTTTAGAATTCCATTAAATTTTTTTCACCCATAATATGAACATTCACTTTTTCATAAAACCACGTATTTTTCCTTATTTACCAGGACTTTCTTGACTCATGGGGGCTTAGAAGTTCATGTATGGCATGTACCGATGTGTCTGAGCTTAGAAAAGGATACCTCGGTCCAAACTCTATGACATTATAAAGAGGGTATCAACTCCAAGAATTGTGACATTAAACTATATGTGGCTTTAATTCCAATGGATATTTTCTATGGAATTTTGGTCTCCTTAGACATCATTCACATTCGGTTTTACACTTTTTCACACTAGGCATGTCTGTTTGGGATATTAAACCCATGATATAGACAGTACAACATTAAAATATGTGAAATTTCTATGTCACGTTGTGGTAAACTATGAGATGCATCCTGATCATAAGACACTAAAATTCAAAATTCCTTGTCTCTACCAAATGATGTTAAAATGCATGTCCAACATCCCCACCATAAAATGTAAAATAGCATATCATCAACCTTTTTTCATGATGTAAAAATATAGGGTATCATAGGCCCTTTACTGAGACCCCATCCATCATTTTCTGTCATATACCACATTGATCATGTTCCTTCATCACTTGATCGTCAATTTAGATAATGATCCCCATGAATATGGGTTTTATAATTGTTTAGAATAATAATATTTCACTAATGTTATCTGATCCATGGTGGAATAATTCAAAGAGTTTTTTAGTCCATTCAAACATTCCATCATCGTCGCCTTACACATCTGAAGGGACCCCTAATAGATTGGTAACATTCTATTTTGGATCACCTACAATAATGGTCCAATGTTCTAGAAGATGACGCATGACATTCTGAGACAAATTCCATGTTTCAAATTTAGTCAATGGTTTACCCTCCTTTGTTTCTGCCATTACTTGATAATGGTAAGGATTTTGTGTTTTTAACATGGTCAATAGCTATCCTATATCACCATTCCACTCTTCTTAGGTTCCAAATTTTTGGAATTATGATTCACAATTCTATTTCCCCTTTCACTGGATAGAATTAAACACCCTTGGAATTATCCCAATCATGACTCATCACAAATTGGAAAAGTTTGTTTTCTACACTATGAGTGATGTTCTTCAGCCACATACCCTCTCAGCCTGAACAATCTTGGTTATCATTCAACAATAGAAAACCCTAGTGTTATATTTTTATATGAAACTCTCATAAAAATGAGAAATCATGTGGTCATCGCTTCTTTCTCACATCGAGCATGAATCACATGATATTAGGGATTATTCAGTGGTTCTTTCATAAATATGATGAATGTGATGTAATTTAGAGTGGAAAAAGGGTTTTTTCCAAGAATGAAAAAGTATTAAAATAGTTAATAAGAAGGTTTTATAGGTATAAAATTTCATAAACATGTTAGAGCCTATAATGAGTCTCCCTAAAATTTCCTATAGGGATCTACTCTAGTGACAAATTGATGTAGTTTTACGAACCTATGGTGTGTGGAATCCAATATCCATTTCCACCTCCCTTTTTCAATTTCCGCTTTTCAAAAATTTAGGTAATTATCAACAACACTGGTATTTTCCCAGTCACTCTAAACTTGGAGGCCATTAATATTATTAATTTTATTCTTTAGTTGATTCTTGGCCTCTTCAATCTGAGAACTCTATCTGTTGATGGTCTATAATTGAGTTTTGAGGAAAGAATTATGATCATCCATTTGTTCCCCTATATGCTAGATATCCTGGTTGACATTTCAGAAATTTTAATGTTTTGCATACATCTGGTGATTCTATTCAATTTCTAGATGTTCTATTCCATCATGCACCCACTTGGTGAGAATTTCGTGGTCCAGCATGAGAAGACCATGAGAATCCACCCCTCCAGTGCACATATTGCGTGTTCTATGGTGGAAAACCCCATTAGGTCTACTATATGTGTTTTATATTATTGATAATGAATAATTTTATACACTTCAAGACCCAAAAATGGGTTATACGATTATATTGAGTTACATCAAGATCGAATTCATACAACATTTAAAGAGGCACATGCTAATAATCAGGGAAATCTGCATGATGGTCGGCAGTATTATCTTCCACTGGAATCCTATAAAATGGACTATGATATAGATCATGAGGTCAATATTACTTACTCAAATCTTACTTATGATACCAACCCCCTCCAGCCTCTATTTTCACCAAACTAGTGGAATCCCCCATAGCCACAGCTGACTTATCATCTTGGACTAAGGGAGGATCAACTTAGATGACCAATTTTCATGCACCGTCATGACTATCAGAGAAAGGAACTAGGATTTCCCATCATCATACACTCACTGGGTAAAAAAATCAAAAACTTCTTGGAATGAGAATACCAGAGTCAATATGATCAGTAAATGATAGGTATGAATCTATTAAAGAAGGGGACTTATAAGAGATGAGAATCAAATGATTGAGCTCATTAGTCATAGTAGGGACACCCACAACATGAGACCCTTTGGAACTAGATGGTATTTCAGAAAATAGAACTGACTACTATTTTTTTGGTCAAGTAAGAGTGACATTAAACATTAATACACATTGATTCAAGTGCATCATCAAAATACAACAATGGATGAATGAATCTATATATGCTCTAACCTTGAGGGGGAGAAATTTTGATGATGAGTTGCCTTAGGAACACCACTTCTCCAACAGTGGTCACTACCATTTGAGTTATAGTGTGTTAACCTATACATAACAGGGAGGGACAAGGGTTCCAATGTTTCCAACCATACCTCCTCATCCTCGACTAGACCACCGACCACTTTAGCCCCAGGCATAGGCCCTAGAATATGCTCCAATGCACCTATCAGTGAACCTTCACCCTTTTAAACATAGCCCCATTTCCCATCTTCAATATGTTCTAGTGAATGACATGTGTTAGTAATATCATATGTGTAATTAATATAATTTTGTAGTGAATATAATTATGTTAAGTCATATTGTGAGGAACTCATCCAATTATTCTACCGAGGATGTGATTTTTCCACTCTCCTCGGGACTCCATTGATGAGTAGATGATCCCATGGATTCCTCATCCTTGGAATCTTGTTATTCACCACCATTTTATACCTCTTCTATTGAATCACTAAATGGTGGTGTATCCATAGTCCCCATAACAACACAAAACATCACCTACACATGGGTGGATGGAACGATGGATTCCCCACAACTTGTGACATCTCAATCTTAGTTCCAACATAAGTTACCCTGGATTCCTAGCTTGTCTCGTGGGGGGTAACCTACCTACTTCCTCACTACATTAACATAACAAATTCTTGTTCAACAACATGAAAGCGCTTTTGTAGAACTACCTCACGATATTCAACCACCCAGTTCCTATCACAGACTATTTATAACTAGAATCGACATTTTTTGGTGGAAGAAAAATGATTTCTCCATATCCCACATTCACCACCATACAACACAGTTTAATAATGATATAGGTATTTCTCTCATCATGATCCCCCATGTAGACTATATTCATCCTAATTAAAGGGACCCAAACAGCCTTCCAACGTGGGATAGTGTGTATAGCTCATTGTAGACTTGGTTGTTGATCCTGGCCACTAACAATCCACCTATGAAACTCCACATGTACATCTTATATTACCATCTTCCTTGTTGGATTTCCACCATTGGAGAAACATGAGTTGAGAATGGAAGGAAGTTGAAATTATTTTTGAATTATAAGGTAACATTTCACCATGGCCTCATTAGGAGTTGTTGTATGAACCACAAAAATGTTTAGTAGAGCCGAACATTGACTTGTGTTTGTAGGGTAGTTGGTATTCGAGAATTTTTTCCCCCAAGGTGCAACATGTCATATACATTTAAGAACTAGAATAGATGACAAATCCTTCTCGGTGTTTTTACCGTCACAATGTGGCCCAATATTCTATAGAGATTGGATAGTATAGATACTCCCACATTAACTATGTTATTGGTCACTATAATATCTTTCTTCAACAACATCAATAGGTGTTTTCATATCCATATGTCCCTAACAGGTAGTATCCAACCACATAGGAATGTGGCATGTAAATTACTATAGAGGACCAATGCATTAAAACATACCAACATGTTATACCCCCATTTCTAATACATTCATTCATCCATGATCAACCAGTACGATCTAGAGATCCTCCCCTATGATTCCATTTGACTATATTTTCCCCAATATATAATCCTAACATTTGGGTCCTTTATTAGAAACAAGTCGAACCATGACATGAACGCAATATCCTTGTGAAAAATGGGTTTTTCTTATAGATTCTCCTTTAGATCCTCAAAAAAATATTTCACTGGGATAGTAGTCACTGCCAATCATTCCAGGTGTTTTTAATGGGAGTAACATGTTATACTGAAATCCTAATAGTGAAAATCTAATGATGTAGTGGATGTCCCAAAAACTGATGTCAACTTCCTCATGATAAATATCGAATGTGTTAATATCTAGGGACTATTAGCTAAGGAGATATGGATGAATCTCTTATTTTATTGTAATAATGGAAATGTGACAACCAAACCACCTCATACAACCTAATATGGAGAAGATACTCCATGTACTCTTGGAACATGTTGCATACCAAGTACACCTTGTCCCACTCACTGGTAATGTTTCTACAGGACCTCAGGTCCCAATCCTTATGCCATTGTAACGAACCAAACTTTTGAATAATTCTTTCTTGAATTTGTGTGTTATTTTATTTTATACTCAACAAAACTACATACTTTAATTAATTATGTGAGTGTAATTAAAATGATACCATTGGGATTTTACTGTTATATGACCATTGGTCAATATGACCATTAGAAACTATACTCTAAACTTTATGATTATTTATTAAAATACAAATCTTCGTGGTTAATTAATATAGAAAAAGGAGTTGATATCCTCCTCTAGAATACTTTGGCTATACAAATCCCATATGTCAGAGCTTGGGAAGGAAGTTGCGTCACTTAGATTTTCTCTGGATCAAGCCCAAGCTGAGCTTCCACATGTATATCTTTAATAGAATCACCTACGAGAGAATTTCAAGCTAATATAAATAACCTCTCGGGAAATGTTTTCTAATCCACCCCAAGATTCTATCACCATTACACACATTACTATTAAGTCCCATGAAATTGTTATAATGGGATATGAAATGAGGCCTTAGTTACTTTATGTAATCCTTTTTTATAAATAAAATTATTATTTCTTATTATTGTAAAATTTGAAAATTTCAAATATCAAAATAAATATAGGTAGAATTTATAGAAGTTCCATATTATTGGTGTTTTTTTGAAAAGGTTATTTTGAAATATTTTTGTATCCTTTAAATAATTAATAATTTGAAATGAGTTTCAAAATGTGGTCTTCTATTACTGTGATCAATAAGAAATTTAGATGATAATAATATCCACTTGATTTGTAGTAAATATTAAAGTATGAATAGTAATATTACTTTATGAATAGTAATGTTCCCTATGGAATAGTAACCTCACTTATGAAAGTATAAATATTATTTAGTCATCTTTATTGGTAATGTGATATAATAGCACAAGTAAACCACGGTTACAAAAATTATTTGTTAAGTATTAATATTTTTTTCATGTAAATAGTTTGTTGCTTAAAAATTAATATCTCATAATTTGAAAACTATATTATTAAATGGATTTAATTTTTAAATTAAGAACATCGATATTAGGTTAGGGTGAATATATGATATTTTTATAAAATATTTTTTTCAGTGAATACTGAAAATACAATTTTGATTTTCAGTGTATTTAATAACATCATTAATGATTTAGAAATGATTTAATAATTCAGATCATCTTTTTAATAGTAATATATGTTATGAGGTGTCCAATGTCGCCAATACCATGGTAAAATACCATGGGTAAGCCCGTGGTTTTTCAAATACCACTAATGAGGTGTCCCTTGGAAATTAATGAAATATTACGCCACTTTTACTATAAATACCAACCCATTACTTTATTAATTTCATTAACAATTAATCCTCAATGACATTATGGACTTTTTACCTCCCATGGAGTCCTCCCAAGGTACCCTCAAGACCCCTAGGGTCACAATCTTCGATTTTATGAAGTTACTCTTTAAGGTAAGGGAGGTTTCTCCCTCCTCTTTTAGTTATGACTTTCTGTATGTTATGTCTTCTAGTATCCATTTTTTATGTGGGGGCATGTTATACTATATCCTTATTGATTTATATTTTATTTAAAAATGATGAAATAACCTTTCTTCTCTCATTAACTGAATTTCTGAATTTTATTGCGATGTCGTTAGGCTGTCAAATTTTCATAGATGAAATTTCATCTTCTCTTTTCTTTAATGTTTTTATTTATTTAGGTATGTAATTAAAATATAAACATCATGATCTTATTTTTTTATTAATTAACAATACATTATTTTGAGTTATTTATCATTGGGTGGACATTTTCCCCTCTCTTTTTAATGTTTTCTAAAACCATGTTGTATAGACATTATGCTGTAGAATATTTTGTCTCTAAATCTCTCTCTTTTTTCCCCAAGAAATTCCCCTATTTTATTTATGTGAATGCCGAATCCAAATTACTTTATAGGGGTTTTCATAATGAAACAAAAATGATATATTTTATTCTTTAATTGACATACATAAAGCCCTCATTCCATTTCCATAGGTTATAAATGACATAATGATCATGTATTTAAGAACTTTTAAAATGACATGATTTTGAAATGAATCCCATTTCATTTATTATCATTGGGTTATTTATGAAATTTTGTATTATGATCTATGTGTATCATAAGAAATTAAATACATATTAAGGGTTTTCTCTGATTGTGCACCAATGTATTGGGTAAATAATTTAATCTTTATAGATGACAAGATTCACGATACCTTGGTGAATAACCTTGGTAATTTATATGACACCTTGGGGAGGAACCATGGTGATATGTTCATGAATATATAAATAAAATTTTGTATCCACATTTTCATGTTATGTTTCGTGTTGTTGTTATTATTATGATATTCCTATTTATCTACATGTTCTTATTGATATCGCTCAAGTTCACATGTAAACTATTTGACTTGTTTTCCTTATTAGGACTTCTGCTCACCATTTCCCTTGATGTATGTCTCCAGGATATGAGATGCTATAATTGTACTTAGGATGAACATTTCGAGAATCTTTTCAAGGGGATTAAATTAATTTTTTATGTTTTCTTGTTTTATGTTCATAATTTCCATGACCCTAGACTTTAATGATTTAATATTTGTAAAATGTAATGAAAAGTTATGTATTAAAAGGCGGGATTCCATAGTTGGAATAGAATGATAGTTTAGTAATTTATGGAAATTAGATTATGAAAATTGTTTGAATAACTCTATAGAAAAGTTTAGATATATGAAAACTTATTGGTATTTTGGTGAAATAGTATGTAAGATGTTTCTGAACAAATAAATCCATGTCTAGATACGAACAAGGGAATTTAGCTCTAGCACAGATGTAACTAGGAGTGAAAAATCGGACAAGGAGTTTTGGGCTTGACCCGGGGTATCTAGGTACATGAAAACAGTCATTGATGCACTACTGGTTTGACACTCCCATGGGATATGTTTGGTTAATCAGAATATTATTATGAATCATTATAAATGATTTATAAGGAAATGTAATTGTTGTTAAAGAATACTATGATTAAGCATAATGTTTGTAGACATAAGAATCCATTACAGTTAAATGATTCAAAAACGAAATAAGTTTCTCACTATGGTTTTATTCTTTTAGAAAATGGTATGAAATAGGAGGAATCGTGAAAATGGTGACCACAATGGACCATGGGATGATGGACCTCCGATAGAAGCCGGAATTGAAAAATTCATGAGAATGATGAACAAAATGACCCAAGTTATGGGAAATAACTTGAATCAAGATGAGATATTGATATCACTACGGGGGTAATAACATGTTGTTGAGTTCTTTATCCATCAATGACCACCGTCCTTCAGTGGATGTACCAACCCATTGATTGTTTTATAGTGGATAAGATCTATATAGAAGATATTTTGTATGATCTTCTCTTCAGAGAAAGAGAAGGTCACCCTGACTGTTTACCGCTTAGAGGGAGAAGCTGATAATTGGTGGGAGATAATTAAAATATTGAGGACAATAGTAGAGGTTTATTCTATAGAGTTCGAAGAGTTTAGGGGGATATTCTTCAATAAGTATTTCCCTCATTATGTGATAACTGAATTAGACAAGGAGTTTCTTGAGCTAATGCAGAAGGAGAATTAATCCATGGGAATCTACGAGATGAAATTCACAAGGATTTATTGTTACACCTCAAGCATTGTCAGGGATCAAAATGGGAAGGGTGATAGATTCTTTGGGTTTCTAAGACCTCATCTATGGAATAATCTAGCCAACAGAGACTACAATAACTACGAGGAGATTGTTCAGATTGTGAAGAATGGAGAACTAGAGTTTAGTGAGACACAATGGTCTCATAAATCAAATGAAATGAAGAGATCAATGGATCACAACATAGGGAGGAACTTTGATCTGGGAAGGGGAGTCAATAAAGTGAAACATCCCACATGTAATAAATGTTGGAATAAGAATTTAGGAAATATCCTTCTTTGTAAAATTAAGTGGAATAAGTGTGGAAGAGAAGGCCATATCGCACGAAATTGTAGTAGTGAGGTGAAGCCTCAACTCCAAAACACTAAGGATAAAGGGATGTTGGTGCATACCCAAACTGGTGTCGAATTCTATAAGTATGGACAATCTGGGAACTTTTTTAATCACAGTCCAAATACAAGGGTAGTAGAGGGGAACTACAATCAGCCTCAACAAAGGCCAAGGGAGAAAGGTCAGGATTTTTTTATCATGGAAGCTGTTGTTGATGATCCGAATGATGTGGTGTCAGTTACTCTTGTTGTTATATAAAATCTAGAAAGTATGTTGTTAGATTCTGGTTCAATGCATTCCTTTATTTCCACCATGTTTGTAATGAATTTAGATTCAACTACTAAATTTATAAAAGTAGAGTTATCAGTCAAGACTCCTGGGGGGATTATCCAAGCGTCATTAGTGTTTAGAAACTCCAGTATTTACATTAGTGAGGAGAATCTGGTCACAATTATTGTAGTCATTCCAATGTTGGAATTCAACATTATACTAGGGGTGGACTGGATCTCCAAGTATTATTCTAAGATCAAATGTAGAATGAAATATCAGTAGTCTTGAATGGAAAACCTACAGTTATCTTCCCAGGAGAGATATCTCAACCAAATATTTGTCTAGAATAACCTCTTATATCATTATTTATGGATTTGATCAGTGATAAAAAAAAGAAGGAAATGAGAGTTTAAGGAAAAAACCGTCCCCATTTTTTAGGAATACATTAACATATTTCCTATAGAGTTACCCAGACCTCCCTAAGCAAGGGAGGTGAATTTATCCGTTGAACTCGTGCCTAGATCTCATCCAATATCCAAGACCCAATATAGGATGAAAAATGTGGAGCTGGAAGAATTAAAAACACTACTACAAGATCTTTTAGAGAAAGGGATTATCCATCCAAGTGTGTCTCCTTAGGGAGGACTGGTTCTCTTTGTAAAGATGAAGGATGGATCAATGTAGTTATGCATTGATTATAGAGAACCGAATGGGATCACAGTGAAGAACAAATACCCTCTTCCAAGAATTTATGACTTATTTGACCAACTTCGTGGGTCACATTTCTTCTTTAAGATTAATCTTCGATATGGTTATCATTAATTGAGTGTGAAGAAAGAAGATATTCCAAAAACTACCTTCCGATCAAGATTTGGGCATTATGGGTTTGTTGTTATGCCCTTTTTCTTGACTATCCTACTATTTGTATGGATTTGATGAATAGAATCATTAAGGACAACCTTGAATACTTGGTGGTATTTTTTATTAACTATATTGTAATATATTTCAAAAGTCGCGAGGAGCATGAGGATCGTCTAAGGGTTATTTTTGAAAACACTATGGAATGAGAGGCTTTTTGGGAATTTCAAAAAATGTGAATTTTTGTGACAATAAGTTTCATTCTTGGGGAACATAGTAACCACTGAAGGAATCCCAGTTTACCATACAAAGACAATAGTTGTAGGGGAGTGGCCTCAGCCTACAACAATAACATAGATTCATAGTTTCCGTGGATTAGCAGGATATTTTTGGAGGTTTTTGGAAATAAATTCATGAATTTCTAATCCATTAATCATGTTTACTCTAAAAGGGGTCAAGTTCATCTGGACAAAGGAGTGTGAGGAAATTTTACAAGTGCTGAAGAAGAGATTATTTACTGCACCCATGATAACTCTTTCCTCAAGTGGATAAGGATTTTTTTTTAGTGATGCGTCACTAAAAGGTCTTGGGAGTTTCCATAAGAAAAATGGAAAATTCATTGCTTATGCATCTCGATAGTTGAGTACTCGTGAGTAGAACTATCATATGCATGATATAGATATGGAAACGATTGTCTTTTCTCTGATGATATAGATGCACTATATTTAGGGGGAGAAATGTTATATATACACAGACCATCAATGTTTGAAGTATATTTTCACATAAAATAAATTGAATATGAGAAAAATGATATGGTTGGAAAATCTTATAGACTATGATTGTTCAATTCATTATCATTAAAGAAGAGCAACCAATGTTGGAGGTGCATTATGTTGGAGAAACGCAGTTGTTCTATACATGATGGTGATTGAATGTGATCCTCTTATAAATGACCTGGTAATGCTGGGAAATTGAATTATAAAAAATGGACATCATCAACCCTAATCCAAATTATTTCTCAACCGTCATTACTAGAGAAGATTAAGAAATCTCAGAAAGAAGATCCTTTCATACAAAAGATTTTTGAGGTTGTAAATGATGGGATGTTTCTTGAGTTCAATATTGATCATGAAGGTGTACTGAAAATTTGTACAAGGCTGTGTTTGAACTATTCCAGAATTAAAGAAGAGGCTGAGGGATGCAGCTCATAGCTCTACTTTATCTATACATATGGGAAGCACAAAAATGTATGGGGACCTTCATGATCATTATTAGGGGGGAAAATATGAAATGGGGGATTACTGACTACACTTCATGGTTCTTGGTATGTTAGAAAGTGATGGTAGATAGACAACATCCTAAAAAGGTATTACAACCACTGCCCATATCGACATGGAAGTGGGACAATATCACTATGGACTTTTCCACTGGTCTCTTGACAACTTCCAAAGGAAACAATACAATATGAGTTATTATGGACAATCTGTAACACCCATGAATTTATGAGAAATAATTTTTTTTTATTTATATACATCACCAAATGAATCTTTCACTACACACAACACTGTCTTGGCTTGTGTTACACGCAAGAGCAGCCTTCCTCGATAGCTTGCGTTGTATGCAATAATGAGTTTCCCTAATCGACAATATGTTATTAAAATATTATATAAAGTATCCGTTATTAATAGTAATACCCCCTTTATGAAATTTTACCATTCAAAATGGATTCCATTTTTGGATTCGGAATATCGAAATTTGCATAGGGTGATTTTTTTGTATTTTTCTGAAAACATTCAATTTTTGATGACTCGTGAAAACACTAGGATACTATTTAAAAACCGAATTTTTATTTAAATAATTATTTATTATATTTAAATTTATTTTAGGTTTAAATTGATACATAATATCTATATAAGATCAATTTAATTTATTGGAGTCATTTCATAATAATTTTAGATATATAAAAAAGTTTATTTACTTTTCACCGTCTTTTACCCACCTCCTTGGAGAATTTGAAAATTAACATAAAACATAATTTTACTGCTTTTGTGAGTGGAATTTAAAAAATATGAGATACACGGTTAATGTCATGGAGTAAAATGTGGTTCAACAAGATAAAAATAATTTTTGGTGCATAGTAAATTTTTACTTTTTTACCATGGTTAAAAGTAAATAGGGTAATTTTTGGTGCATATAAAATTAGTGTAATTTTTTACCATTGTATAAGTTTAATTCGACCAAAACAACCTTATTAATAAAATATGGCCATTTAGGTCCACTTGGATTACATTAGGACACGTATTATTATTTTATTTAAAGAAGAATTAAAAGAGTTAAAATCAATGTTTAATAGCTAAAACATTTTTAATATAGCGTTATACATTAGGTAAATTAAACTATAAATATTAATTAGAAATATAAAAAGATTTCCTACATAATGGTATTTTATTTATAATTTTTAGAAATTAAATAATTTAATTTACTTATGACACAATGACGATGCAATAATTACCTTATTAAATAAATATTAACATAATTGATGTTATAAATACCTAAATAAATGTAGTTTGAGACTTTTTATAAATTACACTAATTTTCTAGGTTAATATGACATGTTTTTATTTATTTAATTAACATCGGTCGAACTAATCATGCTGTTATGATTTTCACAAAAATCAATTACCAAATAGTGTCATAATTGACATAAAATAGTTTTTAAAACAAATGTTAAATTATTAATTGTTATTTTATTCCTAAAAATATAAGGTTCTTTCAAATGACATAGATAAGGTTATACATATTAATAATGAACCACATGGGGTTCTTTTGTCTTGTTATAGTATGTTTATTAACCATATAGTATAAGAAAACAAAAAGACACAGTAAAAGTTAAATTATTTAACTTAGAGTTCAATCTAAATGATAATGTTAAAATACTAACCTAACCTTGTAAAAAACCTATTGGTTTAAGGGATTTTGACCAATCTCTACCTTATCTTCAAAATAAATCAATTTGAATCTATTAATAATCGAATATGACTTTATTATAAAATAATATTTTAAGTTTTTCCAAAGGTGCCCCTCTCCTCCCTTATCAAAGGGAAAATCATCCCTCTCCTCACATAATTTTGAGCCTAAAATATCGACCAACCCCTGCCCATTTCCCATCTAAAATTCCCTAGAAACGTACTAGAGGTCATTTTCTTCTTAAAAGTCCAATTTTAGTTCCCTAAGAGGAGGTTTCAAATAGGAGTGTCGAAGAAGAGGTAATATCTGTTACCGATTCATTCAAATTTATTTCTTCTTCTACTTCCTCTTCTTCAGTTGTTTCATTATGAAGTAATAACATCATTATCACTCACACACTAAAATGTTATTATAAATATGAAACAACCCTATTTCACCTTCTATCCATCCTACGGAAAACGAAATCACCGCGTGTGCGTATGTAGAGAATACCGTCTCCATGCCGTGGTGTAATTTGTTTTCCACCACCACATTACATGGATGCGTGTAATGGGGTAAAGAATAACTAATTGTGATAATTTTAAATTTATATTGATTTGAAATAATATACATACACTTCAATATAATTCTAGTATCATGGGAACGATATCATCGCTCTGGCGTACGTACGAAATACCATTTCCACGATGCGATGCAACTCGTTCTACATAATCTTCATTGAATAATGATTATATAAATGAATTTAATAAATAAATATGACATATATTACAATAATACCTTTCTGAAATTGAGTTATCTATAACCTAAAAAGAATAATAAGAATTTATTCGACAAAACATGCATAAGAACATAATGCAATGAACACCCAAATAACAAGTAGTAATGAAATATTACTAATAAGAAGATATGAATATGACCATATATGATATCGTAACAATGAACATGATTCTATAATAAGTAAATTACATTATTTAAATCCTTATACAGGAGTTTCAGATACGTACGAACCAAATCGGACCTAAGGTAAGGAAAAATCTCTAAATATCAATTTTTATCTGAGATAGCTTATATTTCAGTATTTACAGGGGCAAATGTATCATCCACATCCAAGTATTATAAATATGTAATAATATTTCTATCCTCCTAAAATTTTTTAAATCCAATTTTACCCATTGGTTAGTTTTTAGTAAAATATATGAAAGGAATCTCTTGTCCTTATTAGAACGAGTACTTTTTGACTTTTTCAGTCAAAGTAGGAGAAGAATGTTTTTTTAACTTATAGGGAATAAATTGGTTTTTATGATTTCATAAAACATTATTTCTATGAAGCTTCCTTTACCAGTTTTCAAGTTTATTTTTAATCAACTTGTTTTAGTTAAAAATTGTATTCCATGTTAAGGAAGAAAAAATGTTTTTGAAGTAGAAAGGATATTTTCCTCAAGAATGGAGTTCAAGTGTTTTATCAAAATTATTTTCTATCTAAGATAATATAAGGTTTTTCTTCTATCCAAATTATTACATTTATTTCATTATGTTATGATGGAATTATTTTTATGAATTTATTTTATGGATTATGTTATGATGGCATGATGTTTATGAATCCCATTTTTATTACAAGGTTTATGCTATGATGTATGATTTATGATTTTGTGGCACACATAAGAATGGTTTTATTATGATATTGGTGGGACCTATTTCTCCCTAAAATTCATTGGGTAATGATTTATATCTCATGAGATAGAAATGGCTGGAACGACAAGTTAATCTGGTTCAGTGACACATGATTGGATTGAGGAGTGAACTCGGTTCAGTAATGGAATTTTTCTGCTATGATAGTCAGGGAAATGAGTCTGGACTAATATGAAGTGATTTTCTATTATTTTGTGTGTATTCTACAATGTTTCATGTTTTATGTTATGATTATTGGGATTACATTTCATTACTATGATTTATCCCATGTTATGATATTATGACCTCTTTTATAGGTTATGATATTCAAAATGTTAGGTTCTTATGAATATGATATGATTGATATTTATTTTTTTACCCTTAATGAGCATTTGAGCTCACCCTTTTGTATGTTTTCTTTTCCCTGGGTCAAGAAGAAGGGTATTAAGTAGGATATTCCAAAAAGGGACTCTAAATATAATGAAATAAATGAGAGAAAATGTAGATGATTTATGAACCAATTGTTTATGATTCGCAGTTTCTAAAGACACTATACCTATACAGTCCTACCATGGTGTTGTTATATGTTGTAATAAGTGTGCTTCAGTTATGAAGTAATAACTATGTAGGTCAAGTATGGGTCGTTAAAGTTGGTATTAGAGGAAAGGTATAGTCAACCTTTTGAAACTAGGATGTTAAAGCCTTAGTAAGAACCCTAAGGATATGTCTAAGAATAGAAAATAATCTTAGTATTTTATAAATGTCCATGAAAAACCTATGATAGAACCTAAAGTGTGAAATTTTATTCTTTATTAAGTGGTTTTCCTGTTATGATTAGTGTTTCACGCAATATTCTTTTTGGTTTTAGTCAATGGCTGGATCTCGAAGGAACCGTGTTAATGCTGAATGCAACGAACAATGCAATGAATTTTTCCCTGAGCAACCAATCGTTATGGGAGTTGGAATGAAAAATCTTGTAGCCATTCTCAGACATTTTTTTCAAGCTATGAATCATGCAGGACTTCCAAACGAGCAAAGAAAAGTGCAACATTCTGTTGAATCCTTCATGAGGCAGCATCCACCTTCATTCAGCGGGTCTTCTGATCCATTAGTGGTTGAACAATGGATCAGTACCACTGAAAAGATATTTTCAGTTCTACAATGTTATGAACATGAAAAATTCATCTTAACATTGAATCTTTTGGAAGGTGATGTTGATCAATGGTGGAATCTTATCAAGAATATGAGGAAGAGAGACGAAATTGAGTCCGTGGAATGGGACAAGTTCAAGAACTTATTTTTCAACATGTAGTTACCTCATATTATTCGTACAAAGATGGAGAAGGAGTCTCTTGAAATAAAACAAAAGGATGATGAATCAGTTGGTACCTATGAAGAACATTTTACAAGACATGCAAGGTATGCTTCCGGAATTATTATCCAACCTAAGAGTAAAATCGATCGATTCTTTAGTGGCTTAAAATCAAGTCTTCGAAGGGTGTTAGCCATAAGTGAATTCAATATCTATGAGGAAATTGTTCAATGTGCTCTCAAGGTTGAGATGTATATTGGAGTAAGACATCAATTATATGGGTTTGATAAAAAGTGGAAAATGGATTTAAAAGGATAATCTAAAGACCACACTGAAAAGAAGATGAGTTTTACCTTATGATCAAAGTGTGGAAATAAATATGGAGGGAATTGTATTAAAAGGACATGTAAATGTTTTATGTGTGGGAAAAAAGGTCATCGGGTAGTTGAATATCGATATAACGGGAAGAAGATGTATAATGATGCGAACAAAGAAAGGGAAACACAGAATGAACCTCCAACACTTCAATGATTCAAGTGCAAGGAAATGGGGAATTATTCCAATCAATGCCTTATCCAAGGGTTGTTGATGATGATCGATGTCAACAAACTCTTAAGGACAAATACAGAGGAATGTCACTTGCAATTTCTATCGGCGATGTGGAGTATGATAACGAAGTCATGAAAGATAAACTTACAATCCACTCTAAAGTTTAAAACGTTTTATTTGATTTTGGATCCACCCACAATTTTATTTCTAATGAATTTTCTAAGGGTATCGCCATATTACCTCATCAGTTAGATATTGAGTTAGCCGCGATAACCACTAACGGAACAACAGTCACATCAAAAGAATACAATTCTTCTCTGATTGAAGTTTGTGGGAAAGCTCTTCCTGTAAATCTTGTGATCCTTCCTATAGTGGAATTTGAGGTGATTCTTGGCATGGATTGGATTTCATTATATGGAGCTCATTATAATTTCCAAATAAGGGAAGTCACATTTCATATTCCAGATCAATATATGATCGCCTATCGATGCAAGGATGAACATAACTTTCCAGTGGAAATTTTTTCCATCTTATGGGTCTTGATTCCACTAAATGAATGTTATTTATCTCGAATGGCTGGAGAGAAACTCATGATTAATAATAAACCCATTGTATGGGAGTTTGACGATGTCTTTCTGGAGGAATTTCCTGGTCATCCACGAAATCGTGAAGTTGAGTTTTCAATAGAACTCATACAGGGTTCTATGACCATTTCAAATACACCTTATAGAATGGCCCCAATTTAGTTGCAGGAATTGAAGAAGAAACTCCAAGAGAATCTTGATAAGGGATTCATACGCCCTAGTGCATCACCTTGGGGAGCAGTTGTTTTGTTCGTTAAGAAGAAAATAGATAAATGATACTCTTCCTTGATTATCGAGAACTTAACAAGATCACTACCAAGAACAAATATCCTCTCCCACGCATTGATGACATATTTGACCAACTACGCAGATCTCAATACTTTTCCAAGATTTATCTTCATTTAGGGTATCATTAATTAAGGGTAAAAAGGAGGATATACCAAAGATGCCATTATGTACAAGTTATGGACACTATGAATTTATAGTGATGCCATTTGATCTTACTAATTCCCATGCTATCTTCATGGATCTAATGAATAGAGTCTTTAGATACTATCTTGATCAGTTTGTGGTAGTCTTTATAGACGATATTCTTGTATATTCAAACAGAAAGGAATAACATGAAGATCACTTGATAATTGTATTAAAGACCCTATGAAAGGAGAAGATTTAGGAAAAATTTACCAAGTGTGAATTTTGGATTCAAAAAGTTTCATTGTTGGGTCACATAATCTCAAAAGAGGGGATATCATTGGATCCAGCAAAAACAGAGGTTATCGAAAGATGGTCGAGACCAACAACAGTAACTGAGATCCGAAGTTTTTGAGGTTCGGCTGGATATTATCGATGTTTTGTGAAAGTATTTTCCTGATTATCGAATCCACTCACCAGGTTGACTTGAAAAAGAGTAAAGTTTGTTTATATGGCGGAGTGTGAAGAGAATTTCAAGGAGTTAAAAAAAGTTTATCTAGTGCACATGTGCTCACACTACCTTGTAGTGGAGAAAGGTTTGTGATCTAAAATAATGCATCTATGAAGGGATTGGGGTGTGTTCTCATGTAAAATGATATGGTGATAGCTTATGCCCCATGATAGTTGAAAATCCATGAGCAAAATTACCCAAATCATGATTTGGAGTTATCCATGGTAATCTTTGCATTAGAGATTTGCAGGCATTACCTTTATGGTGAAAGGTGTGATATTTATATTGATCATAAAAGTTTAAAGTATATTTTCACACAAAATAGCTGCATATGAACAAAAGAAGATGGTTGAAGTTCATTACGGACTACGACTGCTCAATTCATTTTCTCCCTGGGAAAGCAAACAAGGTTGAAGATGCATTAAGTCAAAAAGGCCATGCTAGATTATCCATGATGAGGATCATAGAAGATCAAATATTTATGGATTTACCAAGGATGGATCTTGGAATTATAATGTAAGGGAAAAAATATTATTTTTCTCAAATTAATGTTCAACCATATAAAAATGTGATGATTAAAGAGGCACAAAAAGAAGATGTAGAGTTATAAGAGAAGGTTAGAAATGTTCCTGAATTCAACCTTGATTGTGATGGGATAATAAGGTTCAGAAATCGGGTTTGTGTTCCTCCCATCGTAGAATTATAGAAGGATCTACTGGATGAGGCTCATAGTTCTTCAGTCACTATTTATCTTGGAAGCACGAAGATGTATAGGTACCTAAAAGAGTACTTCTGGTGGGATGGAAAGAAAAGATATGTTTCTAAATATGTATCTCGATTCTTGGTTTGATAGCAAGTTAAAGCTGAGAGGAAGAAGTCTAAGGGTATGTTACAACCATTACCCATACCTGAATGAAAATGGGAAAACATCACTATGGACTTTGTCACTAGACTTCCTAAAACATCCAAAGTAAAAAATTCTATCTGGGATATAGTTGATCGTCTTACGAAGTCAGCACAATTCATTGCTGTTAGAGAAGATTATTCTCTTGATTAGCTTGCCAGGATATATGTAAAGGAAGTGGTAAGATTATATGGAGTATCACTTTCCATTATATCCGATTGGGATCCGATGTTTACCTCGCAGTTTTGGCTATGTCTTCAGCATACTCTAGATACAGAGTTGAGCTTCAGCTCTACTTATCATCCTCAGACAGACGGTCAGTCTGAGAGGAAAATTCAAACTCTATAATACATGTTGAGAGGATGCTCTATGGATTTCAAGGGTGGTTGGGATCAACATCTACAGTTGGTGGAAATTTTTTATAATAATATCTTTCAGTCCAGTATTTTGATGGCTCCTTATAAAGCTCTCTATGGAATGAAATGCAGGACTCCAACTTGATGGGATGATGTTGGGGAAAGAAAGATATTAGGACCTGATCTTGTTGATGAGATGGCAGAAAAGGTGCAATCAATTCAATAACAATGAAGAGCAGCTCAGAGTCAACAAAAATAGTTATGATGGCATCCGAAGAAAAGACTTAGAGTTTTACATTGGTGGTAAAGTGTTCTTACGAATATCTCCTTGGAAGAGAGTAATTTGATTTGTAAAGAAGGGAAAGATTAGACCAAGGTATATCGGTCCATTCAAAATACTGGATCATGTTGGGAAGGTGGCTAATCGATTGACACTTCCATCAAATCTCTCTCAAGTTCACGATGTGTTCCATGTATATCTCCTGAGAAAGTAAATACCTGATCTTTCACATGTACTCAGCTCAGAATTTGTACCGCTGGAGCAAGAACTATCTTATGAAGAATAGCCGATAGAGATTCTAGATCAGAGCGAAAAGTCCAACGAAACAAGACCACTCTCTTGGTGAAATGATTATGGAGGAACCACCAATTAGAAGAAGCTACATGGGATCTTGACTATATGATGAGGGAGAGGTATCCTCAACTTTTTGTAACAAGGTGATGAATTTCGAGGGAGAAATTAATTTTAAGGGGGTAGATTGTAATACCTGGGAATTTTTGAGAAATATTTTGTTTTTATGTTATATACATCACCAAGGAATCTTTCACTACTCACAACATTGTCTTGGCTTGTGTTACACGCAAGAGCAACCTTCCTCGATAGCTTGCGTTGTACACAATACCAAGTTTCTCTAAACAACGATACGTTATTAAAATATTAAACAAACTTGCTGTTATGAATTGTAATACTCAAATTTTGAAATTGTATCTTTCAAAATGGATTTCATTTTTGGACTCGGAATATTGAAATTAGCCTATGGTGAATTTTTGCTATTTTTCTAAAAACATTCAGTTTTTGATGAATGGTGAAAACACTGGGTTACTATTTAAAAACAAACGTTTTGTTTAAATTTTTATTTAATTTATTTGCATATATTTTCGGTAAAAATTGATACATAATACCTATATATGTTCAATGTAATTCATTGGAGTCATTTTATAATAATTTTAGATATATAAAAAAATTTATTGTACTTTTCACCGTCTTTTACCCACCTCCTATGAGAATTTGAAAATTTACATAAAACATAATTTTACCGCTTCTGTGAGTGGAATTTCGAAAATCTGAGAGACATGGTTAATGTCAAGGAGTAAAATGTGGTTCAATAAGATAAAAATAATTTCTGGTTAATAGTAACTTTTTACTTTTCTTTACCACAGTTAAAAGTAAATACAGTAATTGAGGATAAAAATAATAATATTATTACCCTAAAACATGTCGTAATTCTATTGGATAAGTTTAATTATACCCAAAACAACCTTATGAATAAAATATGACCATTTAGGTCCACCAGGTTTAGATTATGACACTTATTATAATTTTATTTAAGGAAGAATTAAAAGAGTTAAAATAAACATTTAATAACTAAAACATTTTTAATATACGGTTATAAATTAGCTAAATTCAACTACAAATATTCATTAGAAAGATAATAATATTTCCTACATAAGGGTATTTTATTTTTAATTTTTAGACATTAAATAATTTAATTTATTTATGACACAAAGATGATGCAGTAATTACCATATTAATGAAATATTAATATAATTGATGTTATAAATACCAGAATAAATGTAATTTGAGGCTTTTTATAAATTACACTAATTTTATAGGTTACTATGACATGAAATTATTAATTTAATTAACTTTTTTTGAACTTATAATACTGTTATGATTTTTACAAAAATCAATTACGAAATAGATTCATAAGTGACATAAAATAGTTTTTAAAACAAATATTATATTATTAATTGTTATTTTATTTCTAAAAATCTAAGGTTTTTTCAAATGACTTAGATAAGTATATATATATTAATAATTAACCACTTGGGGTTCGGTTGTCTTGTTGTAGTATTTTTATTAACCATATACAGTAAGAAAACAAAAAGACACAGTTAAAGTTAAATTATTTAACTTAGAGTTAAATCTAAATGATAAGGTTAAAATATTATCCTATCCTTGTATAAAACCTATTTTTTGAGAGTATTTCGACCCATACCCACCTTATCATGGAATTAAATAAATTTGGATCAATTAAAAACCGAATATGACTTTATTATAAAATATTATTTTATGTTTTTTCAAAGGTGCCCCTCTACTCCCTTATAAAAGGGCACCTCCTCCCTCTCTTCCTCACACAATTTTGAGCCTTAATGCTCAGACAACCCCTGAAAATTTCCCTTATCAACTTCCCTAGAAACATACTAGAGGTATTGTTCTTCTTCAAAGTCCAATTTTGGTGCCCTAAGAAGAGGTTTCAAAGAGGCGTGTCGAAGAAGTGGTAATATCTGTTACCAATTCTTTCAAATTTATTTCTTCTTCTACATCCTTTTCTTTAGTTGTTTCATTATGAAGTAATAACATCAGTATCAATCACATACTTATATGTTATTATAAATATGAAACAACCATATTTCACCTTTTATTCATCCTACAGAAAATGAAATCACTGCGAGTGCGTACGTACGGAATACCGTCTCCACGCCGTGGTGTAATCTGTTTTCCACCACCACCATATTTGGATGGGTATAATGGTGTAATGAATAACTATTTATGATTTTTTTAAATTTATATTGATTCTGAAATAATATACATACACTTCAATACAATTCCATGATCATTGGAATGATATCATCGCTCGTGCATACGTACGGCATACCGTCTCTACGATGTGATGCGACTCGTTATACATGATCTTTATTGAATAATGATTATAAAAATAAATTTAATGAAAAAATATGATATATATTACACTAATACCATTATTTAAATGAGGTATCTATAACATAAAAATAATAATAATAATTTATTCGACAAAACATGCATAAGAACATAAAGCAATGAACACCCGAATACCAAGTAGCAATGAAATATTAATAAAAAGAAGATAAGAATATGACCATATATGATATCATAACAATGATTATGATTCTTTAATAAGTCAATGACATTATTTAAAACATTATACAGGAGGTTCAGATACTTACGAGGTATATCAGATCTAAGGTAAGGGAAAATCTCGTAATCTCAATTTTTATCCAACATTGCTTATACTTCAGATTTACTGGGGAGTATTTATCATCCACATCCATGTTTTCTCAATATGTAATATTATTTATATCCTCCTATAATTGTTTAAGTCCAATTTTATCCAATGGTTAGTTATTAGTAAAAGATATGAAAGGAATCTTTTGTCATTTTTAGTACGAGGTACTTTAGGACTTTTTCAGCCAAAGTACGAGAAGAATGTTTTTTTAACATATACTACATGAATGGATTTTTATGATTTCATAGAAAATTATTTCCATGAAGCTTAATTTATAAGTTTTCATGTTTTTTTAATCAAATTATTTTAGTTAAAAATTGAATAACATTGTAAGAATGGAAAAAAAATTGAAGTAGAAAGGAAATTTTCCTCAAGAATGGAGTCCATGTGTTTTATCACAATTATTTTCCATATAAGATAACACATGGTTATTTTTCTATCCCTATTATTACATTGATTTCATTATTTTATGATGGAATTATTTTTATGAAATTATTTTATGGATTATGTTATGATGGCATGATGTTTAGGAATCCCATTTTTATTACATGGGTTATGCTATGATGTATGATTTATGATTTTGTGGCACTCATAAAAATGGTTTAATTATGAGATAGGTGGGACCTATATCTCCCTCCAATGCAGTGGGTAATGATTTATATCTCATGAGATAGACATGGATGGAACGACAAGTTAATCCAGTTCAGTGACACAGGACTGGAACGAGGAGTGAACTCAGTTAAGTAATTGACATTGTCCGCTATGATAGTTTGGGCAATGAGTCTTGACTAATATGAAGTGATTTTCTCTGATTATATGTGTATGTTACAAAGTTTCATGTTTTATGTTATTATTATTGGGATTACATTTCATTACTACACTTTATCCCATGTTATGATATTATGATCTCTTTTGCAAGTTAAGATATTCAAAATGTTATGTTCTTCTGAATATGATATGATTGATATTTATTTTGTTTACCCTTACTGAGAATTTGAGCTCACCCTTTTTTATGTTTTCTATTCCCCAGGTCGGGAAGAAGGGTATTAAGTAGGATATGCCAAAAAGGGACTCTAAATATGATGAAATTAGAGGGAGACAATGTGGATAATTTATGAACCAGTTGTTTATGTTTCCCAGTTTCTAAAGACACTATACCTATACGGTCCTACCATGGTTTTGTTATATGTTGTAATAAGAATGATTCAATTATGAATTAATAACCAAGTATGTAAAGTATGGGTTGTAAACCATCTCACCAATACTACCCACCTTGTTACGGTGATTTGGATGAACAAAAAATCTGAAGAAGCTACTTGGAAACCAAAGGATTCTATATGGAAGATGTACCCACACCTTTTCTCTTTTGAGGGTACAAGTAAAAATTTCAGGGATGAAATTTTCTAAGGGGGTAGAATGTAAGAACCCAAACTTTTGAATGATTTTTTCCAGATGTTCAATTTTATTTTATTTTATACACCACAAAACTATATCTTTTAATTAATGTAGTGAGTATAATTAAAATGAGACTATTGGGTTTTGGAAGTTATATGATAGATGGTCAATATGACCATTGGAAAAATGACATTTAACATTAAGATTATTGTTTTTAAATAAAAATTTACTTGGTTAATTTATACAGATAGAGGAGTTGATGGACTCATCCCGTAGACTCAGTCCATATGAAGCCCATCCTTCAAAGCTTGTGAAGGAGGTTGCATCACTAGGCTTTGCTATGGACAATTCCCTAGATGAGCTTCAACATGTGAAGCATGAATAGAATATCCTTTAGAATCAGTTCAAACTGATATAAATCACCAGACCGACAATGTTTTCAGAGCCGCCCCTAGATTCTATCACTATTTCACACCTTACCCTTAGGTCCTATGTAGGTGCTATAAGGGGCTATGTAATGAGGCCTTAGTTACTTTGTGTAATCCTATTGTATAAATAAAATTGTCATATCTTATTATGGTAAAATGTTTTAATTTAAAATATCAAAATAAATATAGGATGAATTTATATAACTTCAATATTATTTGTGTTTTTTAGAAAAATGGTATTTTAAAATATTTTTTCATACTTTAAATAATTAATAATTTGAAATTATTTTCAAAAAAATGTCTTCTACTGTTTTGATCAGTAAAAAATTTAGAGTATAATAAAATCAACTTAATTTCTAGTAAATAGAAAAGTATGAATATTATATTACCCTTATTAATAGTAATGTGACCAATAGAATATTAACCTCAACTAACATAGTATAAATATAATTTAGGCATCATTAATTGTAATGTAATATAATATCATAAGTAAATAATTGTTCATAAATTATTAGTTAAGTATTAGTTTTTTTCGGTACATAAGGTTTTTACTTAAAAATTAAATATCTCATAATTAGAAAATTATTTTCATAAATGGAGTTTATTTTCTAATTCCTAGAATCTATATTAGGATAGGTTGAATTTATGATATTTTTATAAATTTGTTTCAGTGAATAGTGAAAATATAGTTATGAGATTTAGAGTATTTAAGGAAATCATTAATTATTTAACAATGATATAATAATTTTGGTCTACTTTTGATTAGTAATATATGTTATGTGGGGTCCCAATTTCCCAATATGATGGAAAAATTTCTTGGGCAAGCCCATGGTTTTTCAAATACCACTAATGAGGTGTCCCTTGAAAATTAATAAAATATTCCACTACTATTTTTATAAATACCAACCCATTCCTTCATTCCATTCATTAAAAATTCATCATCAATTATGATATAGTAATTTTACTTCTCAAGGAGTTCTCCCAAGGTTCCATCAAGCCCCCAAAGTTATACCCTTTGAGTTTTATAAGTTACTCTTCATGATAAGGGAACATTTCACCCTCTTCTTCTAGTCATTACTTTATTTATGTTATGTCTTCTAGATTCCATTTTTTATGTGAGGGTATGTTCATATATATACTTATTTATGTCTATTGTTTGTCCAAATTATTATATACCCTTTATTCTTTCATCAACATAATTTCTGTATTTTTAAGCGACGTCATTTCATGCCGTGTTTTCATAAAAGAAATCACATCTTCTCATTTCTTTCAAATTTCATTTTTATGTTTTATGTAATTAAAATATCCATACCATGAACTTATTTTTTATTTTATCCCCATAATATATTATGATTTATTTATTAGTGGGTTACCCTTGTCCCATATTTTTTCAATGTTTTCTAAAACCATGTTGTATAGCTGTTACGCTATAAAAGTTTCGCCTCAAAATCCACCTCCCATTTCCCCAAGAAATTATTCTATTTTATTTATGTGAATGGACCTACCAATTTCGTTTGTATGGGTATTAATAAAGAAAAAAAATTGATATATTTTGTTATGTAATTAACATACAAGAATCCCTCATTCCATTTCCATTGCTTATAAATGACATAACGATCATGTTTTTAAGAACTTTTAAAACGTCATGATTTTGAAATGAAACCAAATTTATTAATTCTATTCCTATTATTTATAAAATATATTATTATGATATATGTGAATCAAGTGAAACTAAAGAGATATTAAGGGTGCATCCTAAAATTTATCCGATGAGTTGGGTAAATAATTTAATCTCTTGAGATGACATGTTTCACGATACCTTGGTGAATAACCCTGGGAATTTTTATAACACCATGGGGATAAACCTTGGTGATATGTTATGAATGTCTAAATTAAATGTCTTGGAAACATTTTCAAGTTATGTTTCAAGTTGTTATTATTATGATATTCCTCTTTATCTATATGTTCTTCTTGAATTCGTTCAAGTTTACATGTAAATTGTTTCACTTGTTTTCCTTACTGGGCCTTCTGCTCACCCTTTCCATTGATGTATGTTTCCAGGTTATGAGATGTAGTAATCATATTTAGTATAAACTTTAATAGAATATTTCCTAGGTTATTAACAAAATTTTATATGTTATCATGTTTTAGGTTCTTGATTTCCAAGATACTATATTTTAATGATCCTTTGTTTGTAAAATGTAATGAAAAGTTATTGAATAAAAATGTGGGATGACCTAGCCATTCTAGCCGGTTTTCCATCATACTCTTTGGGATATGGTGTCATAGTGGTTGGAAATTTTTGTTCCTTTCGATTCTCCCCCATGACCTTCATGGTCCACCCGGTCAATGCATATATGACAGTATCTCTATCCTCTCTCATAGAATAAATGTCAATAGCCATGTTCCAACGATTAAGATCATCTTAAAATGATTACCACGATCGTGATGCGTCAACCACGAATGTTGGGATGGTAGATTCATCCAGAAATATGAAATTCCATAGTTGGAGATAGTCACACAGAATATTGATATTATATTCCTTTTATATCATATCCATGAGCATATTATTTTCCAATAAGACCCTCCTATCATAGGGGATCTGAGGAATTCCTGTCATATCAGCTCTTTGAGTAGCAGTAGTGGTTTCAATCTCAGAGAGATTCTACTAATCGACCATTAATAAATAGTCTTAAAAGGATAATGAATATGTGCACAAGATTTGTTTTTTTTTGAAATATGGTGGTTCGTTCATGGGTTTTAATGTGTGAAACAATGAGATGTTGTGCAAAATAAGTGTTTGATACTCGATTTCTGCATACAAAAGGGGAAAAAATATATGTATGAGAGAAAAGAATATTATCATGTGGAATGTAAGTGGTACTATATAGGGAGACTAATCCACTAATTTATATTTTTGGACCTGGTCTTACACAAATTTTGAAGTGCCTTACATATCAAATCCCGATTTTTTCATACAACCAATGGAGAGAATCCCTATCATCAATGTTTCCCATGGAACCTAAACTTCTAGTACCCTTTCAGCTCATATTATAAGAAGATCATTTTTGGGGAAGAAATTCCCCATGGAGGTACACACAACAATATTGGGAAAACATAATCCTTCATTTGTATTGATGGAGTATTCGGAAAACACAATGCTAGGGACTCACATGTTTCTTCTTATGGACACAAGATTTAAATCTGCACAAAAGATTCTTTCGCACTAAACATGATGACCTGTGTCATACCTTCCAAGAAGACTACACAAATAGAAAAGGAAAAGATGTGAAAGATATCATTTTGTGTGAAAGTTATCCATGTGTGCGCAAGACATTTGTAAACAAAAGGATATGTCAAAAAATTCCTTCCATGGATGGATGTCATGAAAATGGATGAAGCTTCTTGGAAGACCTATTCTGCAACGGAAATCATGCACTCCCATGGATGATGATTGTGTCTATATATATATTTTTACCCCCATTATTCTAGGTGGTTCTCTTGAAGTCAAAACCTTTCTATTATGAGTGTAAGGCCAATCTTCCATAACATCGTGAAAGAATGGAACCTTCATAGTAGAATATATTTCATGGCAGGTTCCTTATAGTTCCACACTTAGTTGGGCCCACAGTTGTGTAATCATCACCCATCCTTTTTCAAAGCAATTTAGGTTCATGAAATTTATCCTCTAGTGAGCACCCTTAACCATGTACACAATCCTCCAATGTGATGTTAACACCATTTTTAAGCTCCATAGTCTTATCTAATGTCAAAAAACAATGTTTGATAACCCTCTACATGAAAATCCCTGAATGTTAGTGAAAAAAATTTATCTTCCCACGTGAGATTTACCCAATTCCCATAGTTCTTTATTTTTCATAACTTGGGCTTCTCATAAAAGGTATTATAATTCCTTTTTCATCCTAACAAATTCATGATAACGTGGACCTCATTGCTAGACCCTCCTCCCTATTTTCATATCCTAGTATTACTAATGCCATAACCCTCTCAAATATTCATGAGTGATGGTTATGTTAGTCCATGGGGTAAGGAGTGATTCCCCCACATCAAAGCTACTTGATGTGGAACATACTAGTACCAACATCCTCAATACATGATGTTATACAACGAAATTACCCTATGCGATAATCGTAGGATTCATTATGTGTGAGGGGAATGGGTTGATCTTAACAACATCTACCCTCATAGAGGATGTGATCCCCCTCAACAAAAATTAGATCCTTCCCATATGGAATGATGTCATATTAGGGAACCACCAAAGCAGAAGCCCTAAACCATCTCTTTTTGGCTCTTGTTTCATGCACAAGCATCAGGTCTACTGCCTCCTATTAGTTATAAATCCCAAAACGTGTTGTGTGGTCTTATAGGATAGTACCAACCAAGACCCCACCTAACATCCAATATAGAATTTCACTAAATATATATGAACTGACCACCATCCACATGGAAAATATTCCCTGTGAAATACCCAACAACCTTTTTCCAATGGGCCGCCTCATTAGATGAAAGCCCTAACCATTATAAACTAAATGGGATTTGATTCCAAACTAACTAGGATGTGTATGATGCCCCCCATGGTTCAAATCCAAGATTTATATCCTTCATGATCTCCTCTAGGTCACACCCCTGGTTAGATCCTGCCACTCACCTAGAAATCCAAATCTCCTCTAGGTCCCTCGGGTAGCTCAATGTGTAACCCACATGCCATCAAACCAAGACCACTACTCTTGTGATGGAAATATATGCATGTAATCCCCAAAATATACATCATCATCTCACCCTTTTCATCGTGATTGTCCTTAATGCATTATGATAAATAGATGGATTATTCTTATCAAATGCCCTAAATTGTGGCATCAAACTACAAGGGTTTTTATCCCTATCATCAAAATAGAGTTTGTTAGATGCCTCCCAAAACTTCAATACCAACCAAAATTAAACCAATTCTCTCCATCCTATGGATGTACATCCTTGATTCACATTCATGGGTGTTCTAATCACCCTTCACGGTGTGAAATGTTCCCTTAATCATTCCAAAATGCCAGATCAACCTCCATGTAATGTTCTACTCAATCCATCAGTTAACATTTCAAGTGATCACTCCTTGGTATGTGACTACTTGATCCACCTCAAGGGGTGGTCTGATCAACCTTTAAGGTGTGAAAACATTACTTTATTAGAAACAACACCTAGATCCTCCTCCATAGGTTATTCTGATCCATCCATCAGTAAACATCTATGTGTGACATCTTCCCTCCTAGGAATGAACAACTTTATTCCACCATAATGAGGTTTTTTGATCACTCAACTCCATATACAAAATATATTAATCACATTCCTCATTCCTTTAGCCTAATATTCTGATCCATATCAATAAGACAGTAAACCTATGACCCCATGTACATCCCTAAAAAAGTTATGGGAAAGCTAAGGTGAAAGCCATTGATGATATGAACATTTTTCATCAGCTTCCACATGAAATACATGGGAGGCCTGAGGTGAATGCCATGGAAGATATATGCATTTTCTGTTAAACACATAGTGATCAGCATGGGTTGACTTGTGTTTCATGATCAATAATCCTCCATGAGATGACCTCATATGAGGAAGAATACAGCTAACCAATGTTCCATGTGTCCAAACGTTATTGGGATGCCCAATATGACTACTATTCAGACATAAGTTTTATTCCTATCAAGACCCACCATAATGTCTTGACAGATGCAATTTAATTAATTGGTTCCCATAGAGAGATGGAGCTATGAATGAATTCCAAAAACATGAATTAAATCTATGAGGGAGAATCATACTATACAACAAGTTCCAAGGTGGTATCCAAAGAAGGAGGAACTAAAATCCCATCATCATGTTTTGATAATGTATCATGCCTATCCATTGAATTTGATGGAAAATTCCAATCATTGTAATGTGGGAATTCATTGAAACAAGCATTATAAAACACGTTAACATGCATCTGGTGGCCCTAGTGAAAGCATAAAAAACAAACACATTCAAAAATTTACATATTAAGAATCCTTAAATTGATTCTCTATGAAATATGACATCATATAAAATAATTTGGGAAATAATTTGGGTTAAAAAAGAAAAATATAGAGGAGATATACACCCCACCCTCCCACAAGGGGTGCTTAGTTATGGCATCATGAGATATATTAAATAAGAAACAATACTTAGTTAAATATTCAATTCTTTTTAATATTAGGTATAAAATATTGGTAAGGAGTTATTTGATTTGGGCAGTAGTGTGAACATCATACCTTGCACCACTTCCAAAAACATAGGATTAGAGGAAATAAAGACTACAAGGTTTTCCATTCTTCTAGAAGATTCTATAGAAAAGTACATGTGAGTATTGATCAAATATATATTAGTGAAAGTGGATAAGTTAGACTTCTAAGTCTATTTCATATTATCTAATATAGATGAAAGATACCAATATTCTTATGAAGATCAATATTGACATCCCCAAGAGATTTAGTCAATGTATAAAATAGTGATTTTTCTTGATAGTTGGTAGTGATAAGGTCAATTTTAATATCCATCGATCTATTAATATTCATGTTGTGAAATAGGATGACATTAAAGGGGAATAAATTTAATATATGATTATGTTACTGTCATTGAATAATGAAAGGGATTTTCTAATTGTTAAAAACAGTAAAAATTGAAAAAAAGAGGATATGACTTCTTGAAATATTTGAATATGATATAGGAATAAAAGAAAGGGACACAATTAAAGAGGGCATGTAGGTTTGGTTGTTTCATTCCAAAACAATAGAATTTTATCTACTTTAAAAACACTATTAGGCTAACCTAATTGAAGTTTAAACAGAGTTACCATATAAAAGATTATTTTTGTTTATAAATGAAGGAACAAGATCCATACATTTAGATATATCATAAATAGGACCATTCTTGATCCAGATTTAGTAATTTTGACCCAATACTCAAAAAATTGAGTTAAAAAGAGGTATCCATGTGTTAAATGACAATAAAATATGTTCCTCCAGTAGTAAACATGGGGTTTATTTCATAATTTTTTAGGATTTAGACACTCTTCCTTTTAAATTTTTATGTTTTAATTATATGGGCCTTAAAACATCCCTTGTTATTAATTTTTTCTGGTCAATGATGATAAAGGAACAACATATATAATAAAAAGATTATGCACATTATTAAATAGGGATTTATATTTTAATGTTGTAGTCATTTTAGTCCTATAAATTTATCTTTAATAAGATAAATTGACCAGGCATACTCCATATTTTATTTATGCTAATGTTTTATGAAGAAAAAAATTTTATCGGATAACCAAAATTCCATGTTTTTTTCCACATGATTAAATTTGAAAAATTGTGTTGAATAAGTAGATAAAAACATGTTTGAATTAATTTAATGAATCAGTAATGATGTAAAGTCATTGATTTTGTATAAAAATATTCATTATACATTTAATGTTTTCAATTTCAAAAAAAATTGGATTCTTATTGATGTGAATTCTTAAGAGTTATTTTCCGAATGATAGGATCCCATTATCGTGTGGATTATAATATATATTTCTAATTATTTCTATTAATATTTCTTGATATAGAATTTGGTATGTTTTCTTGTACTTCATTATTTTCACAGTAAAAAATCCATTATTTTACAATATCACTTTTATAAATAATTGAGTATTTTTTTATAATACAATCATCATTGAGTCCCATCATTACCATATATATTCACTTTAGCCCATATAATATCTAAAAGAACTTGGAGGGGGGAACTATGTTACAAGCCTTTTTTATCCTTTTATAGCCTTACTCTTTGCATTTTTTATAACATTTAGTTTCATAAGAGTGGGGGAGAAGAAATTTCTGATGGAAGGGAATTATTCATATTAAGTAGGGGTTTTGGGAGTGATTCAAGGGTTTATTGGATGGTTTATGTAATTATTTAATTATATTTTATTTATACCCCTCTTGTAAAGAATGAAATTAATGAAATAATATGAATGAAAAAATAAATAAATTAAGAATGAACATGGTTTGTCTCTTTTGAGGATAAAAAAGAACCATTTATTGACCAATATCTTAACCATTTTGATTTAGATGACAGATATGATACGTTTAGAAGGGATAAATTTTGAAGTAAACTAAAAAAATTAGAATAAATATAAATTGAGGCATTCTACCTTTAAGAATTCATTATAGTCCATTGTTTCCTTTACATTGAGTTTATGGATGTGGGTTATGTAATTTTTTAGGATACATCTATTGATATTATCATTGAAATATCATATAATAAGCTTTAATATTTGAAAACTCATTTTTGAGCCTTATATTGTTTTTACATCAATACATACAGACTCAAATACTTGAAAAAAATTTAACCATAATTTAGAGTCATCATGATAATGTATGATATTTTTCTTTATAGGGTAAACATTATAGTCTTAGTATAGGGATATGGTATGGAGTATTATTTGAGGTATTATAATAAATTGATTTGAATTTCATTACCTTGAATTATGAGTGAGAAAAAAAATTAATTTGAGTTAGATTAAAATTAACATAAACATTAATATGAATTGGAAAACACGATTAATGATTAAGGGAAGAAATATCATTTCAAAAGATAAAAATTAAAAAATATTATTAACATTATTTCATTGAAATTTGAGGTTTTTAAGTAGTATTTCTATGTTAGTCTTAATAATTTATTTGTCATTAACAGTTTTTTACTATTTTTTATAGTGTTGTTTGAATAGTTGCAGGATGGTGTTTCTATTTAATAAATTTGGATATTTCATGTTTGAGGAAAACCATGAGTCTATGTGTGGGGGAATTGACGATTACGTTTTAGGTATACAATTTTTAGTGTTTCATTTATAGAATATTATAATTAATTAATAGTTTTTTTAAACACTCACTTTTTATGTTGTATTATGAGTAAATATAATTTAAATTAATTTTAGAGAAGTGAACAAAATTGGAATTAATTTTATTAATTTAAAATAATTTATTTTATTATGGAAAATCTGTTCTATTTAGGTGAAGGATATTCCGAGAAATAGAAAATGAATTATTAAAGGGGATACTAAAATATTGGTCAGTACTAAGCTATCCCTCAACCAAGTGAGTCAACCACCTATAAGAACAATGTAAAATAGCCAATCAAATTAGAAATGTCATTTGTGCATAGAAGTGTAAAGAACATATAAATCATAGAGAACATGGATATGTGCACATGTAGGAGATGTTTGGCCTCTCACATCTATTGTAACAAAGGGAGGTTGGGGGAGAGCATAGGAACAATAAAATATTTCAATGTATGGATACAGAAATTGTTAAGGTATTATGTAATCTACAGATCCAAGAAATGATCTATATGAGACATTCAGTGTTTGGAAACTATTAATATTAATCAAAATGAAGTTTCCTTTCATAGAGCCCTTCTCACCCCTCTCAGACACAGATTAACAATCTCTCACACTTGTTGACTCATTGAACTGCCACATTACAGTACTTAATAATTACATTTATTTCTCTATAAGCTTCATGGTTGATCCATATATCCACTAAATATGCCAATATTCACAATCAATGCCATCATATAGATTAGGTGATTCTCTATGTAGCCTCCATTAGAATGAAGAAATAAATAATGAAGAAATATGATTCATGTCTTGTCCTATGATAACACACAACATGAAAGATAATGTATAAATGGGATGATGGAGGATGGGGCGTGTTCATGTGATGAATGAATATTCCCAAAGTATGTTTTTCAATAATAATTCCACAGTTTATATCAAATTATAGTTAAAATAATGAGTCTTGTTCATCCAATAAATTGTTAAAATTTATATATTATACATGGGAATGAAACTGGTGGTCATGATGTGACAACCTATTGTTTTTAAATAATATTTTTTCTAGAATGAAATTTTTATTATATGATATTAAATAGTTTTTTACACAAAAAACTAAAAGATAAATGTAAAAATATTTTTTTTCATTAATTCAAATCATTACCTTTGTAATGAAACCCATTAAAATTTCAAATATTACAAGGGGTTAAAGTATATAAAATATAAAAACTAAAATGGGGAAATATGGATCACCCCTATTTACTACAATTATACCTCCCAAAAATAACACTAAAAAATGAATCAAAAAGTTAGTAATGGAATTGACATTAAAGAAAATAGAAATGTAAAAAATGAGATTAATTGAGGTGAATAATAAATGGAAAAATGAATACATATAAGTAGGAGGTAATGTGATAGTTGGCATTGTAATGTGCCTATTCGAATAGTGAGATGACCATTGGGATTGTAACATAAAGGTTGGAATTATAATTAATCCTCAAAAATTAAATATTTATATAAATAATATTTATCATGAGTAATGTAATCGAATGTATATATTATAATTCTAAAAATTAAATTTCATGATTAAAAAATTAGATAAAATATAATCATATTTTTAGTAAACATTATTTTAATGTATATCATTAAATCACTTTTTTTATATGTAAAATTAAAATTGACTATTTCTGAAAATTATTTATAAAATTTTAATATCATTTTTAAAATAATCATTCACAAATTTTCAAAGGGTTTTTTTTGAAATTTTCTAAAATACTTTTAATGTTTTGGTAAACAGTAGAAATATTGTTTTTTCTATAACTAATGTAACTTGAATTACATCATTCATAATGAAAAAATGTCCTAATAATTTATAGAACATGAATCTTAGCCAAAAATATTTAATTTTTTAAATGATTTGTTAAAATACAAAAAATTTAATTTAAAAAAAATGTACTTTCTAATGTCTAGAATCTAAAGTATTACATTAAAATAATATTTTATCATTTACACCAATCCACTTGATTAAAATAATAAATTCAGATTATAATAATATTCAAACTTATAAAATATTTTTTTTATTCAAATATTGTTTATAATTTCAAAAATATCCCAATAAATGGTTCACTTTATATTTAATACTTTATTCAATATTTTAACTCAAAAAACCCCCTCTCCACACGAATACATAACCACTCTCCCCCAACTTGTAAACATATGCCTCCCTGGGTTTCCAATGATGATTCATAGAAAAAATAATCTCTTTTAATCCTATTCAAATTCCTAGGGATGTATTGAATCAATCCAAATCCATGAATCAAAGTAATAGAGAGCCGTAGATAACAAAAAACACCTAGAAGAGGGTAATCTCTCACTAATTCACCATTTCATTCTACTCTTCTCATACAATGTTTATATAGAAATTTCAAAAAAAAATCTTATAAGGCTAATTTAGTAGTATTTTAATATATTATTAACAATTTTAACCTTCTAGAATAATTAAATTCAGGACATATTAAATTTTCAAACACCACATTACCTCTTTTGAAAATGTCTTATTAACATTCATTTAACCACAAATGAGTACGATATAAATTGTTTTCTTATCACAAACCCTATTACTAGATAAATATATTATTTAATATATATAATTTTTTAATTTTTTAGTTATATTAATTAATTATAATTATGTATAAATGACCTTGAAAATTGTAGTGAAGTTGAATAAAAATCAAAAATTATAATGAAATTATAATATCAAAACACATAAACAACAACAACGAAAGTTGCGAAAATAATCCATTTATTATAATAAAGTAAAAAGCCAATGAAATTAACATAATTAACATAAGTTTCAATGGTTTAATAATCCTATGTTTATTATTCAGGAGCTGTAAATATGATAAAATAAAGTGAGATTTAAGGAAAATGGATTCCCGATCCCAACTCCATATCATTGGGTTATCCCACTTTATCACCATTTTTAGTATGGATATTCCTCAAATATTACATAAATATATTTTCACTATTATTTCATTTTCTTTTTGGGGATATAAATTTTTAAACCATTCCAAAATTATTTTTAATCTAAATATAATTATTTTCCAAATATAATTTTCTTTCAGAAATACATCATTGTCTCCACATCAATTGTTTATTATTCACTCAAGAATGATGTATTGTCACCAAATATGATTTCCAATCTTCATTTGGTAAACCTAATGGTTATTAATGAAATAATTATTTACAAAATCTTAATTAAAATCATTACATTCAATGGGATATTTTATTACTATTATTTATATATTTTCTATATGGAATGCATGACTATGGTAATATTATGATGTGCTGGGTGGTCCCAGGATTATATATTACTGTAATGGACCAGGTAATGTGATTTATCTCATGTGATTATGGGTATTATGTTTGAACATGATGCTTTTTTTTACAATGAAATTCTTTTGAGTTATGCAGATATATTATGCATAGACATGAGTCTTGATTTGTTCACAACTATATGTGGCCTTTGAAAATTATGAGATGATTTTTTATTTTAATTAATCACCATGTTCCATGAATTTTTCAAATTTCTTCCTCATTCTTATGATGATTACTCGATGCTAATGAAATCATTATTATGATTATTCTCACCCTTGTACTATTAATTAATGTCTCTTATTTTTGCAATATTATTAAAACCCTTATTAGGCTATTAGCTCAACCACTTCATTGATGAATATCCTCGGCTGAGTAAATTTAATAATAATAATATGGTATCCTTTATCTGGAAAAAATTGATGATTTTAAAAAAAGTCATGTTTGATTATGTATAAGTTATATGTGTTCCTAATTTTCCCAAGATACTAAACATTTCAATCCTTGAATGTTTAAATATTATTATTCTTATCATTAAAATGATGGAATAGTAATTGATGAAAAATTAGGGTCACTGAAGTTGGTATCAATGGTAGTGTTTAGTTAATTTCGTAATTAGTAATAGAAAACACTAGTGACAACTGATATGATATGTTTTATTATAGGTAAACCTCCTAGAATAATTATTTTAGAATATATCCAAAAAAATGGATATAGTAAGGTAAAATTTTTGGATATCATTTTCATATAGATATAAATTATTTATTCTTGTTTTCTTAAGAGAATATTTTTTCAGAATATTTTTTTTATAAAATTTATGGAACCAAGGAAAGTCATGCCTACACCACTTATGAGGGAAAATGAAAAATTTATTCAAATGATATCCCAAATGCTATGGGGTAATGTGTTAAAAAAAATTATGGAGATCATTAACTATAAAAAATAGGTTAGGAAAAATACCAAGGATCATGTGAAACAACCTCCTTCACCTAAGAATGTGCAATGAGAACTTGAGTCTGTTTTGTAGCAATGCACATTGATGTTTAGTGGATCTTTTGGTTAACATATCATTAAATAGTGGGTCAACTCAATTGAGATGAAAATTTCTAGGCACCACTATTTAGATATTGATAATGATGGTCTATTAGTATATCATTTAGATAGATAATTTGATCAATAGTTGGTGTTGATAAAGAACTCCATGATAAATATTTAAATGGAATATATTCAGTTATAAGCCATTAATAAAATATTTCTTAACGAAGTACTTCAGTTTAATTATTTAAAAAAATATAGACATATAATTATTAGAGTAAAAGATAAATGATGGTGAATATATCATGAATTACATGGAAAACATTACAATGCTTTCATGATATACCACTGGAATTATTATCAATAATGATAGAAAAATAGATAAATTCTTTAGTAGATTATAACCACAACATCAAAAGGATCAATTTATCTATGAAATTGGGAGTTATGAATATGTAGTTTCATGAGATTTTAATGTAGATATTGATTTATATATAGGTCATTTTACATGGGGATAAGTAGATAAAAATGCACTTTTAAGATGGTGGGTAAAATGACAATGGAGGAAAGAGGCTCCAAACAAGCACGTGTCAAATATTTAAGAATAAAAATCATTGGAATTTAATAAAAGAGATAGGGAAATGCTTAAATAGTGGGTTAGAAGGATAGAGTCTCGGGAATATTGAATAGAAATGAATAATATGGCAAATATGAGGGAGGAAAGGAAGGAACCTCCCAATGAAATGCCCGTTATTCAATGCTTCAACTATTGAGAGAAAAGGGAAATATGGAATCTAGTTCACCAAATCGTGGTTCATTGATGTTAATTACAATTATAAACTACTAAAGGCAATGGATCAAGCGATAATACATTCCATCACTATAATTGAGGTCATGAATAAAAATAATGTTATAAAATGTACCCTTTATATTCACTCATGAATGGAAAAAAATATAATTGTATTAGGGGACTACAAATTTGTCTATATCGTACAACTTTTTTTTACTATTGAATTGAATCCCCAAAACCAGGAAGTAAAAATTTCTATAAAAATTCAATGTGGTGAAATCATTGAAACTGTAGAGTTGGACTCTTCTCATGTTAGAATATTTGGGAATATTCTTCTAAAAAATCTTGTAACCCTTATCTCTGTTGAATTATACACTATACTAGCCACAGATTTGGACCCATATATTTATTACACAAAAACATTAATAAAAAGGAAATATTTATCTATGTCCTACTCCATCACATGATCCTATAAAAATTCATGGTAGTTCAAAATTCATCTTTTGAAATTCCCTAAATGATGTGGGTGTTGATTCATAGTGAAAAAACATACCTTACCCAAATGGTTGAGCTGATGGAATGCATCCAAATTGATAAAATTCATATTTTTATGGAATACATAAGTGTATTTTTCTATAGAGTTACATATACATCCCCCAGATCATGAGGAAGAGTTCTCAACACAAATTACACCTAGAGCCACTTCTGTCCCTAAATTCCGCAACATGATATACCTAACAGAACTAATGGAGTTAATGAATTAGTTACAAGATCATTTGGAAACAATATTCACACACCCAGTTGTTTTTCCTTGGGGAGCATCGAGGTTCATTGTTAAGAATGAAATTATGGATCAATGTCGTTTTATATCAATTACTGGGATCATAAAAATATCATCATAAAGAAAAAGTATCCCCTTCTATGTATTGATGACTTATTCAATAAACTATAAGGATATCCTTACTTCTCAAATGTGGATATTTATTATTCATATCATCAGTTGAATGTGAATTGTGAGGATAATTAAAAGATGACCATTTGTAAAAGGTTTGGAAATTTTGATTTCATATAGATTCTCCTTAGACATTCTAATTACCAAACAATATTCATGTATTTTATTAATTATGTATTTAAAGACTACCTAAAAACAATTTGGTAGTCTTTATCAATTATATCATCATTTAATATAAGGTAAAATAGTAATAATATGAATTCATAATTATTATACTAGAAATATAAAGGAATAAGAAAATTTATTCTTTGCTTAGAAAATGTGACTTTTGGATATTGCAAGTAACATTAGTTGGGTAAGTTGTCCAATGTGAATGAATTTATTTTGGCCCTTCTAATTAAAAATAAAATGATGAATGGAGTAGATCCCCATGTGTCCCAAAAATCCATAGTTTTCTTAGATTACAAATGTACTATCAATGTTTTGTTATAATTTTCTCATTATTATCTATCCCAAAAAATTTGCTAACACATAAAGGGGTAAAGTATGTTTGGATAGAATATTGTGAGGAAATCATAAAGGATATCAAGAAGAGGCTAATCAATGCACCTATACTCACACTACCAACATGTGGTGATGGTTTGGTGATATAACAGGTTGTTTCAATTACTGGTTTTGGTTTTATAATCTAGAATAATGATAATCTGATAGCCTATGCCTCATGAAAGTTTAATATCCTTGAGCATAACTACTAACATGTTATTTGGAGTTTTCAACTGTGATCTTCAACATGACAGTTTGACATAACTACCTCTATACTAAGAAGTTTGACATATATACCAATTATAAGATTCTAATTTATATAATCACAAAGATGTATCTCAACAAGCATTAAAGAACATGGTTAGAGCTAAACAAGGATTATGATTTCCCTATTCCCTACCATCTAGAAATGGTGAATGGGGTTGATGATTCATTTAGAAAAAAATAACATGTTAGTCTAACCAAAACGTAGAATAATAAAGTCCAAATCATCATGGAAATGAAATGTATTGGTATGGAAATCCTAAAAATAGAAAAATAAATCATACCATTACCAAATTATTTCCCAAACATCTGTCCAATATAGTACCAAGGACACGGAAATCGATGATATTAAGCTTTAAATGAAGTCAAAATCAGATAGGGAATATAAGATTTAAGAATTCCATATTTATTATGATGGTGTGACATGGTTTGGAACTATGATTTGTATTCCTCCATCAGCTTAGATAATGTATTATCAATTGGATAATGTTCACAAATCGTCATTATCCATCCATCATGGAATTTTCTAGATCTACCATAATCATTGAGAAAACTTCTGGTGGGACAACATAAAGATGAAGACAAATTAGTATTTCATAAGAATCTAGGTACATTAGATGGTAAAATAAGATACATGTATATCCAAGTGAATGTTGTAACCATTTCTTATACTGACATAGTATTGGGATAACATCATCTTGGTATTTTTCACTAGCCTCCTAAATACTACTAAAAAAATGTGATATCGTTTGTATTGAATCGACAACCCAATTATTACAACTTCACTACTATTAGATATTATTCCTTCTTTAAAAATATATATAAGGATATATATATATATCGGATTTGGAGAGGTTTCATGGGGTAACAATTTAAATCATCTCTAATCATGAATAATGTTTCAAATCAAAATTATGGAGAATTATTCAAGAAGATTTGAGTTCTAAATTGAGTTTTGGTAAAGCCAATCTCCCAAAAATGATGGAAAATCTGAATGAAATATTCTAAAACATGAGGATATACTAAGAGAATACTCAATATAATTTAAAGGGGGGTGTGATTAGTATCTCTCATCAATTGAGTTATCATAAAATAATAATTTCCACACATGTTTTCAAATAGCTGTATTTAATGTTTTTTATTGTACGTGATGTATCACTCCTACTTTTTGGGATTATGTTTCGGAATAAAAGAAACCTGGACCTGATATTGTATAAGAAATTGTAGATAAGGTTCAATCAATCCAACTATATATAAGATAATCCCTAAGTTTGTACAAGAGTTATACTAAAAACCATCAAAGGAACATGGAGTTTAAAGTTGCAGAAAAAATTCGAACAAATATTACAATGTTAGAGAGACATGTGGTTTGGAAATAAAAGGTATCTTATCCCATAGTACATTATCACCTTTATGATCCTTTTTCACATAGGATTAGTGTCCTATCAGCTTAAACCTCTACAATATATGGATAAAGTTCATGTGGTGTTCCATGTATCCCTCCTTAGTGATGTTATATACCCAATGTCTAACATATACTGAATCGTTAGGTTGTACAACTAGAGAGTGACCCCTCAGATGTGCAACAACGGGTGAAAAAAATGGACTTTAGGGTGAATATTCTTCAAAACAAGACAACTTACATTTCCAAAATGTTGTGGAGGAACCAAAGGTATGATGAGGAAACTTGGTAACTAGAGGAAAAAACCAAACAAAACTAACCTCACCTATTCTCATATGAGAATATGAGTTGATATTTTGGGGATGAAATTTCTAATGGGCATAATAATTTAACAATAGATAGTGTATAAATTATATTTTATTATTCTAATAAATATCTATTGTATTATATTATAGAGTATTACACAGATATAAGACATAAAAAACCAACAACAATTTATTTGATTAATGGAAATCAATGAATTTGTCTGCAATAAAACCCATCAAAATTACTAATAAGGGAAAAAATATATAATCTATAATATTTAAAGGAAAAATATGGATCACCCCAATCTTATGGAATCATCCTTCCCACAAAAATCACTATATAAATAAAAACAATATTAGTAAAACAATATGCATTATATAATATATAATTGTGGAAACATGATATTAATTGAGGTGAATAATTAAATAACAAATTAAGATGAATTTTGAGTAGGTAATGTGATTATTGGAATAGTAATATGACTGTTGTAATAGTAAAATAGATGTGGATAATAGTATCCTCACTGTTGGAATAATAATTTAACTATAAATTTTAAATTGTGAAATAAATAATGTTTATCATGATTAATTTATGTAAATATAAATTTTATAATGATAAAAATTGTTATCAAGATTAAAAAACACAAACAAAATATATGTACTTTTTAAATAAACTCTATTTTAAAATATATTATAATGATAATATTTTTTATAATAATAAATTATATTATAAATGGTATAATTTTTTTGATAAAATTAATATCATTAGTAGAATTTCCACATCTAAATTATACATGGTTGATTTTTCAGTGATTTTCTGAAATTAATCAAATTTTAGGAAAATAGTAAAAATACATTTTTTAACTAGGGTATATTGAATAACGTCATTCATGATATAATAATTAAATAATAATTTGTAGAAAAATATGTTTTACCCAAAAATATTTAATTTGATAAATGAGGCACACAAATATATTTTACATGATTTCCAAACCTGAAAATACTTACCAATGTATAAAATCAAATTTATTACATTAAAATAATTTTTTCTCATTTTTTCATAAGAACATTTGATTAGGATAATGAATTAGAATTATTTAGTGATTAAATGTCTGACAATCCTTTTATTTAATTAGAATATGGTTTATTATGTTGAAAATATCAATAAAAATAATATTCCCAACGATACGGTGTTTTGTTCAATATATTAACTCAAAATGCCTATATCCTCATTTATAAATAACCCCCCATCGCCACATACAAAACCACTCCTCCTTTTCATTAAGAAGAAAAATCCCTACCTTAATACACTATTATACAATTATTATAATACAAAGAGACATTTTTTACCATCCAACACTAATGGAATACTCTTGGGGTGTTCATGGACATGCAAGGGGAGACTTCCTCTAATGAATATTTTTATCAGCAATGTTATAGTATATTCTTACATAGAGATGAGGAGGATGGTCAGTTAATTCATCTCGTTGTGGGCTTCTGGTCCATTTGGCATGTGGATAGCCATACAAGACACCATGGGTCCCATACCGCCCTCCACATTTTGATTCTTAGAACCCAAATCTATATCAATGATCTATCACATAATCATAAGCATAGTGAGGTTGCGCCTTCCATTATATGCTTCACAAGTAGCATGGAAACTCCAGGCCCATCAGCACTACACAATTTGATTTGGGGGGAAATGGCACCCCCCCTACTCATGGGATCAAACTCAATAATGACATGGCTTGCGGCCAGGGAGACATGAGGGGTGGAGGGGTTGTTTAGGATCCATCTAGATCAGTTCTCCTTTCATTCCCCACACACTATGGGGATGGTTACTATCTATTGGAAGAGAAGAAGGCCATGTTCATTGGTTTAGAGATTTTAATCTCAAAGGCGCTCCCATGATTATAGTGGAAACAAGATCAAAGATTATTTTGAGTCACCTTAAGGGAAACACTACTCCTTTGTGGCATATTACTTACCTTTTTCACAAATGTGGGGATCTCCACTCTTATCACACTGCGATTCTCCATATTTGGTATAAACACTGTATCCTTTTACACATAACATTACATGATTTTAATCATAATTATACATCAGAAAACAAACCAAGGATAGTAAAGTCTAGCGTATTTAAGAACTAGGTAAATTAATCGAATAAACATGGGACTAAAAAACAACTTTACATAATCTGCATAAGGATCTCATAACATCCTTTGAGCCATTACATCATTAGAAGGTATCCTAGGGATCATATGAATGAAGGGATGATAAAAATCACAATAAGGGGAAAACATAGTAATAAAACTTTAACAGATGGGTTAGAAGGTGTGTCAAAATGAAAAATAAAAGGCATGTAACACATGGAATCATTAAAAATAAACATGGGATCATAAAACAATAATTCATTGTAAGGTGGAAGTAACATAAATCTTGTATTTAGTACAAGACAGGGTTCGTTTCACATAGAGTATCACACATCAAGGTAAACCACCAAGACAGTTTCACATGGTAACACAAGTCAAGGCTAACTACCAAGACTATTTCACATAACGTCTCATGAGACAAAAGATTACCCAATGTATTGTAGTTCTATTTTAATTCACCCATCATAAATTTTCATTAACATATTTTCAACATAAATAATAATACATAATCAATCTTTAATAAATAGGATTAACCATAGAAATAATTGAGTACCATAATCATGTGAAAATTCGTAACAAATGGGCATGTCATAAAAGTATCCATGAAAGAAAGGAACTAAAATATTCATGGAAATTCGTAATGAAAAAAATAATGTATCATGGTAAGTGATTTCATGTTTAAGTGACACCATGTAAGCAATGTATTTAAGAAATTTTATCATTATTACATTTTGGTGCGGTTTAATAAAAATTCCTATAAAACCATTAAAATAGAAAAGGTAAATATCATTTATATAAAAACATAAGTGAACAAAGATTGTTTTCATAAAAAAAAATATTTATTTTATAAATACATTGGTGTCTTATCACAAAATATAGAGTTCACTTGAAATAGGGTAATAATATAGGATATTCCCCCAAAATAGGTTTGCATATCTGGAAGTATTGAAGAGGGAATCACATAAAAACATATATATCACTAAATGATAATGATGAAAGGGTCAAGATAAATTAATTAGGTATCTTTACAACCCATTCTTAGGATTCACAAAACAAGATAAGATAAATTTGTTTTGGTATATGTAAGATAAAGAAACCTGAAGGAACAATGTTGGTTCATGTAGAATCTCCTACAGAAAATTGGCATGATATCGACTATTCTAAAGAGGGATTAATGAGAGAGAAATGGGTTTATAATAATTTTTATATCATGAGGGTATTATGGGGGAGGTGATAAATCATGCTCCATCCTTAGTAATTACACATAAAATGACATAACATAATGGAGATTTTTGAAGAAGTATGAGAAATAGATGATCCCTTACCTTATGTTCGTTGGAGATATTTTATTGATATTAATGACCATAATAATCCAACTTGACTCGTAATATAATAATTCCATAACCTATTTAACATTTAATTGATTTTGTATAACCTTTTCAAGGTCATTTATGACCTTTTAGATGGGTTAAGTGGTTCAATTTCATTGTTGAGGTCCATTTTTATTCATGGTTTTTGCGATCAATGTACTTATTTTGATGAACAAATAATTTGGTAAAATGGGGATTGTTTGTCCATAATTGGATTTATATGACATAGTGAACATATAGATGATTAAATTTATAAAAAAATCACATGGCTATTTGGAATGAAGGTGATTCATTATATAAAACCGTAATGATAAACACTTGAATTAATTTGGCGATTTGTTCATAATTAACTTGTTTTGTATTATTATTTTACATCAAGTGCGAAAAATGATTCTAGAACAACCCATAATATGAAATAAATATTTATTAGTTTTGATAACCCATAAAAATGGTTTCTTTACCAGAATTGAATTTGGTAATAGGAATTGATAACACATCGTCCATGAATTTGATAAATTAACACATCTCAGATAGTGTTTTCATTACTTTCATATAAATGGAGTGGAATTGATATATGATATTTAATTATGAAATCATCATTAAAACAATTCTAGTACATGTATAATAATATAGTTTCCATACCATTTGGATGATGATTGGTTAGCAAAGAAAAGAAAACAATGGAACATGAAATGAAAATGAATGAAAAGAAAAGAGGAATTTACCTCTTGATTCAATATTCCTTGAGATCCTCTTAAGGCAAAAAGATTTAGTATTTTGAAGAGAAAAAGGGAATATGGATGTGGCAGAGGATCTTGGAGAGATGTTTGGGATGAATTTTGGGAAAACACAAGGCTTTAAAAGAGTGGAGAGAAGAGGGGAGTTTGGGTGGTTTTCATAGTGGACGGGAGAAGTGTTTTCATAAAATTTTAATCATTAGTTTATTATTTTTCCATAAGAAAAGAAACATTGAAGACTATTGTGACCAAAAATAATAATATGTGCATGTGGGTTCTAACCAATGAACATTTACATCATACATCACTCAATCATGATGCATAAATTCAGGTTTCATCATTTATCATGAATAATCGAAATTTAAAATTCGTCAAAGATTCAATTATTTTAGAAAAATACAAAAAAATAACCATAACAATTTTTGGATGTGTAAAATTATTAAATCAAATCAAATTTTAAAAAATTATTTTCTAAATATGAATACTTTAATTTCTGATTAAAATCAAAATTTACTTCAAAGAATTTTTTTTAAAACTATATCTTATTTATAATGTTTTCAAAAGTTACATAAGGTCTTATAAAATTATCTTAATACCATAAGACATGAAAAAAATAATTTATGAATACATTTTATGAAAATAAATTTTCTTTTTAAATTATTATATTATTAATAATTTATTAATAAAATATTTAGGACTTTTAAAAAAACAAAACTATAATTTGTCACTTATAAGATGGAAAAATATTATTTACACTCTCATGGGTGAGGTTACTCTAGTTTTGGTAGACTTACTATTAATAAGGGTTATATTAATATTCTAAACGGTGGTTTACTATTCAAAATGGTAGGTTAAAATTCAATAAAAATTGTGTTTGTTCCATCAGACCCCAAAAAACCCTAAATGAAACCATGTATGTTAGATTTTCAAAACTCAAAACAAAAAAGTGAAAATATTTTGTTTAAAGGTCATATAGTAATTAATAGTTTATTGCATGTGATTTAATGTGATTATATTACATAATTAATATAAGGGAATTTCCATTGATAAAACAAGGGGTCATTACAGAATTCCCCCCTTATGAAATTTCTCTCTCGAAATTTCATTTTATATTCTAATCCATAAATAGGTGTAGGTGCTTTTCCTTCATTTCCAGCTCCAGTTCCCATGTTTCTGCTTCTTACATATGGTTCCACTATTGTACATTGACCAGGTGAGAAGTCTTGTTACATAGAACATTATCTCTGTGATCCATGATCATCACCTATTTCTCCTCGTAAGAAAGAACACCCTCCTACTGTACAACCTCTGATGACAGTAAATGTGAATGGTCGGGTATGTACATCCTTAAGAGGTATACATAAATGAGATCAAGTACATTGAACATGGTTGGTGGAAGTGATAGTAGATAGTCAACAACTCCAACAAGATCAATATTCTCAAAGGGGTCGATGTACCTGGGACATAGAATTCCTTTCTTCACAAACCTCATGACCGTTTTCCATAGAGATATGCATAGAAATACCAGGTCACCAACTTCGAACTCAAGGTAACATTGATGATTATCTGAATAACTATTTTTCCCACATTGGGATGAATTTATGTGCTACTAAATGGTTTTAACCTTCTCTACCATTTCTTCAACCATTTCAGGTGCTAGAGGACTATGCTCGCTGACTTCATCCCAACACGTTGGTGTTCTCAACCTTTTCTCATAATGGGCTTCATGTGGTTCCATTCTAATGCTTGAGTGGAAACTATTTTTGTAGAAGAATTAGACCATTTGAATATTTTTTTAGAATCCTCCATTTAATTTCATAAAACATGATCTTAAAATATCTTATTGTTTCTGAATTTTTCAGTCATATTGGCCATCAGTTTGAGGATGATATGCCATACTGATGTTCAGTTCAATATTTAGGGCTTGTTGAATACTTTTCCAGAACATCAAGGTGAATCTCATATCTCTATCAGATATAACAGATAGTGGTACTCAAGGTAGACTTTCCACATCTTTGATATATATATATATATATGTATATATATATGTATGAAATTTGATCCAATGATAATTCCTCTCGAATTGAGATAAAGTGAGTTGTCTTTGTTTGATTATCGACAATGACCCATATAGCATTGTTTCCTCTGTATGTCCTTATAAGTCTAGTGACAAAGTCCATGGTGATGTTCTCCCACTTTGATGTTGGTATGGGTAGTAGATTCATCATCCCTGTAGACTTCTGTCTTTCATCCTTCACTTGTAGACATACCAGGAACATTGATGTATATACATCAATCTCCTTATTCATAATTTCCCACTGAATGTTTTCTCGGAGATCTCGATACATCTTTTTTCTCCATGGGTGTAAAGATAAGGTTGATCAATGTGTTTCATTCAAAATATCCTTCTTTATCTCTTGATCGGATGGTACACATAATATTGAAACAAATATTACAACTCCTTCTTCATCAATAATGAATTTAGTGGATTTCCCATATCTAATTAATTCTACTCTTTTCTGAATTTCCACATTATTATTTTAGAATCCTTAATTTATTCCTTGAGGGGTTGTTGATCAATCATTTGAGAATGGATTGATGTTGTTCCACCCTTGATGATTCCCATGTCCATCATCCCAAAATCTATGAATATTGGATCCTTTTCAATTCTCATTATTGATAAAGATGAAAGATCCTTTCTACTTAGAGAATCTTCTTCATTTTTTCCTTACCCAAATGGTATTTGGTTGAGAAGTCATAATCCTTGATGATCTCTCTCCATCATCACAAAAACATATTAAGCTCTATCTATGTTAATATATATTTGAGACACTTATAATTAGTATATATCTGAAACTTCTCCCTATAGAGATAATACTGCAAAATTTTCAACACAAAGATCACATCGGCCAAATCCAGATCATATATAGGATAGTTTTTCTCAAGTATTCTCAGATACCTTGAGGCACATGCTATCACCTTATCATTTTTCATCATCAAACAACCTAATACCTTCCTTTAAGTCAAATTGTACACCACTAAGAGTTATTCACTTGTTAGGAGTGTGAGTATTAACTCAGTGATAAAACTCATTTTCAACACCTTAAAACAATCTGCACATTCTTGAGTCCAGACAAACATTACTCTCTTCCATGTTAGCTAGGTCACCGGGTTCGAGATGCCTGATAAGTTCTTCAAAAATAATCTATAATACCCAACTGGACCAAAATATCCACGGATCTCCGTTACAGATGTTATTTAGGGCAACTATTTAATTACATTTGTCTTGGTAGGTCCTATAGATATCCCTTTTCTAATGATAACATGACCCAGGAATGATAATTCCTATGTTAAAAACACTGATTCACCATACCTTTCACATTGCTTCTCCCTTTCAAATGTATTCATCATACTATTCAATTTCTTCTCATGTTCCTCCTTGATCTTGGAGTATATCATATTATCATTGATAACAACTACCAAAAATTTGTCAGGGCAATCTCAAAAGACTCTACTTATTATTTCCTTGAAAATTACTGGAGCATTGTGAGTCCTAAAGGCATCACTAAGAAATTATAGTGTCCATAACTCATTTGAAAGGCATTCTTGGGAATATATTCTTTCCTCACCATTAATTTTTGATATCCCGACCGAAGGTCAACCTTAGTGAAATAACTGGCCTCATGAAGCTGATCAAACAAGTCATCTAACCACTGTAGGGGATACATTTTCTTTATTGTGATTTTTTTGATACCATGATAATCAATGAATAGGCACATTTAACCATCCTTCTTCTTGATCAAAATGATAGTAACACCCTATGATAAAGCACTCAGGAATATGAAATCCTTCTCTAGATTCTCTTGTAACTACTACTTCATATCCTCCAGCTCTATGGTGGCCATTCAATAAGGTGTATTTGATATAGGAAGTCATCCAATAATATGTCAAATTAATATCACAACCTCTCGATATATAGGAATACCAGAAAACTCATTATGGAATACATGAGGTTAATCCCTCTCTGTGGTTATGTATTCTAGAATGATTATCTCATTTGTCTCTACCATTTGATCTAGATAAGATTTTTAATAAGGAATTAATATCCACACTTGAGTCAATTAATCTAAAGGAGATTAATCTTCCTCCTTACACTAGTAATGAATTGTAGGATGAATTAAAATTTGGATAGTGATCTCCCATTCCAAAAAGTTGATTTTGATTTATATAAAGATATCCAATCTATCCCCAATATAGCGTCGAACTCCACTAAAGGAAGTATGATGAGATTTTCTGGGAGGTTCAGTCCACAAACATTAACCGGGTAGGATTTATAAACCATGGATGCAATAATTTCTGCAATAGATATTCCATTAGATATCTTATCCTCCAAATATTGAGGTAGTGTTTGAATAGTTCTACTAAACATGAATGATATGAAAGAATGTGTAGAACCGGAATCAAATAATAGGTTCTCTATTCTTGAAAAAATAACTTGTTTACCATTCGACACAGCATTTTCCAACTCCACATCAGTATTAGTGATAACATTATCCCTTCCTTTTTTCCCGTAAGGTTATTGTTTATTTTCTCTTAAAACACTCATCTTAGGGAAATTGTTCGCATAATTACCATGATCCTTATAGTTGTAAAACTACACTATGGGATGAGAGTTGATCTGAGATTTCCTTTTTTTTCTTCCACATTAGTGGGATTATTTATATCTCTTTAGCAGTTCTATTCTAGATGTACCACCTTTTCGCATTTGAGGCAATTTCAGGTTCCCTTTAGAGAGTTCACTTGATGATTCTTCCCACAATGTTTATATGTTGGTTCATCTGGATTCATTCCATCAAGGAATTTATTTGAATAAAAACCCATATTAGATTCCATTTTCTTCTTTTATTCATTGGGACCATGATACCACTGAGATTCTCTAATATCCTTTCAATCATTAAGGGAACAATGGATGATCTCCTCATAGATGTTGAATTCTCGAATACCCAATGATTTTTGTAGACTCAACATTTTTCTGATAAAGATGCAATCCACCTTGCTTTCAATCTCCATGACAATGCCATAGGAATACCATGCATCCATGAAATGATTGCTTCATACGCCACCATTGACTCATCTTACTTATTCTTGAAATTGGTGAACTCTCTTTCCATCTTGATACAGAGGGTTCGATGAAAATATTTATTGAAAAATATTCTCTTAAAGTCCCCCCAATCCATGGAATAAATCTCCTCGTGGGGTTTCATATTCTTGATCAGTATATACCATTGATTATCTTCCCCATCCAAAAAATAGACCACTAGTATGACTTTCTCTTCTTCTAATCATTGGAGGATAGAGAATATATTTTCAATGGATTTAATCCACTGTTCCTCGAGGAGGTTATCACAAGATCCTCTAAACATGGGAGGCCTTTTACACGTGAAGGATTCAACAACAACTTGATATTTCCATGGAGGAGGAGGGTGTTCCTCTGGATTCAAGTTATTATTCGTAAGTTGAGATAGCTGAAAAAGTACTATCATAAAGTTGTGTGCAAACATTCACATTATATTGGGCATATCTCTAGAAAACTCAACACATTCTCTTTCACATTGATTGTTGTAACATTTTCTTATATTTCCCACCATTAACTAAGAATGAGATCATAAAATTAGAGGTCTTTAATACTAATCTATTAAGCATAAAAAACTATAAACATACAAGGATAAACCTATAATAGATATTTATATAAGAACTTATAATTCCCAATGATTCAATCTATGTAATCCTTGATCTATATTTTATATTATATTCTTATTTTTTTCATTACATTAATAATCCGTTGTACCAAGATCATGAATTTACCAAATCATATACCCCATGAGTGTCAAACCAAGAGTGAATCAAGCCCCATTGTCATGCACCAGTTCCCATTCGAGTAAAGATCAAAGTAGTTTTTTCAGGTTTTACCACTAGATACATTTGTTCTAGAGCCACTTCTACCTTTTTGTATCTAGACAGGGATGTATTTTTTGATAAACCAAGTACTCTATACTTACCAAAATTTAGGTGGGTTTTCTTATACTTAGTCTCATCCGTAGGGTTATTAATATAGTGCTCTATTAATAATCCCCAAAAATAACTAGACCATCCTATGATACCAAATATAAGGAACATATCCTTTTACACATAATGTTGCATGATTTTAATTATAATTATACATCAGAATACAAACCAAGGACTGTGAACTCGAATGTCTTTGAATACTAGGAACAAGAAAATGAAAACATGGGATAATAAAACATATTTATATAATCTCAATAAAGAGATCTTCACATCCTTTGATCAATTAAATATTTAAAGGATTTTCTTGGGATCACATGAACGAAGGGATGGTCTACAATCCCAGTATGGGAAAAAACATAGTAATAAAACATTAACACATGGGTTAGAAGGCATGGAATAATGAATAATAAAAGGCATGGAGCACATTGAATCATAACACAAAAACATTTGATAATATAAAAATGATTTAAAAGTAAAATGGAAGGAACATAAATCATTAATTTATAACGATTCATGGCTTCTTTCCCATAGAGGTGTACAAGTCAAGGATTACCACCAAGACTGTTGCATGTTGCAGCACAGGTCAAGGGTAAGAGCCAAGACTGTTTCAAATAATGTCCCATGAGACTAAGAATTACCCAATTCATTGGAGTGATATCTAGGAACACCCATATTATATTTTCATGAATATTTTTTCCACATAAATAATCTTCTTTAATCAATCTTAGATGAACATAAGGGGTACTCATTGAAATAATTGGGTACCAAAATCATGTCGTAAATCATAAAAAATGGGCATATCATAAATGCATCCATGAAAAAATGAATTAAAATATACATGGAAATTCAAAATGTAAAATAATATTGTTTCATGGAATGTTATGTCATGTAGAAGTGACAACATATAAGAAAAGTTTTTAATAATTTTTAGCATTAAAAAAATTTGTGTGAGGTTTTATGAAAAATACTATAGAGGCTTTGAAATAGAAAAGGGAACTATCCTTTATATAAAACCAGAAGTGAACCAAGAATGTGTTAAAAAGAAAAATCCAGAATTTATAAATATAATGGTGGATTTATATAGAAGATACTGTGCACAAGAAATTGAGTATGAATTCTAGATGTTCCCTCAAAATAAGTTTTCTTATCCGGAAGTATTAAGGAGGGAATCAATTAAATTCTTGTATATCCCTGAAAGAGAATAATTAATGGGATATGATAATTGAGTTTTCTAAATGTGAATTGAATTTATAATATGCACATAAAAATATATTATAACTTCATTTTAGTAAAATAATGATAAGGAAACCTGAATGAACAAAGGAGGTTCGGGTAGAATCCCTTATAGATTATCGGCATGGTATTGGGTGTACTTAAGAGGGATTAATGAGAGGGAAAGTGTTTTATAATCTTATAAAAATCATGAATAATGTATGGGTGTGGGGAAAAATCAAACCACATCATTATTAATTAATCATAAAAACACATAACATGGAAGACATTCTTGAATAAATGTGAGAAAGAGAGAATCCCTTACCTTATGTCTGAGGGTGATCTTTTCATTATCTTAATGACCAGAATAATAAAATTGGGTTAATTAATTAATAATTACAGAACCTATTTTACATGTGACTGATTTATTATAACCTTCTTATGGTCATTCATGAAATTTTTGATGGGTTATGTTGTTAAATTTTATTGTTTGGGTCTTTTTGTTTTCATGGTTTTTACGATATGTGTATTTATTTTGATGAAAGGAGAATCATTTAAAATGGGGATGGTTGTCCATAACTAGAGATATATGACATAAGTGAACATTCATAATATTACAGAGTTATAAAATTCATTTGGTTATTTGGTGTGAATGTGAATCATTTTATAAATCATTAATGATAAACGCTACGAATAACTTGTCGATTTGGTTATGATTAACTTTATTTGTATAATTATTTTAAATCAAGTGTCAAAAATTCTTATAGAACAACAAATAAGATAAAATAAATATTTAATAATTTTTTATCAACTATAAAAATGGATTAATGATAATAATTTAAGATGGTAATAGAAATCGATTACTCGTCATCCTTGAATGTGATAAATTAACACATCTTGGTTGATGCTTTCATTTCGTTCGTATAAAAGTAGGGGAAATGAGATATGATAATGAACTATCCCAATAGAATAAGAAAATTATAGTACATGTATGGTACTGTATTTTTAATACTATTTGGATGAGGAGAGGATAAAGAATAAAATAGAACAAAGGAAAATGAAATGAAAATGAATGAAAAGAAAAGTGGAATGTACCTCTTGATACAATCATCCTTAAGATCCTCTTGAGGGGAGATGATTTTTCCTCCTGAAGAGACCAAGGACTAATATACGTGGGGGATGATATTGGGAAGTGATTTGGGTAGAATTTAAGGAAGGAAAAATCATTGTGGGGATCGAAGAGAAGAGGGGAGTGTGGGTGGTTTTTATTTTGGAAGGGTGGAGGGTTTTCATAACATTTTAATCATTATTTTATTATTCATTCATAATACAAGAAATAGTGATGATTATTGTTACCAAAAATAGTAATATGTTCTTGTGAGTTAAAAAAAGGCCATTAACATTATCCATGAATCAATCATGATGCAGAAATTCATGTTTTATCATTTTTCATGAATTGTCGTATTTTACTATTCATCAAAAATTCATGTAATTTATAGAAATAAAAAAAATTATCTCTAACTATTTTTTGATGTGAAGAATCCAAAAATGAACTCTATTTCTCAATAATAATTTAATAAATATTATTTATTTATATTTTGATTAAAATCACAAATTACTTGAAAAAATATTAAATTTTAAAACTATAACTGTGTTTATAATTTCTTCAAAAATTAAATATTGTCTTATAAAGTAATTTTAAAACTAGAAGATATAAAAACAATAATTTAAGAATAAATTTTATGAAAATACATTTCCTTTTAAAATTAATAAATTAATCATAAATGTTTAATTAAATATTTATGACTTATAAAAATACCATCAATATTATATTGTCACTTATAAGATAGATAAATTTTATGTATACTCTCATGGGTGAGGTTACTATTATTTTTTAAATTTAAATATTCATAAGTTTCATATTACTATTCATAAGGGTAGGTTACTATTCCCTAGGATAGGTTACTATTAACCAAAAATTGGGTAAGTTATATCAGTCCCAAAAAACACCCTGAAGAAAATTGTGTAAGTCAGATTTATTAAATTTAAAAACAAAAGTTAAAATATTATGTTTAATGTTCAAATAGTACATAGTAGTTCATTGTGTTTTTATTTCGTGTGATTATATGAATAATTAAAAGAATGGAATTTCCATTGATAAAACATTGGGTCATTACACATGGTGTGAGGGTAGTCATCTAGCTAACATCATGGTTTTTAGGGCATCTCTTGACCCTTACCATTTGATTTTAAACTCTCATTGATACCTCCCATTGAGGGTGTGGATTTATCTATCAAGGATGCTCTTAGACTTTACTTCTTCAGACCTCCTTGATTATTTTTTCTGTTTGGTGGTATTTGTCTTTTTACATTGATCTCAAATATTCATTTTGATTAATAAAATTAATATTTTATCTTAAAAATTTTCTTTAAATATCCTTTAAGTATTATTACCTCTTTATTTTAGGTATATATAGTTTTCCACCTTTTTAGATTGATTTTTTTTTCTAAATACAATGATTTTTGAAAAACACTTTTCTTTATGAAACATATATTTTACTCATATTCGGTTGATTCTTATTCACTCAAGAAATAAGATAAATAGATAAAATATGTATTAACTTATTTATTTTTTAACCCAAACAATTATTTAAGTATGTACAAATTATAAAATCCTCTGGAAACCAATTCTTTTCCATGGGTTACTTCATGACGATGATTGTTATACATTCTAGGTGGCATACATGAATATGTGAATATTTTGATGGGATGGGTTGTCCTGGAATTATATAGGCATACAAAAAAATGGTTGTTGTGATGTATCTAATGATATCATGTCTATTTGGAACCTATTTTTACCATATAATACTTTGAAAAATATAGAGTAATGTTTTACGATCTAGGTGTTGAGAGAGTGTTTGATTTCAAGGCCCAATGTGGATGAAATTAATTTTGTAACAATATTAATTATAATTTATATCATGTATTCTCAATTATTGATAAATTATTGGATATATTATAAATGGGTTTTCTAAATAGAAATATGAGGCATGGTTGAATCTGGAATGTGAGGTTTACCCTAGGCACAAGATAAAAATCTTTAGCAAGTAGTGTTCAGATAAGTTTCCAATGGAATGTATATACATTGTATTAATTAATTAATTAATTAATTATTTTCAATAGTTAAGTGACATAAACCAAATTCCTTTTATTAATAAACCATTAAGATGATGATTCTATATTCTTTATTGGAAAATCGAGATCAGATGACGACGAGCTTCCAAATATTGGTTAATCGAGGCGCGATGAACACAACAGATCTTCCCCATCACTAGAGAGTGTTATCTTCACCAAAAAAACAATCCAATTATATATAGGGCTCATTATTTTGGTTTTATTACCCTTATGATTAAAATATTTATCATGATCAATCCCTTTTCATTAATCTTTATTAAATTTGAGATTTTATATTTTTTTGTGTATCATATTAAATTATATATTTGATTGAACAATGTTGTGAAATGATTATCACCCATGTTATACCCATTATATATTCATTGTTCAATAGTTTTTGGCTATAATTTTTTGTATAATTTTTATTGTGCTTTTCCCACATTGTTCTTAATGTTCTTCATTGTTGGACTACAGGAACCACAGTCTGACATTGTCAAGAGGGGATGAGTATGATTGGACCCCAATATATTTGGCATATTGAGATGCGATGATAGGGATAATGGTTCATGTTTTAATGAGTGATATATTAATATATATTGTGTGTTGTGTTTGATTTCACTATGGAATTGAAATCTAATGTGGAGAGATGGTCAAAGACGTGGCAATGAGGGATTTGAACATACTGACTGAAATCTAATTTCTAGCCACCGAAGGGATATGATTGATTAATGAGGGATCTCCCATTAATTTTAGTGATAAAATCAGGTGGAATAGGTAGTGGGAATAGTTTGTATGGGATATAAGGAGCAGAGATGAAAATATATGGAAAACCTATCAACACACTATGTGGTCTAAATAATACATGGCATGTAGACCTCTGGGTGAGAAGCTTTTGTTTCCAGATGAGATAAATATCATATTCCATTTGGGAATCCCAAAATCCATGTGACTCAATGTTGGTGTCCTTGTGTGTGCTATAAGTGTACATAGACATTTTCATGGTTGGGCACATGACTAGAGTACACAAATATAGCCCAAAGGACACCAGCATGACCAGAAGAACATTGCTCAACCATATGTGGTAGTGGAATGTGTTATAGTCCCCTTACACATTTAATTGGGATACATGGATAGATAGATATGTACTGGAGTGGACAAGGAAATGTAGTAGTGTGGGTCACATGAATGCCACATACTTATTTCTTTATGAATCCTATTACCTCTCATACCTCTTGCATTTGGACTCAGATAATGTCTTATGAGGATCCTATACTGACAATTTTTTTCACATAAAATGTGATAGTTGCTATTGTAGTTCATTCAAAGATACGTTGTGATATTTAGAAAAGTGTGATGCTTCTTTAAATTCTGTATGATGGTGACAGTGATCTGGCAGGATCAACAAAGAAATTTGAGTGGGACCCTCCATGTAGGATAGGTAATGGGTCCTCTATCTACCATCAAAGTGGAACCCTTATACTAGTTTAGAGAATGGGACCCCAATCTACCACCAGAGTGGAACCCTCATACTATGAAAGACATGGATCCTCTATCAAACTACTGAGTGGCACTATCATGCATAGTTAGGGAATGGGTTCTCTATCACTTGAGTGTCTCCCTCTAGCATTGATAGTGTATGGGCAATCTATCTACCTACTGAGTGGCACCCTCCCGCGGAGTTAGAGAATGGTTGATCTACTATTAGGGTATTAACCTTCTATTTGGACAAGGAAGGGGTCCTATATCTATCTATAAGGTGAAACCCTTTGGTCGAGTTAGGGCATGGGTCCTCTAACGTTGGGGTGGCACCCTACTATCGGGGAATTGGATGAGTCTGCTATTTATTTAATGAGTGTCACCCTCCTGTTGTAACATTGTATGAGTACTCTACATAGAGATTATGTACCCTTGATTGTGTCGCATGGTGGAAATTTCTTTCTCTTCTTGGATACTTCCTCTGACATGTATGCGGGATATAGTGCATCGTTGATGGATCCCCTTTCGATATGATTGATAAGTCATTTCCTAGTATGGGTTATGATGTTGAGATCCCATTTACTATCATTTTGATATTTTATATAAGTATATATATATATATATATTTTGTTTTCACTTCTCTATTTCTATGAGTTGAGATGCCCACTTCTATCATGTCTTTTATGGATCCCCGTCATATTTCAAGGTGTCCTACTGAGTATGCGTACACTCAACCCTATATGGGATTTTTCTGCACATTTCATGTCATATGTAGACTATGGAAATTATAGTGTTGATTTAAGAGGACCATTGATATTATATAGTTCATTTACCCCATATGGTGATCTAATCATGTAGATCTGGATTATGGCTCTCATATAATTTACATTCTAGATATTATTTGGTTGGGACATCACTCTGGTTTGGCATGTATCTTTCCCCTTAACATATCATATTACTCTATCATAATATTTTATTACCTAGAGGTTATTATATGCATATATGTTACTCTATGTATTGCTTCCTTTTGAATTTTTATTCCTCTACACATATTCGTATAGATGGTTTGGTGCATTCATTCATGTGTATTATGAAAATGAACCCAATATTGGTTATTCCTTTGAATTCATGATAGACAGGTATCAGAGTCGTTCATTCAATCAGATGTTGTTTGGTGGTGTCCCCTTATGAGTATTTGGATTGGAATTAGGGAAACAATTCAAAGTGTGTTTAGTTTATAATTTTGGCCAAGTAACCTAGTGATAGTGTGAAAGATGACATATCGATAAATTGAAACTTTGACCACCTACTTTTCAAATTAGGATACTGAGGCATTGGATACAGAGAACATTTGTACGTACATCATAATGTATTGAGTCTGTGAATGTTTTTACTGACTCATATCCCTATATATATATGTACATCTTTTCGATGGTGCATCTTGATTAAAATTTTAGGATGCATCATCAAAGTCATCCATTTAGATTACTTATTCATGGTCACACTAATGATCTGATGTGTGATGAGGCCTTAGTTATGGGGCCATTATGAATGGTCATTCTTTCAAGAATTTAGGTAGAAACAGTCCAACCTATGAAGCTGTAGATAGTACTGGTAGGCTAAGAAGAGGATGCACACAGGCTTAGTAAAGACAATGACCTCCAGTTCCCATGGATAAATTTTTTTCATGACGATACATATCCCTGCGTGGCATAGTATTGGCTAGAATATGTTATCTGAGTTTTTAGACATATCTTGGCACCGACTTATCATGTAGTTTCATTGGAAGCCAATCTTTTCCATGGAGCATCTAGGTGATGGGGGATTCTAGTCATACACATTCATGATGAGTTGAAATTGTCCTTGAAGGGCATCAAGAATATGTTTTGTGCTTATTGTTACCCCTTTTACATTAGATAAGTTAGGATTAATGGTCTTCTGGAGCCGAATAATATATTAATGAAAATTTATAAATATGTTATGAGGTTCACTAACCTCACATGATAATACCTCAAAATGATTCATGATTGATATTTCCAGGTACATAAGATTGGGTAGGGTATCTTTGAATACATTAATGCTACTGTGGTATTCCCTTTCATCCCCACTTATGTTGGACTACTATAGTGGGTTCTGGTGACCGATTGATTAATGTCCTAGGGACATCATGCAAATGGGGGTTAGTAATGGTGTTATTTGTTTGAGTTATCTATAGATGTTAGTAGTCACTTTTTTGTAGGACCTAAGCATAATATATCTTATAAAAATAAGATTTTGGAACATGGTCCTGAGTCATAGGCACCATATAGGGGTCTAGCAATGCCACGAAGGAGGAATATCTACGAAGATGATCTATGGCTGGTGGATGACGTTACGAGACACTTCCTCCTCCACCACTAGGTAGCTCATTCTAGGCCCATGGAACTAGTGGTCAAGGCAGTGAGCAGCTGTAGGCTATGGAGGCTTATGACTTGGTGTATCAACAGGTGATTTGTGGTACATTAATTTTTTATTATACTCTTTACTCATTACTAGTAGAAATATTTATGAGTAATTATTTAATCTATTTACTCATATTCTGAGATTTTGTGCTCCTTGTTGTGGCTCTACCCAAACAACTATGCCCTGAGGTTCCTACGAGGGATGCTTCTTTGATATATCTTATCTTCTAGGAGTGCAAGAAATCTATTGGAATAGAGTCTTTCTTATGGGGCATTTCGGTCATCACGACGTGACTGAATGACATCATCCAAGGTATGGTCTATTTTTACATGACCCAAGCCAAAATCGACTATCACTATAGATGATTCATATGATTTTAAAATGGTGGATGATATAATCCTTTGTGGTTAAGGAAGATCTCATGATTTATCATTTGGGCCCTGTGAGTAGGAAGGTACAACCTATCACACATTAGTTGGTGAGTGTTGCTCTTGGTATACTAGGATCTTCAATATTCTCAATTCCTTCAGTATTGGAATATTACACATAATTATTCTATGAGGACATTATGAGATAACCTATAATTCATGTAATGGGGGTTTTCATATAATTTTACCATAGGGACAATTTTATATCTTCTATGATATATTGGATCGCCCTTCCAACCTCCTGGAGAAACGATTGAAATTAGAGAACCTTTGAGAGAAGGGTTACAACATAACAAGTGTATCCCCTAGGAAGCTCCGATTTTGTTTATTGAAAAAGAGAACTATGGAATGAAATTTTTTGAAGATAATCATAGCATGAACTTGAAAATTATAATGAACAATTACCCCTTGGTATAGATGGAAAACCTCTTTGATCAGCAGTGAGGTAAGAGATTGTTCTCAAAAATAGATCTCAGATTCAGCTACCACAAGTTGAGAGTTCGTGAGGCTGATAATTTGATGCTATAATTTCAATTACAATATAGATTATATGAGTTCAAGGTGATTACTTTTAGTGAAATTAATTCCCATATTGATTTTATCGATTTGATGAACCATATCTTCCAGCCATATATGAACTAATTTATAGCTCTCTTCATTGATGATATACTCAAATACTCTATGATAGAGGAGGATAATTTATAGCACTTGATGACGGCACTAGACTTCATCATGTGAACTTGATTTCTGTTATGATATTGAGGTTCCATTTTTGTTTAAAGGTGGGTCACTTTCTGGGGAATGAATTTTCTGATAATGGGTTTGATGTGGACCCTGTGAAGATCAATGTAGTTCTCTCTTAGGAGACACCCAAGAGAATGCTTAAGGTGTGGATTTTAATTGGCATAGTAGGGTACAATAATATGTTTGTGGAAGTCCTATCCAAGATTGAATCCCCTTTCACCACCCTGATATTGAAAGGGTATCCATTTAATTTACATAATATTTCTTGATGCCCTTATAAGAGATGAGGATGAGCCGATTGATTTCTTCTATTTTGAGACTACCAGAGGAGGGAATGATGTATGTAGTATGTTGTCATGCCTCTGTATATGGGATAGAATTATCATTAATATAGTTGTAGAAATTGATCACATATTGGTTGAGTAATTTTATAACCCATAAGAATAACTAACCAAATCACAACCTGAATTTGGAAGTAGTAGTCTTTGCTTAGAGGATGTGGAGGAACTTTATTCTAGAAAAGTTATTTTTTGTTTAGACGTTCCAATAATATCTTAGGTATGCATTCACATAGAGTGACTTGATTCTATGATAGAGTCACTGGTTGGAGTACTTATTGGTCTACAAATTAGAGACAGTCTATACTTATGGTAAATGTAATGTTGTGATAGATTACCTTAGAAGGAATCCCCAAGAGTGCTTATCTCAGGAGGTGTTTGAGTAGTTAGATTCACTGAAACGAAACCTATTTTAGGAGGTTGGTGTGTATTTTCTATAGATTAGGGTGTCTAATCCTAAGCTTCTCAAGCGTGTAAAAGAGTCCCAGTTGCAAGACATAGTCTATGGGGTCCTACATTAATATATCTTTTGTAAATTACGGTGATGGATTTTATGAAGTAGGGTATCACATCATCCATTTATATGAAAAAAACTAGTATTTTTTGCAATTTGGGAGGATGGGAAGAGATATTTTAACACATATAATATATCTGTTCATCCAAATGTGGAAAATATTTACCAAAACATTAAATGATAGTTTTGGTGGATTGGAAAGAAGTATAGCATGGCTAATTTCAAATATCCATTCTGCCCATGTCAGTTGGTAATGGATGAGAACCATGTTTCAGCGGGTTTGTTGTAACCACATGGGGTCTGGTATTGGAAATGGTATGGAATATTCATATACTTTGTGATGGGGATTTTTTTAAAATCAAGATTCCATATTTCCAACTCAGTGATAGTTAACCAAATTACAAAGCTGCTGCACTTTGTTTCTGTTATAAAGAAGATTCCATGGGAGAGTTTAGGGAATTTGTATGTGTGGGAGATTTTACACCTTCCTCGGGTGTCATTGATGATTGTATCTAGTCAGGATGTGAAATTCACATAATCATTGTAGATTGGCCAATACGAGGCCTTCAAGACCCAAATTTGGATGCATAAAAACTTTAACTCGTAGACAAATGGGTTGACCTAGCACATTTTCCCAGTTTTGGAGGATATGTTGATGGATTATGTGTTAGAATTTCGTTGGATCTGGGAGGATCACTTAACCCTAGAAAATTTGTCTTATAATACTAGATACCACTCTAATATCTATATGTCACCATTTAAGGCCTTGTACTGGATACCATGCAGGCCACCGTTATGATGTATTGTGATCAATGATATCTCTTTCATTGGGATGGAGATGGTACAGTGGATGTTGGAGAAGGACAGTCCAATCCATGAGTGGATGAGGATAGCCAATATGAGGAAAATACTTGATGCTCATCGATGTAGTATGACCATGAATTTTGAGCAGGTGGTCCATGTTTTCCTGGGAGTCTCCACATGACTAGGTTTAGGATATTTGTCCAAGGTGTAATATTATCCCTAAGGTTTATTAGATAATTCAATATATTTTCTACGTTTTATAAAGTTTTATACCAAATTTTGTTTCCCCCATAGTTGGATTGGGTTCAAATCATCTTCCATGTTTTGTAGTTGAAGAGATAAGTGCATAATCCCACACTTGTAATTGACTGGGGAAAGTGGAAAATTGATGATTGATGAATCATTATAGAACAATCAGTGGTGATCAGGGATCATTATGAGAGTATCCTGCATGGATGAACCATTCTGCTTTTTGTGTGATGTGGTAGAATGGGAACTTTCAATATAACTCCTTGGAGTGACAAATCCAGATACAGGATCAGTTTCTTCATCTTCTTTTTTTGTTTTTTGTTTTTAGGTTGAAAATCATAAATGAGGTAATAATGTAGCGATCCTTTTTTTCCTTGTAATACATTCAAGTACATAATAATAAATTTGGATCTAGGTGTTGATACATTGTAAAATATTTGGATTCAGTGTTCCTGGAAATAATTTTTTAAAAATATTGAATATAATTTATATCACATGTGTATAGTGATTTTGAAATAATTTGATATCTCCAAATTGGTGTGTTGAGAAAATCAATTAGAGACCCTGATTGAATCCATAATGTGATGTTTACCCTATGTGTGACACAATATTTGTTAGCATAGGGTGTTCGGATACAACATCAATTGGAAGGTACCTTCAGTGGATTAATTAATTAATTTAATTTATTCATTATTTGACCGAATAAATATTACATATATAAATATGATATTTTGGATAATAAACAGGGTATGTTTCATAACTCTAGGACTAATAAACGAAGTATCCCCCATTTTTCATTTGAGATTTGAGATAGGAAGACGATGAGCTTCTGGATGTAGTTGAATCAAGGCACACTAAATGCAATAGATATTTTCCCATCATTTGTGAGAATGTTATTCACTAAGGAATGATCCAATCATGAGGTATGAGATATAATTTTGTCTTTCCTCCCCTTATTACTAAAACATGTAATATGATCAATTACTTTTAATTGATATATGTTAAATTTGAGCCTTTGTATTCTCCCCCAAATCATATTTTGATTCTATGTTCAATTTATCTGAGCTCCTCCATGTTTCTCACCCCGATTATCTTCATTATATAATGTTTTTATAAGAACACTTTCCCAATAATGGTTTTAGATTTGTATCCTATTATTTTTCCCTATCGTTCATCATGTTTTTCTCTATTAGAAAATAGAGACCATGGTTCAAAATTTTGTAGAGGGAAAGAGTGTGATAAATCCCCCAAATTCATGATAGATACACCTGATATTATTGGGATGAAGATTCAAGGAATAATAAAAAATGAAACCAAATTAGTTTCTGTATGTGGGTGATTCCACTATATGATCTGAAATCTTTTGTGGCATTGAGTGAGGGTTTGAGACATGATACTGGGTGCGAAATTCATATGAACCGAAAAAATAATTTATTTTCTAACAACTAAAGGTAATAAATAAATATAATGTATACTCTTAACATAACTTTTTGGAAACAATAATGTGGAATTCATATAAGGAATGATGAATATAGGATCCACTGATTATATTTCTAATTTTATGGAAAACCTGACTATATACCATGTAGTTTGAAGGAACTTGGCGTGCATTCCCCTAACAGTGGAGGTTAGGATTTATAGTTGAATTAAATATCACAATCCGTTTTGGAAACCCACACACCTTATAACATAGTTTAGGTGACTGAGTATGTACCATAGGAGTACACTGACTTGGGTGGGTCTATGCACTCGACTAGTGTACACATACATGGCTAGATGGACATGGGAATAGCCTGAGAAACACAGCTCAGTCCTAGGTTGTTGATGAGTGCAGTGTATTATTCTTACATTCCATGTGTGGTTACGTGGATGGATAGTTATGTACTAGTGTGGAAATATTCATGAAGTATATTAGGACCACACACTATTTGGGTTCCCTATACATCATGTACCTCCTTTTGGAGGAAACCTTTAACCTCTCTTATCTTCTTCTTTTGGTCCCATGTTTTTGCCCATGATTATCCTATCATAATTGGTTTCTATATAGAATGTGATGGTACCAGTAAATGATTCTTTTTAGATGTGTTGTGATATTTTCTAAATATTATGCTTCTTTAGTTGACACTCAATGATGGCAGTGATCAGATAAGATCATCAACAACATTTGAGTGGAACCTTCTTATAGGGACAATGCATGGGTCCCCTATCTACCATTAGAGTGGAACCCTCCTATTATGACATTGCATGATTCATATATATACTTGCACAGTGGAACCCTCATGATAGGATAGAGCATGGTTATATTATCTACATAATCAGTGGAACCCTCCTAGAAGGTCTAGGAAGGGTTCATCTACCATCATAGTGGAATCTTTATCTTAGAAATGGTCATGGGTCCTCTATCAACCTACTATGTGTAACCCACCAATGGAGTTAAAGAATGGGTCCTCTTCTATTATATTGTAACCCTCATAGAGGGACATGGAATGGTTCCTCTATCAATGTACAGTGCAGAGCCCTACTATGGACTCATTGAATAAGTCGTCTACCATATGAGTGAACGCCTCCTGCTGGGATAGGGCATGGTTCCACTATTAATATAATAACTGGGAACATAGTATTGTTGAAAGGTATAGGTACTATACTTAAATAATATTTCCCATTAAATATGAGTTACATTAGGGAGGTATGGATCCTTTTGGATACATCCTATGATAGACACACAAGATGTTTGGCATTGTTGATGGACCCCCTTTAGATCTTTTGGAAGACTCATCTCCTAGGATGGGTTTTGAGAGTCGTATCCCCTTTCTTTATTTTTTTTGGGATCCTATTATGATAATATATATATATATATAGTTCTAACTTATCACTACGTATGGGTTGAGTTGTCTACTCTTATCTTGTCTCTTATTACTCCCCTCTTTTGCTTCTGATGTGTCCTAATCGGTACGTATATACACACAACAACATGTGATTCTCTAAAACGTGTCGTGCATTAAGAATATTACTGATAGGTTGATGCATATTTCAAATAAGAATAAGAAAACTATGGAGCATTTTATTGCATATGGTGATCAGGATGTAGAGACCTAGAGGTAGGCTCCCTCGTTATTTACTTTTCTTCTTATTTTCCTAATGGTCTATCATTCATGTTGGGAATGTGCTTTCCCCTTTAATTTTTAGATTATAAATTTTCCCTTGTTCATTCCTTAGAGGTTTTATGATGAATGGTTATTACTCTATATGTGAAATTATTTTATATTTATTCCTCCACACTTATGTATGGAGATTTTTGGGTGCTTGTATACGGGTACATTAAGAAAAGTCTCCCCATATTAGTTATAAATTTTGTCAGTTGTCTCCATCCCCTTAACAAGGAAAGGTAGGCTATAGGTAGTTGTCTTTTAACTCTCCAATGGTAAGGCGGGTCTTGGAGGGTTCAGTTTTGATAATTTTCATTCTATTTCAACAATATTCTAGGTTATTACACAATGTTGACATCATGATTTATCCACATATGTTATGCATATACATGATTATATCATTATTCACAACTATGTGTAGTATTGTATATCTATGAAATGTTTTTTCATTTCTATGTTTTTCTAAATTAAATTCAGATTTTAAATTTCTTTCTTATTCTTATTATTATGACCCCATGATTATGAATTGATTATGACCACCCATATACTGGTGATACATGTACCTTCTGTATTCTAGGTTATCCTCTCCCTTACTGGTATTTTAGCTCACCCCATTCTTTTATATATATACCCGTGTGACAAAATGATCTAAGGAGAACATCAGATATTTTACGCGCATAACAAAGAAGTATTATAATTATTTTTTGTTATATTATTTTTATGTGATGTTTGATCCAAATTTTACCATGATTCAAAGCCTTTTCATCCATGAATGTATTACTATTATTTCTATCATTAAAATTATCTAATAGTAATGTAATAAAAATTAGGTCTCTACAAATAGAATAAATGAATTTCATGATGTGAACTATGAGAAGATCATGTACAGAGTATTGTAGGAAGATGTTGTTTATCAACAAAATGATGTTCATTGAGTGAATGGATATATAATTATATTTCAATATGTTTTCCAAAAATCTCAAAATAGTTAAAATTTGAGATATATTCAAAATGAGACTTATGATTGATTTTTCACATGGGTGAAGAAACATTCAAATATATAAAATTTGAGAAGAATTAGAAGAGTTATATGGTGGTAATATGATATATCATAGTATATGATTATATCTAAATATATTCCTATTATGTGTCCTGAGAGGGAGAAACATGGATACTAGTGACTAGAGTCCATATTCATGGAGTAGTTTTGTTACTCAAGGCTACTAATACCACTATTTAGATTCTACATTATATGTTACCCTAAAAACGAATTAGGGGATAGAATTGTCGGTACAATGTAATGTAAGGAATATGATATTTTTTAGTGAATTATATATTATCAGCATGTTCATGATTTGGTTATTTCATACACTTTCATTTCATCAACTCCACCATCTTATCAATGAATGATCATTTTACATATGGATGAATCGGTTCATATTAAATGCATCATGAATTATCCAAGAATGATATGTGACCATTGCATGATTTATTTAGTTAATTATGTTTCACCAAGTTATTGGGATACTTGATTAATATATAATTCAAATTAGTTGAAAATTTAAATGGTAAATTATAAAATTATAGAGATAATACAACAATCAAAGATTCTCTATGTTTTTACTCTAATAAAAATCTTGTATAATCAATTAAATTTCTTACTACACCAAACACAAAATCCCATAATTATTGAAAAATTAAGTCCTTTTAATTTTTTTCTCCAACCATACATTCCATTATTCTAAAACATTCACATAAATTTCATTTAGTTAAAAAAAATAATCTCAGGGGTTCGACCTTGAAAATTTTATATACCATCAATCTCTTGTTAGTACTAATAGAGTTTCTGTCTTTATATATTTCTAAATTGATTTTACCTGGAGGATTTAACGATCCCATTGGGTCATGTAAATTTATTTATGATAGATATATTTGTATTTGATATGATTATTGGTATATATTTATTGACTTTTTATTGAGAACACATCAACATCTATCATTGAAGGGTTTATTTTATATCTATTTGGGGTCATGAATATACCCATGTCAATGAGATGTATTTGAAAGTAGGTTTTGAAGACATAAAAATATGATTCTATGGAAACATTCATCCTTTTTTGTGCGTGTTTTTCATTATATTTGGGACATTAATAAAATGATCGTTTTATTTATTTTTGATAAATTTCCATATCTTTTTCCAGATGAATTCTATATATTTCAATATAACAGATAACCCAGGATTAGGATTGATCTAGTTCTAGGTATGGTGGACATATCCATTCCTCCTAACATAATGATTTCCATATATCTTTGAGAGTAAAATTATTGTCTAGAGGGTTTTTAGGTGAATTGGTTTATCCAATAGAAATAATTTCCCATTTTGGTGGTTCTATTTTTTCATGAAATTAGATGGATTCTTATATCTTTGTATCGATTCATGGAAGTTAAACCTAGTGATGGTCAAGAACCTTTTTCTTCTTCCTCAAATTTATGATCTGTTTTATGGATGATGTGAGTCAATTAGTTCAAAATAATTGACATGATTCTGGGTTGTCTTTATCTATGTATATAATCTTATGATATTCTATGATCAACTTCTAGGAGAATGTATGACCCATATTAGTATCTTATGAAATTGTATTGTTTTATGAAAATTATATCCATGTTTATATCCTTTATTAATTGAGTCATCCACTATTTTTTGGATTTTTTATGGTTTTATTCACTAATGAAATATTAATATACTCACTATTCAAAGAGTATCATAATCGACATTTGTAGGTTTTTATAACCACAATAAGAAAACATTTGTTTCATATTAAAATTTCAATTTTTCTAAATAAGATGAAAAAGGTACTCTACTTAGGGAACACGATATTAGAGGTTATAGTATCAATGTTTATTAGGATGTTTTAGAAGGTGTATTAATGGGATAATTATATGATCTTTTTTTATATATTTATCTTTTGAAAAGATAAATTCTTATTTTAGAAATAATGGAAGCAAACAATGTTCAAGGTGATCGGAAATAGTGATGAATGGGGGCATCACACCAAACAAAACTAATGCACTCCTTTGGTATGGATCCCAAACTAAGGTAAATGGGAATCACCTCTCTAGGATTTCCTCATCTAGATAGATCATCAACATAAATGATTCATTCCCTCCATGAATGTTCGAACATCATGTTTTGTTCAAGAATCATCCTACTTTAGTAAATGTAGAGTGTCAGCTCCCATGGTGGATTTCCCTTTCCTTGTAGCATCCCAATGAGGATTTTGGAATATGATTCCACCTTGGAGATCTTGAAATCATAAATCTTGTAGAGTTGGAGTCCACTAACCATCACCCTTAATTGAGATCCCAAAAACATTCCTGATCCATATAAAGAAATGAAGCCCAAAAGGACCAAACCCTTACCACATCTTAAAAGACCCCATCTTCTCCTTAACCCCCCTACAAAAGATACATCCTCATTTAGTATGAGACCATCCAAATGATGTATCCCACACACCCACTCCCTACTTCTAGGTCTTGAATAATCCACCTCAAGATGATCCTCCCTCATAATAATCATTTCAAGGAGGGCCAACCTAGAAGTGTCATTGATAGACATGGACAAGAAGGGGGTGAAATTATTTTAGTATGATATTTATTAGAGATCTTTTATTATCTCAATTGTATGTTGATATCTAGGAAAAGTTTTACATTAGCAGATAAGGATGAAGATTCAACCCTATATTTTGATGCATTATGGGATAGTATAAGATCAATTACAATGTAACATGGGTTTGTGATTTTATGTGGATAAAGAGAATTTATGCCTCATGATAATAATTATCTAACTCATGATTTTGATCTGATATATGTAGTAAATACTTTTGGATATTGAAATATCTATCTTCTTGGAGGATTTTTTATCATACATAAAGACCAAAAGATACTCAAGTATAAATTTTAGGAGAGGCACCTAGATATTTGTTATTGGAAGTGGTTTGATTATCATTAATATTTATATTTTTATACGGATTGTACTCTAAATAAGGGTAGATTAATTATTTATGCACTAAGTTGGAAGACATGACTATAAGTTCTTATGTAAATATATAAAATTTGAAGACGATTATATTATTCACTACGATTCACATAGACATTTAAAAGTATAATGGAAAAGATACCATGAACTCTCTATGTACTGAGTCCTCATAGTTTTACTTTGATAAGGATTGTCATTTATTTAACATTGACATACTATGGATGATAATATATAAATATATATATATATATTATTGGGTGATACCACCTGATTGGTCACTTTATTCTGGTGTGGTTCTTCATTTTTTAGATTCTATAGTAGTCTTTGTGAGAATGTGTTAGAAGATGATGTGAGATAAAGATACCTTAATATGGTTTATTCATTTGGGGTTTACCATGTTGATACATTATATTCATAGGAAACAATGGTGTATTAGTATAATGTGTGACATATAAGGGTTCATTTTTTAATGATTTACCTGTCATTGGGTTATGATTGAGCACCCACGATGCACATGTATTCTCCATTAACCACCAATTATTGAGTGGAATTTGCATCAAGTAACTGTGGATTTCGTGATGGGGTAATATGGAAATCCTTGTGAAGTGATTTTATATGGTTTAATATAGAAAAATTAACAGTGTTGTCACATTTCACACCTCTCTAAGAGACATTCTCTATCAATGATTTTCTATGATATATGTTTGTGATATTATGCATCTTCATAGAATTCTATACATAATCATTTCAGACCGACTTCCAATATCTCGTCAAACTTATTTTTGGGTTTTTAGAAAGAGTGGGATTCAAAAACCCACTTAAGCAATTCATATTATACTGAGACCATTTGTTACTTCTAGAATAATATAAATATTTTAGATCACATGATACAGTCATGTTTATTTGGTTTTGTTGGTTCATGGGTTTTTTATCTCACCATATATTGGAGTCCCAAAATTAATTGGTTTTAGGAATTGATTAAAATAGAACCATTCTTGGTATTATATAATAGGGAAATTTTATCACACTTATATTTTCTAGATTATTGGGGGTTATCTATTGTTGTAATGAGTGTCATAAAATATAACACATATATTTCTAGTTAGTTTATAAGTTTTTGATGTCCAAAAAAATAAGGGGTGGAAAATTCCCATGTTTTTCCCCTAGAAAAAAATAGTTTTGTCTTGTGACCACAACATAGTGGTAATATCTTCATTTCAATGATGGATTATAGTGACCATGAGAAGATTATAATTTTCATTTCATGGATTGATTAAACCAAATACTATTATGAAGTTAACAAACTTATAAATTTATGTAGGGATGGGGATGATGAGCATTATGGAATCTGGATTGGTGTTGAATGTGTTTCATTTATTTTCATCACATAAGTTTGAGATTTATATTAAGGAACCAGATTCTAGATTTTATCTTATCAATTATATTTGTATAATAGGTTTGATTTGATTATTATTAACATTTTATTGGTCCCACATAATTAATATACACTAATAAGTGTTGGGAAATTAGAGTATGAAAATTGAAAATGTTTTTTTCTCCTGATCAGGTTTCTCGTTTCGTCAAAATTCTATTCACTCTATATCAATAATTAAGGAAGGGATTTTTCATAAAATTTAGACACGCTATATTTTTAAAGGTTCACCTTCAATGGGATACAACCCAGAAGAGTTTACTCAATAACGTTCCAATGTACCAAATTACACTATAATAGTACCACTTTTCATAAAATTTTAGAGATGACTAATTTCCTTAAATATTTACAACCATAATAAAAATTTCTGAACAAAATTTTCTCTTCACTTAATGATTTTATATCATTCCCTTTGATCAAATTGTTCAACCATAATCTATGAACAAAATATTTCAGTAAGATAATGGTATCAATAATCACCATCTTCATCAATATAATGGTCCTCCCATATTTCTATTAATGATATCCTATAATTATAATTGGTCTATCTAACATTATATAAGTCATAATCATATAATATCTCTCATTAACATAATATCTCAATTCTTTATTCTCTTTTTCTTGTTCATATGATAAAATATATCTCTCCAATCTTATAGAATAACATCCACCATTACCAAAATTATTGTCCTTGGATTTGTTTCATATATTTTGGTAAAAATTATCCATCCATACTCTTCAAATAAATGTAAAATAATATCCCTTTTGATCAAAATATTTTCCATAAATTATAGAAAATTTAAAACATGTAATTTTCCCAACTCAGCAAATCATAGAATCATAAACCTATTAGGGAACAATTCCTTTCACCTTTGAAAAATATTTCTTTACTCAAATCATACTATGATTTTAATAATGTAATGGATTTTCTAAAATTTTATCAAATTAGAACATCCCAATACAATAATCATAGACAGGAAATCATGAACTCTTGGAGAGAAACATATAAAATTAATGGCCTTTATGATTATAGAACAATCCTTCACCCCATGCTGTAATCTAAATTATTGTACTACGATATCCTACCATAGATCTACATATTTTAATTGAATTTTATATTTTACATAAATAACATTGTAACCCAATAAAATTATAACATAATCACTTAGCATACCTAATATATATATATATACATGAGGTATTATCATCATGATGTCTAAGTGTGTAGTAGCATAATTTCTATCCTTCAGGGTATAACTTCCTCAACTTCCTCCAATATTATTAAAATATCCTAAAAGAGGTTCTTGGTGACACCATTAGTATTTCGATGGAATTTTTTACCAGATTTATGAAAAACATAACTAAAAATAATGTGAATTATTTTTATGACAATATAACCTTTGGGTTTTTTGAAAAAACTATAACACTTTAAAACACCTCTTTAAAAACCATGTTTTTTTACCACTAGCAAACATCTTATAATTTAATCAATGCTACCAAACCTGATATTGTGCAATCAATTATTCACTTAATATTCACTCAATTCTCACATAATTCATGATTTCACTATTAAAAAAAATGTTAAATGAAAATATCATCATTGAGACCCCTTATTAAACACTTGAATTTTCTCAATACACAACATTTCACTTACTATTGAAACACTTGTTGATATTGAAATCATGTATCATTATATACCATAGAAAAGAAACATTGAAACAACCTTTTATATTTATTTTTAGTCTAAATTTCGTAAAATCCTTCTAATTTTGAATTATCATACTCTCCCAAAACGTTTCACAATTAAATACCCCTGTTAATAAACTCAACATATATTTGTTATTTCCTCTTTTTTAAATTACAATTGCAACACTTTATCATCCTTCCTCGAGCTTATATTTCCATAAATTATATTCCCCTAATATGAAGAAATTTGGTCTTATATCATTCCCTTTATCAATACACCCACATACAATTTTTTTGATGGTTATATGAATAAATTAATAACATAAACAAACAAACTATAACATATAATATTCATTTACATGATCATTTTTATGGGAAAAAAGTATTGTATCTCATAATAAATTTAAATAATGGAACATAAATTTCAGTACGGGAGTGAGGGACTTTCTCCAAATAATTTATGTGAATTGATGTAGTTGAACTATATGATAAAATTGATGATTCTAGAATAATCCTTAGAATATTCATTTCTCGTGATATCGATAATTTTTCATAGAGTATAAATATACTTCTATTTCACAAAGTCCTACAAAAATTTATGCTTTAAAATTTGATATTTTATCTTGATATATATTTTATTTAAATGGTATATATCTTTTTATAATACAAATTGAACATGGGTTATAACATTGGATTGTGATAGTATAATTCACCTTATCTCTGATATAATTATGTTATTTCTTCATCTATAAATGTTATATAATCTATTAGGGAACAAAAATATATTCATGTTACACATTTCCCAAAGAGTTAAAATATTTTATGTTTATTGATTATAAATACAAAAATCTCTAAGATAATTTTTTTTCTGTATTGTTTTCATATCATCTATTGATCCAACCAAATTAGTCTTTATAAATCCACTCATATTACATTGTTTCATTATAGAAAAAAATCAACATTAATTGTGTTTTTTATATTCAATATTTTTAATAATATTTCTATTATGGGGGTTTATTTGGGGAAATTTTAATTTCATGTAACATATATAGTAGAAAAAAATTTCATGTATTTTCACTATTGTTTAAAATTAGATCCCAAATATTTTTATACAATCTATTACATCATCCTATTTCCCACTGTTATATCTAGAAAATTGAATTCTGGTATAACTTTGTATGGACATATAAATTTAATACACTATTAGGTATATTTTTAATCCTTATTTAGTATATTTATAATAAAAATTAAATGTTTTGTGCTTCTATGTATCACATAAATACAGAGTGTAAATGTCATTTTGAATTTTAAACTCTATCCTAATAAATTTAAAAAACTAGTTTCATTGAATTTCTATTGAGCCACAAAATATTATTTCATTAAAATATATAATAACTCTCATAATTTTATTATTAACCTTTTTAAATAAAGATAATGATCAAATCTAACACAATAGAAACAAAACATTCCCATGTATTGGACATTCTTATATTTCCACTATCTTAGTGGTTTAATTATCCCATAAAGTAAATTATCCAACTATCACCATTTTGTTATCCTCAAGAATAATGAATCCATTTAAATAATTAATTTCTACCTCCACTCATATAATTCCAATAATATATATATATATTATGACTATTTGGAACACCTTGAATTTATTTTTCACCTCCATGAACATGAAATATCAAATCATTTCCAACATATCCATGATAGTAAATTTACCACACACAAAGATACCTTTAATTTGATAATAATCATTATGCACAATTTATTCTTCATTGAAAATCACTGAACCTTTTCATTGATATTGTTATTAAATTAACATTTGGTTATGATAATGTTACTGTCATCCATCCTCAGAACAATCTCGTATGTTATATTCATCTCTATTTAGTTAATATCTTCATTTATATCCTTTTCCAACCTTAATACTTATTATCTATAGGACATATATTAGTATAAACATTATATTATAGTTATTATCGTGTAAATATTTCATTCTTGTAGTTTCTAATAGATTTGTTAAATCAATAACAATTTGGTTATCATTAACTTCCACCCTAATTCTCGACTTCATTATAGATTATAAAATCTTTTAAAATTCACGATTCTTAGTTTCTTCATCTAAATCAATAATGGTCCCTTGTACTCTTCATGATCAACTCAACTCATAAACTATTTATTTAAAAAAGTTATTAATGTTTTATTTAAAAATATTCTCATTTTTCACCAATTACTTCATTAATTTTAACAAAGTATCTACAATTTTTGTTATATATATTTTTTATTTTATCTTTAATCTTTTTCCAATAAAAAAACTATAATATTTACATGATTCAATAATCCTATAGTTTTTATATTCATTAATAATAAAACATTTACATATGAATACTTCAAATTATTTTAATGCTGGGTTATTATTAAATCTCTTATCATGTGGATTATATTACTCACTCATAAATAACAAGGATATATTTGTGATATATATTTATTTCAATATTTATTCCTTCAAAAAAATTTCTATTATGTATTTTACAATAAGAATTATTAGAGGAATTTCATTCAGTATTTAGTTCCAAATCTATATTAACTTATTTTATTTTGAATTCCTATCCAATGAAACTTTTTATCTTAACCCATTATTTTTTGTATAATCATCTAATTTAATATTACTAAAATAAATGTATTTTTATATGCATTTTTATAATTTTCCATTAATGAATTTTCACCAAAAACATTGAGTAACATGAAATGAAATTAAACACCTTGGATTTCAATATGATCACCATAAACCATTACAAATAAAAATAATCATTAAATATGATTTAATATTCACTCTTATGATTAATGGATCTTTGTGATATCATCACACAAATATCAACATGAACTAACTCCATAATTTGAATTGACATGTTATATTTTATCTTATAATTCTTCTAAATGACCTTTCCCTATTGAGAAATGTCACATGTATGAGTACAGTGACATGTATAATTAGAGATATGTTGAACTCCATCATGTTTAAAAATATATTACAAGGAATTTTGAATCACGTGTCTATGATTTTTAGGCTAAAACCATTTTTTATCTACCTTATATTTATATAAATCATACTTTTCCCCATTAATGATGTATATATTTCCCTTGGTTCACTTTCTAAATATCAATATTTCTCCATCATCTCCCTTGATGATACATATCTTTACAGTGATTTATATTTCATTACCTAAATCATCAAATTGGATTGCACCAACTAAATTGCGATCATTGCATTAAATTATAATGAAATCTATTTTTTTCATTTATTTTCCACTAATTTTGGATATGTTTCAATAAAATTATTTTCATTCATTTATCATTTCAAATCAAAATGAAACCATCCTTATAATATTAAATTCGTATTATAGAATAATTGTTTATTGTAATATTGGTAATGTAATCAAATCATAGGATTCACAATATATATTCCAATGTTTTTTAAATCAATATCTATTACCATAGACTTATAATCCATTTCTTACTTTAATCAAGATAGTTTGTTTTTATCCATTGGTAATTGATATTCTTGTTCCGCCTCTAGATATTATTATATCCACTTACCTAATAAACTTACAATATTATTTTGGGTTTATAGATTTCATGATAAATTCTACGGCTATTATCCTCTATTGATTTGAGTCACCCTTAAAAAATTTATCCACATACATGATGAGAAATTCATGGATTTTTTCTATATTGTTCACATAAAAATAAAAAGAAATAATAAGAAAACTAATAATATTGATTTCTTCTCAAATTTGTACATTTTTTATATACTGTGATGTACTAATTCTCCATAGAACACTTTTTTTCCTATATTCCCCATATTTCAATAATAATAAAACTTAATTTTTGGTGTATTGTGTATATCTAATATCTAGTTGAAAATTATGGAATAATGTCTAAAGGGGGTGAGTATACATTATAATTTTTTAACCATGTATGATTATTATCATTGATAATTTATAGTGGAATATAAAACAAAATATCTCCTAAGATTATTATAGTGGTAAATTCCAAATTTTTACTAGACCACTCTTATACCTATCTCCATAGTGAGAGACACATTTTTCACTGTAATTATTTTTTGTTTGGAATAATAACCATATTATAATGTAATTTTATTGTGGAAGTATAACCAAGACACCTGACTTTTATATGGGGAGTCATAACCCAAATACTTTATAGATTTCATAAAATATGATTTACAATAAAAATATTCATTAAATTAGAAACCAGGTTTCATAAAGTTAAGAAAAATAATTATTTTTAATTTCAATACATAAAAATAAAGTGAGATAACATGTGAGAGATGAGAAGTAGTGTTATAGAAACAATGATCTAAGATAAATTATAATATAGATAAAAGAAGTCCAAGATGTATTTCATGAGTATTTTATTAGGATGTCATTTTATGGTTTTATTTGATGTCGTAGTGGTTTTTATTCAACGAATTAAAGTCTATCCATCAAATAAAAACATGTTCACATGGGACTTGGTTTCTACAAAACATGAATGTTTAGCTTAAATATCTTGTGGTTCCCAAAATTTCAGGTTGTCATAACTTGTGTTCATTGAATGTGTCCTAAGTAATATAAATTGTATATCTGAAAACTATAAATCCAAACTCTATGTGAGTAATGTAATTCAAATAAAAATATTTTAATTTTTATTGTGAGTGAAAATTATTATTCCCAAATAATTATATGAAAAATAAATTGAATTAAAAACATAAATACTAATTCAAAATAAATTTAAATACTTGTTAAATATTTTATAAATCCTATATAATAAAATTTTAAATTATTCCCATAAATATAATATGATAATATATCTATTTAATTCAAATTTCATAATACCTTCTAATATTTATAAATTGTGTAATTATTCAAAATTTAATTATATTACATTAAATACCATAAAATAAATTCTAATAAGTTAGAGGTTAGTAAATAATAATTTTGAAAAGAATAATACAAAAAAGGAATTCAAATTAGAAAAATGTATAAAAATATTATATATGTTGTTCGTATATGAATGAATAAAGAATAAATTAGAAAAAATTTATATATATTTAAAATAAACTAAAAATTATTCTCTTAGGTTCAATATGTTATATATGTATTTTAAAAATAAATAAATTACCTAAAATAATTAATAACAAAATGATGTTAATTAAAATAATAAAAAACATAGAGTTGTGATGTTTTTAGATTTGTGATAAAAAATGTATCAAACAAACAATGAATATAATTTGAAAATTACGTACAAGATTTGGGGTAAGTTAAAGTCCAATTCCCACATATTTTTTGTTGGTTCATATTTCATGTAGTCACAAGATATAACATGTTGTCTCTTTTTATAATTTATGGACTATTTATATAATGTGTAACCACTTGATAAACATGTGGTCACTTGATATAACATGTTTTCATAAGATATAACATGTGGTAAACCAACCTAATTTGAGGTTGTGAATGTGGTCGCTTTAAAACCCTGTATATGTACACATTGAAAAACACAACATGTAGTATCTTATACAAATATTATTCATAAGGTTTAAAAAATAAACTTGCAGTCACTTGAAAACACCAAGTGGTTTAATGTTTTGAACCATACATCACTAAACATTTTCCCCGAGTTGGTTCATTATGTGACATCAGGTTCACCTACACATACACGAGAGGATACTGACTAGTATTAATGGTCTAGTAATGTATGTGGGGAGACTGGACCATCCTTACTAGATTATGACCATAGTGGAAATAAAAAAAAATTGACTAATTTAATATTTCTCATTAACCAATAATTTTCCCGCATCCCATAACAAGATCCAAATAATGGTAATTTCCCACAAACCAAAACAAAAAACATGTCATGTTGTGATAGTGTCATAAGTTAAAGGAATCCCAACAAAATTTAGTGAAAATCCCCTAATTTTATCCCAACAATATGTATGTTTTACTCATCGATGATCAATGTCAAAGTCCTAAATCATCCATCTATGATAGTATCCCTTCTATTTAAACTTAGCTATAAATGTGAAATCTACTCAGTTGTTGATGGTGGCCCAAGAATGGTGTGAGTTCAACTCATTAGGCCACCAGCAATGGTCTCTAAAAAATTATCCAGACAAATAATAGAGTATGTATGTATAAAAAATGATTAATATTAAACATATTAAATGGTTTTATTTTTCATAATTCCAATAATTTTCTATTATCCAAATTAACATCCTGAATTTCAAGTGAAACTCGATCCAATCAAAACTTATTTTGTACAGACATGATGTTTGGACAATACACCATAACAACTTTCCTTTTTATGTCAAAATTTCATTCATTAATCAATTCACATTTAACCCAATGTACCTTGGAGTATCATTCAAGGATCCCATATCATATTTAAACAACAAGATCTTGGGGAATGAGTTTAGAAACCCATATTATTAATTACAAATCTTTGACCTAGAGGATCCGTCCTTCCAAACCCAATGATGGAGAGTCTTAGTATTACATCCTAACCATACCATTATTCATATATTTAAAATGTTATACCTTGACTACCTTGTCATAAAAAAGAACAAGGGTGGAATTTTTTATTTATCAACATAATTGTGTTACATTTCAATATAAAAAATTAACTCAATTTCATGATTAGTTTTTTTCCTAATTTTCATAACCACGACCATTACAAATTATTTTAAAACATATAAATTTCCCTTTAACCATTTAACTCTATTACCATTAATCATATCATAACACTTTTAACGTTTTCCATGTTAATCCAAATAGAACCTTACACCCTGATACATTTTCAAACTCAAGTACATCTGATTTAATCATAAACCCTCTAATTTCTCATTTAACAAATTATTTCACCATTATCATGGGACTGAAACACCCTATGGGTGGACATAAGAATAGACTTGACATCCTACGATTACAAGATGAGATCTATTAAGGGTCTGGAACATTATTATAAGGTACAAATAAATTTTATTATTCACTGAAAAAAATTAATAGAATATAAGTGTAATGGAATGACCACATAAACATGAACAACCATCAATTCCATGGGGTAAATCTTGTAACCACCTTCATCATGCTAGTTGAGGCACACATGTAAGACCTAAGTCGTTTATTTGAGATATAATTACATAAAATGGAAGGGTTGAGATATAATTAGAAATAGGCTTCTTGAGATTCAAAAAATATTTAAAAACAATCAAACAAATATTCTTTTAGAAAATGAAAAGTATTAGTGTTGAAAAATTTCATAGTTCATTAATTCATAATAAATGGAACCTAAAATTCTCTAAAATCAATGGTGAACCAACCTTGATGGATATGGGAGGGTTTAATCCACCCCCATTTCTATTGGAGAAGAAATGCTAGAGCAAATTAGGGGGAATAATAAAAAGGTTAATATGGAAAATTCTTCAAATTGACTATTTTAATGACATGCATGGTTTGGCAACATGGTTTTCCAAACCGTGCGAAAATATTACTGTCCCCTCTGTCCAAAGGTACACCTAGATTCATGGTTTAATGGGGTACACTCGTGGTTTGAAAAACTATTTGGAATCAATGTGAATGGATTTGTCCATCCTTACATGGTTTCTAGGGAACTTTGCATTGTTTACAAACTATCCATATCCCTTCTCTAGGTCACTCGATCATGGAAAATGGTTTTTAATAACAAATTTCCAAATAATATTTGGCCCCCTTTTTCTTATTAATGTCCCAAAACCCTATGAAATAGCTAAAACATTTCATAATACCATGATTAATTCCACAAACCCTTTCAAAAAAGGAGTTTAGAAATAATTAAAATTGAAACATAACTCCTTGATGTTTGTGATCTTATAACCACACCACCATATACAAACTCTTCATATAGATTCTCTAAAAAGCATCACTAAACATCTAATATAATGTGATCAGTATACTTGGCATACATATCATATTTCCCCTCCCATTTTTCCCCATAAACATGGTTATTATTCCACAACACTTAGACCAACGACATGGTCTTAACATAATGATTCACCTCACTATGATCCATAAGAAGAATCAGAAGCTCCTTAAATTACACATCATACCAAGATCAAAATCACATGCATAAATAATATGTTAAAGTTCATGGGGATGATATTGATGTTGTGACACATGAAAATGTTTTTTTATCACCATACTATTGTGCAATAGATAACAGATAAGATACATAGGTGCTAACATGCCATATTACCAAACCTGATGGTGACCCAATCTTGGTGACACCGAAAGGAACGCAAGGTCACACACTTAAAACTATATATGTTGATTAAATCGATAAATTTATGAATTATATCTAATATGGGACATATCTATACACTTTTAGATTAATTGATCATTCTTTAATGTCTCCTATAAAATAACCAATCACAAAAACTCCAACTATACCACTTCCATCTAACAAAAGGACAATCGACATGACCTACCGTATAGCTACTTTTTTGGTTCTATATAAATATTCTAATGATAACTATTGTTATATGTGTACTAAATTATAGATAAGTGTTTTTCTATGTCACACCAAAATCGATGATTCAAACTCTCAACATGCCCTCTAACAAAAAAATTGAATGTTCCAGTTCTCCATCCATCTATGGGTGGAAAGCCATACTCAAAACTACATGATAATCTATTGCCTTTTGTTTTCCTTTCCATATGTGAATGGTAAACTGATGGTCCCTGTCTGAAATAATTGTCTGAGGAACCTAATGAGAATGTACTGTCTCTAACACATAGACGTCCCACAAAAAACTACTTGCAAGAGTCCCCCCTATCGGTAAGAAATGGAACACTTGGAAAACCATTACACAATCATCCATATCACATCATTATTCCATAAATTCCTCATAGAATGTAATATGAAGTCCATTTTAACATCATCCCACTTTCATTTTAGGATTGGAAATTACTATTATATACAATCAGGCCCATGATCCTCAACCTTCACCTATTGACTAGTGTATAATTTTGTAACATAAACTATTATAACATTATTCATTCCAAGAAAAAAATATTGTATATATAGATCATGCTTCATTTTGGTAAAATTGGGGTTCACCACCCACTTTGAAACATGGAACTCACACATCAGATCCTCCCACATATAACTAGGCACAATAATGTGGACATGATCTTGGATAATCTCATAATAATCGATGGTCTATCTTTGAGCTAACTCACCTCTATCAATGATTTCCCAAAACTCTAGTCACTCATGATCCTCATATTTCATTTAATTGATAATTCTCAGAAGTTTTGGAATGCAAGATTAATATATAAGGGTTGCCTATTATTGCTCTGTGTGGGCACCTAAATGTATCTAAATAATAAAGGAAATTATATTTCACTATTAAAATGACTCCTAAGCCACCAAATTCAACATTTTTTTACTGATATCATCATTAACACTATTCTATACTCTTATTATATAATATTATCAATGTGGGAGGATTTAATATAACCCTCCCAACTCCAATGCTAGATATTTAGATCATGATGAGAAAATATATGATTATGTCTCTTACGATCCATATACCAAGTGAAATTCTCACCTAATATATAATGTTTCAATAATTTTAATGAATGAACTTCTATGGATAACTGTAGATTGAGAAAAGGATAATTCTGTTTAGGTGGAACCAAAATTGTTGATCGATACACCATGATTCATCCACACTGTATCAATATTTCTCTATGTATGAACCTATATGTGTCAAAAAAATAGAGTATACTCCTTAACTAGTTTAGGTAAAATCAAAATTGGTCTATTGGTCTAACAAAACTTTAGTTATTTTACATAATTATTACATGAAACTAACCATAAAATGTTTAAAACCTTCTTGGAAAATCTTGAGAGTAGTATGAACAAGTGAGAAAAGTGTTTGATGGAATTATGATAATTAACTTTGAACCAAAGAAATCATAGAATATCACAAAACAATTTAGGGTTCCACTTATGAAACAACTAATCAAATAATCTTAGGTTCTACTAATACACCTTCCTCAGAGATGACGTAACCCAAGAAATGTAAATTTTTTTAAAAAATGAAACCTACATGGTTTAGAATATAGAATATTATCTCTAAATATAATAATTATGATGTAAATATGTTTGTCATGATCATCTTTATTATGATGGTACACTGAGATGTCATCAAATAAGAGGAACAAAAACTGATCCTTGTTTGGTTGAAAGACTCAATTCATCAATGACATAAATATATAGGAGAATTCATTAGCCAAAATGGAATCCAAATGAACTCATAAATACCATACCTTATTTTTAATGATGTGTTCATTATATTTTATGGTATCACCCTAAATTTATGAAACCCTAATCTCAAATCAATCTTAGAGAAAACATTGTCTCTAATAAATTGGTCAAAAAAAATTAATACATGAAAAAGGATACTACTTCAGGAACTTCATCTTGTTCAACTTCTTATAATTGATAGATAAGAAGAACATTATGTCATACTTCTTAGAAAAGATAATAAGGGATTCCAATGGTGATTTAATCAGATGTAATAACCCTTTATCCTTTGACTCCAATAGAAGAGTCTCAATCTCTTCAATCTCTACTACTTCTATCCTATAAGTTTGAATGAGAAATGGATCGCCACCAGGAGTCTAGTAAATTGTGAAGACAATCAATCTCTTGTTGAATCCATGGGATCTACTCAAGAAACATAACATGAAACTAATCCACCATCAATGAAATACATCCTTCTCTACTTCCCTATAATAAATAAAAATGCTTACAAGCAAGGGTATAAGACTAGTCAGTTTTTGGAGAACTATACTTGCACAACATTCTTGAATATCATATTCCACATGAAGAACATAGATTCTAACCTCATGATATGTCAAGTTCACTCTCCCTTTATTATAATCATTGTTATATCGATATGATCCCAAACAATCCATAGTCAGTATCAAGATGTTTCCTAACATATCGAGTACAAGTAAATTCAAAATTAATATGTACTCCCTGGCCCCTAGGGTGAACCCCTTGGAAAGACAAATTCAATCCAATATAACCCTAAATAGTTTATTGATAGACATAACCCCATATATAAATGCTACTTATAAACTTATACTATTCACAAGTTGATCCATTATAAAATAATGAGGGCATCTTATATCAATTAATGAACTAGGAAGCATAGAATCTATAATAATCAAGCCTTGTATAGTCAATGGTCCAACATATCTTCCAATATCTTCAGGCAAAATTGCATGAAACTAACCTTTCCCTCAACCATAATCTTATGCATGGATCACACACAATGTACTACTCGATTAATATGGATGATATTATCTATGAACGTATCTTATACTCCACCCAAAACAATGATGCTTATACTAATAGACTAATACTGCACATAATATCCCCTCTCAGAAATTTGTATCGACCTTAGTCCAATATGACTTCCTATCTATTAGGTTTTTCTAAAAACCTATTTACATGTCACATTCTACTATAATATTCAAACTGTAGTAGATTTGGGGTTCACTAAAAACGCATTTCACTTGGTCATCCATTTTGACAGTAGAATACTCGAATAATTACCTAAGAGATATATCATTTCCCTTGGATACCTTTTCCACTACTACCCTAGAGAACATTCCCATATCTATACTTCCTACTATAATAGGACGTACCACTAGATCACTCAACTGAAACCATGTGTCCACATATAGAGGCCTAATTCATCTTCCCATCATAATTGATAGAATGATTCATCACCTCAACAAACATTATAAAATGGAGGATTTTTACAAGGGAATTTATCTCAAATCTAATATCATTCTACAATTGTTTGATCATAGATTATTTATCCCTCTTCATCAATATAAAAAATGCTAGAAATTAGAAAAGTGGATAGTTTAATATATAGTTAACATACTACTATGGGTCAAATTCATAAATATTTTAACTCTCCCTTGCATCGGTATCTTGGGCTAAACTACTTTTAGTCATACTGAAAATTCATCTAAAATATTCATATTAATGTGATTCTAAAAAATTATTTTTTTGTATAAAAATTTTCATGAAAAGATAGAATGTCTCAGACATCTATTCCAGAATGTGTAAATTGGTAGTGAAAAATAAATGGTGGGGAGATAATTTATGGATTGAAACTATATGGAAATTCAGTGTTGTGGATTATAGATCAAATGGTCCTACAATTGTCTATTTAGGACAATCTTCTTAGTTCCTACCACCATTTGAGATGGGTTGTTCACCCTATGATTAAAAAAATGTATAAATCATTGAAAGCAATATTATTTTGTTAGCATGAAATTTGATAGAGTGTATTATGTCTCGAGATACCTCACCTATCAGTAGATCATGGTAGAGCTTCAATGACTAGCGGGTATGTTGAAGTATTTTCTGGTTTCCAGGTTGAAGTGGGGGAATATACCATGGATAATGTAATAGGTCTACCAAGGATGGTTAGAAAACATGATGTTAGGAGGGTGATAGTGGATATTCTAACAAATTCAGCTAATTTCATCTCAATTTATTTATATAATGTGATGGAATGCTTCTAAAAAATCTACATTTGGGTGATTATAAAGATGTAGAACATTATTAATGAAGTAAACTTTTATCATTTGAGTTTCTCCATTATTATTGTAATTTTATGTAGTATAAATAAAATAATATCACTTATAGACCATAATAAAAACATTATAAATTGATAATTAATGAAATAAGAAGTATTTATAGAATTTAAATAACCAATACTGATTAAATAGTAACATGAACTTATGAATATTAATTTGGCACTTATGAATAGTAATCCAGATGAAGGAATAGTACCATCACCATTGAAATTATAAAAAAATTTAGGAATCTTATAAGTTATGAAATGATATAATTATATCACATTATAAGTATGGAAATATTTTAAAATTTATTAATTATGTTTTGGTATTTTTATAAGTCATAAGTATTTAATTTAAATTTTTTGATTAATTTAATAATTTAAAAGAAATATTATTTTCATAAAATGTCTCCATAAATTAATTTTTTGTTGACATGTGAATTTATGATAATTTTATGATACCTTCTGTAATTTTTCAATGTGTTATAAAATTAGTAATAATTTTAAAATTTATATTTTCAAAGTAAATGATGAATTTAATTGAACAATAAATTCATCATATTTAAAAAATTATTTTCATAAAATGGAGTTCATTTTTTAATTATAAACATCAAAAAAAAAATTTGGGTGATTTTTTTGAGATTTTTCAGAAATACATGAAATTTATTAGAAAAGTATAATATAGTAATTTACTTTATATATACATTATAAGATAAATACACTATTCATGAGGTAATTAGTGAGGTAAAAATAATTGGTTTCAACTCACATGATATAATTAAATTATTTATACCCAATAATTAACACTATTGCTTATCTTGAGAAAAATAATAAACTAATGAATTATATATGGAGAAAACACCACTCTCTTCTATTATAAATACCACCTCTCACACATTCTTCTCCTCACACAACTCAAGCTTTGGTCCTTTCCCAAATTATTCCCAAAACTCATACATATCCCCTCCAATAAATCCAATTGATCTTGGCCTCATCAATAGTCCACGACTAGGTTCCTTTAGAAGGATCACAATAGGATAATTCAAGAGCTAAATCCTCTCTCTTTTTTAAATTTCCCTTCAATTTCATTTTTTTCTTATTCTCTCCTCACATCCCTTCATCAAAATGGCATGAAAAATAAATTACCTTATATATATTATAATTATATCATGTTAATATAATATACACCATTAAACTCCACCCTCACACTATTTTAATAATAAAATGAAATAATCCCTTTTGATATGTCAATTTACGGACATCATGGGTGATGAACATTCATTTTCCCATATCATCTTGAAGGTTGTTAATAAGACAATTATAATGGATGGAAAATATTGTAATTTATATGTTTCAACCCACTTTATGTTATGTAACAAACATATAAAAATAATAATAAATGATAAAACAAAATGAATTTGGTGTGATCAAAAAACCGCCAAAATGAACCTAAAATCATCGTAATTAACTTGTATCTAATGATTCATACTCATTATATATATAAAAATTCATTATATGTTCATTAAAACATCTATAATATCATTTATAATAGATAAAAACTATTCCATATATTTATTCTCATTTTCACGAACTTCCATTCATGTATACAATTGAACCGATCGTGAAAACTAAGAAAACGAACAGTCCTGAATGATGAAATTAAACACTTTAACTCATAAAAAATCCCACATACAAACACAATAAAAATATAATGAATTCGGACATATGGTTAGGGGAATTCTCAAACCCAACGCTTTTAATTGGGGTTTATATATTTAATCCCATTTAGAGTATGGATATTCCATATATATAATTTACTCATAATTATCTAACATTTTATATGATATAAATGTTTTATAATTGATTTTATGGGAAACGAAATTTTTTCCAATAGAAATGTACCTTTAAAAAAACACACAAATTTTTCTTCTTGAGATTGTTTCTTCGTCACTGAATGTTAATGATTATTATATCAATTATGTTATTACCTTGTTAATTTTAGAACCCAATGTTTATTAATGTAAGATTAGGAAATGAAACCCATTCATTTACATCAGTTATTTTATGTTCATCGTTGATATATGTAATATGTGGCATGCATGATAATGTCAATGTTATGATGTGACGGGTGCACCCGAAATTAAATAGAGTTTTTTAAATGTAATCAAATGATAGGTTTTACCAAAATAATATAGTTATACAATTAATTAGTTAATTTTATGCATGAACATGATGTTATATATTTTCAAAACTATTTTTTGTAGCTTACCACTAAGACATGGTGTTTCATTTTTATTCATTGAAACCTTACCAACCTTCTATTTATTATTACTCTCATAATTATGATCCTATTACTATTTTATGACTATAATGATTATTCTCACCCCATGTGATATTAATTCATGTTCTTATCAATCCTCATTCTGGAATTTTTTTCTAACACATTTTTATGTATATCCTAAGGTGATTACTTGTACTAAGGAGAATGTGAAGACCCTTATGAAGCTGGAGAATAATGGATTAAATACATGTTTATGAATTAAAAATTAAATGTTATGTTTGGTACTAATTTCTGATGACACTAAACCTTTAAATTATGATCAGGTAATTATTTTATGTTGATTATATTTAAAATGTGGTAATAGTAATATCAGAAAATGAAGGGTCATTATTGTTGGTATCATAGAATTATTTAATTAATTTGGGAATTAGGATTAGAGAACCTTAGTGAAAACCCATTGTATGAGATGAAGTATAAGTAAGAACCCTATAATATTGGTTTTTTAGAATTTTAAACATAGGGATCTGATATAATATGCCTTTAGAGTTAATTTTACATGGGGAAAATTATTGATGACTTATTGAATTATGTTTTGTTCTAACCTTTTCTATCATAGAAAATTGTGGGAGCCAGGAGAACCCATGACAACAACCCATTGATGGATAATTTAGTGATTTCCTGAATTTCATCTTGAATTATTTGGGAGGAGGAGTTTCAAATTTCATTGTGATGATTACCGAACTATATGAGGTTATAAACAATAACCTGAATAATGTTGAACGTCTGACGACCCCTATGAGGGAGTAACTTACTATCAAGTGTTTTTTTGCACTAATTACCGCTGATGTTCAGTGGATATTCTGCTCCACTAGTTTCAGAAAACCTAGTCAATACGATGGATAATATTTTTTATATTCATCACTATTTGGATATGGAGAAGTTGAATCTTTCTATTTATTTCATAGTTGGAATGGTCGATCAAAGTTGAAATTTGATTAAGAACACCAAGAGAAAGGATTAATTTGAATAGATTGAGTGGTAATGTATTAAGATAATATTTCTTAACAATTATTTACCTTGAAATCATCAAACAAATATGGAGAGAGAATTCAATGAAATGAAGCAAAAGAATGAGAATATGTCACAAACTATGAATCAAATTTCACAATACATGAAAGTTATGCTTTGGAAATTTTCACAAAAAATGATAGAAAAAATGATTGATTATATATAAGTTCAAAACCACACATATGAAAGGCTCAATAAATTAGAGAACTTGGGAGTTATAAAGATGTTTTTCAATGTGATATCAAAGTGGAGATGGTGTTTGGAGAATGGCCCTATAGAAATACTGATAAAATACCTAATATAGAGTTTCAATTTAAAGGATATAGTGATAAATGTTCTAATAAATTTAAACCACCCACAAGCCAAAAATGTGGGAAGAGGCATCATGAGAACTACACCAAAGGGATATAAAATTTATAAAAGTTTGGGAGAGACTACCACCAAGCTCATTAATGTCAAAAAGACATGAGTAATAATGATAATTTAGTGGAGGAATAGAGAGCACCACCCACGGTTCAATGTTATAAATATAGGGATCAAGGTAACTATGAAATATAGTGCACTAAACCTAATGTTCCCAAGGGTAATCAGTGCCATCATCGACCAAATCTAAAGGAGAAAGGGAGGTTTATGCCATCAATATTTCTAAAGTAGATCAAGAAAACAAATTTATACATAGTAAACTTCATTTTCACTCAATAATGGAAAATTTATTATTTGATTATGGTTCTATGAATTCTATTATATCATGAAGGTTTTCTAGAACAGTTGAATCCAAGAATAGAAACCTTGATAGTAGAAATATCATTAAATACATCTAGTAGTTAAATAATTGAAACAAAATCATTGGACTCTTATCTTATTTAAATATGTAGTAATATTCTTCCAGTGAATCTCATAATACTTCCCTTAGTGAAATTCAATGCTATACTAGGATTGGACTGGACCATATTGAATAGAGAACATATAAATTTTTGGGAAAAAGGAAATATCTTTTCATATTCTGAATAATCCCATGCTCCTCTACAAATTCAAGGAAGATCATGAATATCCTTTTTAAAAACCTTCAATAGTATGGGTGTAGATTCCCTATAAATAAGCACAACTTGCTCAAATGGTTGAGTCAAAGGAAAGTGTTAACCCAGTGTAAGTGACCACTGTGAAGGAATATAATGATATATTTCATGATGATTTACCAGAACATCCCCAAATTCATTAGGTAGAGTTATCAATAGAAATCATACACATAGTTACTCCTATCTCAATGTGTCCCTTTAGGATGGATCCTGTCGAACTGGATGAGTTAAAGAAGCAGCTGCAATAACACTTGGTTAAAATGATCATATGCCCTAGTGAATCACATTGGGGTGCACTGGTTCTCTTTATCAAGATGAATGATGGATCAATGTAGAAATGTATAAATTATCGAGAACTCTAAAAGATCACAATTACCAAAAAGTATCCTCTTCCAAGGATTGATGAATTTTTTTATCATTTGTGAGGAGCTCATTACTTCCAAATATGGATCTTTTTTCTGGATATCACCAACTAAAGGTGAACAAGGAAGATATTCATAAGGCTTCCTTCGATACATGTTCTGGGAACTATGAGTTTATATTTATGCCCTTTGAAAATACTAATGCCCATACAATTTTAGAATATAATATGCATAGAGTATATTGACATTACCTCGACAAATTTTTTGTAGTGTTTATTGATGATATTCTTAACTACTCCTATAGTAAGGAAGAACATGAAGAACACCTAAGGCATGCGTTTGAGACATTAAAGAAGGATAAATTTTTCTACATGTTCAGAAAGTGTGACTTTTTGATGCATCAAGTCACATTCTTGGGACATGTGATCACAAGTGTACGAATTTCTATGGACCCTTAAAAACAAAGGCAATTGAGGAATGGCCCATACCCTCTAGTGTCAAAGAAATTTTGAAATTTTCATGGATTATTAGGATGTTGTTGATGTTTTGTGACCTGTTTATCTTGATTGTAAAGACCTATAACTAAGTTAACAAGGAAAAAGGTAAAGTATGCCTAGACAGAATAATTTGAGTAAAGATTCAATGATCTAAATAAGAGTCCAATCACCACACCTGTACACACATTACCAAAAATTGGTTAATTTTTCTTGATATACAATGATTCTTCCAAGAATTGATTGGGGTGTGTTGTCCTAAAAAAATTAATTTGATATTTTATTCCTCATGACAGTTGGAGATCCATTAGCAGAAATACCTTACACCTGATCTGGAGTAAGCATCAATGATTTTTTCCTTGAAAAGTAGGTAGTATTGCCTCTATGGGGAGAAGTGTAACATATATACACATAACAAGAGCCTAAGGTATATATTCACAAAAAAGGAGATCAATATTCATCAAAGGATATGGATAGAGAAAATAAAATACTATGATTTCTCTAATCACTATCATCTTGGATAGGAAAACAAGGTACCTGATGCTGTTAGTAGAAATGAACATGTCAATCTATCCATGTTGTTGACTGATAAAGACCCTATATTCATGGATATGAAAAGAATGGATCTAGAAATCTTAATGTTATGGAATACATCCTACCTTGTCAAATGATTTCCCAATAATATATCCAAAATAAGATTAAGGAGGCCTAAATGGATGATCTGGAGTTACAAAATAACGTTAATGTAGTAACAGAAAAAAAAGCTTAATGTGTAATATATTAATTACAATGTTGTAATTTAGTTTGGAATGAGGCTATGTGTCCCTTAATCACCTGGGATAAGGATGAATATATTGTAAAATGAACATATCTCAACTTTATTTATCCAACATTAGAGCACTGAGATGCATTGTGATCTCCGAGAACACTTTTGTTTGGACAACACAATTAAGGGGCTTGTGAAGTTTATATTAAGGTTCCCGATATGTCTGAAATTTAATGTCTATAAATATAAGTCCAAATGGATGATGCAACCATTGCCTATACCCATGTTCAAATGGAATAATGTCACTATATACATTGGCACTGGTCACTTTAAGACATCCACAAGATATAATTCAATATGTGTTTTGGTGGACCGACTCACTACGACTGTCCAATTTATCACTATTCGAAAATATATCTCTATTGGAAAAATTGAAATGTTATATGTGAAGGAAGTTGTTATACAATATCAAGTTCCACTCTCGATTGTCTTTGATTGTGATCCTAGGTTCACATATAAATTCTAGAGGAGTCTAACATTCTTTGAGTACTGAATTAAATTTCATCATGGCCTATCACCCCCAAACTGATGGTCAATATGAGAGGACTATTTTAATGTAGTAAGATTTTTTAAGATCCTAATATAATGTTTTCAAAGGGGGATGAGATCAACATCTTCCATCGGTTGAGTTCTCAAACAATAATTGCTTCCATTTGAGTATTCAGATGGCTCCATATGAAGATCAATATGTAAAGAGATTTATGAAGCCCAGATTTTGGGGAAATGATGGTGAAATAAGGCTATATAGACATGATATTGTGAAAGATATGATAGAGATGGTTCAAGCCATCTAGAAAAATATGAATGATTCTTAGAGTCTCAAAAAGGCTATTTCTGACTATCTTGAAGGTATTTAGAGTTCGATGTTGGAGATAAATTCATCCTTATAATATCTCCATGGAATAGAGTCATGTGGTTTTGAATGAAACGGAATCTAATACCGAGGTACATTTCCCCCTTTTAAATCCTTGATCGCATTATAGTTTTTGACTATCATCTTGCACTTCCACAAAATATGGGTCATGTTCGTAATGTGTTTCCACATATTACTCATGAAGAAGTACATATCAGATACCTCACATGTACCGAACTTAGTGGTGGTACAACTAAAAGATAATCTCTCTTATGAGGAGGAGCTAGTAAAGATTCTGGATCAGAGAGATAAGTTTCTACGCAACAAGACAACCCACCTTGTTAAAGTTTTTTAGAGGAACCATATGAATGAATAAGAAACATGGGAACTGTAGGAGGTGATAAAAGAGATGTACCCACAACTGTTTATGTAAAACAAAATTTTGAGGGTGAAATTTCAAAAGGGGGAAGAATGTAACAACCCGAAATTTTATCAAAGTAATTTATCCCTTATTATAGTAATTTAATATAGTATAAATCACATATATTCACTTATAGACCATAATAATAACTTTATAAATGAATAATTAATGAAATAAAAAAGTACTTTTTATAGTTAAGGAACCAATACTGATGAAAAAGTAACATGACCTTATGAATAGTAATATGGACCTTATGAATAGTAAACAAGCCTAATGAATAGCGGAATCAACCATAAAAGTTTACATAAAATTTAGTTATATTAGAAGTGAAAATATGATATAATTATCTGATTACATAAGTATGTAAATATTTAGAAAATTATTAATTATGTTTTAATATTTTTTGTAAGTCGTAAATATTTATTTAAAATTTTAAATTGAATTTAAAATTTAAATATAAAGTATATTTTCATAAAATGTATTCATAAATTAATGTTTTTATGACTTATAAATTTAATAGAATTTTATGAGACCTTGTGTAAATTTTTAAAGTGATATAAAATCTTATTTAATTTTAAATTATGTATTTTCCAATAAATGTTGATTTTAATTTATTATAAAATTTATCATATTAGGAAATTATTTTCATAAAATGGAGTTTTTTTATAATTTTAAATTTCAAAAAATGACCAGGCTGGGTTTTTGGGGTTTTTCTAAAATACTTGAATTTTATAGTAATAGTAAAATATGGTAATTTAGGGTATATATACATTACAAGTTAAATACACTATTAATTGAGTCATTTGTGGTATAATAACCATTTTTTTGAACTCACATGATCTAATTACAATATTTATTCTCAAGAATCGACACTATATCTTATCATGAGAAAAATAATAAACTAATGAATTAAATAACGAGAAGTCACCCTCTCCTCCACTATTAATACAACCCCTCACACTCTCTTCTCCTCACACATATCAAGATATAATTCATTCCCAAATTCTACCCCACAGTCTTCCCTAGCCTCTCCCCCATGTCCATGAGCTCTTGGTCTTATAAAAAGGCCAATCCTAGGTTCCCTGTGGAGGATCTCTAGAGGAGAATTCAAGATGTAAATCCTCTCTCTTTCATTTTATTTTCATTTCCATTTGATTTATTTTATTATTCTCTCCACACATAACTTCATACAAATAGAATGATAAGAACATTAACATACATATACTATAATTATATCATGTTAATGGATAATCCATAATTAAACACATCCCTCTCGCTATTTTATTATAAAAATTAAATCACCGCCTGTGATGTGTCAATTTAATGACATCTTTGGAAATGCACTTACATTTTCCATTAATTCCATCAAAAAATTTAATAAGACCATTTGAATGGTTGAAAAAATTAACGTTTATGTGAAAAACCTATTTATATTCTGGAACTAACATACTCACATAATAATAAATGAAAAAACAAAATGAATTCATTGTGATAAAAAAACATCAAAAATTAACCTAAAATGTTCATCATTATCTTGTAACTAATTATTCAGCCTCATTATAAATAACAATTTTCATTATAATATCATTAAAAATTATGATACATCCTTAAAATACTGTAATAAAAATTCTGCATATTTATCCTCATTTTACATGAACTACCATTCATTTATAAAAGTTAACTGGTCGTGAAAACAAAGAAAATGAACTCTTCTGAATGGTAAAAATAAACTCCATAACTCATTTAAATTCCCATAAACAAAATTAATAAAATAAAATGAATCTATTTAATGTATAAAAGGATATATATTTTAATTAATGAATATAATTTGATTATAATGGATATTAACGTGAAGGAACCTTTCAAACACATTGTAAGGGGAATTCTTGAACCCAACTCTTTTCATTAGGTTTTCCCAATTTCATCCGATTTTCTGTGTGGATATTACATAAATATAATTATTCATAATTATCTTACCTTTTATGGGATAAAAATGTTATATAATTGAGTTTATGACAAATTTAATGTTTTCCAAAAGAAATCTTCTTTCAAAAAACACACACTCCTTTTACTTCTCGAGATTGTTTCTTCTTCACTTAGGGTTGATGATTCTTATATCAAGTATGTTATACCCCCTTTCATTTGAGAAACTAATGTTTATGAATATATTATTATTAAATTAAACCCATTCTTTTAGGTGGTTTATTTTTTGTACAATATTGACATATGTTATATGTATCATGAATGAGAATGTAAATGTTATGATGTGACAGGTTCGCCTGGAATTATATATGGAAATATATATGTTATAATGTGACGAGTGTGCCAAGAATTATAAATCTCTCAAATACATTGGGTAGTGTGGTGTATATCATGTGAAAATTGAAATATGAATTATCATGATTCTACCTTTGTTCACCACTATTTGTGGTAGTTGACCCCAAAGACATGATGCTTCATATTTATGCATTTCCACATTACAAGAATTTCCATAATTCCCACCCTCGAGATTATGATCATATTCCTATGTTATGATGACAATGATTACGATCACCCCATGTTATATTAATTGATTTTCTTATTTGTCCTCTTATTTGTATTTTAGGTCACCCATTTCAGATTTCTATTCTCAGGTGATTACTTGTACTAATAAGAACGAGAAGACCTCTTCAAAGCTATAGAAGAATGAATTAAATAAATGTTAATGTTTTAATTCGTAAATTTTATATATAGTCCTAATATTACCAATAAACTAACCCTTTGGATCTTGGTCATGTAATTATTTTATGATTAGTTTCATTAAAATGATGTAATAGTGATGTATGTTAAATAAGTGTCCCTATAACATTCCTATCTCGATTGTATTGAAATGAGATCATAGGATTACATGTGTTTTTGGAAATCCTTTTAGTATTCCCTTGAATCACAATTGAGTATGCATATGAATTATTGTACTCAAATGGATGTATATTTTGAACATATGATCCAAACATTATAGGACATGCTTATGGATTTTGTAATTTACTTTTATGGCTTGTGGGAATAGAATTTAACTTCATTAAGGTTATCATAAAATAATACTTATCAATCCTCAATACATATGAATTATTTTGATGAATTGTATAGGTTTCACCGTCATTCTCTTCTTTTTGGGGAGGAAACATTGGATAGTTGACTAATTTCACTCAACCATGTGAAAGAATAAACAGATAATATTTATTTGATTATAATGAAAATAGAGATTTCTTAATGTCCTAATAAATAATATATGGATCATGATCCACAACCCTTTTCATTTTATTTGAGTGATCAGGAATTCTAGATAATCTATCCAAGGATTTTAAATCATTGTTTTCTTAGGATGGGCTTGTAAACTCCTCAACACATAGTCAATTTTTAGATATGTGAATAAGATAGTGTGGTGGAATATAATTTTTTCCTTTCCACCAAGTTTCAGTTTAATGAACAATTGTTTTCACGAGTCTCATTAAAATATGTATTGACATTGTCTTGACTATGTGATTTGATGGCTTCATTTTGACTTAGATCCATATAAAACCTTGATTTTGGTGCTAGTATAGATTATGGATCAGAAAGAAAAGATATTTTGGGAGAACATCATCAGTATATTGTGGGTTTTATGAAAACATGGTAGGATTCCGTATAAAAGTGGGATGTTGATAAGGAAATGGTGGAGTAATATCCTGAACCCTTCCATGACAACATGGGGTTTATAATTACTGAGGATGGAATTTCAAATTGGGGAGGGACTATATCACCCGTATTTTATGGTACATGACCTTTTATTCATCTATTTTGTGTCAATATAATGAATTGGTTGTGTTGATGGAGGTTTTGAGCGTTTCATCCTATTATTGATTCATTTATGGAGGTAAATTTCTTTTTCATGGTTAGTAGAAGCTCTTGAAAATAAATAAGAAACCATGTAAAGGAAGAAAATGTTGATCAATGTACTATTTTCAACAATGTGTATTTATTATATTTAAAGGGGGAGATTATTGAAAATAATACTCTGTCTCTTTATGATAATTTGGATTCTCACAAATACCCTTAGTTGTTTTCTAATTATTTCACTTAGTTTTTTCAGGAGGTTATTACTTTATTTTAATATTGAAATAACGAGAATTTATTACATAGCGCGAAATCTGTTTTAGCATGTTCTGGAAACACTGTTCACATCTTACGTAGATGAATATAGCATGGAATCTGTTTTAGCACATTCTGGAATCACTGTTCATACCATATGTTGATAAACGTAGTGTAAGGATGAAAATCATGTATAATTTTTGAGATAAGGGAACGTATGGTTAAACAACCATACGTTTTCTGAAAAGTTTTGAAGAAGAACATTACATTAGGAAGGAACCCTACATTTTGGTTATCAGAAATGTATGGAAGGAGAATCGTACGTAATTTCTAAAGGTTACATTTATTACTCAAAAGTATGGTTCATCAACCTTACCTTTGTAAACAACCATATGTTCTTGGAAAAGTATGGATCTTTTACTGTACGTTTGAATGTTGAAGAAAAAGTATGGATGATCAACCCTACGTTTGATATCAACCGTACGTTGTCAACCCTATGTTTGATATCAACCTTACGTTGTCAACCCTACGTTTGATATCAACCTTACGTATGATCAACCCTACCTTTGATATCAACCTTACGTTGTCAACCCTACATTTGAAGACTATGTTATTAACCCTATGTTTGGATGAAACGTCATCAACCTTACGTTTGGCGTCAGAATTTTTGGCAGACGGTTTTTATGTACAACGATTAGAAAGCTGATTTCTAGGAGATTTTCAAGCCAGATTTAAAGTCCCTTTTAAGTTACGACATTGAATGATTCAAATCCGTTTTATTAATGGATTTTAGATCAAATTAAAAGGATCTTTTTATGCCGAGTCTTAAGGGATGTTACAACTTCTCTGTAAATTCAAATTTTTGAATATTGCGAATCAGAAGGTTATTTTTATGGATCTAAATTTGCTGGAGATATGTTTTATTATATATTCTCTCTCTCTGAAACACAAAAAAAAATATATGGTGTGATCGATCTATTATTGAAAAAGGTGGAAAACAGAGATTTTAACTATTCACGATTGATCTACTAATTCAACAGGAATATAAAAGCTCTGTTTGTTCAAGAAGAAGGAACTTGATAGTAGATTCACTTGTTCTACATCGAATATCTTCTGGGGATCTACTACTGCTGAGGTTGTGAAATATATCTCTATATCTACTACAATTGGATCAACTCAGAATTGTTTTGTCTTGAAGATCAATACTTCTAGAGACATTGATCCCTCTCCTGTCAATTGTATTCTGTTGCAATTGTGAAGATCAACAGGAAATATCATTCTGAAATAATTCTTATATTCTTGAGTGACTAGCTTCTCATTCTATGTTGTGTAGGTTTGTGTTTGAACCAGAAGGTTTTTCCTTGGATTATAAAGGTGTCAACATCCTGTACTCAGTTGTGACTCGGTCTGTGGAAAAGAGGACCAGAGAGTGAAAATCACCAAGCTCGTGGAGTAGAGCGTTGGTGGAGTGGACTAGGGGCTTTCTGTTCCCCGAACCACTATACATCATTGTGTTCTTGTTTTTACTTTTCCCGCTGTACAATCAAATCTGATAAAGTTTAACGTACAGTACTCGGTCAAAAGAAGAGTTATTGAAAAATTGAAAAAGACACAATTCACCCCCCTCTTGTGTGCAATCTGTAGCTTCAGATCCAACAATTGGTATCAAAGGAGTAGCTTCAGACAGAGCCTTAGAATGCTAGAAGTATTTAAGGATTATACAGTAGAGCATTATGACTGCTACAAGAGAAGGTATATTGATGGTTAAAGCACCATATTTTAATGGATACAACTATGGTAGCTAGAAATCGTGCATGATAATATATCTGAAAAACCTCGGATATAGAGTCTATTCAATGATTCCGACTCCTTATGAAATTCCTAAAAATCCTGAGGCATGGAGTGCTGCTATAGAGGCAGAGTATGATATTAACTCGAAGGCTATGAACACAATTATCTGCAGTCTAAGACCAGATAGATTTAACAGAGTATCTCAGTGCCCGAAAACATATGAAATGTGACAAACAATATCTGTGGCATATAAAGGAACATATAATGTAAGGAAAATGAGATATGCAACTGCAAAAAAGAAATTTGATACTTTTAGAATGATTGAAGGTGAGAGCATTACCCAAATGAATGGGATATTGACAGAAATTATTAATGACATAACTACACTAGGAGAACCTATCAAACAGGATGATCAAGCATTAAAACTACTGAGAGTACTTCCTACTAGATGTAATTGTATCTCTGTTGCAATCAGACAATCAACACCTGTCAAAGATCTAACTATAAGAGAGCCGATTGGTACACTGATGATGTATGAAGCTGAAATGAAGGATGAAGCTAATGAACATAAAGTTCATATCAAAAGAGAAGATATTTCCTTGAAGGAAACTTCACTACAAAATAATAGAAAGAGGAAGAGAAAAGAAGTCAAAGCTAAATCAGAATGCTCTGACTCATCCAACTCAGATGAAGAACTGGGACAACTAGCCAGAAAATATAGAAAATTCTACAGCAAGAAAAAAGTCTTCAAAAAATCCTTTAAGGGAGATAATAAGGAAGTGAGATGTTATGAATTCAAAAAGATGGGACATATCAGACCAGATTGCCCACAATTGAAGGATGCAACGAAGTAGAAATTCTTCAAAAGAAATGACCTTGATCATAAAGACACGATAGTTATGAAAGCCACTTGGAGTGTATCTGAAGACTCTAGTAGATCATCTGAATTAAGCTCAGAGAAAGAATAAGTCAATCTAAAGTAAAACATGTGTTTCATGGAAGAAACTGATGAGGTACACTCATATTACTCCTCTGAATCACATTCTGAATCAAGCTACGCAAATGAAAAATATGCAGCCTACTACAATATGCTTGAAGAAAGATATGACTCACTATTTAAGAAACATATGTCACGGAAAAATATACATAAATCCATTTCAGATGAAAGATACACAATTCTGAAACAACATAAAGAATTAACTGATAAGTACAATTTGATTAACACTAATTATGTTAATTTTGAATCAATAATAAAATCACTGTAGGATGAAGTGGAATCTTACAAATAGGCTGCATTGGTTCTTACAAAAGGAGAGAATTCATTAAATGAAATTCTTGGAAAAACTGTCATTAAAAAAGGAGAGATTTGGAATTGGCAGGAAAGGAGAAAAACCAAAGTAATATAAAAAATATTTTGTTCCTAGCTCTAAAAAGCTTAGTTGTAATTTTTGTGGGGAAAGGGACATGTAGCTAAAAACTGTTTCTTAAGACAACCTAAATTTTGTGTTATTAAGAAAGACTATGTTTCAAAAGAATTATACGATTTAGCTAATTTTAAAAGAACAAAGAAAATATGGATACCCAGATCATTGCTAGATAACACTCCTGGACCCAACAAAATATGGGTACCAAAGCAATTTGTTTAAATGTATTTGTAGGTAGCAGGTCACCAGAGAAGAAAAGAAATATGGTACATGGACAGTGGCTGCTCAAGACATATGAGTGGAAACTCATTGAATTTTTCTTCACTCACTCAAATGGAAAGAGGGCTTGTCACATTTGGTGATAATGCCAAAGGAATATTCATTGGCATTGGAACTATTGGAGATCCAAAAAAAGTCTCAATCAACAAAGTAATTTATGTACAAGGAATAAAACACAATCGGATAAGTATCTATCAAATTTGTGATGATGGATATACAGTTGATTTTACAAACATTTTTTGTACTATTTTTAAAGATAAACTGTTTAAATTTAAAGAACTAATAACTGAAAATGTCTATACTTTTGATTTAAATTCCTTGTGTAAACAACAAGTAAACTGCTTGACTTCTAAAGTAAGTGAATCCTGGATCTGGCATAGAAGACTTGGTCATTGCAATGTATATGTTTTATATAAATTATTAAAGAAACATTTAGTTTCTGATTTATTTTGTCTCAAATTTGAGAGTGACAGATTTTGTGATGCATGTCAACTTTGAAAGAAACACAAATCATCCTTCAAATCTGTTAATAAGGTTGCTACATAAAAACCTCTAGAACTTATTCATATGGATTTGTTTGGACCTTCAAGAGTAGCAAGCTTATCTGGTAAATTATATGTATATGTTTTAGATGATTACTATTCAAGATTTACATGGATTTTCTTTTTGAAATTTTAAAATGAAGCTTTTACTTTATTTGAAAGTTTCTGTAAATCTGTTCAAAATGAAAAAGGTTTTAATATAATCTCTTTAAGAAGTGATCATGCTGTAGAATTTGAGAATCTGGAATTTAATTCCTGTTTCTCAAATATGGGTATTAATCACACCTTTTTTGCACCCAGAACACCTCAACAAAATGGGATTATAGAAAGATGAAATAGAACAATTATAGAAATGTCTAGAACTATGTTAAATGAATATAGCCTACATATATATTTCTCGGCAGAAGCTATGAATACAGATTTTTATATAATTAATAGAGTTTTAATTAGACCTATTTTGAAAAAGGCACCCTATGAACTATGGAATAACAGAAAACCTAAAGTAAATTACTTTAAAGTTTTTGGACTCAAGGTTTATATCTTAATCACCAAGGATAATCTTGGTAAGTTCCATCCAATATCTGATGAAGGTATTTTCTTAGGATATTCTGCTACCTCTAAAGCTTATAGAGTTTATAATAAGAAGTCAAGGATCGTTGAAGAATCAGTTCATGTGAAATTTGATGAATCTAATCCTTTTGAGAAAAGGACAGAACACATAGATGAACTTGACTCTAATGATAACATGAGACTTGAGAATTTAAAGAATGATTTTGTAAATGATATAAAAGAAATTCAGTCCCGTTCAGAGGAACATGACACTGAATAACCATTAAATATTATACCTAGATAGTCAAAAACCCTAAAGAATCATCCTTTAGAAACTGTAATATGTAACTTAGAAACTGGTGTTCAAACTAGAAGAAACTTAGAAAACATAGTGGAATTCTCTGCCTTCCTATCTCAACAAGAACCCAATACTATAGAAGAATATTTAGATGATGAAATATGGGTAATAGAAATTCAAGATGAATTAAACCAGTTTAAAAGAAATGATGATTGGGATTTAGTTGAAAGACCTAAGAATTATCTTGTAATAGGAACCAAATGGGTTTTTAGAAATAAACAGGATGACCAAGGCACAATAACTAGAAATAAAGAAATAATAGTAGCTAAAGGATATAATCAAGAAGAGGGAATAGATTATGATGAGACTTTTGCACCAGTAGCTAGGTTAGAAGCCATTAGAATCCTTTTAGCCTATGCATATTATATGAATTTTAAATTATTTTAGATGGATGTCAAATCTGCCTTGATAAATGGATATTTAATTGAGGATGTTTATGTTGAGCAACCTCCTGGTTTTGAAAACTCTCAAAATCTTGATTCTGTTTTTAAACTTACTAAAGCTCTTTATGGCCTTAAACAAGAACCTAGAGCTTGGTATGAGTGATTAAGTTCTTTTATTTTGAAAAATGATTTTACTGTTGGTATGTCAGATCCAACACTATTTAAGAAAATTGTGATAAATAATGTTTTATTGGTTCAAATTTATATTGATGATGTAATCTTTGGATCAACTAATAAAACTCATTGCCATGAATTTTCAAAATTAATGCAAGAAAAATTTGAAATTAGTATGATGGGAGAATTAAATTTCTTTTCGGGTCTTCAAATATTTCAAAACGATTTTGGAAATGTATTAAATAAAAGAAAATACATTACTGATTTACATAAGAAATTTGGACTTGAGAACATCAATACATTTACAACTCCTATGTGAACTAATATAAAACATGATTTGGATGAAACTAGGAAATCAGTTGACAACAAGTTATATAGAGGTATGATTGGTAGCTTGTTATATCTTACTGCTAGTAGACCAGATATAATTTATTCAGTATGTCTTTGTGCTAGATTTCAATAAAATTCTAAAGAATCCCATATAACTGCTATTAAAATTATTTTTATATAGTTAAAAGGAAATGTTTTTCAATCTCTTCTTTATCCTATAACTTCTGATTTTAATTTGATTTCATATTTAGATGATGACTTTGGAAGTTTTAGATTAGACAGAAAAAGTACATCAGGTACATGTCAGTTTTTAGGAAAGTCCTTAGTATAATGGTCTAGTAAGAAACAACATTCAGTTGCCCTGTCAACAGCTGTGGTGGAATATGTTTCTGCTTGCAGTTGCTATACACAGGTGTTTTGGTTGAAAAACACCCTTATGAACTTTGGATTTAATTTTAATAATACACCTATTTTATGTGATAATACGAGTGAAATTAATATTTCAAAAAATCCTATTAGTCATTCTAGAACTAAGCACATTGATATAAGGAATCACTTTTAAAGAGATCATGTTATTGAAAAGGATATATTTTTAGAATTTATAAATACTGAAATTCAATTAGCAGATATTTTTACTAAACCTCTTCCCACTACAAGGTTTGATTTTATTAATGGGGAGCTAGGTTTATTTAATTGTAAATATTTTTTTTTGTAAATTCTATTTTTTATTGAATACTGTTTATGTTTTTCTTTCTTTCATCGTATAAAATTTTTATTTGTTTTTAAATATATGTAATGAGGAGTTATTACACAGGAATAAAGGCTGTCAGAGACTTTTTGACTTCTAAACCCTTTCACTTCTATCGAAATCCATTCTAAATCCAGAAATCACAATTCCTATTCTGAAGCCCTAACATTCGACCTTCTGAAACCCTAAACTGTAAACCTTCAGAGACTCTCGCTGCAATGGTAAGGACTAAAAGAGCCAGTGAGGCCGAGCTGAGAAATGCCAAGAGACAATGCACTGAAGGAAGAAAAATTTTACAGGGTAAGGTAATCAATCTTGACTGGTTATTTCAGACGAATTTGTTGTTAATGTAAGCACTGTCATTTCAGAATCTTGAACAGATGTTCAACAGTGAAAATACAGAATTTTTGTATGAAGTAGAACATAGATTCTTCTACAAATCTGTACAGTTTAGTCTGGGAGATACCGAAGATATTATGTTGGCTAAAATAGATGATAGGGATTTCTCAATTAATTCAGTAGAGATTAGTCAGATTCTCAACTGCCTTCATGGGGGAGATTTTCATTTTGACTAGAAGAATATAGGAGATTCTGTGCATAAATCCGAAGACATTATGTCTTTTATTTTTGGTACCAAGACAATAAAGAAAATGTTTGTTAAGGATTTGAAGCCTGATAGTAAGATTTTGGTAAAATATATTCAGACCGGAATAGATCCACAGATGAAAGAAATGGAGATGATTTTGTACCCTGATATGTATATAATGTTTTATTTGCTAAGTGATATTAAGTTAATATTTCCAAGATACATGATAAGGTATCTAAGTTATTGCTGTCAAAGTGAGGCCAGGATGAATTTTTATCGCTTTGGTAGATTTATTTCTAAGATTTTGTTTAAGAAATACATGGTGAGATTAGTGGATGAAAGAGTTACCTATCATCACAGTAATACATTTAATGCTGGAACCTTGAGAAAACTTAGATATTTCTAGAGCACAATTAAAGGAAAGATTTTTCCATTAGGAGATGAGAAATACTCAGAGATTGCTTAGGCTCAACCTGCTAAGTCCAAGGAGGGACAAGCTGAATCCAGAGTCAGCAATGTAGCAAGAAGGATTCACATTGAAGTGACAGATGTTGAGGAAGACATAAGCCAGGAGGGACTTCATTGAAGAAGAAAAAGACCAGTAAATGAGGAAGTTACTTCCACTTATTTGGAAACTCTAACAAAACCTTTCTTTTCTTATTCTTTTGTGAGAGAAGTTGTTGCTGATAAAACCATGGAATATGTTACTGAGTTAACGGCTCCGATAGAGTAATCAGGAGCTCAAGAAGAAGCTCAAAGGGACAATCAAGAACAGATTGTTGCTGATGTTGAAGTTGTACTTCAACAAGAACAGGAGATGGAGGAAGTTCCTAGTGATGAAGTGGCCAGACCTCAGGAAACTTTTGCAGATATTGTTCTTGAAATTCCAGTGGAAGAAAAAGATGCAGATGAATGTGATGAGCATGCTTCTAAAGCTCCAACAAAGGTAATTCAAGAGGATTTTTCTATGGAGGAGTTTGAAAACTACAAGGAAAAGTCGGTGGACCAACCTTCTCTGGACAAAGAAAAGGAGAAATCTGATACTGAATCATTGCCTTTGGTACTGATGCATCAACCTGAGAATGTGAATCATGCACAGGGTGCATCTGTTTCAAGGAATGAAGAAGTTGCAGAACTATAAAAAACGTATCTCAGTTGGAATATGATAATGCTTCTCTTAAAAATGTTTTAGACTTAGAACATTTAATGTTTAAAAAGCTAACGGAGTGTACAATATCAAGGAAAGAAGTTGAAATGTTTAATGATGATATGTTGACTACTGTTACTCAATTAAAAACTGAAATGGTTATGAAGTCAGATTTATCAGATCTGATGTTGTTTATGGAAAACCAATTTGCATCAGTTGCAAATAATGATGTTAGTGGATCATGTTCTTCACCGGATTTAATCAGAATGTTTCAAGCTATCACATCTACTTTGAGAAATATAAATGATAGGATAAAAGATCTTCAATGCAACAATGCTCCTTTGTCAGTGTTGCTGGACAATCAGAAATTCTTAGTGGATCAACTGACATCTAGTGAGCCATGAATCAGAATTCTGTTAGATAAATTATCAGAGAAGCTGTCAGTATTTATTGAAAAGGAGGGAAGGAAGCATGAATTTTTTAGAGTAAATTTAATTAAGGATATTCATATGACTCAAGATAATATGGATCTAATTATCAATCTTGGTGATGGGATGATGAAGAGACTCCGGGAACAGTTTACAGAAATCAAGACTGCAATTCAGAGGAGACAGAACCTGTTTCCTATCATAGCCAAACCTTGATTCCTGTGTATATCATTGTTATGTATATACTACTGTTTTTTTGAATGAAGATTTTATCCATTGTTTATTTGTATCTTACATTATTTGTTTTACTGACTTTGTTTTTAATATGCCAGTACTTCAGATTTAATTATTGATAAATAATTTTTAATAGCATTTACTAACAGTTCAGTTCAATATTAAACATGTTAAATTCCATGATTTTTCATTCTTTTTGATATCACGAAAAGGGGGAGAATTTGGATAAACACAAACATAAATATTTAGGGAGAAAATTCATTACACTGATGGAGAACATTAGATGATTATAATTATATTTTTGGTGAAGAAGATTTTATTTAAAACATTACAACGAATTTTGAAAGTTATTTTTGTTTTGTTTAAATAATTTTAATTATTTTATGAGTTTTTTATGGGTTTTGTGATCATCAAAAAGGGCTAGAATTTTGAGCAATGTATTGTTTTCAACAATGCGTATTTGTGTTATTTAAAGGGGAGATTATTGAAAATAATACTCTGTCCCTTTATGATATTTTTTATGCTCACAAATACCCTTAGTTGTTTTCTAATGATTACACTTAGTATTTTGAAGGAGGTTATTAATTTATTTTACTCTTGAAATAACAATAATTTATTACTTATCGCGGCATCTATTTTAGCATGTTCTGGAAACACTGTTCACATCTTACGTAGATGAATATAGCGTGGAATCTATTTTATCGCATTCTGGAATCACTGGTCATACCATACGTGGATAAACATAGTATAAGGATGAAAAGCATGTATTCTTTTTGAGATAAGAGAAAGTATGGTTAAAAAACCATACATTTTCAGCAATGTATGGAAGAAGAACCTTACGTTAGGAAAGAACCATACATTTTGGTTATCTGCAAATTATGGAAGGAGAATCGTACGTAATTTCTAAAGGTTATGTTTATTTATCAAAAGTATGGTTCATCAACCTTACCTTTGTAAATAACCATACGTTTTTGGAAAATTATGGATCTTTTACGGTACGATTAAATGTTAAAGAAAAAGTATGGATGATCAACCCTACGTTTGATATCAACGTTACGTTGTCAACCCTACGTTTGATATCAACCTTACGTTGTCAACCCTACGTTTGATATAAACCTTACGTATGATCAAACCTACGTTTTATATCAACCTTACATTGTCAACCCTATGTTTGATGACTATGTTATTAACCCTACGTTTGGAAGCCACGTCATCAACCTTACGTTTGGCGTCAGAATTTTCGGTAGACGATTTTTATGTACAATGATCAGAAAGATGATTTCTGGGTGGATTTCAAGCCGGATTTAAAGTCGTTATTAAATTACAACTTTTACTGATTCAAAGACATTTTATTAATGGATTTATGATCGAATTAAAAGGAGCTTTTTATGCCGAGTCTTAAGGGATGTTTCGACTTCTCTGTAAATTCAAATTTTTTAATATTGCGAATCAAAAGCCGATTTTTATGGATCTAAATGTGCAGGAGATATGTTTTATTATATATCCTCTATCTATGAAACAAAAAAAAATAAATGGTTTGATCGATCTATTATTGAAAAAAGTGGAAAACAGAGATTGTAACTATTCACGATTGATCTACTGATTCAATTGGAGTATAAAAGCTCTGTTTGTTAAAGAAGAAGGAATATGATAGAAGATTCACCTGTTCTAAATCGAATATCTTCTGTGGATCTACTACTACTAAGGTTGTGAACTATATCTCTATATCTACTACAACTGGATCAACTCAGAACTTTTTTGTCTTGAAAATCAATATTTCTAGAGACTTTGATCCCTCTGCTGTCAATTGCATTCTGTTGCAATTTTGATGATCAACCAAAAGTTTCTTTCTGAAATTATTTTTTTATTCATGAGTGACCAGCTTCTCGTTCTAAGCTGTGTAGGTTCTTGTTTTAACCAGAAGGTTTTTCCTTGGATTGTAAAGGTGTCAACTTCCTGTACTCAGTTGTGAATCGGTATGTGGAAAAGAGGACCAGATAGTGAAAATCACCAAGCTCGTGGAGTAGAGCGTTGGTGGAGTAGACTAGGGGCTTTTTGTTCCCCGAAACACTATACATCTTTGTGTTCTTTTTTTACATTTTCCGTTGTACAATCAATTCTGATAAAGATTAATGGACAGAACTCATTCAAAAGAAGAGTTATTGAAAAATTGAAAAAAACACAATTCACCCCCCTCTTGTGTATAATCGGTAGATTCAGATCCAATAGACAATGGCCACTAAGTTGGTGTAATATTTCCACACATGTTTTCAAACTGTTCATGTTCTCATGGGAAACCATGCATCATGAAATAGATGTAAAAGAATGGTTGGATCATTGTTTTTTAAATCGTGCGATCAAACCCTGAATGGTGTTTCTTTAAATTAGTTGCACTGCATGGTTGGAGTACGGTTTGATAAACCATGTGTCCTAGACATGAAGTGTATTTTTTTATCCATAAAATGTTAATATATTGAAAATTAAACCTTTTGACCATCATTTGTTTCTCTAATCCCTCCACAATATGACTTTACTTTATACAAATTCTTGAGATATGAATCTCTTTGATCCATATGTGATCCTTAGGATAATCAAAGTGTGTTACAGTCTTGAAGTTTTTGTGAATACACATTCATCCACAACATTATTATATCGAAGGTTCTTATCTCTCTTAAAACCATATATATATTCTGTAAATGAAGTATCTATGGGTTATGAATTGTCTTAAAATGAAATATATATTTTTCTGCTGAATAGAATGTAGGTTGTAATCAGATCTTTAGGTTTTGTAGTGTCATTCTTAATTTTAACCTATTTTGAGAGGTAGGTGTCTTGTCTCTAAACTCTACATGATATAGTACTTTATGTATTAGTGTTAGTTAAATTTCTTTTCTTGAAATATATTTTAGGCCCATGTGTTATTCTTTATGGAAACCAATTCTGGGGTTTGTATTTGGATTCATGGAAATGGGATGGTCTATGAAACATTATCTTTGGAGAAAATTTTAAAAAGGTGATTCTAAAATTATGAATGTCTTTAGAAGAATATATTAATGATTTATTGAAATAATTTAAATAAATCCTTTTATAGAATAGTTTGTAATGGATATTTAGCATGCATTGTTAGCTCTAGTTAATTTCCATTATAGATGACCATGTGGAAGGGGTGTATTCCATTCAGGAACTATGTGCTTGTTACCATTTTATGAATTAATAGATTGAAAAGAGACCTATTAAGAGTATAGAACTATCATCTAGTCATGCATGGGTTGATTGGAGACCCCGTTCTGGGTATTCCAAAAAATTGTTGAAACGTTTATTTATTTATTTATATCATTTGAATGAAATATTTTTAATTCATTAATATAAAGTATTTTTACAACATAAACTATTTTTATATGAATTTTCTAACTATTTTTTTCATTTAGCATGAGATAGAATTCATTGGGGATATCATATTAATTTTAGCCTCACCCACTTCTTCAAAAATTTGATCAGTTTTGATATGTCATATATCAAAATAAAAGTAAATAAATTGTATATTAGTTGTTTTATTGATACTTCTTAATATTGTGGGAATTTAATGTTGAGTGGGATATTGGATCGTGTTATGTGTTTCACATAAATTTCAATTTGGAGTTTTCTATTTTTTGATCTTTTGGTTCACTTTGAGAATGACTTTTGGTTTCTACCTACAATATGATATAGTTTATTTTTTTGGTTATCCATGGTGTTATATTTTCCAATCAATCCTAATATAGTGGTTTGGTTTTTAATTGTTTATGTAATTTGGGTGATTTATCTTTTAATGGTAAAATCATCAACCAAATGTTATTGAGGTCGTTGGCAATTGTTTCCAGCCTTTGGTGTCTTGTGAATGTGACATAAGGATTAGTATCACTCCCATCACTTCTATTGAAAATGGGTAGGGGTGGGATGTTAAATTTATTTTTTTATTACAATAAACCCTAATAAGTCTATTCTTTTGGCATTGAAATCTAATTTATTACCATATCATTCTAATTCGGCACCACATTCCCATGTTGATTGAAATTGAATTTATGAAAACCATGTATATATTTTTATAAATGGATAAAAATTAGTCTTTCATCCAATTCTTGCACAATTTATCATTGTGTCCATCGAATATCATCATTAATTGGTTATTTATGACTGTTACCATTGATTTCAATGGGATAAAACCCTTTCAATGTAAACATTTCACTCTATTATAATTTTTTATCCCCTTAAAAAGAATATAACATGAGAGGGGTATACATTAGTGTTTGATAATTTCAAGAAACCTATTCGAATAATATTATTTACAAGTTATTCAAAAACATATTATATCATTTATAAAAAATATGGAATTCATAAATCATAAGATATACACATAAGAAATTTTACTAGCAGTACTTTCACAAGGAAACTTAGTGATGCGTAACTGTACCAAAAACCAAAATAAACACAATCCATGTTCTTATAATATAATAGTGAATATATTACCCCCATATATTTACAAACCATAAAAATGTTTTTTAATTAACTTCTATTATAACTCAGAAGTATCAATGATATCCAAAGGATCCCCATAATCTTCCATTCTAACCATGAATAAGGGAATACATTAAAATTGGTCTAGAAATGATCCACCAATTATTTTACATGATAAACTACATAAGTTTTTTATTATGATCTCAAATAATATTCTTTGATCTATCACTCATTCTAGTAATATAAATTCTATAATCTCTCAAATTATCATAATATTTCTATTTTCATCTCTCTGTCGCCTTTATATAAGTAATTTTATCTCTCTAACATTTTAATAAAATCATTAACATTATCATAATTAATTTATATAATTTTTTACACTATATAGCTAAAATTATTCCATCCATACACCTAAATGTTTTTTAAAATAGAAAGAATAAACATTAATATCATAAGATATTTATTAAAATATAAAAAATTCAAAACTCATAATTTTCCTCATCGGAAAAAATAACAGCGTGATGAAATCTTTCATAGTGAAATAATGTTTTCCACAAAAAAACATAGCAACATACAATTTAGAATTCTATTTTTATGTAATGATTTAATTTTCAAAATATATATCAAATTAGTATATTTTTGACCAAAATGAGTCACCATGATGCAATGGTGTTTTCCAATGAAACATATAATACTTTTGGACACAAATGTTATGGTCAAAATAATTACTTCATGGTGTAATTTACAACATTTTGGTACTAGATCAAATAGATTGACAAACTTTTATGATTTTAATCATACAAAATAATAATTTTTTTTATTCTAATACATTTGTGGTGAAATCATATAACCTTTATCAAAAAATGAAACATAAAATAATCTTGGAATGATACATCATGAGTTGCAACATGATGTATATGTTCCATGATAAAAATAATTCAAATTCCTCCAAAAATTTCCAAAATCATTACAAAAATTTAATGATTCCATGAATACATTAGCTCTTATTTTACTATATTTTAAATAAGAAATCCAAAATATCAGTCGTGAATTATTTTATAAAATTATTTATTGGCTTCTAGTTAAAGAATAATAATCATTAATGATGTTCTAAGAGAGGAGTAGAAATTTATTTGACAAGAAATAATTAATTATATTGATATAAAATATATGTAAAAATAAAAAGAAAATAATTCACTTAAAAAAGATGTAAAAAATTAAAATATTTGTTTTGTTGATGATGTTAAAGTAATTAGATTTTTTATTTATTTTTATGCATTTTTTAATATTATTCAATATTTAATATCGAAAATATTATTATTTATTAATGGTTTAGTTTTTAGTGATTGATGATTATGTATTATAAATTGAGTACTGGGGGTGGCTATGAGAGAAAGAAGTAAAGGTACAAAATATTAAGTTTGGGGTACAACAAGGGTTGGATGAAATAGATTACCCAAATATAAGGATATGTTGTTTCATCGTTGACCATTGAATGTGTAGGAATGAGGTAGCCAATATGATTTTTATGTTGTGATTATAGTCATGATATTTAATTTATATATATATTTAATTGCTTTATTTAAATTTTTTTGGGATTACATGATTTTTATATTACATTTTAGATTATGTTAACACTATTTGGATGGATGGTTGTATGGTGTACTACTCCCTTAATTTTTTTGTAATAGGCCATGTTTTTACGAATTAATTATTATAAAATATTATTAATTTATTTTTTTATTTCATTTCATGATACACCATGTAAATATTATGTTTCACAAAAATTTGTGTTACCTTTCACTACATGCAACACTTAGATAACATTCATGAAACCCAACACCGAGTTTAAATAAAGCAATGACATATTATTAATATAGTCATTTAAAAAAACCATTATAACATAGATACGAAACACAGTGATATTAATAGTAATAAATAATTTCTAAAATAATAATTATAATTTTTTTATATAAATAAAACATATTAATAATAAAATAAATAATTTTTGGTAAATCCTTTTTATGTTTAGAATATACTATTTTCTTAAGAAAGTATTATTTATGCACTTTTATGAGCCATAATTAAAATAATTTTTTTCAAAATTTTAGAAAATAGATTTGTTAAAATAAATATAATTTTCAGAATTTATGGTTTCCAAATTATCATAGGGTGAATTTTTAGGAATTTTCTAAAATGATCCATTTTTTATGGATAATGAAAAATAATGAGTTTTAATTGAAAACTACTTCTTCAATTAATTTACTTATAACATTAAATTGTATTTTAATTTTGATTAAAAGGTTATGTGGTTTAATAGTTAATATATTAATATAATTTAGACAATTCCAATTAAATTAGAAATGAAATTTAATATAATTTTTTTTATACATTTGATCATTTTCTTTTTTAAAGCACACTTTCTAATCATGTCTGTGGAATTAATTTTTAATTAATTTTTTCCACTTATTTTGTAAAATTTTTAAAAAATAGATTCCATATTTTGACTCATAATAATTTTTATTATCTAATATGTTCAATTTTTTCCTTAAATATATTAGTTAAAGCAATTAAAATTAATTACATTGATTAAGGTAAAAGAAGGCTTACTTAGTGGTTAAACATAGAATATAAGTTGTAAAAATGATATAAATCCTGTCCAAGTCCCATTTATTGACCATATTTAGACTATATAATTCATATAATAAATAATTTACCATTATTGTGTCTATTTAAAATGAAAAAAACATGTTTGAAATTTAACACTTTCAAAAAATTGCAAGTCTACCACTCCCCTACCTTATAAATGGCCACCCCCTCTTCCCCTCTCTTAAAACCCTAAAAATCAACTTTTTCATCCAATAAATTCTTAAATAAATTCCAAAATTCCCTGCCATAATCCTTTAATCCTTATTTTTGACATAAATCCACACAAGGAAAAATTTTAGGGAAAACGTAAAGAGGATATGGGAAGAACAGTTAACGTTCATCAATGGACGTTTTTTTTTATTTCTTCCTCAAACACATTAAAATATTTCTATATCATGCTTATATAATAAAATTAGTATATTAATTATAATTACATGTTTCTTTTAATTTTTATTAATTAATCCACAAACACTTCCATCAAATACGTTTTTAGATAATTATTTGTCTGTACGGTGGACTACCGCCTTACAGACCGATGTTGTTTGTTTTTCCATTTAAACCACTCAAGGTTTAGAATAATGATGGTCATAATTTTTATATATTATATTTATTATATTAATTATATAACCTTAATTATATAATTTTTATATCACACATACCTTCATTCTTTCTAAATTTTTGAATAGGATAACATCGTTCATGTGTACAACAGACTACCACCTCAAGAAGCCATGTGATTCATTCACACATTACATTGAATTCTATAAAGAGGGTTTAAACAAAACTATTTGATGTATATGAAATAAAAAAGATTCTATTATTATTATATATTATTTTATTTTATTTATTTCAAACTGATAATAAATTGAAAAATAATATTCATGCGTACGCATGACCTGTCATCTCCATGAATGGTGAGTTTAATTTCCTATCACTAAAATTTATAGATTAATCAAAATAAATATATATTGAAAATATAAATTTATATATATATGATATTTATTTCATTTATTCCATTTTTAATATGACTAAATCATGATCTAATTAGATGACTAAAATAGAATGTCAAAACATATACAAAAAATAAAGCGGTAATTACCTGAAACGTAACTTTAATATTGAATTGCTAATAAATTAGTAATATAATGGCCCAATTAAATAATATATGGTATGATATATATGAATATGAATTGTGTTATAAATATATTATGCCTATATTTATTATATAGTATATTTTAATGTGTATAGTGGATGTCAATACTTAAGGTAATGAGATTTCTAGTCTCACTTTTATTTATGAGAGATTTATTCAATATTTACCACTCATTTATTTTTTTCAGTGTATATTCTTCCCTATGACATGATATATCATTAATATAACACTTTTAATGAGAATTTATTTTTCAATTTATTTTATTCAATCACAAGGTTTATAATCCAAAATTACCCAAATGGTAAGGTATTTTTTCTCAATTTCTCTCTTTGAGACATTCGTTATGTTATGAAAATATATTATTTCACTAAGGGTATATAAATCCCCTTAACATGTTATTCCATTAATTTTTTCATACTAATGATATTTTATTTTTCATTGTATGTGATTCCATCATGGTTTTTATGAATGAATGTTACCAAAGTGGTAAGGATTTTATGTTACATCCCAACTTTTATCGGTATTATTTGAAATTTAGTCTCTATTATTGAAATATAATGATCTACCTCTCACAAATTCTCATGAATTTTTTTAATATATTTTTATTCAGGATATATTAATTTTATTGAACCATTTTTTCAAAACTATGGAACTAAAAACTATTAAGAATTTTTTTAAAAATCAAACATTATTTTTATCTTTTGATGAAGATATAAAATATTCCAAAATCATGTTTCAAAGAATTGATCTCAAAAATATTTAATTACTCTATTATGGTTTTTAAAAAACATATTTCTCATGTTTTACATTTTTTAAAATGTTTTCGAATGAATTTTAAGGTCATTTTCCAAATAATGCATGTTTGGATTTTACAGAAAATGTGAAAGCAATCTCTATTTTAACCTATACAACATGAAAATAATTTTTTAATGTCATGACTAGTCTTTTATAAAATGATTAATTTATTAACATGAATAGTTATTTTCAAAGAAAGTTTTTTCCAAAAATTTTATGTTTTAAAAGGTGTTTTTATATAGAGAAAGGGATATTTTCCACTAGAAGATTTTTAAAAGGTCGATCAAGATAATTATAAATAAAATAGAAAACATGTGATGTTAAATTCTCCTTAAAAGGGATATAATCCAAGGATACCATTCATATTCATTTTCAAATTGGTATATGTTTTTATTTTTTAATGTTTAAGAAACGTGTTTCTCTTCCACAAGTTATACGACAAGGATATTATTATGAAACCTAATTTTTTGACATGTTATTCTATGATGAAATGATTATTAAACATACATATTATCCATAGGTAATGATATTGTGAAATTTTTATGATACAATTTTTATTTAATTGGTTATGATATGATCAATTTTTTTGATCTTTTGGAAAACATAAATATGGTTTCATTATTATTTATGTGGGACTTATATATCTCTCCAATCCATTATATAAATATTAACATATCTAATTAGTTATACATTGATATAATGGGGGTTGAACATGGTGTAGTATGGTAGTGATGTAATGGGGTGTTAACATGGTTTAGTTATATAGTGTTGTAATGAGTAGTGAACTTGGTATATTAACAAAATTAATATGCTATGATGGCCTTGGTAGCGAGCCATGACCAATATAGAAATGATTTTTTATTTTTATCTATATTCAACATATCTATGTCTTATTCTTAATAATTCTTTCAAGGCTCATGTTCTTTGATTAACTTTTGATTAATATCTTATGAACTATCAATATTTATTCCTTGACTCGTGTCAATGATCTTTTATGTGAAGGGTATGGTTTTTAAATCCTATACTCATGATCTCATATCCTTATGTCCATGTTTGGTTAATTATATCCTTTGTATAATGTTACTAGGAATTTTATGTCACCATTTTTTATGTTTCCATTCCTTGAGTTATGAATATATGTATTAAGTATGATATGACTAATAGTGGTTCTAGTTATGAACATTGTAGTAGGAGATGATGTAGCACACTTATATAATATTGGTTAAGTTATCATGACTCTAAACTATTATAGTGCTCAGGTGTATTTTGTGTAATGTAATAAGTATTCTATATTTTAGGAGAAACAATAGAATGCTATACCCATTTCATAAGATGGTGTCTTCAATAATATGTTATCGAACGATAAATCCTAATATCAATGCTTGGTACTTCATGGATGTACTTATCGGATGATCTATAAAAACTATTGCACCTTATGGCTGGGATGGTGTTACATATGGTGGGTTTCAAAATTATCTAAATCTCTTTCATCATGGAGGACACTCAATGATATCCTTCTCAATAAAAATGGTAAATAAACTTCCTTCGAACATTTTCTTTTGTTCATGATGGAAAATCCCTAATGTGTAGACCGAATCTAATTTTTTAAGTAAATTTCAAAAATTTATTATGTTGGTTGGATTTTATATTGGTTTTATAAACTCTTATAATGTATTTATTTTGTTCTCAAATACAAATGAGTATTACAGAATCTTGGTAAAGATATAGTTTATTTTTTGTGGTTTCTCAATGAATGTTCTTAAATAGACCCCCAATTTGGATCCTAATATGGAATCTACCATTTCATTGTTTGGATTGGCTTCCCTGAAATATCCCTTTATTTTTAAAACATGATACCATATTTCTGATATTTGGTCTCATAAATTATCCGTTGAAATTGTATTATTCATCAAAAAACATTAAATACCTTCAATTTCAAGGGGATTACTGATATTTATATATCTAATCATCTTCAACCTCAAATCTTGTTTCTAAATGGAAACTATGAATTATTTCAAGAGTGGATTTTTGAAAACATTCCCTACTTATTATAGTTATATATTAATTTTGGGTTCTTATCAAGTGACTATGGGAGGTAAGTAAACCCACCATCTTTTAAATTGACATATATTGAGAAGTTAAATATAAGATGGATATAGAATATTTCACTATAATGTTAATAAAATCGATGGTTCTTGTTGGACCTTAGGTATCTATTGGCTATTTGAGAGAGAATAATTATTTGGTGGATATTACTATAGAAGATTAGAGTCTATTGTTTGTTGCGGATGAGGGTGGTTCTCATCTTGAGCGGTATAATGTATTATTAGGTTTTATTGATGATTTAAAAAATTATATATGTGCTTCCCTTAAAGTTCGTTCCACTTTAGAAAAATAGAGTTTATAGTCTAAAGATAGTGATTCACTTCCAAATAATTACAAGCAATATTTATATGTTTAGGATTCATATGTGAATTTGAATATTAGAAAAGTTAAAACCCCATTAATTTATTTGTATGGATACATTACCCAGATTCATTGAAAAATTAGAAATAAAGTTTTTATTCCAATCTTGAATTAACAATAATCGTTATATCCTTGGAGGTCACTAAGAATCAAAAGGAATATAACCCTCCATATACTATTGATGTTGAGTATTCTTTCTTACCCTCTGATAAGGATTATCTAAAAAAATTATTCTTAGATGAAGTTGTTGACTCTGCTTTGAATTATGCATATAGAATTAAGCAGATATCTAAGGATGAATTGATGAATTGGAAAGAGGAGCGAGATTCATTTTAAAAAAATACAAATATTGTCAAATTTCTTATGATTTCTACTGTTACATTAGAAAGAAAATGATTTCAAAAAATGGTGGATGAATTTAAATGAACCCATAACCTTAATTATAAGTACATATCATTGTAGTGATTCTTATTATTGAATTTATTTTTTAATATTTTATATTATGATTTTTAGGTTGTTTGGAATGGTGTTATAACATGCATGTATTTTTTATTATACTCTCTATTTTAGACTACTCAGATTGTGGTCGATGTTGTTTTGGTTTACTCCACTGACAGTTGAGCTTGCTGGTTTTCATTCTCTATGGATGGCCTATTGTAGGATGATGTGGAACCCTATTTTTCCTCTTAACCTGAGGGGGAGATTTCTATGAAACAGCTAGAGGAACCAAGGAATCTATATCATAAAAATGTTTTCAATGAATTCGATGATTATTTTATTAAATATTATGTAGAGGCCCATCCATATTTAAGGACTATAAGGACTCATCCTTAAAAATTACATAATCTAGTTAATTCAACAAGAAAAAAATATTATATTCCCATATATGTTATCAGTTTAGAGTTTCAGTGAATTTGGAAATTATTTATACATATCACCCCACAAGAGTAAAAATTTATTACTAATAATATTGTTTATGTTTATTCAATAATAAAAAACAAATTAACAAAAAACATGAAATATTTTCATGAAAATTCGTTACAATATTCATCTTGGGTTCTTATTTTCACTTACCCATCCATAAACCATTTGAAAAACATTTTAAAACACTATATGACCACAAGAATACCAATAAGGGAAGTAACAATAAGGAAATAAAATGTTGTCCAATGAACACTTATACACATCAGAAAATTTTCTGACAAGATATACTTCTCACGCAAAAAGTATCTTATACATACAATATGAAAACAATTGATTTACAACAAAAACATAGAAAAAATAAATAATACCATATAGGTAACTATAGGAATTACATAATTTATATTGTAACCCTCTTGGATACCATATGATTTTTAACCCTCCTGGATCCCATACAATATAACCCGCACATCTACCTTATGATTTAACCATCACAACTACCTTATGGTGTAACCATCATGGTTACGCTTGAAGTAACCACACTGTCCACCTCCAATATAATCATACCCAATGCATTGCAAATATATATAGGTCCCAAATTAAAATTAAATTCCAATGAAGTATAACATAATCCTAAATCAATAATAGTTACATCATATAAATTATTCCCTTTTAAAATATAAAAAAAATTAAATGGGTAATTTTAATGGAAAGTCCCTTACAAATATCATATATTTGAAGCGATAATTTATAAAAAGAATAGAATACACATATAAACATTAAGTACACATAATAAATAATAATATAATCAAAATTAATTGAAAAAATAGTCTTAGACTCATGTAATAGATAAAGTATAAGGTTAACTTAATGAATGGAAATTGGGGGAGAATTCCCTTATCTCTGGGATGTCTTACCTAAAACATATTAAAACCTCATGTATAATGGTTTAGAGTGTGATATTATTATATAAAATAATATTATTAATATTTATAATTACTTATATGATATTATTATAACATATTTTTACCTATTTATTAATAAAATTTTATTTTATTGTATTGTTACAGGAACATTTATTTCAGGGTTTCCATGGTTGGGGTATTATAGATTTTCTTGTCGGAATGGATAAAAGAACCAAAATTATAATTACATGGTATTAATAAAAATGAATAATATTATATGTTCTTATATATCATTTTTAATATATTTTATGATTATGAATCATTAGATAATACATTAGTAATAAACGTTAGTTTATTTTGGTTAATTTTAGTCATTACTATACGCTTTTGTTATACTAATTAATATTATGTATTAACAATAATAACATTACATAACGTAACATATAATATTTATAATAAATATTATTTATACATTTTAATAGTTTTATTTCCATCCTTTAATTAGTTAATGTAAATTGAGAACACATCATCCATGATGTCGGTAAATCGACACAACACGGATGGTGTTTTTATTTGTACAATAAAAGGGAGATTGGAAGAAGTATGATGATGAATATTCACATAAACATGGAAATATTATATTATATATAAGATACAATATTTTTCATTCATATTAGATAAGGGGAGGTGGATATAGTATAATAAAAGAAAATGACAGAGAATATTAACCTCTGGAATTCTCACCCTATAGAACCTCCTTAAGTCCCTTGTTTTTGGCCTTTTGGTAAGAACATTAGGTCATGGAAATGGGGGAGAGGCTTTGGAAGGTAATTGGGAAAAAACAAAACAATATTCAAGGCTATTAAGTGTGAGGGGAATATGTGGCAAGGGGATGTATTTATAATGGAAAAGAGGGGTGTTTTCTAATTATTATACGCATTAGTTAATTAATTTGGCTCAAGACTATGAATATTTTGAGAATTATAATCAAATATATTAAAATAATGAATTATATTTCTAGATTTTGGGATAAAATTAGTATTTCATCACCTATGACTCAATAAATCATGTATTTAGATCGTATCATAAATTACCATATTTCAATATTTATAAAAAATTCACGTATTTTAGAAAAATACCAAAAAAATTACCCTAACCATTTTTATACATGTAAAATTAAAAAATGAAATTAATTATTCAAAAATAACTCTCTAAATATGGTAAATTTAATTCTTAATTAGAAACATAATTTATTCAAAAAATTATAGTTTTAATACATTAATACTTTTATCACATTTTGGAAAATTAAGCATAGTTTCATAAAATTACATTATAATAATAAAACAAATTATGAATCTATTTTATTGAAAATATATTTTATTTAATGTTATTATATTAATTTTAAAATTATAATTAAATATTTATGACTGAAAAAATAGCAACACTTAATTTATCATTTCCAAAACATTTATTACTTATTCCATGATAAAAATATATCATGATTACACTTATAAGAAAAATAAATCTTCTTTATAATATCATAGTTGATGTTACGATTTCTTTTTCAAGATTAATATTCCTAATCTTCATGTACTATTCTTATTTTCATGTTACTAATCCATCAGAAATTATCCCTTATTTTTTAAATATTCCATTTATTTCAATATACATTTATAATGAATTTAACTATTTAAATAAAAAATCAAAAAAATATTATATAAGTACCTGGATCAATAAACAAATAACATATATATCAACAATTTAGAAAATCATGGGCTAGGTAGAAAGTGAAAACATGGGCATCTCACATTTTGAATAGGTTTTGTACTCTATTTAGAGATATGAAACTCTAAAACCTAGAATATAGAGCCTTTTCATAGATTTTTCAGAAAAAAATTCTGAAATCTTATTATAGTGACACTAAAATATTTTTTTTATTCGTAAGAGTTGTTACCTATCTGATAGTGTTAGGATGATTTTTAGGGTGCATTGGTTTTTTCAGTGAAGGTCATCTTTTGTTCTCTTTTTTATATTTTTTTTCAGAATTTTCAAGAAGAAATACAACCTGAAAATTCATATCATATATATTTTGGACCAAAATTGATATTATATGGACATACATGATGAATATTTTTTATTCTCTTGTGCTCTTTGAATATGATGGGAGATTTCTATTTGATGGAACTGTGGCATCAGTGTCGATGTATTTTGATAATTAACAGTTTTGTAGTTAATCTCTCAGAAATGATGATAATTATTCTATATTTGAGGACTATTTGACTAATCTATATGGGATTAATGGTTTTTCATTAGACTCTGGCTATTTAATCAAGAAATTTATTCTCAACTTCTCATTAATGGTCTCCTTTGATGATTTATTGAATCATTTCTTATTACTTGTTTTTCATTTTCATCTTTTTCGTTTCCTGGTTGGTGTATGTTCATTACACCTCATGATTTAATTTTCACTCTTGAATATTTGATAATAAATTTTGAAGATGTATGTTTGGGTGACCAACTCATGTCTCAACTTTTAAAAATAAATAAATAAATATTTGGCAAAAAAGTTTTAATTTACATTTATTTTATACCAGGGTAACAATAATTGGCATCAATGGATATGTTTTGTTTACCTTTGGAAACTAGGATGAGAAAACATGAGTGAGATCCCTATGGATATTTGTGTGGATATGTCTACAGATGTCTCTAAAAATAATTATAATGACAAGTTAATGTATTTGAAAATGTGTGGTATTTTTTGTAAAAGATAGAGGGGGTGGTTTCCAAGTAATTACATCCCCTTATAGATACGACAAGTGATTGTGGATTTAGAATAGATGTAAATAGGGGTAAAATAATGAAACATTGTACTGATCTAGACTCAATCAGGAATCGGTGCATGACAATGGGACTTGTTTTACTCCATGATTGACACTCATATGGGATATGCTTTGGAAATTCACAAACACATCAGAAAAAAATCCTGAAGTATTAAAATAGAATATGACTACGAATTTCCTAGGGTAAACCGATGGTTTAATATATTAAAAAAATTATTCATAATTTTAGACATATTATATGTTTTTTTCGTGATTATTTAGTTCCCCATAAGATTATTATTTCTTACACTTTAATTTTTTGGTTTTTTCCAATTGATAGAACCTGAAGGGACCACGTTAATGTTGAGTGTGAAGGATAAAAAAAATTATTTTCCTCTTGGGAATCCAAATGTTATGGGAGCTAGCATGAAAATATCATTTCTATTCCCACAGTACATTTTCAAGATATAAATCATGTTGATCTTCAAGAAAATCAAGTGAGGGAGAAACATTCTGTTTAGTCCTTCATGAGGCAACATGCACCTTCCTATAGTGAAACCAATGAATTACTGGTTTCTAAATAATGGATCAGTACTATTGAGAAGATAATTTCCATTATCCTATGTTTGGGAAAAAAATTCATTTTTTATATACCATTTGGATGGTGGAGTGGATAAATGGTGGATTCATTTCAAAACTATGAGGCAATATGATTAAATTGACTCCACGGATTGGTATGAGTACAAGAAATTAATTTTTAATAAGAAATCTGCTTTTGGTATTCATATGAATATAGAGAAAGCGTGTTTTGAGTTAGATTATTGGATGATGATATTATTGTTCCTAAAAGGACAATTTTAGGGGAATTTCATTGTACACTAATTTTTTATGATCCATCATGCATGTATGGTCGATTCATTCATTAATGACATAAAACCAACTCTTAAAAGGGTGTAATACATAATATATATTAGTGGCTATTAATATATTTTTCAATGTGATAAAATGGTGGAAATATAGGTTAGATATATATATCAATCTAATGGTTTTGACTAGAATAATAAGATTGGGTTCAAAGGAAAATCTAAAGACCATAGATAGAAGAAGGTGAGAATTTCTTTTTTTCTCAATGTGTGGTAATAAGCATGAAGGAAAATATCTTAACGGGAAAACTAAATATTTCAAATGTATAAGGGAATGTTTTCGGGTAATTTATTTCAAAATATATGTGAATAAATTAATTAAAAATGAGAATTGAGAATAAGTTTCAAAAAATAATCCCCCTTCATTACTTCATGTGTAAGGAGAATGGGAATTATGATATCTAATTCCCAAACCTAAGGGTTAATTATGGTTGTCTATTTCAGAACCCTCTTATTCTATGGTACAATGGTAAATATCATTTGTTCATTATTTTTGATGAGGGGTGCAATAAAAATGCGTTCAAAGGTACACATACAATCCAATATAAAACAAAAAATGTCTTATTTGACTCATGATTTAGAAATGATCTCATATATAATGAATTTTATAAGGGTATAAATATTCACACAAAATTATTTGAAGTATAATTAGTAGTACAATCCCCAAATTGTATAATGATTGCATCTCGTGTCTGTGATTCCTCTCTGGTTGATGTTGGTTGGATTCTGCTTCCAACAGAACTTTTCATTCTTCCTCATGTTGAATTTTATGTGATCTTAAGAATGGATTGGATTTCTCTATATGTACCTCACATCAATTATCGAATAAGGGAAGTGAAATTTTATATTCCAAACCAACCCAATATCATTTAACAATGTGATAAGAAGTATGAACTTATATTGGATATCACATCTTTTTTATGGGTCTTAATTCCCATTGAGAAGGGTTTTTTATCTCAAATGGTTGTTGAAAAACTCATCATATATATAATTACTATTTTATATATTTTTTTTTATTTTTTTCAAGGTGAATTTCATTGTCACCAACTAAAACCTAAAGATAATTTTTCAATAGAACACATTTCATGTTCTAGGAAAATTTTAATGACTCCATAGAATGTCCCCAATTGAATTCTAGAAATTAAAGCAGTGGTGCCAAGAAAACCATGAAAATTGATTCATTTGGGGAATTGTGTCACCTTAGGGAGCTCCTTTTCTCGTTGTTGAAAAATAATGATGGATATATGTGACTCTGTATTGATTATTAGGAGTTAAAAAATATCAAAATCAAGAATAAATATCATCTTTCTTGTATTGATGACTTGTTTGATTAAATCAATAGAGATCAATCATTTTACATAATTTAAATTCATTCTAGATATCCTAAATTGAGGGTTCATTATGAGATTATAACCAAGACAACATTTAATACTTTTTACAGACACTATCAATACATAGTTATGTCTTTCGATCTTACTAATTACCCTATTCCCATCATTAATTTAATTTATATAGTCTTTATATATTACCTTGATCTGTTTTTGTTAGTATTTATAGATTATATTCTTATATTTTTAAAAATAAAGGAATAACAGTGATATCACTTGATTATTGTACAGATGATCCTAATGAATGGGGAACTATATCAAAATTTCACATCAAGTGAATTTTGGTTTTAAAAGGTTTCATTTTTTGTGTCATATAATCTAAATAGTGGGTATATTAGTAGATCCATCAATGATAGAGGCTATATAATTTTTTCAAAAACCATCCATGGGGAATGTGATCCATATTTTTCTTGGTTTAACATTATTTTATTGAAGGTTTGTGGAGAATTTCACATCATTATCAAATATTTTTACCATCTTAACATGGAAGGGGTCCATGTTCCGCATGAGGGACAAATATGATGAAAATTCAAGGAAGTAAAAAAATAATATTATTCAGTTAAAATTTTCATACATAACCATATACTAGATACTGGTTTGTAATCTATAATGAGGCATATTAGAATGGATTAGGATGTGCTCTTAAAAAAATGTCATAGTTAGAGATTATGCATCATAACAAATGAATATTAATGTGAAACAATCCATCTCATGGATTAGAGTTATCTATGGAAATTTTTCCTTCAATTATATGCATTCTTTATCATTATAGATAAAAGTGCGATATATAAACTGATCACAAAAGTATACAATATATATTCAAATATAAGGACTTAAATATATTGAAAATAATTTGGTTATAGCTGATAAATGATTATGAACTCTCAACACATTACCACCCTATTAAATTGAACAATTTGTTCAATGATTGGATTCAAAAGGATAATGTCAGCCTATACATGATAGGGATCACAAAAGATGAAATATTTATAAATTTGAAAAGTATAGATATTGAAATCCTAAATGTAGTGGATAAATATTTTCATTCATAATATAGTGATTAACCATCTATCCATGGGAAGATTTAAGAGGAACAGAGGAGGATGCAGATCATCAAAATAATGTTAGTAATTATCCATAGTTTAACCATGATCGTTATGGAATGATAAGTTTTATGAACCATTTATTTTTCCCTTCTAAACCATATTTAAGGAAGGAGTTATTATAAGGATCTCATAATTTATATTTCACTATTAATCTAGGAAGTATGATGATGTATATATATTTGAAATTGTACTTAAGGTGGGATGTACTGATGTGATATATAAATGATTTTATATCTTGGCTCTTTGTATGTCTGAAAATTAAGTCTATATGAAAAAATTCTATAGGAATTTTCCATTCATTACCCATACCTGAATTGAAATGGGTAAAAATTATGATAGATTTTGTTGTTAGACTCCCCAGAACTTCTAAATGACCTAATACTAAATGAGTTGTAGTCCATCATCTTACTAAGAGTATACACATCATCGTTATCATAGAAGACTTATCTATGGATTATCATTCCATTATATACATTAAGTAACATGTATGGTTTCATGGAGTTCCACATTCTATTTTACCTGATAAGGATTCTTGGTTTACCCTAAAGTTCTAGAAAATTCTTCAGTGATATCTATATATGGAGTTTCTTTTCAACACAATATATCATCCTTAGAAAGATGGTCTTTTGGAATGAAAAATTTAAACCCCTGGTGATATGTTGTAATTTTTTTCTTTTGTATTAAAACGTGGTTTGAATAAAAAACATCCTCTAGTTTGGTTTCCAAATAATAATAGAATTCCCTCTAGTATTTATATGGATCCAAATTAATCCCTCTAGGGAATGAAATGTTGATCTCTAATGGACTACATAAAGTTAGAGAAATGATTATATTTGGAACCCATATATGTAAAGAAATTGTAGAAGAGGTTAAATACATTGAGAAAAATGTAAAGGAAGCTCATAGTTGAAAAAATATTATACTCATAATCACTAGAGTGATCTAGAATTTGATGTTGGTGACATGGTATTTCTAACAATTTCTCTATTGAAGCAGGGTATGAGATTTTTTGAGAAGTGGAAACTATGCCCTAGGTTTATCGATCCCCTTAAAATTAATTATCATATCGAGATTGTATATTATCTCTAGAAACATTCTACGAACATATTTCATGTACATGATGTGTTCCACATATCACTGATGAGGAAGTACATACATGACCCTTTACATCTATTGATTTAAAAGGTCATACCATTAGAACAAGATCTTTTGTATAGGTAATAACCCGTGGAGATTATAGATCATATATAGAAGGTTATATAAAGAAAAATCACTCATGTTTTTAATGTTTTGGGGAAAACCTACAATTTTAGAAAGCTACATTAGAACTTGAGAAAATTATGAGGATGATATATCCTCTATTTTTTGTATCGATGGGTAGTATTTTGTGGGAAAATTAATTTTAAGAGGGGTAAAATGTAACACCCTCAGTTATTATAAATTAACTTTTTCAAATAAATTTACTTTTATTGAAATATTTTTTTCACTCTATACCATGTCATGCTTTCATTAAACACTACCCTGAGATATCTTTCATTACGCACAACACCCAGTAAGGATTCATGACACATGACACTAATTTTTTACAAAACTATGAAATAGTATTAACGTAGTCATTTAAACTCTACCACTATAAACTAACCAATATAAATTATAATATGAATATTAATAAATTATTTTTAAAATAGTTTTTAAAATGGTTTTATTAAAATAAATCATATTTATAATAAAATACAAAAATTTTGGTAATTTCTTTATCTGTTTTGAAAATATCAATTTCTAAAAAAAACATCTTATGACATTTGGTGAACAATAAATATTATTTTTTAAAATTTTTATAATATTAATTTGATAAAATTATCTTCATTTTTTAATTTACAATTTTAAATTTCTCTTAGAGTGCATTTCACAATTTTTTTGGAAAGTTTAATTTTTGGGGAATAGTGAAAGTACAGAGTTTTAATTGTTTTTTTGTTTATTTTAGTTATAATTTTAAATTATATTTTTACTTTTTTTTATGGTGTGATTATTTCATATATAAATATATTAATAAAATTTAGGTCACTAGAATTAATTTCATATTGAAATTGAATATAGAAACTTTATAAACATTTGATTGTTTTCCCTTTTGAAACCTGCTTTCTAATCATGTCTTTGGGTTTAATGTTAAATTATATTTTCACACTTCAATGATTATAATTTGGAAAAATTTATTCAATATTTTTATTAATAATAATTAATAATTTATAATAAGGATAACTAAATTTTTAGAGAAGTTATTAGTGAAAGAAATTAATATTTATTATGTGATTAAATAAAAAAGAAGTTTACCTAGTGGTTAAAGGTAGAATATAAGTTGCAAAAATGATCAATTTTTTTCAAAAACCTGATTTATAGATATATTTTGATATTTTATTTTCTAGGATCTAAAATGGACCACTATTGTGGTATGGTTAGATGAAACAAATGTGGTTGGGATTCAATCATTCAAAAAATTAAGATTATGCACTCACCTCCCATATAAAAGGCCACCCCCTATCTCTCACTCTTAATTCCTTCAAAACCAATTGGTTCATACCTTTTCTATCCAAATCACCTCCAAACATCCATCCCCTTATCCTATAAGACTTAATTTCAACACAAATCCAACCATAGATATGTTTTTATGAAAACCAAATGCGGTTACCCAAAGAACTCATATTGTTATTCAATAATTTTTTTTATTTTATTTCATCCTAAACCCCCTTAAATTAATTTAATAATATTATTATATAATTCCTCCAGGATCTTCTATATTCATATATTTAGATATGCAATGGTTACTTCCTACAACTACAAACACTTCCAAAAAATGGGTTTCAAAGTAATTGTTTGTGTATATATAGGACAACCACCTCATGAACTAATTTATATTACTTATATTTTCACCTCCAAAGGTTGGAAATAATGAGGGAATTTTTCAAGGTAAAATATTCACCCACATGGAAGGAAATAAATTTATGTTCAAAATTTTGAAGTATATCCTTTTAATTCTATAAAGAATATGTTGTTGTTAAATTATTCCATATTAGTTTTCATAATTATTTCTGCGTATGAAGGCGCATTTTTGGGAAGGACAGATTGTAGAATGTGAGTGGTGATAAATGTGAAACACAATTCCTCACATCGAGATTGCTATTTTTTCTATTCTTGAAACTCCCAATGGTTCTCACATCCATAAAAAAGTACGAACTAGCTTTCCAAAGGAATACATTCAAGTGGGTTTAGATACCTAATGATAATTAGGTACCCACATTGGATGAGATGGTGATAGGTTGGGATCATAACACAATTTTAGGAGGAAATATTTCATACATCGAGACTCTCTTATTTATTTAATATATGTTCAATAATCACTTCTAAATATTGATATGGAACTGATTAATCTAAAAAAATGATCTTCTATTGACTCCATCCATGTATAAACGGGTTTTTTAATGAGTCCAAAAATATATATCTAAGGTTCATCATCCATTTCCCATTTATGGTTATCTACTCATATATTGAATCATATAACCATGTACTAGAGAATATTCTATTTTCCATGGCGGTGATTAATATTCTAATGCTGGGGTTGATCCTTTATAAAGCATCATACATATCATTTTTATAGCATAAATAAAAACCCATGTAGTCAGTTAAACCCATGCAGTTTAATGTTATTCAAAAATCGAATATATGAGGTAACACATGAATTTGATATTGATATCGGGCCTTTGGGAGGCTTCCCATGTATCTTTTTTATAAAAATAATCAGAGTCATGGCTGCTCAATCATGCCCATTAGACATACACAAAGGTATATACCCTTGTACGGGGATATTCATATCATGTAATTAAAAGGGTATTATTCTCTAATGTTTCCATGGATAGAGAGACTCATAAAGTAAATCTTATGATCATTTTAATTCCCTATTCCCACATGAGCTATGCTCACTGTGGGAAACAAGGGATAATAAGTAATAATTATCAATCTATATGGATGTGTGTCTTCATTGTTGGGGAAACCCATAAAGTATGTTTAATATGGATCTTAAGACTTTGGAACTCATCATATGTATCCAGGGTATAACATGAATTTGAGGCATTGTATCTTAGATGCCTTCTCAATCCGTTGGTGGATAAGGAATAACAATAAGACCAAAAGAAATATTGGGTCTTGATGGTTGAAATGTTAAAGACATGGAGGGACTTACACTAAGGTGGAGAAAAATTTGAGTTTGGGTATAAAGAATTCATGTGAAACAATCCATCTCATGTTTTAGAGTTAACTATGGTAATTTTTCCTTCAATTATATGGATTATTTATCATTATAGATAAAAGTGTGATATATAAACTGATCACAACAGTATACAATATATATTCGAAAATAAGGGCTTTAATATATGGAAAATAATTTAGTTAGAGATGATAAAAGATTATGAACCCTCAACACTTTACCACCCTAGTAAAGTGAACAATTTTTTCAATGATTTGATTCAAAAGGATAATGTCAGCTTATACATGATAGGAATCACAAAAGATAAAATATTTATAAATTTGAAAAGTATAGATATTAAAATCCTTAATTTAGGGGATAAATCTTTTCATTCATAATTTGATGATTAACCATCTATCCATGGAAAGATTTAAGAGGCACATAGGAGGATGAAGATCATCAAAATAATGTTAGTAATTATCCATAGTTTAACCATGATTGTTATGGAATGATAAGGTTTACAAACCATTTATTTTTCCCATCTAAACCATATTTAAGGAAGGATTTATTATAGGAATATCATAATTTATCTTTCACTATTAATCTAGGTAGTATGAAGATGTATATATACTTGAAATTGTACTTATGGTGGGATGTACTGATGTGATATATCAAAGATTTTATATCTTTGTTCATTGTATGTCTGAAAATTAAGTCTATATGAAAAAATTCTATAGGGATTTTCCATTCATTACCCGTACCACAATTGAAATGGGTAACAATGTGATAGATTTTGTTGTTAGACTCCCCATAAGATCTAAATGACATAATACTAATTGAGATGTAGTCCATCATCTTACTAATATTATACACATCATTGTTATCATAGAAGACTTATCCTTGGATTATCATTCCATGATATACATTAAGTAACATGTATGGTTTCATGGAGTACCACATTCCATTTTATCTGATCAGGATTCATGGTCCACCTGAAAGTTCAAGAAAATTCTTCAGTGAGCTCTATATATGGAGTTTATTTTCAGCACAGTATATCATCCTTAGAAAGATGGTCTTTTTGAATGAAAAATTAAAACCCATGGTGATATGTTGTAATTTTTTTCTTTTTTATTAAAATGTGGTTTGACTAAAAAACATCCTCTAGTTTGGTTTCCAAATAATAATAGCATTCTCTCTAATATTTATATGGCTCCAAATTAATCCCTCTATGGAAGGAAATGTTTATCTCCAATGGACTACATAAAGTTAGAGAAATGATTATATTTGGAACTCATATATGTGAATAAGTGGTAGAAAAGGTTAAATCCATTGAGAAACATGTAATGGAAGGTCATAGTTGGAAAAAAATATTATACTCATAATCACTAGAGTGATCTAGAATTTGATGGTGGTGACATGGTATTTCTAACAATTTCTCTATTCACACAGGGTATGAGGTTTTTTGAGAAGTGGAAACTATGCCCTAGGTATATTGATCCCCTTAAAATTATTGATCATATCAGGATTGTATATTATCTCTAGAAACATTATCTGAACAACTTTCTTGTACATGAAGTGTTACACATTTCACTGATGAGGAAGTACATACGTGACCCTTCACATTTGTTGATTTAAAAGGTCATACCATTAGAACAAGATCTTTTGTATAAGGAATAACCAGTGGAGATTATAGATCATAAATAGAATGTTATATAAAGAAAAATCACTCATGTTTTTAATGTTTTGGGGAAAACCTAAAATTTTAGAAAGCTACATGAGAACTTGAGGAAATGATGAGGATGATGTATCCTCTATTTTTTGTATAGATGGGTAGTATTTTGAAGGGAAAACTAATTTTAAGGGGGGTAAAATGTAACACCCTATGTTTTTGTAAATTAACCTGTTCAAATAAATTAACTTTTATTGAGGTATTTTTTCACTCTATACCATGTCATGATTTCATTAAACACTACCCTGAGATATCATTCATTACGCACAACACTCAGTAAGGCTTCATGACACATTACAATAATTTTTTTCAAAACTGTGAAATATTATTATTGTAGTCATTTAAAATCTACCATTATAACCTATCCATTATATATTATAATATAAATATTAATAAATAATTTTTAAAATAGTTATTAAAATGGTTTTATTATGATAAATCATATTTATAATAAAATACAAAATTTTTGGTAATTTCTTTATATGTTTTGAAAATAATAATTTCTAAAAAAACATCTTATGACATTTGGTGAACAATAAAAAAAATTTTTGAAAATTTTTATAATAATAATTTGATAAAATTATCTTCATTTTTTAATTTACAATTTTAAATGTCTCTTAGAGTGCATTTCACAATTTTTTTGGAATGTTTAATTTTTGGGGAATAGTGAAAGTACAAAGTTTTAATTGTTTTTTTGTTTATTTTAGTTATAATTTTAAATTATATTTTTATTTTTTTTATAGTGTTATTATTTAAAATATAAATATATTAATCAAATTTAGGTCATTGGAATTAATTTTAAATTGAAATTGAATATAAAAACTTTATAAACATTTGATTGTTTTCCCATTTGAAACCTGCTTTCTAATCATGTCTTTGGGATTAATGTTAAATTATATTTTGACACTTCAATGATTATAATTTGGAAAAATGTATTCAATATTTTGATTAATAATAATTTATAATTTATAATAAGGTTAACTAATTTTTTTAGAGAAGTGATTAGTGATATAAATTAATATTTATAATGTGATTAAATAAAAAAAAGCTTACATAGTGGTTAATGGTCAAATATAAGTTTCACAAATGACCAATTTTTTTTCTAAAACCCGATTTATAGATATTCTTTTATATTTTATTTTCTAGGATCTAGAATGGACCATTATTGTGGCCTGGTGACATGAAAACAACGTGGCTAGGATTCACTCTTTCAAAAAATTAAGATTGTGCCCTCACCTCCCTTATAAAAGGCCACCCCATATCTCTCACTCTTCGTTCCTTAAAAACCAATTAGTTCATACCTTACCTATTCAAATCACCTACAAACATCCTTCCCCTTATCCTATAAGCCATATTGTGGACACAAATCCAACCATATATATGTTTTTATGAAAACCAAAAGAGATTACACAAAGAAGAGGTAATTTTCTTCAAATTTTTTTTTATTTTATTTCATCCTAAAACCCCTTAAATTAATTTAATATTATTGTTATACAATTACTAAAGTATCTTCTATTTTCTTAGATTTAGTTATGTAATGGTTACTTTCTACAATTACAAACACTTTCATCAAATGGGTTTCAAAGTCATTGCTTGTGTATATATAGGACAACCACCTCATGAACTAATGTATATTATTTTCTATTATCACCTCCCAAGGATGGAAATAATGAGGGATTTTTTTAAGGTAAAATATTCACCCACATGGTAGGAAATGAATTTCTGATCAATATTTTGAAGTATATCCATTTAATTCTATAAAGAAGATGTCGTTGTTAAATTATTCCATGTTAGTTTTCATAATTTTTTCTGCATATACAGTCGCATTTTTGGGAAGGACAGATGGTAGAATGTGGGTGGTGATAAATGTGAAACACAATTCATCACATCGAGATTTCTATTTTTTCTATTAATGAAACTCCCAAAGGTTCTCACATCCATAACAGAGTACGAACTAGATTTCCAAAGGCATACATTAAAGTGGGGTTAGATACCTAACAACTCTTAGGTACTCACATTGCATGAGAGTGTGATAGGTTGGGATCATAACACAATTTTAGGAGGAACTATTTCATACATCGAGACTCTCTTATTGATTTAATATTTGTTGAATAATCACTTCTAAATCTTGATATGGAACTAATTAATCTAAAAAAATGATCATATATTGAATCCATACATGCGTAAACAGGTTTGTCAATGAGTCCAAATATATTTATCTATGGTTTGTCATCCATTTCCCATTTATGGTTATCTACTCATATATTGAATCATATAACCATGTACTTCAGAATATTCTATTTTCCATGGTGGTGATTAATATTCTAATGATGGGTTTTATCCTTTATAAAGCATCATACGTATCATTTTTATTGCATAAATAAAAACCCATGTAGTTAGTTAAACCCATGCAGTTTCATGTCATTCAAAAATGGAATATATGAGGTAACATAGGCATTTGATATTGATCTCGGGCCTTTGGGAGGATTCCCATGTATCATTTTTTTTAAAATAATCAGAGTCATGGGAGCTCAATCATGCCCATTAAACATACACAAAGGTATATACCCTTATATGGGGATATTCATATCATGTAATTAAATTGGTATTATTCTCTAATGTTTCCATGGATAGAGAGACTCATAAAGTAAATATTATGATCATTTTAATTCCATATTCCCACATGATCTATGCTCACTGTGGGAAGCATGGGATAACAAGTAATAATTATCACTCTATATGGATGTGTGGCTTATGAGTTGGGGAAACCCATAAAGTATGTTTAATATGGATCTAAAGCCTTAGGAACTCATCATATGTATCCAGGGTATAACATGAATTTGAGGCGTTGTATCTTAGCTTCCTTCTCAATCCGTTGGTGGATAAGGAATAAAAATAATCCCAAAAGAATGATTGGATTCTGATGGTTGAAATGTTAAAGACTTGGAGGGACTTACACTAAGGTTGAGACAAATTTGAGGTTTGATATTAAGAATTAATCTTGTGTATCCTGTTTATATATTGAATTAGAGTTCTCTTAGTTCAGTTTATTAGTGCTTATACATTGAGGTTTCCCTTATATATCTACTGGATAAGGTTATAATGTCCCAAGATGTCTTCCTTACACATAATGATTGTCTGCCCGACATGTTTGAGTTTATATGTCCATGTTCTAGGTGGTATGTAAGGATTTTATATTTTATTTCATATTTTTATTGGTTTCCTAGAGTAAATATCAAAATTTATTTTCAAAATCTAGTCGATTTGTCTTAATTGTTTTTTATAATCTAAATAGAATACCTATAAGATGTCTCATGATCAGTGCATAATCGTCTGATGGGTGTCACATGATCTAGGATGAATTTTTAAAAGGAAATATCAAGACCTATATGGTATGTACGAAGGGAGTCAAATGATCTAGTATGACTTTTATAGAGGATATCATGAGATATATATGGTATTTATTGTGGGTGTCTCATGACTAGGGATGAAATTTATAGAGGACATCATGAGACCTGGCTGGCATGTCCTCCAAATTAGTTTTTTTTATTACTCCAATTTAAGTAAAAAGGAAAAAACCAGAGTACACTAATAGTTCTCCATTACGTTCTAAAATAACTTACAAAATGGTTAAACACAAGGCTAATATTTCTTAACTCATCTACTCTGTAAAGTTCCCAGTGTAGCATACCAACCTAGAGGCCATGATCCTCTCTAATAAGCTCTTCAAGGTGTGTAATCATCCTTTCCATTGTATGAACATATTCCTCTGAGTTTATTCTATGTTGATTGAATCCTTGCGTAGTAATTCTATTTGGTTCATCCAACCATACATCTTGCACCTCTATGGCATCAACTTGCATCCTTCGTTAATAAATTCTATTGAGATCATTTTCTGAATCATTGGGACGTATAGCTTGCTCTAGCATTTCCTCCTTGGATTGTAGGATAAGTTTAAAACACTCCACATCCTCATCCTCTTTGTCTCTCATAAGGCTACTTGAACCTTCACATTCCCCTTCTTGTATGGCTGTGATTTCTTTATTCCTTCCCTTCATGGCCGACCTGGTCTCCATTGGTTTTGGCAGATGATAATAATCCTTTCACCCCTTAGACTTCCTCCCCTGAACTACAATGCTTTTTCCTAAATCTCTAATTCATTTTTCCCTTTCATCCATAGAGGGATGTGAGGACCTTTCCCTTTACACAGGTAATTACTACCCACTAATGAAATACTATAGTCGTCATCACCCGAAGACTCCTCCTCCTGAGACAATGGAGGCTCATGAACTTCCAAGCCATCAAAACGATTCCCCAACTGTAATTGTGTGCCTTCATTGTAGTGACTCAACTTACATATTATATTCTTCTTATCTGCCTTTTTCTACAAGACATTTCCTTTCCCCCCAGACCCAGACTTTAGATGGGAAGCAACGAGGGAGTTTGGATCTAAGGGCTTCAAGACATTCTCTTCAGCCAACTCCTCTTGTCCACAAAAAGATGTTGCAGCCGACAGGAAATATTTCCCTTGAACCAATACTGATCATGTGGATTGATCATATCCACAACCCATGAATGGTGGTATCTTGTTAGTGTCAACCCAACCTTTCTATTGGGATCCACTGAGACCTTGAGGCTCACTCCCTAACAATCTGCCCTCACCTTCTTCGGTCGAGAGAGATTAATCTGAAGGTTACACCATTTCCACTGCTAAGGTACTTTCCATGCCAACATCATAATCACCCAGATCTTGCTTCAGCCGGTCAAAAATATTAGCCACCCCAGGACTGCCTCCTTGTGCTGCCTAGAAATCACTGTCCTCAATGAAATCGGGGGGGGGGGCACTAATTCTGCTCCTCCCAAGGACTAGCCTCTTCCGCATTCGAATTCTAGAGAATGACCAAAGCCATCTCCCATAGAACCTCCCTACGAGTCCCCTCATGCTCCCCCAAAACCTTAACACCATGCAACTATTGTTCAACCACTGAAACCACCCGCTCCACCGATTCCATGTCCCAGTTCGTGTAATGACACCCAAAGGCCACATGACCAAGCCTACAGCATCCCGGACAGAATGCGGGCCCCAAATCGAATACCACTCGCTGATTACACCTTAGATCATCTCTAACCGAAATCCATAGACACTTAGTAGGAGGTTTTCAAACATAAACCTCAATACATGCACGGGGAAAGCTATGATGACAAATTGTAGTGTCTTCATCATAAAATCATAGAAAATGACCAAATAATTCCCAAGAATACAAATAATAGAAGGGATCTGGAAAGGTAGAGGCAAATTCAAAAAAAACCCATTCCACGGCAGAAGGCGAATCACGATTCATGTTGAAATAAAATGACCAACGCAAGAGGAAGAAGCCGCAGCCATCGAACACCCGAGAATCTCTGGACCAGGCGATGACCAAATCCTCATCCGATGCGAAGCAAACCATCAATTGAAACCGGTTGAGCATACCCACCACCGATTGGTTTTGAATCCCCCGAGAATCAATGAAAAATCTATCGAAAGCATCGACCGATGAATATGACCTCTAAATCGAGCCACTGGTATCGATATGAGGATATCTGTAGCTGCATTGAACTCCTTAAGCGAGAGTTCAAGCTGAGGTGATCCTTCATGGATATAAATAACCTAAGGGCTATCCGAAATCGACAGAAATGGAGGAAGGTAGGCCGGGTTGGTAAAGGGTATGAAAGGACGAGCCGACGAGGAAAGGGTCCCCCCTCCCCCTTTCAGGGAGGAGGGGGCCAGAGCCTCAGTCATCACTGATCTAGGTCATCACCACAATCCGAAAGCGCGAGCGTGATTCCTGATACCTGGCTAGCATGTCTTGGTGACATATCAAGACCAAGCTCACATGCCCCAATTCCGATGTTTAGCTTGGTTGACATGTTTTTTTGGTGTCGCATGACTCATCTAGAATGCCCATAGGACTTCAAAAGACTTTTTTGGCATGCTTAGAGGGCATCACATGACTTTCTTGACATGTCCAAGGGACATCGTGTGATCAAAATGGCATGTTGAGAGAATCTTGTATAACTGGGGTGACATGTCCCGATTTTTTCGCATGATTGGAATGGGATATGAAAAGTTTATAAGGACTATAATATCAATTATCACATAAGTATCATGTAATTTTTATTCTTTATTAAACCCTTTATTTAATATGTGCCTCATGTTTTTTCTAAATGATTTTTATTATATGTTTTTTGTGACCCAGTCGACATCTAGAACCTCCTCTACATAATCTTAATGGCACACCCATATTCTTTTGTGTGATCTATTTAATGATCATGAAAATTTAATAATCGTTTCACATCATCACTTGATTCATTCCCCATATTATACCTGGTCGAGTACTTTGAAATCATATGATTGGATAATAAGATAAATATGCACATGTGCTCTTGTGAAGTAATCTATTATGTTTTTCATTTATCTTCTCTTCTGTGACCCATTTTTGGTTCTTATAGAAATGGATTTATAGGACCCTCTGCCATGGTGATATAAAACCTTGAAAAGAGTGTATCTCAAAGATATTATTTGAAGTTGGTGGAGGTGTTCCAGTGTCACACGCCTTGAATGATCCATCCATTTTTTATCCTTCGTGTCATCATTGTGTCTCTTTATAACCATTGATTAAAAGAAAATACCATAATTTTTATTTATATTAACCATATCTAATCCAATATTTTTTTCCAGACTTTTGGATCATTCAGTGAGTTCTTAAATGGCCTTAATGACGTGTCTATGGGTCTTCATGAGATCGGGATGGCTCTGGAAGTTCTTTCACGTGATTGGTTATAACTTCTTTGGGGTCTTCCATAAGATAAATGTGACTTTACAAAGCTCCTTTTTAGATCAATTTGACATGTCTAGGGGGGTATTAAGTGATCTATAGTTATATCGTGGGGCATATGACCCATTTATCGTGATGATTTGTATATCACTTCTTCAAGAGAACCTTTCACCATTCCCTTTTTATTTACTTATTTATTTAACATGGGTTTAGATATCTCGCAAATTTGTGATATTTTTGTCGAATACATGCAATATCATTTCTTGTGATGCATTGTGTAACTAGTAATGTGTCTTTTAGAAATGAAAAAATAATTTCATGGATATACATTATTCATTTCTATGGAGAAGAATGGGTTATGAATAATCAAATATACATTCCCAATACCATTTTCAAAATGAAGGTGACATGTAAGTAGGATCTTATGCGACAAATTGGAAATTTCATTGGGGATTCATGATATCTAATTAACTTATCATGATTTTGGAATTAATGTAAATGACTGTATAAGGTTTCCACACTTTTTATTTTTCATCCTACATTTTACATCATGTTTGGATGATTTTTAGGTGTCTACTGGTTCATAAGTCACATGACATAGATGGACTCTTCTCTAATCCTCTGCACTATCATTATAGATTTTATGGGTTCCATTGCATGAATGTTTTGGATTTTTAAAGGGGATACGTGTTATAAACTCAAACCATGTACTACATGTGATCTATTCAGATGACCTTCTGAGGTTCATACAATCGTGTTTACTTTGGTGTGTTGTGCAATACAAGTGAGTTTTGTTTACCTTGTCTTCCATTGTTTTGTGAATTAAATACTACCCATTAATTGGGTATTACCTACATAGTATACCTACCAATCCTCATTTAGAGGTAATCAACAAATTCACACCCTTAGGATGAATTTCCATGGGAACAAGGGCTCGATTCATAGAAATGTAAATGCCCACTTTAGTCTGTGGGGATTCCACCAATCATTGTCTTGGGAGAAATTTTATTTCACATCAAAAATTATGAAAATATGGTAAATCCTTCAACACATGAAATATTTTAGTGTTCCGTTGATACATTCCTTTAGGTGTTCGTATGAAATTTTTAACAAATAATAATTTTAATATTATATCCTTCATTATATTTTTCTCCCAATCATCATTGAGAGTGAACCCTTATCTTATTTGGTGTATTTTTGAATTAAAATACTTCCATTTTTCGAACCATAAATAATTATTGTGGTTTTGTTATATTCAAAATATTTATCAATTCATAACTTATAACATTAGGCTTCATGTTGGTAAAATCTCTACATTGTCAATGTTACCCATTATTATCATTGTTTTTTCAGGATTTACTCATTAAGAAAATCAAATTAGGATAACAAGTTTGATGAATAGTTAATATCGTAATATAATTATTATAGGAAAATTATTCGAAAAATTTATCCTCAAAATGTATTACTCTTTATCACCATAATATTAATCTATTGTTATTTTTATTTAATTCCACTCTCAATTAAACCTAGTTTGATTTAGGTTGAGTTATCTCATAATTATTATTCTAATTTCCCCACTATATTTTGTTAATATTCCATCTTTTATATTTGGTAATGAAAATGTTAATAAACAAAATAAAATCTCCATTTTGTATCAAAACAGGTGATCGATTAGACATATTTTTCGGGTCTCATGTGATGATAATGTTAATATTAAATAATAGATTTCTATGTAATTACCTTCATGTATATCTATTTTTACCCTAAATCCACTTCTAGTATCTAGATAGTAATTTAATTGAAAAACTCAAAATATCTACTTCCATAAAATTTTAGGTTTTTATCCTCTACATAGAATTATCCCTAGGGTTTTATGTAAACATATAACATCCTAATCCCCAAAAATAAATACACTAATATCCATAAATAAATAACCCATAATCTTAAACCTATTTGGGTTCTCTTGACCTGTAATCCTTCATATGGTTCTAACACACATACATTAATCATTGGCTATGATATAAACTAAGGCAACCAAAGCTATACATCTCTTTATTTTCAATCACATACATATTTTAATCATTAAAACTTATCAATATTCTCAAAAATCCAAAAACTTGAATTTTTAGTTTCATTAAGGATTAGATATATTATTCAAGGTTCTATAAAAACATTCTATGTCATAAAATGAGGCGACCAAACCTGAACATATCTTTATTTTCAATCATTTAAAAAATTTAAATATTACATCTCATAAATATTTTTATAAATCCTTATTATTTTACTACAAGTTCATAATTATTATATTATTAATATTACTATAATATATAATTCATATTAATTTATATATTTATAATTACATTCCAAATCATTTTTAGATATGAATTATTTTGATGGAATCAGTGATAAGATTATTTCGGTAATATTTAACAAATAGAGTGTGGTATATTAATAATATGTTTAATAACAATAAAAACATTCAAAAATAATAAAATTTTATATTTTCTAATTAATTTATAATAATTTCGTAATTTAATTTTCCATTTTCCCCTTGATTAAAATTTATATCACTATTCATGTTGGTAGTAAAACTAACCCAAATAAGAACATGTTATAATTGATGGGTGAGTATGATTAAGAACGTGTTTTTTATATAATCATTATTATGGAAGAATAAATATGTTATTTATATTTTTTAAGTTTTTTTAATAATATTTTAATATAGTATATCAAGAATGATAAACTAGAGAGACGTAAAATGGAATACATTACAATGTGGGGGTGGTAGTTTTCACATACATGTAGAAGATGTGTGCAAATTTCATAGAATAAGGAAAGGGTATAAAATGGTTTGTCATTTAAAAATTATTATTTATGATATAAATATCATATTGCTCTATTAAATATTCATTTTTAACTACACGTGTACATAAGATATGGAAATACAAAACATGTCATTCATGGATGTGGTAGTCTGCATATACGCATAATTTAGTTTTTATTTATATAATATAAAAATAAGAAAGGTATGTGATGTTTGTTCAATAATCATAAAACTATAAAACTATAAAAACAATAATAATATTATAAGGTTGAAATTGGTAGGATAGTTTTGGAGAAGTATTGATAATGAAAAACATTTTAGTATAATTAGTACAAACATTGAGAAACTAAACAATATCTTGAATTACTTTACAAAAATAGAGGACTAATAAAAACCTATTTTTATTAGAGGATTTGTTTCATGTAATAAGATACTAAATGAATAAATAATGGAAAATATTCAAGGAAAGATTTTGTTTTTATAAGTAATTTTAATTGGTGGTAGAAGGCTCCTATAATAATTTGAGGGAATTTTATTTTTGTAAATATAAATTCTCCAAATATAAATAAAAAATGTTTCACATGGAATGTGGATCCATAGTAGAAAATATTGGATTATATATATGTTTTGACATATCAACACATTGAAATTGAATTTCTACGCCTTTTTATTATGTTTTAATTATTTAACCTAAATATTTGACACCTTTACTATCTTTGGTTTTAATCATGGTAACATATTTTTATCCAAGTAATTCAATTCTTATAGAGATATATAAAATGGATGACATTTAACAATTTGGAGATTTTGATTAAAAATAAGAAATATATTTAATAAAATAATTATTCTAATGGTGACAAAAAATATTATTATGTGTGCGCATATAACGTTTAAAAACCCATTTTATAAAAAAGGTATATTTTTTAGACAAAAAAATTATATTTAGTATAAAATTATAAATACTACAGATTTAAATGATATTTATTGGTTTATTCTTAATAAGATGTGTTCATTTTCTTCCAAATAAAACCAATCCATGTTTCTATCATGTGGATAATTAATTAAAAGCAACAAACTAAAATAATTTTCAATTAAAGAAACTATTACTTACATTTATAAATATAAAAAATCAATTTTTGAAATCAAGATAGTATTATTTTATGAATAATTTTAATCATAAAATAATTAAATTTAATTAATATTGTTTTATATGTTTTCATTTCATTCATATTTTATAATAATCTCATAAAGTCTACTCCATAAGTATAAACTATATTTTTTATTATTCACCTAAAAATCTATGATTTCATAAAAACATAAAAAAATTAATCATACACTAGTATTTGAATTCTAAATCTAGATTGAATGTTTATTAAATTAAATACAATATATATATATATATATATATTTACCACTTAAATAGAAATACAAAATATAAAATTATAATGTTTTATATAAAAAATCTCTTTTAGATTTTAATTATTCTTAATCTTATTTCATGACAATTAATAATTTAATGAGTGTTAACATATAATTTATTAAAATATGTATAATCATAATTGTATTTCATAAGTTATGGTTTTTAGTTATTATGATAAAAATCACAACACATTAATAAATAATTATTTAAAAACATTCCATTTTAACTTTAAATATTTTTTAATCACATCCCATTAATTATTTTTATATATCCATAAATATATTTTCATTAGATAAATTCATGTAATTCTCTAAAAATGATTATAATTTTCATGAAATTTAAATATATATTTTTAAAATAAAAAACATTATTACCATTTAATTAACTTGAGGATTTATTATTATTTCTATTTTACTGTTCCTGTTTCACATCATATTGCATTATTTTAATAAGGTATATTGATTTTCATTTAATTTTATAGTTTCATAAATTCAAGGATATAAAAAATTAAATTTATTTAATGAGAAATTAGTAGTAAATTTATGGGTTGTTATAGTGAAAACAGTGGTGTAGTAATTTAGTATATCTATATATATACTCTAGATAGGAGTAAATGTTTTAAAGAATTTTTATTTCTCCTAATTCTCAATGGGGGATACTGAAAAACACAACATTGCATTATCATTTTTGAAAATTTTGATTGTATGGTATATATAGGTAAAATAAAACAATCAGTACCATTTTCAATGGTATACAATGGATGATCAAAAATACAACTAAATTAAATTATGAAGAATCAATTTGGTTCATCATTTTCTATGAATAATTCCATGCAATGCCCATTTAATGACGAGTTTTTGTGTTTATCAATAAAATAGTGTGGAAGTAGAAAAGTCTTAAAAAGTATCATGTTTACTCAAATGAGAGAATCTAATAAATTTAATAGTATAAATGAAATCCATGCCAAATCTATTTTTTCAACTTTTGTTCATTATGTCATTTTCTATTTAAGTAAAATTAATATGGTCAATTTAGAAGATAAGTAATATTCGCTAATATAAATGTATAGTATTAAATAAATATTGTATTGATGGTTTTGTGGGTATCTTATTCATTTCATACAAATAAAATTGAAAACTCATTAACTTATATCGTAGAAGTAAATAATTCTATAATTTCAATCTATAGGGGATGTAATCCATTATTTTAAGGATTATGATAAAACTATATCATTTAAAATAATAATAGAAGGTATTTTATAAATTATTTGAAGATATTTTCTTTTATGTGTAACGTTAATAGTAACATACATTGTCATGAAAAAAAATCCAAAGACTAAAAATGTCGTTGTTGTTTAGAACTGTATAAGAAAGAGAAATTTTTTTTATAAAGATTAATAGTTCATCGAAAGGTGAATGGTTATATATATATATTACTGGGGTAAGTGATTTAAAAATTATTCCACTAAAATTTAGTATCATTTGGTAAGGATAAATTTTTCTCAATGAACTATCCTGGGTTATCTTTTGAACCGACTTAGATCCCAACATATCCATATAATAATGGTAATATCAATTTCATCAAGTGTATGATGAAATTATTTGGGAATTATTTACTCTATAGAGTGAAAATTCAATGTTGATGTTAGATTATACTAAAAATAAATCATAAAAATTCATATATATATATATATATAATACAGTGACAAACAATATGATGTGGAGTAATTTTTTTTACTTTTATAATCATATAATTCATATTGTCCATATGAATAATGAAAAATAAATACAATAGTTAAAACATAAAACCATTAAATATTATATGGAAATTCTAAATAAAATATTAAAAATATAAGGAATAAAAAATTATGAAATAGCCTAGAATCCAACTTCAAAATATAACTACTCATGCTCTATTACTTCGTAGTTACGAAACATTCCATTTTAAACCCAGAGATATTTAGATAATATCCATGTAATTACCCATTCATACCATCAAATACCTAAAATTTCCCATGTGACGCTACATGAACACTGATTTACACATGTAAGGGGTAGGCATGAAGACTTGGTAAGAACAACCAAAATATATCAACTCTAATAGGTCAATATATATGATTAAACATGTGAGTTTTTATCTATCATTTATATATATATATATAAATTTATTTTAATAAACAAAAAAATATAACTTGGTAATGAATAGTCACTTTATATGTACCACATAGAGAAAAATGAGAACTCTCGTGCTACCAGGAGGATCCAAATAATATTTAAGAATTCTAAAAATAAATCCAAATGGAAAAAATAATATATCATAAACATTCACTTTTATAAAAATTAACCCATTTAGGGAACATGTATTCCATCTAATTTGGAATAGGGGAAATGGGAAATTCCAAGTACCATAGTGACTATATGATAGAAAAGGGGAATATGTTAACAAGATTTAGAGAATATAAATGATCAATCGATTTTGAATAAATGTACCTACTAAGCATCCCATTCCATGTTAGGAAATTTGAATACCCACATTATCTATCAACATAGTAATCATTATCAATAACCTATCAATTAAATATCTATTAAACTATGAAATTCTTGGGAAATTTATAGAATATTCCTTATAAATAAGAAAATAATAAACATGATTCACTATATAAGGTGTAAAACTATAATTAATTACACATATTGCATATATAAGTAATTTAATACTTTAATATAAATATAAAAAACTTTTTGAGAGATTAAACTACTTCAATGGGTACAAAAAAACTTCAAAATAAATAATACCCATGTAATATGTGTGGCACCCCAAACCCGTACTCATAGATCCAGTGCTCATAAAAACCTTAAATATATTCCAAATATGAAATGGATTGAAGAGACTCAATTTTACCCATAAATAATTGAAATATATCAAATAAATGAGTAGATAAATCTAATGTTCCTTTTAGGTTTACTATTTTATAATGTTATTAAAATAATTTAACTAACAAAGATATTTTTATATTTCATCAAATGGAAATGTTCTCCAATATATAAGGAATTAATTAATCCATAATTATTCATTAAAATATCTCAAAAATCATCATATATGATATTATTCTATTGATTTCATGTTTAACAATTTTCTTTATAAGCTGGGGAAATGGACATATGAGAATACTGAACTTAAATATCCAATAATGGAAACTATACACCACAATTTATTGTGGAATAAATAGGGAATGAATAATATATAAAGAAATAAATTATAATAAAATAATTCCATATAACATATCACATTGTCTTGAATCAAATAAATTATAAGAAAATATAAATAAATATATGTCTAATAATAAATGAATTCATGGTGATGGAATGCATAGTGTTAAGGATCTAGAACTTCATCATTAAGGACTCATTCAAGACGTTATTCGTTCTAACAATGTTTCTCCAAAGATATAATTCCTTTCACTAATGCTACAACCATGACATTATTCTTGTATTTGGTAATCATACACCATATTCCCAAAAATTTAGTCTTGTGATACCAACTGATGCATTGAGTGGCTATATAACATTGAGGCCAACCCATCACTTCCTTTTCTCATATGCATTCACCATATGAAATATATGAAAAAAATACATTTCATAATTAACTTTTGAATATAAACATTCATATTAGAATAAAAATTTACAGAACATCAAATATTTCATAATATATCCAAATTGGATAACATTATTATAACTCATCTTGAGAAAAAAAATTGTATAGTCAAAAAATCATAATCAATATGCATGAGTAGTTATTTAACATCTGTATCGAAATAATAAATATCGGAATTTTGAATATTAACCAAATAAATAAATATATTAGAATTCTATATAATCATCCTCAAACTAAAATCATATAGAGAAAGCGTTATATCGTTAAGTCGTTAATTTCCACATTCAAGAAATGTATGAAATAAATGGTAACACACTACTATAAAATGATTGAAATATATAGTTTTTATAGAGTAATGTCATTTCAAGTAAATCCATGTATGTAAGAGGTGATGATTTAGAAATAAAAAGTTAGTGATAGATATATCAATGTTTAATCTCCCAAAATAGAATATGAAAAAAATTTAATTATTTATTGAAAACTACAATGGAAATAAATAATTTGGGAATAAGTGTAAAATGGAAGTTAAACGATAATAATTTTTTTAACACAGTGAAAAAATAAGATATTATCGATCACATAAGAAATAAAAATAAAAAAATATATGAAAACATAAAATTAAAATTATTTTAAAAATGATAAAAAAATAGATTCTTCATTATTTATAATTGTTGTCAAAAATAACATGGGATATAAGAAAAAACATTTTCCTTTAAAATTATAGAAAACTAGTTTAAATTTTATAAATTTATTTATTGACTACACTCAACAAAAAATAGATTAAAAATAATTTTTTAAAATATTAGAATGAAAATAAGGAGGCAAAATGATTTAAAACACAATTTGGTTTCCAATTATAACAGAGAGCATTATTAGGAATGAAAAATATAGACAAGGAAGGGAAACTGTCATTAAAGATGGTGAAATTTTTAATAAAAATCAGGTAAATTTTTGGGAGAATAGTTTCATCTAGATAAAATATTTGGAATAAAATTTTATTATACCTACATAGGAATATTATGTACTATTAATTAAAATATTATAGTGAAAAAACAAATCTTGGAGAGATATGTTCAAGAATAATCATTATAACTCAATAAAGGGATTTAGGTTAACAAAAATTCATATAAAGTGGTAACATAATAATCAAAGAACATAAGAGGGATACATTAAAATAGAAATTAATGATTCCTGATATGACATATATTCATTATACATGATGTAAATGGGGCAGCTAATACACCATTTAAGATAATTTATAGTGTATAATATCAAATATATCTCATGGATTTGAAAATGTGAAAAAGGAACCCTCACCTAATTACTACCTTCCAATAAAGCCCAAGAATATACTATATAATAATAATAATAATAATACTAGTAACCTATTTTAGAACCATATAAAAATCTATAACCTTTTATAAACGTCATTTATAATTATTATCTATATGTATATTTCTATGTTGTTTTTTATTTTCCATGTTGAGTGTGAGAAATCATAATCATTTTAAACTTTTTTCACAATAGCCATTTTTCAATTCATTATTCTACCAAAGGTAACAATTTCAGAATTACGTAGTATATTTGATGTTTTATTATATTAGTTATAATTTCATTCAATAATTTTTTCAGTCATTGTTCATAAATATGATATTGGTGACAAGTTTGTTTCGCATATCATTATCAAACAAAAAATGGAATATTAATTAATTAGTTAAACATTAATTTTAACATTTTAGAATCAAAATAAATTCATTATTTACTTATTTGTTTCAAAAATCATTATTAATTAATTTCTTATATTCCACCATGAGATTATTTTCATGTATTGTTCTAGAAGGTGGTTAGACTGACCCAAACATGAACACACCCTAATAAAACGATTATTAATATTATAAAAGGGGATTATTTTGAAAGAATATAATTATTAGAAAAAGAAAATGATATTATTTAAATATTTGTAGGTAGTGAATTATTATTTTTATTTTTTAATAAATAGTAAATAAAGTGTATGAAAAATGTGATATGTTCCTTTATGGATGTTGTAGTCCGTACATCACATGGTAGATGTTTTCATTTCTTGAAGAATGAGAAATAAATATATTGTATTTTAATTTATCTCTTTGTAATCAAAATTATAGTACATATTTAAAATTTATTCTTCAATTTCTCACTTATAATCAGTTAACATATGAGGTCATAGAAAATAGAATTTGTCGCTTCATGGAGAAAGTGGTCAGCACAATTTATGAATGATAGTTTGGTAGTTCTTAATAGAGGATGGGAATAGTATATAATATTTATCTCATTAGAATAATAATAATAATAAAATAAATCATTATAACTAAATTATAAATTTTTATTTTATAAAGTAAGAAAGAAAAGATAATATTGTATGAAAAAATATACTCACATTGAGTTATTTGGATTTCTCATGGGGGAATACTTTGAAATTGAGTTGTTATGATGACCACACATGACTATAGAATCAAGGAAAATGAATAGAATTATAAATGAATAATAATAATAATATATTTGATGGAAATAATAATTCTATGAGTTTTCTTAAAGTGGTGTTGAGACAGACCTTTTATAGGTGTTGAGAATGTGATTTTTGTAAATATTTTTACCTAAAATAATGGGATCACATGCATCATAAGTAAATAACACTCCAAAATTAAAAATAATGGAGTTTTGGATAATATATGATCAAAAATACCTCAAATATTCATTTTCGCAATTGTTTAAATTATTTTTAACACCATCTAATCGTAGAATTTTCACACTTTATTATTCTTTATTTTACTAAGGTAAGTATTTTTTTCCCCAAGTGATTTACATTCAATAAAAATTGTTAAAATATCACTTATTAAATCATCTGGACCAATAAATTCTAAATATTTAATGATTGTTAAGATAAAATAACTATGTGTAATAAAAATTAATTTAAAAATATCAAATGAAATTTGTAAAAAACATTTTTTTAAATAATTGTTTAAACGTAAAATGAATTTGTTGGATAAAGTTTTCAATATCTTATATAATCCTTATCTAAATAGTTCTCTTATATGAAAATAAACATCAACTGTATTTTATAGAAATATAAACAAAAAATTTATTCAAATATTTTTAAATGAAATTAAAAGCCTAAAATAGTTTCTTTTATTGTGTAATATTATTTTATGGATAAAATGTTAATATTATGAATGGTTTTTAAATTTATACATTTTTACTCTCTAAAAAAAGTCTTTCATCAATAAAAATGTTTAATAAACTTCTCTATCATTTTTATGTAGTAATAATTACATTATATTTTTAGTTTTGGTAAAAATAATATTTTTCAATGTTCACCTAAAATCATAATATTTTTAAACAATCTAAAAAATTCTCCCTAAAAAAATATTTTTAGGGTTTATTTAAAAATATTTTTTATTTTTTATAATTGAAGTTATATGTTTAATAATTTTTTCAATTACAAGTATAAAATATTTTTATAGAAACATAAACATTTTTTTCGTTAAATATAAAACTGTGAAATATATAATTTACATGTGATAAATAACTTATTACATTAATAATTTCCTGGTTATATCATCCTTATTTTGAGTTACATAGCCCCTCAATATAACTGAGAAAGATATAATATAAGGTAAGATCTTGTTTCACATGAGGAAGGGGATTCTGCTAGCATAGTTGTCATGGAAATAACTAGGAGCTAGAATCTCTCTCACATATGATTTACCTCATTCCATAATTTTTCTTGATCGAATTGTGTTTGATTTTTGGAAATACCAATGGAATATTCTTCCTTCCAAATCTCAATCAAATGAGCCTCAAAAGGGAGAGTTTTCTACCTAATTTCATTTCATTCCTTGCTCATCATAGGATTAAAAATTTAGTTACTTCCTTTTGTACCTACTAATTTAAAATCTATATTATTTTGGTCAATTCTTTTTAATATGTCATAATTTCATTTTCAATAATTGTTTCTTGTAGAAAATTCTTTTAACATAATATTTATATAAGTAAAACACATAGTGGAAAATTTTATTGTTATATTCTTTCCCTTAAAATAAATTATATTCTCACAACATTAATTATCACTTAATAATAAAAATATTCAATGGTATCGAAAATAAATATATAACTCCAGATATATTTTTAAATGAGGATCCTAAATTAATATCTTAGATTTTATTTGGAAATTTTTTTTTCACTTATTCTAATAAAATGATTTATTTTTTCCATTACAAATTTTTTATCTATACCCTCTTTTTCTACACATTAAGCATCTTCAAATTTTATTACGAAATTTTTCTAAGTGCTTCTTTACAAATTTTTGACATGTTTAAAATTGAGAATTCTTCCTTTCATCATACTTTTAATCTGAAATTGATTAAGACTACATCACTATATTCTTATTCTTGTTTGGTAATTTAACAATGTTCACTTTGTTATTCATAATTCTTGATAGCTTGTTTTGAATAATGGAAATGTTTATCACTTTATATTTTATCAGAATAGGTTGCTCATTGGGACAATCTCTACATTATTTATTGAATCAATTGTTAAATTGATTATTTCAGGAATCAAACATTACTAAAATAAATAATTATATAACATGAGTGATGAACACCAAAAAATAATTATTGTAAGATAATTCCATGGAAAATTCAACCTCAAATTCTCTATGTCCTTGAAATTGTTACATTTTCCATCAGTTCTACCTAAGTCACCCTTAGTTCAATATATGTTTATTTAGGTCATTTTATTTCATATTTGTTAATCTAATTACTTAATAAATTCATCGTAATTACATATAATTATATTGTGATGAAACAAATAATATATCATAAGAGTGTCTTTCCATTTGTGCAGTATTCGGCACACTCATTGTGAAAATGAGTGGAAATTGAGTTACTAATAAAATAGAATTTTTCATGGTGATTACCTTTAGGTTAATCCTTGTTATATACACATATATGTTCTTATATCCACATAAGGATTTAATTTCATGTATAACTACATAGTATTTACTTTACAAAAATATCATAATGTTATCATATACATAAAAATACTTTTTAGACTTAGCAATAGGGTTATCATTACATTTCTCTAATCCTATTTCCTAAAATATTCAATATTTCCTCAACTATAATATATTTTTATATATACCTTTGAAATTAAGATCAAAAATTGTTTTTATACCCTTAAATTATACTCAACTAAAATATTAACGTCTAAAGTTATATAGACCCTCCTTTGATACAAAATTGTGGTTCCCTAAGATGCATACTTCTAGATACAATTATTATAAGAACCCTCACTACATAGAAGCTTTGAAATGAATTGTATAAACCTTATTTTAACCATCAATAATTACAATATAACCAGTAAATATTTAGTCAAATAAATTCAAATGACCTTTTTTATATATAATATTAAATAGTTCAGAAATTATTTTAGCTAAAAATTCCCATGAATTTCCCATTAAATAGAGATTTTATCAACTATATAAGAAACTATGTGATCTATAATATGTCACCAAAATCTCATGAAAAAATATCCACACATGCTACTCTTATATACAAATCATGTTTTCTAATTTTCTTCATAACCAATGAAAATATAAATGTAATAAAGGTGAGTTTAAATAATCAGTAAAGGAAAATATATATTAGAATAATTAAATTCAAAAACATTGAATGACCAAAATGGTATAAAATTAATTATAATTAAATTACATATATCCATCCATTTGATCTCGAACCAAATCCATATTTAAAAATAAGAAAACACATTGAAATCAATAACTAATTTCATAGGGATGTAATTTATAATTCTTGACATCATGATATTTACATTCAAGACCTTAGAAAATATATTAATATTTCCATCAAGGTCACAGTCAAGGGATTATTCTTTCCTTCAAGGTCATAACCAAGATATCATTATTTAATTGGGTAGGTAAACAGCATATTCCTAAACCTTTTGTCTCTACATATCAATTGATTCATCTAGTAGCTATATAATATTTTCCCCACCCATCACTTTGTTAATTCCAAATAATAAACCATAATATAATTATGAATAAAAATACCATGCATAATCCATTGTAAAAGTGGGTTACCTAAACTCAATAAAATATTACTTTTCAATTACCATACCATTTTATAGAGTGAATTATACATGATTTTTTCTTACCATTGTAGTGTTTATATTTCTATATAAACTATTTAAATGGTAAATTCCATTGATATTTATCAAATCCAAATAATATAGAAGATCCCATGCTATAATGGGAACCTTGAGATACTATGAAATTGGTTATAAATTAATGTTTTATGGCCTAGATAAATTATTATGACTAGACATAGATGATTTATGACTATCATGAGTTTTAGGATCATTATATTTGACATGGAATCTCATGAAGCTCCCACAATGTGATATCTAGTAGGTGACATCAAGAGGATAAACCATCTAATATGAACACCACATGTTTTAGGTGTCATTGTTTGTTTATATATATGAACATGTGTTTTGGTGTCCTAACTTGAGACCATTATAAATATGTTCCATTAGATCATATACTTTGATGAAAGGGAAAAACCATGAAATTGGATATGTGTGGATGCATCTTGTGTTTGTTTCATCATCAGTGGCGTCACATTAGTCGAATGATAAAGATATAATTTTTCACTTTTGAGTTAAGGATGTTGTACAACAAGCCCAATTAATCTGCATGGATGTAACATCAATAAATATATTGTTATCGTAGAATTAGGAAAGTATTTCTAGTAATTTTATCAAATAATAAATATAGAAGAGGATGATGACCCTAGGTTGTGCCATTATGTATGAGATATTATGCGATAAATAGAATATATTACATAGTGTGTGATTGTAGTATGGTTTTCATTGTTATGACTATTCTATATTTCTTTAGGGGACTTAATGGGATTGGATATTCTTCTCCTCGTTTGTTAATAGTATACACTTTTATCGAGATAAGGGCTATACACAATAGTTTATTCAAGAATCTCTCATTTTCTAGTGAATATATTTATAGGAAATAGTGGTCCCCACCACAAGGACTTAGAGTTGTCCAAGATTTAGTGATCCAAAATGAATTAATAAATTACTTATTATTTATTAATGGAATAATTGGGTTGAGATTATTTATTAAATGTATTCATAAGTTATTCAGTGAATACATGAAAAATATTATACAAATAAATATTATTCGAGGTTCATTTAAATTTTTTAAGAATTATTACTTGAGTTAATGACTTAGGTTTATCATGTAATATGTTTCAAATATATTACAGGTATGTGTCAAAAATATAAATAAAATTTTTACAAAGTTATTTTATCATCGGGTTCCTTTCAATTCTTATCGATAGGGTTTTTATTTTTGAGGGTATGAAACCCTTTCCGGGTATTTGTGCCATACTCTATAAATATAGGAGAGAGAAACTCATTCAAAGTCTATTCATTCCTACAAATTGAGAACCAGTATATCCTATAGTATCTTACAAAGATAAATATTCATACTATGTTATCGATCAAAGTACAACATCAAGGATCGAATAAATGTAACATGGTGATCATCAAGACATCAATGGAATCATTAAATATCTATACTGGCACTCGTAATTTAATGATTCTAGGATATTATGATACTTCAATCATGTGTGGATGACCTAGAGGGGTTCAATGTCAATTTAATCAAGTAGTGATCTTGAACATCAAGTTATATTTTAACACATCACTGATTCGAACAAGGAAAACATTTGTCTAATTGTATTACTTATTAAATTTACACACAATTGTAGGATCGCTACCTGGGAAAAGATCATCAGAGAAGACAAAATTTTGTCACTTCTAGGATTAAAAAATTTAAATCCCTTACCCACTTGATTACATTATCTTTCTGATAATATTTATTATTTTTATAGGGATCAGATGAATTTTCCAATTTATGCAAATTAAATTTAAATTAAATTTATGTATATAGATCAAATTTAATCCAAATAGAATAGTCCATGCATTGATCGAATTTCAGAAGGTCAATTAATGGTCATCCAAAAATTGTAATATGGATATTTTTATAGGTATTGGGTTGTGAAAATTGAAACCTTTTTATATGTCTTCAAATTTAACTTGATCTCAATCCATATTGATAATTCTAGTCACCTTGAAAATCCATCCGAATTGTGGCCACTAATGAAATACTAACTTGTGGGATTAATTACCATATTTATTAAAATCTAAAATAATAATAATTTATTAATTTTTTCTAATCCTTATTCCTTTTATATTTTGGGGTTGTGGCTATATTTTTCTCTACATAAAAAACATATTAGTAGGCTTATGAAAATTGGGATGGTGGGTTGTTTTTCACAAGTACAAACAACCCACTTTTTATTAATATGAAAAAAGTGGGTTGAGACCGTGGATGATAAAAAATAAAGGTTTTTTAACAAGATTTTCATGAAATCATTTCTATTTAAAAAAACATTGATCAAGACTACACCCTTTTTATCACTGAGCATTGGGCTACCTTGACCTATTATTGGAACCCCACCATCCCTGAAACATGTGTTCTCGACATCCCATGTTCTTCCTAGACATTGGATATATGGTACCACGAACATAAAATCGCATAATCATGGACGGAGGATTCTGGAGACGACAAAATGGTTGTGGATGAATCTTTTCCCTCCCATGTTGAAATCTATCTCAAACATCATCCATTTAATTCAACCTTCCCCATGTGACCCCATAACTTCATGCCCCAAAGACCTTATGACCCCATGACCTTGGCCCAACTCTCCCATCCTTCATCCCACCACCGTCAAGCCCTTTCTGACCCATTGTTAAATGTTATATCTTTCATTCACCCTCCCGCATGCAAACTCGCATCCCCTCTCCCCCAACCCTACTCCCCCATCTTTCGTCCCACCACTATTAAAAACATATGGCCTTGTTGTGCCCCTTACTTGTGCTCTCATTCCTCCATTGATCACACCCAACCCTATCATGCTCTGTCGTTGATCTCTCCTACCTCCTTCGATCCCACCCACCACTGTCAACCTCTTTCGAGTCCTCCCGCCCCTATCAAGCTCCACCGTCGATCCCCTAGTCCACATTTTCTTATCATCAATTCAAAAGGATTGACATTGTTGATTTATTTTAATATTTATAGCTGTTTTTTCATTTTCTAATACTGCAGTTTTCTTTCATTCTGGTCAGTCTCTTGAATATATATGCCAAATGGTAATTTTAATTACTATGTGGGGGGAAAAGTCTAAATATAGAAAAAAAGACAATAGACAATTAATTTTATAAAATATGGTGCATGAAATAATTTTACATAGTTTATCAAATAAACTTTATAATAAATGCATTTTTCTATGAAATGTTAGTTGAGTGCCATATATATGATACATTCTTGGTGTTGATCTTATTCAAATCCTAAGCTAGCTCCATCATGTTACCCACTTCCACCACCTAAATAATTATATAATTCCAAGTGATATATAATTGTGTTTCATTGTGTATAAATATATTGATATCATTTTTCATTGTTACTCATATCTAGGATGTTGAGAAATACCCACAAAATCAAATGTTTAGTCATCTTTCTATATCACATGAGATGGTATAATCACATTTTGATGTTTTTTTACCTTTAATGATGCCTTATTTCATGTTTTTTTACTTCAAACTAATTCATTCTATTTCTTTATAGACATTTAAATATATATTGCTAACATAAAAATAAGTTTATGGTTTACTAAGGAAATTTGTGGAATCCATCCAAAGTTGTGGGCTCAAGAAAATATGTCCAAAACAAAAATGATCTAATTAGTACCTGGATTTTGGTAATGATTCAATTTGACTTTTTTGTTACTGTTTAGTAATTTTTAGGGAGTACTCAGTGTAAATTATGGTGTAAACTACCCATTGTGGGTTATGATCTTGGAGGTATACATCATTAGTAGGCTCAAGGACCATACCGTGTTCCATTACATGAAATATTTAGTTTGGTTTTGTAGAAATTCAATGCTCATGGACTATATTTTGTTCCTATATATTACAAATTAGGAATGAATTATTTTTATTGTTATTATTCTTCATTTTTTCAACTTATGTCCATCATGATATAACTTTTCATGATTTACTAATATCCATTCTATTTGAATTCCAAATGGAACTATTCATAGGAAATGGAATGATGTTTTGGTATGTTAAAAGAGGAAATGATACATAATTCTACCACTTTGTGGGTTGAATATGATATTTGATGGATATATGGTTGCAAAAAACAATTTACTATCTAATGAACATCAAGGGGTGTTAGTATGGTTTCTTTGGTATATGAAGAAAATTAAAAGACAAATATTCCCCTCATATTTTTTATTTTAACCCAACGATGTATTTTTCTTTAAAATTTTCCATTTCGAAAGTAACCAAATGGAATCTTATTATTTATTCATTCCATTAAATTCCATTAAATTCCATTCCACCTCACTCAAACTTCCCTTTATTTCATTTCACTCTATTTCATTTAAACCCATTCTATGGAAGTTTATGTTACAAACACAGAAATCATTTTGTTTCTTTACTATTTTATTATAGGAATCGATGTTATATAATTCATCATAATCCATTCAAGGGTTACTATTTAATTTTTAAAGGAGAAAAATATTCTAGAGGAACAATAATGAACAACAAGTGATGTGTTTCCTTTAATTTTTATAACTGTATTTTTAATGTTGTGCATTTATTTTTCATCACATTCCCTTCATTTTCCAATTTTAAATACATTACCTAAGACCAAAATATTGTGAAGTATTCTCCCTGTAACAATTAGGTTGTGATTCTAATACATGTGGTTATTGGTAGGATGTATGATACTCTTTTGCATCAATTTTTAGCTTTGGAGGGGTTATTTCAAAGGAAGGGGACACGGTTGAAGTTTTCTCCATCACTATGTATTTGTGGGATGATTTTTTTCAACTAATAGGATGTAATTAATCCATATCTAGTACACACACATGACATTAAAGTTTGCAAAATAAACATCAATCAAGAACCTAATATGTTCTATTAATCCGTATGTTATTTGTGGATGTGACCATACAGTTCAAATTTAACTCAATGGGTTCTCTAAATGATGATTAAATTTGATAGCCCATTGAATCAAATTTCATCCCCTATGTTTTCTCCTCCTTGTCCGTTGAACCTCATATACATGATGGAAATGTAATTTTTCTGATTAGAAATAAGAAATTGATTGGGGAAACAATTTTTTAGCATTCATGGAAATTATGTGATCAAATATATTAAATTGTATAAATTTATAATATTAAAAAAATAAATAAAACTTTTATCTAGTAAATAATGTACATTCCCTATCAATATTACATAAAATAATGGGAATTTATATTCTTAAAATTTATTTTCATGGTATGAATGGTCATTCCACCCAAATAAGGAAGTATTTCATTCTTTAAACAATGGAACAATATTTTCATTATCCTCATCACCAAACTTTATTTTCTTATTATTCCTTCACCAATTTTTTTCTCATGTAATTTATTGTTTTGAAATATATTATTTGTTAATATTTTCAGGGAGATAACATTCATGTTGATTTATCCATAAAAAAAGATGAGTAAAATTTGAACAGTCATGTATATGAGTGGAATTACTACATAACCCAAGGTTGTGATGATTTTTAATGAAAGAATTAATATTTTATAGTTGGTCTGAAAGATCACCTGAAGAGTGTGAAAGAAGTTGTAAGATCCTCCAATTTCATGTTTCAGGCATACAAAAAACATATCTGATCATTTAATTGATTTCTATAGTCATACATTTATTTATTTTCATTTCTTCATTTCTTCTTGTGTACATATAGAGAAAACTATGGGCTCGTCAGGGGCTCCATACACACCAGTAACATCTTATGGAAATTATGTTTCCTCATTGTGTATGATGAAGTTGTCTTTATTTGATGATTTCTGCAAAAACCACACAAACAAACTAACTTTGAAAAACTGATTGTTCTATTTACTATATTAACTCTTGATATTATTTATACACCATATAAAGCTCTTGTAAATGCATCTAAATAATTTTAAAATTAACCCAATGTTCATGAACAATTTGTGTGAGTTGATATATTGGAAAATGATTCTCCTTGTATTTTTTTACATTTCATGTTTTTCCAAGATTCTTATTTTATAGGGATGAAAAGGGCACCCCTTCCACTTCTGATGAAATAGAAAAGAAGTAAGGAATCATGTGTTGTATTTATTTTCTTGCATTTTTGGAATTTTCTTAATTTTTGTATGTGGAGGTTGAGATTTTCCCTAACCTTAAACTACTACATATTATGGAAAATCCAATCTGAATAAGAAAGAGATTACAGAATTGAAAAGAAATGTAAATCTTTGTTAGAGGCCGTAATTCAGGTTCATGGGCTTGGTTTGTGGCGGGATGAACTTTCTATAAACCCATTTATGATTAAACGTAACTCAAATCTATTATTAATTAATTTTTCCTTACATAAATAAATGTTTTTAATGCATAATATTGGATTTGGGTGACTATGTGTGATTAAATGTAATATTTCGGGTTTTAGGATTGAATTGATTATCTTGAAAACCCATTTAAATTCAATCATTTTTAGATCCATTTAATTAAATTGGTTGATCTGAACCCATATATTTATAAAGGGGTCCATTACAACTCATCTCTCCAACTTGTTTAACATATAATATATAAATTAATATATCATATAAATAGATTATAGGGGTATATGATTGTCAAGCAGAATATGATCTGAATAATAATCATATTCTATATTACACAACCTTATTATATTCTAAATCCATTTATGATTGAACTAAACTTGTTGAACTTTTGTTGTGTTCTAAAGGGTTCAATATTATCATCTCTACATTTGATGCCAATTATTCTGTTATGAATAAATATGAGTACACTGATATCAAAAAATATAAAATGATACATCATGATTATCCTAAGCATTTACATGAGTTTTATTATGCTAATAAGGTATCATTGGGAGTTTAGACATTGTTAGCATTTATTAGATCACATAGGATATAGTTAACACTGGGGGTGAACCAGTGTTGATAGATTTTTTCATCCAAATCCCAAATGCTCTCATGATTATTCATTATTTATTTATTCTCATATAATGGAAGAAAAATAAAAACAACAGAGTACATTTTTTAATGTTGAGTAGGAGAATATGCAATGTCAATCAAATATGCGGTCTATCCTGAATGACCGAATATGTGCTTTTTAATGTTTCTCCACCTGTTAAAATTAATATGGGTTTAAAAACAAAATAAAAAACCAATGAATGTAGTGAAATAAGATGATAATAATTGTATAGTGAATTGTGAAATAGTTTTGCAGACTGTATATCAATCAGAGTTGTCATTTGTCTAGGGTGATGTAAAACAAACATTAGTGTCATAAAACACCAAAACATCAATTTAACATTTATATATATATATAAAATGGACATAGAATAACTAAAATACTAGGAAACTGATCTTATTATTATTATTATTTATGTGTATGTAAATTATAGAACAATCAGACATGTGGTTTGCCCGGAACTACTGAATATGTAGTTTTTAAAGGTTCTACAATATTTTAAAAGAATAGTTTGGGAGTGAAAACCATCCAAAAGACCTCTAAATGTGGTCAAATAAGACGACAAGTAGAGTAACATGAATTTTGAAATGTCTTAGAAGATGGAATGTCAATCAGAGAAATGATTTTCCCTGGATGAACGAAAATGAAAATTTATTGTCATAAGACACCAAAATGTGCATTTAATTGTAAAACACATAGAAAATGATCTTAGAATGACCTAAAATCATAGGAAACCTATTTTATTATTATTTATTATGCATACAAGTAGGAAAAATTTCAATCAAATGTGAAGTCTACCCAGAAAAAAGAAATATAATGTTTCTTCATGCATGACACTGTTTAAAAACATGTGATACGCCAAAACCCACCAAACAACCCCTAAATGTTGTAAATATCAAACGAAAAAAACTATGGAGTGAATTGTGAAATTTTAAATTACATATTATGTCAATTAAAATATTCATTTTTCATGGATGATGGAAAATGATGTTTTAGTGTCCCAAAACACCAAAACATGTGTTTAATGTTCTGCTGTATTAAAAAAGATCATATATTTACTTGAAATCACAATAAAACCATGTTATTATTATTCTTGATGTGTCTAAGAAAATTATATATCCATATTATGTGTGGTATTACTAGAACTATAAAATATGTAGGTTTTAAAGGTTTGATACCCTTTAAATTGGTGTGTTTAGGGGTCAAAATCAACCAACATCCTCTGAATGCGTTGGAATCAGACGAAAACAACCATATGGTGAATTCTGAAATGACTGAGTTGACATAACATGAATCAGATATAACATTTTCCTACAATTACTAAAAATGACCTTTTTTTCTTCACAAGAAACTAAAATGCACGTTTAATGGTAAAATATAAAGACGGCTGCCATAGAAAGACTTGAAAACATAAGAAAAGAGTAATATTATTATTTGTGATGTATACTATTAGAAAAAAAATTAATCACATGTGTGGCCTGCTGGAAGGAATAAATATGTTGTTTTATAGTTTTGACACCCTTTAAAATACAACTGGGGTGAAAACCAACAATCTGACCACCAAATACTATGAAATAAGACAACAACAACCATAGTGTGAATTATGAAATAGTAAAGTAGATAGTATATCAATCTGAAAGGTCGTTTGTCTTGGATTACAAAAAACACAGTTTTGGTGACATAAAACACCAATACATGTGGTTAACGATCAAATATATATATAATGACCTTATAATGACATGAAATCATTGGATAACAGTGTTTTTATTATTCTAGATGTGTATGAGTAGATGAGATGTCAATCAGTCATGTGGTCTTTCCCAAACTACTGAATATGTTGTTCTTAATGGTTTGAAGTCCTTAAAGAAGATGTGTCTGGATGTCAGAACCATTCAAACGATCTCCGAATGTGGTGAAATGAGAGTAAAATAACCACATAGTGAATTGTGAAATGGTCGAGCTGATTGAATGTCAATTCGAGATTCCATTGGCATGCGATGGTAGAAAAAATCATTGTTAGTGTCATTAAACACCAAAATGTGTGCCTAATAGAAATTTAAATGTTAAATGACCTCAAAATGACATAAAAATAGAAATCTATCTATTTATTATTCATGTTTTGTTAAGAATAGAATAAATGTCAATCGAACTTGCGGTCTTCCCGGAAAGACCGAATATGCAGTTTTAAAGGTCCAACGCCATTTAAAAAGTTGTGTCTGGGGGTAAAAACTAACCAAAAGCATTAAAATATGGAGGATTTATATTAAAACCACCATAGATATAATTTTGAAAAATTCAAGTAGACAGAATTTCAATCAGAGATGTTGTTTTCTAGGGATGACTGAAAATGCACTAGTAATTTCATAAAACACCAAAACTTGCATTTTACGGTCAATTCAATATTGAATGAACTAAAAATGTCCATAAATCATATGAATACCATCTTATTATTATTAATGTTGTGTATGAGTAGAAGAAAAATAAATTGGACATGTGGTCTGTCTAGTCTGTCCAAATATGCTATTTTTAAATTTTTGACACCCTTTAAAGCATCTAGGAGGGTCAAAACCAACTGAATGACCCACGAAGGTGGGGAAATCAGACGACTACAACCATAGAGTGAATTTTGAAATTTTCTAGCTGAAATTACATCAATTAGAGATTCCATTTGTCTGAGATGATGAAAAAAACACTTTTAGTGTCATAAAAAACCTAAACATGCATTTAAAAGTATAATATATAAATAATGACCTCAGAATGACTTTAAATCATATGAAAACCACCTTATTATTAGTTTTAATGTGTACAAGTATATGACACATCAATTGAACATGTGGTCTTATTGGAAATACCGAAAATACGGGTTTTAAAGGTTTGACATCCTTTTAAAAGGTGCATCTATGGGGGCTTAAAAACAACTAAATGACCACCTAATGAGTTGAAATGATACTACAAGAACCATAGTGTAAATTTTGAAATTATCAAGTATATAGAATGTAAATTAGAGATGATGTTCTCCTAGGATGATCGAAAAATTACTTTTAGTGTCATAAAACACCAAAATGTGCATTTAACATTCAATTCAATATCAAATAATGTCAGAATTACAATAAATTTTAAGAATAATATCTTATTATTACTCCTGTTTTGTACGCGAAAACTGAATTTCAATAGGGCATGAGGTATTTTTGAAAAGGTCTAGTATACGGTATTTAAAGGTTTGACTCTATTTAATATCATGTTGTTGGGGGGTCAAAACCTGGTGAATGACCACCAAATGAAGTGGAATCAGATGACAAAAATCATATAGTAAAGTGTGAAATGCTCGAGTAGACAGTTTATCAATCAAACATGTTGTTTGTTCATGATGATGAAAACACATCTTTAGTGTCATAAAACACCAAAACATGTGTTTAATGCTCAATTATATAGAAAATGACCTCATAATGACTTGAAGTCAACGAGAAGTGATATTTTTTTTCTTAATGTGTAAGAGTAGAGGAAAAGATTGTAAAAAATGGGGTCTACCTGGAACTATAGAATGTGTCGTTTTTATTGGTTTGGTGTCCTTTAAAAAGATGTGTCCAGGGGTCAAAACCAACCGAAGGACCTACAAATGTGTGTGAAATGAGACAAAAACATCCATAGAGTGAATTTTTAAAGGGTTTTGTAGACAGAATGTCCATTTGAGATGTTATTGGCCTAGGATGACCGAAATCTCACTTTTAGGGTCACCAAACACAAAAATGTGCATTTAATAGTCAATTCAAAATTAAATGATCTTAGAATGACTTGAAAAATAGTAATTATGTCTTATTATTATTCATTTTGTGTACGAGTAGATGGAATGTCTATCAAATGTGTGGTGTTCCCAGAAAGACAGAATAAATGGTTTTCAATGGTTTCATGCCCTTTCAAAGCATGCGAGGGTCAAAACGAACTGAACAATGACCAAATGTGGTGTAATAAGACAATAAAAACCATGTATTTAATTTAAAAACGATGGAGTAGATGGTACATAAATCAAACATTTCATCTGTCCAAGATGACAAAACCCGCACATTTAGTGTCATAAAACACCAAAACTGCATTTAATGGTAAAATATTTAGAAAACAACCATAGGATTACATGAAATCCTAGGACAACCATCTTATTATTATTAATTATGTGTACAAGAATATTATACTTTTTTGGATGTGTGTTCTAACCATAACTACCAAATATGAAATTTTTAAAGGATTGACACTCTTTAAAAATGTGTGTTTGGGGGTCAAACCCAACCAAATTACATCTGAATGTAATGAAATGAGAATACAACAATGATAGAGTTAATTGTGAAATTGTCTAAAATATTGAATGACTATCTATGGTGTCATTTTTTTAATTGAAATATTTTATTTCATTACAATTATTAATTGGGATATTTTTTTCTACACTAATTATTTTTTGAAATTCTGTCCTTCAATTTTATTCCATGATGAGTGAGAAACTAAGAAGATGATGATACAAAGGGATTTATTTGCACTTGGTTTTTGGTATTTTGGAAATATGTTTCTTTATTTCTGAAATATAGTTGTTTTTAGTGTTTTTGTGTTTTTTTTTGAAAACATATTAAAAAAACCTATAGTAGCCAATATATGGAGGTCACTATATTTCATTTCTCGCTGGCCTATAGCTATTGTCATATGGTGGCTTCTATAGATAACCCAAAAGTAGGATATAGGGACAATAAAATGGCGGTTTCATTTGGCAATCCTTATCTTATCTATAACATATTCCAAATGGAAAATTATATAGACAATAGTGATGGGCCAAAAGTGTTTATCATTTTGAGGATTCTAGAAAGTAGCTATAGTCCTTAAATGATGGAATTTGGTGGACAACATAGGCCTTTTTCTACAAGTGTAGCCATTTTCAACCATATTCATTCCATATTACTCTCCCTTTTAACCCCATGTCGACATTGTGGCTTATTTCCAATGGACATCCCCTTATAAGATAGAAACCACCACCACCCGTATATTAGTACTACCTTATCCAACCCAATATAATCCCATCACCACTGAGAATTCTTTCATCATCACCCGCATGTAAACCACCACCCGAGCATGATCTGACCTGTCCCTTTGCACTATGTTCTCCCACAGATGACTATACAATGTTTTCTAGGTGATTGTGTAACATCCCAGGTAAATAAAGAATAAATAATTTTCATATTTATTAATATTTACGAATTAAATATTAATTTTACTTTAAAGGGGTTTCTACGTTCGATAGCGTACCCGATACGCAACAAAGAGTTTCATTGAAATCTTACATTGCACACTAGTAATAAAATAATATTATTTTAAATGGTAGTTAACACATAGCTATTGTATTGGCGGGAATGGATATAAATAACTAAAATATGATTATATATGTTTTTTAAATGTTTTTACAATTATCAAATAATATATAAGGGCTTAAAATACAGAAAGAATTCAATTTTAGGCATATATACCCAAATTTTCACTAAAGGTTCACTTATCGCCTTCTGATGGTGAACCGTCATTAAATATAGTTTTTGTCACTCATATACATTCTTTTAGACAAAATAAAATTCTTATTTATAATCAGGACATCATAATTTACTTTGTGTAAATTTTTGGTATTTTCCCGATGAAGTTCATTTTTTTAATGAATTGTGAAAAATGTTGTATTTTAATTCAAATCCTCTTTTTAATATAACATATTAATATGATTAGATTAAATTTTTAATTGGTTTTAAAGTAAAATTAGAATATATTTTTACCATTTAATCCAATAGTGGTCTTTGGAATTAATTTCACTTTGAAATTGGACTTTAACTAGTGTCAATCTTTTGATACTTATTGTTTCATAAAAACATGCTATTTGTTTTGACAACGGGAATTAATTATTTAATTAATTAATGCAAATTATATGTTTTTAATTTTGTAAAATATACATCATTTTTGAATTCGTAATATCAAATATAGCTTCGGGTGATGTTTTGGTATTTTTATGAAAAACATCAATTTTTGATGAATAGTGAAACCACTAAGTGGTACTTAAGAAAACTGATTTTTTGTTTAAATGAAATTTTACCAGCTTGGTGTTTTGATTTTCCAAAATCCTACATACATTTATGTCATTAAGAAGTAAAATGTGGTTCAATGGGATTAAAATAATTTTTTTCATGAATAGTAACTTTTAAGTTTTTAATCGCGATTAGAGGTAATTACTGTAATTTAAGGTAAGAATAATGTTTTAGTAATATGAAATGAACTTGACACATGTACTAACCTTATTTTATTTTTCCTTCCCGACCAATACAATTCATGAGTCAACTCGGGGACCCCATGGAGCCACATTGGAAGGAAAATGACATTAATATCATTTTATTTAACGTTAAAGTAAAAATGTCACAAACATGAGTTGTTTTACTAAAACAATATTTAAGTGAGGTAATAAAAGTCATATTTTTTACTATAAATATTCATTAGAAATATAAAACTATTTCCTATATCATGATATTTGTTTTAAAATTTTTAGACACTAAATAAATTAAATTATTTATGACACCATGATGATGCAACTATTTATCTCATTAATGAACGATTTAAATAAAATTCCAAGAAAATGTAAAATCTAAGACATACACTTGTCAAAGACCTATTGGATGAGTATATTTTGAACTCTTAAAACCTTATCCTCTATATATATAATTTGGTGACTTTTTAAATCCGAAAATCATTTTATAATAATGTAACCTTTTATAACTTTCCATGAGTGCCCCTCCTCTCCTCTTATAAAAGGCCGCCACCTCTACCTCCATACTCACACCTCTCAAGCCTTTGTCTCGAACAAACTCTGCCCATTTTGTCTCTCCACATCCCTCTCTTACTCCCAGAAGCCTCGTGTTGGGAATAATTCATCCCAAAGAAGCCTTTGAGCTCAAATCAAATACAGTTACCTGTTTTAAAGGTAGTGTTTTCTCTTGCGTTCTTATGTTTTATTTTGATTCTCCAACCCTCTAAACTCATTTTATTCATTTATTTTGTTACAACACCAGTATAATCAATATACTAGGATGTTGTTATAATAAGTATTCAAGATACACTTACACACACCTACATCTAATGGTTAAAGAACCTACTGTTTCTGTGGATGGCGAATTTCTGCCTCACAAAATGATGATTGTTCAATATTCTTCTAACACCTTCAAAGGTGGCCAATAATATGTCAATATATTTATATATGATATATAATATGTTTATTTTCTCCTTACGCTTCTGGGTTTTTAATTTATGGAATACCTCTATGGCATCCTTTATGGGTATACGCGATATCTTCATTTTAGGAAGTGTGGACTACCGCCCCCTCAAAGTGATTTGATTCGTTAATGCCATATGTGGGATGTATAAAGGATGCGTTCAAAGTTATTATATATGATTTTATACTGGAAATATAATATAAATTTATAACATTATTATTTCCTTCCATAAAAGTATGAGATAGATATGAAAGTAGCATTCATGCATACGTACGACTTACCGTCTCCATGAACGGTGCATTTCATATCTTATCGCAAATGTAATGTACTATTATAGGTACATATATATACTGGATATATATGATGTATGTTACATCTAAATGATTTATATAATTCTGGAATTAAAATATACATACCTCTCATTGAGTTTTAATTCCATTAATATGACATAGAAATTAAAGTAGCGTTCATGCATACGTATGGCTTACTGTCTCCATGAACGGCGTATTTCATTTCTTACCTCTAAATGATTATGTAATATTATAAGTAAATGTATATTCCGGATATATATTATATAAATGATATCTATAACATGAATATCATTCTGGATATAATTAACCTTTGACCACACGAACAACATGTAATTGTAAGAAGTCCACTTTCGACATAAGAACTAAATATCGACAAAAGAATCATTATTAACTTGAATGATTACATAATTTTTATAACATGGTAACAAGTTATATAAAAGTATTAATGAACTTGAAAAAGGTTCTTAAGAAAGTATAAATTAACTCAATTTTATTATTCCGGAGATTAAAGAGCAATCGAGTCACGTCGGACATAAGGTAAGGGACTTCATCTCAATCTCCTTTCATTGAGGAATAATTTGTTTTATACACAACATTATTTTATACGGTGTATAAAACCCTTTGACTTTTACTTTTATACAAAAGGAATCTTTTTCTACAAAGCGTTTTACTAGACTACAAAAAGGAATGTTTCTTTTAACGTATGCGGTGACAACGACCTTTTCCGCCACTGTGAGTATTATGTAGTCATTCACTTCCTGAACAAGACATAATGTTTTTTACAATAAAATAAATACCATATACACTTTTATGTATTTTTTTTATTGAAAATGATTTTTATAATGGAATTTTTATGTCAATATATTTAAGTGTTATATTGGGATCAATGTGTGGAAATGTTTTATTTCCATTATATTTGTTGTATGTCTTATGATTTTATAATGGTACTTGGACATTTGACGGGTGGTTACGTGATAAACCATATGATGGGTGGTGCCATGAATACCAGGACAGGAGGTTACGTTATAACCTCCAATGCATTGGGTATGGAAGTCAGCCGTATGGCTATTCCATTAATTGATATGTGTGGAAGTCGACAGTATGGTTATTCCATTTAAGTATGTTTATGTCCCAAGTTAACTTTATATGTTATGTGTTATTTAGATGGGATTTTTGGTAATCTTTTGGTTACAAAAGGATAAGTATTGATCTTTTATTCAGTGAAGAGTTTTTACAACTTCATAAATCTGAAAAGTGTTACTTTGATAAAGTATACATGGTTTACTTGTTGTTTTGAAAAACTAACAGTTTTCATTCTTTGTGTTTCCCTTACTGTGCTTTTTATGCTCACCCCAAGTTTTTTTGAAATGTTTTTCACATTACTTAATGTGGAGTAGTGTCAATGATTGGATCAAGGTAATGTCATGCTATATAAAACATGGAAATAGACATGATTCTTTTTAAGAGTTTTTATTTTATGGAAACTTAGTAGAAGTGTCTACATTGTAATATTTTGAAATGTAATAGTTAAGATCTAATTCTCTAAAACTATAAACCTGAAAATATCCTCAATTTAAATTATTCATTTAATTCAATTTTAAGTAAGGTTTAAGGTCGGGGCCTTATAGTTGTTATCATAGGTCAGTTTAGATAACTTTAGGAGTTAGAATTCTATTAAATGAATATCCAATTTTTTTATGGCCAAATTGAAATGATATAGAATTTACATATTACCATTTTTCTTCGACAAATATATGTCTGTGTTAAGAATTATTTATCATAATGGAAATAGAGAAGCTTTTTTGGGAAGGCATACAGAGTTGAATGACTTTCCGAATCAGCAACTAGAGATGGTAGGAATCAGAATTGTGCAGTTTGTTGCAGTTATGGCTCAGTTGACTCCGGTGAAAATGTTGGTTGTGTTTATTGATGATATTTTGGTGTTTTCTAAAATTAAATAGGAGCATCAATTTCATTTAAGGGTTATCTTGCAAACCATAAAAGAAAATAAATTGTATGGGAAATTCAGCAACTGTGAGTTTTGGTTTCACCAAATTTCTTTCCTTGGTCATATTGTTTCTAAAGATGGGATAACTGTTGATCTTGGAAAAACAAAGGTTGTGGAAGAATGGCCAAGACCCATAAATGTAACTGAGATTCGTAGCTTCCTTGGTTTGGTAGGATATTACTGAAGGTTTGTTAGAAATTTTTCACGATTATCTAGTCTAATGACTAAGCTAACTCGGAAGGCTGTTAAGTTTATCTGGACAAAAGAATGTGATGATTGTTTTCAGGAGTTGAAAAAAAGATTGGTGAATGCTCCACTTTTAGAACTTCCTTCCAGGAATGGTGAGTTTGTTATCTACAGTGATGGTTCATTGAAAGGACTTGTTTGTGTCCTTATGCAGAATGATCATGTAAATGCATATGCTTCACGTCAGTTGAAGACTCATGAGGTAAATTACCCTACACATGACTTGGAATTAGCTGCTATTGTTTTTGCTAAAAAAATTGGAGGCATCATTTGTATGGAGTAATGTATGAAATATATACTGATCAGAAAAGATTAAAGTATATATTCACTCAGAAATAATTGAACATGAGACAGAGGAGATGGCTTCAATTAATCAAGGATTATGATTGTACAATTCATTACCATCCAGGAAAAGCAAATAAAGTGGATGATTCTTTGAGTCGTAAAATTAATTATTCATTAACCATGCTACGTTTGGAACGAGGTCCTTTGGTTTTTGAATTGATGAACTTTGTCATAGAAGTTGTTGGTGCTAGATGTTTTTCTGTTTTGTTTCAGCTATCAGTGACATCATCTCTATCAGACGGAATTAAGAAAGCACAGAAGCAAGACATTGAGTTTCAAAAAAAGGTAGAGTTGGTTCATAAGGGTATGTATCCTGAGATTAACATTGAGAATGATTGTGTTTTTAGGTTTGGGAAGAGATTATGTGTGCCTCGTGATTCACAGTTGAAAAATGAGTTGTTATTTGTGGCTTATAGTTCCTCGTTTTTAGTTCATCCTGGTAGTACTAAGATGTGCAGAGATCTGCTGGAGTATTACTGGTGGGATGGAATGAAAAGAGATATTGATCATTTTACTGTAAAGTGTTTGACTTGTCATCAGGTTAAAGTAGAGTGGCAGTTTCTGAAAGGGATGATTCAGCCTTTACCAGTGCTAGAGTGAAATGGGAAAACATAACCATGGACTTTGTTGTGGGATTACCGAGGACATCTTGAGGTAATAATGAAATCTGGGTTATTGTTGATCAATTGACTAAATATTCTCATTTACTTCCTATTCGATATACATTGTCTCTAGATCAACTTTCTTGGTTGTATCTTAAAGAGATAGTCAGGTTTCATGGAGTTCCACTCTCCATTGTATCTGATCGTGATCCCAATCAGATGGGAAGTCAGAGCAAACAATTCAGACCTTGGATGATATGCTACGAGCTTGTTTGATGGATTATCAGGGATGTTGGGACCAACATCAATGAGTTTTCTTATAATAACAGTTTTCATTCCAGTATACAGATGGAACCATTTGAGGCATTATATGGGAAGCAGTGTCAAACACCATCTTTTTTTGGGTGCAGTAGGTGAGAGGAAGTTGATGGGACAAGAATTGGTAGAAGAGATGGTAGAAAATGTTCAGTTGATTCGGAAGCACATGAGAACGGTTCAGAGCAGACATAAAAGTTTTGCGGATAACCAGAGGAAGGATCTATCTTTCGAGGTAGGTGATCATGTTTTTCTCAAAGTTTCACCATGGAAAAGTGTGATGCGATTTGGTAAGAAATGAAAGCTGAGTCCAAGGTTCGTTGGACCATATGAAATTCTGGAGAAAGTTGGATCAGTTGCTTACCGAGTGGCTTTACCTCTGAGTTTATCTCAGGTACACAATGTTTTTCATGTTTCGATGTTGATAAAGTATATGCCAGATCTGTCTCATGTTTTGAGCCCAGAGGTAGTTCAGTTGGAAGAGAATCTCTCTTATGAAGAAAAACCAGTCCAGATACTTTATCGTAGAGTGAAATTGTTGCGGAATAAGGTAATTCACCAGGTAAAGGTTTTTTGAAAAAACCATATGGTTGAAGAGGCAACGTGGGAATCTGAAAATGCTATGAGGGATAAATACCCCCACTTATTTTGATAAGTGAATATAATTGTCAGGACGCAATTCCAAAAAGGGGGGAAGTATGTAACATCCCAGGTAAATAAAGAATAAATCATTTTCATATTTATTAATATTTACGAATTAAATATTAATTTTACTTTAAAGGGGTTTCTATGTTCGATAGTATACCCGATATGCAACAAAGAGTTTAATTGAAATCTTACGTTGCACACTAGTAATAAAATAATATTATTTTAAATGGTAGTTAAAACATAGTTGTTGTGTTGGAGGGAATGGATATAAATAACTAAAATATGTCTATGTATGTTTTTACATGTTTTTACATTTATCTAATAAAAGATAAAGGCTTAAAATACTGGAAGAATTCAATTTTAGGCATATATACCTTAATTTTCACAAAAGGTTCACTTATCGCCTTTTAATGGAGAACCATCATTATATATAGTTTTGGTCACTCTTATACATTATTTTGGACAAAATAAAATTATTCTTTCTAATCGGGACATCAAAATTTACTTTGTGTAATTTTTTGGTAATTTTCCGACAAAGTTCATTTTTAATGAATAGTGAAAACTGTTGTATTTTAATTCAAATCCTATTTTTAATATAATTTATTAATATGATTAGATTTTTTTTGAATTGGTTTTAAAGTAAAATTATAATATATTTTTACCATTTAATCCAATAGTGGTTGTTAGAATTTATTTCACTTTGAAATTGAACTTAAACTAGTGTCAATCTTTTGTTACCTATTGTTTCATAAAAACAAGCTATTTTTTTGAAAGCGGGAATTAATTATTGAATTAATTAATGCAACTTATATGTTTTGAATTTTTTAAAATAGAAATAATTTTTTAATTTGGAATATAAATATAGCTTAGGGTGATGTTTTGGTATTTTTTTGAAAATCATCAAATTTTGATGAATAGTGAAACCACTAAGTGGTACTTAAAAAAACTGATTTTTCGTTTAAATGAAATTTTACCACCTCTGTGTTTTGAATTTCCAAAATCCTACATACATGGATGTCATTAAGAAGTAAAATGTGGTTCAATGGGATAAAAATAATTTTTTTGGTGAATAGTAACTTTTATGTTTTTAATCACGAATAGAGGTAATTATTGTAATTTAAGGTAATAATAATGTTTTAATAATATTAAATGAACATGACACATGTCCTAACCTTATTGGATGTGTCATGACCGACCAATACAGTCCATGGGTCATCTTGGGGACCCCATTCAGCCACTTCGGAAGGAAAATGACATTAATATATTTTTATTTAAAGTTAACGTAATAATGTCACAAACATGAGTTGTTTTACTAAAACAATTTTTAAGTGGGGTTATACAAGTCATATTTTTTACTATAAATATTAATTAGAAATATAAAAACATTTCCTAAATCATGATAGTTTTTTTTAATTTTTAGACACTACATTAATTAAATTATTTATGACACCATGATGATGCAGCGATTACCTCATTAATGAAAGATTTAAATAAAATGAAAATAAAATGTAAAATCTAAGACATACACTTGTCAAAGACCTATTGAATGAGTATATTTAGAACTCTTAGAACATTATCGTCAAAATATATAATTTTGGGACCTTTTAAATCCGAAAATCATTTTATAATAAAGTAACCTTTTATAATATTCCAAGAGTGCCCCTCCTCTCCTCTTATAAAAGGCCCCTACCTCTACCTACTTAGCAACACCTATCAAGACTTTTTCTCGGCCAAAATCTTTCCATTTTGTCTCTCCACATCCCTCTATTACTCTTAGAAGCCTCACTTTGGGAAGAAGTCTTCCCAAGGAAGTCTTTGAGCTCAAATCAAAAAGAGTTACCCGTTTTAAAGGTAGTGTTTTCTCTTGTGTTCTTATGTTTTATTTTTCTTCTCCAACCCTATAAAATCTTTTTATTAATTTATTTTGTAACAAAACTAGTATCCTCAATATACTAGGATGTTGTTATAAGAATCATTTTAGCTACACTTACACACACCTACATCTAATGGTTAAAGAACATACTGTTTCTATGGATGGAGGATTTCTGCCTCACGAAACGATGATTGTTCAATATTCTTCTAAAAACCTCAAAGGTGTCCATTAAGATGTCACTGTTTTTATATATGATATATAATATGTTTATTTTCTCCTTAATATTCATTATTTTTCATTTATGGCATTCCTTTATGGCTTCTATTATGGGTATATGTGATATCTTCATTTTAGGAAGTGTGGACTACCACCCCCTCAAAGTGATTTGATTCGTTAATGCCATATGTGGGACGTATAAAGGAAGGTTTTAAGGTTAATATATATGATTTTATACTGGAATTATAATATAAATTTATATCATTATAATTTCTTTCCATTAAAATATGAGATAGAAATGAAAGTAGCGTTCATGCGTACGTACAACTTACCGTCTCCATGAACGGTGCATTTCATTTCTTATCCCCAAATGTAATGTACTATTATAAGTACATATATATACTAGATATATATAATGTATGTTAAATCTAAATGATTAATATAATTATGGAATTAAAATATACATACCTCCCATTGAGTTTTAATTCCGTTAATATGACATAGAAATGATTGTAGTGTTCATGCGTACGTACGACTTACTATCTCCATGAACAATGCATTTCATTTCTTACCTCTAAATGATTATGTAATATTATAAATACATGTATATTCTGGATATATATAATATATATGATATCGAAATCATGAATATCATTATGGATATAATGAACCATTGACCACACGAACTAAATGTAATTGTAAGAAGTCCACTTTCGACTTAAGAACCAAATATTGACAAAACAAACATTATTAACTTATATGATTATATAATGATTATAACATGGTAATAAGTGATATAAAAGTACTAATTAATAGATATAGGTTCTTTAGAAAGTATAAATTAACTCAAGTTTATTATTCAGGTGATTAAAGAGCAATCGAGTCACGTCAGACACGAGGTAAGGGACTTCGTCTCAATCTGCATTCATTAAGGCATATTTTGTATTATAAAGAAGTTTCTTTTATATGGTGTATAAACCCCTTTGAATTTTACTTTTATACAAAATGAATCTTTTTCTACGAAGCATTTTACTAAACGAAAAAAGGAATGTTTCTTTTAACGTACACGGTGACAACGACCTTTTCTGCCACCACGAGTATTATTTGGTCTTTGGCTTCCTAAACAAGCCGTAATGTTTTTTAAAATTAAATAAATACCATATGCACTTTTATGTATTTTGGTATTGAAAATAGTTTTTATAATGGATTTGTTATGTCAATATATTTAAGTGTTATATTGTGATCAAAGTGTGGAATTGTTTTATTTCCATTATATTTGTTGTATGTCTTATGATTTTATAATGGTACTTGGACATTTGATGGGTGGTTACGTGATAAACCATATGACGGGTGGTGCGGAGAATACTAGGATGGGTGGTTACATTATAACCTCCATTGCATTGGATATGGAATTCGGTCGTATGGCTATTCCATTAAGTGATATGTGTGGAAGTCGACTGTATGGTTATTCCATTTAAGTATGTTTATGTCCCAAGTTACCTTTATATGTTATGTCTTCTTTATATGGGTTTTATGGAAATATTTTGGTTACAAAAGGGTAAGTATTGATCTTTTATTCAGTGAATAGTTTTTACTACTTCATTAAGGTCAAAAGTGTTACTTTGATAAAGTATACATGGTTCACTTGTTGTTTTGAAAAACTAACAGTTTTCATACTTTGTGTTTCCCTTATTGAGGTTTTTTTCTCACCACAAGTTTACATGAAATGTTTTTCATAGGAGATAATGTGGAATAGTGTAAAGGATGGGATCAAGGGAAATTCATGCTATATAAAACATGGAACTAGACATGTTTCTTTTTAAGAGTTTTTATTTTATGGAAACTTAGTAGAAGTGTCTGCTTTGTAATCTTTAGAGATGTAATAGTTAAGATCTAATTCTATAATACTCTAAACCTGAAAAGATCCTCCATGTGAATTATTCATTTAATTCAATGTTAATTAAGGTTTATGGTCGGGGCCTTATAGATTAGATGACCATCAAAAGCCCAGTTGGCTGCCTATGCAAAGACCCACCCTCTACCACCAACCCAAACGTGAGCATCTAGAAACCCTTTTATGATCAGACCATTCCATGTCTTCTAATTGATATTAGGTGATTAGTATGTAATTTGGGTCTTTTATAACAAGTAATAGGTATGTTTATGTGTACCCCACATTGATAATCCATGTGTGAGTAATATCTGGCCTGAATGGGCCTGCATGCATTTGTCCTGACTGGCAACAATCTTGAGTGGGTTTTGCGGTCAATAATATTTAATATATTCCAAAATTAATTTCAATAATTTATTGTAAAAAAACTAATATTATTAATATTTAAAAAAAAATATTTTATTTGGGTTTAAAAGTGAAATTTATTTATTAATTTAATTTTTGGAAATAAAATTAAATATATTTATGGACTGAATGAAAATTAAATTACTTGAATATAAAAAAATCATTTAATGTATTCAATTTCCTCAAAAATTGATTTATTTTAAATTAAATTTTTTACTCATTTAGTTTACCCATAGAATATACTTGAGCATTGACAGTGCATATCTACTTTTATTTTATTTTATTTTATTATCTATTATTACTATATGGGATGCTTTTAATGATTAATATGTTTTCATTGATGCTATTTGGGACTTATTCTTTATTTATATATTTATGGGATCTTGTGTGTCCTTTATTTTATTATTGTTTTTATTTTACACTTCTTGAGACCCCATCCCAAGATAATAATTATATTTTTATAATTATGTTGTAATATGTTGACCACACCAAGATGGGGGGGACTACCATATGATATGTGGAAACACTAGAGAAGGGGTGGGATTTCGTACAAGTCCAGATCCAACTCAGGTATTACCACGAGGTCATGGATGATTCATTGAGTTTGAATGCATCACCCAGTATTAGATGATCAATACCAGGTGGTTATTTTATTCTTGTTATGCATTGTTTGTTATTTTATGGACATTAATGTCTCCATTAAACATATAAAATAATAAATAGAAAAAATGAATAATGACATAATGATTTTATTTTAATTAATATACGTTGAGTTTTGGGATGGAGTATATAGTATGATAATAAATAATTGAATGTTATTATATTAATTAAGAATATTTAAAATCACTCAAGGAATTATTAAGATATGAATTCATTAGGTTGCCCAAATTTGAAAATAATTGGTGTATGAGGTGTTCAAGAACTGAATTTGGGGGTTCCTTATATTATTGAGGAGTTCTTCTGAGTGTAATGGTTTGACTTTACTAAAGTTGTCATCAAAGGAGTAGAAAAAGTTATATTTTTTTAATTTTAGATGGTAACATTGTGTAAATCATTTTATTTTTTTAAATTATTTGAATTCACTCAAGAGATCAAGGATTCATTATTTAATGTGGTTTTCTAGTCAAATACCAACCATGCACACATTTATTAGTGGAATAGCTATAGTTTTTTATCTCTGGGGATGTTTTTCAAGGATAATTTCTAATAGATTACTCAATAGAAAGTGTATTTCGAGCATAATTGTGAGGGATATTAGAGTTTTATAAAATAGGTGGAGACAATTAAACTTTTAATCAGTAATGCCTTATTAGTAATCCAGATAAAAGTACTCATCTTCTAGAATTTGTTTTGTAAAAATTGTAAATTTAAACAAAAAGTACAATACGATAACTATTGGAAAAAGATGATGTCAAAAAATGCATTAATTTGTTAGAGTACTAAATGGGCCCGCACAAAGTACTACCTTATTGTAATTTAAAGGAGTCTGTGTCCCAAATACCTATTAAGCATCCTTGGTAAGAAAGGGTGTGAAAATTGAAAACAGGAGACTCATGTTTGAAACATATGATGGTTCATTCTTAATTCTGTCATTAATGTTTTATGTGAGTTATGGATAAATCATTAGGACATGGATGCTTTAACATGTTGTCTTATCTCTAATAATAATACACACAAATCATGAAGTGAGATATAATAAAGTGATTATTACACTGGCTATGTGAAAATTTAAAGGTGGATTATTACCTTTCAAAAAATCCTTTTCTTGAATTATTTTCACCAATTTAATCATAGTTTTTTTAAGATTAGAAGATGAATATTATCGAGAAAATGTATCATTAACTTTTTCTAAGGATCTATATGTAAATTTTATCTAAAATAATGTCAAATATTTAGTTCTTATATTAATGAAGTTTGAAAGAAAAGGAAAACAAAAATTATAAAATGTAACACCAAATGCACATTTTCAATTTCTATTAGTGAAAATAGTTTAGTTATCGTATAAAAGGTTATTTAAATCCCATAAATCTATTGTATTTTACATGTAGTAAAATGATATGAAAATGCAGGTGGTCGCTTCTTCTTCTTGTGTATTCATAATTTGTATATAATGTTTATGGAATAAATTGTCTATACTAAATACAATATTCATATAACATATGTGTATTTGAATATAGTAACAAATTAAGACAAAAAAATTATAAGAAGTTAGTTGTGTTCTCTAATTGGATGAGAATGGGTGGTACCTATTTTAGTTGTGAGAAGAACGCATATTCTAATAGCCATGTTTATTAATTTTAGTTGAAGTTTTTATAAGTACTAAAAAACATTCTTATCAATGTCCTTTGGATATAAGGACACATTATTCTTGTTAAGGAAGAATGTTTTTATAGTGACTTATACTCAAATAAAGTATTCATTATTCTTGAATCATCCGTAATAACTGATGAATATAAATGTAATATATTACCCATTTGTTGAAATATAACTCTTTATCAATTAAAACTAAAAGTACTCATTAATGATATACTCACTATAGTATTTACACTCTATGGATCTAATAATCTTATATATTATCGATCTATATATTTATTTATTTTTGAAAAAGAAACCATTATAAAAAAAGGTAATCCAAAAATATTTTTCAGTTAGTTAATCTATATAGATTTAACTATTCCATGGTAAATCTAGTGGTATGTATACTTTAGTAGATAAATTTTAATGATAAATTAATGTCAAAGTGAAGTATAGAATATTCCTGGTTAAATATATATGAGATTGTTTGGTCAGGTTCATTGAACAATATATTTACTAAAAAATCATGTAACATTAAAATATAGTGTGGATAAATTCCTATATGCACATTTTCATATCTACATCAATGGTTTTATTATAATAAGAAGGATCAATGATGAGCCTTATGTGTCAACATTGATCAGTATAATGTAGTGTGGATAAATTATGAATTGAACATTTTTTATACACATCAGATTAGTCATGTATGTAGAAGAAGAATTAATGATTAAAAATATATATATTGTAGAAAAATTTATTATATTTGAAGACAGGATTCGAAAATAGAGACATTATCCATCAACCATATGCCATCTATAATGAAAACTGTATATCATATGAGTAAAAGTATTTTATAAATCCATTATTCTATGAGATCATATGTTTATATTTAAATTGTTGTTTTTTGATATAAACACACATGCATCAAGAAAAAACAGTGTATCTTAATAACATCATAAAATTATCTGGATATTACATAAATCTCTATGATAAAAATTTCATATTTATTATATAGATGAATTTTTTTAAAATCATTCATATATCTATTTGATATTGTGGGGGTTGGATTGGATTAATTTTAGTAAATATCAATGATGAAAAAATAGATGACATCGGAAAAAGTTCCAAAATAGTGTGTATAAAAGGAATATTCCAGTGGCACGTATAATGTTGGAAGAAGAAAACCATGGTAATGAGTTTGTATTCCCTATGGATGATGATACATTATACATTGAAAAGAATAGATCTTATGAATACAATGTAAATGAAAATAAGATAATATTTACATGGATAACGATATTTAATTAATTCTATGTATTAAAGTATAAGGGACTATTATTTTGAATAATATAGTGGGTATTTGAGTGTGACTCTACATGAATGGTACAAGCATGGTACCAATGAGGTTCAATTGGTAATACTAATTAATTCTTCATAAATCCATTATAATTTTACATTTTATAGTTTTTATCTATGATAATTATATTGTGAAATCAATTTCAGGACAATAAATCATGGATGTTATTGGTATGACACAACTAGAAAGGGTTGGTGACACCATAGATTTCTAATAAAGGATGAATGTTACTAAAATATATATTTGGATTTAATTAAAAAACAAGATCATAAAATATTTATTAGGAATGAATGGGCTAAGTAAGTCTACAATGGGTTATTAGGATCACTATGGTTTTCAATGTAAAATATGTTTGATAAATTATGGAAATTTGATATTGGTCATACAATTTGTCAAGTCAATTCTGATCTGGATTCTATAGATAATAACATAAATTATAAACCTATGTTATAGGTAATAATATATACTATTTTGGATCTATTGTATTCTTAAACCTAGTGTATAGTATATATACTGATATCGTATTGAAAATACAAGTTGGAAAAATTTGAGAGATAATTATTACCAATGTAACATGAAATAAATATCTCTAAGAAAAAATGTATGAGATAGGGGGTGATTAATGTAGTGTAATGAATTACATATTCTTCTAAAATGGATATATCACATATAAAATGATACATAAAAGAAATTGTATATCCAAAATATACTATATGTTATTAAAATATTAGTTATATTTAGGTTAATTTCAAGAGATGTATTCAGAACAATCCAACTCTACTTAATGAAATACATTGTATATGCACCTGGTTTGTGGATAAGAAGGATTTTTTTTGCCATGGGTCATAAAATAGTCTTCCAATATATTAATACTATATAATTTCATGGTCATTCTATGTTAATGAGTATTACAAGCTCATTCAATCAATTAGTAGACATACCAAAAAATACCGAGTGTATTTCGACTTCTAAAGCCAATAAAGAAGCAGTGTATAAAATGAAAAAAAAAATTAATTCTTGGAGTCAAACATAATAAGATAATTTTTATCATTATTATAATTCTATTATGGATAGTATCCAATATTCCAAGTCGTGAGAAAAAGGATATATAATCAATGTTTATATCTCTTGAGGAGACTTAATCAAGGCGGTAAAATCATGAATTGGAGGATATACATGTAGCAGATATGTAGAAGTTACATAACTAAATCCATAACACAGAAGAATTAATAACTTATCAAGTGTGAGAAAAAATTGTTCAAAATAAAGTTGTCTCTAGTGAAAGTGGGACTGTTATAAAAGTAGGTTCCCTAGACCCAACTGAATAGTAATTTTTGATTATCATACCTTGTATACAGTGAGTTATACATGATATTCCCATAACATTATAGTGTTTTTATTTCTACATTCACTATTTAAATGGTAATTTCTAGAGATTATTTCTCATATCAAAGGGCTACAGCAGTCCCTAAGATATAATGAGAACCTCGAGATAGTATGAAATTAACAAACAAATATATTTTCTATATACTAGATAAAACATTATAATTGGATGAATATGATGTATGGATATCATGTTATGGTGCCTCATAAGAATTGAAATTTATTATCATTAAGTACAAACATTGTGATCTCTTCTTGGTGAGTTTATGAGGTAATATCATCCAATTGGAAAACCACATGTTTCTGTTTTTATTGGTTATTACTATATACACACATGTGTATTGGTTATCTGACATGGTATCATTATCACATCGTACCATATGATTTCATATATTGATTCATGGAAAAACCATTACAATGAAGTCTTTTTGAGGTAGATTTTTAGTGCGTCATTGGTGCTATGCCATTGGTTGAATGATCAAGATCGAATTTATCACTTCTGAGTTAAGGAAGTTATATCTTGATCTCAGTTCCTTATGTTGGTACTACCTTCACTAAATCCCTAGACATGATATTAAATGGTATGTTAATCCATTATGTTCAACAAATAATAAAGTATAAAAATGATGATGACAAAAGTGTACAACCTTCTTTATCATATTTCATGATTAAAATATATTCTATTTCACATTGTCTATTCTTAGGATGGATTTAATTTCTATGAATGTTACATATCTATTTTGGGGTCATGAAGGTTATATATACTCCACTTATGGTCTATAAATATTATTTACTTCTACTAAGATACCATCCTATATTATAAAGAAAATAACGTATTTAATAGTCTTACATATTCTTGTGAATATGTGTATAGGACATGGTGGTACCCACCATAGGGATCAAGAGTTTACCAAAATTTAATAGTAACCAATTAATAAAAAATTGTTATAATTTCAGTATATAATAATTGGTGTAATTTATTAATTAAAATTATTCACATGGTATTCAGTTAATACAAGGAAAATATTATTCAAATGAATTTTATCCATATTATGTTTAATATTTGTTGGAATTATGGGTCTAGTTAATGAATCAGGTTTATCACATAGTATATGTATTATTTATTATTGGTTTTGGTTTAAAATATAAATGATATTATTATGGAGTTAGTTTTTCCTAATGTTTCATTTAATTCTTATTTAGTTGATGTATAATTTTTGGGGATCCTGGAAACCATTATGGGTATTTGATCCTCCCACTATATAATAAGGTGGGATGCACTCATTAATAGACTATTTATTCCAACATATTTATATCCTACATCTCTCCCCCGTATCCTAGAGAGAGGAAAACGCCCTATGAACACTCGATCAAATAACATCTTCAAAAATCGAAGGAAGGGAGTCATTGTTATTGTCAAGATGTTGAAGGAATCATCATATCACTATACTAGAACATTGAATTTGATAATTATTTTATATGTGGATTCTAGAATTTTTTTGAGGATTATCTAGAGGATGTTGGGCTCAGATACTTTGATCAATAATAGTTGGTGTTGAATTATAGTGAAATGTTCTTCTTATTTAAATGCGTTAAATATTTGATTAGTTTTTTGGATTATTAACTTCACACAAGATCCATAAACCTATACCAGTTATAATATCACTATAGAATAAAAATTTTCATTACTTTGTTTATTAATAATTATAAATCACCAACCCCCGTCTTCTATTGTGTTTCCTGGTGACATCATAATCAACTTTCCTTCATTAAAAACTGTATTGGAATAACAATTGGTCACATAACTGCTTTACCAATTTAAATAAATGGAATTAAATGATCATAACATATCCATGGATATAATATTTATGTATAAACAATAAATAATAAACATTACTTATTATTCAACAAACATTTATGTTAGAAAAAAAAATATATAGATTTCCAACATTTTCCCAAACAATAAAAAAATTAGTTTTCTATATAAGCATCCATCAAGATAAAAATATATAGAGAAAGGGGTATCAGGTTATCTCAATAATTTCCAAAATAAATCATCATAAGGAATCTATGATAACACTCTTCAATAAATGGATATAAATATAGTGTGTTACCAAAGAAAATATATTTGAAGGGAAATCATGCCTTTTAAAGAGGAGAGATTGGTATGAAAAAGGATACGATGGATCATAATGATTTTAATATTATATTATAGTATATAATAATTAAGAAGTTATTTTAAAAAATCAAAATACTAAGGAAATAAATATTTCTTACATATAGTGGAAAATAAATGTTAAACGATAATATAATTTTTATAAATTGTTTTAAGGTTTTTCGTAAAATAAAAAGTTACGAGTCACATTAGAAAGTGAATTCAAAAAATGTGAACTGAAAACATTGAAAATTATTTTATTTTAAGAATAATAATATTAAATAATAGATCCTTAAAAAGATATAATTTTATGAAAATACATGTGTTGTGGAAGATAAAATGGTTTATTTTCAACGGATGGAAATAATTTTTAACATTTTGAAAAATATATATTAATAACTCACATATTATAAATAGTTACAAAACCTAATATATACAATATAATAGAGTAAATATGGTTTTAAAATTAGTTAAAAAATAATTAGGTTTCCAATTATAATGAATAAAATTATTGGGAAAGGAAAATATGAATGAGAAGGGGAAACTATAGTTAAAAATGATGGAAATTATTCTTAAAAAATGACATACCTTCTGGGGAAGAAACAAATAAATGTAAATTATATTGATTAATATTTTATTCACAATAAATAGTAAGTGGAAGTTTCATTAAATAATCTTTTAGGGTCTAAGAAACCAATATTTGAGAAATAACATGAAGAAGAAAAATTTTAACTCAGTGAAGGGTGTTGAGTTAACATAGATCCTTATGATAGTGGTGATATAATAATAAACACAATTAATTGGGATACCATGAAATGGAAATTAAAATATAATTAAATTATGTATTTTAATTATTATTTAAGTAAATATGCTATTTATATAAATATATAAGAGAAACGATGGTGCAAAATATCAAACATGTCCCAGGAATTTGAAAACGAGACAAAGAAATATGTAACATATTTATTAATTTTAACTAAATTACATGAATATAATATATGTTAAAAATAATATTTATCACCTACATTAACAGTATGTCCATATATATAACATTATCTAATTTTCATTTATTATTATTATCTAAAATTATAATGGTTAGTTCTTATCTATTTTTAATATCTGGTGGGAGTAATATTGTTAATTTTGAACTAGTTTCATAATAGTAGTGTTATTATTTATTCTTTTCTAAATGATTATCATTCATAGATCAAAATTTATAGGTTAATTTTTGTTTCATTTTTTATAGATTTATAATTTTATTCAATTATATTCTTTGAAGTTTTTCTTATAAATAAAATTGGAGGCATGCATGTTTTAATGATCTTTAACAAAAACTAATGGTATCATTATTAATGAATTTAATATTAATTTTTAGACTAAAGTTATGAAATAAAATTATTATTTAAATATTTTTATCATAAATAATCATGAATTATGTTCTCATAGTCATCAATGATATTATTTTATAACTTTTTTATAGTAGGTGGTGATATAGACCCAAACATGAACAAACCATAATTAATGGATGATTATGATTATTAAAGTTTCTTATTTCATAATAATATGATTTTAAATGAAAAATAAAGATATTATATAGAAAATTTTAATTTTTGGAATCATATGTAATAAGGTTTAATAAATAATAATAAAACTGGATTAATTACAAAATATGTTACTTCATAGTGGAGGTAGCCTACACAATACAAGGTTAACATTTTCATTTCTCAATAAATAAGAGGTGAAGATGGTGGATTTAAATTTTCCTCTTTATAATCCTAATTATATTACATTATTCACATTAATCCTTATATTTTACCCTTATAATCCTGGGTGGGATTTAATTTTTTAAAAATATAAGATGTCGCTTCATGGAGGCGGTAGCCCTCATAAAACACGAATGATGGTTTGTTTTTATTAATAAAAAATGGAATGTTGTTAATTTTAGTTACCATATAATATTAAAATTATATATATAAGAAATTTTAATTTCATTATATACTAATTAGAATATTATATTTTAAAATTATGAAAAATGATGTTTGGGAAAAATTACTCACGACGAGGACATGAGATGTACCTTAGATGACAACTTTGGAATTTATGTATTAAGATAATATCTTATGCCCAAAGTATGAAGTAAAATAAATAGGATTGTAATGGATCTAAAAATTTTAGTGTTTTAGTTGGAAATGTAATTCATTGAGTGGACATAAAGGGTTTGTGAAAGGCTCATTTTATAAGTGGGGAGAATTGGATTATTGTAAATATTTCAACATAATATAAAGAGAGCACATGTTTCACATGTATAAACGACTCCAAAAAGAAAATAAATTATTTGGGGATGAGATAAAGCAAATAATCTCTTAACCATTCAATTGAAAATAAAATTACATGTTTTTAATTCCTATACTCATTTAATGTTTTATATTTCCTAGGTAATTAATTTTAAATAATAAATTTACTTTGTAATTATAAAAATAAAATATAACATATTAAAAAATTTGTTAATAATTATTATGAATATTAAATAAAAAAAATTAGAATAAATTAATGTGGATAAGAAAAAAGTATTTCAACATTAGAGCATGTAACGCGTAAAAAAACATAGTTAGAAAAAGTGTACTGTTAATATTTAAAATTATTTGTAGAAAAAAATTTAAAATGTCTTTGATTTTAATTTTATAAATTGGTTTATTATGAAAAGTATTTATGTGGATTTCGTATCAGTCCAAAACAAAATTTTATAAAAGTGATATTTAATTAATAAAACAAAAAAAACATTTTCTTATATTGTAAAAATATTACTTATGTTCGTAAAATGATAAAATTTTGAATAATTTTTAAAAATGAATATTCTTACTCCTTCAATACTTTTATGTCCAATTAAAAATTTATATAAACATCTTGGCCTTTCATGTAAAATCATAAAGTGATAAAATTTTCAATTTTAGTAAAAACTGTATTTTTTTCTATTCACTTAAAAATCTATTATTTTATAAAAATTCCACAGTAATTACTATAACATAATGTAGACATGATTATTTTTCAACATAGGTTCATTTATAAAATTAAAATTATAAAATTAAAAATTATATTTTTATAAATAAAAAATATTTTATTGAAAAATAAATATTTTTCCTGTAAAAGTGAAAAATGAGAAACATATAAAATAGATGTGATAAATAAATTACTACATTAAACATTTAACTCATTTTATTTTACAATTATATAGTTATAAAGGCCATCAATATCTATGCAAATGATATAATAATAAGGTAATCTCTAATGACAACTAAGGGTTGGGATTTCTCTAGGATAAATCTCCGGGCAATTTCAATGAACATGAATTTCTCCCTCATATGATTTCACACATAACATAATTGTTAAATATTTTATTGGGATGTATTTAATTCAAACCTAGTAATGATACTTCATTCATAAGCTCATAAAAATGAGATTCAAAATGGAAACTTTCATTAACCACTGTCATTTCATTTCTTATTCATCACAAGTTTCATTATAAAGTTACTTCCTATTATAACATCTAATTTACTGGTTATATAATTAATGTGTGATTTAATTTTTAAATATCAATGATTGTTCAGTGTTTTATGTAGAATAAAATATTTAAATAACATTTATTTAATAAAAATACACTATGAAATCACATGTCGTTACAAGGTTTCATAGTCAACAAATCGTATTTCAAATGAAAAATAATATGTATTACCACCTGAACAATCCTTATTATACAATAATCATGGATATACTCATAATGTATAAAATCCAAACATATGGAATCCAAGAATAAATGAAGTAGATTCTATATGAATAGAAGGGATACTTACATTGACATAACAAAAATTGAAAAATACAAATCATTACCAATTATAAAATTCATCTCAATATGTGACATGATGTTCAATCATAAAATAAATAATTTTTCTAGACTAAAAAATTAAGATGACCAATTCATACACTGAATATCACATTTAATCATAACCATACTCTTAAGATACTACACCTTTCATCCATTCTTACCTAAATAAACACTTTATAATACCTCAATTTCCTAGACTCAATAAATTTATTCAATTAATGAAGGATATATATAAAATATTCACCCCTCCAAAATCCTTTTAAGTGACATGACACCAATGTCACACTCACCATCGCACTCAAAAAAAGAAATAATCCATTCCCAAAATTTATCATTTTAGTAGTTCAATCACTCAATCATCACAATATTTTCATTAATATGTCTCTCAACTAAATAATACAATGAAATTAACATTGAAACCCATTAATGGTGAACAATTAATCACCATACATGTTTTAAATTAGAAAATAACCAAATATAAACATTATCAATCCTCATGGTAATAAAATATAAATTTATAATTAATAATCTAAAAATAATTATAGGCAGAAAAATTGTACAGGACACCACACGTCAAAAGAAGTACACTCTAATTAGTTATACTAACACACTTTATAAAAAAACTCTTAAGACCACTATTACATGAGTTACATAGTTACCAACTTATAAAAACAGGGATTTACATTTAATTTAACTATATTATTACAAAAGGCTTATTCTGGGGTACTGTAGTAGTATTATCATAGGGGCGCTAAAAGTACTGTCAAGGGTAATGTATCAATACTGTAGAAGTACTGGGTGGTAACTATAGTAGATATTGTAGTAGTTACTATAGCAGGTAATGTTTGGTACAGTATCATCCAAAACTATTTTCCTTAGGCAACTGGTTTGGGCTTGGAGTCCTTAAGGCCTTCGGGCCACCAAGGCCTTTGGGTCAGTCAGGACTTCAGGCCACCAATAAGGCCATTGATCCACCTCAAGACCTTCAGGCCACATGATCAATGTATTCTCCCATGATAATATATAGAAACAAATTGAGCATCCCCAGAGGAGGATTCAGTGCAGGCGCAATCACCAGAGCAGAACCAAACATATTTGGAAGAATGAGAGGGCATGTCAACGTCATCAAGATTAGCCTATTCTTGCATGGGAAGCTTAGTCAGACGGGCATGGGAAGGAGGAGATATACTATCATGATGCAGTTCTTGGGGAGGGGCGGTTCCCTATTGATATAGTCTGGATGAATTTTATATGACCTTCGAGTCATGTAATGCTTTTAAGCCTACGACCATGAAATCTCTAAATCCTACGAGCCTTGTAAGGGTTCCCCCTCATCCCTTGAAAGGGTGTTATCAAAAATCAATAAAAAAAGAAGGCCTTCAGGCCATTCAGGTATAAATAAATTAAAAATAATAATATCCTAGATCTAACACAATAGATCATTAAAATATATTTCTTTTAAAATAAATTTAATTTCATTGATATATTTTGATACATGCAATATTGGGTTCAAACAAAACATGATACTCAATTTAAATACTGAAACATTATCATTTTAGAATGGAAATTAATTTGATGGGTATGAATAGTAACAACTAAATTATATAAAATATATGTTTCACTCATGTTCATCTATTATCTGTTTATTGTATAAAATGAGAATCATTTTAAGGTAAATGAAATGTTTTATTAAAAACTATTTTTTATATGAAAATGGTTGCACCGTGTGTGTGAACATATGTTAAAATTAATTTTCACCAAATTTATAAATTTTTTTTAAAAGAAAAATTTATTTTGAATTTATCTCAGGGTGATTTTTTGGTTTTTTAGAAGTTTCAATTTTCAATGAATAGTGAAATTATTAAATTTTTTAAAAAATTGAACTTTTGTTAAAAGAATTAAAAAAATATCATTTTTTAAAAAATTTTCTAAATGAAACAATAAATGAATAATATTATAATTAATCCAATTTATTCAATTTTAAGCAATTATATGTTCTATTTTGATATAAAGGCTTTTTATAATTTTGACAACTCTTCTCATGGAAAATTATTATTTTATCACATCTTTTAAAACATATTTTTTCACTTATATTCATAATATTTGGTAAAATGGATTTAATATTTGGAATAATAATAATTAATATTATCTAAAATGTTATACTTAATTTCTTACAAAAATAAATATTTAAAATTGTAAAAATTAATTATCGCAGTTATGGTGAAAATGGGTTTACAGAGAAGTTAAACTAAAAATATAAGCGTTAAAAAGGACTTAAAAATTTTACAATTATTACATTATATAAATTTATTGACCTTATAAAATCAAATATTATATAATAAGAATATTTTTAGCCATGTGGCATAACAAATTTAGGTGTAATTTATTATTTTTAAAAATTTGAAGTGTTCCATCTCCCCCACTTATAAAAGGTCACGAAATATCCTCAACTATTAACACTTATAAATCCATTTGGATTAAAAAATACTTGAAAAAATAAATTCTTTACTACCCTATAAATATCATAAATTCATTTTTATGATCCTAAATCACACCTATTTGGTATTTTCAAGCAAACCAAATAATGTTTTTCAAAAAAGTGTAATATTCTTCAACTTGAATTTTTATTTTGTTTCATCTTCCATGTCCTTCGAATTTTATTAAATCACACTAATATAATAACACTATTACATCCCATATACTAAGATTTTTTTATGTTTATTTAATAACCTATATCCATATTCTCTTCCATCAAATGGGAAACAAAATTGTCGACCGTGTGTATAGTGGACTACTGCCTTACGAAGTAATGTAATTCATTTTCCATCGCCACCTATAACAATTGTATATAATAAGGTATTTAATATATATAAGATATTTTTAAATTAATTATACAGTTTTATTTTTATTATCACATATACTAATATATTTTCCCTTTCATTGGGGATACGACTGCATCAATCGTTTGTAATATAGACCACAACATAATGAAGTGATGCAATCCATTTTTCGATTATGTTTTTTATTGATGGTAATAAGTTTATAATTAATGAATATATATAATATGTGTTAAATTATATTGATTAATTAAAATTAATATATAAACCAGTTCCTTAACCTTCCAGAAATTAATGGAATGATGTCAACGCTCATGCATACGTACTTTCTTCCATCTCGATAAAGCGATGTAATTCATTTTACATGTCCAAAAATCAACAATGATACTAAAAATAAATATAATAATTTAGTATGATATTTTTTATATTAATGTAACTTATAATATTATGGTTCTATGTAACGCCCCGACCCCAGTTACCAAGAGTCGGTGCATTATTGTGTAACATTGTCATGATCACAAAAGATCAAGTCTCGAACGACCGATTAGTTTAGTAGCCTTGAAAACACTAGATAAATTCATAAGTCTTACATTACATCATAAAGTAAAAAAAACTACAACAACATCATGTCTTCATATCCCCTCATACTATCCCTGCAGGTCATTCATAATATACTTCTACACATCCTGGAAAAATTAAAACATTGGAAGGGTGAGCTCAGATGCTCAGTAAGGATAACAATATAGCGGAAGCTTTCATAAATAAACATTATCATTTAAGGAAATATATAACTAAAAGAAAATCCTTTTAAACTTGAACATCAGCATAATATAGAAAAAATAAAATGAAATAATTCCACTTACTAATTCACATGGATATTCTACTAGTCGAATAATCACAAGAAATATCAATAACCACTTTCATAATGATGGAATGCATAATGCCATACTATCATAACCACGTATCCAAGGCCTCATTCCAAGAATAAAAATAAGATTTTCTCAAGGCCTCGTGCCAAGACACTAGTTTATCTCATGAGATCTACCAATGCATCGAGGAGCTAAAGCGGGCTCCACCCATCACTTATTAATTCCAATGAATTCCTTATATGAAAAGGCTTAAACATATCATAAATCATAACATAATCGTATCACATAAAACATGCATAAAGGAAACATAAAATTTCCACATTTCAATCACAAGATATCAATACAACATATTGATATAATAAAAACATTTTCAAAACCATTTTCAATACCAAAATAAATGAAATGTAAAACATGGTATTTATTTTTCATTTAAAAATGTTATGGCTTGTATAGAAAGCTGAAACTCAAATAATGGTCAAGCCGGCAGAGAAGTTGTTGTCGCTGCATACGTACGACAAAAAAAACATTCCGTTTTGTCGTTTATTAAAACAATTTGTATATAAAATATTCCTTTTGAATAAAAGTAATAGTCAAAGGGTTTTATACACCGTATAAAAGAATGTTGTGTATAAAACAAAATATGCCTCAATGAAAGGATATTGAGACGAAGTCCCTTACCAAGACCACTTTTTTTAAATAAAATAGATCTATTATGTGTATTCAATATAAGTACACATAAAGAAATTAAAAATACATGATAGTACATAATAATACCATGGCATAATTTGAAAGTAGGAGATTAATCCAAAGAATGGAAATTGGGTTATGAAGTTCCCTTACCTTGTGTCCGAATTCACTCGACCGTACTTTAATCTCCTGAATAATAAACGAGAGTTAATTTTTACTTGCTTAAGAACCTTTTTCATGTTCATTATTCCATTTATATCTCTTATTACCATGTTATGAACATTATGTAATTATTTACATTAATAATGGTCATTTTGTCGATCTTTGGCACTTGAGTCAAAAATAAACTTCTTATAATTACATGTTGATCATGTGGTAAAATATCCAATATATCAAGAATTATATTCATGATGTAGGTATCATATATGTCATATATATCCATTATATACATTCATTTATAATATTACATAACATTTAGAGGTAAGAAATGAAATGCACCGTTCATGGAGACAGTAAGCCATACGTACGCATGAACGCTAATTTCATTTCTATTTAATATTTAATGGAATGAAATTATAATTATATAAATCTATACTATAATTCCAGTATAATTTCATTTATAATATCATTTACTCCACCCTTTATACATCCCACATATGGCATTAACGATTCAAATCACTTTGAGGGGGCGGTAGTCCACACTTCCTAAAATGAAATTATCGCGTTTAGCCATAATGGAAATCATAAAGGTATGCCATAAATGGAAAATACAGAATCATAAAGAAAACAAAAACATAATATATATCATATATAAAAATATTATCATCATAATGGGCACCATGATAGGTGTTAAAATTAGATTGAACAATCATCGTTTTGTGAGGCAGTAATTCACCAACCATAGAAACAGTTTGTTCTTTAACCAATAGACGAAGGTGCGTGTAAGTGTAAAAAAATATTTCTCCTAAAAAATTCCAATTATATTGAGGATACAGGTTTTGTTACAAAATAAAATAATAAAAAGAGTTTAGGGGGTTGGAGAAGCAAAATAAAACAAAACAATGTATGAGAAGGCATTATCTTTAAATCGGGTAACTCCCCTTAGTTTGAACCAAAATGGTTTCTTGACGAGATTTCTGCCTAAGTTAAGGCTTCTAGGATTAAGGGAAGAATTCTGAGAGGGTATTTGGGTAGAGTTTGGCCGAGCCAAATGGCTTTGAAGGTGTTAATAAGGTGGCAGAGGTGGGGGCTTTTTATAAGAGGAGAGGAGTGGTACTCTTGGAAAGTCATGAAATGTTACATTATTATGAAATTCATTTAGGATTTTAAAGGTCCCAAAATGATATATTTCGAGTATAAGGTGGTAAGGGTTCGAAATCGACTCATCCAATAGGTTTTTTACAAGTTTATGTCTTAGAGTTTACATTATCTTTTAATTTTATTTAAATAGTTAATTAATTAGGTAATCGCTGCATCATCATTGTGTCATAAAAAATTTAATATATTTAATGTCTAAAAATTAAATAAAAAATCTTGATTTAGGAAATATTTTTATCTTTCCAATGAATATTTATTTTCGAATTGTTAACTTACATAACCCCATGTAATAATTGTTTTAGTAAAACAACACATGTTTGTGACAATTTTATTTTTACATTAAATAAAAAGTTATTAATGTCATTTTCTTACCCAACTGGCTCCATGGGGTCCCCAAGTTGACCCATGGATTGTATTGGTCATCCATGACTCATCAAATAAGGGTAGTACAATTGTAAAGGTATTTTCATATTTTTATAATATCATTTTTACCTTAAATTTCAGTAATTATCTTTGATCGCGACTAATTAAACTTAAAAGTTACTATTCACCAAAAAAATTATTTTAATCCCATTGAACCACATTTTATTTCGTAATGAAAACCATGTATGTCAGATTTTTGAAAATCAAATCATAGATGTTGTAATGTATCATTTAAACGAAAAATCAGTTTTTAGCTATGAGTTAGTGGTTTCACTATTCATCAAAAATTGATGTTTTTCAGAACAATGCAAAAAATTCACCCTAAGAAATAATTGATATTCCGAATTAAAAAATGATTTCTATTTTAAAAAATTCTAAACATATAAGTTTCATTAATTAATTTTATAATTAATTCCCATTGTCACAACAAATAGCATTTTATTAAGAAACAATATATACCAAAAGGTTGACAATTGTTTATGTCCAATTTCAAAGTAAAATTAATTATAAGGACCACCATTGGATGAAATGGTAAAAATATATTCTAATTATACTTTAAAACTACTCTATAGTATAATTTATCGCTATAATTTATTTTGATTAAAAAAGTTGTTTTTATGTATTTTTTACTATTCATCGAAAATTGGAAACTCTCAGCAAAATACCAAAATTTCAACATAGGCTAATTTCAATATTCCGAATCCAAAATTGAAGTCCATTTTGAAAAATATAAAATTTATTGAATTTCAAAAAGTGGGTATTACTATTCATAACGACTACTTTGGTTGGTCGCAGTGTGATAGAATCTCAAACTTGCGTACAATGTAAGCTATTTCATTTTTGAAAGAGAAGCGTATCATGAAATCTTGGGGTGTTACATTCTCCCATACTTCAATAAATTGAGTCCTCGCAATTTGAAAATGTTCTTCAAAAATAAATGGTTGAATATAGATAATACCTTTGTGGAAAAACCACATCGGAAATAGGGTTAATAAAATTTAGTCTTAATAAGAGGGAAATAGATATGAAAAAGTCACCAGCAAATAATGATCTCGATTAGGAGAACATTGGTGGCAATTAGAGACAAATAATTTGAGGGAAATTGTAAATATTTTTAGGGAGTTATTGAGGTCATCAATCACAAGAAAGTGTAAAATTAAGGGCCTCAAAGCCTTCAATCTATGGTGATTTAAAATATCATCAGTTCAACAAAACTTAAGGCTTTAAGATAACACATTTTTTTAATATCCCTTTACTAAATTTTAGGAATTAAGTTATTCATATAATAAGAGGGAGGTATATATATATATATACATGACATGTAGAGATTCAACCTTCAACTAATTTCTACCACAAACTCATCCTTTACTCAAAAAAATTACATAACTCAAAAATATTATATTTATCCTAATCGTACGACGTTCCAAATATTAAAACATTCCATTTAGATTAGGAAAACTATTTATAATAACCAGGGAATTCCTGTAGGCTAGTGGTATGTAATAAAGGCTTGTCGCACTATGGTTGTGGGTTCGATTCCTACAGCTTTGTCCGACGCGACAGGTTATCCCACCAACCTGCATGTTGTCCTTTTCCTAAATCTATATTATTATAATATTCCAAAAATAATATTCAGAAATATTTTAACCTTAAAAAATACTATCCAAAGTTCAACTTAATCCATTCCAACCATTATAGTTATTCAAAATACCTCTGTCCAGACTTTCTCTAAAAGGTCTCTCAATTCCAAAATAAATTGTATCATCAGATTCCTCAAAAAAATTATAGTTTCTATTTTTGTCACATGATAAAAATATGATTACCTTCATCATATTGAAACCTTAATGAAAATAAAAAGTACTGTAGTACAATCCATATATATATATCACATTATTCTTATAACCATAATATAGTTCTTGAATCCAAAAGCACCAATACATTAATTATTCCAATTCAACTCTAGTAACATCATAAGATTGTCCTTCATCCCTTGGCCTTTTCTGAGGTATGTTTCCTTGACGCATAAGACATTAATTTTCATAATTCCCCATTTCCCTACAATTGTATCATTCAACATTGGTAGCCTCTTTCTTTCCCTTACAATCACAAGCCTGGTGACATTTTTCACCACATTTATAACAGACTCCCATTCCTTTCAGGAATGTACCGGGATGATTCTTCCCACAGTTAACACATAATGGAAAATCCTTCTTTCCCCTTTTCCCTTTATATGTCTCTTGTTCCACCATTATCTTCTTCTCTTTCTTTACTTTATTGTTATAAGATTTAGAGAATTCTTTTTCTGTCTTGATAGAACACGAGTCTATATCTGCATACGATGAGATGGTTTGTGAGACTAATGCTCGACGGAGAAATGCTTTTAACCCATCAATGAAACGATCAATCTTACTTCTTTGGTTACGTATCTAATCTGTAGCATACCTTTCTAACCTTGTAAAGTTGGCCTCATACTTTGCGACATTCTCATCCTCCTTTTGTCTCAGACTCAGAAATTGCCTTTCCATATTTTCTCGATGGTCATGAGGAATGCATTTTTCTATGAAAACATATTTCAACTCCCTCCATTCCATTCTTGATACTTCTTCATCTTCATTTGTGTTTAGAATCAACGACCACCATTGATCTACATCTCTAGTGAAGCGTTAAACTGCCATGACAACCTTCTCCCTTTCACTACTCCCCAAGGCGTGGAATGTTTTCTATAAGGTGTTTATCCATTGCTCAGCTACTGATGGATTTTTACCCCCATTAAATGTTGGCTGTTGTTGCATCATGAAGCGGTAAAACATTGATCCTCCATGTTGTGCATCAGGTAGTTATATACTAGTAAGGTTATTATTCATAACCTGAGTGAGTTGTCCCAGTATGGTGATAAGTTGACCAGCATCAGTTGTATCACCAGCTCCACTATAATTATCTTAAGTAGGAGGGAAATCCATACATGGAGTGCGTGCATTGATACGGTTTCCAATCCTTCCACTAGGTGACATTTCTAAACAATGGCATAAACTAGTTTAGTTTATGAATCAAAATACATAATTCCATACTTGTAAAACAATTAACATTAATTGAACTATAATCATAAAAATGTTTTCTTTGAGGAAGTATATACTCATAACCCTTTATAATGGTTTGTAAAAAAATGAGAATTATCCTACGCATATCCTCCGGTAGTGTCATAACCAAGAGTACAGCAAGGCCCATTGTCGTGTACCAGTTCCCGTTCATGTATAGCTCAAAGTGGTGTTTTCGGGTTTTACCCCTAGGTACACCTGTACTAGAGCCGCCTCTACCTGCTCTTATCCATACAAGGATGTATTTCTCGAAAAATACACAAAATCTCTATAATACCAAAATTCTAGGAAGTTCTTATATACTAATTCTCAAAGTATATCTTAGGGATATGTGCTCTAATCAGAGTTTATCTAAATCTATCTTCAAAGGTTAGTACTAAGATGCCTCTGATACCAACTGTAACGCCCCGACCCCTGTTACCCAGAGTCAGTGCATTATTGCGTAACATTGGCTTGATCACAAAAGATCAAGTCTCCAAGGATCGATTAGTATAGTAGCCTTAGAAACACTAGAAACATTTATAAGTATTACATTACATCATAACGTAAAACAAAACTACAACAACATCTTGTCTTCATATCCCCTCATACTATCCCTACAGGTCATTCATAATATACTTCTTCACATCCTGGAAAAATTAAAACATTGGAAGGGGTGAGCTCAAATGCTCAGTAAGGATAAAAATATACAGAAGCTTTCATAAATAAACATTATCATTTAAGGCAATGTATAACTAAAAGAAAAACCTTTTAAACATGAACTTCAGCATAATATGGAAAAAATAAAATGAAATAATTCCATTTACTAATTCACATGGATATTCTACTAGTCGAATAATCAAATGAAATATCAATAACCACTTTCATAATGATGGAATGCATAATGCCAGAATATCATAACCACGTAGCCAAGCCCTCGTGCCAAGACTACAAATAAGATTTTGTCAAGGCCTCATGCCAAGACACTAGTTTGTCTCATTAGACCTACCGATGCATCGAGGAGCTATAGCGGGCTCCACCCATCACTTATTAAGTCCAATGCATTCCTTATAAGTAAAGGTTTAAACATATCATAAATCATAACATAATCGTATCACATAAAAAAAGAATAAAAGAAAACATAACATTTCCAAATTTCAATCACAAGATATCAATACAACACATTGATATAAAAGAAACATTATCAAAACCATTTTCAATACCAAAATAATAGAAAATTAAAACATTGTATTTATTTTTCATTTAAAAAGGATATGGCTTGTAGAGGAAGCCGAAACTCAAATAATGGTCACGACGGTGGAGAAGTCGTTGTCACCGCATACGTACAACAATAAAAACATTCCCTTTTATCTTTTAGTAAACAATTTTGTATATAAAAGATTAATTTTTAATAAAATTAAAAGTCAAAGGGGTTTATACCCCGTATAAAAGATTGTTGTGTATAAAATAAAATATGCCTCAATGAAAGGAGATTTAGATGAAGTCCCTTACCAAGACCATTTTTTTAAATAAAATATATCTATTATGTGTATTCACTATAAGTAAAAATAAATAAATTCCAAATACAAGATAGTACATAATAATATCATGTCATAATTTGCAAGTAAGATATTAACCCAAAGAACGGAAATTGGGTGAAGAAGTTCCCTTACCTCGTGTCCGACTTCACTCGACCATTCTTTAATCTCCTGAATAATAAAAAAGAGTTAATTTATACTTTCTTAAGAACCTTTTTCAAGTTCATTATTCCTTTTATAACACTTATTACCATGTTATGAACATTATGTAATTATTTATGTTAATAACGGTCGTTTTGTCGATCTTTGGCACTTGATTCAAAAATAAACTTCTTATAATTACATGTTGTTCGTGTGGTAAAATATCCATTATATCCAGAATTATATTCATCATGTAGGTATCAAATATATCATATAAATCCATTATATACATTCATTTATAATATTACATAACATTTAGAGGTTTGAAATGAAATGCACCGTTCATGGAGACGATAAGCTGTACGGAAGCATGAATGCTACTTTCATTTCTATTTCATATTTAATGGAATGAAATTATAATTATATAAATTTATACTATAATTCCAATATAATATCATGTATAATACCATTTAATCCATCCTTTATACATCCCACATATAGAATTAACGATTCAAATCACTTTGAGGGGGCGGTAGTCCGCACTTCCTAAAATGAAATTGTCGTGTTTATCCATAATTGAAATCATAAATGTATGCCATAAATGAAAAATACAGAATCATATAGAAAAAAAACATAATATATATCATATATAAAAATAGTGTCATCATAATGGCCTCCATGAGAGGTGTTAAAAGAAGATTGAACAATCAACCTTTCGTGAGGTAGTAATTCGCCACCGACAGAAACAATGTGTTATTTAACCATTAGACAAAGGTGTGTATAAGAGTAAATAAACTAACACTCATAAAAACATCCAAGTATATTTATGATACTTTTGTTGTTAGAAAATAAAAGAATAAAAAGTGTTTAGGGGGTTGGAGAAGAAAAATAAAACAAAACAACGTAAGAGAAGACATTACCTTTAAATCGGGTAACTCCCCTTAGTTTGTACCAAAATGGTTTCTTGAAGAGCATTCTACCTAAGGTAAGGATTCTAGGATGAAGGGAGGAATGTAAAGAGGGTATGTGGGCAGATTTTGGCCGAACAAAATGGCTTGGAAGGTTGGAATATTGTAGTAGAGGTGGGGGCCTTTTATAAGAGGAGAGGAGGGGCACTCTTGGAAAGTCATGCAATGTTACATTATTATGAAATGATTTTCGGATTTTAAAGGTCCCACAATGATATATTTAGAGTATAAGGTGATAATGGTTCTAAATAGACTCATCCAATTTTTTTTGACAATTATAAGTATTATATTTTACATTATCTTTTCATTTTATTTAAATCGTTAATTAATGAGGTAATTACTGCATCATCATTGTGTCATAAGAAATTTAATTTATATAATGTCTAAAAATTATATAAAAATTATAATGATGTAGTAAATTGTTTTATATTTCTAATGAATATTTATAGTATAAAAGATAACTTATATAACCCCATTTAATAATTGTTTTAGTAAAACAACACATGTTTGTGACGATTTTATTTTTACTTTAAATAAAAAGTTATTAATGTCATTTTCTTACCCAAGTTGCTACATGCGGTCCCCAAGTTGACCCACGTATTTTCATGGTCTTCCATGAATCATCCAATAAGCGTAGTACAAGTGTAAAGGTATTTTCATATTTCTATAATATCATTTTTACCTTAGATTTCACTAATTACCTTTAATCGTGATTATTTAAACTTAAAAGTTACTATTCACATAAAAATTATTTTAATTCCATTGAACCGAATTTTACTTCCTAATGAAAACCATGTATGTCGGATTTTTGAAAATCAAATCACAGAAGTGTTAAGGATTCATTTAAACGAAAAATCAGTTTTTAACTATCACTTAGTGGTTTCACTGTTCATCAACAATTGATGTTTTTCAGAACAATGCCAAAAATTCACCCTAAGATATAATTGTTATTTCTAATTAAAAAATTATGTCCATTTTACAAAATTCCAAACTTATAAGTTGCATTAATTAATTTTATAATTAATTCCCGCTGTCACAACAAATATCGTTTTTTAAGAAACAATATATATCAAATGATTGACAATTGTTTATTTCCAATTTCAAAGTGAAATTAATTCTATTGACCACCATTGTATAAAATGGTAACAATATATTCTAATTATACTTTAAACCCACTCAATAGTATAATTTATCACTATAGTTTATTTTGATTAAAAAAGTTGATTTTATGTATTTTTTTTACTATTCATCGAAAATTGGAAGCTCTCAGAAAAATACCAAAATTTCAACATAGGATAATATAGATATTCCGAATCCAAAAATGAAGTCTATTTTGAAATGTAAAATGTATATAATTTCAAAAAGTGGGTATTACTATTCATAACGGCTACTTTGGTTGGTCGCGGTGTGTTAGAATCTCGAACTTGCGTACAATGCAAGCTATTGCATTATTGAAGGAGAAGCGTATCGTGAAAGCTTGGGGTGTTACATCTATAACTTATATAAAAATCCATAACATTCCTAGAAAAATATTGTTGATAAAACTAGGAAATTAACACCAAAACAATGAATATAATGAAATATTACTCACAAATAGGTGGTAAAATGTTATAATTGGATCATATATGATATTAGAAAAAAAATATAGTTATTTTATAAATGTATAACACTATTTAAACCATTATACATTGGTTGAATTTATTTTCAACCAAATATAATTTTGAGGTAATGGATTTTGTCTCAATTTCAACTCTATTGGGAATTATTTAAAAGTATGACCATATTTATTTTTATGTGGGGTATTTACATCCCTTGTCTAGGTTTTAACATGAATATATAATTATTAATGACTATTTAAGATTAAAATCATGTTATTCTTTCAAAAATAATGTTTAATAGAACATTTGTGTCTTCCTTATAATTATATCGGTTATATTTTCTTCCATGTTCGAAAATATATTATTTTACCCCAAAATATATTATTCTGATGAATTTAATGTCATATTTAATTTATTTCGGGGTAATTTAATTTCATATAAAAAATTAAATCTTTGGTAATCATTTGGAAGTTAATTTATATTAAATATCTCTTATTTATCATGGATATGATTATAGACTAAACCATATACCATTTAAACATACTATGGTTACCTTGAAAGTTACTTGATTAACTAGTGAAATATTGATAAATATTTATTCATTACAAAATATGGATATTTTAGGAAAATTAATATTATTTTTGAATTAATTAAAGTATTATATATATGAGTAATGCATTAGGTATGCAGTGATGGGTGGGTTTGGGTTATTAATTACCCCTTGATTCATCAACATGTCTCATGATACAAATTAGATTTCCATCAAAAATGGGTTTTACCCATTGATTTTAATTCTATTTTGAAATGTATTGATAGTATAGTTATGTTGATTTTGAATATCATAACATCTAATAGATAAGTTTTCCTTCATTTATAATTTTTTTATTATTAATATCCATTAGATTTTCAAATTGATATTATATTTGGATGCCTTTTATTTTTAGTTAATTGATTTAATTGAATGTTCTTTCAGATATTAACATTTCCAAAAAAACTTTTCCATATATAATTGTTTTATTCAAGTTATTAATTAAATTAAATGTGTGTTCATTTATTTTCCATGAAAAATTGATTATTCCTAATTGATTCATGAATGATTTTTATATATGTAACCATTAATGATTATTTGAGATCACCATTATTTTATTTCTTTTCTCTGGGAAATAATGAATAATTATTTAACTAAATTAATGGATGTCGATTGTTTTCTATTATTATGTTTAATTCTTTTTATCTCTAGTATATAATGGGTAACATATATGAATCTGGTTCTCTAAGACTAATAATCTGATCAATATTTTGGGATTTGACAACTAGTATTTATGATAATGTAATAATGTAGACATCAGCTCTAGGATACAAGAGTCAAGCTCATTATAGATGGTATTTGATCATTTTTAGTAGAAACATGGGTACCTAGATTATTTAAATCAAATATTAGGGAACATGTTCATATGATAGACTCTTAGGATAAGTATAGAAGAACATCTTAAAAAATTAAGGTAGATATTATGTTGTTTTTATATGAAATAAATCCTAATCTATATAATACTATTGGATATGGTTCCAATACAAATATGCCTAGGGTAATAACTATAAAAAGGTGTTATGGGCTGGAATCGACCATTAACTAGTTCATAGCAATGGGTATTGCTATACACCAGGCTTGACGCTCCTAGGGGATATACTTAGGATATTATACATTTTATTTACAAACAATTTTGAAGGGTTTGAAAATTAATATGTCCACAAAAACAAATTTTATGATTCTATGATTAAAAGTTAATAACTTTTAAGTATATGTTATGTGTTACACCATATTTGTAAATATATATTATGATTTAAAATTAATAATATTATTAGATAGTCTAGTATGGTCCATTTTTTATAAATGGATCATCTATAAAATAAGATTATCAAAACATAGGGCAAATGAGATATTTCCATGTAGGCAAGACAATATTGCTAGTGTTGGAACTAATAATTTCAAGGATATATTTGGGAAAATTAATCATGTGATAAAAGTAACCTTTCCTAAATGGATCAACATATTGTTAAATAGAATTATTACCCTATATTGTATCCTTTTATGTGATAGAATCCCCCATCATATTGTGGCACTACTAATCAATTAATAGGTGAGCAACCGATTTTATCCCTATAGAAGTTATTTATGGCCTTATTATTTAATGAAAAAAAGATTACACTATAGTGAATTTTCTCAAAGGTGATGCTGGTAAATGATGGTCTTTGATAAAAAATACTAGATAGGAAGAAATAATAGAATACATGTAACGGAGAAATTTTGAAGAATCGTTATTCAAAAAATATTTCCCTTTTGAGAAACAGGCATATATAAACAGAAATTTATTTAGATTAAATTAAAAGGAAGATGAAATTGTTTCATATTATGAGGCTACCTTTACAATATTATCTTAGTATTTTTTGAATTAAATATGAAATAGGAAATGAAATATAGACCATTTAATTAGTGTGATTAACCCAATTCTTCGAAGGGTGATGGTCTCTCAACCATTTTCATCATAGGATAAAATGGTTTTATATTCGACCAAAAAGGAGAATGGATTTTCTATATCATATATATTCACAGGATATTAATGAAATAATAGGTAAATTGAGAACCAATTGAAATATAATATGTCAACTAAAATGAAAATAAAAACTTAATTTCCATATTGTGAAAACCATAGAGAGAATCATCCTACGAAATTATTGAAAGTAAATGGAGTTTTTTATGAGTGTGGAGATAAAGGCCATCGATTTCATGAATACAATTGTAATAGAAAAACATTAATGTTTAGTGTTTCAACTATAAAAAATGGGGATCTATGAAAATGAATTCCCTAATAATTAGGGGAAGAAACCTAGAAAAAATATAATAGATCAAGGACATGCGTATTTTATTACTACATAAGAAGTGGAATGATTAAAATTCATGTGTATTTGGAATAAATAATTTTGTTGTAGCATTATTTTATCAATTATATTTTGGTTATAAGAATCATGAAATATATAATGATTATATTTGGTAGTTTTTCATTATGGATTTGAAATAATATTTTTATGGGTATTGATAAGGAATAAAATTGATTTATTGGGAAGTAGATATTTTTTGAGAACATGTGATTAAGGGAACAGTAACCCCTAAAATGTTTATAATGTTGATTTAATTATATTTTTTGGGTTTAAAAGATTATTAAAATTGATTTGTTAAATGGGAAATTATCAATAACCTTGGAACTAATTAGTTTTTTGATGAAAAGTGGTTTATTTTTTCCTTTATGAAGCTTACACCATATTTGATTTATTGAATATATTCAATAATATTTTACATTATTTAAAGAATAAAGAGAGAGACAATTTTTGGAAGCACTTATGTTGTCATTAAGGGTTTATGGTAATTTAGGTAATTTACATAATTCTAGAGAATATATAATCAACATATTCACATTTTTTATGTGACATTATGAGAAACATTATATTTTTGGGTGGAAAATTATGATCATGTAATTTAGATTTATGGGTTTTGAATTTGATTATATTTTTTTTAGGAAATATAAGCATTCAGATGGAGAAATATAAATCATTATATGGAAAGTAATTTCACATCACAACATGTTAGATGAAGTTGGTGAAATGTATAATTCATTCCTATAACATGTGGATGAGGTAATGGAAAAGTAAAATACTATTCAAACCCATATAAAAGTATTTAAATGTAGAAAAATAAATTATTCCAAAAATCTGAGGAATGATTTGGAATTTTGTATTATCTCCATGGATTCTTTTCATAAGTATCAGTTAGAAGGTAAAAATGATACCCATCTTCCATAGAAATTTTGAAATTTTGGAAAGGGTTAATGTTGTTTCTTACCAATTTTCAATACCACCAACACTCTATAAAGTACATAATTTGTTCTATATATGATTGTTAATTCAGTACATCATAGACCCAGAACATGTGATCACCATTAAAGTAAAATAAATGTAAAGTGATTTATATTACTATTAATAACCCATATTTATTCAAGAGCGAATTTATTTAGGAATTAGATTACTAAACTAAGAAATTTAATGAAGAAAAATCATAAAATTTATGAACTAACATCGAAACTAGAGGATGTTATAAGGATCAACTAAAATAATTTTTTTACAAGGTAACATCCATGAATGTTCTGTAATAAAAGTTTTATAGGAGGGAATAATTTAACACCCCAAGTTTTTATGATATATATCATTTTAAATAAAATAAAAACCATTCATAGGTTGTGATGCAATAAACATCGAGTTTATGTGAAATGTGGCTGTCTATTAAAATATATATACATGACCATTTTATCAATGATTATTAAATGGAGGGTATGAATAGGACTAACTAAATTATGAAAATTATATAGTTAAAAAAAGTATTTGCTTTCTATTAATTATAAAAATATAAGAATCAATTGAAAGTAAAATAAATATTTTCTGAAATATTATATTTAGCAAAGAAAATGGTTTCCTTGCATTTTGCATACTTATGTTAAAATTAGTTTTTTCCACTTTTGAAATAAAAATTAAAATTACATTAATTTTTGAAATAATCATATAAAAATTATATTTAGATCGTTATTGGTATTTTTCTAAAAAGATTTATTTTTTATAAATAGTAAAAATAGTTTTCTTATTAACAAATTCCTTTTCATTTAACGAATTTACATGTTACATATAAAAAAATAGGAAATTTTTTTTCAATTATAATAAAATTAATCTATTTTAGTTCATTTTATACTTTTTTATTTTCAATTAGGATATAAAATCTTGTTATAATTTTAAAAACATTTCATTAGAAATCTATAATTTCATCGCATATTTGGGTTTATTTTTAAATTATATTTTCCACTTCTTTCAATTAAATTGTGTGAAATTTATTCCATATTTTGAATGATCATAGTTAATATTATATAATAAGGTAAATTAATATTCAACTATAGTGAATAGTAATTATAGTAAAAATTAATTACCACTGTTGAGCTAAAAATGGTCATACATGGGGATAAACTATGAATATTAGAGTTAAAATAACCAAAATATTATCCAACTGTTATTTTATGGAATTATTTATACCTTATCTCATCTAATTTTTTATAATGGTCCATTTTGGAGCCTGTTGGAATGTGAAAAAGTGGGGTAATTCATTCTTTTCAAATATTCGAAGTGTGTCTTATCCCCCCACTTATAAAAGGAAACCTCCTCTACTCCCCTATTCACACTTAGAAAGCCATTTGGTTCAGCCTATAGATACCCAAAAACCATATTTAACCATAAAACCATTCAAGTGGAATTTTTAATCATAAATATATCATATAAAGGCTTTTGGAAAATCCTGAAGGTAGTTTTCCAAAGAGGTATAACATTCTTAAACGAGCATTTTTATTTTTTATCTTCTTCCACCTCCTTAAAATATTATTAAACCATATTGATATAATAAAATCATTATATACCATATAATGAGATGTTATTATGTTTATGGAATAACATATATCCTTCTCCTCTTTTATCAAATGGGAATACAAACCATCAATTGTGTGTATTGTGGACTATGTCCTCAAGTATAGATATAATTAATTTTCTATCACCGCCTCTCACGATTGAATATAACGATGGATTATATATATATAATTATTCTTATGTAATTGTATTATCATATATATATATATATATATATTCTTACATTCCATTCTGTGGGGGTTATGATAACATAGATCGTGTGTACGAGATGCCACTACCTCAAGAAGAAATGTGGTTCATTTTCTCATACACATTACATATAAGTTAATAAGAAAAATATTAATTAATATATGTGAAATATATATCATTTTATTTATTAATTAAAATTAATATTCCCCAAAATTCATTGCCCTTTAACCCATTAAGGTAATTATGTTGTCACTCATGTGTATTTAAACCTATCATCTTCATGATGTGATGTGATTCGTTTTCCATGACCAAATTATACGAATGATTCTAAAAATTAATCAAATTTATATATACAATACTTATAAATTTAATATAATTCAAGATATCTTGTATCTATAAACTATTTAAAAAAACCAAAACATTCATAAGAAAACATGGATGAAAAAATAGTATAATTAAGACATGAAACAGTGAAAAAAAGAAAATTATTTACAAAACTTTAGTACAATGTAATAATAGGGTCATATGTGATATTATAAATATGAATATGGTTATTTTATAAATTAATAACGTTCATTAATCCATTATTCAATAGGTTAAATCATATTCAACGAAATGGAGTGTGAGGTAATAGATTCCATCTCTATTTCAACTCTATTAGGTCTTATTTGAAATTATAAAACTATTAATTTTTATATTGCTTATATAATACCCCTTTGAGGTATTTAACATGAATATATATATTTTTTAAATATTATTTATGATTAAATTCAAGTTATTATTTCAAGATAACAGTTTAAAATAAAGTTCGATAATACTTATATTTTTATTGGTTCTATTTTCTTCCTTGTTCGAAAAGAAATAAGTTTTCCACAAAAATCATTAATTCTTTTGAATTGAAATTCATATATAATTTTTTGGTCAACTAAGTTGTCTTGAAACATTCAATTTTTTATCATGGATAATGAATTTTCTTTAAATATCCATTATTTATCACACATATTATTATTTCTTAAAACATATATCATGATTACATATGGTGGTTAATATGAAAGTTATTTTATTAACTAGTTAAATGTTGAAAAATATGTATTAATTAATCAATATAGATATTTAATGATAAGAAAAATTATTCATGAATTAATTCAATTAGTCAAAATATGATGAAGTATTTTGACATATATCGAAAGGTGGGGCCTAGTTATAGATAGCCCCTAGATTCATTAATAGGGTCTAATGTGGAAAATTAGTTAGCCAAATTACATGGGTTTTCCCCACACTTTTAAACTATATTATAACGGTATTTAAATTACAGGTATAATGAAGCGTAAAATTATTAATTCCAACAATTAATCTTTTTCTCCATTGTGAATTCAGTTACTATTATTGCGCATGAGATTTTATAATTGATATTATCTCTGGAATGCTTTCATTCTAAATTTATTGACAAAATGTCATATTTTTTATGTTATTTACTTTGATATATTTATTTTTACATGTATAATTATAATAGTCAAGTAATTGATTAAATTGTATTTGTGTTCAAATATTTACCCTACCAATTTTATTAATCCATGATGATTCTTGGTTGCTTCCAAAGTACATATCCCTTAATATTCATTTGAGATCTCCATAATTCTGTTTCTTTTCCCCATGATATGATAAAGAAATATTTGAATGAGTTCTTGGATGATGAATGTTTTCTATTAGTATGTTTTATTTTATTATCATTAGTTTAAAATGGCCATCACATAAATATGAGGTTCTCTAAGACAACCAAAATTATTGGCATTTTAGGATTTAAACTCTTGTATATACAATAATATAATAATTTAGGCACCAATATTGTGTTACTAGAGTAGGTTTCAGTTCATAATAAACTTGAAAAATTAGGTAAAAAATATCAATACAGACATAGGTAAATAATCCAACACATGTCATGTGAGTAATGACATAAATAAATATTATTTTTCTAGATAACATAATTGAGTTGACCATTAATTAATTATACATTTATATATATGATTATAATTACACATTCCAATAAAAAATTTGAATATAAGTTATATACCTAATCATAGAGGGATAATCAATGGATTAATAATATAAAATAAATACTAAACATCATAAGAGAAATAATAATTTTAAAATAAATTAGTCATATTTAATCATATTGAAATAATTCAAAGTAAAATTACCATGGAATAATAATTATAAATAATTCTATAATTTATATTTCCAAAATCATAAATTTAAATTATTATATAATTAGAAGTAAAGTGGAAGGAATGAAATGGGAAAAACTATTATTACCCTTGGAGGTTGTGAACGCCTATCTTTTGGACCTAAAATAAATCATTTAATAATCTTGTAATCATTGATAAGTGCCTAGAATTTAGAAATGATTTAATATAAATAATTAATTACTCATAATGAGATTGTAAAAAGGAATAACCATAATATTAACTCAAATCACTATAAAATAATTCATAACATTCATATGTTAAATAAGAAACCAACCTCTACAATTTAAATAAACTAATTAGTACCCAATTTATTCTATTATCAATGAAAACATAAGGTATTTTCAATAAATAGCATACCCTCTTCAAAAAAGAAAATAGAAACATGAAAAAAACTTTCTCTAGTCTTCTTTAAATCTTATATGATGAATATCCATCATTCAGGATCCATTCATCATTATATAGTAATATGAGTATTAAAATACCTAGAAACAAAAATATATAACATATTAAAATAAAAAATAATATTAATTAAATTATAGGGTTAAGGTAATTCCTCAATTTGAAAAGATAGAACATCTTTATATGTCATCAGTTGAAATTGGGAGGAGGGAGAGGAAAGGGTATCAAAGTGAGGGAGATTCCTTATTTTTTATATAGTTGGATGAACGTGAAGTAGAAGGTAAAAAAGGGTTTTTTAAAACATTCAAAAATATAATTATTCCCCCTTCTTGAAAAAACTAATATAAAACCTAGTCTGTACATATTATGGAACCACTGTCCACTATGTGCCTATTGATTACCTAATATAAGGCTACAAAACACCCATTAGATAACATATAATGATCTATTATTCTATCATATACCACTAATTACCTGTTAACGGTCCACCATTTTCTCGATTCTAATTTCCCTTTATTCACTAAATCCAAATTTCCTTTATATGTTAATTTCAATAATAACCACATTCAGCCATTCCTAATAATATCACCATATATTATTACCAACATAAAACTTCCTAACACATTGAAAATGATATCTATATCCATCCAAATACAAAACATCAAACAAGTACATTTTTTAACAACATAAATTCCCAAATAAAAAATTTATTCCACATTTAATAAATTATTTATTGTTAAGAGTCGCTAAAAAATACCCATCATAACAAGTTGTATCCCTAAAAAACTAATACATTCCCTCACTATAGGAGTATCAACCTATATTAATCACCAATTTATATACCACTTAATATATATTATTCAAATGGATCTCCATGCTTACTATATGATTCTCCTAAGATAAAAATATACCACTAAATAACCAATAACATAATATTATAAATTTCATGTGGAAACACATTTGAACTCCCAAAATACTAAAAATTATCTTAATTTAAACCTTCCAATTCACCCAATCATAGGATTTATTGAAAGTTTATGAGTCTCTCTTTAAAAGTGAACTTCCAAACCCAACACATATTTCAAATCATGATTTATTTCTCAAATCATAGTTCAATTTCACTTCCAAGACCAACCAATTTAGAAAAATATATTACATTAAAAATATAGTTTATGAAAATCATACCATGGTGTATATGAAAAAAAAATCTAAACTTTCTAATAGTTACTCACATTTAAAAATAACTTTGATTTAAAATGTATCAATGTAAACCTAATTTCCAAATTTTGGAAAAACCAGGTCATTTCACCAAGCATTAAAAGGAAAAAAATCACTTATTTACCTTCACTAAAAATATAGTAAAACATTCGTTTAAATAAAACAACACTTGAGTGATTCTAAAGAATTATGTCACCCCTAATAATGTATTGATAAATAAATTGATTAATTAGTTTCATATAATTAATTAAATCCCAACATATATAATATTTTAATATATAAAATTTAGTTTTCATGTCTTCCATTATAAATATGATGCATGAAAATTAATAGTGCTATCACCTAGTTGTTCATTGTGACTCAAAATTTGATTTAACCATTCTGTATACATGAAATTGAAACAAATAGTCTACATAAATTGTATGGTAACTAACGTAAAAATCCATAAAAACTCAATATTCTCCCATAATTATACAATATTGAAATATATGTTGGCTAGTTATTAAATCATAAAATCATATATCATATATATCACTAACATAGATGTCTGACATAACTCTTATTCCACATATACTAACAAAACATAGATCATTTATTAAGTTGGTTCAGACCACCCTATACCCCCCAGATTCATTCTCCAATCACTATTGTCTAGAGAATAGAATTGAGTTCATAAATATCATTGAGGGATAATTTACCATCTTATGTGTTAATTCTTAATCATTGTTGGATTCTACCAAAAATTAATCATGACCCATTTATATATTATTTGTTTTCTAAAATAATCCGATTAAATATATAATAATAAGTTGTATCTATAATTGTAAAATAATATAACAAAAATTGTAAATTGGTGCCATTCTAGTTGAAGTTTTAATTTTGATGGCCCAAATTGAATTTCCAACACTCGCAAGTAGTATAGTATATGTATGGGGTAAATCTTCATTGATAATTATAGTGTAATGTAACAATATTTTCGGTTAATTAACTAATGGTTTTCAAAATTTAGAGTTAATTTTTAAATTTTGAAAGAGTTACTCAAAAATTTTGTGTGGTTCACTTACTAAATTCTATATATGATAACTCTAAAAAATAAATGGAAATAGTTTTTAACAATAAATAATGGGAATATTTCAGGGTTGTGGATCTTTATGAAGAGCATCGAAAATAAATTGGATAATTGTATTGTCTTTTTATAATAATTCTCATCTCTTGGATTCAAATGTAATGGATCTCCCCAAGTATCAATAGTTCTATTTAAGTTCATAAAAATAAATTTCTTGGTTCTACATTTGGTTTGTAAGAAATTCCTGAAAAAATAACCCTTTCAAGATGATGATTTCATCCAGTAATCATGGGATTATACATCGTAATTCCCTTAGAGATCCTAAGAAAATATTTTCATGAACCGATTTGGAGTATCCAGTAAGAAACATGAAGGAAACACAAGAAATTATGATTGATAAAATAATTAAGAAAATCAAAACATGTGAAATTAATCACCAAAGAATATTCAGTGTACACATCCCGAATGCATTAAAGGAATAATAAACTCATAGAATAAATGATAAAAAACAATCTAATGTAACATCTGGTGTTATTTAAAACTGATAAAGAATTGATAAATTTCCCAAGAAATCACAAGATAAAAATCACAAAAATGTGTAGAATGAGTTTTAATCTCCCTACCATTCAATATGATTACCCTCATAATGACTTTCCTCATCCATAATGGTCCAACAACATTACATTGGTGAGCCATTGTGCCTAGGGGTGGTTAGGGATAATAATCCTGAGTAAGATAGTAGTTAAGTATGTAGATTGAAAGTAGTTTTCTACTTGTTGACTAATGTGCAAATAGTTTATCGATGATAAAACCAGGATCAAGGTTTTCTTCTTCTGGATTTGAGGTGAATTATTTTCTGGGTGGTAAGAACAGTTTGTTTAATCACATAAAGGCCATGAAAATGTACCTTGGCTCCACACAATCTCACCCCAACACTATTTCTTGTAGGATCTAAAAGGACTTTCTAACTATTTGGTATTGTGTGACTAGTTTGGGATTGAGGATAATGGGTGCACATAGCTTTTTGGGGATGGGTTTCATAGACATATGGACTTAGTAGTAACCATGCACCATGGAATAATGGTACAAGTGCCTTTAATTTCCATTTGAAATGACTGATTCATCACAAGTATTCTTGGCCCCTTCTTGGTTTTTCTAAATCCCACCTATCAAGAAATGTTATGGTTGTAAAAACTTGAAAATAGGTACAATCCCTAATTTTCAATCTGCTTTAATGTATGGAAACGTCATATGCACAAAAGTGCATGAAAATCCCACACAATCGATTGATGGATTTTCCTAAAAAATCCTAGAAAAAAATCTCAATAGGGTCCATCAACGAAATGTGTAGGAATTTCATAGATTAAATCAACTAAATAAATGTTGGTTTTGGATAAAAAATTATTGAATTTACTATATGTATTCTTCAGGACTCACCAATTGTTAATGTTATAAAAAAATTAATTTTAATTCCTAACATCCAAAAATTCATTCATAAATCATTGTTTGTTTAAAATTGAAATCTTATTTATTAGTTTAATGAAAGAACCATACTCTAATTTCATATCACCACACACATAGGTTGTTTAATAAAAAGATATCTTCTACACTAATTAGTGTGATATCACTTTTATGGGCCACAAAATCTCATTGACTTGAAACTTCAAAGAATTAATGAAATTTTACCATCATTTTGGGCATGATTTTGAACATCTGGAATTATTATCATTGGGTTAATATAATAGAATTTAAATTTCATTGCCCAATTTTTTTATGTATTATATTAATGATTTGAGAGGGAAATTCGAGATTTCATGAAATTAAGATTCCATAATAACCACCAGTATGAAATTAACAATTTCAGTGCTTCAATTTACCTTATTTAAAAATCGATTTATATTTTAATGGGTTATTTAATATAAACCACACCATCACAATGATAATTCTTTATAATTTTTTTATTAATGAATATCCAATGGTTTCTCTTTATCTATTCCAATTTTTATTCACATCAAAAATAAGCCTATAAATATGGACATATGACTAATTTCAAAAATCGGTCTCCAAAATACTTTTTTTTAAGTTGATATAAATGTGTGACAAATATAGAATCCCTTTAAAATCCTCCAAAGAAATAGCAAATCCTAGATAATTTCAAGGAAATGATGAAATGGGATTCCAAAATAATGTTCCCTCCCCCACACATAAAATTGGTCCTAGTCCCCCATGTATCAAGTTAGGTGGAGAAGGGTGGGTACAAAAAAATGAATGAAAGGGGAAGAAACTTTGGATAGATTAAAAATGGATTTTTAACAGAAAACATCCATGGAAAAATATTATAGAATGGATTGTATTCTGTGTATGAGATCCCATCAATAATTAGAGTGTCATCATTCCAAAAAGTTTCATACATGTAATTTCCTCAAAAGGAACTAAAAAATTTGAAGAAAAATTTACATTTTAGTAGAAATATGAAACTAAAGATAATATCACAATCTCACCACAAATTAAAATACAAAAATCATATGTATGAGTTTTAATGTTTTAAAATAGAACCAAAAAATGTAAAATGGGAAGAGAAGTTGAATTTCAAAGAACTTCATTTCCATCATGTGGAAGGAACACTGCCAAATGGGTCATGGAACTAAGTGTGGGTGGAATAATCCCATGATTGACTGTCTGTGGGATGCTTATTGTTTATCCCACTGTATATTAGGTACATTTGGTGGGTTCTCTGGTGGATAGGATCCCCGACAAGGATCTGTGTGGGTGGATCCATACCCATATATATAGTACGAAGGGGGATATATGGGATAGGGTCGGTAAAGGATGGGGTAGGGAGATCTTGAAAGCTGGTGCCTTCCATCTGTAATCTAGTGGCCTCAAAATTCAAGTCAAACATGGAATAAAAATTATGGTCCCACTTATATTTGAGATATTTGTGATTGATTGGGGTTTCATCAAGGTTAGGGTATGTATTGTAGGCCGAGTAGGCATGGGGTTGGTTGGACTGGTGGGTTGGTAATCCTCCACATGTGGGGTGGAATGGTGGGATGCAGTGTTTGGCATTGAGGCTCGATAAGGGTCATATTAGGATTCCTCATGCTGTCCTTTTAATCGATAGTGGTTGTCACCAAATTATAGAAATTTTATATTTCGTAAGATATTGATATCAATAGGGAGTGGCAGTGGAATCTCAATGAAGGTGTCTTCATCAAATTTTATTCCATGGAACTCATCTAAGAGAGTTATATAAGGGCATCCAAAAATGTCTCAATTGGGATTTGTGAACATGTACTGGTGGTAATTCCTGAAGAAAAAGAAATTGTTGATTTGTGTCCCAATAATCATGGAGTATATAATGAACCAGACATAATGAGTAACATTACCTTTCATGTTTGATCAGGGATTGAAGTAGGTGGTGACGATCCGGTGAACAATATGATGTGTGGGGTTCAATAGCTTAGAGACCATTGTTGTATGAGGTACATAGGGTGGTTCAGGATGAGAAATAGTGGCCCAAACAACAATGGAAGTGCTATGGTGTCAACATTAGGCTGACTTGATGTACATCATGCTGTGAAAACAAATCTTAATTATATAATCCCGAAAATGCTGAAAACACTCATAGATGAAAATTATATCAACATTTCAAAAAGTGGAATATAACATCACATGTTACCTTTAATGAATATCCCTTCCCAACAATGGTATACCCATCATGAAATTGAAATGTGGAAAAGAACTCCGGAATGAGTTTATTATATGTTTTCATGTGTCCACTACGTGTCCCAGTTAGGTGCCCATGGTCAATTAGTCTCTAAAGCTTGTCAAAAGATTCCTAAGGACTCAAGGTGTTGTGATGAAAAATAATGATGTGTGTTGACCTCCTGAGTGACTATCACTGGGTATATCTTAAGCTCCTATTTCTTGATTAATTTTTTGAGGGGACCTGGGAGGTCATCAAAACCAGAACCACACGCGTGTTTTGAAGAGACCATAAGTATTTTGGCTGGCTTCCTATAGTGGGTATGAAAACAAATAATAGGGATGCATAATTTAAAATATAATAGATATATAATTTATTTCTCATTTTTTAATAACTAAATAACCTATGGAAGCCTAAAAAGCATCACAAAGAGTTTTTAAAATTGAGGATTGGAAAAAAAATTGCACATCTGTGTTTGGATGTTTTAGAAATAATTGTTTGGAAAATTACATATGAAAAATAAAAATAAAATTAAAATCAAAATTAAAGAATGTATGGGGGAACATGTGGCTAACATAATCTAAGCGAAGGTTGAGAAGGATAAGGAAATAAGATATAGAGAAGAGGAAGAATAATAGGGGTGATAGGAAGAATTCAATGGAGCTTACCATGGTGTTTGATCCGGTGTACGAATAAAAAAGGGGGTTGATGGTTTTAAGGAGATGGAGGGGCCAAGGGCTGTATATGGCTAGGTTGGATGTCTCACATGATCTATGGTTAAATTTTGGGGGTATGATTTCGTAGTTTTTTTTAAATAGTTCATTTAAGGTGACACAAAGTTTGGATAAATATGTGTTAACCATGGTAAAGATACTAAAATGGGGATCCCTTCCACCCCCCACATTTTTATTGTAGTAGATGGTTATATATAAAAATATCATGCACATGCCTATATATTTAGGTTCCTATTATTCATAGATTATGCACATAGTTTGTTTACCAATGAAAAACCATTCGTGGGACTATACATTTTGAAAAAAATAGAATTTCCCCCCATTTGAATGAAATTTACACCTTATAAAACTAAAACATTTGGTCCTTATTTATTTTTAAACATGATTTGATATTTTCATAGGAAATTTATATAGAGAATAATATAGGTCCAATAATACATATATCAATTTGTATAAATCCAACAACTACAAAAAACATATTGAAAACACACTAACATGATCCACTATGAAACACTCAATATATCAGAAATTTTGGAAAATTTCTAAAATTTTGGGTAACCTCATAGTTTGTGCTATGTTTAATGTCTCGATATTGAAATGTATGGGCCTCTTGTTTACCTGGATAACATGGTGGAGACCCTTCCCACCATCTCTATAAAGACCCGTCCTTTTATTACATTATAATTAAATCATTTTAATGATAAACAAAATAATTTTGTTACATATAGTGGATCCAAATGTTTAGTATCTTTGGAAAACTAGAACTATACATAACAATTACAACATCACGAATATACATTTATTTAATTCTTTATTATTTATATTCTTATTGGAACATGAACTATCTTTAGTAAATGTAGTAACCTGAGGATATACATCAAAAGGGGTTAGCTAAAAGACAATTAATAGTATATATAATAAGAATATAAAAATTGGTGACCATAACCAAAACATGGGAAAAGGATCATGAACATGTGAGGAAGCATTAATAAGTGACTTGAAATGTGGTAATGCATAAGAATGAATCATCAATACTTAGTGGTTAACTACCACACATACTTGTGAACAAAATAAAATATTGTTCCCACATAATTTCACATTAACTCATTATATTCATCACTTTTCCCAATGCATTGGTTCACTGTATAACTCTGGGCTCACCCGTCCCATTGAAACATTCATATTGCACTATATAATTCTAGGCGCACCCATCAAATCATAAAATTATCCTTTATAATGTATGAAATAATAAACATATATCAAAAATGAACAAAACTAACCCATTAAAAGGAATGGGTTTCATCTCATAATAACGAATTCATAAATATTGGGTTTCCAAAAGAAAGAGGGAATAACATACATGATTCAAGAACTGTCAACCATGAATGCAAAGTAAAAAGTGTGTTATTAAAAGAATAGTTCTTTTAGAAAAACTTTTGTGTCAAATAAACATTAATATAAAACCTTTATATCCCAAAAAAGGAATGAAAATTAAGAACAAATTATTTTTATGGAGTGACCACACCATATATGGAGTGAAAGAGGGAGAACCCGAAGAAAGAAAATTGGGTTTGAGATTTTCCCCTAACCTTATATTTGAACACTTCCTTAGCATTAATGTCATATATAAACACATTAGATTCATTAATTAAAAATTCCAAAACCATTTTTCCATTAATATGATATATTATGGTTTCATTAAGTTTTTTTAAGTTCCATTGGTTGAGTTATTATGTTTAAAAAAATTGTTTCGTAATGTTTGTTTTTATGGTCTTTCTTGAGTGGTTCACTTGTATTCATAAATTAATGTTTGGGTAGAACATGGTAAACATCCAGAATAGATATAAAATATTATTAATTATATTCCAGGAGTATAAATTATCTTATAATTTATTATATTATATTCCATGTGGATGAATCATTTTATAAGAATAAAATGGTGAGTGTTTGAATTTATTTGGGTGGTTTTTCGACCACAACAAACTTGTTTTGAATAATCATTTAGTAATATGTACATAACTTAGTTCCAAAACATTAAATAGGACATAATACATATTAAATATTCTGGTTGAACAAAAAAATGGTTTCATGTCCATATCTGAATGTATAAATGTGAATAGAAAACATGTATTTCTTAAAGGTGATAGATTAACACCTCACGAACAACGTTTTCTTTTATAAAATAAAAGGATGTGTAGAAGGGGTTGGATGGTATAATATCCCATTAGTATTATAACATTCAATTATATTTATGATACTAGAGTTACCATACCATGTGGAATAAGATATGTGGAAGAGAATAAGAAAAGAACATGAAATTGAAAGGGAATTAAAGGAAAGAGGTAGGTAAATTACCTCTTGATTCCTCATCTAGAGATCCTTCTTAGGGGACCTAGGCTGGTTCTTTAGAAGATAATAGAAGCTCTTGGACATGAGGAAGGGGCTAGGGATGATTTTTGGATGGAGTTTAGAAAATTAATTATGCTTGATAGGTGTGTGGAAATTAGTGTGTGATGGGTGGTTTTTATAGTGGAGGGGAGAGGGGTTTTCTTAATATAAAATCCATTAGTTTATTATTTCCCCAAAAGACAAGGAATATTGAGTCTTCCATGACTAGGAATTGTAATTATATCATTTTCTACCAAAATAATTGGGCTTACATCACCAAAACATCATGCATGACTCTATAATTAGCTTATTTAGCTTATTTTTCAAATTATGGTATTTCACTATTCATAAAAAATTCATGTATTTCATAAAAAATAAAAAAAATTAACCCCATAAATTTTTTAACATGTATAATCCAAAAATGATTTCTATTTTTCAAAAATAATTTTCTAAATATTATTATTTTAATATTTAATTAATATCATAATTTAGTATCAAAAACTAGTTTTCAACCAATCATTATTTATTATAAAATATAGGTATATCATACATTCAACATTAATATTAGTTATATATTATCATAGGGAAGGTTTCTATTCATTATGAAATGTCACTATTCATAAGGTTATGCTACTATTCCTAAGGTTCGTTTACTATTCACCAAAAATTATGTTTCCCTTATTGGACTCCAAATAACTTACTGATTGCAACCGTGTATGTCAAATAATTGAAATTCCAACCATAGAAGCGACAAAATTATGTTTAAAGATCACCTGGAACTCAGTAGTTCATTATGTTGTGTTTTCATGTTATTTTATGACATATTTATAAGTAGGGAATTTCCATCAAAAAACATTTTGTCGTTACAATCATCCCCTTTATGAAATTTCACCTTCAAAATTTCACATTATACAAATAGGTGAGAGTACTTATCCTTCATCGACTCCTCGGGATCCAATGTAGATTCTTCAAACTTATGGTTCCTCCTAAACACTTTGACAAGGTTGGTTGTCTTCTTGTGCAACACCTTATCTCTTCGGTCCAGATTCTCTATCGGCTTCTCCTTATAGGAGAGATCATCTTCAAGTTGTACCCCCTCTGAGTTAGGTACATGTGAGGGATTAGGTATGTACATCCTCAGGAGTGATTCATGAAACACATCATAAACATGATCCATATTCGGTGGAAGTGCATGCCAAAAGTCTACATCTCCTATGTGGTCAAGGATCTCAAAGGGGCCAATGTACCTTTGGCTTAGATTCCCTTTATATCCAAACTGCATGACTCTATTCCATGGTTATATTCAAAGGAAGAATTTATCTCCAATTTCGAACACCATGTCCCCATGATGGTTTTCAAAATAGGTATTTTATTGACCCTAAGCATATTTGTTGTGTTTATGGATTACTTGAACCTTCTCTGTCATCTCTTGAACATGATCAGGTCTAAGTATCATTGTTTCTCCAACTTCATATGTGCTGCTTGGAGTTCTATATCACTTTCCAAAAAGAGCTTCTTATGGAGCCATCTAAATACTTGAGTGAAATCTATTCCTCTATGAGAACTCAACCAATGGTATATACTGATACCATCCACCTTTGAATTCTAGAGAGCAAGCTCTTATCATTTATTCAAGCGTCAGAATTGTCCTTTCAGGTTGGCCATCATTTTGGGGGTGATAGGATGTGATGAAATTTAATTCAGTACTCATGGAATTTTGAATTCACCTCTAAAATTTAGATGAAAAACGTTGATCATGGTCAGAGAAAATCGATAGTGGAATTCCATGTAGTCTCACCACTTCCTTCCTAAGTATCATTGCACGTTGTTCAAGAGAGAGGTCTTCCCAAACAAAAATAAAATGGTTAGTCTTGGTCAGTCAGTCAACCACAACCCAGATTGCATTATTTCCCTTTGACATCTTCATGAGACCCATGATAAATTCCATAGAAACATTCTTCCATTTCAACGTGGGTATAGGAAATGGTTGTATCATCACATTGAACTTTTGTCTCTCTACTTTATCATTCTGACCTACCAACCTCCTTGAGATATATTCTGCGATATTATTTTTCATGTTATCCAACCAGAAGTGTTCTTGGTGATCATGGTACTTCTTGGTACTCCCAGGATGGATAGAGAATGTCTATCTATGTGAATTGTACAATATATCCTTCTTTATCCTGGTTGATGAAGGCACACAAAGCCGTGTTCCAAACCAAATCCCATTATCATCGTCGATATGGAACGCTGGCACGTTCCCTTCCTTTACAGCATTCAACCTCTTTTTTATCTCTGTATCATCTCTTTGTGCTTTTTTAATATTATATTAGATTGATAGTTGTGTAATAATTTGTGAAAGGTAGTATGTATCCCCTTCCCTTATGATTTCTAGATCCATCCTTTGCATATCCAAGAAGATATGGGCTTTCCCAATCCATAACATGGATAGAGTAGCACATTCTTTTCTGCTTAGATAATCATCTACCTTGTTCTCTTTTCCAAGATGATAGTGAATAGAGTAATCATACTACTTTATTATCTCTAACCACCTCCTTTGATGTATGTTGAGCTCCTTTTGTGTGAATATATACTTTAGGCTATTGTGGTTGGTGTATTTGTCAAACTTCTCTCCATAAAGGTAGTTCTTCCATATTTTCAAGGAAAAAATCAGAGTTTCTAGCTCTAGATCATGTTTCAAGTATTTCTTCTCATGGATATCAACTACCTAAAGGTATAGGCTATCACATTATCATTTTTCATTAGTACTCATCCCAATCCTTTCTTTGAAGCTTCACTATATATCACAAAATATTATTCACTTTTTTGTAGTGTGAGTGCAGGTGCTATGATCAACTTTCTCTTTAGCTCCATGAATATTCCCTCATATTCTTCCGTCCAGACATAGTTTACCCCTTTACTTGTTTACTTAGTTATCAGGCTTGATTATCATGAGAAATTTCTCACAAAACTCCAGTATTACCCATCTTATCCATGAAAACTATGGATTTCTATGACACTAGAGGTCCTGGGCCATTCCTCAATCGCATTTTCAAGGGTCCATAGGAATTCCCTCACTTGTGATCACATGTCCGTAGAAAGTGACTAGATTTATCCTAAAGTCACACTTTCTGAACATGGCATACAATGTCTCCTTTTTCAATGTCGCCAACACAAGTCTTAGATATTCATCATGTTCCACCTTGTTCTTGGAGTAGATGAGAATATCATCAATAAACAATAAAAAATGTGTATATATAATTTGTTATGACTCTATTCATAAAATCCATGAATATTACAGCAAAATTAGTAAGTCTAAAGGGAATCACTAGAAACTCATATGCTCATACCTTGTATGGATGGAAGTTATCTGAATATCATCATTCTTCACATTTAACTGATGATATCCAGAACGAAGATCCACCATTGAGAATTATTGATCTCCACCTAACTGATCAAACAAGTTGCAAATCCTTGTTAGAGGATACTTGTTATTTATTGAGATGTTGATGAGTTCCCAATAATTGATCCAAAGTCACATTGTTCCATCTTTCTTATTCAGAAAGACCACTAGCCCACCCCAAGGTGATGCACTATGGTGTTTGAACCCTTTGTCCAGATGTTGTTACAGCTAACTCATTAACTCCTCTAGTTAGATAGGAGGCATCCTATAGGGACACATTGAGAAAGGAGTAGCTCTGGGTAAGAGTACTATTGATAACTCTACCTTATGATTTGGGGGATGTACAGGTAACTCTTGGGGAAATAAATCACGGTATTCCTCCATGGTGGGAATTTCCACAAGGTTGGAAATTTCCTTCGACCCAACCATTTGGGAGAGGTATGGTACATCATGGGGAATCAACATCCACACAGTTGAAGGATTTTACAAAGGGGGTTCATGATCTTCCATTCAATTTTTGAGGATCATGGGATGGTTCGGAATATGAAAATATATTTCATTTTCCCAACATTTGATATGTTCTCTATATAACGAGATCCAATCCATTCCCATTATAGCGTCTAATTCCACTAAGGGAAGTATTACAAGATTCACTGGAAGAATCTAACCACATACACCTACAGGATTAGAGTCAAATACTTTGGTTGCAGTGATTACACCACTTTGTTTTTTTATAGATATATTTACTTCAAGGTTTCATGGCTTCGATTTTATAGTTCTAGAAAACTTGCAATATATAAAGGAATGTGTAGAACATGAATCAAATAAGAATTTTTATATTCATGAGTGAATTTGAAGTATACATTGTAGGACATCATTATCTTTCTCCACTTCTGAAGTAGTGATTTCATATTCCTTTCCTTGTTCTTTGGGCTTTGGTTATTATTGACATTGATTACCCTCGAGAAATCAAGGTTTAGTGCACTAGCTCGCATAGTGGCCAAGCACCCTATAGTTGTTGCATTAAATTATGGGTGGTTCTCGACTTTATTTGGATACATTCTCCATACTTTTCATTTCTTTTTGACACTATTGAGAATGGTGGCCTTCTTTCCAACACTTCAAGCAAATCCCCATCCCTTTGAGGCAGTTCCCATTGTTCAACTTCCCATATTTTCGGAATGTGGGTCACTAAGTGTTCTTCCAACCATTGTGATTAGATCTTCCACCTTGAAACACCATCTATCGTTTCTTATCACCATAGCTATGGGACCATTCTACAAAATCTATCTCCACATTAAGAGTAAACTAAAAAACTTCTTCATAACTCCCAATGTTTTGAATTGCAAGATCCTTTTGAAGGTGTGGTTTTAATCCCATAGAGAATCAATCAATTTAACTCCCATTTTTTATAAAAAAAATCGGAAGTGTACCTTTCAAGACTTGTGGAATTTACTTCATAGGTTGTGATAGATTCTCCTTCTTTTTTCTTGAGCTCTATGAATTTTCTCTCTGACTTCAAGTGAATATTTCTTGGGAAATACTTGTTAATAAACATTATCTTAATGTCTTCTCATTCCATCTCTTAAATTTTATCCCTTGGATTGGTGTTCTTAATAAAATCCCACCATTGATCAGCCTCTCCATCTAGAAGATAATTGGCCAGAGTCACCTTCTCTATCTCAGAACAGTGAAGCACAGAAAAGATCTTCCCCATGTATTTGACCCTCTAATATACAACTAGTGGATTGGAATATCTACTAAATGTCGGTGGTCGTTGCCTCATAAAAAATTTGATATCTAGTTCCTCCCTCTTTGGTGAAGGAGGGAGTTGCATATTGTTATGGTTATTATCCATAAACTGATGTAGATGGGTAAGTATCGCTGTATAGTTCTGAACTCCACCTCCCAAATCATTGGGGATGTTATTCGTGCAATCGTTGTATTGGCCCTCGCACAAGTTGTTAGCCTGGTTTCTTCTGGTTCCCACCATGTTCTAAAATAGAAAAGGTTAGAACAAATCATAAGTCAATAAGTCATGAATTACATATTCATTTGAACAATTTTCCCTAAAATCATATCTTATGGGATCTATATGTAATGATTCATGTGTGCATATTTGTATTGTGTCTCATGATAGAGGTTTTCTCTAGGGTTCCCCAATCCCAATTCTCAAATGAACTAAACCATGCCTTTGATTCCAACTATAGAAACCCAACCTTTTCTAACATTACTATTACATCATTTTAAAGATGGAAAACATAATATTGTTACCCATAGAGGATCCAATGGATTAGTTTCTTGGGAAAACTTGGACCATACATAACAATTATAACATCAAGCATATACATTTATTTAATTCCTTCTTCTCTAACATATTATTGGAATATGAACTCTACTTAGTACATGTTGTCACCTGAGGATATACATAAGAATTGGTGACCTAAAAGCCCAATATGAGGATATATAAGAACAATATAAAAATGGTTGAGAATAACTATAAATCATGAACATGAGGGGGAGCATTAATAAGAGACTTGAAATGTGGTAATGCATAAAAATGAATCATAATTTATTAGTAGTTAACTACCACAAATACTTGTGAACAAAGATATAATCTTGTTCCCACCTCATTTCACATTAACTCATGAGATTCATCAATTTACCCAATCCGTTGGAGATCAGTATAACTCCAGGTGCACCCATCACATTGAAACATTCATATTGTGCTATATGATTCAGGGTGCACCCATCACATCATAACATTATCATTTATCAGGAATGACACAATGAACATATATAAAAATAAACATAACTAACCAATGAAAGTAATGGTTTTCATCTCATATGAACAAATTCCTAAACATTGGGTTCCCAAATGAAATAGGTAATAACATACATGTTACAAGAACCATCAACCTTGAATTAAACGTAAATGGTGTGTTCTTAAAAGAAGTTTTCTTTTGGAAAACATTTTTTTTTGAAAAAAACTTCGGTATAAAACAACTATATCCCATAAATGTTTTTATAATGATGAACGAATAATTTTTTATGAGTGACCATACCGAATATGATGTGAATGTGGGAGGACCCGAAGAATGAAAATTGGGTTTCAAATTTTCCCCTTACCTTATATCCAAATGCTTCCTTCACTTTAATGTCATGTATATCCACATTATATTCATTAATTAATAGTTTAAGAACCTTGTGTATAAGAATATGGTTTATTATGGGTTCATTAAGTTTTTTTATGTGCCATTTAATGAGTTATAGAGATAAAAAAACATTGTGCGGGAATGTTTGTTTTTATGGTTTTTCTTGAGCGGTTCACTTGTATAAATAAAATGTAGTTCAGGTAGAACACGGGTAAACAAAAAAAACTAATATTAAATATTATCAAATATATTCTAGGAGTTTAAATTTTCTTATAATTTATTATATTATATACAGTGTGGATGAATCATTAGATAAGAATTAAATGATGATTTTTTGAGTTAATTTGGGTTGTTTGTCGACCACAACGAAATTATTTTGATTAATAATTTAGTAATATGTTCATAAGTTAGTTATAGAACGTTAAATAAGAAATAATACATAAAAAATATTATAGTTAAACCAAAAAAATGGTTTCATTACCATATATGAATGTATAAATTTAAAAAAACATGTTGTTCTTGAAGGTGATTGATTAATACCTCACCAAAAACATTTTCTTTTATAAAATAAAAAGAAGTAGGGGAGTGGGTTGGATGGTATAATATCCCATTAGTATCATAAAATTACATTATATGTATGAAATTGGAGTTACCATACCATGTGGATGAAGATAGTTGGGGAGATAATAAGAAAATAACATGAAAGTGAAATAAATTTTATCGAAAGAGTAAGGGAAATTACTTCTTGAATCATTCTTTTGAGATCCTCCTTAGGGGACATAGGCTTGGACTTTTGATGAGACCAGAAGATCATGGATGTTGGGAAGGGGATAGGGATAATTCTTGGGTATATTTTAGACAAGGCTTGAAGCTTGATAGGTTTGAGGAAATGAGGGTGTGAAGGGTGTTTTTTATAGTGGAGGGGGATGGGTTTTCTCAATATAAAATTCATTAGTTAATTATTTCTTCACAAGACAAGGAATAGTGATTCTTCCCTAACCAAGAATAGAAATTTTATCACGTGATCCTGATACAATTGTGATTACATCATCATAACATCATGCATAAATCTATAATTAGCTTATTTTGCTTATTTTGTAAATTATGGTATTTCACTATTCATCACAAATCAAGTATTTCAGAAAAATCCCAAAAATTCACCCCAATAATTTTTCATTGTGTATAATCCAAAAATGAAGTCGATTTTTCAAAAATAATTTTCTATATATTATTATTTTAATATTTAATTACAATCATAATTTAGTATCAAAACCCAGTTTTAAAACAGTCATTTACTTATTCTAAAATATAGGTATATCATTCTTTCTACTTGAATATTATTTATATATTATCATAGGTATGGTTACAATAAATTATTTTATGTCAATATTTATTAGGTAATATTACACTTCCTAATAGAATGTTAATATTCTCCAAAAATTATGTTTTTCTTATTGGACTCCAAATAACATTCTGATTGCAACTGTGTGTGTCAGATTTTCGAAATTCCAAAAACAAAACTGACAAACTTATGATTAAAGGTCACATATTAGATCATTATATTGTTTTTTCATGTGATTTTATTACATATTTATAAGAAGAGAATTTCCATTAAGAAACATTGGGTTGTTATAATGTTCTCCATTTGAATTTATGGTTTTAGACGTTGTTCATTCACATTGAAGTTTTGTCCATATTCACCAATAACCTCACACACACTATTGTGGTAAACAATGATATCCATGAATGGTCATGACTGTCAGGACATCAATTTTCATAGAAATAACCTCAACCATGGGTTGAATAATAAATCCAGATCACCGGGATGGAATAATTTTCAAGAAATCAAGGATACATGAACCACCTTAGTTCTCTCCTTTTAGGGAATGAAATTTTTATGTTCCTCCTACCATTTCTCATCGACCTCAAATAATTTAAATTTTAATTCATCTTCCATGTATTTAATATCATAATTCAATGCATTGAAAGCCTAATATTCCTTCATTTTAAGTTATAAGGGTAAGTGGTATGGATTTTTTTAGACCATCAAGAATGGAGACATGAAAAATGGTGACTTAAATGTTGTCATGTAAGCCCATTGAGCATTTTTAATATTTTTAGACCAATCGTACCTTGATTCTCCCACTCTTTCCTCTATGATCTTTATGAACACTGTATTGGAAACATCCACTTCACCACTAGATTTAGGAAGGTAAGGTGTCCCCATATTATACTTCACCCCATATTTTTTGAGAATATTTGACATAATTTTATATCAAAATGTTTACCTATGTCACTGATGAGGACCCAGGGGACCCCAAACCATCTGAAAATAATATTCTTCAGAATGGAGATGAAAAACTTCACCATATTATGGTTTTTGGAAGAAACCTACACCAATTTAAAAACATAACCAACACATACAAGAATGTATGAGTTACCATATTATACCATAGAAAAACCATGAAATCAATACCCCAGAGATCAAATACTTCCATTTCAAGGGTGTTATGCATTAGAATCTCATCTTTACAACTGATATAATCTATTTATTGTAATTTTTCACATAGTTTCATGAAGATTCGAACATCTTTATGACTTATTAGCCAGAAAAAACCATATTGTAAGATCGTGGATATTATGTGGTCTGGACTGTGATTCCCCCAGTCATGAGATGAGTAAAAAAGTTCTAGAATACCATTGAATTCGCCTATAGGTACACAGTATCAAATATTTTCATCTCTACATGATCAAAAGATCAATGCATCTTCAAAAAATACTTTTTCTCCTCTAATAGAATTTAGGTCCTCTACTGGTAATATATATCAAGGTGGATCACTCTCTTGGACAAATAATTGAAATATCAGTGAACCATGTTTGAGGTGAAAATATGACGTCAAATATGTGCTCATCTGGAAAGTCATATTTTTTATTTTTCTATCATCTAATTTTCCCAAGTGGGGAAACTCTATATTTAAGAGTTGACCAGATATTAGGTTCTCACTCCACTTATTATCAAGAATCTCCAAATCAAATTCTTAGAGAAGTACCACCCAATGAATCAACTGTGGTATAGTGTGTTTCTTATTTAATAAATACTTAAGAGTTTAAGGGTCAGTATAAACAACAAATTTTCACCGCATCAAGTCTGTTCAAAATATATCAAATTAAAAATCCACTATCATCATTTCATTCTAAATTGTGGTATAAGTTATTTAATATTCGTTTTAATGCTCTTATTGCATAATAAATAGGTTGTAAGATAAAACCCAGCCTCTTCCCAAGGAAATCCCCCATAGAATAATCTCTAGCATTGCACATTAGATTGGACTTCTTATATTAATTTGGATAAATCCTGATTGAAGATTAAACTAAACTATATTTCAATAGTTGAAAATCCCCAAAGCTGGATTCATTTATGTTCTCGATGGAATCCTTTGAGAGGATATTACTTCATAGTTGAGCTATTTTAAAAAAATTCCCACACAAACCATCGATAAATTCCAGAATTCCCAAGAAAATTTCATATTATGCAAACTGATGTAGGAATTGGTAGGTTGAATATCGCATCAATTTTTGGGCGATCAATTTCAATCCATGTTTTGGATATCTAGTGGCCTAAGATGATACCATTTTCTCTATAAAATGGAACTTTTCCAATTTTAAACTAGATTCTTTTTCTTACACTATTCAAATACCATTTCTAAGTTTCTTAAACATGTGTAAAATTACATCCCATAGATGGAGAATTAATCCATGAATACTTCTAAAATATGATCCACCATGTAATGGAAATTAGATAACATGTATAGCTAGAAAAAGGCAAGAGAATTACACATACTAAAAGACATACGATAGTAAGAAAATTTTTTTATTGACAAGTGAAGGTGATCTTCTCTTTATTTTCACAAGAAATAGATATTTGGTTATATCAAAAATAACTATCTAGGAATTAGTAAACATCATTCCCCACCAAACTCTACAAATTTTGGTCCATAAATTATATTGGGAAGTGTTCCTTCAATGTGGGGTCATCTATCATTCAGAAATCAAAAAAAAAACTGTCATCCTGTAACCATCCGAGTTGGGATCATCTCATTCTTCTCATCAGTAATCACAACTATACCCCATTTTGGGAAACATATTCAAGGATATGACACATTTACTATCTAAAATTGGTCAAGTAATTCCAACATCTAATAGAATGTTAACCTCCCTTATCAAAACCAACATAATCATAGGTTGTATCCATCATTGTAGTAGTTTATATGGGTTTTCACCTTCTTCAAAAGGGACCTTCTGGGTAAAAATAGTTTTAAGGATCCCTCAATGATTACATATAGTCCAACTAATATCCATAATTCTTCTTCTAAAAATATATAAAACTACATCTTCATGCTCTTGTGTGAGGGAATCAATAAGAAAAATAGGCAGTGTTTATTTTCCTCCCAAATAGCCATACATAAATCATGATGTGAGGGGATTCATTTCAAGATGTTGTGACGAAGTAATTGAAAGCACAATAGGTTTAACCTATTCCCATTCCCAACTATCTAGGACTATTTCTCACTGCCAATAATGACCACCTTTTCTTGAGATATATTTCATATCTTCTTCTTCATGTTTGGGATCGATTTCCACTAAATCCAGCTCATTAGTAGAATAAAAATAGACCCAATCAATTTTTGTGTGGTTAACATAATCTTGAACTATGGTTAAGGTGAAATAGTCCTCAATTTACACAAAATATTCTTTTTTGATAGATTTTATGACAATATAATACACACTTTAATATCCCATTGGAAAGATAAATTTTCGTTGATTTATATCATCCAATACTTTACATGTAGCAAAAAAGGGTATTCTTAAAATCAATGGAACTTCCGTATCCTACACCATGTTATGTATAATGAAATCATGTAGAAGAATTTACATTCCTACCATCACCAACACATCATCAAGCAGTTATTTTGTAAATTTAATGTATTGATCAACTAATTAGAGTGCCGCATGAGTAGGATTCTTCTTGTTGAGCCCTAGTTTCTTGAAAACACCGAATGAAAATAAATTTACACTTTCCCCCAATCACAATGGGCCTTACTAATCTCACAAGATCTGATTTTACAATGAATAAAAGAACATCTTGGATCTTGAAGATTTGGAGGAATTGAATTTTCAACCACCACGTAACACTCCTTTTTTAGAGGAATTTTACCCAAATAATACAATTTTAATTTGTTTAAAAGAATTTCCTTATTAAGATTTTTATAATTGAGAATTTTAGTTGATGCCTCTAGAAATGGAATGTTGATGTAGATTTTCTATATCACTAGGTAGTGTTTTGGGTTTCCTTATAGAGAGTTGATTGGATCACTATCCAATCTAGTATTTGAGGACTAAAATGGACACTTCTTGATTATGTAATCTAGTTTTAGATATGGTGATGAACATGGACATCATATTTGTAAATATTGATGGTTTTTCCTACTGAGGTTATTGCTGATTTTTATTCTATTGTGGTTTTCAAGGAGGTTGATCCAGATGAGGGTTTTGATACCCTTACTGCGAATAGGAGCCTTGGTGGTATTGGTTTCCTTTTTGTTTTCTCAGATATAGATTTTTTTATTCTTATTGTCCATAACCAGGATTCTTCTAAGATTCTAGAAAAGGATTTTTGTGTTTCTTCACCCAACCTATATTTTCATTATCATTCTATGATGGGTTCTGATATTGAGGGAACATATTCGGTCTTCGGTTCTGGGAAACATACCTCAATTTAATTAAAGAGTGGATGACACTAATCATTGGATATTTACCCATGATATGGTTTTCACTACACTCACTACAAGCCAGATTGTTCACTTCTTCAACATGAGATGTTTTTATAAATTCAACGCATCAATATTCATTGACATTACATCATGTTGGGCATCCATAATAAGGGTGGGATCATCATTATGCATTCCCCTTTTCTAATTTCCCCACTCAAAATTACATTGGAAACTATTTGATGAAATATATTCCATAAAATAAGACAATTACATAGGATATTTTATCATTATCATTCCTCTAGTGGCCGAATTAACCATAGATTTAGTGTACATCTTATGTCCCCCATGGAATATTTGACCATGCATCCATAGTGGGACTCCATGATAATGATATTTTGTTAACAAATATTTGAAATTTTTCTAATATTTGTTCAAAGATTATGAGACGTGAAATTGAATGTTATGAATATCATTTCATAGTGTCACTGATTTTTATTGGGGAAAGTACTTTTATATAAGGGTTTGATAAAATTCTTACCATGTGAGGATGGAATGTCAGGGATGTTCTTTAATCAAATATTTTTCTCTATCCGTTAATGAAAAGGGACAGAGACAGATATGAATATCATCCTTTGACACTCTAAGGTAATGAAATGTGTCACATATCTCTAGAAATTTTCAGAGATGATAATTTGGGTAAAATCCTAAATCCCCCCAATCTAAACTGTATTATAGATGAGCTTCATGATGGATAACTTGAATTTGAAATGTCGAGCATTCACTACTGGCCAAACAATGAGAAATTCTACTCCATGAATCGAAGGAAACCCCTAATCTATTAGTGTATGGCATGAAGGGATTTGTTCTTGAGTAGGTTGTGGAATATATTTATGCTCCTAGGCAACGCAATTTCATTGAATAATAGGCATATATGGCAGCTGATCCTATGTAAGATCCTGTTGTGGATGTTTCTATAGTCCATACCCCAATAGAAATTGAGTTAGTGTCCTTTGATTGTATCATAGCATGTACTCCATAAAATTGGCTGGTGGAGGCTGAATATATTCACAATCAACAAAAATCTATTGGTTTTTATTCCAATCTAGTTCAAAAATATATCCCAATCCATGGAAAAAATTTGGGTCTTCCTCTTCCGTATTTTCCATGGGGTAATTTGGATGTGCCCTCCCATAAGTGCTTGGAATCACCACGATATCATTAATTAAATTTTAGGTTCAAACAAGTGTGTTTTCACTGATTCGATGCTCTAGGAATGAGTGATATAGCTGCTCATGCACCCATGGTCCTACACAATAGAAAAAAACACAGAAAGTGTAATAGGGAAAAAAATAATAAAAAAACAAAATAGGCTAGAGATAATATTTTTTATGACTTTATGATTTTTTTCACTCAATTAATCCAAACTCAAATTTTCATAACACTTTTTAAACTTGTCAATCAATGGTGTCATAATTTGGTGTCATTTCAAAAGAATTGTTACTTTTATTAGACAAAATTGACTTTCCCAATCATACAACTAGCATTTTATAAGTGTGGAGTTAATACATAGGGAGGCATAAATTTTTCTATTTCTTGAGTTATAGTTAATTAACTAATTTTTTTCCAAATTTAGATTCTATGTTTGAATTTTTTAAGTCACTAAAAATTACTTAGTGGTTGATTTTATAAATTCATTAAATGTTTAATCACAAAAACATAGCGAAACATTTTTTAACAATCAATAGAGGGAATGTGTTAGGGATGTGGATCATTGTGAAGATTTTAAAAAATAAATTGTCTTATTGTGTTTTGTATTTCATACTAAATCTCATCTATAGGATTTAAACATGATGGAACTCCGTTGGTTTGATAAGTTCTGTTTATGTTTATAGAAATTAATTTTTCATTCTAAAAATTGGTTTATAATTTTTTTTTAGAAAATGTATCCTTTTAGATAATGATTTTACAAAATGGTCATGTGATTAGTCATCATAATTCCCCTGGATATCCTTATAAACTCCTTTCATGATTTGATTTAGTGTATCCAGTAAGATAAAGAAGGTCACTAAATAGAATAATGATAGATAAAATAAGTAACACAAACACAAAATGTGAATTAAGTCACTAGGGAATCGTCATTATCCACTTCCCCAATTAATTAAATGAATTACCTACTCATTGAAAGAATTATGAAAAAAAATATTTTTACTTATTGTATTCATTATTCCTGATAAATAATTGCCATAATTACCAAGAAATCATAAGGTAAAAATATCTAAAAATTTGTAAAAGTGTTTCAAGCTCCTTTACTGCCATGATGATTCCCCACCATATCATTATCCTCCTCCAAAATGATCAACCATTATTAATTGGTCAACTATTGTGTCTCGGGATGGTTTGGGGTCATAATCCTTAGTCAAATGGTAGTTAAGAAGGTAGATAGAAGGTTTTTGGATTCCCTTTTACTAGAAAACTACTTAAATGCATGGTTAGATTAGCTGTGTTCAAACCTTGATCATGTTTTTATTCTTCTAGATTATAGGTTCTTGGTTATATAGCCAGCCTGTAAGGGTTTTTACCCATGTAGAGACCGTGAAAATGGATACTTCCTCCTCACCATCTCACCTCACATGGTTTCCTCGAGGATTTTCATGATTTGTTTCACTGTGCAGTGTGTTTGCAACTGGTTTTATCTTGACGCTCCTGGGTGCACACGTCTTGTTAGGATAGGGAACATGGTTTCCAAGACATAGTATTAATCGTACAACATGGAAAAATTATAAAAATGCTTCTGATTTCCATCTATAATTCCTGGTTCATTCCAAATCTCTTTTTCCCTTGCATGGTTTACTAAATCCCACCTATCAAAAGATCTTAGTGTTGTAAAAACATGATGATTGATCCAAACTACCATTTTTAATGCCCTTTAATGTTTATAAATTTCATATGCACAGAAGTGAATCTTATATATAGATAGAATAATACAATAATAAAAAAATAATATAATATATCAGTTCATAGGCATAATACAACTACCAATTTATAGAAAAACAAAGAAGAAAATAAAATAAGAAAAAATTTGTTATAAACCCCTCCTTCCAAATCTATTCACTCACACTCTATCACCGATTGGAGACTTGACCTACCAAAAAGAAACAAAACAAGTATAGAAAGAAAAAAAGATTTTTTCCTTACATATTTAATTTCTCCTTCAATATTTTTTGTCGATATTCATGTCCACTAATGTGAAAATGCAATGTGTGTGCATAAAGACATGGCTGGAACCACTAAAAATATCAACTCCCATAGCTGAATATCAATGGGTATGAATGTGAATGTGACTATAATATTTACACATATATATAATTCAAGTGAAGTAAAATAACAAAATTAACATGTTAACAATAACATAATATATATTTTCCATAAAATGAAAAATGGGAACTCCTACTCTAATAAAAGGATCCAAATATATTTTGATCAATCCTCTGAGTCAACAATTAAGGAAATTATACTCTAGTATAAACATATGTACCATAGACAATAAAATTGTTTTGGTCACATAATTCATATTACATTATTATTCTGTGGAAAGTATAAATTTTAGGCACCTTAGTAATTATCCCATGGGAAATGGGAATACATAAGAGTAAGGGTGTCCCAATACCTGACCATTCTGGGTGTGGGTGCGAAGTACCAACAAAATTCCATGTTTATATATTTTAATACCCATACCCTTTTTAAATATAATCTCCATAAAAAATTACATATCCATCAATGACATGTCCATATAATAATTTCATGAAACATTATAACCTATGAAAAAAATAAATATTAATAACCAATAGAAATGAATACATAATGTATAAATATTATAACCAAGGTAATTTAATTTTTTCATAAAAATATTAAAATATAATTGAAACATAACAGACCTCATGGAGGGATACTACACATTCCATGGGTATACAAATAATATATATACATATACCCATATTATGCAGTATATTCAACAAATGGTATGTTAAATCCTGAATAACATAGATTTTCACACAAATTTGACATACTACAAAATATTATTTCATATACTAGAAATATGTAATTGTTAAAAATATATCATTCATTGATATATCAAATAAAAATATTGTATTAAATGAATACACTTATATAGACCTAACACCTATGGAAATAAGCCAGATTAAAACACATAATATAATTCCTATAATCTAATTACAATATATTTAAACATCAATGACATCTGCATACTAGTAAAACATATCATCTAACAAATCTATACATATAATATCTTCTATTAAAAAATAATACTTCTAATAACCTACAATTTTCCATTATCTCTTCCCAAAATCATCACAGAATAATAAAAAAAGTTAATAAACATTCTAAATCAGTCATATTAATGATGTAAATATCCTAAATATATAACCCATCATATTTAATTTTACTAAAAATCCTCTAAATTTAAAATCACTTTCACAGTACTACTAATACATTATATGTTATATAGATTTATATGTTCACTAATTCAATCACACAATCATCATGATATTTTTATCAATAGGTTACTGAATTATATAATACAATGAAAATATCCTTAAAACATAATAACCATATAAATTATTTCAAAAGTGGGAGGAAGAGAAAAATATGTCACCACAAAAATTTAGAATAAAACAAAATAAAAATTATAAATCCTCAAGGAAAAATAAAACAAAATGATAATTTAAAAGTGAAATAAAAATTGATAAAAAAACTTTTTCAGGACACCAAACCTTAAATAAAGTATTCTACAGATAGCTAAACTCATTCATGCTTTAGGATATCTCTAAATACCATCAAAGCATGATTTACCTAGTTACCATACATTTTTGAAACATTCATTGACATGTAGGACAATTATAGTGTGAGTAAGGGTTTATTTAAGATTTTTATGGTATCAAATGATAAATTCATTCCTTCTCCATATTTTATCCGACCAATTATATATCCATCAAAGTAAACACTTTACCCAAAAATGATAATGTTTTTTGACATACAATTAATTAATGTTATACATATATAAGACAAAATTTCCCCAATCAAAAGTTAAACAATGTGTTCAAAAAACAGAATTAACTCAATAAATATATATGAATGTTAGAATAACTCAATAATATAACACCTATCAAGAGAGAATTGGAATAAATAAACATGGTTATTCATGATAAAAATAAGCTTCATCATTAATTAACCTTTATTTTATATACAAACGATAAATTACCCATTTCATAAAATGAATTGAACATAAATTAAAAAATTATGGACCATTAATCAATGGATTAAAAATAAATGAAGAAAAACTACATGGAAAAAGATAAATAAAAATATTATATGAAATTATGTATTATTCATGAAACTAGAATAATTAAATGATATCTTATAATTGAAATAAATATATTCAAAAACATTTACTTTATATTTCTATAATCAGTAAATTAATTTATTAAAGATTCTAAAATAATTTCTCTAGAACAACATTATTTAAACCCGATAAACCCAAGGGGTTTTAGACCACCTACCATTAAGAAAAAAATTGAATTCTCATCCTAATCCCATAGTCCCTAAGTAGTTTCATAGAATTAATAAACCTTATTATATAAATAAATATAACTTTCCAATCAACCATTGTAAAATAATAGCCCATATACTATCTCAAAAAAACTTATATAAAACCCATAATAGACTTACAATTACCCAAAATTATAATTTCACCAATTTATAATGTATAATAAATTTAAAATTTACACTAATAACATTAAAATATCATGGTAGAACCATCAAATATAATTCCACCATCCAAACTGTAACAAATAAAATACAAATGACATTTCATGTTATTCTTTATATTTTATTCTTAGAATAACTATTAATAAAAAGTTATTACAACATAATAGTATGTTAAATCACTATAAAATATGTTTACATCACTAAAAATTATGATGAATAATATGAAAGGAATAATATGGAAATGTGAATACATCAATTTGTTAAGATTGAACCACTTCAGATGCTATGGATTGAATTTGGGGGAGGGATATGAATACTCTGTTAAGGGAGAGAGACTCTTATTAATTCTAATTGATATAGTAAACCATGAAAAATATAACCCTAAATGGTTTTGTAAAATCTGTTGAAACTATAATTATATCTTCATTGTTATAAAATTTAATTTGAAACCCCTTGGGTACTCGTTAGGGAACAACAACCCACCTGATACCTACAAGGTATTAGGTAGAAGACCACAAGGGACAAATTAGATAAGTTATAAGGTTTCAAAAATCCAAAAGATACCAATATTAAAATGGTGTTAGTATTTAAAAGAATTGTTCATGTGGTTTGATTCAAATTAGTGGGAAGAGAAACTCTAAAAGTTCATCCCAAACTAATTAATGAAGTGGTGGAAGTATCTTCAGTACACATGATTCATTTATTAGAACATGTAAAATCTTGAATGAGATTTTACACTATACTATATTTATTAGAAGGGGATTTCGAATGGTTCACAAAAAATTGTGATTAAGTCAGTTCTCATGAAAACAAAGAATGGTGAAGTCAATAGATGATTAATCGAAAATAGTTTGGGGTGGTGAAACCGACTCAAATAGCTATGAACATCTATATATTAATAGTAAGATAAGGTTTTTCTAAGTATCAAGGTATATATTATATTTTTATGAATGAAATTTCAATACATAATCCTTATATATAATGTTTTTAATCTTTATTTACTCTTGGTAATATAAAAGTTTTCAATGCTCTCCCATTAACATAAGACTGAAAGATGAACCATGTAATCTATTATTTCCATTTTATAATCCATGTTAATTTATTTATTTGAATGGATATAATAATTTTATAGAGTGTAATATATTTTTAATTTGTTATAGCTACAAATGTTTCTATTCTTCATATATTAATGTAAATGCTGAAATGGGGGATGTTCTATTGATTCAGATTCTGTTGAATTGAATCATTAGAGTTGTGATCATATGGTAGATTGAAGGAGTGTCTTCTGAGGGTGGAATAGTGTGGTAAATCACCTTAATAAGTTATCTTATATTAATAGTTCATAATATTTCTAAAATATAGGTAGAAACAAATTTTTCCTCATTAATAAACTGATTTTAGTTATTTGTAATGTAATTGAAAAATGTAATGGAATGAGAAAGAAAGGATTAAATTGGTCTCTTTGATTGAACCAACTATAGCTTCATCTATATTTAGATAAAAAACTATCTCATCCATAAATATCTACACTTATTTATGGGCTGAGAAAAACCTAATATAATATTGAAAAGTGAATGGGGAAATATGGATGTGAAATCATTAGCATTAGTAAGGTGGGTGTTGGTACAAAATATAGAGATCAACATCACATAAAAGAAAAAAATATCTAATATAATTAGAACCATGGTGCACATGTATAAAAACTAATTGAATTTAAAAAGTTTATTCTATAGAGAATACTATTTAGCATGAGTTTTTTTGAATATTTTTTAGTGTAAAAATATTTTAATAATTTCAATATGATTAGAAGTAACCACAAAGTGGTAAAAGATATATTCACTGATTATTTCTGGCCAATCATGATACTCTCAACACTATTGGATTTATAATATTCTATGTTTTCTAAGGTTTTCAACTCCTATTGAAAAATAGATCATTCATTTTAATACATCCAAAACTTGATCTTTAATGAGGGTCTTCTGAGAAGGGAGGTCTATGTACCTCTCGGTAATGCATTGAATGATAATAGAAGGTGATGATCACCTGAGAGAAAAAACTAATAATGATTTAATGATAATCTATTGGAGAATAGTCCATGAAATTCAACATGTCTCGAACCCACATGATATAATTTTTGAAATCAGGAAAAAAATTAAGGAATTAAATTTTTTTGAAGGATTGTAATAGAAGAAAAAATTACAAAATTTAAAAATCCATCAACAAAACAAATAATGGTACCAACCTGCTACTCATCAAGAAATTCACAAAAGTTTCATTGATAATTTAGTTCAGTGCATCATTATACTCAATTCTAGATCATCGATTTATAAATATATATATATATATGTAATATTTAGGAAATATCATCTAGTGGATAAGGATTATTTTTCATTGATAAAAAAAGTAGATGTAAATCATACAATGAATAATGGGTTCTTCCTATGACTGAATGAAGTGAGATATGTTCTAGGTCTTCTAAAAAAAATTTGTGTTCGTGGAAACTAGATTAAGTAGCCTACATAACTACATTAACCTATGGTGTCTATAATGTGAGATGAGGTCCTATGATTGTGGCATGATAAATAAATTATGGGGTGCTAATCTTGATCAAAAATTTTTATGGGAGTGAAATTTTGATAATATCAACATTGAATGATTTAGAGCCACAACATTATAGACTAAAAAATCTTACAGGGAATCCATGAAGGTTCTATATGGGATAGGAATTATGAATATCCCTCACAAAAACATTAGATATTTTAAGTGAAATGTTTTTGGGAAGAAATATTAACTTTTATTCTACATGAATAGTTATATTCCCAAAGCCTGAAAGCTAGAGCTATTTCACTCAAATGTATGAGGAATTTCCCCAATATGATCTCATATAAGATCTAATTACATAATAAATTTTATTTATTATGCTATGAGTACGGTATGGATTTATTTTAATAAGCATAAATCTTTAATTTTCTATTATTTTTTATGGTGGAATGCTATAGTTGGAAGTTAGAGTGGCAAGAATTTAAAGTTCCTCGGACTGGAAATCATTGGACAGTATAGTGGAATTAACTTCTATAATTTCTCATAGAATAATTGGATTAAACTTGAGATATAACAACTCTATTTTTTTCTTTTTTAAATCTTATGAATATAATAATGAATATTTTTAGTTCTAGGCACTGAGATAGTGTGAGAAGTTGTGGCTAGATGATTGTCGGTTTTGATATAAAGGTAATATATAACCCAAATGTTTTTTTTCTCAAATAATGGATGAAGTCACTAATAATGTATGATATCATAATTATATGACCACCAATTAATCCGGATCATTGTTTTTACCATAGACGTGACATAAATTGTTATGGTGTCAGTTGTTTTGTAAAATATTTTCCATGGGATAATTAGAAAATTGACTAATTAATTATTTAATTTGTTGTATATTAAATTTTCTAACATAATTTCCTTCATTAAATTGTCATTATGCATATTCCCTAGGGATAACCCAATAATCATTTGGATTAAAAGATAATCTGGTGGAGGATTCTTCTTGTAAATTTATGAATAAATCATGGATTAGAAACATCTATGCCAATAGAGTTCATGGATCTCACAAAAAACATCAATGATTAAATGATCTTTTTCAAAGATTGATCCAAACTTGTTTTTGGGTGATGTTTTATTATTTTATTTTCCCATTTATTTCAACCATGGATTAGTGTGGATCAATTCCACTAATATATTGATTTATAGGTAAATCATGCTATGTGGGAATGAATTTATCTTCCTATAATTTAGGAATTGATATTATTTGTTAATTTTTTATTAATTCATTATTATAACGGAAAATTATTGAGTCCTTCCTAAAAAATGTCCATGGTTTGTTCCAATTTTTGTGTCATATTCATTTATTCCACCCTTCTTTGCATGTTTGTCACTAGTATTTTATTTTATCTAGGTTCAAAAAATACTTAGTAATATATTGTCACACAACCATTATTTGGTGAAATAGATCAATGTCATTGGAAAATGTTAGGTATTTTTAGAATGATCATTATATATTGGTGAGGTTGACTAATCATGAACATATCATTATTGGTGGTTCATGGTTTGATGTTTTGGTGTCAGTCTGAGGCATTGTCAAATGATTCAAAAGTGGATTGGGTTGAAAAAATCAATCAACTAGTGAAAAACCAGGTTGAACAAGTCTAGATCCATGATTATCATTGGATTTGGTTGCAGGATCCAAGGATAATGTATTGTTAGAGGGAAAACATAATGAAATAGTAGGTTCTAGAAAAATCATGACTAAATGGCTTATAGTCTATATAACAAACATCATGTGGAACCATGGATATGACATCTTATGTTTTAGAAAATGAAAGTTATCTAATGTAATATGGAACACACCACATTCCATGTGAAAAATTATTGTAAACTTTTCATATACATGTGGGGTGAACCAAAATGAACACAACCTGGTAAATTATTATAGATGGAGTACATGGGAATGACATAGTACTCAAATATGGATAGAGTACCTATACATGGATAGGTACATTTGAATAACTAGAGTACATAGGCACAACTAGGTACGCAAACATGTCTAGGTACCCAAACATGGCCTGGTACATGAGAACGTCCATAGTACATGAGCATGGGATAATGTACACTAGTATGGGATTAAGTACCAAGGTATAATTGGGGTAGAACAGACACAACATTTACTCTCAGTACACGTCATGTAATTTCATTAGGGTAGTTTTAGTCCCTCATTCTCTTCAGTATGAACCTATTTCTCTAGGGTGTCTTGCATTTTTCTTTTCCTATTAGGATATAATGAGGCATAATATCATGAGTATAATATGTTATACCCTCTATAGTATTCTAATTGGATAGATTTTATGAATCCCTTAGTGTTTCCTAGGGTGTGATCCACTATCATTTATTCTTCTTCCCCATGTGGGTTATGGGTAATCATTATTACCAATATACATCGGTGTATGATCCCATATAAATAAGTTTATTTTTGGTAGGATATAGTATTTCTTTATGGTCTTATGTGAGATCCCCTATTGATGAAATAGTATCTTTTAAGTTCCATCTAGTAATTATTTATGGAAATTTCTTAGGAGAACACCTTTTTAAATGACCTCAATCTTTGTAATTAGGCTCATAGGGTGAGTTATCCTGAATGGGAATTTATATTATTCCTTGATAAAACTCCTATGGATGACAATATGGTTTTTACCTTCTTTACAATTATTTTCTATCATGATTATATTAGGGTTCATATATTATTCTAAATTCTCATATTCTTATTGGCATACCAGCCTGTTGATGAGATGACTAAACTCTTGATTCATTATGTTTGGTGATTGTAGGGTTTCATTCATGTTTTATTATACTCACCCCCAGATGGGATCTTCCCAAACATTTTGTTTCTTATACAGATAATATAACTTATTATGGTGTGCTAAGAGGACCAAAATTTGGTAGAGTATAGTGATATATACCGACCATGGTTCATTCTTGGTGATTCATTTGATAGTAGTCCCATCATTATAAGTAGGTTGTATAATTATTTAGAGGTTTAGTGGGATTTTAATTCTTCCAATTAATTTATAGTATATTGTTATACTCTAATTTGGGATAAATATGAATACATTCATTATGGTATCAGTTTTATTATATTAGATTCTATCTTTTAATGTGAATTTTGAGATATGTGTGTACATGTCTGTACCTTAGTCTATGACCTCCCATATATGTGATATGACTAGTAATTTATTGTCACCATACCCAAGAATAATGGATGTAAGATTAGGGTGCACTCTCATCTTACAACCATTGCGGAAGGCCTCAATGGGTCATTTTGTGACAGAGTGGTACCATAGAAATGTTTATCATAGGACCAGAGTTTAGATGTTTTCTTGCTGTGAGGTTTTCTTTTGGAACTATAGAAAACATTATAAAGTGTCTCAATTTATACTCTTAGTTTGGGCAATATAGTGGTTATGTGGTGGCTGATATATCTATTGATTTTGGATTTGAAAACATGTATGTTGACTTGGTATATGTCGGCATTTGATCCAAGGAAAAAAATTTCGTTCAAGCATCATAGAGGAATGGGTTACAGTTTCCATGTTGTTTTGAGTTAGATCCCAAGATATCATCTTCGACCCTGGTATGTATTGTTTAATTAAGGATTCCTTTTTCATGATAACCATCCATAATTACATATCTGGATCATGAGGAATATCCTCCTAGTTGTGAGGCTTCCAAAGATAGAAATGTACATGAGGTAGTATCTCAATGTGGTTTCTCAGTTCTGAAACTGCCCATTGAGCACCAGGATGTACCTGTAGTATCATAAGTTGATTTTTGTATGCTGATTACACTCCATAATTTATATAGTCAGAGAACCCTGAATATTTATAGTGATCCTGATTCCATGCTATCCAAGGATTTGATTGAGGTAGTTAAATGAGTTTTCTACCTTTTAAAGACACATTTCGGTCATATGGTGGTCCCAGTGGTGAGTCTTCTTCATAGATCTTCTAGGATATGGTGTAGATTTGTAACTCTGAAACATGATTAGATATATCACTCATGGAAAATTTTTGATTGTAAATTTAATAAGGTGTTCTATGTATCAATATTTTGGAAAATTCATATCTAGAGGCTAGTATAGTTTCATCAGTTCATCTTGACCATTGTATAGCATTTGTTGAGGTCCCCCTACATCCCCTGATACTCTATAGATATGATTCCAGATCCACAACTTTGAGAAAAGATCACAAATCAAGTAAAATAACAAGATATAATGGCTAAAGTGATATATCTTTTCCTTCCTACCTATTCTAGGATTTTAGATTGTTCTTTGGTGGTGGAGAGATTTCTGGATGAGCAAACACTGTCAATTTATGCTGGCATTGGTCATATAGAAGTTAAGACTTCAAAAAATGGTATAATATAAAAAATATAGGTATATGGGGAAGTTAGAAAGTTCAATATATGGAATTATGATATAAGAAATTTATTTTAGGTAAGTCATGATTTTTCTAGTTAGCAATGGTATAGGTGGTGTTTCCCTTATGCCAGTCTGGAACAACTTGTGGGGGATTGTCCAACCCACTGTGAAGCTGACAGAGGGTCCATCAATGGACTACATAGGTAGAGATAGTGGATTGAGAAGGAATGACTACAGGGAAACTAACATGGAATATTAATAGGTTGAGAAATGTGAGGTGTTATATAGTTGGAACTAATGCAACCTCCACCCCATGTGGTATATTCCAGGATAAGGGAGATTATGGTCAAGGATAAAAATATTACAGACTATAGAGGCATATAACCTAGAGGATTTAGTGATGTAAATAGGTATAATATATATATTCTAAAAATTATATGAATTAATTATTGACACATGTGTGAGACATTATTTGTTTACACTTATCTTGTTTGAGATCTAGAGACTTCGACAGAGCCCTTTGCTCAACCTATACTGTTAATGAATCCAACTTAAGGGGATTAAATTATCGTGAAAAAATACATAGAGTGTATCCAAAATATATAAGGATAGATCTTCCATTGGGATCTATTTTTAGTATTCTTGAAGCATTATGATTTCATATTAATTATGGATAGGCTATCCATAATCCAAGACCTTATCGACTACTTCAGGTGGAGGGTGTAGTGTGCCCACATAGATAGGAAATGGGGTTTCATCGTGTGTGATAAGGGACCCTAGGTAGAGTAATATGTGATCATACATAAAAGGATATAGATGATTTCTCAAAAGTTATCATGTGTAACCCTTAAAGTAGTTGATGCTTTGGGATATCTGTTTCTTATATTGTTGGTGGAGTATGATATCATCTTCCCCGAAGATGTGTTGGATTACAACCCCACATAAGTTCAGAAAATAAATCATCTTTTGGATGAGGTTATAGAATACTCATGTACTTCAAAATCCAGATGGAAATATAAAATAGTTGAGACCCTGAATGTTGGTTAACCTGAAGTAGTGGAACCGTAAAAATCATTATTGAAATGTAATATACTTAATTATAGTTAATAAGATCTTCTATAGTTATATTACCTGACCATAGTTATGGATTTAACATTATTTTCTTACTTTTGATAGAAATTGTGGAACTTGAATTTCTAGAAGAGCTATCCATGATTAGTTTGTCAAATCCTTAGGATTTATCCATATAGGAGGAAATAAAGTCTATTATGATCATCATAACATGGTAGTTGGATAAAATAATGGAAGGAAGTTGGTCATTGTAGAGAAAATTGGTTTCTTGAACTAATTATGTGGACGATTGAAGTAGAAAATTCAATGCAATATTGGTGGGGAATGTATACAAACATAATAAAGAAAGATATTTCTCCAAAAAATATCACTATTATCTCACCATAATACTATTAAAATATTTTTTTTGTCCTATAGATTCCAATGAACCATACATAGAGAAGTTGGATGTCCAGAATTCCTTTATCCATTGAGATTTGAAGGAGGTCGACTTCCTGAATCATATAAATGGTTTTGAAAACCATTACAAGGATGTTATTTTTTATATGCTTAATTGTACCCTCTATGAAATGAAATGGAAAAAAAAATCAATGGAAATGGATTTTGGAAATATTCATGACTTAATATGGTTTTATGTGATGTGACTCTAATTATTTTTATTATTAGAAGTTGTGTAATTACGGTGCTCACATTATATTTCTACTATATGTTGATTGAATTTTTCTTAAAAGTTTGAGGAGTTCATCTATTATGTATGTGAAGTGAATGTTTTTTGGAGATTTAATATGATGGATCTTGAACAAGATAAGAAAATTTTCAGGATTTAGATAGACTGGGTTCAATAATCTATTACTCCAGTGCTACACAAGAATGATTACATCAAAAATATCATTGATAAATATTTGTTTCTTGGATATAAACTTGTCTTAAACCCCATTTCAGTATACATAATGACATCTTTGGAATATGTAGTAGAATCATAATAACATGATCAGTACCAAGAGGAGGTATCAAATGTATTTCTTATCTGATGATTAATATATGTGATCATTTATACACATCCAGGTATCGCCTTTGTAGTGTGATTAGTAATTGTTTTTTGATTAATTCCATAAGGGAGAGTTGGGATGCCATGAAGTGTATCTATTATTACTTTAAACGATTATTAGATAAAATGCTATTTTTTCAGTAATATTACCCTTGGAAAGGACTCGTATAAACATATTTTTCTTTGTATTTGGATTCACTATGATCATAATGGGATTCATTTTTACATTTGGTGGAAAAATATTTAGTTCAATATCTCGGTAATAGAAAGTATTTTCTTGATATATAATTAAGGTTGAATAAAAAGTAGCTATATAATCTAGAAATGAGTTTCTTTAATTATTCTTATATTGAAGGTTCTTATAAACTCACTAAAAGGTGTTAGGTTAGAGTAAGAGTATAATTAAATACTCTCAAAATCTATTGTTCCCTGAAAGAATGAAACACATTGACATGAAATTATATTCTTTCAAAAATCTATTGTAAGATAAATTGTAAGATATTTGAATGATATCAAGTGAGAAAAATATTCTAGATATGTTCATGAATTTTCAAGTCCATTAAAGCCTTAGGCATCAATGTTCTGTTGAATGACATAGTTTAATGGAGGATTATAGAGAACTTTACATGCATGTGGAAGGAGGATGGGTATCCTTCCTATGTGTTCAAGGATACTGAGGTTATAACATAGAGTAGTCTTCACGTGGGATATTGTTAGTATTGATAAGAATTTTTCATTTGACCATTTTTAACATACCTGAAGCAAAAAACCCTAGAAGTTCATCACATATATGTTAACGTAGTGGTAACATCATATTCAACACATGAGTTTCATTTTACGAAAGATGAATATTTTATGATGAGTTATCACATTGGAATATGTTAATTTAACGGGGGATTTGAATAGTCCACTAGCTGTATATGTTTAGTTCTTTCTCAAAAAAGTAGAATGGTGAATTCAATGTATTTTTGACCACAAATAACGACATGGTGCCACATGTTCCACTAGTTAGAAACCTCTATTAAATATATATGGGATCAACTGATGATGTGTATCAATGTATCGAGCATCTTATTCTAGATTTTTGTTTAGCAATGGATCCTTGGTTTTAGTGTTTATAATAATTTTTTAGTTCTTGTAATATTAATGTTTTTAGTGTTCTCCCATTTATGTGGGACCATAGTTCAAACCACATAATATTTTATGTCTAAATTAATTTTATTATTAAATTCATGGTTTGAATTTTTTAATAATTTTTATAAAGTGTGGAAGTATTATCACTTAGTTCAGTGAGTAGGATTCATAATGTTCCCATATTTTGGTACACAAACATAGGGTGAAATTCTAGTGAATCAAATTCGAATATATAGAATCTCTATAAGTGAATTCATCTAATGGATTAATTAATTATATTATATTTGTTGTATAGTTTGGTACCCCTCCATAACCAAATACTATACCATTATGTACTCAGCGGTCTTTATGAACCAAACCCACTTTTCCTTTTTTATCTAATTTCTATCTAGTTATATTTTAACCATTATTAATCATCTAATTATCTCCAATTACCTTATTCAAAAAATTTAAAACATTTAAATTGTACTCTCTCCAGAATAAATCATAAATCTAAATACATTTACATTTTGACAACATGAATTCCAAAATTAAAATTACATTCTAGCTTTAAATAATTAATTAATTCTTTGTGTTACAATATTGTCTTTTATTAGTATTAACATTTTATTGAATAATTTAAAGGATATATTAGAGTTTGTCATTTTCTATAAAGGTGAATGGATTTCTCATTATTTTATTTCTAGTAATAAATATGAAACGATCATTCAGAGTTTAATGTCTTAAATAAAAGAGAAAGGATTAATCAATAGTTCTGGGTTATCAAATATTTCAAAAGTTTTCATGTACAGACTAGTACTATACAAGAAGTTTAAAAGTTGAATCCTTTTGGATTAAAAAATTATAGGGATTTAATTTTGGGATATATATGGAAATATATTGAAATGAAAATTTTATTTTCTCGGAATTAAAATGGTGAAATGATGTTAGGAATGAACCTAAAATAGGGTTCTATGTATCAAAATTAATGGAATCAAAATGCAAGTTGTTTGGATGGTGGTATATATATTTTAAAGTAATTAAATAAGGAATGAATATTGTTATTTAAAATTGATATGTTTATTTTTAATATATATAATAAGGGAATGAAATTTAGTATAAATATTTACAATTACGTAATAACACTCATATTTAAGAATCGTGTCTTATAGTTTAATTTGTACAAGATAGTGTACCATGAAGTTTAATTTATTTTATTAACAACAAAAAAGTATTTTTTAGTGTCATGTATCTAGTAAAATATGGGTTTGTAAGTACTTAATATTGATTATAATTTTACTTTTGCAAGGATAGCTCAAAATACTCTTAGATCATGATAAGATATATATATTTGTTGAAATTAATAGGCCCAAATAAACTCTAAGAGTGGGGTGAAATAGGTTGGGACCTTTTTTTACATCTCATTGGATGTTGTTAATGAATTATTCAAAACTAATTAATAATTTTGAAAATACCTACATAGAAACCACAATCAATAATACTGTAACTAAAGCAAGTCAAACAAAATTACATACTTCATCATTATGTGATACATATAATGAGGATGTGATAGAAATGTGTTGATGTTCCAAAATCAAATAATATGTAGTAGTTTTATGGATAAAATGTTTGATTATTGTAACTACATGATAAGATTATAATATTTGTAATTTAGTTCACGGATTAGAACACTAGCTCCCTCAGTGCACTCCTACAAATTATCCTTTCACACACTACTTTGGATGGATGTCATGTTTGATTATTGACATGAATATCACCTTTATATTATAAATAATTAATATATTGATTTAAATTATTTAATATATAATATTGTAATCAAATTTAATCCAAAAAACAAGGAATAATATCTGAAAGTAATCTAGAAGTCAAAATGTAGTTTTTTCCAGTTTATACAAGAATCATAATTTTCGCAGAAGTATTTTGGTATATAATATTCACCAAGAAAGTTTTTTGTGGTTTACTATTAACCAGATCAGTTATTTACACAAAACCTGCTTCAACATAATCTATTCACTGTACTATCTGTCATAAACATTCTTAACAGTTTAATTTTAATGTAAATTATACATTGTTTGTATTCTTTACACAAATGAATAGATTAATACAATTTTAATTAATGAGGAAATTAATTATGTTATATATAAATGAATATATTAATTATAATTTCCATAATATAATATTTTGATTAAATATAATCTTCATTTATTTCCTTCTTTAACTTAAATGAAGTTTTCATGGGCCTTCTTATAGTTTAAGAACACCAAAAAAACATCTCCATCTAAGATTATATCATTTCAAACAATATTATACCTTTTCACCACAAACATCAAGATACTAATAAAAATTTGTTCAAATTAAAATATATTTAATAGATTTATTTTCATAGTTTATGTAAATATCCCACAAATATTTCCTAGATATTGGTGACTCTGTATAAATGTTTCATAGAATTCATTCCTTAGCTTCTTAATTTAAACTAGATAAATCATTTATAAATCCATCTAATATCCCCCTATAATGGATCCCACACCACATTCACCTTACATTAAAAATTTTGATTTCATCCTCATACTTCTTTCATGATAATTAATCCATGAAATTGTTTTTAAAAATATTGTCATGTATTAATTTCATGACATATTTTTCCACATAATACTTTTTATAAAATGATTACTTGTAATTCCTACATGGAAATCATAAATTTAATATTATTTTTTCACAAAATATCCTCATGAAATGTAACCATTAACTTAAAATAACCCTTTTATATAAATTTACATTTACATTAATCATATATTTACTTCAATAAAATTTTCCCGACAGATGATATTTGAGTGTGTGATTAAGACTCTAATCACAATGTAAAAATTAAAAAATAACCTTGAATTAAAACCCCCTTTTCAACTAAGAAATTTATACAAGAACTTGATTGATAAAAAAATTATATCAAATTTATTTATCAGTAAAGTAATTTTATCGTATGTCATATAGTATTCTCCAAAATATGTCATAGATTTCAATTACCTACATTATTTATAAACATAGTTCCAATATTCCACCCATTTGGGTTTGTTAGTAAACCAATATGAAATTAAATACCCCTAAATGGAAATAAACTAACCCATCTATCAGTCTAAGTCAATGTGATAAATTGTTATTATATAAAATAAATTCTCTAGAGAGTATTTTATGAGTTGTGAAACACCTAATCCAATCCCATTATAGTGAATAATTTTCTAAAACTCCTTATATCTTCATGATCTTATAATTTCCATTCCCTATTGATCATATCTTTCTATTAATTTCATACTATTTAACCTACGTAAAATTAATCCCATGTAATATTAATATTGATAGAAGTCAACAATGAATCCATTTTTTTTGGAAAATATTGATTTTCTCCCCATTTTGTCTTAGAATGACAAGGATAACACAATATTCATTAAATTTCCCAAAAATCATAGACATTAATATTAAAAATGTGATTTTTTTATTATTTTCATTTTTATAGTTGTAATGAGAAGATATGAAAGTTATATTTGGGATGAACAAATAAAGGATGCTGGAAAATCAACTATTGGTGGGTGTTTAAAATGTAATATTTCTTGAAGTGGTGTGGACAGTTCAGTGTTTCCAAATTTGTTGAATGGACTTTATATATCACATTGATGGTCTTGATGACAATAATATTCACTTGGTGAATTATTTTGAGAAAAATAAAATGATGAAAAATAATAATTTAGTGGGATGTTAGAGTAACTTAAAAAATTCATAGAATGTTATAGCCCTCTACCGCTACCCAAATCCTGCTTAGTATTTTCCACCACTTGTCCAGGGTTGAGCCATACAATTTAACAAGATACTTAAAAATACACATATAAAAGCTTTACATCTAATATTTCAAGATAACACTTTAATCCTCTGTATTACCATAGCTGTTGACATAGAGTTATCTGATTCCTATTCCCCAGATATATTCATTTATTAATCTCGATGAAAATAAGCTCATGACCCATGGGCCTTTTACCTCATCAGTGTTACATTTTTATATCATGATCCCACAATTTGTGGAAAATTCCACATTAATACCTCATATAGGTGTTTCAGTCATTTCTCAATCCCAGTTTGTTTTATCATCCTCTCGGACCATTAATTATTCATGCTCAATAGAGGGACATCATTTTTATCAAAATTTGGGATACCTATGACTAACTAGGTCCCACTATAAGTGGGTGAGACCACATATAAATGTATAGTAATATGAGTTCATGTAATTAGATATCTAATTAGTTGACTTGGTCATACTGATTTTAATTCTTATATATTTATGTAGAAATATACACTTATCGGTTTTCGCTTAGAGATGTGGGACCCGTGGTTTGACCCCTTTAATTTATTATGCTATTTACATTGATTTTATTTTTCTCGAATGTTTGTGCATGATTTTTTTAGTGTGTATGAGGTTTATCTTAGTGAGGTGATTTATAGTTTGTTATTTTATTTTTTTATTTCTAGTGAACAAAAATTAATGTGGTATCATCCATTCATGGAATTTTTGAATATTTTTCAATTTTTTCAGGTGTTATGAATTGTTTATATTACTATTATTAGTTTTTTTCATCCCTAGCAAGTGGTATCAGATCTTGAATTTAGGATTGGAAACGTACACTTATTAATAGATTTAGGTAATATCAACTCTAATTTATTAATGTTATTTCAATTTATTAATAATCACTATATTAAAATTTATGGAGTAAGTAGAAAGAATGCCATAGATAGATAAATTAATGTTGTTAGACTTTTGATTCTAGAGAATATAGATGGAGCACTATCACATTCATATGGATTTAGATATTACATTAAATGAGATCAAAATGGGTATTATAGAGAAAGATGAATGGGAAATATAAGGCAGAATGGAACATGGGTTAATTAGGATATATTTGGATCAGAACATTGACACAAATATTTAGGATAATAATTATTTTGAAAATTATATATATTTTTAATATTTATGAGATGCCTATAGAACTGAACAAAGTATTCATGATGTGGAGGTTTTTTAGAATTATAATTTTGGAATTTATTCCTATCACAAAACATTTGTATGGATTTCGCTTGGTTCTAGGGAACCATATATTATTTAATACCATGTTCATAGAATATGTGTAGGTGCATTTATTTGTGTCATCTATTATGGAGTTATTGAGTAAAAAGGTATATATCATAGGAAAATATTATTGGAGAACATACTTGGTGTTTAAGGTTTATAGAAATATTTTTATGATAAATTACAGAGACTAAGGGATGTATACTCATCCATTGTGATAACACTAAATTATAAAGGAAGTGGATGACACATTCGTAAACTTTTATGTGGGAGTAAACCAATATATAATTATAGAGTTGGGAGTCAAGGAAAATTGATTGGTCCAAGTATTTTATTTTGGAACTATAATAATAAGGGAATCTAGAGATGGAATACATGGATTTTATAGTGGGTTATGGTGTGAAAACTTTTATAAGTTCATGTTATATTAATTTATTTTTTGGTATAAGAAAATTTTTGTTGAGTGATAATATTCTGGTGGAATCTTGAGTAAATAATAATATAGAATAATTCCATTTGATTGAAGAACAATGATCCATGGTGAATTATATATCTAGTAAATCCAATAACGTTCACATGACTATGGATATGGATCTAAAATTCATGGGTATGGGATATGTCGAGATTTTGATGAAAAATAAAATATTATTGAATATTAAAGATGTCTAGAACATTATAGGTTTATTAAAGAACATAACATCGATTGAAAAACTAAATGAAGAATCTTATAGAAAATATTTTTTAATTGAGTATTGAAATTTACTCATGGTTCAATGGTCATAGAGAGAGGATTAAAGAATAGAAGATATTATATAATATAAAGATCTGATGGAGACATAATTTCTTGTGAATTAACTTTTAAAAATATGGACGGATAGAGTTATTATCATAGACTCCCAAGTGAGAATAAATTTAAATTTCTTCTATCAAAGGGTTTTCTAAATCTAAATCACATTAAAATAAGAATTTTTGACATACAATATCAAGAATAAGAAAAATAAATCTATCATTTTTATTAGAATTGATCTATGATTTTGAAAGTTATAACCTCTTCACTTAGATGGTTGGGGACCATCCCAAGCTCATTCTCATGAATGATTTTTATACTTTGTCAATTCTATTAGTGATTCAACATGTAATGTATGGTTTTAATTCTTGTAACCAAAATTTAATGAATTAAATATATTTGTATAATGGAAGGGTATTTTATATATGGATACCTAAAGAATTATTAAATGATTTTGGTTTCATGATGTTGATAAATTATGTGGAACGGATTTCTGAAACTAGTACCAGAATAAATGAATCAGGATGTAAATGATTATACCAATAACTCTATAGAATAATAGTGTGTATGGGTGACTGAATTATATACTATCAAAAAATGAATGGAGTATGATAATAAATTTTGGAATTCCCATGTATATTTGGATATAAGAAATCAATTGTGTAATGTACCTATTAAATATATGTTATTCAACACCAACTGGTCACAATATTATATAGATGATATAGTCTTGAATACGATAGAAACATATCCACATATTTTTTTTTAATTGAATATTATTTCACTGTGTATGAAATTTTATTTCTAGGAATTTAAAATTAGATGTTTCATGATATGAAAGGTGACTTGTATTGAATATTTGAGTTTAAATATCATAGAGGCTATTAATTGTCTTGTTGAGAGGACTATGAAAATAATCTAGAAACATGTTTTCCATAAAATTGAATTCATCTATAATAAAACTGAGTGGTTTTGAAGGTTCTAATCTAATATATTCTCATCTTAATTTGTTGGATACTTTAGGATTCCCAAATAGAAATAGAAAAAATTGAAGGTGTGGTGAAATATTATGTTAATTTTTTTTTTAAAAAATAGGATTACTAATTTATTTTATTTTGATTATTCACCGGGACCTTTCATTTTTAGAGTGACTCAGTAATTATTCCATTGAGAATCTGGGGGATGTACATTAGGAGGATAGAAAATTGATAATCTAGTATAAAAAATAAATGCAAGAAACATCCAAATTATTTGAGATAGATGATTCATTGCAAGTGTATATAAATGAACCCTGTAGGGAGATTCAGATGCATAAAAGATTACAACAAACAATGTGTTCAGAATTTAAGGAATGTAATGTATTTGAATGTCAAGGCTGCTACTATAAGTAGCTCTATACAAAATGAAAGAAGAATATGTGGTCACAAAAAATAAAGGAAAGAACTAATATAGTTTGTGAATCTAATAGAAGAGCTCAAAATGATTCTTGTGTGTGGATTTTTATTATTTGATAATTAAGGTGAGATCAATTTAAGTTAGAGACTATGTTTCATATTTGGGTGAAAAAAATTGACCAGAAATATCCCATCATTTGGAAGAAACTAGTGAATAATGATCATTAGTTAGAGAAGATAGCTCGACCACATGATCAAGTTAGCATGTCCACTAAGGTACTAGTCTAAGAAATTATGTGGAAATATTATACATTAATTAGACTATGATAATTAGACATAGAATGATACATTGTTTTCTATGGAAGTGGAATGACTAGATCCCTCTAAAAGTGTTGTATTATGACATGGATTCAACATACAAATATTTAATATGGTGTATTGTTTGGAATATAAATTAATTTAATGTTTCTATTTATAATAATGGAAACTAAATATCTTAATGTTTTCTTTATCCCAATTTGATAATCGTAGTGTGAAACTCTAGTAGAGGTGGGCATTCAATAACACGTGTTTTGGGATGTTGTGTGTACTAGACAGTGCTCCAAAAGACATGGAATGATATTTATAGAATTATTTTAGGATCCCTAATAATGATATGTAATATTCATTCCTCCCATATTTTTTAGTAATGGAAGTGATACATAAGGGATGATTAGTGTAACAAAAAAGTATTTTTTATTAATTACCTAAAGTTATATGTTTTAGGTGGGGTTTCTACATGAAATATGCATTAACCATGTTCAATGGACGAAATTACATTAATATTGAATGTTTATGCAACCTAATTACTAATCAGTGTCGACTATATGTTATTTGAACTCATTTTACATGTATTTTCATGAGATTAATTTAAATTAGTGATCTAATTTGCATAGCTAGAAAATATGGATATAATTTTTACTATGTTTGATTAAAATAAGAATGAAATAGTTTTATCACATAGATGTAGGTAATAATGTTTGAACTGAATAATTCATTATGTACTTTGTTTTTCTTTTATCTTACTTCATATATACTTGTCAGTTTTTCTAGAGTATATTCTTAGTTCAACGCAATGTGGTAATTTAGGTTGGAATTTTTTCTTCGTAATTTTTAGTATACTAAACTTTTTTAGGTATTTTATTATTAATGAAGGTATGAATCTTTCTCCTCCATGATATGAGTTTTAGATATTGTCTTTTTTTGATTTGTGGGACTCATCCATAAAAATTCTTCCCTTTTAAAAATTAACCATAAGAGAAAGAACTTTTTAATCACTAGAAAACCATGTAAAGAAGAAGATTCAAAGGAGAGAGAGAATATTTAAACGTACTCGAGCAGAGGTAGGTTCTTGAACACCATCTTTATACTAATGATTCTCATATTCTGGAATCGTTAAAGTCTAAGTCATAACATTTTCCACTAGTAAATTAGTTTCAACATGATTTATTTTGATCCATCCATGATTCACATTCTCAATGTTAAAGTGATTTATGATCTTAATATTTTTGGTATGACAGTGTATTATATGTTACTTCATGTGTTAAATTAAACTCTTATTATCAAATAATATCATCACATGTTGTTTCACATTTTCACCAATATCCTCCAATTATTTCTTCATCTATATAATCTAAAATAATGCTTTCATTACTGAGATATATACTTCTTATATTATTCTATGAGATGTGATATCCTTTTTCACTCATTTGGATTATAAATTTTATTCAAACAATAAATTCTGAAGTACTTGGGGAATCTCGGTCCACTACATCATTTTCCTAGTTATTCTATGAAAATACTAATAATTCAAGATCATTTCCTACAAGAAAACAAGATAAAATTAGTGTTAATTTTTTTTAACCCCATGACATGTTTCGTTGGTGTGATATTCTAATCGTTTGGATCATTATGGAAATGGGTCAACAAACATGTGTTATAAAAAATATTTGGTCGATTTTCTATAATATATAAAATCATTATAATTATTCTTGTATACAAGGTATGATCCCTAGATTTGGAAACCTCATTCTTCCAAATCATGGTTAAAAATTAGATTTAGAATTGGTTGGGATTCATTCATCTCTATAACAACCATGAACCCTCACTCCTAGATACTATGCTAAAATCCATAACATTACTTTCCAGACTTTTATTATGATAATTGTGTAATAATTTATTTATCCAATACATACAACATCAAAAACAACACATGGATTGCTAACATTATATAGGACCTTTTAGGTTTAGAGTATTATATAACGAGGAAAAACACCTACATAAACATCTCATATTATATTAAATGATAATTTATCCCACTTAATCTATCTTTAATTTACATCATTAATACATTTTAATCATCCATATAAAATCCCATATAAATATATCTCATTCGACATCATTTCATTAAAATCTGAGAACAAGTTAACATAATAAGGGTGAGATAAACTGATCAGTAAGGGTAAATGTATGAATTAATGGATTGATTGTTATCAATAAGCATAATAAGATCATAAGGGTGTGATGACATAAACAAAGTGCATGAGAGAGTCATAAAGGTACTCATACACAACAATTCCTGGATCTCTAAATATGAAAACATTGAAAAGTAAATAGCATCATAATCATTAATCATGATCTATGGGATATCAATCTCAATCATGATAAATATTATAAACTCATAACAAAAAATTAAGACTCTTTTTGGGTTACATGGAGAATCACAATCATAAAACCCGTTCTAAAAAAATTCATAACCCCTATAATTTGATTAACCATATGGAAGAATTTCAACATAATCATTAATCAATTCATTTTAGATTTATAATTTCTATCACCGTTCATATAATCTATATTTTTACACCCCTATTCCATAACGTATAATTGGGTAAAAATCGTCATATCAGCTATATCAGTCTCTCCAATGATCTTTGATGGGGTCCAACCCTTCACATATGATATATCAGGCTCACTAATTTTATATAATTCTCAATTACCATTTCATGAATAAAACAATTTCAATATAAATATCATTGAGACAAAAAATTTACATGTATAACCTGATAAACCCATTGAAAATAAATGGGTATAATGTCAATCTATTTGGAACACATTTAAATTGTGAAAAAATGGGTTCCATTGCAATATCATTGAAACATGGTTATCCTATGGTAAAGAAATAGGTTCCATAACAATATCATTGAAATGTGTTTATCCTATTGGAAAGAAAAAATTTCCATAACAATCTCTTTGAAAAATGTTTAACCTGTGGAAAAGAAATAGGTTCAAAAATAATATTGTTTAAAAATTCATAATTCATCCATAGAAGAATGATAGTGATATTAATTCAAAAAAATCCAATGTATTATAATTAGTAATAATTGTTTTTGACATTGATTAATGTAAATTCCATTATAATTAATTTAAAACCACTCATGAAGAAGAGAGTCTCGAAACATTCTAAACTCTCTCGTACCACCTTGAATAGGTTGAATCATAAGACACATGAAAAAGTAATGTTAAATGAAAGATATAATTTAATGAGATTAAGAATATTAATGATATATCATTTCAAATTATATGTATTCACACCTCATAAAATATGATTGGTGTGTAACATAAAAAACAACTCAATGAATGGAAATTGTGACAAAAATACAATACTACTTTGGTTACATGGAAAATGAAAAACCATGAAATAGAGATAATTAAATGGATAAGAAAATATCTATAAATTAATGTATAATAATAATAAAATACATTAATTGTGTGTACATACACCACAAAATAAAAAAAAGTGGTGAATATGGTATCAGTCTCTCAGAAATAAAAGTGAGACAAGAAATCCACTTTCAACTATAGTGACATCTGAATTGGAAATAATAAATGAAATAATCATCAAATAAAACATTTAAATACCATGAAGATAAAATAATTCAGGATATAATATTTCAAAAGGGTATTAAATCCACCACAAAAATATGTTGTGAATATGTCATTTAACTCAGATATGTAAAAAGTGAAATGAAATTCCCTAACAGAGATCGTATATTTGGAGTGATAAAAAATCAATGAAGAAAATATGAGTGAAAAATTTAAATAAACCACAAATATAGTGTAAATAAAAAATAATAAAATCATAGGACATTTCACAAATATTCTTGGAATATTATAACCAATGAACTAGATGTTTATCCTAATGAATGGAAATTGAGCAAATAAATCCCTTACATTAAGTCTGGTTTGTCATGATTTTCCTTTACATTAATAAATAATAAAAATAAAGTAATTATTTAAAAACATAATAACATTTTCCCATTTTATTATTACTTTTATTTCTCTTATCAATTTGTTATATACAATTATTTAATCATTAATGTTTATGTTGGATATTTTTACCATATTCAGATTATGTGTCAAAAATGACATTTATAGGATGACTATGGTCCATGATTTTATTATATAATAATTTCTAGAAAAATAAACATGACTAAATTATCACATTTTACATCAATTTTACATCGAAAATTATATATGAAATATAGTTTTGAAAAATGAACAAACATTACGATCATGGAGATGGTAGGTCGTATATATGCATGAGTAATGTTTCCATTTTCAATGATCATTATGGAAAAAAGGTAATTAAAATTTATCTTAAAAGAATGAAAATTATGTCAGAAAGTTCATTATTATTTAATTATTTATAATTATATATTTCAATATTGTTATGTGGTAATAAAAATTTCAAAATCTCATGGCTTTGGGGAGGTGGTAGTCTACACGCCCACAAAACCCATTATCACTTTTTTCAGTGTGTGAAATGGAAAGAAGGAAATGACATGTTATATGTACCTATAGATAATTATGTCATAAATATCCTATGTATTTAATTTATATCATTTTTTAACCCATTTGTAATACATTTCATATAAATTATGAACATATCTCTTCACTTTGAGAAGGTGGTGGTCCAAATATCCACAAATGATGTTACTGTATTCCTAAAAAATGGAAATCATGAAGGTATGTGATATAAAATAATTAAATATGTAATAATAATTTATAAATATCATATATATCAAAAAGAATAAAATTTTCCATCATAATGCCTAAAATGATCGGTGGAATTGGAATAATTAATGACATTGTTTCACGAGATGGTAGTTCATCGTATACAAAGATGGTAATTTCATTACTTATTTTATAGAAGTGTGTTTAGGTGTAGGTATAACCCATAATATAACAACATAAAAATATATTTATAGTAATTTTTTTTATATAATCATGTAATTATAATAATTTTAGGGGTGGTTAATGATATAAAAAAATGTGCTCAATGAAAAATCTTACCAATTCTTCGAGTAACTCCTATTAGATTACACCAAAAGACTTTATTGGTTTTATTAATTAAAATGGTGATGATTTTATAATGAAAGATTTTATTTTTATATTTTTTTTGGGATGTATTTTTTTGATCCAATGGTCTTGAGAGGTTTTAATAAGTGATAGGGGTGAGTTCCATTTTATAGTTGAGGAGGAGCGGGATTCTAGTAAATATAAAAATATTTACACTATTGAGTGGTATTACATGAATAATTTTCCTCCAATACTGAATAAAATTATATAAAAGCTATTATATTTGTTTTTACATATTTATAGGTTAGATTGGAAATTATGATTAATTTTTAACTACTATGTAAACTAATTTTTACCATAGTCCTAATTAATTATAATTTATTTCACTAATATTTTTGGCCCAAAGTAAATTGAACATTCTATAGACTATAAATTATTATAATTAAAAATATGGAATCAATTTTTACAAATTCGAATAAAAGAATTGGAAAAATTAATTTAATATTATTCTCATATATGGGACAAGATATCGGTCTTTTTAAAGGAAAAAGTTCAAAAGTTCAAAATATTTTTATATCAAATTTCGAAATTAAATTGATTTAAATGACCTAAATTGGATTTATTTATGTAAAAAGGATCTAATTATACTTTAAACCCAATTTAACATATAATTTCCCTATATCAATAAATCAGATGAAAATTCATTTTTCAATTAACATTTAGTATTATTCACTATTCATTGAAATATGAATGTTCTACGAAAAATACCAAAATTGCACCCAAAGTAAAATTGGATATTAAAATTTAAAAAACTAAGTTTATTTTTTCAAATAAAATTTAAAAATGTTTCCATATTTAGTTTTCAAAAAAGTGTTTCATTAAAAACAGGTAGAACTTCCATTTAGAAAAAATTTATTTTACGCTTAAAATTGAATTTATTCGTATCATAATCCTATAAAATTGATTATATGGATTTAAAAAAATTTATTGAATATATAAAATATAAATTTGATTAATACTTTTCTCTAATAGTTATTAATTATGAATAAATTACATTCTATTTATAATAATAGTTTTCCATAAAAACACATCCTTTATAATCAATTGGTTTTTATTTTAGTTTCAAATTAATAGGAAACCAATTAATTAATTTTATAAAAGTTTGTATACTATTTTTTCAAAATTTAGATAATATAATATATTCCCTTAATTCCAACATCTAGGTGATACCTATCATATTAAATATTAATATTATATTATCATTCTGTAAAACTCAGGCTTGCATGTAGCACACATTATTGAAGGGACTCAATGTTGCAGGAAACACAATATAATATTATTGTAATGTATAATGAATGAAAAAAATATGAAATGAATGTAACACAAGATATTAATGATTTGAAATTAATTTGGAAAAATATATTTCATTAAATCTCAGGATGTTTTATCCTACCCCCCTTAAACTGAGTTTCACCCTTGAAATTCATCTTGATAATCAAAGGGTTAATTTTTTTTGAATTCAATTATTTAAACTCACATCATAAAAAATAAATAAATAAAACATACCTTAAAATTTAAATTGGGAAGAATAATTTTTACGGGAAGATTCACATAACTAGTGTTCCACAAAGGGATAACATAGGTGGGAATGGAGAAAAATGTAAATAATTATAGATATTGATTGTGGTCATTGATCAAAAACAAGTGAATGATCAATGGAATGTTAAGGGATCCAACAAAAATTGTGATTATAAAGAAAAATTGGTTCATCGGAATTGAATGTATAAGAATAATAATTTTATTTCGTGATACTTTTTTGGGAATTAAATAATTCTCTAACCATATATCCCAAGACAACAAAATAAATATACAAAATTTATTTGTATAATTTAATCCTATAGTAATTTTCCACCAATATCAATTCTTTTTATCCAAATGATGATTATTCAAGAATAATTCTTAATTCCTAAAGCCCTAAAATCATCTTTTAAAGACCACATAACCATAAAAGTTATAGTTAGGATATTAAAAAAATCATTAGACACTAACCAATACCAAAATGGTTTGAAAATGGTGATATAGTTCCCTGTATGAATAAACATTCAGAAAATAAAATAATCATCAAAGTTCAATGGTAATATCCAATGATGAAAATAATCATTCTAAAACCCTATTTCCGAAATAACCTCTATAAAAAAATAGTGTTTTAACATCAAAATATTTATCACACCTTCTTTATTTAAAGCCAAATAGAATGTGTGTTATATTTTTAAGTAACGTTATCCACATATTCGCTGATTAAATTTTTAATCATGTTGTTATCTATTCAATAATATTGGCATTCCAATAATTACTTCAAAATCCAATATCATAAGAACCATAAAGGTAACCAATTCCTTAAAATTATTTCATAAAAATGAATGGAATTATTCAAATTAATCCAATGTTTTACATATATTTAAACCCAGTATAATATCTCCGAAAATTCCATTAATAACCTCAAAAATTTTCTACCAAAAAACCTGAAATGGGGTTCCATGAGAAATTAAACTTATGATCATCCTTAATCTTATATTAATGTGAAATTATCCATAGATCTTAAGATATCCTAACATGAAAAAATAAAAATCTATAATGTTATTTAGACCAACCATTGATGAAAAATATAACAGACCAAACCCATCACTCCTGGATCATGTGAAAAAATCCATAACATTATCAACATTTTGTAAATTTTTATTCAAAGAAAAAAATCAAACAATACAAGCACGGCCCGAAAAGGAAATCCATTAGAAACACATGAATATGGGGGTCAAAAATAGTGGAGACCATTGGAATCTCCTATAATGATATTAATCCACACCGACTTCATGTTCTGTATTTTATGAAAAAATAATTTCTCTATGTCTCGAATGTCAAGTGAGTCTAGGTACACCATGAATTTCGTATCCTCCCCCTAGATACGGATCGATTTTGTGTTATAGTCAATGATTCCATGATATTTTGTAATGATATAATCAATCAACCAAAGGATAACTCGAATTCCATGAAAGGAATTGTGAAATAGAATTTAATATGATCCATCTTCCATAATAACCAATCTCCTCTTAACATACTAAGAAATGTGAGCATGACGATGGCCTCTTTCAAGAGATATGTACCTTTTCCTAGCCAGTTATAAAATTCAAGGATGACTAATCCATTTCCTTCATGAATGACTCCCCAACATTGAATAATACCTGAGGCACAAGATCCATTTGTGTTGAGCTTCACATCATTACATTGAGGATACCAACAAACCAATTTAATAATAGTAATATTTATACCTGGTGGGGGATCATGGAATGCTATTTTAAACTACTATAAAGATGATTCATCACACTAGTTTAATAGTAATATAACCATATCTATCAGTATCTTTTTAGTTGTAATGATGATATAGAAAATGGTTGAGGTCACGCCCTCTTATAACCACTTATTACTCACCTTCCACAACCACCAAAAGCCTTCATGAAAAAACCAAGGTGTGATCCATTCACTATAGGTTCCCTATCCCGAGACATGGAACCAATGAAAGAGAAAGGGATGATCAGACATTGACATAATGTAAAAAACTATGAACTCCAAAAAAAACATACATTCCTCTATAATCCATTCACTCTCAAAGAACAGGTGACCCGAGCATTCCTCTATATTCCTCCTACAAAAAGAACACCTAGAAGCCATATAAACACCACAATGAATATTTTTCTTATAGGTGGGGATGGATTTGCTTTGGATTCTCCAGGTATGAAATTTATATTTCATGAAGATACTTATGGCCCAAAGAACAACATTCCACTCATCCGGAGGGGACTATATGGTAAGGACCTGATGATAGTATTCGGTAATGAATAGACCTGATAAAAATGGGGTAATCAAACACCTATCTATGTTCGAGTTTATCTCAATGATATGGAACTTTTCCTACTTGTCCTTATGCCGAATAGTTTTGATGAAAACCAGAAATAGGAAGGATTTCGTCAAATATATGTCTATGGTAAGGAATCTTAGATAGATTATGGCTACCCAACTCCAATTTTTGTGCTAAAAAGAGATATCACATGTTCCCACGATCCAAAGAGTTTGGGTTCTGAGGTAATTAACTAGGGGACTAGTCTCATCCCAAAGGGGTAAGAGTGGCTCTCCATCACTGCCCAATCCCCCGAATACCTTCCATGAATGGTTATCCCCCACATGTTCCACTGTTCCAACAACTCCCATGCCACTTTAGAATGCACGTAAGTAAGGGTTACATTATGACAATGCACATTGGTACCACCTTCACTAATTGGACTCTCCATCCTCTGTCATGAAACCTAGTGCCTTCTACCCTCAAACATGGGATCCCTAATGAAGCCAACAAGAATTCGTTTCGAATTTTAAATAACTCCTTTTGGGACCTTGCTAGATGATAGAGCATAAACTGGAGTGGCAAGTAGAATTCTCTTTACCAATGCTATCCTACCCCCAATGGATAAGTACTTATTCTTCCAGTTATGAACCCGCTTCATGATCCTACAAATGAGGGTGTCGAAATCATGAATACGAAATATCTCCGAAGATAAAGGTTCTCTCAGGTACACTATGGGGTGTTCCCCTCTATGCATACCTAGAATGTGGACCACAATATGGTTCCAGTGGGAAGAACAAATGCTAGAGATATGAAAATTTCTCTTACTCTTGTTTATTACCTGAACACTCCAATGTTTTTATTCCTCTAACACCCTATTCATGCCCTGCACAGTTCTTCTTGTTGCATTTATGAATATGACAGAATCATTCATGAACATGAGGTGTGACATGGATGAGTATCTCATATTTCTATGGTATGGGAGGATTTCACTACTAATTATATTGTGATGTATAAGGTGGCTAAGGTTATCATGGGAAATGATAAAAATTATCTAAGGGATAGGATACCCTTGTTATAGGCCACATGTTTCCTTGAAGAAACATAATGTTTTACCCATGAATTCTATCACCATCCGCAGTGAGATAAAAAAATGGTATTTCAATATTCCTATAATAAAGAACCATACCTACAGGAACTTTTTTAATGAAGCTCCATTAAACATGTTTATTTTCCACTCCCATATCAAGATTGATCTCTATAGTAGGGTTGCATGTTTTGAAGTTTATATCCCTGATCATTTATTGGGACTAAACGATCACCCCAAGATGGATCACCTGCTCAAGAATTCATGTTGTTCCATATAGGTACTTTGGAGAATATATAGGGAGATCCTGGTGTTAATAATTCTTGTGAGGATTCTATGAGGAATTTTATACATGCTTACAAGATGAAAATGATGGATTGTAGTAGAGGACTTGGATTTGGGGATGAGCACGATAGTGGTAGCACATGGAACTTTAGGTAGATTCACATGCTAGAATAAGTCTTGGATATGTATAATTATTCCATATTTCACTATCCCCCATGAGGATATGTATAAAGATAAAGGGAATCCCTCTAGAATTTCCTCATAATTTGGATTCAGGTTCAGTATGTAGTCATGTATCTCTTTCTCTTGAGGAATGGCCCCTAGGTCTTCATTGTCCCAAGTAGAAAAATGAGTTGGAATCACATCAGAGATCCCCATGTTTTTTCCTAGATACCCATTGGATAGGGGGTGTTGCGGTTAGTAATCAGATCTAAGATATAGGAGTTAGTCAACTCTCCCGTGGCCTACCTATCATCATTATAAGTACCATCGTCAACCATTATGTTCAGTTTAACCTACCTTTTCATTTCCATAATGCAAGAATGAAAAGATTTTTTTTAACATCCTATTTAAGTCACTTAATCCTTGCATCATCTCTGGACAGGTGTTTCTATTTCAGTGATATGTTCACTAGATGCTTCTTCCTACTAGTGAGTTCCTTAAAGTCTCATTTGTTCCATTCCTCTTATAGACACATTTGATGATAGTTCACATCTTGCATGCACTACCACAAAACTGGGCAAGGCCAGAGCTACCTCTTTATCTGCGCTAACGAAAAAGAGCTGATAAATGGGGGTGCCTTTATCAGTGCTAAAAAAACTATGATAAATGTACCCCTTTATCAGTGCTTTTTTAGCCCATATAAAGGCCCCCCCTTTATCAGTGATTTTTTTAGCGTTGTTAGAGGGACCCCCTTTATCAGCGCTTGTTTTAGTAGCGCTGATAAAGGGTTGCACATAAAAAAATCTAATTAAAAGTTTTATATTCATATATAAATATATCAATATATTTATATTGATATAAATATAATATATATTTTTTAAATATATATAAAATAATTATAAATATATATTAATAGTTATTATACTTTATATATAAGATATTTAGTGAAAATGGCATATAAAAAATTAATAAAATAATATTAATTAATAATTTTCTAATTATTATGGAGCAATATTAATTTAATAACTATTTAAAGACTAATAAAATTAAAAAAATAAAAAAAGATCCAAAATATGTTGAAAATGCAACTCTAACGTCAAACAACCATACATTTTGATCTGGAAGTCCATTTGAGCTCTAGCATATATCAAATCGAAGCCTGCGACGAGATCTACATCGTTGTAATAGGGGAAAAAACGGTAAAGTTTTTTTAACAAAAAAAGAGTCCCATAAGGCCTCCAAAACTATGTTTTTAGTTGGGGTACCCGGATTGTTTAACATTTTGTGGGTTTTCAGCCTTGTTTAAGTGGGTATTATTGGATTTTTTTGGTGGGAACTGAATTTATTCTAAGGTATTACATTCATATTGATATTATGTCTATGAAATGTAATCATTTTTTATAATTCACTTCTATTTATAATCAAATATATAACTATATGTACATATTTTTTATATATTCACACCGAAAAATTAAATTTTTTAAATAATTAATTAATCATATTTACATATTTACATATATTAGCTTTATCTAAATAATAACTAATATACATTTTATTTAAAATAAAAATATATGAATATTTATATAACTACTATATATTAATATAACTATATATATATATTAATATGACTATATATATTAATATAACTATATATATATCAATAAAACTATAAATATATATATTAATATAACAATATATATATATTAATATAACTATATATATTAATATAAATATATATTACGATAAAAATAAATATAACTATATATATATATAAATAGATATATCATGAATAAGAGAAAAAATCAATATAGGGGAGTGGAAAAGGCTTTATGTGTGCAGGGGGGAAGGTCTCGAGATCAAATTCGGGTGGAGGCAGGGGCGCGCGCACAAGGGTGATTTTGAGGGCTAGCGCTAATAAAGGGTGTAGGTGGTGTGGGAAGGTGCTGGAGGTACAGGAAAGAGCTGACCAAGGGGGGCTCAAGCACTGTAAATATCCACCCCCCCCCCCCCCCCGAGATTGGCTGTATTTTTTAATTTTTCTAATTTTTTTTAAAAATTTTATCAGTGCTAAAAAAATCAGTAATAAAATGGGTATTTATCAGTGCTTTTTGGATCACTGATAAAGGGGACCCCCCCATTTATCTTCGCTAACATTAATAGCGTTTTTTCTAGCTTTGTTAAAGGCGATTTTTAGCGCTAATAAAAGCCATATTTGTAGTAGTGATGGTGGACTTCATGTATCTATCAGATGAGGTGAAATCCTTCGACCACACCCGGAGCCTCATATTGAGATATCTCAGTTTGTTGTGAAAGGAAATCCATGTGTTTCCATATGCAGTATTGTTCTAGGAGTCTCTGACCCATTCATTGTTGTCAGGCATGCTCTCCCTGTGCTGGTAGTAATGAAATTGATCATGTTTCTTATTGTCGGACGATAGGAAGATCAAGAATGGGGAATTGTCTTATATAACATAAACCATGTGAGAAAGCATAGTTCTATCTTATAAGAATATTCCATGCATGTTTTCTGAGAATCTATTCAAATGACTCTATAACCTTCGGTTTCCCCATTGGTTATTTGACAACATAAACCGATCACCTGAGTATCCAAGATCTATAAGGCCCTTACCCTCAATGAATTGAGATAAGACTAAGATGTATTTCCTATTAAAAGGGCCTCTTACCTTCCTCTCCTATGGGTCCACAAAAATATTAAAGTCTCTCGTGACTGTTAATATCATATTTCCTAGGTCGAATGTATTGAGATCATTTCACAAGGTCTCCCACTTTTGAGGATCAAAACTCCCATAAATGAAAGATATGAAGAAGGAATTAATTACTTCAGTCACCTTATCTTGGATGAACTCATCTCTTTCATGGGCAAGACCAATTATAATACCCATGTCCTATAAAATGTAAATATTGTTATTGGATGGTTCAGTGTGCATGAAGCCATGCATTTTGAGTTTCTTATGGAAGTCAATTATCCTAATCAATTGCTTCTTGTGTTTGAGTATTTCCAACATTGTAACCTTATGGTTGGAAATCTCTAAGTCCCAGAAGTCCATTCCAACCTAATATCCAATTCCTCAGTTCTTCCATGTGTTCTTTGTAATCATTGGGAGAAGAGAGTTCTAGGACTGGCCTGATAACTCATAGCCTTCTAGATGTGGGAGGGCACCCACACCTTCCTTTTCCTAGACTGTGACCTTGTACTCTCACCAGTACCCTTGAAATGGATCAAATTTTTGAATGTTATAGAATCACGGTGAATAGTATATAACCATCCTCTCATGCTCAGGGAGGATTAGTATATCCTCCTCGAGTCATTAGACTTCCACTAGGGAGAGCCCACTGTAGGAACCATATTTCATACTGATGGGAGAGGGGAAGGGATCCCCCCAGATGGGTTACCAAAGGAACCACCGATAGAGGCCACTCATCCCATTCAAGATATATTCAAGGAAGAACTGGTCCTTTTGAAACCAACTTGGAATAAATGGAACTAAGTCCCTTCATGAATTCTTATCACCCACCAACATTGTTCATGGAGGAAGCTCCGAGGCTAGGATTGAAGGGGGGTAACAAAATTAGTGCGAGAAGCATGAGCCACCTCTATATCAAATATAGGAAGATCACTATTTGGATGATCCAATCAAGAACCTCTTTCCTCAACATCATGGGATGGACGTCGTTGTTCATCCTTTCAATAGAGACAACACACCTTCATTTAATTCCCTTGAATATTCCAAGGAGAACAGCAGTTTAGGAACATATGATAAAAGATGTCTTGAACCAAGAAAAAGGGGGCTCACACCTGGAGGTAAATATTGTCTAGAATAAGGAAATAAATATCTAACTTCACATAGATATGGTCTACCGGGGCATCCACATAGCACCAGTTCCTAGTGATCGATCACAAGAAGACACCTTGGGGGTCCCCAATCACATTGAGAAATCCTTTGTTCTGGAAAGGTAATGGGTTCCCCATTAAGTCGATCCCCACCATAGATGATGGCCTCTATTTACCAAGGTGTGCATACATGGACCACCTAGACAGGCTAATACTCCATCATCGCAAGGAGATCGGGTCCTTTCACTATGTTTGGATGAATTTCTCATTTGATGAAAGAAAAAGGGATATGGAATGCCTCTGGAGAGCAAAAATTTTCACTGGAAGATGATGGCCCTAAGAACCCATGATGTGAAGAAAGATGACTAAAGATGGAATAGTGGCTCTGAAGACAATTACTAGTATCTATTTCAAGTAGGCCAAAGCTTCTGTAAAAGCTGATGAAGGGACTTCTATACTAATCTAGGATCCTCTGTGTTATGCTTACAACATCCCCAAGGAGACCACCAGGAAGCAGGTTTGTAAGTGGGAGGAGGAAGAATCAAATAGGGAGTCACAAATTCAGAGAAGTGAGATAGGGATAGGTCATTAGGTTACAGGGGATAGGATAAGACATTAGGAAAATTGGAGTTGGGGGCAGCCCGGGCGACAAGAATGGTCGACCCAAGGGATGAAGGTGTCATCTATGGTGAAACCTACGGGGACCACGAATACTAAGGCCCAGGGCTACAGAAATAGGGAACTGACAAGGAGGGGTATGTGAGTAATCATGGGTTGAAGGACATGAGATTTGTGATAGATGAAACTGACTAGGTGAAGGGGGTCGTAATGATTGATAGTGTTTGAAAAGCCGATGACATGTATGGTGCATTCTTCTAAGCAAGCAAAAGGGACATCGAAAATCCATAACATCAAATTAAAGGTTTTATGTTGATAAGTATGACACAAATTTTTAATTTCAACCATAAAACATAAAAATTAAAACCTATATCACATAAATTCTTGAGGACCTTTTAGTTATAGAGTTTTATATAATTAGGAAATATTTCTACATAAACAATACACATGACTTTAAATCAAACATTCTACCACTTAACCCATATTTTCATTATCACGTTAATAAATTCTTATAATCCATATGAAATCTCTTATATACATAACTCGTTTCACATCAATCCCTTATAACCTTCTAAAAATTATAGATAAAAAGGTTGATCTCAAATTCTCAGTAAGGGTATACATAATAATTTATAATTTAATGTCATTAATGATCACAAGTATAACATCAGGGTAATATGACATAATAACGTTTCTTAAGTGAATCCTAAAGGAAATCATACACATCAATACTTGGATCTCTAAATATGAAAACATTGGAATGAAAATAGAAATCAGAATAATAATCATGAGACAAGTGATATCAATATTGATCAAGAGAAGCATTATATACTCATAATAATAAATTAAGACTCTTTTTTGGAAACATATATCATCACTTTCGTAAAACCCTTTAAAAACACATTTATAACCATTATAAATGGAATAACCATATGGAAGACATCCAACATTATAATTTTCAAATTCAATGGAGATATTATAAGGGGATCACCCTTCATATAAGTTATATCAGGCTCACCTATTATCCATTAGCTATAATGGGGTTCAAACCATTGTATAAGCTAAATAAGACTCATTCATGAGATATAATAGGGATCTACCCATTGTATAATTTGTATCTAGATTAATCATTTCATAAAATTCCCATTTACAATTTAATGAATAAAACACAATCATTATAAAACTCATTGAATCAAATGTTATTCATTTATAACTAGATAGACCAATAGAAAATAAATGTGTTTAATGTAAATCTTTTTTAAACATGATTAACCCTTGAAAATGAAACGGGTTCCTGAACAATCTCATTGAAACATTATTATCATGTGGGAAAAAACAGGTTCCATAACAATGTCATTGAAACATGTTTATACAATGGAAAAGAAATGGGTTCCATAACAATCTCATTAAAACATAAATAACCCATGTTAATGAAATTATTTCTATAACAATCTCATTGAAACAAGATTGACCCATAGAAATAAAATGGGTTTAGTATCAATCGTTTCGTGATAATCATACTCCATGTAGAGACGAATGAGGATGATATCAATATAAAATATCCACAGTGGAGGATAAATGACCATAAGTTTTTTTTACATTGGTTAATGTAAATTCTCCTAAAATTATATTTAAAACATTCATGAGGAATATGATCTTTAAAAATTCCAAAGTGGTAACTACAACCTTGAAATATTTCAATAAAAAGAACAATTAAGGAATAATGATAAATAAAAATTATAATATAAAGGGAATTTGGATATTAATGATATATCATGTCAATGAATATTTTAACACATATCATAAATGGATATAGGTTTTCGACATAAAAAATATCTCATAGAAGTCAAATTGTGTCAAAAATCCATCACCACTTTGGTATTTTTGAAAAATGTAATCCCTAATAAATAAAGGTATTAAAAAGTATATGTATATCACTATAAATTTAATTATAGTAATCCTAAAATACATTCACATGTATCACATACTCTGCACTAAAATAAATTAGTGTTGAATATCGCATAAGACTTATAGAAATAAAAGTGAGACCAAAAATCCCCTTACAACTATGGTAGAATCTAGATTGGAAATACCAAAAGTTATAATAAAAAAAAGAAAAATTTAAATTAAATGAATATAAAATAATTAATGATATAATATATCAAAAAGGAATGTATATCAACCAAACAAAATAACTTAGTTATGAATATGACATTTATCTCACAGATGTAAAAAGTGAGATGAAAATTCCTTGCAAAGATAGTATCATTGGAGTGGGGATAAATCAATGATAAAAATTTGCATGAAAAGTTTAAATACCAAAAAAAATTCTAAATACATAATAATACCATAATATGTAATTTTAAACATATTCTTGGCATAACATAACCAATGAAATAGAATTTTAACCCAATTAATGGAAACTAACTAATGAAATCCCTTACCTTAAGTCTGATTTTTCATGATTATCCAATTTCTTCCCTAATAAAATCATCATAATTATTTACCTGATTAATAACCATTTAAATGTTTAAAATTACTTTTGTTTCACCCATAAACAAGCTATGCACAACAACATAATAAATATTGTTTATGTCAGATGCTTTGACCATACACAGCTATTGCATCAAAACGAACATCAAAAGGTCAAATATAGTCTATGGGGTAATTATATCATCATATCTAGAATAATTAACCTGAAATAATAAACAAATTTTTACATCAATTATAATTTCAAAATCATACATGAAATATGGTTATTAAAAATGATCCAATGTTACGATTATAGAGATGTTAGGTTGTAAGTATGAATGAGTATCAGGAATATTTTTTGATGATCATCATGGAAAAAAGTTAATAAAAATTTATTTTTATAGAATGAAAATTATATCATGAATGACATATAATTTAACTATTTATACGTATATATATCATTATCATGATGTGGTGATGAAAAAATGACGATTTTCATCGCTTTATGGAGGGGGTAGTCCACAAGCCCACGAACGACATTATCACTTTATTAGGGTATGAAATGGAAAGAAGGAAATGATATTTTATATTTAAATGTAGAAAATTATTTAATTAATATAATAAATATTTTATTTATATCATTTTATTAAACTCTTCCATAATAAATTCCATGTAATGTTTGAATGTATGACATTGATTTGAGGTAGCGTTACTCTATACTTCCACCAACAATGTTATCATATTACCACAAAACGGAAAGAACATTTTAATGTGTTATATAATAATAAAATACGTATTAGGAAATTATTAACATCATATATATCACATAAAACTGAATTCCCATCATAATGTCCAAACATAAGAGGTGCTAAAGGAAAAATGGACGACATCATTTCGCGAGGCGGTAGTTCATTATACACAAGAATGGTGATATTCATACACATTTTATGTTAATGTATGTTGGTTTAGGTATAAACCATAAAATAAATACATCTATGTATATTTCGGATACTAATGTCGTTATATAATAATGGAATAAAATTAATTTGATGGGTGGTGAAGTAAATAAAACCAAATTTGTTATTGAGAAGTGATACCTTTTCTTTGAGTAAATAAAAATGGATTAAACCAATAGACATATTTGGTTTTCATTATTCCCAAGGATAAGCTTCTTGAATGAGAGGAGGGGTGTTTGGAGATTATCTGGGTAGGTTTTGGGTGATCCAAAGTACTTGATAGGTGTGAATAAGGTTGAGGGTTGAGTGCCTTTTTATTGTAGAGGATGAGTTATATTCTTGTAAATATGTAAAGGTAAAAACTATTAAGAGTAATACCTTAAATCATGGGTCTCAAATAATGATAAAAATTTTATTAAGGAGTTATATAGAATAAATATGTCAATTAAATAGGTTTTTATCATTTTTCTAGGTCATCTTGTCATATATGATTAATGTTTAACCAATCAGTAAACTAATTTTTTTTCCTAATCACTGAAATTATTTTTAATTTATTTCACTAATATTTTAGGTAAAAAACTAATTTTACCATAATAAAAAATAAATAACATTCTAAATCAAAATATGGAAACCATTTTTTCACATTAAAATCACATAAGTGGTAGAAATTTACTTAATATTAATCCCACGGGTGGTATGAGACCATAGGGTTTTAAATGGAAATTGTTCAAAATTCTAAAAAAATTATATCTAATTTAAATTGGGAATTGATTAAAATTACCTCAATTTTGTTTAATGATTTAAAAAATATATAATTACATTTGAAACCCAATTTGAAATAAAATTTAACTATATAAATAAATTAGATGAAAATGCATTTTTCAATTAAAATTTTGTATTATTGAATATTAATAAAAAAGGAATTTTCTAAGAAAAATACCAAAAAATTACCAAAAGTAGGTTTTTATAAACTTCTTTCAAAAAACATTTTTTTTCCATTAAAAACATTAATGTTTCAGAAGTTATTTTTAAAACAACTACACCATTAAATGGCGGAAAAACTTCTTTTTAGAGAAATATAACTTTTTGTGCTTAAAATTGGATTTTTTATTATATTAATCCTATAAAAATTATTTGATTAATATAAATATGATGAATATAAATTAATATAAATTTCAATAATATCATTCTCTAATAGTGATTAATTAAGATAAACCAACACTCTGTTTAGAAAACAGTTTTTTATAATAGAACGTCCTTTATATTAAATTGGTTTTTATTTTCATTCCTAATTAATTTGTAACCAACATATTATTTTTATAAAATTTTGTAAACAATATTTTAATAATTTAATTAATCTGATTCATTCCAATCATTCCAATGGATAAGTGATAAATATCATATTATAAATTAATATTGTATTCTTGTAAAATAAAACATGGGATTGCATGTAATACAAATTATTGAAGAGACTCGATGTTGCGTGGAACACATGATAATTTTTTGTTACATATAATTTATGATAAAACTATTAAATTAAGGTAATGATATATATCAAATCATTTATTTTAGTTTTAAATACTAATGTTCTCAAAATCTCGTGATTTTACTATATCAATCTTCTCTAGTTTCTCTCTTATGGACGTAACTTGACAGTTAAAGGTGTATTTTATTTTTGATGAAATTTCAGGTATATAAAGAATGTGATTTCACTAGTCATGGAAATTTAATATTAAAACCTATTGAGAATTGAAAACATATCTAAATATCTCTTAATTACATCACCAAAATGTTATTACCCACATAAATGATCACATGAATTATTCATACATTGATGAATTCATATAGCGATTTTGATCGACATCATATCATTTGAATTAAATTTTAATTAAATATTATTCTATTCATTCACACAATTACCATGCAACATTTTTAGAATATATATGACCTTAAATAACCTAGACACAATAGTTCTTACATTTCCAATTAATAATTCCACCTAATGTTCAGTATAAATGTCATATTTAAGTACGGCATTCATGAATTTTATTTTTTAAATCCATTTGATAAATCGGAAATCCTTCTTGAATTCCCACTACCAAGATGATTTTGATAAACTTATGCAAATCCCCATTTGTGAAATTATATTGATCACAAACACCGTTAATTTATGTATAGCCTTTACACACTATAAAAACATTATTTTTTTTATCAAATTTCCCTAATTTTCATATTTATTTTTAAAGTCCCACTTTTTTAATTACATTTTCATGTTATGGCCTACCCAAAAGCTCCCAAGTATTATTCTTATCAATTTTACCAAATTCCTTAATCATGGTTCTAAAGATAATCCTCCTTTTTTACCTCTTAAAATGATGTTGGTTCTACCATTGTCAATATATAAAAATTCTCTACATTCCTCTCACTATATCTTTTTCTTGGTGCAGTTCTATCACATATTATATTCAATGAATAAAAATTTATTCTAAAATTTCTCCTCTAAGATTTAGTTTGACTCTCTTATTTTATGGTCTCCTTCTCAAATTTATCCCTAGAATATTCATTATTTATGAAACTTTGCATAATATTTTAATTATAATGGACTTCATTATAATATTCATATTATTTATAAAACTTTTAATTTAATAATTATTTCCTCCAATATACTAAATGATATTGAAATAATAACTCCCAAAAAATTTATATAACCTTTTTTGTAGCATTTTTTTTGGATTTTTTGGTTTTTGAGTAGCCTAAAAAATAATCCTTCATGTATTATATCTTCATAATTCTATTTATTTACCTCTTTTTTCAAAATATAAAATCTAAAAACTAAGGCTTAAAAAATTAGTAAGGAAATCCTTCCTTTCCACATTTCATTTAGTTTCCTCTCTTCCTTGTGTTTGGACCATGTTGAATGAAGGTGGTTTTCAGATGCTGAAAGAATTGGGTGGTGTTAGTTATTTATTTTTTTCATTAAGAAAATTACATCACATTGACAGTTTTTTTATTTAGATATAAGTGTACCTGAATGAAAATATTGGATGAATTCATGATAAGAAAATCCATCAATTTAAATTTTATACTCTAAAAATTTTCCAAGTAGAAGCTTTTTATGAGACTCACGCTATGTATAGATAAATTTTTTTGATAGAACATATTATTTTTTTTATGTTTAAGTGTATTTTGATATGTTATTCATGAATATGATGGTTATTTTTTGTCATTAATTTTTTCAATTTCAGGAGTTAATAAAAAGTTTTGATCTATGATTTTTGAAAGGGAGATAAGATGGTATAGTCATTCTGAGTGGTTACAATCGGCTTGAGGTTTTGGTGGAAATACAAAAAGTGTTGGAATACTAAAAAGTTATAAAACATTATAATGTAATTAATATAGTGAAATAATTATAATAATGTTCTCAAAATCATTAGGAAGTAATGATACTAGATAGGATTTGAGGAATAAGAGAGTTTATGAAGATTAAGTATTTCTATTGTAGTTAATCAGTGTGAGAATCACTAGAAGCAAAATTTCTAAAATATTGAAATTTTGAATGATCTAATGTATATGATTCATCAGAGGCATGATTGAATAATCCATATGACTGAACAATCCATAGAAATAACAAAACAACCATAAAAACTATTCTGAGTTTCAATCATTAGTTTAAAGAATCTGTAAAAATATATTTTCCGCTGACACTAGTCAATTGAAAATGAAATACCATGGATCCATCCAAATATTTATGACACTAATCTATCAAATTAAATTCATAGTATCAAAATGTATTTTTATATATAGTATTATTAGAGGAAGAATAGTTTTTCTTGAGATTTTGGGACTAATGAACCCAACAAGAAATGATACTGATCAATCAGATAAAGATCAATAATGTTGTCTTCAATTTTCATAAAAAAAATATAGTCTTTATTTGGGTTATCATCCAAAGAATTCATGATTTTTGTTCAATTTGGGTTAATATTCACCAAAAAATGAGTGATTTTGATTCTACAGAGTGATGTATAGTCTGATCCATCTGATGCAAACTAACACTGATAAGTTATCAAATGTTGTACTTATCAGACATAGACTGAGGAATTTTTTATTATTTTCATAAAAGTATATTTTTTGGAACCATTGAAAAAGTGTTTTCATGTGGGGTGTAAAGGATACCGATGTTGGAACAATGGTTATGGAAAATTTTGTTCAAGTTTTTAGTTGATAAATTTCAATTGGTAAGGAGAAATGTTTACTTGTAGAAGAGAGAGATAGTAAGAGGGATTAATGTTTGATGTCTGAGGTTGTATCTGGAATGAGTTTTTATAAGAACTATTTCTTGATATAATAAGTGTAAGTAATTAGTCACTTGACCAAATGAAGCCATCAAATTGAGATTTTAGGGGGGGGGGATAGAGTGGTTCTGAATTGTTTCCAGAGTATCCTTTTAAATATATTTAATCTAGACTAAATAAATCAATATAATTAAAGTATATTGATTCATCAGACAAGATTTTGAATACAATGTTCATTATAGTTTTTATACCTACTAATACGTATGAAATTAAAGATTTGTGTTTTAATGTTTTAAAAAAGTGGAAGATGATAGGCGTCATAGTAAAAGGTTCAGAAACAACTAATGGAGGTTTTTTAACTTTTTACACAAACTTGTTTTACATCATTAATTCTAGAAGTATAACATGAATTTTTATATTGATCATATTTCTCCACAAATTTAAGGGTTTACCCTACTAGTTGTCACTACAAAAAAAAAAGTTTCAATTCTAGTGTTTTTTTAGTTTTTTATTATTTCAAAATAATTCCAAGTACTAGATAATATTTTTGATTTGTGATCCTTAGAAATAATTGTGTTCATGTGGATTTGTAAATGTTTAGTCTTTAGAAAATAAATTACTCTTTAAAAGGAGTAGAAGCTTGTTATAAAATAAAAATAACATAAAAGGAAAAAAATTTCTAATTCGCCACTAACCCTCTCAATGATACATTGATCTTGGTTGGGTCTTTTCAATCTATATTAGAGTGAAATTTACATTTATATAATCTTTGGTAATGTTTTTTTAGGGAATTTATGATGGATAATCTGAATTTTGTTAATAGCCAAGGGATTCCATTATTTGATGTAAATAACTATCATATCTAGAAAGATATAATGTTTCTAAATCATATGTCTCTTGGGAATAATGTTTTAGAATCTACAATAGATGGGTTTCTTCATCTTAATGAAAAATATCCTCATGCATATGTGGACAAGAATAATCTACGAAATTATGTAAGAGAAACACATGTTTTACTCTCATCACTTTCTTAAAGTTATTTTCTAAGTGTTAAGGGGTTTTCAACTATTAATGGTGTCTCAGAGATATTGAAAAAATTATAAAGGAAATACAAATGTGGAGAAAGAAAAGTTATAAATTATAAGGTTAGTGTATGAAGATATAAAAATATATGTGTATGAATATATTGGTGAATTCATTAAAAGGGGTGATGATATTTATATCATCATAAGATGTCTTGGTGAGAAGTAGGAATATTTATCTATTATTGGAAAACTCTTGAGAATCCTTCCTGATAAGTTTGATTCCAATGTTTCATCTTAGGAAGATAGAGATACTGAAACCCTATATCCAGATGAGCTTCAAAATATTATCATTTCTTATGTAATGAAAAGGGATAATGTTATGAAAGGAAAAAAAGATGTTTGATAAATTTCATCCAAAGATTCAAAGAAATAGAAACCTAAAAATTTACCTATATTTGAATAAGGTGGTAAATATGAATCCAAAAATAATATATGTGACAATCATGATGAATTTTTATCATTTATTTTAAAAAAAGTGAAAATGGGTTCAAGAATGTATAATTGGAATATACACATGAAATTTTATGAATATGGAGTTGTTGGGAACTTTTCTCTTAATTTCCATTGAAACAATAATAAGGATTATAGTGATTAAAATTAACGGAGGTCAATAAGACCTTAAAATAAATAGTGTGATAAGTCAAAATATTATAAAAAATGGAAAAGATAAAAATTTATCCAACTCCAAAAGTAGATGTTTTTTCATAAGATGCTGAAAATGACTATAGTGAAGTCAAAGTTGAAATTTTTTCTGATGTTACTGGAAAGAATTTTTTTCATAGATACAATTAACATTGAAGAGTTTGGAAGAAGTAGTTCTGAAGAAAAATATTCTAAATTCGAATTTCACCTAAAAATATTTAAAATAATGTGTCTCAATGATTATAAGACTTTAAAGAGAAATAAAAATGTTGAGGAAGGATAGTCCTACAGAAAAAAACAAAGAATTCAATCCTAAATAGAAAGATAAGTTACTCAAAGAGGTTTATTGTCTGATGAATTACCTTTAGAATGAATGGAATTATAATTATAATCTAAATGTAATGTTGAAATCAAATTAATAGTAGTTAAAACTTGTTAAAAAACATATAAATATGATTAGGGAGTTACAAGTTTCAAGAACTCAATCTATAAAGTTAGTGAACACTATGGAAAGGGTAAAACCAAAATGGATCTACAAAAGAAACGTTCAATATATTAAAATATATTAGTTTTTTCTCATAAGAAGAAGAAATATGGGATAATTTTGTAGGTTTCCCAAACCAAAAAAAGTTGGATATTCATAAGTTTCTAAAAATTATAATTCTAGAAAAAAATTTGTTACATTTTTCAGTTCTGATAAAGCTAAGAAGAAATCTTAATTGATGAAAACTTTTATGTTTGATAATAGAATGTTTGGGTCTAAATAATGTTATAATGTGAAAGATAATAACGTTTCCGAGAAACATGTTTATTATTCTAGACAATATAGTCGTTATATAGGTAAATATTATTTATATGGCTTCTGATGGAGTTGTGGTGGATTTGGGAATCTGTAAAATATGTTCTAGTTTAATAAAAATAATTTCAATTATTCCATGAGTAGTAGAAAGAAAATCTCAAGGAAGAGTCAATTCTCTCATGAAATTAAATATGAGAAAGATGTTTTGATGTATGAAAATAGGTTCCAACCATCAGAAAATATTTGTGAATTATTTTAACAGTCTAGACATCCTAAAAAGGGTTTCATTCATTGTTACTAGAATAACCACATATTTTTAAAACATCATAAATTAAAGACGAGTAGAAAGTTAAAATGAAAGAAAAGTTTCGTTCTATAGAAGCCACACTCAATGCTACCAAAGGATATAACCCTTGATATTGGATAGTGGGTGTTCCTCTCATATGATAAGATTTTTAAAATTTCAAATAATATGAAATATTTCAGTGAATAAAAAATTATGTTGGGTAATGATGAATCCCTTGTAATCAAGGGAGTATAATTCTATCTTATTTGGGAATAAAAGTTGAAATCAAATAATGTTTTGTTTGTTAATGGGTTGAAACAGAAATTATAGAGAATGTCACAACATTGTGATGAAGGTAGTAATATTTATTTAGAAAATATGATTTGTTGTGTAAATTGAGGATGATGGATGAGTTGTTACAAAAGTATAACAGACAAAAGGAAACATGATTCAAATTAGTAAAGTACATAATTCATGTTTCTTAGGTGTGATGGAATGAAATAAGTTGTGGCATAAAAGGTTTTTTACATATGTGTCAAAGAAACATGATCTAGTTATCAATTTGGGATTGTATTTGTGGAATTCCTAATATGCCAGGAAGAAGTTTTTGGTGTTGTGAAATTTTGTTAGAAAGGGAAAATTCCAAACTCTGTGCATGAGAAATCTATGATTTGTTCCACTCAACCCCTGAAACTTATTTATTCTATTATTTTTTGGACAATAAAAAAAGAAAATTTTATAGCCAGGTACTTCATTTCATCCATTGATGATTTTACCAACATTATTTTTTTTTTAATTTGAAACATAAGTCAGATGTTTTAAAGATGTTTAAATGTTTCTCGAGAAGTGTTGAGAAGGAATGTGGGTATTTTGTGATGATATTGAGAACTAAAAATGGTGGTGAAAAAAATATTCCAAATTTCACCTTGAGAATCATGTAATTCATCATGAGTTTAGTACACCATAACAAAATGGAGTTACTAAAATGAAGAATAGAATTGTGGTTGAAATGGGGAATACCTTGTCACATGAACATAATATTTCTCATTAATTTTGGAGGAAATGTAGATCAAAACTATTTATATTCAGAACCATTGTTTTTATTTTCCATATTTTGATACTACTCCATATGAAATGTATTATTAAAAAATCCATGTTTGATTCACTTATGGATTTTGGGAGTCCCTATATTATAAAGAAAAAATGTCGAATCCTTGAAATATTCCTTCAAAGAGGTTAAGATGGAATATTTCTTGACTATTCTCGAGGTGAAAGAGAATATAAATGATTCTACATATATATATGAATAATATTTTATCTTATTAGTGTAAAATATCTTCTAAAAGATAAGAAATATGTTTCACAATATGATCAGATGAGTATGATGAAGAGAATGAACGAATTGTATCGTAAGCAACCTGATATGGATTCCAACAATTGTAATGAACCATAGGTAGGAGAATTAGACTCTTATATTTTATGTTATGAGTAATAATTCCTTACATAACATCCTAAGATGAGGATAAAGGTTATATTGAAAAACATGATTGTTGATCATCATTAAAAGGATCAATTAAGAAGAATATAACAAGTTGTTACAGAAACATATTTTTATTTAAAAGTGGACCATAAATATGTTAATAAATATTTTAAGAATCAAAAATAAATTCAATATATGAATTAAGAGTTATATTAAATTAAGAAAAATGAAACTTTGGAACTTATACCGGAACCTAATGATAAAAATTTTATTATTTAAAATGGGGTTTCCAGAACAAGTTGAATGAAGAAATTAAAGTGATAATAAAAAAATAAATATTGGTTTCAAAAGATTACTCAAAAATGTTAGGAAATTATTTTAATGAATCTTTTCCTCCAATGAAAATGTTATAAACATTTACAGCCTTGTTTGTAGTTTTTTTCCAAAAAAATATTAAAAAATTTCAGATGGATGTAAAGTCATCATTTCTAAATAGTGAAATTTATGAATATGTTTATATTGAAAAACCTTAGCTTTTATTTTTATAAATGATGAGATTTATCTATAAAAGTTGAAGAAATACTTGAATGTGATGAAGGATGCTCTAAGATCATGGTATTTGATATTGGATAACTTATCAAGAAAGATGAATATTACGAAAGGGTTGATTATAATCTCTACTCAAATAAAATCAAGGTATTCCCCTCATTGTTATTATATATATTGATCAAATATTATTTTCTGAGAATGATGAAGGATATTTTGAAATGTTTTCTAAATAAATGAAAATGTATTTTTAAATGTAATTTCATGGAAAAATGAAAAAAAAATTGGTTTAAAAATATCATAAAAAAATTTTTTGGGTTACAAATATCAAAAAAAAAGAAACACATATTTATTTCTCATGAAAATTATTATAAGTAACATATTATTACATTTAGAATGGAGAATTAGAAAACTATATCCAAACTAATTTCTGTGGGAATCATGTTGATTAACTATGTATAATGTAATGAATTTGAATCAAAATAGTTTTGTAAGCTTATTGGATATTTTGAATATCTGATTTCATAACGATAAAACATTTATTATACTGTTACCTTGTGTGTATGATTTAAATTTTCTCCAAAATAAGAACATATTTTATCTATAAAAATAATTATTAGATATATCAAAGGCACAAGAGATTTCAAAATCAGATATGATATCTGAGAAATAATTGATTTTTTTGACTTTACATATGGTGATTAGGAAAAAGTATAGATGAAATAAGATCCACATATGTTGGAGTTTTTATTATGGGGAAAAGTTTTTTAGTTTTTATACTATGATTAATTTTCTAACTCTTATCATTGAGAATATGAGAAAAGTTTTCCACTCAAGCATCCATGCAACATATGAGGATGAAGACTGATTTAGAAGACATACTTTTGGAAGTAATGTTTCCTTTAATATTATGTTGTGTTAATAATTATTCCATAAAAATCATATTAAATAAATTGAAACATCATTTTTTAAAACATTTTGATATCAAATATCACTTCATCAATGATTATTTGGAGAATAATTAACTCCAGATAAATTATGTTTATACATCGGAATAAGTTTCTAAAATTTTAACCAAAACATTACCAGAGGAATAATTTATTAAATTTATGTTTGGACATAGGTGTCCAACCGATTTATCTAGATGGATGAGGTATGTTTCTTTGTCTCCACTCACATATAGACATTTTATATTGTTTTCATGTGGGGATAAAAATTAAGCTTCATAAATATATCAATTAATTTGTTTAAAAACATTTATGGAAGTATGTACATTTGGGGAGTGGTGGGTAATCTATAAACTCAACATGTACGTGTGTGAACTATAAAAAATGTTTTTTGAAGTGTTTATAACAAAGAAAACTTTTTTCTACATGAATAAAAAATCAATGGAAATATGGAAGGAATGTTTGAACGGTTGAAATTGTTTTCTTAAGTCACTACTTTGGGACAACATGGTTTTTTTGTCAACGTTTCTCATTAACTATATTGGGTTTGATTATGTAGGATTATAATTTCATGAATGTAGTCCATTGAATAAGGATAAATGTTCGTCTATTTATAAATATTGGTTGAAAATAAAATACAAAGGTGGAGATTGTTGGGACCATGTTGGCTGAAGGTGATTTTTTTATGCTGAATGAAGTTGGTGATGTTTGTTTTGTATTTTTCCATTATGAGAAATAAAATCACTTTGAATGTTTTGTTCATCAGAAACTGGATTAATAGAATCAAAATATTGTATCCATTATTGATTAAAAAATTCAACAGTTTCAATATTCCTTTCTGAAATGTTTTCTGAGTGATGTTATTTATCATACTCAAACTATGTTCAGAAAGAAGTTTTTAATTAAACTGAAAGTTGTTATAATTTATGAATATGCTTCGAGATTTTCATCATGAATATAATGATTATTTTCAATTTTTAATGTTTTCAGCATCATGAGTTAATTAAAACTTGTGATCCATTATTTTTGAATGAAAGAGTGAAAAGATGGAAAAATCATTCTATGTAGTTACAATCAGTTTGAGGCTTGGGTGGAAAGATATAATGTGCTAGAATATTGGGAAGTCACAGTACATTAAAAAATGAGTTAGATGATTATATGTCAATCAAAATATCATCAACATCTTCAGGAATTCATGATATAAAAAATAGTTTTTGGAATAGAAGGGTTTATGAAGTAAAATTATTCCGATCTTGGTTTATCAGTGTGAGAATCATTTGACGTATAACTTTTCTGAAGGATATGAAGTTTTAATAAACTAATGTTTAATTTTTTTGGATGTTTAGATTGACTGATCCATAAAACTGATAAAATACATCCAACTTTATAAACAATTTTATTGAATCTATTCAGAGGTTAAGTTTTCATTTGAAGAGAATATAAACGAATCTAGTTTCTTCTAACACTGATCCATCAAATACAGTATACAACTAATTCATCAGAGGATTTATAAATTTTAAATATTAAATTAAATTTTTTTCTTTCTATATGGTATCATATGTATAGTTTTATCAGAGGCATAAAAGTTCTGTTGGATTTTTTGGGACCAATGAACTGAATGGGATTTGAGACTTATCATTCGAATGAAGATCATCAATCACTACTACAATAAGAGATATTTTCGAAGAACTATTTGCGATGGGATCCCGTTATAAATAAGTTTTAGCGATGGGGCCCATCACAAATAGCCCATGGTAGAAAACGACATCGCATATACTATTTTTTTATGGGCCCATAAGAAAAAATAATATTTGTAATGGGAAAGTTTATCGTTGAAAATAAATCCCCGATTATATACATTATATATAAATAAATATTTTGTGATGGGCCCATCGCAAATAGAATTTGCGGCAGGGAAGTTCCCTATCACAAATAATTCTCTGATTATATACATTATATATAAAAATATTTTGCAGCGGGCCCGTCGTAAATAGAATTTGCGACCGGCCATCATCCCATCGCAAATACGTTTTTTGAAAATAGATATCAAAACTATTAGATATGGACTCCCATCACCAAATATCCCATTGAAAAAACTAAACAAATTAATATATATTTATATAATAAAATTATGATTAATGAAAAAATAATTTTAATATTATTAAAATAATAAAAAAATGAAAATATATTAAAATTCTTAATATTCACAAAAAAAATATAAATAATCATCATGTATTATTATTATAATTATTATTATTAATAAAATAAAAAAATTAAAAATAGAATACTAAAAAATATATTTAATAAAATTATTATTAATGAAAAAATAAGATTAATATTATTAAAATAAAAAAAATAAAAACATTTTAAAATTCTCAATATTTACATAAAAATTATATAAAATCGTAAAATATTATTATTATTATTATTAGTAAAATAAATTAATACTAAAAAAATATAATAATAATAATAATAAATATTAAATTATTAAAAAAAATTATGTAATATTCGCACCAATATAAAATACAGAAACTGTAAATAGTTTATTTTACAACAAATCTTGAATTCAAATGTTTTTAACATAAAAAACACTAGGGGGCATCTTCTGGAGAAGGTGGAGGAGATATAGGTAATGGTAGATGGAACTCCATCCCTAAACTATGAGTCAGATTGCGCATGAACTCCATCTGCTTGTGATGTTGCTGCTGCTGCTGCCGTCGACACATATCCTCCCCATACTACTGCTACTATTGCTGTAGCTTCTACAAACTCTCTATAAGCTCAGTCTGAGTTCACAACTGTTCTAGATACTGTATCAATTAGTAAAAATTTGGAACAATTTTTAACAATTAGTAATAAATAGGAAAAATTTGTTATAAAATCAATTGTAATAAATTTTAATAACTTATAAAAACTTGACACAATTTCCAGTGGATTGACGACTACTCTTTTGTTCGATGATTAATTTACTTGAAACATTATGAGACATAAATCATAATGTATAATCTTCTCGGAGGTACATATTTTCATTCTCGGGCATACGTGAATGAATATTTTTACCTCAAGAAGATTCTTCATTTTGGATTTCAGTGTGAGAAAGTTGCAAGTAAATGAGTTGTCGGACAAAAGATCCCCCTTTTGGTCGATGAATCATCTTCTTGCAATTGTCACCACCTGAACACATTATGAAAAATATGGTCCTACGAATGCATAATCAAACTCATGCATAAAAGATTGGATATGAATATGTAGAAGCATACTATTCATGGTGTTTTGAGTTGGTAAAAGTTGAAAGGAGAAGAGTCATCGAGAAAAAGAAGTGTCGCAAAACAATGTGAGGATTTCAAAATGTCTATCATTTTTTCCGAAAGTCTAAATATGAATTCATTTTAGGCGAGGAATATTCCATAAAATTAAAACCATTTCTTCAAAAAACATGCGAACATTACTCTTTAATTTCTCTATTAAAATTACAGCTCAATTGGATGTCTAGATTTGGTTCGTAGGAAAATCAAGAATGGTGGTATCTTTTTAAATCCCTTCCAGAATTGTGGGATAAAATACCATGAATCAATTGGTCCCCTTGATGGTTTATTTGAGCCTTAAATATTTTCAATATGTTTTAATATAATACCTATCTAATTATGGATGTATTTTCAAGAATTTATACTTCTACACTGAGCCCAAAAAATATAACATCATAAATTGTCCGGAAAAATTCAACTAATTATCAAAAAAAATAATATTAACAAATTGTTATTTCAATCCAATTATTAACTTTTCTATGATAATAGTTAAATGGAGTAGATAATAATTTATGAATAATTGAAACCCCATAAATCCCCCACACATATGATTTTTTATCTCCCCATTTACATCATAACTAAATCAATTTTTCTCACCAAAAAATATTTAAATTTTGGTTTTTTCAATAAGGGGGTGTATACTAGTTTATTATTCCATACTAAATTCCACAAAACATTGTTATGAAAAAAATTTGAAAAAAATATTTCATGATCAAAATTAGAAATGGAAAATGTGGGCACTATAACTCACTCCTATTAAGATGAAAAAAATTTATTTTTGGATGTTCATTAATTCAGTAACCAAAATTGAAAATATTTGAATTTCAAAATAACTCTCATATTATATTACCTATTCTAATATTCACAAGAATGAATAACTATTTTAGGAGGGTTTAGTGGATATGGTAAGGTAGGAATATAATTTCCAAAGGAGTGGGAAATAGGGGTAAACCACCAACATGGAAATGTAATGAATAGTAATTTAAATTATAGTTTGATGTTTATAGAAATATATATTTACATACGAATGAATGTCTGAAAAAATACATAAAATATATAGAAATAAATTATGTGGATTAAAATAAATTAAATATGTAAAAAACACAAAACATCTCCCAATAACACCAGAAAACGTGATGCTATTGTTCTTTTTTTTCCTTTTAACTTTTTTTTTCTTGTTTTCAGTATTATAACAAGGAAAAAAATATTACTCTATTCATCAAACAATTTTTTATCTCCTCTGAAAACTAATTGTAATATTTATGAAAATATAAAAGCCTTAAAAAGAGATATTTTGGATCTACCCAATACACAAACCATTTATAATTGTCTTTTTTTTCTTTTTACATATATTTTTTTGGAAAACAATTCAATAACATTTTTTCAAAATGAAATATACATTAGTCCATTCAAAAAACACACAACTAAAAACATCCCCACCACACTTAAATGTATAATTTCCCTAAAAAATATGACAAGACATTGAAAATAAATGAAATTGTACTAGAAATGAAATACATTAAAGCACACATAAATTTCAATAAACTATGTATTGAAAATCATTGTTGATATTGTGTGGGAATAGGTTTTGGCCTTAAAATGGGAATATAAAAAAAATTTCCATTTGAACAAAGGGTCTTCCAAAAAATGATTAATGTAAGGGTAATAGGAGGGTATTTTTATATTATGATTCTCATGTGGTTCATAAATTTCTTCTATCATTTTATAGTACACTAATGTAAGAAATTCATCACTAAGTTCAACAAACTCAAGACAAAAATTCGGCGATGAAAAAACATAATATAAAAAGATGGACATAAGTGAACATGACATGAAATCAGATATTATTACTCAATGTTTGGGTAAGTATAATTTTATAAAAAAAATTGAGCATTCTAAATTTACTGGTCTTGACACTAAATTATGTTTCCAAATATATGATGAAAATACAAAATGACTGAGAATAAAATAAGTTATTTGACTACCATAAATTGTTAGTAAAATTGTAAACATTTATTGGTATGTAATTATAACTATTTTAATTTATTCTATTTTTTATTCTTTAATGTTATTTTAAAATAAAAATCCACAAAAATTTAAGTATTAAAAAAATGTTTAATAAAGAAAATGGGAAAAATGTTTTAATAGGAGTGGAAGAAGAAAAATAAGAAAATGAGTGTGTGGGTGTGTGAGTGTGTGATAGAGGAAGAAGATATGGAGAGGGAGTTAAAGGGAAATATGTTACTAGTGGTTTTGATTTAGTGGGGTTATGACTCCAACCAGTGGTGGTTCAGTGGAAGTCGATGTAGTTCTTAGGGAATATGCCCTTTCTGGTGTTTCATTAGAAACATTTCAAAAAGAGAATAAAATATAAAAGACATTATTAATTAAATGAAATAATATAAAGAAATTAACCTTTACTTAATGTAAAAGAAAAAATTGTTTTACTCCTAAAAACCTCTGCATTTATTTTTTCAAAATAATGATAGTCGAAGTGGACTACCCATAGTCCGATAGTGACCATGACATCTTCTCAAATTTAGGACACTTTGAAAAAATCATATCCATTCTGAGGATTGATAGTTCATTACATAATTTATTACCTTCTTTATTTTTGTTCTTGTAATTCACCAGGGTGGAAAGATAATGTGTGTATACTCTATTTGGTTTTAACTTGAGGAATGATTTCATACACTAAGTGTATGTTTTCTAGTCTTGTATGTAAAAGAATATGAATAAAATATGATAGTACATTTATGTATGGTTCAAAAATTAAATATTATGGGCATGAGATCCTATTTTTTAAGCTCATTTTTATCACTTTTCAATGTGGGGTAATGGGGATCAAATGGTACATGAGACTCATTATATTTTTCAAGATCATTTATATTAATGGTTTTTCAAATGTATGGTCAATTTAAACCTAACTATTGATCACTTTTTTAGTCAGGGAAAAATCTTGCATAATTAAATCTTGTTGTCATAAGATAAGAACATTTGATATGGGTTCACTTCACATATAAAAGAATTTTAAGAATCACATATATGAAAATTTGAATTCTAGATAATCTGATTAAAATAAAAAACATAGGCATGGTATTTCATTTTCTTCCTTACCAACCAAGTTGGATTAGTCGATAATATATGTGATATGGGATTCCAAATAGCTTTAAAGATCTTTTAGATTGATAGAGTTTACATAAAAATGGTCAACATCGACATCTATATTTATGAATTGGAAATTGAGTATGACAAATTCAAAAACTCTCCTATCATTTGAAATGGGTGAACATTATAGACTACAGTTTTTAGAACTCGCAAAGAGAGGTTTATAATCAGGGATATGGAATATGTAGTGATTCTAGGATTGGTATTTTATAACTTGAGAAAAATTAAATTGAACATTTGGTTAATAAATTCCATTGATAAAATGTCAGCATGGACATCAATTTTGGATCTAGATTTCATTAGTAATATAATAACAAGAATTAGAGGAGATTGGAAATTAGTTCTCTTGCCTTCCATATCAAGGACATAAAACTCAATTATGAATATTAGATTATTGACTCAGATAAAGACAACCCCAATTATTTCCTCGAGACAGGTAATGCTTCAATTGGATAATTGAATGAAAACACATGCTGGGTTCATGGGACCTAGACCAAGGGATGAGAATATGGATTTGAGAAATATATTTATTGATTCTCCTAGGCGAATGTTTGCATCATCAAATGTGGAAATCCTTTTTTGGAATGGGACAATAAAGGTCCCTGGATCTTTACAATTCATGGGTATGGATTGGAGGGTTGAAACATTTTCAATGGTACTAATATGTAACTTATGGGTTCAAAATTACTTAAGAAACATTGAATACATAGTGATTTGTTTGATTGAATCTAATAGGGGAATGATAACTTACACACATCTAAACATGTTAATCATTTCAAAATCTAGCTCAAAGGGATTATTTGACTTAGTGACAGACTAAGGATAATTATTTTGGATCATTAATGGAATTGAAGGAGTATAGGTAGTGGATATTGGTTATTTTTTTGGATTTTTCCTACATTTTTCAATTTCAATATCTAAATGATATTTAGATGATTTATCATGAGGCATAACAATTTTCATTCTCCGTCTATGTGAAATTTCATATACATTACCCATGGAGCTGGGAAATGATTGAGAAGTGATTAGGGAAGAATTGTATTTTTTTTATGTAGGATAAGGTGGGATGCATGTTGAACAATTTGGGTTTCAATGTTTTTTAGGATAGAATAAGTGATGGATTCATGATCTTCCGTAAGAATTTACCATGGTTACTTGGAAGAAGCTTTGTGTCTGGAATTTGGATTTCCTTGATTTTAGTTTTTGGGAATGTTCTTATATTGGGTTGGTAATTTAGAAGGATCACTAGGATTGTGAAATTTAGGATGATAATGATGATGATTTTCCATTTTATGTTGAGATAAAAAATTACGATGTTATTAGAAGTTACCACGATGTTGAACATATTATAATTGCATTTTATTTTGAGGAGGGAACAAAGGGGGGTGAGAGATGGGATTTCCATACCTAAATCCAGGGTTATAGGTAAAATAGAAGGGATATGAATGGGGTTGGGTGGAGTTTATAATGACCTAACATGATTATGGAGACATATTAGACTAGAATAATCAGATGGATCATGTTAAAGTTGTGAACATGTGTCAATTTAGTGAGTGAGTGATCTATAGATTCCATAGTTTTTTATAGTTCCAGTGAATTGAGATTGTGGAGAATTTTATATTGGGGAATTTTTAGCCACAAATTGTTGACACACAAGACCTATATGTTCAGTCACAAACTTATTCATCCTGTTAGGCTCTATTGATTGATTCTTGTAGAATTGTTTAACTTGAGAATGTTCTCAAATCTGTTTCTGTTGTGTGTTTACCAGCATGTTTATTACGAGATATCATATAGTTTTAGGTGTTTTATCCACAATATTAAAACCACATGAGACATCAATAGGTGTTTTAATCATAGACAATAACCCCATATATATGTATTAGATCAAGATTTGTTCAGGCGTTTGATGGTTTTAGAACGTTTCCGTTATATATTTAAACCACTAATATTATTGATGGAGTGATTCATTAAGGAATAAATGAATACAACTAATTTCATATTTTATAGAAAATATTTGAGAAGTAGATAATAATTTCTCTAAGATGAGTCACTTCATGTCAACCCATGAGTTTATCAAACCTAGAGTAAATTAGTAGATCTCTACATTGGCAGAGTTGGATAGGGAGAAAAGAAAAGATAAAAGTTTGATTTGTTCATAAAAAGTAACTTGAGGATTCATGGTAGAGAGAACCACTTGGAACTCATTGAGGTGAATATATGTATCCTCATCGGATAGCCTGTGGAAATGAGGTAGAATATGAATCAAACCATATTTGAGTTCAAAATAACACTATACAATTGGATATTGAATGCCAATGGGTTTGTAATTCATATCATGGGTGGTGAGTTACTTAATGGTTTATTCCCTATAATTTTTTATATGTAGATTAATTGGATGGAAAATTAATGGTTCAATATATATTTTATTATCTATATTCTTCCTCATAAGTCAGTGATGATTTTTCACGATTTGTGAGTCAAAAAAATCTGATTGATTTTTTTGGGAGGATATAGTGCATTTATAGATTTTTTAAGGAAGCAGAATTTGTGTTTTTTATGTTTATTTTTTTTATTTTTTTGGGAGGTTGTATTTTTAGTCATTTTTTTCAATGATTTTTATGGGAATACATACTTTTGTTTTTGTTTTTTAAAAAAACGGGTTTTTACAAAAATTAAAAAATATTGATTATTAGTTTCATCATCCCATGAATTGGTTCCATTTTAGTCATTTATTGTTGAATCTTATCAACTGTTCAACGTATTTTTTCACTACTATTGTGTATAGAAACACTCGGATCAAATCCTCAATGATGGTACTATTTTTCTTGAGTCGATTATTTTTTTATTTAAATTTTTATTAGAGGGTTTGTTTGTATAGAATAAATTAATTGATTAATGGATGGTGTAGTTTTTTTGAATTTAATTAATATTAAGGGGACTTCACTGTTTCAGACTTAAGATTATAATATCCTTGAGCTTTTTGTGATATTTCATTAAATTACACATACTTCACAAGATTATTATTTTCATAATTCCAATGTGTTGAGGAATTCATCCAAGCCTTACCTTAAATAGGGTCAAATATAAATGAATACTTGTTTATGATATTTTATTTGTGGTTAAAATAACCCCTATAATCCACATGGTAAATAAAATATGTCATTAATTCCTGATATTTTAATTTTAAAATAGGAAATGTTAACCTATGTAATATTTAATGAGAAAAATCTCTCAATCAATTGAAATTCCAAAATTATGACTCACCCCCAATGGATTATTTTTTCATGCATTGAGATTGTTATTAATCTAGTTGATAATAATTATGGTGATGAGTGATAAATAGAAAAAAAAGAACAGTATATGAAAAGAGGAGTGTGCCAAAAACCCAAAAGAAACATGAAAATAGGTAAATACATATTTTTGATTGAATAAGAAATTGATAAAAGGGAAGGGATTTCATACTGATTTAAAATATTTTGAGAAAATTAATATAAAATAACATAATTTTTTTTTATAATTATAGATGATGATTATGAAACATTATTTATATTTAAATTTAAATCAAAACATACTTACATAATCATAGTTTAAAATAACAGAAGTACATGAAAAATAAACACAGATGAAAGGAATCTCATTTAGAAAATTGAGTTTTTAAGGTCCTACCATTCCTTTGGAAGATATTTTTTCATGTTAATTTATCCTTATATTTACTAAAGTTCCAACCCATTTAATGAAGAAAATGATAGCATATTTATAACCTAAGGTGGTGGTCTTTTGCATTCCAAAACTAGCCCTCAATTTGTCTCACCCAATTGAAAATTTATAAATTATAATATATAGATGTACTCTTCATAAATGTTTTATATATTTATAGTGTCCATTGTACTTTGGGATCCAAAGGTGTGGCTATTTTTTCAAACAATATGTTGTTGTCTAGTTTTGTGTCAATTTTATACTTAGTCTTAATGTAAATGATTTATAGGCCAATGATATTCCTTCAAATTCAAACCACTTATTTTAGAAACATTTTCTCCTAATTGTTGTAATTATCTATAAAAAATTATAAATCAATTTTATTTCTAGATTGGGTTGGGTGTAATTTCAACAATGGTGTGTTTATTTCAAATTCCATCCAGAATTACGATATAGATTTTTATGCAACAATTGGGCCAATAATGTTTTTGATCTAGAAATTAATGTTTTTATACTATGGGATATGAACAATACTTGGTTTTATAGTGTATTATTCAAAAAATTGTACTTCAATATTGAGCCCAAAATATATAACATCACGTATGGTCATGATTCTTTGACATTATCTTTGGGTCTTTTATATGGCCCATATGGCCCTTAAAATACTTAAATTGCCCAAATATCCAGTTGAATTAATTGTGTAACATTAAATTAGTGACACTAAAAATATTAATCAAAAAAATTGGATAAATAGGGTTATATTATTGGTTAAAATCGTAAAATTAATTTAATCTGGATTAATCCAAACGATTCTCAAAAATTAAGTTTAATATTAAAACATGGTAATTTCACACCAATTATGTAATTTTCCTTGAAAATAAGTAAAATTAGTAGATAAAAATTAATTAATAAATTAATAACATCATCATTTCAATAATAATTCTTATTTTAATAACAACATAGAGAAAACCAATAATTGTTTTCCATCACAATAAATGGTATAACATGATCGTAACCCATTCCAAGAAAGGATATGGATGTTAAAAATTAAAATTTTCAATATTCCTTAGTAATAAATATGAATACACATAAAAATAAAAAATATATGAAATTTTAATAGTTCTCCAATCAATAAATGAAATAGATTTATATGTGACAATCCCTCAAGAAAAAATTGAATGATGTAGTGGTATACGGTAAAGTCAATTCTAGAATAACATGATCATAATCCATCCATAGGAAGATGGTGTATGGCCATAAAATAACATAAACCCAATGTAATAAAATAAAAATAAAATAATGATGATATATATGAAAACATTTTTGTAAATTAATGTGTCGAATGGTATCACAAAATAATGGTTCTAGAATCAAATTATTTCATACCATGAGTTTAATCCCACAAGTGATAAACATATATTAGGTTATAAATGGTGAAAAAAAAACCTTACTTGGTTAAATCATTTTGAAAATAAAAATTGAAATTTATGTTAAAAAATATATATATTTCAGAAATCATTTTTAACTTTGATGTAACAGATGATGTTCTGGTCACTTACAAAATAATTTTCCCAAATTTGAAGTAAAACTATTTGAAAAACATTAATTTTATTTTAAAAATATTTAATATTATATCCTTGAAAGTAAATATGGATTATCATGGTGAAAATTTGATAGCATGATAAAACTTATGAAAGTGAATGTAAAACCACATTATATTATTTTTAAAATACAATTTTTCAAAACACATATTGTAAAAAGAGAAAACTAATTTATTTTAATAAAACTACCATTAGTTCTATAAGGATAAATAAGTTACCATATAATAAAATATTACTTTTGATGACCCCAATCATTAGAAATCAATGTTCATGATAATAGATTATTACTCGGTGAAAAGATATTTCAGTTCTAAATATCCAATATAAGAAACATACTTCATGAAGCATGAGATATTTAAAAAGTGTTTTATTTGGTAAAAATGTAAACAAATATATAATTATACATAATATAATCAATGGAAAAAATATACCCAACATATATGATATAATTTAAAGAGAATAATAAAAACTTAATGAATTAAAATTTAGTTACTAAAAACTCTTACATCAAGGGTCACACACGAATCAAACCAAATTTGAAAAATATAAAATTATTTGGATATGTAAATCCCATGAATTATAAGGAAATAAATTGTAAAAAATATGGTATACTGACTCAATATAACACTATTAAAATAATTCATAATGCATAACATGTGACATGTCTCCAAAATTATAATTGAGTCCAAGAAAACCCTTATGACATTAAAAACATTCTAATAAAAACACCTTAAATGAGATCGATTATAATAGAATAGAAAATAATATTATTGACAGTTAATTCAAGATATGATAACTCAATATTAATTTATGTAAACAAAATAATTTAAATTTGGTTCATAATTCCAAACATATTACAATCAGAGTAATTTGAGAAGAAAAACCTTAACTTGTTCTAGATTCATTCTTTGCATGTAAAAAACATAATCAAAACTAAAAGTAATTTTACAAGGTACCTTTTTATGAATGTTAAGTTTCTATATTTAATTTAATATTGTCTATTTATTATCATATTCCATATTTATTATATGATTTTAATGATTATGTCACATAAAAGAGGATGTTTAATAATTGTTTATGTAAATCCTTATATATGATTACCAAGGTAGAAGCAACATAAATTAGATACATAATATATATAATATTTACATATTTATGGAAATAATTTTATATATTAAATATATTTTTTAATTCATCCATGAAGTGTGGTGACGAAAAATGAAACTCATTTCTCATGGAGGTTGTAATATGCACATATGTGTGATTCAGGTTTCCTTTTTACAATGAATAAGATGGAAATAAAATATATAATAAATTTTACATTTAAAAATAATAGTTTTAGTTTAGATATCGTATTTATTAATCAATTTCATCATTAAGACCAACTATGATATGCAGTTATTGAAAATGGAAGGCATCGCTTCGTAGAGGCATTATTCCGCACACAAGCACTAATAGTGCTTTTGTTTTCCGTAGTTGATATAGAGGCCTAAATAATGGTTTCTCCATTTATATAATAACATCTCAATAAAAAATTATACTTATTTAATTTTATTGGTGTGGATATAATAGGTTTTTAAGATAAATGATAATATAAAAACATGAAAAAGTAGGCAACACTTACATTGGCGACTCGATGTTATCTTAGATATCTCTGTGGAAATTGTGCCCTTAGGTAATCTTGAATATGTAAGGGGAATAGGGATGATAAAATGTATTCTATAAAATTTTTTTCTTATATTTTAAATTAATATTTTAATGTTAATTGTAACATTTATTGGGTGGAAGTGATCCACTTTTATAAATAAATAAAAGGGTACTTGTGTGGAAATCCTTTAATTTTCAATGATATAATTACACCAATAAAAGGTCCAAGAATACAAAAGATGTAAATAATGTATTTTTGGATGATATTGGGTCTATAAATCATCATCTATGTATGTTTACTTTGTTTTAAAGCATTTTTTAATCATTTATTCTCATTTATTAATTTACCATTTTTGTATTTTTCAATAGTAACTAGCTTTTAACTATGTAATCTATGATTTATGAAAAATAAAATTTATTCCCATTTACAAAATTTTATTTTAATGGTCATAAATTAAATATCATTTAAATATAATTCAATTTCTTAAAAAACTATTAAATATTTGTTATATTAAAAAAATTATATACATAAAGATATTTTTTTATAGAAAATGGTGTTTTAACCATTATTATTCATAATCTTATATTTCATTTGTTACTATTTAAATGTGTATTAATGTAATTATATATGTTTTTTATCATCTTATTAGGGTCATTATTTAAAGTATATTACTTTAATATATTATATTGAAATTACACAATATTAATATAAAATCATTGAAAATAAAAATTTTATCGTTATCATGGTCATTAATTGAAATCATAATAATCAAAATTTTAGGACAAAAATTGAAATTTACCTTCATATGATCATGTTGTTATATAATAAAAAATAATCGTTCATAAATTTAACTTCAATAGTGATTTAGACTACTTTTCAATAGATGTAAATAAAAATAGTTTAATGGATAAAGTATTACTTATGTTTCAAATATTATATACATGAGTTTTATACCAACAAATGTGTAATTTTAAATGATTTATTTTACTTATGTGTGTGTGTGTGTGTGTGTGTCTTTGTGTTTTTGTGTGTTATAGAAAAATATTTCATAACACTTTAGTTATTCTTCTATTATAGTAATGTCAAAAGAGTTACATTCTTTTAGAAAAATAGGAAATTTTTTGCTACTATCATAGAAAACAATTATTTTATAAATAGAAAAGAATTAATCTTATGATAATATTTTTTATATAAATAATAAAATGATATTAATTTTTACATAATGAAATTCTAAAATCTATAAATTATTTTATTTATAAAATCTTAAAATATAATGAAAACCCATTTTTATTAGAAAATCACATTTCACAAGATTAATTGTTTCTATTATTAGTTCACATAATTTAACATCTAAATTGGAATTTAATAATTATTAACATCAATCATATTCTTTCTTCATTAATCATTCATTTTTTCAAAGAGAAATTAATTCACATAAAAGTTAATTTTTATAAAAATATACTTCTAAAAAAATTATATTATTTTTTCAATTTAGTTTACCTTATTAAACTTCATTCATTTTAAAAGTATCCTTTATTTTCTATTCATATATATTTCATTAAATGGTTGCTTATATTCATTCTCTCTGACTAAACAAATATGTTTTACTTATCATACTTAAATATATATATTTTTTCTTAACATGTCATCATTTCATTTAATATTGATGTTTCATGTGAAGAATTCTATATAAAATATTATCTTATTTAATGGAATTTATATATTAATATTTCTGGGTGTCACAAATATAACTTATTTATAGCATTTCATGATTCTATCGTCCAAATATTTTCATCAAAATTCTATCTACCTTGTAACTACTTCATGGTTTTAAATACTTTCAATAAATGAAGAGAATATTAATATTCTAAAAAATAAATAAAATAATTATACTTTCTATAAATGAAGTGATTAATTTAAATTTTAAATGAAAAATATATTACTTTAATATATTCTTCCTTCAATTACTTATCTAATTAAATTGTGATTCTTAATTGTCAATTTATAGGAAAAGGTCCCCTAAAACTCACCATGTATAGGATTCTTACTTTTCTAAAAATTCATCACCTTTTTACCCTAAATGACAAGATTAATATAAATATGGTTTTAATTTTAATCTTCAATATAAGATCATAATTTCTTAGTCCACATGATTCTTCATCCTCTTTCACTCAATTGAAATCAACTCCAAGTACATCTTTTAGGCAATTTCAACATTTTCGTTGACATTTCTAATATATAAATATATCAGGGATCCACATAAGATCTAACATTAATGATTCTCACACTGTTTCTTACATAACTCCATAAGAGTCTATATATATATATGTACTTCTTTCGAGAAAATTTCTCACTGTATTTTTTTATCGAAATGATTTTTGAATAATTATTTCAATAAAAAATACCCTGTAATTATTTCATGGACATTTTGTTGAAAAAGTTTTTTAATTTTTTTCCTTCACTCTATATCTTTCAAAAAACATCACTATAAGCTCCATAATATATTTAAACATCACCCCTTCTTTGAATTTAAAAGTTTATAAATAATATATTGTAATCTCTAATATTTTTAAATTTATGCTAGATTCCTAAATAATATTAAAACACTAATACTGATTCATTGTTACATGGAATCTATGAACATAATTTAGGATTTTGTGAAACATCCATTTTTAACCACCTTCTTCATCCGGGAAGTGTAACCTAAAAGTAGACTGAAAAAAAAAGATATCCAACATGTTTATAAAAAATGTAATTTTATCCACTATATTCCAAAATTTCTCCTAATTAGGGATTATTCTCTATCACCCTACTTCATTGAGAACTTTTGATCTAACTATACTTGTATGATATATTATATTATATGACTATAACTTATACATGAGTTGTAAAAAGTGGACCCATGTTTATGTAAGAATGATTTGGGTATGAAAAGTTTAATAACATATATGATGATAAATATCTCCATGAATGAGGAATTTTATGAGTGTGTATACTTTAATTAATACACTCAACTGCATCACACTGACACATAATTGTATATTTAGAGACCATTGTAATTAGTGTATAATTCTTGAAAAAATAGCTGAATGCCAATTGACCTTTTAGTTATATGAGTGAAGTGTGTTTCCTTCAAATATGAACCACTATAAAAGATAACTACTAGTTATGCGGGGAAATGAAATCAGCTGTTTTATAAGATACTATATTAATGAATCTATAAACGTTTTCTTCATAAATGTTTAAATTTTAAACATATATTTATTGGTATCTAGAAAAACTCTAGTTATGAGACTTCTATGACCCTCCTATCTACATGGGTGATTTCTATTTTTTATTAAGAAATTTATATATAGGATTTTTTTCGGGAACTAGTATTACACGTTTACTTAAATATATTGATGATCCTTTAGTTTCCTCTTATTGCTATTTTAGTGTTTTTAATTTACAATTTCATGTAAAAAAATTAGTTTTATAGGAACAATACAATAGGTGGAAATATAGTATAACATCATTAGTACCTCTAAAATAAAAATGGTGGTAATGTTTTTATAATCATGAATTCTAAAAGGGTTGTTTTCATCATTAAGTTATATAGTTTTCCACACATGTCCCATTATTTCAATTTTTTCAAACACATTCTTGATATTTGTGTTGATATAATAAAAACTAATTATAATTTATAATTTATAATATGGAATAATTAAATAATTATATTTCATATAATTTTCCTCACCCATATCATCAGACTCATTGTCCTTGTATACTGAATTTAAATTTCCTTTAACCACCTAGTGTTGGTATTAAGAGATTGGGATAAAAGTTTCAACCCCCTCTAACAACACCATTGGAATATCTATATTAGCATTTTCATTCCAATAATGACCTCCTCTTGTAGAACCTAAATCCATTCATTGAAACTAATAGATAATCCTTTATAATATCTTTCTTTGGGTGCCTTCATTGAATATATATTATGACAATTACCCCACATTGTGATTGTTGCAACTATAAGAGAAATATGGTGTACTCTATAGACATGATTTATTTGAGTAATGAATTTTATATATTATAGAGGACGTTTTGAAATATGTAAACCCAAATATATCATATCTAAATTTTAAAAATATTATATTTTATATAAACTCCTTCTTCAATGATGATCAAATTAAGAAAGTCACCATTACTGTTTTTCACTAAAATATGTTGGTATGTATTTGGAGGTAATAAATTATGCATCTCAGTTTAATTTTTATCCATAAATAATGATATAATAAATATAAAATCAATTATTATAAAATAATTTTATATCATTATCAAGTCTATAAAACATGAGTCATACTCCAATGTAGTCATGTGTTCTTATTATTCGAACTGTTATGTCATATATCCTAACAATAATAAAATATAAATAATTGGAAACATTTTATAATATAAATGTTAATAATATCAATGTCATTGATTAATTATATCAAGTATATAGAGTAATTTTTTAATATATATTGGTAACATCAATGAAAAAAATAGAATTTAATCATTATTTGATCAAAAAATCATTACAAAGAAAAATACATTCATGAAAATCCCTATTCAGTTCTCCATTGCTCATGGATTCAGATGTTCTTGAACATGTGGGAAATTGAGATATATATATGACCAATGAACATAGAGAAAGCCCTTATGAATGTTTATATATATTATATCAGTGGTCAAGCTATTATTGGAGGCTATTAGCTTGGTTATATCCATCCGAGATATAGGCATGGTCATAGACCATGCCTAAAGGCTTTTATAAGGAACCAGGCCCATGTATACACCATATATCTATAGGAATAGTGTTGGGATATAACACTAACATATATCCATTTTAAAACATCCATGTATATAGGGTAGGAAAAAAATATTTAACAATGGGTTTCTAGCCCAGATCTTACAACAAGAGACTGAGTGTTAGTACATCTCCAGTAACATGGTTGTTACATATATATATATATATATATGAACATATATATAATCTAATAAATTAATTAATGTTTTATTTTGTATTATGTTTTATATCCATGGCCGCCCCTAGATATAGGCACCTTATTTCCATGAACTGGGTCTGCCTATAACCATAGGTCACCAATATCCATGGGAACATCAGCCTATGGAAATATGGTACAGGGATAGGGGTTCTATAGCTAAATGTAAGTTAACCAATGACATTTGGTACCCTATATCCCTGACCAGACCCCTCCTATGCATATAAGGTCTTTCCCATGCAGTTGTATGAAAACATATAGTCATGTTTGGCCTCAACCATGGTTAAGCTTCACCTATATTCATTGGAATTTATTTCACAAGGATATAATTCATTGATATCCATGGTCGATCTTGCCCATGGCTATATCTCTATGGATATATCCAGGATTCCTAGTAGTTTTGATGCATAGGAATCCATTTTTAAAAAAAATTTATAATGAATTAATCCATGAGTTATATTATTCTGGTATACAAGCACCACCCGAAGATTAAATGCATGATTATCCTTCTTATTTTTGGGTATTGGGATAAAATCATTGTCATTATCTTGAAAAATATATATGAGATTATGATAATGGAATTCGTAGTATACTTGTTCTATCTACCTAATATCATTATATCTATACCATGAAATACATATTTTAAAATAAATTCACAATCAATTCTCAATTTATAGAATAATATTGAAGTTATATTTAAAAAGTAAAAATATAATTTATACCAATTATATATCCTAAAATAGATTACCATGACACAAGAAAAAATAAACTTGGATCACGACCTACATTCCCCTATATGACGCATGTAAAAACCTAAATATAATATATAGTTTAAGATCTATTATCCACATAAATTGAAACGAAATCAAAGTAATTAAATTGTAATGAATAAACTATAAATCATTATCTATGATCCATGGATGGTGTGTAACTACCCGACCCCAGTAACCCAGAGTCGGTGCATTATTACATAACATTGACATGATAAAAAGAATCATGTCCTGAATACTGATCAATCTAGTATTATTGGTAACAAGATACTTTCAATAGATCAACATTACAACTTTAAACGAAATACATAACTAATTTAATCCATTAGAATGATCGGAGCCTCCAAGATTATGCCTGCAATTCACTCATAACTAACTTCTTCATATCCTGGGAAAATGAAACAAATGAAAGGGGTGACCTCAAATGCTAAGAAAATGTAAGAAATATAGTGGAAGATAACATTACCATTAGGCATTATGAATAATAAAAAATAAAAGTGTTTAAAAATAATAAAAATGAAAACTTGATTGCAGGAATATCAGTTGAGTAAATAGTTAAATAATAAAACATAGTCATGGGTATTCTACTAGTCCAATAACAACATGAACCATCATTATTATTTTCATAATTAGGGAATTTATAATTCCATACTTTCTGAAACATCTTGTTAATGCCTCTCAAATATGTATAAAAATTATTTAGGCCTCGACCAAAACCATATATCAAAATGGGAAAGGCCTCAGCCAATTCCACATCTAATTGTATCATGTGACATACTAATGGATTGAGGGGCTATAGTGGTCTCCACTCGTCACATACTAAGTCCAATACATTCCTCATATAAAAAGGTTAAAACATAACACTAACATTCGTATTAAAACAAGCATATGGAATGTCAATAAATTAACCATAAACCAAGAATGGTATAAAAAACACATCCACATTCAAACATATCCTAAAACCTTTAATAGAATATGTAATATTTTTATCATAATTAATCAACTTCAATCATGTTTAAAATCCATCAATGGATATAGACATAGATGAAATGAAAAATATTTGACAGAAATAACTCTTTATATTTTAAAACAATTTAAGAGTCCCATAATTAAAAAAATATTTTATTTTGAAAATATTCTTATATGTTTGTTAATGAAGATTCAATGATTTAATAACGACAGAAAATAGCTACACCCGCTGTATAAGTTAATAAAACATTCCTACCATAATTTTGTAAAAAAGGTCATAAAGTACCTTCTTTGGAAAATGACAGAAATATTATTTTCAAAACATATAGTGTCCAATAAGGGTATAAATTAATTTAACCAATAGTTTAGTAAATATTAAAAATGTTTTCAAATAAATTTTTGAGAACACATGGATGTGGATGATAAAGAGGTCCCAGTGGATACTTACGTATTAATAACCTCAAATAGGTAAAGAGATTGTAGAATTAACCCTTACCATGTACTTTTCATTAGTCGACGGTATGTTAACATCCGGTATAATAGTTAAAACATTGTTATTAATTATGTAATAATAATATACATAAATATGATATCATATATGATATTATAAAATTTCTTTGTTAATAATATTTTAGTAGTATCATCGTTTCGGGTGTTAACTGATTTGTTTTCCATTATATGCATGGTCACATAAGTCATGTTTGTTATATATAGGATGTATTTGATTCATATAAAGAATTATTTTATGTTAATAATAATTATTTTTAATCTTAAAAATGAAAATTATTCTTGAATGATTATGATGGGGAATGAATCTCATCGTGTTTGTGGATACGGTAATCCGTACGTACACACGAGCGATAATATCATTATATTGATGGTGAAATCGTATGTAATTGGATGTTATATCATATATATGGAATCATTAAAATGTTATATTTATTATTTACACAATTTATTCTCATTATTATACCCATCCAAATAATGAAGTGTTTGAATAACAAACTATAACAAAATGTGGAGACGGAAATCCGTACGTACGCACGTATGGAGACTTTGTCATTAATACGATGGATAGAATAATGAATATGGCTGTAAAATTTTTATAATAATAACAATTAATATTAAATATACTGGTGTTATTATTTTTGAATGTAAACAACAAAGAAAGAGGAGGTTTGAGAAGAAAAGAACTTAAAAGAGGTGATGAAATATTTACCTCTTCTTCTGGTTCTTCCTTTTGATTTGATAAAAAAGGATCCATAGGATGGCTTCCTGGCCAAAATAAGGCCTCTATAATGAAGGTAGAAAAGTTATTATGATATTTGGGAAGGGGTGGCCAATGCCAAATGGATTTGGAGGTGTGAAATTAATAGAAGGGGATGTACCCTTATATAAGAGAGGTGAGGGTGACTTTAAGAAAAGCTTGAAATATTATTTTATAAGAAAATAATTTTCGCTTTCTAATTGCTCCAAAATGATTTATTTCAAGGATAGTGTGGGGATGGGTCTAAAACCTCCAAACCAATAGGTTTTGGATAGGTTTAGGTTATCATATTAACCTTATCTTTTAGATTTAACTCTTAGTTAAATAGTTTCACATTTACCATGTCTCTTTGTGTTTTTATATTATATGGTCAATTAATATACTATAAAAATCCATTAAAACCAAATGTGGTTCATTATTAATATACATTACATTATATAAGTCCTTTGGTAAAACCTTATATTCTTAGTAATATTAAATCAATTAATAGTATAGTGTTTGTTTTAAAAACTCAATTATTCCAATATTGACACAATTAAGTTTATATTTTTTTGAAATCCATAATAACATTATCACTTAAAATAAAATTTAGTTAATAAACCCTATCATGTCATATTAACTTATAAAATTATTGGAATTTATCATAAGTAATAGTTTACATTAATTTGTATATTTATAATATCAATTATTTTAATATTTCATTATTATGGTAATTATTGCAACATCATTGTGTCATAAATAAATTACATAATTTAAAATATAAAAATTATAAGTAAATTATAATTATATATGAAATGGTTTTAACTTTATAATGAATATTTATATTCAAATTTATATTGTGGTTAACACTATATTAAAAATGGTTTAGTTATGAAACATTGAATATAATTCTTTTAACTCTTCTTTAAATAAAATAATAATAAATGTGATAATCTAATCCAAGTGGATCAAAGGAGGTCATATTTTCTCCCTAAGGTAGGTTTTGATCAAATTACACTTATACAATAGAATGAGGACATGTGTTAGGGTAATTATGATATCATTGTTACCCTTAATTACCCAATTTATTTTAACTATATAAAATAAAGGTAAAAAGTTACTAATCACCAAAAATTATTTTCATCTTATTGAACAACATTTTACATAATGAAATTAACTGTGTATCTTGGATGTTTGAAATTAAACTGACATAAGTGGTAAGATTATGTTTGATGAAAATTTGTAAATGCTCCTAGGAGGTGGGTAAAGATGAGAAAAAGTACAATAAAATATTTATATATCTAAACTTATTATAAAATGACTCCAATGAATTAAATTCAAATTATATAAGAATTATGTATCTATTTTGACCTAAAATAAATTTAAAAAAATAAATAATTATTTAAATAAAAATTCGGTTTTAACCAATGACGTAGTGTTTTCACTATTCATCAAAAATTGAATATTTTCAGAGAAATACTCAAAATTCACCGTAAGCTAATTTTGATTGGTTGCGGGGTGTTAGAATCTAAAAGATGCATACAATGCAAGCTATTACATTATTCCAACGGAAACATACTTTGGAAAATAGGGGTGTTACATTCTTACCCCTTTCAAATAATTAAAACATCGAAATTTCTAAAATACTACCGAACAAAAAGATTCAGGTGGTTCTTCCTCATAAGTTCATCTGGTTCAAACATTGCCTATTCCATCTTATGGTTTCCCCATAGAACTTTTTCCAAACAAGTCATCTGATTTCTCAACACTTGTTCTCTGGTATCAAGAATCTTGACACGCTCTTCACTCTAAGATATATCAAGTTCCAGTTCAATTTCCTCATAGGTGAGTACATGTGTTGGGTTAGGCATGTATTTTTTGAATAATGATACGTGGGACACATTGTGAACTTTGGAGAGACATGGAGGCATTTCCAAATGGTAAGCTACAACCCTAATTTTTTCTAGAATTTCGAATGGTCCAATATACATGGGACTTATTTTACCCTTTTTACTGAATCGTATAACTCCCTTCCATGGAGATACCATCCTGGAAACATGATCTCCTTCCTAATATTCCAAATCCATCCTTCAGTTATCGTTATAGCTCTTCGGCCTACGATGAAATTCTTTGATGTGGGTTTGTATAACATTCACATTTCCTTCATTTCATCAACAAGGTTTGGGCCGACACGTTTTCTTTCACCAACATCATCACAACATGTTGGTGAGTGACATCTTTTTCTATATAAGGCTTCATATGGTTCCCTTTTTATACTTGAATGGAAGATATTATTATAGGAAAATTCTACCAGAGGTAAATATTGATCCCACATACATTGAAAGTCAAGTGAGTTGGATCTCAACATTTCTTCTATGGTTTTAATAGTCTGTTCTGATTGTCCATCTTTTTTATGGTGGTAGGGAATGCTCAAATGAAGTTCAGTATCTAGTGAATTCTGAGTACTTTTCCATAATATAGATGTAAAATGGGGATCACGATGCAAAACAATCTATAGGGGTACTCCATGATGTCTTATAACTTCATTAATATATTGTCTTGCTAAATTTTGCAAAGTTGTAAATCATCACTTATAATAAGAAAATGTGCTCCCATGGTATGAAGATCAACAATGACCCATATTGCATCATTCATTCTAGGAGTATTTGGTATCCCCTGAAAAATCTCATTGTAATATCATCCCATTTTCACTTAAGTATGATAAGAGCTTGCATGAATCATCTAGGATGTTGTCTTCCATCTTTCAGTTGTTAGCAAACCATACACCTTGACACAAAATCGAACAATCTCTCTTTTCATGTTGTCCCACAAAAAATGTTCCTTCAAATCTATATACATCTTGGTTCTCCAAGGATTTAAAGAGAAATTGGAGCTATGAGCATCATCCAACAATTTAATTTTTAGATCATGTATATCGGGAACACAAAGACTCTTCCCAAATTTCTAGAATTCTATTTCCATATACGATGTCACTCAATATCCCATCATTTATAGCATTAATATTCTTTTGAAACTCCTCATCATCAGTTTGAGAATTTTTTATCCTTTCTATTAAATATGGTTTTGCAAGAACTTGAAAATATATTGATGTTTCACCCACCATGGTTATTACCATATCCATCTTTACTAGATCTATGAAAATAGGATCCCTTTCAACTATCATCTTGTTCAAAAATCCATGATCTTTTCTGCTAAAATCATCTGCCACCTTATATTCCTTCCCCGGTTCGTAGTGTATTGGGAAGTCATAATCCTTGAGTAGTTCAAACCATCTCCATTGCCTAATGTTTAGTTCTTTTTGTGAGAAAATATACTTCAAACTCATGTGATCAATATAAATCTCACATTTTTTACCATAGAGTTAGTGTCTGAATATCTTCAAAGTGACGATTACAGCTGCTAACTCAAGATCCTGAGTGTGATATTTTTTCTCATGAATTTTTAGCTATCGTGATACATGGGCAATAACTCTATCATTCTAAATAAGGACACAACCATGTACTTTCTTTGAAGAATCACTATAAATAACAAACCCATCATTCCATGATGGTAGAGTCAAGATATCAACATTGAATAATATACTCTTCAGTTATTCAGAACATTATTCAGACTCTTTTGACCAATCAAATTTAACCCATTTACATGTGAGCTTGGTTAATGGGTTCACCAACTGGGAAAAATTATGGATGAAATGTCGATAATAACCTGCTAAACCAAAAAAATTTGTAACTCAACTATACTCGTCAGTATTGGACATTCTTGGATTTCCTTGGTCTTTGAAGGATCAATAGATATTCAATCCTTAGAGACAATATGGAAAAGAAAAGTAATCTCTTAAATCCAAAATTCACACTTGCTAAATATCCCATATCATTCATTTATTCTAAGAGTCTTTAGAATAATGTGCATGTGATTTTCTTGATCTTCATAGATTTTGGAGTATACCATGATAGATTCCTTGAAAACTATATTAATTTGATCCATGAAGAGAGAAGGTGCATTAGTCAATCCAAAAGGCATTATTATAAACACATAATGCACGTACCAGGTTCGAAATGCTATTTTCGGAATGTCTTCCTTCTTCACACACAATTGATGATATCCAGATCGAAGGTGAATATTTTAAAAATGTTGTGCTCCATGAAGTTGGTCGAATAAATCAGCAATGCGAGGTAGGGGATACTTGTTCTTTATGTTTATATCATTGATATCCATGTAGTCAGATTAAAACCTCATATACCCTTCTTTATTCTTAAAAGAAAGGACAAGGGCTCCCCACAGAGAAACACTAGGATGAATAAATCCCTTATTACTCAATTCCTCTAGTTGTTTATTTAGTTCCACTAATTCCATAGTGTCCATTATATAATGGGTCTTCTATTTGGGCCTTTAAACAGGAATTAATTCAATGTAAAACTCAATTTCTCATTCTCGGGGATGTCCAGGTAAATCACATGGAAACACATCAACATATTCATACACAATCGGTACGTCCTCAATTAGAACATTCTTTTCCAATCCCATAATTTTTTCATTCTCACCCCCCCCCAAATAATTGAATTTTGTAGACCTACTGGGGGTGGATCTAGATAAGAATCAAATGGTGACATTTTTTCTCAAAATATAATGTACTCCTTATCATCATCGAGAATTGTAACCTCCTTCTTCTTACAGTAAATTTTCTCAACATTGTCCGAAAGCCAATCCATACTGAGGATTATAAGAAATGAAATCATGGTTTTGAAGATTTTATAAGAAGATAAATATCTTTTATATGCCCTAATGGGAACTGATTCACAAAACATTGTTTCAATGATACTTCCCTTAGGAGTTTTGACTGACAACTCCCTTATTATGTCAAATTGAAAATATATAATTTTATATGTAAACTGGGAAGATATGAAACAACACGATGATCCATAATCAAATAAATCATTGGCTAAACTTGAGTAAACCATTAAATTACATGCCACCACATCTTTAGGAGCTTCATCTTATGTAGTAGTGATCACATAATCCTGGCCCTGATCCGTTGTCCTTTTCTAAGGTAAATTTCCTTGACGTGTAGGAAATTCATGTGCATAATGTCCCATCTCCCTAAAATTATATCAATGGAAATTGGTAGATTCTATCTTCCCCTTATATTCACTAGAAATTTGCCCTTTTTTCACATTTGTAGCATTCTCCTTTTCTTTGAAGATAGGCACCAGGGTGCTGCCTTCCAGAATTATCACAAGGTGGAAATTCAACTCTTCCCTTCTTCCTTGTTTCCTTATTTCCTTTCCCAGAGTGTCCTGCAGATCTATTCTTATCTTTCTTTTCATTAATGTCATAAGACATATAGAATTCCTTTTTCTGTCTTGAAATAACATTAGACAATATCTTCATATGTTGAGAAGGATTGCGACACTAATGCTCTTTGGAGAAATTGTTTCAACCTATCAATGAAAGGATCAATCTTACTTATTAGGTTACGTATATAATCTGCATCATGCCTTGAAAACCATGTAATGTTAGCTTCATATTTTGCTTCATTCTCATCCTATTTTCTTCTTAGACTCAGAAATTGCCTTTGCATATCCGCTCGATGGTCACAGAGAAAGTATTTTTTTATGAAAATATCTTTAAAATACCTTTATTCTATAATTGATAATTCTTCATCCTCTTTTATGTTTTGAATTAATGACCACCATTGATCTCCATCACCCCTGAGGTGATAAACTTCCATGACAACTTTTTACCTTTCGTTACTCCCCAAAGCATGAAATATTTTCTCAAAGGAACTTATCCATTGCTCAGATACAAATTTATTTTTAGACCCTTTTAATGTTTGTGGTTGTTTCCTCATGGAGAGGTCTGACATAGATCATCCATGTTGTAGATCAGGGTGCTCAATATGGCTATGGTTATTATTTATGACATGAGTGAGTTGTCATAGTATGGTGATAAGTTGATCAGCACCTGTAACATCACAAGCTATACTTTAATTATCTTGAGTTTGAGGGAAATCCCTACATGGATTATGTGCAATGATACTGTTTCCATTCCTTCTACTTGGCTCCATTTCTAAACAATGACTTACTCTAGATTAGTTTATGAATTACAATAAATAATACAAAACATGTAAAAAAATTAACATAAATTGAGAAATTTATGGATTTAATCCACAATCATAAAAAAATTTCTTTAAGGTGGTATATAATCATAAATCCTTCATAATGGTTTTCAAACAGAAATGTGAAATATCCAAAGCATATCCCCAGGGAGTTTCATAACTAAGAGTGCAGCAAGACCCATTATCGTGTAACAGGATACCCTAGGTTAAGCCCAAAACTTCTTTTCAGAGTTTTCACTCATAGGTACATATGTGCCAGAGTTGCCTCTACATGCTCCTATTAAGACAGAGATGTATTTCTTGGAAAATAGACAAAATATTTACGTTACCTAAATTACAGTTTTTTTTTCTATACCAATCCTCAAAGTCTATCTTAGGGTAATCTTCTCTAATCTAAGATTATCTAAATCTAGTTTCCAATGTTTTTACTAAGGTTTATATGATACCAATTATAACACCCTGACCCCATTTACCTAGATTTGGTGCATTATTACATAACATTGGCATGATTTAATGAATCATGTCCCAAAAGACTAATCAATTTAGTATTATTGGAAAGAAGATACATTCATAAGTTCAACATAACAACTTGAAAAGAAATACAACACTAATTTATTCCATTAGAAAGATCCAAGACTACTAGATTATTCTTGAAATTCACTCATAAATAACTTATTCATATCCTTGGAAAATGAATCATAAGAAAGCGATGAGCTCAAATTCTAAGTAAGGGTAAGCAATACATCAGAAGATAACATAAACATTAGGCATGGTGAATAATTAAAAATACAAGCCTTTACAAATAATAAACATGAACATTTTATGGATGGAATATGAGTTGAGTAAATAATTCCATAATAAAACATAGACGTGGGTATTCATCTAGTCGAATATCGATATGAACCATTATTATTATCTTCATAATGAGGTAATGTATAATGCCAGACTTTCTGAAACATCTTTTCAAGGCCTTAACCAAGACATCTAAGAATTATTTAGGCCTCGGCCGAAACTATATATTAAATTGGGAAAAGCCTTTGATAATTCCACATCTAATTGTCCCATAATACCTACTAATTCACCGAGAAGATATAATGGGCTCCACCTATCACATACTAAGTCCAATATATTAGTCATATGAAAAGGTTGAAACATTACATAAACATACGTATTAAAACATGGATATGAAATGTCAACACATTAACCATAAACCATGAACGGTATAAAAATTAACCAACCATAGTCAAACATATCACAAAACCATCAACAGAAAGTGAAATATTTGTTTCACAATAAATGAACATAAAAAAAGATTGAAATCCATCAAAAGATCTTGACATAGATGAAATAAAAACTATTTAAAAGAAATACCTCATTCTATTTTGAAACCATTTAAGAGTCACATAATTATAAAACAAAACTATTATTTTGAAAATATTGTTATATTCTTGTAAAGGAAGCTTCGATGATTTTATAATAGAGTAAAATATCTTCACCCGCTGTATAAGTTAAAAAACATTCATACATTAATTTTTCCAAAAAGGTCTTATAGTACCATGTTTGAAAAATGATGGCAAGATTTCGTTCAAAAAATATATGGTAAAATAATTATATAAATGAAATTAACCGATAGTCTAGTAATTTTTTTAAAAAATTTGAAATACATTTTTATGAAATCGTGAATTTGGATGATAAATAGGTCCTAGTGGATACTTACGTATTAAAAACATTAGATAAGTAATGAGATTGTAGAATTGACACTTACCTTGTAATTTTCCTTAGTCTATGGTACGTTAACATCTTTTATAATACATTGAAAATTTTATCAAATAATTCATGATTCATACACATAAATATGATATCATATATGATCATATAATACTGATTTGATAATATAATTCTAGTAGTATCATTGTTTTGGGTGTTAACGGATTCATTTTCCATTATATCATTGATTATGTAAGTTAATTTTGATGTGGATAGGATGTATTTGATTCATATACAGAATTATATTATGTTCATAGACATTATTTTTAATCATAAAATGACAATTAATCTTGAATGATTACGATGGGGATTGAATCTCGTCGTGTTCCTGGAGACGGTAATCCGTACGTACACACGAGCGATAATATCATTATATTGATTGTGAAATCGTATGTAATTGGACAATATATAATATATAAATAATCATTAACATGTTATATTTATTACTTACATCATTTATACTCATTATTATACCCATCCAAATAATAATGTGTTTTAATAACAAACTACACCACGACGTGGAGACGGTAATCTGTACGTACGCACGTATGGTGACCTTTTCATTCTTATGATGGATAGATTAATGAATATGGTTGTATAACTTTTTTAATAACATAACAACATATAAAAGATACTGGATTTTTTATTTTATAATGGAAAAATCAAAGAAAGTGGAAGTGGGATAAGAAAAGAACTTCAAAGAGGTGATGAAATATTTACCTCTTCTTCGGGTTCTTCCTTAGGATTTGATCAAAAGGGCTCCTTAGATTAGATTCATGAGAAATGGAAGGCCTCTAGGATGATTAGAGGAAATTTGGACGGATATTTTGGTAGGGTTTGGCTGAGCTAAATGGCTTTGGAGGTGTGAAATTAAGAGAAGGAAAAGTATCCTTTTATAAGAAAGGTGAGGTTCGCTTTAGGAAAAGCTTGAAATATTATTTTATAATAAATTTATTTTCAAATTATAATGACTCCAAAATAAATTATTTCGAGGATAATGTGGTTATGGGTCGAAAAAATCTCAACCAATAGGTTTTGGATAGGTTTAGGTCATTATATTAACCTTATCCTTTAGATTTAACTCTTAGTTAAATAGTTTGACATTAACCATGTCACTTTGTATTTTTATATTATATGTTTAATAAACATAATATAACAATAAAAGAGAACCCCATTGGTTCATTATTAATATATATAACATTTTCTGTGTAATTTTTCCCAACATTATATTTTTTGTAATATTATATCAATTAATAATATAATATTTGTTTTAAAAACTCAATTATGTAAATTTTTACTCTATTTAGTATTTTATTTTTTTGCAATCCATAAAAAATTATCACTTTGAATAAAATTTATTTAATCAATTATAATCTGTCATATTATCAGGGACAATTAGTGGAATTTATCAAAAGTCTCAATTTACATTTATTTGGATATTTACAATATCAATTATTTTTATATTTAATTATTAAGGTAATTAATGCATCATCATTGTGTCATAAATAAATTAAATTATTTAATTTCTAAAAATTATATATAAAATATAATTATATAAGAAATATTTTTATATTTCTAATGAATATTTATGTTATAATTTATAGTATTTGTAACCCTATATAAAAAATGGTTTAGTTATTAAACATTAAATTTAACTCTTTTAACCCTTCTTTAAATAAAATAATAATAAATGTCCTAATCTAATCCATGTGGACCAAACGGGGTCATATTTTATTCTTATGGTTCTTTTGGTCTAATTATACTTATAAAATAGAATTAAGAGATGTGTTAGGGTAATTATGATATCATTTTAACCCTTAATTACACAATTTACTTTTAACCATGGTAAATAAAAGTCAAATGTTACTATTCACAAAAATTATTTTATTCTTATTAAACCTCATTTTACAAACTAATATTAACCGTGTCTCTATTATTTTTTAAATTCAACTCACATAAGTGATAAAAATAATTTTTATGCAAATTTTCAAATGCTCTTAGGAGGTGGGTAAAAGATGGTAAAAAGTTCAATAAATTTTTTATATATTTAAACTTATTATAAAATGACTCCAATGAATTACATAGAACTTATATTGGTATTATGTATCTACTTTTAAATAAAATTAATCTAAATAAAATAAAAAATTATTTAAATAAAAAATTTGGTTTTAACCAATAACGTAGTGTTTTTCACTATTCATAATCAATTAAAAGTTTTTAGAAAAATACCAAAAAATCACTCTATGATAATTTTGATATTATGAATTTAAAAATGAAGTCCATTTTGAAAAAATAAAATTTATAAAATATCAAAAAGTGGGTATTAATATTCATAACAACTAGTTTGATTGGTCTAGGTGTTTTAGAATCTCGAAGTTGCGTACAGTGCACGATATTGCATTATTCAGAGGGAAACGTACCGTGGATGGTTTGGGTGTTACATTGTGAGACTGACCATAAATCCATGGAGTATAAAGTACCAAAATATGAACCCAACCAATACATGTTCCTAATTAAAACACCAATAATAAATCACCATTACCAAGGTCCCAAATTGACATAATTTTACACAATTGTGACTCTAACTATCCCAAGGAAGAGGATAAGAGTATCGCCCCAATATCACTACTAATAGATAATCACTTTTTGAATATACCCAAATGTTTATATGAATTTATAAAGGATTAATGTTCCCTATGAAACCTTTAATTTTTACCATCATATCAACTAAGAAGATACAAGTCACGTTCAGTATATAATGAAAAAATTACACATCAAATAAATACATGTATTCAGGAAATTGTGTATACATAATCACTATAGGAACATAAAAAATCCAAAAAAATATCAAATTAATCTTATAAGTGAATATAAAAAACCAAATGTCCTAAAAACTAATTTGATCATCCTTTTATGAGGAACAATAAAAATCAATTCCAGAAAAAATATATTGAGAACCTCTACCTTCTTCACTATCACTTAGGATGTGTAAATTATCTTCTCATCCATTCGTACATCAAATATTAAAGTTCTTTTATAGGTGTGATTATAATAATACCTAAAAATACATTGTGTGTGCCAAATAACTCCCAAGATTTGTCTTGTGTAAGAATAATAAAATATTAATATATGAAATTACAAAAAAAAATATCCCATCAAAAAACCCCACCCAACATCAAATTTATGAATAACATGATCTATAAATGTAATTCCATCTAAAGAAGAAAACCCAAGGATAATTCAAATAATTTATCATTGGAAAATAATCTCATGGATAATAGAATATACACTAACATTATATCTTAAAACCCTATTCCCTTACCCATAATGTAACACCACATGATTTTAAAATAATAACATTTTATTCAATAGCATGTTTGGAAATCAACCACAAACATAGAATAAAATATTACACCTTAATAATTTATGTCATATTTATTTTTAAATAAATTAAATCTCTTAAATCGGTTCAATTACCCAAAACACTTGGTTTATCTAGTGTTACACACAACATTGATTTTAGAAATCATTACAGGCAACATAGATATTAAACTAAACCGTAAATAATATTAAAATACTTATATTTAATATGAAAGTAATAAAATATGCATTATAATGGTAGGTAGAAATATGATTGAAGAAATTATAAAAAATTATATTTAACAGATTGATATTTTTTTATTTTTGGATTAGAAATAAAATAAAAATCATTTGGAATTTTTTTTTGAAAAAACATTATTATTTCTAAAATATCGTTTAGTCCCACATTGTGCACATGATTGAAAATTAATTTTTACAAATTTTAAAATATTTTGTTAAAAAATAAAATTAATTTTGGAAATAATCATATCAAAATAATCTTATTTTGATTTTTTTTTATTTTTCTGAAATGTTTCATTTTTTAATGAATAATGTAAATTCCTAAATTTCAATTCAAAACTGCATTTTTTTAAAAATTTATAATGATAAATTATATTTTGAATTTATTTAATGTAAAAAATGAATTTTGTATCAATTAATCTAGTTTAGTTTATTTTAACAATTTTCATATTGAATTTTGATATAAAAAGATTTTTAAATTTTGAACATTTTAACTTTAAAACCCATCTTTTTCATCATGTTTGTGAGATTATTTTAAAAAAATGTTTTTACAATTCAATGAATTAATTTTTAAAAAATGGATTAAATATTTGGAATCATAATAATTAATAATTTCTAACATGATTAACTTATTTTTTACCCAACGTAATAGTAAAAATAGTAAATATTATTTACCACAATTAGCGTAAAAATTGATTTTTCCAGGGTTAAAATAATATAATAAGAGTTAAAATTTACATAAAAATATTTTTAAACCCCATTTTATGGCCATATTTTTAAATTAACACATATAAATTCAATAATATCTTATTTTGGTATTCTTTTTCTTGATATAAACATGGGTATGATTGAATATTTTAAAAAAATTATTACTGTGCCACTAACCCCACTTATAAAAGTCCACACACTATCCTCTATTATTCACACATTAAAACCTATTTGGTTTGGAAAATTACTTCCAAAATCACTTACCAACTCCCCTCATCTCATTCTGTAATCCTTATTTTGTGAATAAGGTCATCCTTGGATGTCTTGGTGGAAATATTAAGGAGGATACTCAAAGAAGATGTAATGTCTGTTAATGACAAATTTTGTTATATTTATTCATCCAAATACTTAACATATTATTATAACATTATTATAGAATAACTTAAGTATATTAAATTTACTTATATTTTCCTATGTTTATCTCAGGACCAAAAAACATCTCTACATCCATCTAATGGGTTACAAAATTATCATTCGTGTGTATGGTGGATTATCGTATCATGAAAAAATATTGTTTGTTTCTTCATTAACACCTCTGAAGGATGGCAGTTATGATTGATATAAAGTATATATATAATATCTATAACATTATTATACCAATGGAGTCATTAAATCATATATATAACTTTTTTACATTCCATTGCGTATGATATGTGATAATGTCTCTCGGGTGTACTGCAGACTACCGCCTTGTGAGGCAATGTGATTCATCTTTTACTAAATCATTACAAGTAATGTAATATGAATAATGTTAAAGATTATACACGATATAAATTAAATAATTATCATATCAATTATATATTTTCCATTTTTAAAGACAATATATATCATTTTCTTTCTAACCTCTTCACTCACTTAAAGATGATAACATCATTTGTGTATGTGTGGGCTACCGCTTTCAGAAAGGGACGTGAATCAATTTTCATAACCACAAAAAATGGATTATATATAAGTATATTTATATAAATAATAAAATATATATGATATTATTATCATCCTGGAAAGATAAAATAATAATTATCTCTTCTCAATAATGATCATCAAAAAATGGAAATGTTAATAATGTTTACGTATGTCTTAGCATCTTCATGATCTTAACATACTTTATTTTTCATATACATAATTAATTATTATTTTAAAAGATTAATTTATCTACAAATATGATAATTATTTTATTATTATTATTCTATAGAATATGGATCTATAGATAATGTGTAAGAAACTACATATTTCATGATAAAACATGCATGAGAAAAAATGACAGTCAACACCCCAAACTATGAAAATAATGAACAATTATTATGGAAAGAGAAATAATATATTATAAAAGTATAATATAAGATATTATAAATCTTAATATTGTTCAAAAATAAGTTAATAACATATTCAAAATCAATATAAATTATATTAATTATTTTTAAATCAAAAGAAAGTGACAGGTAATGGATTTCATCTCAATTTTATTCGATTAAGACTAATTTGTTATTATGCATCACTAAAATTTTATTTGGTGTATATAAAACCTATATGACATGTAACATAATTATTAATTTATAATTCATGGAATTTTAATTTTAACTTTGAATCATTTCATCTAATGGGATTTGACTTGAATATTACCATGCTGTAAATTTTATTGTACAATATCACTTCTTTTTTTGATTGTAAACATTACTTATATAAAATAAATTTCATTTGATAATTAATCATTTTTAATTAAAATATATATTAAATATAAATATATTTTATCATTTTTATAAATATTTCTTAATCCAAAAAAAATATTTATATACAGTGTATTCTATAAAAGTTATTTGATTAAATGGGAAAATATTGACAAATCAATATCTTTTACTCAACACAGATACGTAATGATAGAGTGTCTTTTTATGAATACAATATAATATTTAATATATGAATAATTATTTTGGAAATTAAAGGCATGGGTAGGTATCATATATATAAATCCACTTGAGGCATCAGTAGTCTAATGAGATGAATCAGTTGGCCTAATTAGATGGGTTTTTACCATGTCTATTTTAAAACATATTGAGAAAGGTATAGATGCTAAAGGTATCATGTTCATGGGAAACATGGTTTATGATAATTAATAATATCCTTCATTCAAAATTTACTTATTATTATCAATGATTTTTCAAAATGATATTATCTCTGGATTCATTTCAGTCATAAAGTATTCATTTAATAGAATGGGTTTTTATTTGTTTATTATTCAATATGGATTATGCCTTAACATGTTCTTTAAGTGGAATCTTTTTTTATTTATTTACCTCATCAAATTTATTATTCCTATTTATTCATGATATCATCCAAAATTCTTATCCATTACATAGAATTTGAGATAACCATTATTTTATTTCCTTTCCCCTTATTATGAAGATGAATCCTTTGAATGAGTTTCAAGGATGGTGATAATTATCTTATGATATTTTATATTTTGTTATTATAATGTAGAATGGATATCACATATGTATCTATTTCCCCAAAACTACTAAACTAGTCCATATTTCATGATTTGACATATTTTATCTATGCTAATGTAATAAAGTTATGCATTAGATCTGGGAAAGTAGGGTAAGGTTCATTAAACATTAGTATACATTGTTCACTAGCAAAAATAAAAAAATATAGAAAAATAGAGGATCCAATTCAGTATAGGTAGAATCCCAACATTATTGATCACTTCAAGAGACCTCATTATGGATCAATACTTTATGTTCTAGTATCAATCCGAATAAATGACTCTTTAAAATAATTCATCATTAAATAAAGAAAATTTGATCTCTTTAATTGATATTAGGGTCATTTTATAAATCAACAATTTTGATATTTGTTTGTAAAATTCACTTTCAAACAACATGAAACCTCCATAATCATATTAAAACTTATCAAAATTCATAAATAATCTCATATGATTTGACATCAGAATAATCCATAAATTTAGGTTTTTTTCTTGTGTTATGAGTATTATTTAGGACCAAAATGATCCATTAGGGAAACTATAATTCCTTGTGTCATAATTTCCTACTAATTAATTTATTTATAACAAGGTTTTAACATAATTAAATTTTATGAGATTTTTATTCAAATTTTCATAAAATTAGTTAAAAATACTAAATAAAAGTGGACCCTTTCAAAATAGTAACAATTTTCTACATTACATAGCTTTTAGTTTACATCCATGTTTAGCACAATATTATTTTTCTTAATATAAAATGTATCCCCCAAGTAGAAATCAGGAACATGCTAAAATTTAGACTCATCCTTGTATCCATTAAAATAACATTTGAAAATATTGAATGAGAGAAAAAAAAGCTCAGTAAATTATATAAAAATAAAGGAATTTCATTAGTCTGATGAAAAAAATGAAGACCGATAATGATGTTTAGCTTTTTCACAAAAAACCCTTGAGTGCATTAATAAATTATTTCCAAGTGTGAAAATAAATATGTATTAATGTATAAAATTTCAGACCCAATATAAATATTAATAGAAACCATGAAGGTTTCTTGATCTCTATGAGAACTCTTGAAAAGAATCCTTTGGAAAACAACCCTTCCATCTTTAAACTTTTCATGGATCTTGAAATAAAAAAAATCAAAAAAACATTTTTTTAAAGTACAACACAAATAACATTGAGAATTCTATTGATAACCAATGTTTTCTAATTTTTAAAAAAAAATTATAACTAAATCCCATTTAATTTCATAATAGTAACCTATATTGTTATCTCCCTCATTTTTTATATTCAAATACTATTCATTCATCAATGCATTGGAGAGATATATTAAGGTCACCCATTATCAAGAACTATATTAAGGTCACCCATCATCATATATAATAATCAGATACACTATCATGAAAGAAATTAATATTCAAAATTTTCAACATAAAACCTTTTAATGACACATTTAAACCAATAATAAAAATACTTTATGTTATCTCATAATAATGAGAAATTATTCATGATTCCTTTGAAAAACATTTTAAAAATAAATTAGAACAATACTGATAAATTATTTTTTTTGAAAATAACCATCGAAAAATGTAAATAAAGATTTATAATGAATATAGTATTTTACGGTATGAAAAGTTTGTCAATCCATATACATTGAAAAAAAATTCTTTTTCACTTTTGTAAAAAAACATCAATTGGACACATACAGTAAATGTTTAAATTATTCTATCTAAAAACCAGAAAAAAATGCCAAAGTTTGTTTTTAATGATTTATAAAAATATTTATTGTATTAATAATTATATTTTATAATAATTTTACTAACATGGGTATATAGATTAACTATTCCAATGGGAAACCTTAAAATAAGGTTTTAATGAAAAATCATTATCCTCAATTTTGACTTTCCACATATTTACATTAACACCTGTATAATAAATTTTTATTACATTTACAATTTATGAGGAAAATATTAAGTTGTATTCCCTTATTATTAACCTTTAATTCTCATTAATTATCATGTGTTATATAGTTATTAAATCAAAGGATTTCATATTGGTTGTTTTGAGGATGTTCAGTTCATTATCCCTAAATAGCATCGATAGGTTGACTATGGTCAATGTGGTAATTTTTCTATCATATAAAAAATATATATCATGAAATAATAATTATTATTATTCATTAAGTATATTTTTAAAACTATCCATGAATTTCTTACATGAAAATTGATTTACATCACTTAGTGGAGGTGGTAATTCACATGTACGCATGAACGATGTTATTATTTTCGAAGATAGGAAGGGTAAAAAAATAGATAATATAATATCATTACTAAGAACTAATTATTTAATGAATATCATTAGTATATATAAAATACATTATACCAATACTCATGAGATGTGATGATTGGAAAATGAAACGCATCCTTTGGGGAGGTGGTTGTCCACACATAAACACGAACGATATTTTCTTTACCGAAATTATGGAAAACTATATAATAAATTATTGAACCATAATTATAATAATATTAAGGTATATTTGATATACTGGTTTTTTTATTTCATTATAGTTGATGAATATTTTATGTAGCTGGAATAATAAATAAAACAAAAGTACTCGGTTAAGAGTTATGCCAATTAATTGGAATACCACCTTTGGGATACACCTTATGATTTATTGGAATGTTTTTTTGGGATAAAAAAGACTCTAAGTCATGATTTTGAATGGTTTGGATGTGATTTTTCTAAGTATATATTTAGATAAGTGGCTCAATATTTGTGATGAATAACGAAAAATTGGTTCTAATTTATAAGTATGGGTAGTGGCACACTTGTAATTATACAATGTTTTAAATTAATATAAGGTCATGTCATGGTAAACTTGAACAAAGGAATTACATTTTTTATTATAGACGTTATAGGGTATAACTACATGCAACAAATAAAATTTAAACAATTTTAGTGATATTTTAATCATTATATATTAGTTTAGTCCCCTTTAATCTATAATATCCTTAACCAAGATAACTTAAATTTTTACACAGATAAATTATTTATGTAACCAAATTCTAATGTGAAATTAAAAAATGGAAATCATAATTAAAAGTATAGAATCCATTTTTTATATTATTTTTGTGTAGGTTGTATACATTAAATTTATTATAATAATATAAAATGCTTGACATAGTTTTTGGGGGAAATATCATATTTAAACATAATAATAATTTTCCATGATATCAAGTTTAAACATGTTTTCCATGATTTTTTGGTTATTTGATAAAAATAATTATGTTTTTATACTTTTGGTTCCATCCCAAACCGAATGCAACTTTACCAAAATAGAGTAAAATGAAAACACATCAAAATAGTTTTTAATTGGAATAATATCTACTTTTTTTTCATAGATGTCAATCTAGGGTTCTTGAATTCAATATAATGTTTGAAAAAAATTATTTATCCCATTAAAATAGATTTTTTCAATTAAAATGTTTTAAAATTTAGAAATTCATGCTCATATCAATATAATTTCATAAAATTGGATGTATTTTGAAACAATATAGTTTCACTAACCACCAAAAAATTAATAGTTTTAGAAAAATATATAAAATCAAAAATAAGAAAAAAATGATATAATGATATTAAAAATGAATATAATTTTTTAAAATTCAGTTTATAAAATTAGTAAATTTAGTTTTTTAAAATAAAATTGCGTAGTTTATGGAAATCAATTTAGATAAATAAAACTATTCCTTTTTCAACTCAAATCTTTTATATATTTATTTACTTAGCTGTGAAGACTATTGTAAGAACCTGGATCATCATTTCTGGTATGGATCTTTATTTTGTGTTATTTTTGAGGAAAAAGGAAGAAATAGGAATTTTCTAAGTTCATTTCGTGTACTTATGATTACACAACGTGTACCTAGTTGCAGCGTACAGCTGTGTACTGGCTGTGTAACAGTTGAGTACATGGTCGTGTGATGACCTGGAAGACCACTTAAGCTAGGGGCCTGTTAAGGGTACTATATGGCGTGTGCATTAAATGAACACATTATATAGTTTTCTTTATATTTGATAAATTGGAGAGGTGATTTGTGTCATCTTTGGTAACTCATTCATCTTATAGTGGTTCGTATAGAAGGGCGATAGAAGGGCTGACAAACATCGTACGCCTCATCATTCACTGTTCGAGCTCTGATTGAGAGGTCATTAGGAGCGTTTGAATCCCATCGGTGAGTTCTCTAAACCTCTAGAATCTTTCTTCGTAATTCCACTTCTCTCGCGATTTATTCAAGGTTGAATGTTTTTCACCTTTTTGTAGATCTATGATAATTTATTCCTATTAAAGGGTCAAAGATCAATAATATCGATCATGAGTTATCGACGTAGGTTGTGTGTACCTTTAGTTTTGATTTCATGGATTATATATTATAAAAGAGCCATGTGCTCGTGATTGGAGTATTTCTTGATTTATAGTTTAACCCTGTTTATTACCTATTATGGTTTGGATTATTGACAAAGGGTTTTTTCTTATGAGTTAGGTTAAATACCTTGTTATGGGACACCTCATTGCAGTTTTTCCCTTGATTGATTGGTTATGGTATTTTGGACTATGATTCCTGTTAGTATTTCCATGTTTTCAATGACTTAGTTGATTAGGATAGAGTTTGATTGTTTATATAAAATTCATGTGATATTCATTTGAATGATTAGCCATACAGTAGTTATAGATTACATGAGATGATTTGATATGGTATGCATGAAAGGTATTTACACAGGACCATGAGAACCTTGTTGTAGATGTTTACCCACGTGTATTGACCATGGGAGATACCCAGGAAGTAGTTTATACTTTATTGATGTGATGTTTACCAAGGGGTATTGACTATGAGATCAATCCAGGAGGTTGTTTAAACTTTATTGATTCTATGATGACCAAGGGGGTATTGACCGTGAGTGTTTCCTAGGTGGTGGTTTGTAAATGTTTAGTGCAATGTTAAACCAAAGGGGTTAGACAGTGAGAGCTTATCTATGGGTTTTTTTAACGAATGGGTTCTATGTTAATCTAAAGGTGTTATACCACCACAGAATTCCCATAGGGTTTTTTATGAATGATTCAATTATTATGATGAGTCTACCAAGAAAAAGCATAATCTTGGAATCAGTCTTACTTGTTTGTTTAGGTGGTATTCTTAGACATTTTTTTTATTACGTACATAGGGTATACAGATCTTAGACTAGATACTAAGGGTTACATGATTAAATAGATTTAATAAATTATAAATATAAATGAATGTGATCAAAAATTGTAGTATTGTTTACTTGTGAGTGTTTTTTAGTTTATTTCTTCATTTATGTATATTTTCTACAATATATATATATATATATATATTCATTGATAGTTAAGAATAGATCTATTGGTGGTTTCCTATTGGGATTCTTCTCACACCATGTTTGTGTCATGCTTTTGGACCCAACCAGATCATATGGTTGGAGGTATATAAAAGGGAAATCACCCTTCATTATTAGGTACTTTATTTCGGTCAGAGGAGGAGAATATGGGACTATGAGGAGGCTTGTGATGCTGTTGAAGTTTAGTTGTTTCTTTTTTACTTTGGGTTCCATATTCATTTCACTCATTGTGACAGTTTTCGATTCTTTCTTAGATACATATATTGTGCATCATTTATATATATATATATATATTGTGGCCTCTATTGGATGTACTTTTAGTCTTCTGTTGTTATATTTTGTTAGTATTTCTGCTTCTGTTATTGTTTAATATTTTTCTTCTTCTGCGTATACTCTGAAAATGAAGGAAAAGTTTCGCCAATATCACATCTTGTCCTTAGTTTCTAGGATTCAGCCTCAGGCATTTGGGGAAATGTGATTAAGGTTATGTGACCAACTGGGTTTGCGGCACCTTGGGGTGGCACCCGAAACTGAGGTTTTACAAAGTTTTATCAGAGGAGGTTTCTTTTCTGCTTTCCATTAGTATTTTTAGCCAATATACTAGGATATGAAGGAATAATAAGTTGGTAATAAGCTATGCTCGGAAGTATCTAACTCGTGTATAAGGAAAAGAAATGTTAAAAGAATTATTTTTTGTTTTTGAAATTGTTATAGTCGATTTTATATCACCATTGGGTGATTTAGTTATTTTGTCGTGTTATGAGTGATATCATAGTGGTTGTATTTTACTTGCAACCCAATGAGATGAGGATATTCCATTTCATGAATCATATAGGAACTTGATAGATATCACATGTTTTTCATTCCTTTAATGCAATTTAGGGTGTATTACTGGTTGCCTATTGTTGTGATAGATGTTGTGCAAGATGTACATGATGTTGTGATAGATGTTTTAAAATAAATACCTAGTATTCAGATATGGTGTTGGGATATTAAAAGTTTTATTTGGATGGATACCAGGATTTGGTGTCTGAGGTGTTATGGACCTCATTGGGTCAAATTTGGTGGATCCTATTCGAAATTTAATCAAATTATATCATGTTATGAGTTGAAAAAAGGTTTCCAAACATTGAGTCATGGGGATTATGGCCTCTCATATGTCTAAAATTTTTATAAGTTATATAAAATTTTAACTTTTTAATGGTTACAGAGAAGTTTTAGAGGCTTGTTTTTCATAAACCTAGACAACATAGTCTGTGGTCGTATGAGCACATTCCATGTGTACTTATATTACTAGAGAACTAACTTTTCCTAAGTACACACTGTGTACTATATATACATGTAGTGTATTTGGTGACCATGTGAATGGCTTTGTGAGTAGAGACACGAGGTTTATAATTTTTTTGTAGAACACGTTGTGTACCGTGAGAATACTCTGTGTTTAAAAAAACCATTTATCTGGTAGTGTGACTAACAACTCGAGTGGTTGAAACATAAGTTTTACATACCTTGTCTAGCTTATAAAAGTCATGTAGTAGTTGACTGTGTATCGGAATGTCTGACTAACAACATTGGTGGACGAAACATGAGTCCTACACATCGTGTCTATGGTGAACACATCATGTAGTGTTACACTAGGACATAAATGTGTAGTCCTAGACGTGTCGAAGAATTTGGGAAGGAGGGAATATTCAACTACAATCCATGTATCAAGGGGAACACAATGTGTGTATGGGGTTTTGCATGACCATGTTGGTATGGGTACACGTCCATATTAAGTATTAAAGGGAACATTACTTTTTGTGGTTCTACAAGTCGTGCTACCCTCTTTTATAAAACTTGAATGATTTCGTTCTCTTGTTTAGTTATAGAAATTCTATTTTGCAGTCCTTTATAATCTTAAACTGAGGTGTGTGCTTGAATATGTAGAGTCACTCCACCAAGATGTCTTACAGTAATATGCCATTTTCAAGGTGATGACTAGACAATGAAAATGTTATATTAGGGGCTACCAATAGATCTTCATGTTGTTCCCTTCTTGGCACCAGCTGTTATACCTGACAAAGGTGTTGATTCACAGTTCTATGAAAGATTTAAAAGGATGATTCAGACTTTTCAAGTAGAACCAAATCCTACCCCGACTATTGCAGATATGATGCGGGTGTTTCAGCAGAAGAATCCTACAACTTTTTTGCGGGATGGAGGACCTCTGGTTGTAGATTCATTGTTAGAGGACATGATTTCTATCTTCGAGCATTTGGAGACACATCTAGGGAGGAGGGTGAATCCCACGATGTACATGATATGTGATTCCGCCAAGAGAAGGTGGGATATTATCTCACAGGCGGGACGTCATCGTGATATGTCTTGGGAAGAGTTCCAAAGCACCTCCTATGATTACTACTTCCCCGAGATATTTAGGTCTGATCATGCCTGAGTGTTAATGCATCTAGAGTAGGGAATTATTTCTTGTGATGGACTATTATTCTTTAATTATAAGGCTTCAGAGCTTACCTCCTGTTTTGGGAGGGGATGTGTTGTCACTGGCAAGGCGATTTGAGGATGGTCTCTAGTACAAAATATGATCATAGTTGATTGTTTTCAGGATGACTTTGGTGACTATTATAGTAAATTAGACACTAATTACCGCGTTTAATCAGATGGGGTTAGGAGCAATGAGGAAAGGTGGTTCAGAATCCTGGGTTGATACCCCTTCAACCAATATTAGGATACACCACATGGATCATATACGTGGTGGTTTATCCAGTAGTAGGGATGTACCTTTAGGTAGCCAGGTAGTGTGCTACCAGTGCGGAAGGAGTGGGACATGAGACCTTAGTGCCTGAAATACCCAGTTGAGTGTCAATATGGTAGCAATATGGGTCATCTTCAGTGTTATTTCAAGTTTTTCACACCATCAGCTAGTGAGGAGGGATCTGTTAGGACTCGATGTTTAGGAGAAGGACTACTAGTTTCTCATCAGATAGGGAAATAGATTTTTTTGGGCATTCAGCCCAAGAGGTTTTTCATGTTCATGGTAGCTAGAAGAAATGTATTTAGTGACATTAGGGTGGATTAGCTCATGATAGCCAAATAGGGTTGTTGATCCGTAGTACATGTTAGACTTTCACGGTGGAACAAACACATTAGAAGTAGGATCCCATACATTATACAGTTAAAGTTATGATTTTTGTTTCCTCATTTGTATCTTTTTTCATTGTTATATAGTGGATTTCAATAGTTTTATATCTATTGAAATTTTGGAGAGCCTTGGGCTTTGTATATTTACTTTTGCTGATGTTATGACCCTAGACTCTCCGTTGGGGATTTGGAAAGATAGTGTTTGTCAGTGGAAGGAGTTCCCTCTTGATATTGGTGGGTGTCACTTCTTGTGTGACTTCTATGTCTTAGAGATGAAAATCATTGATTTCATCCTCATAAGGGACTGGTTAGTATCTTTTCAGGCCTTTATTGACTACTATTACCATAGGGTGAGTTTGACGTCACTAGAGGGCGGGTATTTTCTACATAAGGATGGATAGGATGTCCGGGCAAGATAAGTGGGACATGATCATTAGGGGTTGGGATGAATTATATACCATATTTCTAGTTTATATTTGGATGACCAGGGGACTTCATAGAAGGACTCTCTTCTAGTGGTGGACTATTTTAGATATGTCTTTCCAGATGACTTTTTAGGGTTACCTCTGGAGAGGGATGTAGATTTCCCAATTGAGTTTTTTCCAAGAGCTGAATCAGTGTACATTATTTATTATTAGATGGGCAGACCATAGTTATAGGAGCTCAATATAAAGTTAGAGAAGTTACAGGCAATGAGATTCATCTGACCCAGTACTTTGCCTTGTGGTTCACCTGTTTTTTTTGAGAATAAAGAGGATGGTATGCTTAGGTATTGTGTGTATTATCGAATGTAGAACAAGATAACGGTCAAGAACTGATATCCCTTTCCATGTATTGATGATATTTTTTATTAGTTTAAGGTTCTTGGTAGTTCTCAAAGATTGACTTGAGATCCAGTTATTGTTATTTGTGTGTTAGAACATCAGATATACCCCTTATAGCCTTTCAAAGTAGGTATGGTCTATATGAGTATTTGGTCATGTTTTTTAGTGTCACAAATAGGTCATCATGTTTCGTGGGACTAATGAATTGAGTGTTCCATACTTACTTGGATTATTTTGTGGTTGTCTTTTGGATTATATCTTGGTGTAAAATTACACTCAATATGTCCATTCCATCCATCTTGATACAGTATTTATCACACTGAGAGAGAATCAGTTATATGCTATGCTCTCAAAATTACACTTTTGGAAAGACCATATTCACTTATTGGGTCATGTTATTTTAGAGATATGAGTATTTATAGACCCAATGAATGTGAGAGTGGTAGTTTACTAGGAGCTACTAAATAACATATTTGAGGTACGTATTTTTCATGGTGCTGGCTGGTTATTACAGATGATTTATAAAAGACTTTTCATGCTAATGAGTTCCACAGACAGGCCTAACTACGAATGGTGTTGATTACTTGTGGAAATATTCATGTGATTCATCCTTTTAAGAGCTAAAAGGGAGAATGAAATCAACACTAATATTGATTTTTCGTGATCCGTGAAAGATTTAAACTATTTGCTGTGATGCATCAATCATCAGGTTGTGAGTAGTTCTTATACAGGGGGAAGGAGTCATTGTATATGGGTCTTAGTAGTTGAGGCCTCATGAGAGGAATTACCCAACACACGATCTCAAGTTGGCTTCTTTTGTGCCTTCTTTGCGTTGTTATGGAAAGAATCATGTGATTCATCCTTTTAAGAGCGAAAAGGGAGATTGAAATCAGCACTAATATTGATTTTTAGAGATCCGTGAAAGAGTTACACTGTTTGATGTGATTCATCAATCATCAGGTTGTGAGTAGTTCTTATGTAGGGAGAATGAGTCATTGTATACGGGTCTTAGTATTTGAGGCCACATGAGAGGCATTACCCAACGCACAATCTCAAGTTGGATGCCGTTCTGCTTTCTTTGCGTTGTTGGATACATTATCTTTTGGGAGATCATTTTGTGGTATACACTGACCACAAATGCCTCACGTATATATTTACTCTACATGATATGAATTTGATACAGTGAAGGTGGGTTGGGTACTTACAGTAATTTGAAATTGATCTTGCCTACATTCATGGGAAACACAATGCAGTTTCTGATGCGTTGAGCAGAAGAACTCAGATACATATTGTTAATGAGTTCCACAGTGAGTGGCAGCTTATGGATATGTTCTCTAGGATTCATTTTTATTTTTTTGATAGACAAGCACATGCATTTCTTACTTCTATAGTTGTTACCTCTACTCTTCTGGATCAAGTATGACTGAGGTTGCTTTCAGATTCTGAAGGCCTAGTCCTACGGGAGAGTGTGTCTTGTGAGGACTCTACTCTAGGGTAGACCATAGGTGATTATGGGGTTTTTCATTTTCATGGATGTGTATGGGTGATAGCAGACATTTTCATGGATATGTTGTGAGATTTTCATGCCTCGGTATGGGATGTTTATCCTAGTGTGACCAAGACATATCGAGATCTACATCGTTAGTATTGGTGGCCATACATGAAGAGATATACATCTAGTTTTGTTATGAGATGTTCCACCTATCAACTCGTGAAGGTGGAGCATCAGCGTAAGCAGGAATTTTAGAGAAGTTACTCATTCCTGAGTAGAAGTCAAATGCGGTCACAATGGATTTCATTACAGGGTAACCAAGATCACAGTGAGGTAGTGATGCGGTTTGGGTTGTTATTGACAAGATCATGAAGGTTGAAATTACCTACTAATCAAGGAATCATTCAATTTTGATGAGTTGGAAGTTTTTACATCTAATAGATTGTACGTTTTCATGGGGTTCTATAGTCTATCATTTCTGACTAGGATACCTAATTTACTTCTCGTGTCTAATGACGACTAAAGAGGGCTTTGAGTACACAGTTACTTCTGAGTATGTCTTACCATCCCTAGAAAGATGGCATGTCTGAACACAAAATTCAGGTCTTGGAGGACATGCTTCTGGCATGCGTCCAGGATTTTGAGAGCTCTTGGGAGAGTCACATACTCTTATTGGTGGTATTCTTTAATACAAGATTTCTAGAAATGATTTAAATGAAACCTTATGAGGCTTTATATAAAAGTCCAAGCTAATCACCCCTATGTTGGGTGGAGGTAGGATATGTAGCTATGATGTGGCCTCGTCGTTTCTAGAAGACCACTTATCTGGTGGAGTTGACTTAGAAGAGGATGGTTATAACCCAGTCTCGGCAGAAATATCATACTGATTGATAGAGATGACATCAAGAGTTCAAGGATTGAGGTTAGGTTTTCATGCATGTCACAATGAGGTTAGGGCACAGTATGATTACGATATAGGGGAAGCATCCACTGAGATATGTCAAGACATCTAAGGTTTTGGAGAGAGTTGGTATAGTTGCCTATCGATTGTAGTTAGCTCATTGGTATCAGACTATCCACAACATCTTTCATGTTTCTCAGCTACGACGTTACTTTTAAGACTCATCTCATGTTATTCAACCTGAGGGGGCTGAGTCGGAGGCAGATGCTTCCTTCGAGGAGTACCCTATATGGATTTTGGATAACAGTACGAAGGTCCTCTATGGCCATTTTGTTCCAATGGTATGTGTTATATGGTAGAACATGTGGCTACATGACAAGAAATGGGAGAGGGAGGCTGATGTGCGATCACAGTGGCTGGATTTCAATGCAGGTTCTACTTCACCACACTTTGAAGAGAAATTTTGGGATGAATTTCATTAGGGGGGAGTTATTATGAACCCAGATCATAATTTTAGGTATGAATATTGATTTCCGGTTGTTTCTGAGGAAAAATAATGAAACTGTAATTTTATATGTACATTTTGTGTACTTATGAGTACACGTTATGTACATGGTTGTTTCGTACATCCATTTACGGGCCGTGTAACAGCCGAGTACATGGTCATGTGATGTCTTTGTAGACCGCTTAAGTCGAGGCTGGTTAAGGCCAATAAATGGTGAGTAAATTATAGAAACATGCAGTTTAGTTTTCTTTATATTCTATTTATCAGAGTGGGTGATGTCTCATCTTTTGAAACACCTTCTTCTGAAAGAGGTTCATATAGGAGCATGACATAAGGGACGATGAAATTTGAACCCCTCACAATTTTCTGTAGGAGCTCCGATTGAGACATCGTCAGGTGTGTTGGAATAACATTGGTGAGTTCGCAAAACAACTGCTTCCTTTTTTCATGATTACACTTCTCATATGAGTTATTCATGTTTGAAATTTTTTCCCCTTTTTGTAGATCTATGCCGATTTAGTCTGATTCAAGGGGAAAAGTTCAAGGATATCGATTGTGATACATTGAGGTAGGTGTTTTGTGCCTTTAGTTATATTACCTTGGATTATAATTGCTAAAAGTTCCATGTACCCATGATTTCCATATTGATTGATTTGTAATTTAACCATGTTTATTACCTATAATGTTTTTATTGATTGATAAACGGATGTTTCTTATGTCCAAGGATAGATACCTTGTTATGGGACACCTCGTGGGTGTGTTTCCCTAGATTGATTGGTTATGGTTGTTTGTTCTAGGATACTAGTTAGGCTTTCCTTGTTTTCTATGCCTTGGTTGATTAGGATGGAGTTTGATTGTTTATATGAAATGAATGTGATATGATTGTGAATGATTGGACATGTATTAGTTATAGATTACATGAGATTATTTGATAGGTTACGTGTGCCATGTTTTTTCCCTGGATGTTGTGGGCCTTGTTGTAGATGTTGACCCGTGGCTATCGACTGTGAGAGCTTCCTAAGATGTCGTTTATACATTTTTTATGCTATGTTGACCAGGGAGTATTGACCATGAGGGCCACGTAGAAGGTCATTTATAATTTATTGATGATATGTTGACCCAGGTTGTATTGAACCTGAGAGCTACCCGAGTGGTAATTTGTAAATGTTTAGTGTAATGTTTTACCAAAGGGGTTAGGCCGTGAGAGTATCCCAAAGGGTCATTATTTAATGAATGGGTGATATGTTAAACCAAAGTGGTTATACTATTTGTGATTTCCCAGAGTGTTGTTTATGAATAATTGAATGAATGTGATGAGTCTCACTAGACAAAGCGCAAGCTTAGACATTGTCTTACTTGATTGTTTAGGTGGTCTTCTAAGATATCTGTTTAGTTATGTGCAATGGGAATACATATATTATCTAGATCCCATGGGTTATATGATTCAATGGATTGAATAATTTATAAATGTAAATGAATGTAATTTAAAATTATCGGATTTTTTTTACTTTTGAGTACTTCCTTGTTTATTGCTTCACTTCAACATATTGCCTGCTATATATATTCACTGATAGTTAGGCACAATTATTTTGGTTGTTACCTATAGGGATTGATCCCACACTATATTTGGGTCATTTTTTTATACACAAATAGATTTTATGTTTGTAGGTATAGATGAGGTAAGGGGCCCATATTCCTCATTTACATGATATCTATCAGAGTTGGAGAGTATGTGACCCAGCTGAGGCATGTGATGCTGTTGGAGTTTACTTGTTTCTTTTGTAAATTTGTTTCTATAATTGTTTCCAACATTTTGAATTGTTTGGATTCTTTATTATATTTATATTACATGAATCATTTATATATATATATATATATATATATATATAATTGCCTCTGTTGGATTTACTTTTAGTCTTTCGCTATTTACTTTTGTTGGTATTACGGCTTCTACTATTGTTTACTATTTGTCATCGGCTATGAAAAATCTTCCAATGGGGGAATAGTTTCCCTAATATCACACTGTGGATCTCACTTCAAGTCAGTAGCCTCTAAAATTTTGGGAAATGTTCTTGAGGATATGTGACAAACCGGGTTCTGGTCACCTTTGGGTGGTACCTGGATCCAGGACGTTACAATAAGAAAAAGAAAAAATGAATACATATATACCATAAGATTACATTATTTATATAATTACATAGTATTTGAAATTATTTCCCACATTTTAAATTAAATCCTCACAATTTTATTCATTACATAAAAATTTGAAAAAAAATCACTCATAGAACTTTCTGATTATCTTTTTGATTCTTTTTTCATGTGGTTTATCCATAAACCCATAACCTGGGGAATTAACTTATTCTAAAATCCCATCTATCAATAATATAAGATATATATAGGATTTATTTATAGTAATTATTCTATTTAAATTGTACTACATCAATGGAACAAAATATAAGAGGCATTGGGTACATATTTCATTTGCGATGAAACATGAAACATATTATGGCCCTAATATAAACTCAAATGTAAATATACTCTTTTAAAAACTGATTCAACCTTTTCCAAAACATTATATAAAACAAAAACTATATAAATGACATTCACTTTTTTCCATAATTCATAACAGTACTCTAGGGAGATATTTATCAAAAACATGATCTCATACATTAAAAGAACGATCTTTCCTCTTATCATTTATATAACTCTTATTTCTACTCTAAGCTATCCTCCTGTACTACTGAATCATATTTACCCTATATACCATTTCAACTACCAGTTTTAGTAAAAATATATTCATTTCATCAACTTCATCCCCACATGATGGAGTTCAACACCACTTTCTATATAATCCCTTAAAAGGTTCCATCAATATACTGGAATTAAATATTTTATTATAAGAAATTTCAACTAATGAATGATGTGGACCCCAACATTCAAAATAGTCTCAATATAAATATCATATAATATCTTCCAAATTATGAATAAAAGACTCTAGCTATCCAATAAATTGTGGTCGAAATTTTTCTCTTAAATTTAAATCAATACCAATCAAATTTTGAAGTCCTTTCTAAAACATTGGATTAAATCTGGGATCACAATTTGATATAATAAAGTGTAACACCATATAAACTAACTATATAAATAAAATAAGGTATTGAAATTTGATCCACTAACATAGTATCTCAAATATGTATAAAATGTAGCGATTTGTACAAATGATAACTAATATCCCAAATTTCATTATTACCTTGATACGTATTTGGTAATACCAACAAGAAATTCATGGATATGTTCTCCTATTTAAAGTATGGCACTAACAAAGGTTGAAGCATCCCCTTAGTTTGTTTTCATTCATCTTCAATGTACAAAAAAAATCAACAAAAACCATAGTAAAATTTGCAATATCCTTTTCTAGTCCATCCCATCAATAATATTCCTAAAGGACTCTATAAATCTAGGTACTTATTTGATCAACATAAAATTAATATTTATGAGATTCACCTAGTAATTCATTATTCAAATGGTAATCAATCAAAACACCTAACCTAATTCCAAATTTAATAACACCATTATTAACATCCTAAAACATAGGAACCCTACCCTTATTGACAGATTCTAGTATTTCATGATAAACATTATCTTCTTATAGAGCCTCCATAAATATTTCATCCAATTTTTACTACACTATCATATACATCAAAACAATAGAGTTTCTACATATACAATTTATAGGACAACATTTATTAAATAAATAACCAAAATATCCTGTATAAAATATATAATGGTTAATAATGAATTATATTTTTGACTCTAGGAATAATCTACCTTATACTCTTTACCTAGATGATAGTAAATTGTGTAATCAAAAACCTTTATCAAATTCAACTATCTTCAATTCCTTATGTTCATATCTTTTTTAGTAGATATTTATTTCAAACATTTATGTTTAGTATATATTTCAAATTATAACCCATATAAAAGATTCAGGGAAATTATTAAATTAAAATCACATCCTATAAGCTAAATATCATGCGTACATAAATGTTACTGCATGATTTTAAATTGATGTGAAGTATATATAATTACATTATCATCTCGCATTAATAAACAACCAAGACCTTTCAAATAAGAATCATTTAAAATAAAAAATTCACCATTTCTTATTGGCCAGTCTATCACTAGATAATTAACTTATATTTTTTTAAATTTCCGTAACCATTCATTAAATTCCTTATTTGGGATGATTTTAACTAATTTTTTGATTTAACAAAGTTATTGGTGGAGATAAATGAGAATTTTTTTAAAAACCCATCAGTAATAAATTGAAAATCATAGAAAACATCGAATATCCATGACACTTATAGTTATTGGACATTATTCAACCACTTTGGTTTTAGTTAGAACAACAATAATGCTATATTTGGAAATAATATACTCATGTAATGTTATATATCATAGAAAAAAAATTCTCTTTTGATAAATTTTACAAATATGTTGTTTAATTTTATATTTCACAAATCAATCCTTATATTTTTAGAATGGTTCTACTAGATCATATAATAAACTAAAATTTCATAATTAATAAAACCAAAAAATTATCCTAAAACACATGATACATTATATTCATTAGATCCTTAAATATCGTGGATGTATTTGTTAACCTGAATTTCATAACCACACACTCATAATGACCATACCTAGTATGAGATGTTGTCTTTAAAATTCCATCATCCTTCACCTTTGGTCGGAATGGCCTGAAGGAATTCATTTTTTTTTATTTTGATAATCCACCTTTCAATGGGTGAGGTGGAACCCATACAAGGCCCGAAGACTTAGAGACAATTACATAACTCGTAGGTCTTAGAGGGAATCACTCAGACAAGACCACTTGGAACTGCTCCTCCCGAGCATATGTCTTGATATCAGCACTCCACCTTTACAGGGATGGTCGACTAGCTGTACTTTGAAAAGATTCACAGTACTAGTACCGATGTCAAATCCATACCCTCTCGTTCATCCAATTCCTGTTAGCTTTTCTCTAGGGAATGCACCTTCCTTGAATCTGCCACTGATGCCTTGTCCCTTGTTGTCTTACTAGTACATCTACATTTTCATGTGTCCTGAAGGCCTTGGGGTGGCCCAAATGGTTTAAAGTGATCCTTTAACATTAATTTTTAATAACTAGACCTAATATCAACATTCACAAAAATTGATATCCCTTTATTTAATTAATAAAATCAACAATGGTAGTCAATGGATTATTTTTATTAATAGTAATTCTACTGATTAGACTATAATTAAGGAAATGTATCATGGAAGAATCCATATTTTTAATAAAAAATAGGATTACCCCAAAGTGAAGTGTTAGGGTAGATTAAAACCTTATCAAGATACTCATATAACTACCTTTTCAATTCAAGTAACTAAAATTAATCCATTAGATAAGGGGGTTTTAAAATTGTAGTAACATCAAGTACAAATTCAAATAAAAATTAATCCTCCCAAACATGAATAAATCCTAGAAAATCATTAATAAATATATTCATCTGATCATTTACTATTGATATATAATTAATTTTAATAGTCTCTTTCCTTTCAGCAATAGGTATAAGATAACATTCACTACCATAATTTACCATTTTCTTACCTTCTGGATATGTTATAAATGGTATGAACTCATTCTTATCGATGAATTAAAAAACACTTCGAGAATTGAATATAACATATTTATCTATGTAATCTATCTCAACATGATTAAAGGTCATCCAATCCATACAAAAAAATCAAACTATATAATGGGAATGAAAATACTTTTTTCATAAAAAAACCAATTCCATATAAGATAATATGAAAATTTCTATAAATTCACATTTCCTTTATACTACTCCTAGAGGTTTTTACCAAAATTTATGACTTCATTTCCTGATATGATATTTATATTTTACATTAAAATTTCCGAAAAACAATTGGATATAAAATCAAACAACACATTGGAATAATATTAATAAATAAGTAATGTACCGGACAACGCTTCATTACGTGGTCCAACATCAATCTTATTAGTTGGAAAATACATTTACAAAACTTTTTATTTTATTCCGGATGATTCCGTATTTTGAAAACTAATTTTTGGGTATGAATTATCATAATGAACCAACTCATTACAACTGTAAAAACTCTCTATATTCTAACTAACTATTTTACCACAATTAGTCTAATCAGAACTCCTTTACTTGAAGTTGAGATCAAAACGACAGAGATCACTACATTTTAATAAACTTATTTTTCCTATCGATATTTATTTAAAAGAATTCATATAACATTTTTAAACATTTGGGTAATTTCTTATAGATTTATTAGTGGACTAATTCTCTATTACTTTCCACCTTATACGATTCTTACTCTTTTTGACACAAAGTACATATGTATTAAAAAACTCCATCTCAAATTTTTGAGAATAATGAATAGATTCCTCATAAATATTAAATTTACTAGAGATATATACTATTTATAAATGTGGATTTAAACCAATGTAATATCTATCAAATTTACACAAGTAGTGTAAAATGAAATTATGTGTATACTTTGAAATTATGGTAAACATTTCCTCATAATTAGCCATAGATTTTATTCTTTTTTAGATTATCACTAGAAGTTGTCTTTCAATTATAGTCCAAATAACCAGAGGAAAATTATTCACATGAAAACAATCATTAGTGTATGTCCACTCCATAGAATCAATTTCTTATTTTTATGTAGTTTTTTTAATTAGATACCACCATCGATCATCTTCACCTTCAGAATTATGAATAGTAAGTGCTAAAACTATAGGGTTTTTACACACTAAAACATTACATATATTCTATGGAAAATCTATAAATAATATATATTTATTTAGGTCAAAATATCCACCAAATTAAGAGGGTTCAATTTCATTAAATGATACATTATAAAAATTTTTATTTATAGATAATTTGGTCACTCTCATTCATGGGTGACATCAATAATAGCCTATATCAATTGATTAAACACTAGAAAAAACATCCCTCTCATAAACATTATAGGTTACTATTTCAAAATTTTATTATCTCCTTGATGTATTCTTACATTAGTTTCCATTTTTCCTCTATGGAAAATAATTCTAAATAGAAATGGATTATATTAAGTTACATGGAAACCATTAAAAGATATCTCATAATAAAATAACAATTTTTTAGATTCACATTATTATTTATTTTTGAAATATCCTTAAATATAATGGCATCAAAACCATTCCTTTGATACCAATAATAAATAACTATAACATAATCAACTCACAATTACAGAATTTTTAACCAGGGTTCTACATTGTTACATTTAATGGATTATTTTTTTATTTTTCAATAAAATTAGGTAAAAAATTTACATAATAAAGTGGAAACTTTCATATAATATACATTTTTTTTAAAAAAAATAAATCAATAAATATGAACCCTTATTTCATTCAAGATGCATTTTATTTATTTAAAATGAGTCACAAAATTGGAAATGTTCACCATTCTAAAATATATAATCATACTTAGATTATATGAAAAAACATTTTAAAATTTCGGATGAGAAAATATATCTTTTAAATTGATATAAAAATAAAGTAATCATTTTATTATAGTGAAAAAAAATTAAAAACCATGAAGATGTTAACTGTTTCCCCAATTATAATTTTAGAACATAAATAAAAATTTCCACATTTGAAAATAAATATTTTTTTTAAAAAAATTTAAACCTATTATCATGCATTTGAGAACCCATGATTGTATCTAGATGCATGTTAGAACTCTTAAAAAATCATTTGAAAAATAAACCATTAACCTTTAAACATTAATAAACTCTTGAAATAAAATGATTTCCAAAAAACCATTTTTTTGAAATAATTAAAATGGTATCTTTTTGCATCGTATTCCCAACACATGTTCACATATTATTAAATTATTTCTGAATAATTGAATCCCACTTAATATCATATGTGTGACCAAACTAGTATTCTCTCACATTTTCACCTTTAATGATTATTCATTACCAAATGCATTAAAGGGCCATATCGGGCTCTCTCATCATCATGAGTTATATTGGGATCACTTGTTATTATTGATAATTCTCAAGTATCATATCATGATCCAAAAATATTTTAATATTTTACTTTTTCTTCAAAAAAATGACTGAAAATTTCATTTGAACCCATAATGAAAACACTTTCAGTTATCTCATAAATATGTCAAAATTATTCAATTAATTCAAAATACTTTTTAAAATTCAAAATACCATGAATACTAAGTAATAAATTTTCTCTAAAAAGACCATGGATATTTAAAAAGGTATATTTATTATTATTAATAGTTAAGAGGTAGAAAATTTGGTCAATTATTATATTTTAACAAAAAAATTCTTTTACACTTTGTTAAAACAATGTCAAAATGTCCCATGTAGTAAATGTTTGAAATATTCAACTTAAAAACATTAAAAAGTTATTAAAAATTATTGGAAAATTATTTATTACAATAATTTTTGTATTAATAAAAAAATTACATAACCATTTTATTATAACTGATATGGAGGATAAATATTCTAAATAAATATATAAAAATATTGTATTAATGAAACACCATTTAACTCTAGCACGACTCACTACGTATAAACTATAACTCTAGTATTATAAGGTTATATTATTTTTATAATTTAATGAAAATTATTTAAGGATTATTTTCTTATTTATATACATTTTATTTCAGATATTACAGTATATTATTATTTATTAAATCAGTTAACTTCATGTTTTACATTTCGTTCATAATCCTAAAAAACATTGGTAGGTTCACCACAGTCAAAGGGGTCATTATTAAATCATATAAATAATATTAATGATAATATAATTATCAATTTTTACACTAAATTCAATTGTATAACCATACATGAATGGATTATGTGAAAATATATCACATTGCCTCGTAGATGTGATAATCCACATATAATCATGAACTACGTCATCATTTCCCAACAGATGGAATGTTAAGAAAATAGATTTTATATTATACTTATAGAAGTGTATTTATTTCATGAATAATATATATATAAATATATATGAAATACATCATTAAATAAGTATATTATAGGCAGTGATGGAAAATAAAACACATCATTTATTGAAGGTGGAAGTCCATGGATACACATCAACATTAGTTTTCTTCACCATTTAATGAAAAAAGTAGATAAACAATTATTGTAAAATAATTAAAATAATATTTCTGTATATTTAATAAAAAAACTTTAGTATTCCATCATGTTTAATGTGGTGTTTTAGGAGTTATAGTAAGAAATAAAACAAAAGTCTTGGTTAAGAGTTAAACTACTACTATGGAAAATCACATTAAGTTTAAACCTTAAGCCTTATAGGTTAGTATTTTTATAATAATAAAACCACTAAGTTGTGTATTTTAATTTTATAAATTGATTTATTTAGTTATAGGTCTATATATCTTTCTCATTGCATGTTGTTAAGAGATGATAAGATGTTCCATTTTATAAATGATGTGACTAGAAGTCTTGTAATTATTCAATTTTTTTTAGTGTATATATATTATAATTCAAGGTAATGTGGAAAAAAGGCAACCCATTTAAGAATATATGAGTATATAGGGTCTAAATTATCCCATCCAATCACATTTAGAAAGTTTTTAGAGATATTTTTATAATTATCTCTTAGTTTAACCCCTGTTAATGTATTTTAACCTTAATCAAGACAACATAAATTTTTACCATAATAAATTATTTACGAATCAAAAAATTAAAGTTGAATTATGAAAAAATTTATAAATGATTATTCAAAAAAAATTAATCCTTTTTATAATGTTAAAATAATATATGTGTTAGATATTACTTTTAATATAGTATCACAATATTCTTTAAAAATATTTTTCATGAAAACACCTGATTTATGAATAAAAATAATTTTACACTGGAATCACGTAAGAAAATTATTTAAATGTAGTTTTTTTATTTTATAAAAAATTATGGTGTTTAGAGTTATAGATCATTCAAAAAAATAATTTCTCCTTCCAACCAAGCCATTAAATTTAATAACCCCAAAAGGATTTTTAAATTTGAATAAAATATAAATTATGTTCTTAAAAGACATGTTTGGGTTCCCAAATTCAAAAGAAAAATTTATCTCCTTAAATATATATTTATCTAGGATACGAGTTTTATAATTTATTAATTCATTATTACATCATACTAATTTCATAAAAGTGATTGAATATTGAAAAATTTAGTATTTATACTATTTGGACATAAATCAGCTCTTTTTTAAATATTATAGATATTAACCTTAAGAAAATTTTGATATGGTGATATAAAAATGAATTCCATTTTCTAATATTAAAATTTTAAATTTAATATTTAATAAAAATGTTGTAGTTCATGGAAAATTATTTAGTTAAATAAAACTATTCCTTTTACAATTGAAAACATTTCTTAAATTATTTATGAAAATATAATGATTATAAATCCATAAAATGAATATATATATAATATGATTCATTTTTTATATAATTACTTAGGTCTTCATAGAAACACACTACAATATTCTCACTATTCATGCATACTACCTGTCATAACAAAATATTATATTAATTTTAGAACCCAGATGAAACATGAAGGGACACTAAGAGGGCGGTGAATCAGTGTACCCAAATTTTTACTGGATTTTACTTTTTTCAATTTAAACCTCTACTATTTAACCTCTATCCCAATTAACTAGAATGTATCTGTTCTTTGATTTCAATATATACATATACATGCAATGAAAATAATAAAATAAATAACATCGCAAAATTATTTTTACATGGTTATGTACAAAGACCCACACCTTATCATGATCAACCTATGAGTTTTTTTATTATTTCTCTTATCACATTATGGTTGTAGTGATTAAAATTATTGTATTTGAAAAAAAAATGTTTATTAAGAAAATGTAAAATCTTCTTGAGTAAGTGGCATTAGTTATACTAGTTCCACTAACCATTAATGGGATTGTTTATTCTGGAACCACTAGTTCATTAAAGATATTCAATAAACATCTAAAAAAATCTATTTTCACCATTGGATGTATCTGCATAATTGGAATATATTATTTCACTAATATGGTTCTTTTACATAAAATAAAACAAAAAGTTAATATACACATCCTTTTTTTACTCAAAACTAAGTCGAAGATACAACTTCCACTTTGCTACTTAGTCAGAATGAACGACTAATGAATTTATCAATACACTGTAAGTTGAATTCATCCTTGATTTATCAATTAAAATATATAATATGTTTTATTTATTTCTTTTATGTGATTCTCTAAATGTAAGTTTTCTCATTCACAGTCCATTTTCTTCCTTCATGGTTAACAAATCAACTCACTTACACTGCATTCAACGATGTTATCATATGAATGCATATTTCATATACCATGTAATACTGTTGTTCAAGGGTTTTAAAAAAATGTAAACCTTATGTTATCTCATTATCAACTTTTTTACACATAACATATCTACCTAGATTCTAATTTAATGTAAATTAATGAACCATATTATTTCTCTTCCCTCTTACCAAAAAACCTGAATAAGATATAGGTATATTTATGGGTGAAAGTTCTTCTTCTTCATGAGACACTGTGTATGTGTCATTGAATTTATGATGTCTCAAGAGTTTTCCTGAAAAATAGTAGTGATACACGTTGGGTATTGTGAAATCTCAAGGTTCTTCATGGAAAATTTTCTTCATGTTTCACTACGAGTGTGGTAGGAACAAGTCGAGTGCTCATAGGATCCTCCTCCTTCTCAAACGAAAACTTCACTGCAGATAGAAGTCCCTTCAAAAATAAATCCAAGAGTTATTTACACCGGTTGAATACCTGTGGGATTATCTTCTTGCTCAGGAAAATAGTGTTTCATAAGACTCTACCTATTTTTGAAAAAGTGGATTCATGGTGAACTATTTATTGGTTAATGAGAGATCTCTAAAACAATAAGAATCACACCCTTGGAATCAGTTTCTATCCTTTTATAAAAGCGAATCATTGGGATTCGCACAACCTCTCTTCTAGTTTTTATGGAATGTCCAAGACAAATTAAAAATTTTAAATTATTTTTGTTTTTTGGATTATCATTAAACAACTGATTTGTTTGGTGTGATTAAAATTTATTCCAAAAATAGTTGTGTCACCACATTACTCCTTTTTGGTGTATTCATCATGTGAATAAGATAATAATTGAAAGATCCTCCATTTTTAAAGCTAGACTATATCAATGGTGATAAAATTACTAAGTGTCTCTCTACAACATAATTAGTAGTCAGCATGGAGAATCTTTGATTTATTCCTAAGCAAGCAAGATAGGGACTGCATGTATAGATTTGGCTTGGTTTATGAAATCTCATATGCATGAGAATAACATCAAAGATAGGCATTTTTTATCTTGATATTGACCAATAAATGATAAATAATGAGATCACCATTGAAATCCATGGGAGATTGATGATGATCGACAACTCGATCGAATAACCATGATTAAACAGATTGGATAACTGAGGTTATATGTGTAACATAAGTGACATGGTAACAATACCTGTTCTTATCCACCCCATATATACCTTCCCACGGTGCTTCGTTGTATTTTATAAATCAATTCATACGGATAGTGGTTTAGGAATCCCATACCCCCTTCCACCGAGAATCCCATCATAGGGGCGTCATCGCTCCTACCATGTGCTCTTCCTGGCACCCTCCCCTCTGCGGGCACTATACATGACCCTCCCCACACGTTCTAGGTTATGTTCCTTCCTAATTTTCCTAGTCCACTAATAGTCTAGCCCAAACTACTCCCATGGGTGTTTGTTGACCTCAATATCCCACATATTCTATTGAAGTGTTTGGTATGGTATTTCTAGTTAGTTTGGGAAATATTTTCTTTAAAGGGACTATATATTATACTTATTAAATACCAAGTATAAAATATATATCCAACCTTAATCCAACATTAAAATCGCCACCAAATAACAAGACACATTAAATAACTTCTCTTTATGTTTTCATCATGTATATTGATATTTTTATTATCTTCCTCAATTACTTTCTCCTCATGCAATAAAATTAATATTACATGACTTTCATTTATCTTCCTCATTCAATATAAAATTTATTTTTTCATTTAATCTTCAATTATTTTTTAACAAAATCTCAAATCATCATGAAATAATATTTCAATTTCATGGCCTTCAAATAATTTTTCATGGTAATCTTCATATCATCATGGATTATAAAAATTACTTTCATTATAAATATTTATATCTTCTATCAAAGACAAATACATAGTGAAAATTAATATTTTCATCATATTATTCTTATCAAATGTTAAAGTCAATGTGAACTCTCCTAGAATATATGAATATGCCTTTGAACATAATAATGATTCAAAAAATTGATTTTGAAGGATAATTATCTAATCATTATATCAAATTAAATTTGATGAATCCATAAAAATTCTCCATTAATCATCACAAATCATTGAGAATTTTTTTACCAAGATACAACCAATAAGCCCACAACAATTCTACAGGAATCTGAACCAGCCTTTTCAATTTTTTCTCAAACCCTTACAAACATTTTCAATCCATGATTGATTAATAATCACAGAGGGTTGCATCATAAATTTAATTTTTATTTCTTTTAATATATTTAAAACAAATAAAATTATACTCTTCAATCATCCACATGGTATTTTCATTAATTATTCCTTTATATGGTCACATTGCACTAATTTTCTAAAATTATTGTAAATAAATTAAAATTTATTAGAGTATGGGATTAACATAATGTTTTACATCATTATCAATATTTTTTGTTGAGGTTTCTACACTTTATTTATGATTTTAACACATAAAAAATCATTTTACATTGAATATTTCCATGCTTGTGCTCCAAATGATTCATGAAAGGGTAATATAATGTTTTAATCATGAAAATAAATAAATAATATTGTTTTCAGGGTCTCAAATTATCCCAAATTTGAAGGGCTATGTACCCTATATCAAAAAATAAATTCATCCAAATAAAACAAAAAACTAATCTACAATATTTATTATAAGATCATACAAAAATATTAAATGAATTACAATAAAAGTATGTACCCATCACAATCCAAGATAAATCTTTTCTAGTTATTTTTTCCATTAAAATAATGTAATTGTAATCAATGTATTTCAATAATTAAAGTTATCCACTGGAAACTATAATAATTGAAAGACTTGGTAGAACCTGTTTCCCTTCAAATGTGTATTATCACCTCCTCTAAAAAAATATTCAATAGGAGTGTTTTTGAGAGATTTTATATGAAATAATAATCTACAATTTCATTTTATATCATAAAATGAGGGCTTTTTACTCGATATATAGATCTCATACTTTGAATAAATTGGCGTGTTAGAATCCAATTATTTCAGGCATTATAAACTGGAAAATCATTGGATTTTCACCTTTTAAAACTGAAAATTGACTCAAATTATAAATAGGAATATGAAACTTCATCAAAAACTAATAAATTATTTACACATTATTATATGATCTATAATAATATGAATAATTCATGATGAATGTTTTTAGAGATTCAGATAAATGGTTTCATATATCATTCAACATGAACAGTGTGACGTGGTATCATGAACCATGACCCAAAAAACCCACAATGTGGTGACTCTCACCATATGAAAGTTTATAAATTTTTTTATATTTATTACATTATCACTCTTACATTAAAGTGTTACAAAATTTATGAAAAGCTTCATTACTATTTAGGAATCCTTTCAAACCCATTGGAATATTATAATCTAAATTATATAAAATTTTAGATAAAAAAATTATTTCAAATTTAATCATTGGTTTCAATACTACATGGTAACACAATGGTATTTTCTATTGTTGAAAATATTTATGAATTCAAAAAACCATAATTATACTAAAACAATATCCTCTAGTAAGATGTCATCACTACTAAAGATACTAAGGGATCTTGTGCGATCTCAATCAACCACACCCAATTCACCATATGAACATATATGATACAATATATATATTTATATTTTGTATAAAGGAATGTATAATATCTCTTTTTAAAACATTAAATCAACAACTGGACATTGAATACTTCATTCTAGTATATTAAAACTTAAATATTAGTGATTCTTCATAATAAATAGAATATATTGACAGAATGTATCTTATATTATTCATCCAAATATATTATCATGTCCCATGACACAAAGATAATAATGTACATGAATTTACTTAATCTAATTCAATAGAGAACCCTTGTGTCATACTTTTTATAATAGATAAAAAAATTTCTATTAAAGTCAACTGATGACATGATTAGTAACACAAATAACCACCCCTTGATTAGTTCCACATAAAGTCTAGAATAAGAATAATATAAAAGTATGAAGTGTCAAATATTTACTATATTTCCATCATCTGTTAATGATAATTCATATGAATCATACACTCTTATGTATATCAATGACCATATGTTATTACTTGTTATATACCTTGGTGGGATATTCTAGACTACAAATATCCGCTTATTATCTGATCATACTCTATATCATATAAAATATTTTAAACGTGTTAATTTTAATATACAATAAAACCCAATAATAATACACGATGGAATTTATTTTGGGATTAATATAAATCATACATGGGGTATTATTCAACTATTTATATAAAATATATAGCACAAATGAATGAATGATAAACAGATATTTGATTTTTATAAAGATTTATTAAATTTATATTGACAATAACCATTATTTCTAGTCTACCATGTATCTAATACCAAAATAATTTTTAGGAATATCATGTTTTCATTGATTTAAATATGATTTTTTAAATTTTAAATGGGAGGAGAAATAAGGTAGAGATGGACAATGGTCAAGGAGGACTCACGGTGGTTGAAAGTAGTGAAATCCAATGGAATCCCCTTGTATGATATTATTTTAATATAAAGGTATTGAAATAATAGTGAATATGGAGAGATAAACATGATAATTTATATTATAACCAATTATTTATAATAATTTATTCCTATTAGGCTTTGTGTGAATAAATTTAAAATTGGGATGGATCAACCTCCAACATTTCCAGATAGTTTATGCAATTCTTAAGTGCAAGGAAGAAATAATATATAAACAGTTGATTAGATGGTATGAATAAAATCTTACTGAATCCATATTTATTTTACTATACATATATATAATAATTATTGAAACAATGGACTTTAGTACACCTAAATATGATGATCCCTCTCCATAAAAGATCGAGAAATCCCGAATTATTGAACAATTGATATCCAAAAATCCTCCCCAAATCCTACAATACATTCGCGAAGCATATGTATTAAAATTTAAACCATTTTTAGGATCCTTAAAACACACCCATGTTCTATTTATCCCAATAATTATTGTATCACTATATGTTAAAGTCTATGAAACTGGTTCACCATTAAAGAAGTTGGGTTAACTTCTTTTTATAAGTTGAAAACTTATTATAGAAGTCTAGATATGAAAGATATAGTGTTAGTGGAAATGATGTGGTGATGAATTATATTTATAGAGTTCCAAATAACTTATTATCATATAAATATAAAAATGTTACAACATTTGACTTTGGGAGAACTACTGACATTAATATTGAAGCACGAATCAATAAAATGGACTAAATATCATAGTAATCACAGGTACGTTCTAGTAAATCCTAGATAATCATTGCTTATTCCACTTCAATGAAATGGTAAATTATAGATTTATACAATAAATTATCATAGAAAACACATTTCATTAATAAATGGATTAAATGTTCTTGAATAGGAACCTCAATGATAATAGTCTGATTTCAAATTATCTAATCCATAATGTTGAGTTATATAGGAATCATATTACATCGAATAAGCTTATCCAATGGATTTGGTTGATGGTGGTTATGAGTGAGGTCTCAAAATTATGGTCATTTGTAAAATCTTGAGTTGCAATGAGTAAAATATCCTTGAACTAGTTCATCATCCAACTAATTTTTTAAGAGATTATTCTGATCTTTGAAAACCACCACTCTAAGTTGAGGAAATATAGCAGCCTAATGGAATGAGAGGTCCATAATAAGATCAACTAGAAAATAATTGGCATATAAAATCCCATTATCTTCTAATAAAGTGATATATTATTTTTCTATGATCTATTGTAATGTATCAGGTATAACACTTATCATATCATTGAGACCGATCCAAAGAAGAGAGCTTTGGTTCCCTTCTTGGCACTGAACATGGGATTTTCCATATTTATGATTATTCAACTTGTTTTAAAAGGATTTTCTCAAAAGATCCTTCCAAATAATTTTTCCCTACATGATATATAGATTCTTATTCAATTTTTTTGTATTAAGTCCCCCTTCTTCAAAAGTTCTTGCCAATCATTCTCAATTGGACTAATATTGTCTTATTTATAGATGAGAGTCCCATATGAAGGAATTGTGGTTGAGTTTAATTTTTTAGAGTAATAATATTGTATAATTTAAAACTAATATAAAATGCAATTTAATATTATATAATAAAATATTATACTAGTTAATTAATCCAATAAAATTTAGTATTATACTCTTCCAATTGAAGATCCCTGAGGTAATTTTGTTTCAAATACTATAGAAATGAACTTCTAGAAACCTCACATTGGAAAGATGGTAACCAATATAGTTCATTAGAAACTAAAATTTATGGATTCTTAGTATTTACTTAATGATTATATATCTCTTTATAGAATTTTATTTTGAAAGAAATACATTTATATTATAGACATTTACAATTTTCAACTTTTTCTTACAATAAGCCCCCAGAATAAACGTGAAGTTGTGAATTGAATTATGACTCCCATTGATGAATAATGGTTAGTCATCCTAAAATTATAGTTTTTATAGTCCTTTGAATCTATGAATTATTATTTGAGGATGAACTATTCCATTAGGAAAAAAAATTGATATTTATACTGAGTGCATTTTGTGCCAGAATAAAAAATCATTGAGGGATGGGATCACTATGTCTTAGAATCCTAATGGAATTGAAGAATCCATATATCCTTCCCATAAAATCTTGAGTGTTCCAAGTAGATACAAAGAAAAATAATAGGATAATTGGCCTATTTACAGAAATCAAAATACCAAAAAATCTGATGATGAAACTCCTTTCTGTTTTTTATAAGCTTTTTCTATTTCAATTTTAATCTAGATATTTGAACCACACACACATGTATCTAGATTTCATATAATTTTTTGGGATAGATAATTATCCCCATATATACGCAACTCATAAATAAAACCATGATACTCACCAAAATTCAGGGATCCCAATAAAGGAGACATATTTTTTTGGAAAAAGGATGTAAAATATTTTTTAAGAGAGATTTCATAAGCAGACATGATAGATTTTTGAAAAAAGAACATGGGTTACTTAATTTTAGAATAATAATAAGGATATTTTTGGATAAATCATTGTTTATTTTCACCCCTTTAATTAATTTATGAAAAATGACCATAAATCCATTCTATCACCAATGGTACTAGGAAAAGGCATACTAGAAAACCATCAGAACCAAGTGCAATCTCATTTTGAGGGTTATAATATCCTATTTAATATCCTCATCATTTGGTTGAATCTTCATAGAAAAATTTTCATTTGAATTAATGGAGCTATGGATATTACAAAAAACCAAGGTGTTATATTCTCTATCAACTTTCCTTAAGACTTTTATAATATCGAAAAAAGATATGCCACTAAAGGCCTAAGTACAATCAAATTATTTGAATTAGTAACATCTTTAAGGTTAAAGGAAGCTTACGTAAAAATTCCCTCTCTCAAATACATGATTGAAAATAAGACATTTTTTGGTATCCCCATCAACAATTTAGCCCTTGATTTATTCATTTCTTTCCTTTATTATTCAATTATCATATGTTCTAGTAGTTTCAATTTCTGTGATAACAAAAATGATGTATCATTGTTACACTAGTGTTTAAGGTGACTATCTAAAGAATAATCTATCCATAGAGCCCTTGAATATTGAATCTAATAGAATCTTCATTTTTTCTCTATTTTAATATATCCCCCATTAATATCTGATGTTTTTATTATGCATTACTCAAAAATATACCTACATGGTTGTTGACTAAGAAGGGATAATCATATCATTAAATCCATTTACTTCAATCTTTCTACTTTTATAAATGATTCTATTATATTATGATTATGACAATTGAATTTGAAGTATTATAGGTTATTGTTCAAATAAATATTATGCCATATGTTTAATGGATGAATTAATAAATTTCTTTATAGTAATTATATTTCTTAAATAAATATCTAACCTACTCAATATTATGTTGATACCATGTTTTTTGTTTCACCAAGTGAATTTAAACCCTAAATAACCTAGATTAAGAATATTATTAGCTCCTAGGAAACTATAAATACCCCAAGACTTGATTAAATAGAGGAATCCATTATTTTAATATATCTCACTTTAATATAATGTTTTCATAGTAAATATGAATTTTTCTATGAATCCAATACATTATCCTCTGTTGTAAAAAATTGACTTCACATCCCCCTCTTAATTATTTCTAAAATTTGATTGTATTTATTAATGGTGTATTTAATAATTGGGTGATACCTTGTTTCCTTGGCCTAAAAAACTCCATTGGTGGCATAGTAAAGGTAAATTTATTCCATAATAATAGAAACCACCTTAACTTCAATAATTAACTTCATTATCCAAAAAACATCCTTACGAGTATATGATGTAGTGATATACACATCCTCTATTGTGAAGTCCACTATAATGGTTTTTTAACTCTATAACTAATAGATCCACTATTGGGGGAAAATAAAAATCAAGATTGATATATCATATCATCATTTTTGGTTTCCAAGCGTACAATAATGTAACTCTGAATGAGTTCTTATTCACCTCTATAATATGATAAAAAGTCATTAATTCATCTTATGTACATAAGGTTGTTTTTAATAGAAATCCACTGACACCAATGATGATTGTATTGGTATATATTAGTTAGTCTCAAATCATAAGAGGCATTAGTTTCAAAAAAATGAAATACATGCCAGATCCTATAATGGATGAAAAAGTAATCTTACCCGTGTTTCTACAAACTAATTCATTAAAATTACATTGATTCATTACAAGATGCATGTCATATGAAATGGAAAATGACACCTTCATATAGTTCTCTGTGATAAAATTCAATATAACTTTATCAATATATGTGTTTTGACATAGTTTAAGTATCCTTTTAGATATATCAATATAACTCTTAATACCAAATTAGTAGGATATTTTATGTATCAATTTAATTGAGGAAAATTTCCCAACTAGGCTATTACATAATATAAAGATGTTATAAAATTAACAATGAGTATTATGTCACATATATACGACAGAAAAATTTACACAACACTCCAACTAACATAGTAGTATAAAAAATAACCATACATGTTCTTGAATAAACCAATATATTTAATTGTATCATCAAATTATATGTTATAAATTTGATAATATTATATCAATCCAAAAATATAAATTGCAATTTCCAGTCCTTAATTATATTATTTAGCACTGAAAACCATGTGATTGCATTGTTTATGTAACAAAAATATATTTAAGAATTTTTTTTAAATGAATACTATTTTCAATAGCTTGTTCCATAAAAAAAATGAAGTTTAAAAATACATATTATATTTTGGAAATAATATTATTTAAATGAGATTGTGATAAGATATTATTTGATTTAACAGGTATGAATAAGAGTAACAACTATAAAGAATATACATTAATTTTTTTGAAATATATACATTTATTTACTAGTTATTAAGAAATATTTACTCAAATTTTAATGATAATAAGTACATCATATTATGGTTAGAATAATTAATGTTTAAAAGGATTGGTTTTCTATATATACATGTTTTCCATGTATTTTGGTATTTTTAATTCAAAAAATATATTTTTTAATTTTAGATTTCTATTTTTATGAAATTGACTTCATTGTTTAATCATCATATCCAAATTAACATAGATTAAACTTTTTATGATATTTTAGAAATAATTGATTATTTTTTTAATATTGAAAAATGAAAATTTTATAAATAATGTCACTTTTATGACATTATCATGAAATAAAAATGTATATAATGTTAAATGAACTTTTCTATATAAAAAGTTTATATTTATTATTTAATTTAATGTGTTTAGAATATTATTTATATATATATAATATTATGTTTGAAATTTTGGAAATTTAAGTAATTTTTTTATTAAAATAGAAACTATTGTCGGTACCTCTCTTTTAATCATGTTTTAAAATTTTATTTTTAGTTTTTATTTAGTTTTAAATTAAAATAATTTAAAAAAATTTAAACATCAACTTATTTATTCAAGGAAAATCACCATTATAGATTATTTTGTTATAAAATAATTTTTAGCTTTAATAGGAATTTTAATTTAAGTTTGTTATGTTTTGGGAAATTATATTTAATGTTTGTTTTAAAACTTGTGGAAATTTAATATTAGAAAATATATTACTTATTTTAAATAAAAAATATCTAATTTTTTAGTAATTTATATTTCATTGTTATTCATAATGAATCGTAACAATGATAAAAGATTAAATCCTCTAAAGGGTATAATGGGTCAATCGAAGTTAAAACTACGAGATAAGGTCTCAAAATATCTCAAAATAATTTTTAATTCATTTAATGTGTGTATTTCGATAAAACTCGTATATTATTCTAAAATATTTAAATATGGTGTCATGTTCCTTTCATAGTGGAATTTATTTTATTTTATGTAAATAATAAGTACAAAGTTTCACTGTCATTCTTTTAATATATCTAATATGTATTCACATGAATAAAAAGATATTACAAATGTTTATAAAATTTAATTTTTAAGAATAATAATTAATTTTATAATTAATTTACTATTATTATTTTTAGTGTTACAATTACATAAAATTCGTACACATCACTAATGTTTTTCTTGTGAAATTGAGTGAAAAGTTAATGTAAATAGTTTCAAAATATTGAATGTGATGTCTTTTGGGTATGTTAAACTATTTAATAAAATATATGGATTAAAAAATTATAAATAATTTTTAATTTCAAATTTTAACTCTAGGGTAATCCTATTATTTTTTATGGAAAATTTTATGAATTATTTTGAAAATGACTCTAAGGATATTTTATGTTAATCAATAGTTATTTAATTGTTTTAAAAATAGTAAAAAAACAATATTTTTCAAATGAGTTTTTAATGGAAAATCATATCAACTGTAGTACACTTATGATCCACTTTACATTTTAGAATGGAATTATTGAACCATAATGACTAAGTATCTTGCTACAATTATAAAAGTTCAAAAAGTTTAAAATATGAATTATCCTAAGAGATACAGATTAAAATTATACAGAAACATTTCTAAATCATATTTTATGAATGTATTTAGATCCTATATCATCACTCATTATAACATTATCCAATTTGGAGGCATTTTTCAGAGAAATGTATCTTATATTATTTTAATGTTTATAATAATTACTAGTGTGCCCCCCCCCCTCACATGTAAAAGAGAACCGTGTCTCCTCTATTATTCACACCTTATTAAGCCACATATATTGAAAAATACCTACCAAAATATCTTATAATATTTTCTATACAAGTTATATAGGTTATGGTCTTATTAAAACCCCATCCCAAGGTTCCTTAAGTAGATATCCAAATGTGGATTCACAATCACGTTGTAATTGTCTTCGCTGGATCCTTTTATGTTTATTTATTAATCAACATAATACAAATATTCATAAAAAATATTAACGTGGTAAGATAAGTAAAATTATCTAAATGAAATCTTATTATGTTAATATAATAATAATTATCTATTTATCAACCATCCCAATGGAAAATGAAAATGTCATCATACGTACATACGTACAACTATCTCCACGACTGATGTACTTTATTTTTCATCACTATATCTATTTAATTGTTGTACATATGAATTTAATTGATATATGTGAAGTTTATAACATAATTATTGTTGTTTAAATATAATATTTTATCTACATTCTTACCCTTCAAATATTTTGGAAAAGGATAACGTCACTCATGCGTACATGTAGACTCCCACCTCCACAATGTGAAGTGATTTGTTTTCCATTTTTCATTAATGTATAGTAAAAATGATATAGTTAATGATTATATTTATATAATTATGAATATATAAATGTGAATTATTGTTTAACTTTATGTTTTTTTCCATATTAAAGTATAAACATTACTTGTGTGTACATAACGACTATCATCTCTCTAATGATATGTAATTCATTATTCACCACGACAATAATTGTAGATTTATAAGTGTATATATAATTAATATATATAATATCTATTACCTGATTAATATAATTTAAATAATTATTCCTTGATAAAATTTCAATTAAAGAAACCATAAAAAAATTATGTATGGTAAACAGAACAGTTTACACACAAAATGTTCATTTTAATAATGATTTGTTAATAAATGGGTATTTGGAAATTATAAGGGAATTATATATAGTAATATCTATTGGAATATGGTTCTAAAATAATTTATAATAAATATAAATTTATTATTAAATATTTTCATACATGTAAGGAGAAATTTAAGACTTGAGGAACCATTTTTTCATCTCACTGTTATTTCTATGAGGCATATGTCATATTCAAAACATGTTTTTATTTTTTATGTTTATAGTCTAATAATGAATTTGTTTAATCATTATTTTGATGAAAATTATGGGGATAAAAATATAACACTATTTTTCTCTCTTTCCTTAGGGTTTGATTCAGATTCTACAAAAACTATATGTCTTATTTGTCACAATATTGTTTTATTGAGACAAGTTTCATGTTCAGTACCTATTGTGTTTATTTGTTGTATATACTCCCTATTTCATTTGTTTAAATATTAATATCTTCAAATACATGGTACATAAACTTTCAGATAAAGTTATCTATTTCATGGGGGTTATGATTCAAAAGATTCTAAAGCGGTAAGAGTTTTTGTTACAATATCATTTCTTTTTGGAATTTTATATTTTAAATTTATAATATAAAAAATTATATAATACTTATATTTTAAACCCCAACTATTTAATTATACTATGGTTATTTATATGGTTTTAAAATTAAACATTATATTTTTCCTATTTTTTGTACTAAAAAATATTGACAAAATTCTTTTAAGAAAAGCCGACTGTATTTTATCTTTTTGGGTTTGGAAGTTTTTTCTTTAATATCTATGTTCTTAAAAAAAGTTTACAATTGTTTTTAACAATAAATTTAATTTTATAAAATGGAATTTTTTTTGGCGATAAATGGAATGAGGGGGTGAATTTTAATTTAAAATTAAATTAATAATGCAAACATTATTTCTAAAATAAAATGATTTAGATAACATAGTGAAATTAAAAAGATAAAATGAATTAAGCGATGAATGATAAATTTGATACATATTACATATACAAAATAAAAATTTATTACATGTAAAAATGATCATATCAAATTGATAAAATTATGAATATTGATAATAGAATTATTTCATGGTGAAATTTTTTTTTGGAGAGACCACAATTTGATAATGAGTTTTGTAATAGAACACAAGGTACCATAACACCCTAAAATTATTTATATATGTATTATTAATACCTTAAATTGGTTTTAACAAAATCCCATGAATTAGTTTCCCTTGTTTTAATATAGAACCAAAAATAATTCCTTGGTTTCAATGGATACCTACAAACCAAAAATTCCTTGGTTTTAATGATGACCCAAGAAACAACGGTAGAAAGGTGGGATGGGAAGAGATGATTTTCTTGGCTCAAATCAATTACAATTTTGGTCAAATATTGTTAGGGTGGCACTTGATAGAAAATTCCCATAATCCTATATCTAAATGGACAGGGTTCAAATCCTAGAAAGTACCCTATGGGATTTATTTTGTAGGTTTTGAGGCAAGAATAATTTAGGCATAATGAAATAGGAATGATGTTACACTAGGCCTTCAACCATGTTAATGGGCCACTTGGTATTAGACATAAAATATATTTAATAGTTCTCCTTCTACCTAGATATAAAGATTAATTTTCTTTCATAATAAAAAGAGGCATCATACCCAACTTTTAGAAAATATTTTGGTCAACAATATCTCTTAATGGAAAGAAAATATTGGAGAGAGAGGGAGATATAGGAAAAGGGGATATTAATTATGATATATTGAAAGCAGGTTAGGATCTTTAGAAGATGGATTGTATAATTCAAGTTATTGTTCTTTGATTCAATTAGATTATTCTTTCACAATTTTATATTTTAGATACAAGAACTCAAGGTCATTATTTATATCTTTTTAATACTTTGAAAAACATATATATAATTTTTTTATTGAGTAATTAATTCCTAGAAGACTGAATTAAAATCTGTTTGTATCATATTAATTGAATTCTAACTATCATTAAATGTTCAACCATGCCTCAATGAAGAAGACATGGACGTTTTGGCCATAAATTGTATAAAAACATGGGTGTGACCACCGCAACATGGCCTTTCTGGAATTCCATCCTACAATTCCCTCATTGTTTTGAAAAAATAGGCTTGGCTCTGATCATTTTCCATGGTGCATCAACAGGTTGCTCCTCCTCCTCCATAATTTCTTTTTTAAGTTTCATATAGCCTCTATCCATGGCTTTAATACGTCCATTAAGAATTACTCATGTATATTATAATGTTATTTCAAGATTCCATCTAAATTTCATACAAATACAAATTCCAATCACTCCCTAACAAATAAATTATATTTCAAAAATCATTAAAATCTAAGGAATCTGAAGTTGTAATTAAAAAAAGTTTCACAATATAAAATGAGGTCTAAATCACATGGAATGCATCCTAGGGAATAATAAATAGTTAAATGTTAAATAGAAATCCCTTTAATATCGATAATTCAATCAAAACAATACCCATAAATCCAAGTATATCTATCCTCTATGTTAGGGATGAAGAGAAACCTACATTTTAACATTTAATATACTAAATGAAATGAGATGATGGAATGATCAGGAAGGAATCCAACCAGAATCTTGGAGTCTGAATCAACCATGGATATGATACCATTCAAGAGAATTTATTGGGACATGTCATTCTAGAAAACTATTTTTCTCACCCCTAATGGTGTTTCACAAGACATTAAATTAATTTAAACCAAATATCACTAAATCCTTATCACCACTCATAAGGTCACCCACTCTCATAATTACCTATACCTAAAAATCATCAAAATCTAGCTTCACACCAACACTATGATGACTCAACTGGACCCAACTACCATGAAGTGTTTGTTCACCTCTATCATTGATGATTGAGTTCTTAGGTATTATCCCCCTTCTATAATCCATGGAAACCCTTCCAAAAGTAATAACAAATATCTTTTCCATAATATAGAACCTTGAATATTAATGTTAGTTTTGAGAGTTGATCTATCCTTCACATCATTTATTCCATGCCTCCAAATCACATGGCCTAAAGCATTGAACACAAATCCTCAAAGATCAATCACATAGAAATTACTCTCCATAAAATAACCCACATTAAAAGAAAGTATATATTAGAACCCCCTAACACATAAATTCCCAAATGATGTCCAAAAAGATCCCATATGAAGCATTCCAATTCACCCACAAATAATAAATGCCTGGTTGACTCCACTATTAGAATCTTGAAACATAGGGAACAAGAGGCCATGTGAATGTCCATCCTACAAATATTATCATATGTAATAATTACATTGATTTACAACCTATAGATAGGCAATTTAGTCTTTATCATGATTTCCTAACAATAAATCTTTCTCTCCCACTCGTTAGAATCCGAATCAAAATGCATAAAAGAGTGACACTTTTGAGTGTTGAATATCATGAAGCTTACTCTAAAGAAGAACACTTTTTAGGTTCATAAACCAGTTGAATACATTCATTAATGATGTTTTTTATAATTGAGGGTATTATTAATCATCCCAGGTAAATTCTCACATTCATAAAGGATATATATGGGATTGGGAATCCAAGAAATAAGAGTATATGACCAACTTGATTATAATTATGATAGATAATTTCACCCTATCCAATAACCCCCACACCTTATCTTTGAGAAAATAAAAATATTCATTCATGCATCATGTTAGAACAATGATCATTCCTATATGAATCACCTAGCATCCCCATTCTTCACCATATCTACCCATCATGAACTTCACAAATAAGTACTTCTATTCATTGATATCCTATGCCTTCCTTTCCAACATGTCATGCATAGTCTCCACCTCACTTATCATGTAAACACCTCCATTTAAGACCATAACATACAATTAAATTTTTTAGTTATTACATGATCATATTTTTGATCTTCTTTTGGTCGGGTCTTATTACTATTTTTTGGGTGATGTTTTAAGAAATTTGGTATACATTTTTGGTTGTGCATGGCTGGCATACAGATTGAAAAAAACATGCACCCCCTAGTAGAAAATTTGAACCAATGTATAGTGGAGTGACACATCATTGGTGCATGGTTTCACAAAATGTGTTCCCACCTAGGGGAAACTATCCCCCCCCAAATAGTAGGGGTGCATGGATGGACCATGTTTCCCCAAACCATGCACCCCCAGCAAATTGTGCATGTGTGTTTAATTTATTTTTAAAAATTATTTTAAATTACTTAACCACCTGTTTATGTGTTGAGGGACTCCATTCGACCCTAACATGAATTACGTGGTTTTCAATGCTCTCTAGAAGAAGATTTGTATCCCCCAAACCTTGTTCATGATGAATAAAAGTGTCTTGGATTTCATTGCATCTCCTCTAGGTGAGGGGATCTCCTCTCATTATTTTTCATATGATATATCTTTTTATCCTCCATGGAGTTTGATGGATCATTTAATATAGGATGAATCTATAAATTGTTTGATTGGATCTTGATTCTAGAATTCATTTCTATATCGCCTTTTCATTTGGCCTACTTTAGCATTCTCATTACAGCTGTTTGTTGTTGGATTTCCTTTATTAAAGGAAGGAAGGAATATAATTATTCTCCCATAGATTGAAACCTTAAACTTCATGAATAAATTGAAATTATTTTTTGATTGTTTTAAATACATGTAATTCTAATAATTTGATCATTGATTTGAAATGGGTATGAAAATTGAGAAAAAACACAAATTTTAATGGAATTGAAATTGTAGTTTGGAATTGTGGAAAATGATGATTTGATTTTGGAACTAATTTTGATGAACTTATTTTTATGTTAGTCTTGATGAAAATTGTTAAATTTAAATATGTTTTGAAATAGTGAAAACAAATGTGTTGGTTTTGAAATAAGAAGGCATGTTGAAAATTGAAATATGTCAATTGTATTTTAAAATGTTTTAAAATGATTGAATTCCAATTTGATTTATTTATTGAAGCATATGGGAGACTGGAAATTTAGTCGGTGGTCAGGACAAGTGTAACACCCCATGATTTCATAGTATGTTATCTTTTCAAAGAAATCCTATAACTTCCGCTACCTGCAACACTGAGTTCGAGCGCACCATGAATTACCAAACTAATTGTTCAAAAGTTTGTTATGAATAGTATTAACAGAATTTTGAATTTTATATACTCCATATAATTTAAGTATCCATATTATGTGTTTCTTATACATAATATAAGAACAAATTCATTTTTTCAGATAAAAGAAGTATTTTTCAAAAATTGCAATTTTAAACCTTTTAATGGAGAACCCTACTTAAAACAAATATTTGACACTTTTATATATTAAATGTAATGAAATTAAATTATTATTTATAATCATGACATAAATTTATTTTGGATAAATTTTTGGTAGTTTTCTAATAACATTTATATTTTGATGAATATAAAAAAATACTAAATTTTATTTGAAAACAACATTTGTAATCAAAATAATTTATGGTGTTAAATTATAAATTTTATTGGTTTTAAAGTATAATTATATTATATTTTTATCATTTAATATAATTTAGGTCATTTCATGTAATTTCACATTTATATTGGACATAAACAAGTGTCAAATATTTGATAGTTATTATTTCTTAAAAACACACTTTCTATATTGATAACGGATAATAATTTTAAATTAATTCCTTCTACTTATGTGTTTTGATTTTGGAAAAATGGATTCCATATTTGGAATGAGGGTTTCCATATTGTTTAAATACGTATCTTTTATTTTTAGACATTATGAATAATTACTTCGGTAAATATTTAATTTACCATGGTTAATGGGTAAATCCGGTAAATAAGTGTAAAAATAATATTATAATAATAATAAATTACCAAAACACATGTCTTATTCCTATTGGTTTATAGATATCTGACCATGGGAATCCTTGGGTATATTTTGGGAACCCATGGAGCCACTTGATTGTGAGATTGAAACTTTATAATATTTAATTTAATGTAAAGACAAAAATGACATAAACATATATATTTTATTAAAACAATTTTTAAATGGGGTTATATAAGTTATCATTTTGACTATAAATACACATTATAAATCTAAAATTTTTCCTACATAATTATATTTTCTTTATTATTCTTAATCATCAAATAATTAAATTTATTTATAATACAATGATGATGCTGTAATTACCGTATTAATGAAAGAATCAAATAAATGGTATTGTAAATATTAAAATAAACATAATTGGAATTTCTTTATACCATACCATAATTTTATATCGGATAATGAAATTTTAGGATTTATTTAATGTATTTTTTTTATTTAATAATTATTTTTTGACTTTTACAAAAAAACCAAATACCAAATAGTTTCAAAATTGACATAAATTATTTTTAAATAAAATACTATATTATTGGTTGATATAATATTCCTAAAAATATAAGGTTTATCCAAATAGATTAAATAATATTATATATTTCATTAATGAACTAATTTAGGTTCTCTTGTAAGTTTATAATATGTTAATTAACAATATAGTATAAGAATACAAGAAGACACGGTAAAAGTTGAACTATTTAACTAAGAGTTAAATCTAATAGATAAGGTTAAAATGGTAACCTAACCTTGTATAAAACCTATTGGTTGAGAGTATTCTGACCCATAACCATCTGAGGATAGAAATAAATTCATTTGGATCCATTATAAACCAAATACGATTGTATAATAAATTAATATTTTAATTTTTTCCTAAAGTGATCCTCACCCCTCTTATGAAATGGAACATCCCCTTCTCTCAACATCACAACTCAAAATCCACTTGGATCAGAAAAACACTAAACAAATAACCCCCTAACATCCCTCACATCAACCTAGAGTCCTTACTTTTATCATAAATCCAACCTAAGGATCACTTTTGATCATCCCAAAAGGAAACACCTGAAGAAAAGGTAGTAATTTCACGACCCTCTTTCAAGTTCTTTTCTTCTTCCACTACTTCTTTATTTGTTTTTTATATACAACAATAATAACTCAAATACATAATATATACATTGATGTTATTATAAATATGATATAACCATAATCAATATTCTATCCATCCTATAAATGTCAAAGACTTTATATGTGTGTATGTATGGCTTACCGTCTCCACGTCGTGGTGTAGTTCGTTATTCAAACACTTCATTACTTGGAAGGGTATAATAATGAGTATAACAGATTTAAGTAATTAATATAAAATTATAATGATTATATATATATGATACAACATCCAATTACATACAATTTCACCGTTAATATAATGATATTGTTTCTCCTTCATATATAAAGATTATCGTCTCCACGACGCGATGAGATTCATTCCCACGTTCACCATTCAACGATGACTATAATAATATATATTATTAATAAGTATGTAACACATGAAAAAATAATGATACTAGATATATATATATATGTGTGTGTGTGTGTGTGTGTGTACTTACATATATCTTATTCACTTACTTCCGTTCAATACAATATGAAAACAGAAACACTGTTTACGCGTACGTACGGCCTACCATCTCCATAAAATGTGCCTTCAATTTCATATATATATCTCTCATAAATATTTAAATTCTAAATTTATATGATATATAAGTTACAGTTTATATCTGGATGTATTTAAATCATGATCTAAATGATACGGTACAGAATAACAAGTTAAAACACGTTTGATAAAAAACGATTATTACCCAAAATGTTAATTTAACATGGAAATAATTACTAAATGACTATTATAAAGTCATAAATGAATCATTTATGATATAATAAATATTAATATGGTTCTAGTATAATTTAATAACATACTATGATCATTATACTAGTGGTTAAATGTACCATCAACCAAAGGAAAGTGCAAGGTAAGGGTTACTTTCACAATATCTTTATTATCTGAGATTGATTTTACCTGAGTATCTAATAGAAAAAATTTATTATCAATGTCCATGTTTCATAAAATAGTTTTAATAGGTATTATTTTTAATTAATTCTCTTACTAAAAAATCATTTTAAATTTTTTAAAGATTTATTCTTCTAAACATTTCTCATTAATGTCCATGCATTCAAAATGGTTTTAAGGATTTATTTTTATGTAAATGAATGCTTTAAAATGTCAATTCAATTCAAAAGTTTCTAAGTGGTATGGGAAAATATGATTAAAAAATATCTTCAAATGTCTTCCTTTCTAAATTGGGGGACTTTTTATTGTTTTCATGAAAAAATGGATACTTCTCTCAAAGAGTTTTACTAATCATTTTCATCTATGCCAACATACTTTGATAGATTTTAAACTTGTTTGAAGTTGAATTATTGTGGTAAAAATCTTCCAAATTGCATTGAAGGTTTTATGATATATTTTACTGTGGATGTGTTATTTTTTTAGAATTCATGTTCTAGGGTTAAAGTATCTACATTTAATATGCATGTTTTAATACGAATGTTTATGTCATGTTTCAACCTTTTCATATGAGTAATGTATGGGACTTAGTATGTGACGGGTGGAGCTTACTTTAGATTCTCGATGCATCATTAGGTCTCATTAGACAATTAGATGTGTAATTGGTCGAGACATTTCCCAATTTGATATATAGTTTTTTCTGAGTCCTTAATCATTTTTAGACATCTTGGCCAAGGCATAGAAAAAATGTTTTAGAATCTCTTGCTTTATACATTACCTCATTATGAAAATAATATTGATAGTTCAAGTGGTTATTTGACTAGTAGAATACCCATGACTATGTTTTATAATGGAATTACTTACTTGGCTCAAATTTATGCCATAAAGTGTTCATGATTATTATTTTTAAATGGATGTGTTTTCAATTATTCACCATGAAAATTTTTTATGTTATTTTCCGCTAAATTGTTTACCCTTACTGAACATCTGAGCTCACCCCTTTCTTATGTTTTATTTTCCCAGGATATCCAAGATGTGTATTATGATTTATCTGCAGGGTTAAGATAAAAGGGAATGATGGTGTTCTCAAAAAACTATCTATGTTTTGTTTTATGTTTGAAATTTTAATGTGAAGTTAATGTATGTAATCTATTTCCCAAACCACTAAACTGATCGGTGTTTTGGGACAAGATTTACTTGTATAATTCCAATGTATTAAAATAGTGCACTGAATCTGGGTAACTGGGGTCGGGGTGTTACAGTTGGTATCAAAGGATGCTTAGCAACAAGCTTGGAAATAGATTTAGATAAACTCTGATTAAAGAACATTACCCTAAGATAGACTTTGAAGATTAGTATAGAAGAAATTCCTATAATTTTGGTAATAGAGAGATTTTGTGTATTTTCCAAGAAAAACATCTCTGTTTGGATATGAGCTGGTAGAGGAGGCTCTGGCACAGATATACCTAGGAGTTAAAACTCTGACAAGGAGTTTCGGGCAAGACCCAGGGTACCCTAGTACATGACAATGGGAATTGCTGCACTCTTGGTTATGACACTGTCGGGACATATGCTTTGGATAATTCACATTTTCATTACAAGAAATTATGAAGGATTTAGGATTAAATGTTTACAAAAAGTAAACATTTTATGATTATAGATTATATGCATATTCATTCAAATTTATGTTAGGTATTTTACAAGTTTGGAATTATGCATTGTTATTCATAAACTAACCTAGTGTATGCGATTGTGTAGAAATGGTGCATAGTATAAGGAATGAGAATTCCAAGAATATGTATGATCTAAAGATTAAGAAGGGTATTATCTTTCATGGTATTAAGCCAACATTTAAAATTGAAACAGTTCCCACATATTCTCATCATATGAAAAAATAATATCATGTTTTAATAAGATAAGTAAATAATTATCTAAGTCATATGTATTTGAATGGAAGAAAGAGAAAAAAGGATAGAAGAGACAATAATAGATAAAAGGAAGAGGGGACAGGACTTTCCCATATGTGATAACTGTGGAAAGAATCACCATGGTAAATGCTTGAATGGAATGAGAGTTTGTTATAAGTGTGGAGAAAAAGGATCCAAAGTATGAGATTGTAAGGATAAGAAAATGGTTTCAAATGTACAATGCTTCATCTGCATGGAGTTGGGACACTATAAAAATCAATTTCCAAATCATCATAGTATACCCCAAATGCTTCTATTGGATAGTAATCAAATAATGATATAACAAAATATAAAGAGGAATGATTACAATTATTTTGTTGTTATTAATGTTTTGTGACATTTTAGTATTGTATTAATGATGTACATGTTATATGAATTATAGAGTATACAAGGATTTTACAACAGTACTATTTCATTAAGGACTTGAGCTTGTGTGGAACCAATAAAAGTGACTAAATAAAAGGTTTTTTTTTAAATATATTTTTGAGAGAAATATAAACCATAACATGGTTCGGATACAGAGGTAGTGTTTTTGGAATAATATATTAATGATTTGTATAAATTATATTGTATATTCTTGACTACCTCGAATCTGATTCATGATTTGTATATTCCATCACTGTTGGAGTTTACAAAATTTTTTAATATAAAGAGTATATCCAATATTCTATAAGGAATAAGGTTGGATGAATATAATTAATAAGGTTTTATTGTAAATAATTGTGTTACTGTGTTTTAAAAGAATACATGATGAAGGTATTAAAATGTTATTATGTGGAAAAAAGGGTCTTCATTCTTTTTTCCTTATAAATTTTTAACTGTGAGTTTGGATAGAAGTATTTTTAGATAATTCTAACGATTATCATCAATTAAGTTTTACATTGTATATTATTTTTAAGGTTAAATCATTCCTAGAGATTATTTTTGGATTTTCATAAAAAGGACTACTCGGTGGTCGGGAGACAACCTGTTGCATCTGACAAGGCCGCGAGACATGAACCCGCGTCCTAAGGGTGACAAGGGTGCATCACCTACCACTGGCCCACACGAGGTCCTAGATTTTATAATTTAGTTTTTTTAAAATGACTCATAGATAAATTATAAATTCATTTTTTGGAACCCTATATGATTAATATAAATAGAATATTTTCATGTTATATTATCTTTTAGGAGAGAAAGATGAGTTTGTGGTAGAAATTAATTAAAGCATGGAACTCTAACTATCAAGTATATTATTATCTCTTATTAAATGAAGACTTTAATTATTAATATTTATGTAACGGATCTTAAAACCAAAAAACGGTTTATCTTAATACCGTATGTTTTATAAACCGGCGATAATTGAAATTATCATATATTGATGGCTTTGAGGCCGTCAATTTTACACTTGTTTGTGATTGATGACCTCAATACTTGACTATAAATATTTATGTATTTTCTCCAATTATGTGTCTCTAATTTCAACCAATGTTCTACTAATCGAGATGATAATTTGGTGGTGACCTTTTCATTTCCCTTACCCTTTTATTAAGACTAAAATTTATTAACCCAATTTCTGATAAGGGTTTTCCAAAAAGGTATTTTTCTATTTTTAACCATTTATTTTTGAGAAAAAATTTCAAATTGAGAGGACAGAAATTTATTTATTTAGGGGAGAATGCAACATCCCATGATTTCATTGTACATTATCTCTTCGAAGAAATTTAATAACTTGTGCTACACATAACACTGAGTTCGAGCGCACCACGACTTTCCAAACTAGTTATTCAAAAAGCGGTTATGAATAGTATTAAATCAATTTTGAATATTATACAATCCATATAATTTTATAATCCATATTATGTGATTATTAGACATAATATAATAACAAATACATTTTTTCAGATAAAATAATTATTTTAAAAAAATTGCAATTTTACAGACTTTTAATGGAAAACCATTTTTAAAACCAATATTTGAAACTTTTATATTTTAAATTGAATGAAATTAAATTATTATTTAGAATTGGGACATAAAAATTTATTTTTGATAATTTATTTTTACTTTTCTGAAATCGTTCATATTTTGATGAACAGTGAAAAATAGAAAAATTTAATTGAAAACTACTTTTTTAATAGAAATAATTTATATTGTTAAATTATATATTTGAGTGGTTTTAAAGTATTATAAGATTATATTTTTATCATTTAATATAATTTAGGTCATTTTATGTAGTTTAACATTTAAACTAGACATAAAAAAGTCTCTACCTTTTGATTGTTTTTATTTCTTAAAATCACGCTTTTTGTTTTGACAACGTAAATTAATTTTAAATTAATTTTTTCCACAAATGAGTTTTTTAATTAGAAAAATATATTCCATATTTGGAATTAGGAGTTTTAAATTGTGAAAATAGGTAACTTTTAGTTTTATACATTATGAATAATTACTTCGGTAAATATTTTATTTACCATGGTTTAAGGGTAAATCCTGTAAATAATTGTACAAATTAATATTATAATAAACTTAAATTACCATAATATGTGTCCTATTATTATTTAATGATACATTTCTGACCATGAAAATCCTTGGGTTGATTATGGGACCCCATGGAGCACTTGAGAGTGATAATGACATTTCATATTAATTAATTTAAAGTAATGACAAAAATGACATAAACATATATCTTTTAGTAAATCAATTTTTAAATGTGGTTATATAAGTTTTAATTTATACTATAAATAATAATTTCAAATCTAAAATTATTTCTTACATAATGACATTTTATTTATAATTTTTAGACATTAAATAATTAAATTGTTTAATGACACAATGATGATACAGTAATTACCTTATTAATGAAAGAATAAAATAAATCGTATAGTAATTTCCATAATAAAAATAGTTTTAATGTTTTGATGACATACACAAATTTTATTTGTGAATATGACATGTTATTATTGATTTAATGTATTTATTTTGAATTAATAATGTTCATGTTTGTGTTAAGAAGAAAAAAATACCAAATAGTGTCTAAATTTATATAAATTTATTTTTAAAACAAATACTATATTATTGGTTGATATAATATTTCTAAAAATATAAGATTCAGAAAAAGGCCTTAAATAATATAATATATTTAGTTAATGAACCACTTGTGGTTCTCTTGGAAGTTTATTGTATGTTTATTAATCATATTGTGTAAGAATACAAGAAAATGCGGTAAAAGTTAAACAATTTAACTAAGAGTTAAATCTAAAAGATAAGGTTATAATGGTAACCTAAACTTGTCTAAAACCTATTTTCTGAGCATATTTAGACCCATAATCACATTAGGCATGAACTAAATTCATTTTAAGCCATTATAAACCTAATATGATTGTATAATAAATTAATATTTTAATCTTTTCCAAATGTGACCTCACCCCTCTTATAAAAGGGAACGCCCCCTTTTTCTCACAATCACACCTCCAAATCCATATGGATCGGCCTATCCTCTCAAAAATATCATCCTAACATTCCTAAAATAAATCTATAATCCTTAATTTTGTCTTAAATCCAACCTAAATATCCATTTTGATAAACTCCAAAGGAAACACCCGAATAAGAGGTAATAATTTCACCACCCTCTTTCAAGTTATTTTCTTCTTCCACTTCGTCTTTCTTTGTTGTTTCCATACCAAAATGATCACTCTAGTAATTCATATATACTATGATTTAATTATAAATATGGTACAACCATATTCGTTATTCTATCCATCCTATAATTGACAAAGTCACCATAGATGTGTACGTACGGCTTACCGTCTCCACGTCAGGGTGTAGTTTGTTATTCTAACACTTCATTATTTGGATGGGTATAATAATGAGTATAACTGATGTAAATAATAAATATTAAATATTAATGATTTTTTATATATGATATAACATCAAATTAGATAGGCTTTCACCATTAATATAATGATATTTTTTCTCATGCGTACGTACAGATTAGCTTCTCCATGACGCAATGTGATTCATCCCCACGTTCACCATTCAAAAATGATTATAAAAATATATATTATTAATATGTATATAATATATGAAAAATAATTACACTAGATATATATATATATATATGTACATAAATATATCTTATTCACTTATTTCCGTTCAATACAATATGAAAACAGAAACAACGCTTATGCATATGGACGGCCTACCGTCTCCATAAACAGTGCCTTCCATTTCATATATCTATCTATTATAAATATATATGATATATAAATCAGTTTTTATATTCATGAAGTATTTAAATCCAGATCTAAATGATACGATCAAGAATAACAAGTTAAAACACGTACGATAATGAAAGGGATTTTTACCCAAAATGTTAATTTAACATGGAAGTAATTACTAAATGGGAAGTATAGAGTCATAAATGAATATTATATGATATAATAAATATGAATATGGTTATGTTATAATTTAATAACATACTATGGTCATTATACAAGAAGTTAAAGGAACCCTCGACCAAAGGAATGTTCATGGTAAGGGTTAATTTCATAATCTCTTTATTATCTGAGGTTTTTTTACGTGAGTATCTACTAAGACATATTTATTTTACATGTATATGTTTCGTAATAGAGTTTTAGAAGTTATTATTTTAAAGGTACTCATTTAATAATATAATAATTTAAATGTTTTAAAGATTTATTCTTTTAAACGTTTCTTGTTAATGTCTATGTTTTCAAAATGGTTTTAAGGATTTATTTTTGAGAACATGAAAGTTTTCAAATGTTAATTCCTTTAAAAAGTTTGAAAGTGCTATGAGACAATTTGATTCGAAAATATCTTTAAATTTATTCCTTTCTAAATTGTGTGACATTTTAATGTTTTCTTGAAAAAGGGATATTTCTCTCAAAGAGTTTTACAAATCATTTTCATCTATGTCAACATCCCCTGATGGATATTAAAATTGTTTGAAGTTGATTTATTATGATACAAATAATCTCTATTTTATTGAATGTTGTGTGTTATATTTGATGGTGGATGTGTTATTTTTATACTATTCAAGGTTTAGGGTTAATGTATTGACATTTCATATGCTAGTTTTAATACGAATGTTTATGTTGTGTTTCATCATTTTCATATGAGGAATGTATTGGACTTAGTAAGTGATGGGTGGAGCCGACTTTAGCTCCTTCATGCATCGGTATGTCTCATGAGACAATTAGACGTGGAATTGGCCGAGGCCTTTCCCAATTTGATATATGGTTTTGGCCGAGGCCTTGATCATTTTTAGACATCTTGGTCGAGTCCTTGACAATATTTCTTAGAATGTCTGGAATTATACATTACCTCATTATAAAAATAATATTGAAGGTTCATGTTGTTATTTGACTCGTTGAATACCAATGAATATGTTTTATTATGGCATTATTTACTCATCTCATTTTTCTACCATAAATTGTTCATGTTAATTATTTGTAAGGTCATGTGGTTTCAATTATTCACTATGCCTATTATTTATTTTACCTTCCTCTAAATTATTTACCCTTACTGAGCATATGAGCTCAACCCTTTCTTATGTTTTATTTTTCCAGGATTTCCATGAAGTGTGTTATTATTAATATCCATGTTTAAGATAAAAGGTAATAATGGAATTCTCAAAGAAAAATCTATTCTGTGTTTTATGTTTGAAATTGTAATATGAAGTTGATGTATGTAATCCATTTCCAAGACTTTTAAACTAATCGAACTTTCAGGAATTTATTTCCTTGTATCATGTCAATGTATTAAAATATTACACCGACTCTAGGTAACTGTGGTCAAGGAGTTACAACAAGAACACTAGGATCCTTGCCCCTATCACTAGATTTAGGACGAAAACACAAACTAAACAACATTAGACATGTAATTTTCACTTAAGTGGGACTAAATGACTATAAATTTTCAGTATGTGGCAGTGTATGTTGATCTATGATCACTAATGATACATGTAAGGATCCAATATCTAATAACTAACATATCACAGGGTGTTTGACAATAGTTCTCTGATTTTTTTGATTGGATATACATGTCACTAATTTATGGAACTATTTTATTCATTCCATCGAATTTATATTAACTATTTTATATATAATGTTCATATAATCCTATTTGAAATAATTTTTTTATACCATATTTGTATTTGAATGAATTTTTTTTAAATATGAAAATGAGATACTAAGACTTTTTTATTAAACATGAAATCATAATGGGGTTTATTATTATGGAATCTATTATAGATTACTTGGTGAGACCCTATATGGATTTAAAGATTTTAACCTAACTTTTCCTTTATGTATTTTTATATTTTCTTATGCTAGGTCCCGTAAAATAGAATGATCCACTTGTAGGTGGTGGATGTTCTTGATCTTTTGGGATTAGAGTGGTGGAGGTGACCAGTGGAGATGTAATCCACTCATTACATGGAATGTTTCAGTATTTTCTTGATGGATGTTCAGTATTTTTGTGATATACTTATTTGGGGTATGTTACACATTATTTAGTATCTGTTATATACTACCTTTGTATGGTTCAGTATACTGCCTTTTAAATCATTTAACTTTTATTGTTTTATAGAAATGTTGTTCCCCTATGGTCTTGTGTGATTCCAAGTGCTAGTCACTAACCCCGGGGGATCTGAAATGACCTTCAGTACATTTTATAGCTAGCATGGTATTCAGTGTACTAGGGAATCTGGGTTGGTTTATGGAAGGGTGGAATCCTTGGAATCTTAAGAATGTTTCCTTGATTTCAGCATTTTTTTAGGTTGTCCTAGTAGATAGTAGGTAGGATTATCGGAATTTGGTGTGTATTTAGGTGTGAGTTCCTTAATATATCTCAACGTAATGATCCTTACGACTCTATGATTGTTTGTTTAAAGGAGTCGTGTGGAATCATTTGATCTTATTATATTCTTTTCCATACTTTTTATTTGGATAATTTGAAAATCCAATCTTAATATCTTGTTTGATGGGACTAATATTACAATTTATATGATTTTATTTTTCATCAAATTAGTCCTATGGTTTTTTTTGTTTTTTGTTGATGTTGGGTAAAATAATTCTGATAAGAATTTTTTTAAATAAGATGAAGTAGTTGGTGGGAAATAGTGGTACTTTGGGATATGTACCTACACCCATTCCCACTTAGGATGTAGACATAGATCCTCAGATGGGATGAGTCTCCAAATAATTATAAAGAGTTCCTTTACTAAAACCCACTGTCAACATAAGGCTCTAATGGTTCTCAAAGAGGTTGAGGAATGGTTTAAAAAGAATTAGATTCTTTTTTCATTATTTAAAATTCACGATTTAATTAATTTAAAATGATCTACCTTTAACATATAAGGGATTTGAAGGAGATGTTGAGATTAGATGTAAATGTAAAAAGAATGAGGGTTTTTAGTTGAAGGACTTTAGAGATATATTATTTGATTAGTTCTACCGAGAAACTATGGTGAACGGTAAGGATATAATGTTTTCAACCACTAGAAGGTTTGCATGACTATGACATGGCTTGAAAAACACTTTCCCATGATTGTGTGGTTTTAGTCTAATATTATATTCAATGATACAACGAATACATGAAGGTTTGAAATGGGTATTTGGTTGGATATCCAATTTCGATTTTTTAATGAATCCCACTTATTCTATCATACTAGATTGAGACTTTATGGGTGAACATGACATGGTGGGTAAGTAAGGGTTGAAAATAGTTCATTTTTCCCCGATTAGATTTTTTGTGAGATCCATTAATGTAATGAAGAAATGTGATGATTATTGTGGTTGTTTTTAATAGAAGGAATCCTATAGAACTCATACCGTACATGTAATAGGCCCTTTTACATTCATCCCATGTGTCAAGGTTGGGAATTAAAGAAGTATATAAACCGAGGTGAAAATATCTATAGTTCATGTTGTCAATCCGTACACTAATAGAAATTATACAACTTCTTTTATACACCTTCCAATGAAATGTGATCATTAATTCCAAAAACTACTATGGTTCAATAAGATTCATCATGAATAAAGGGGTTACAACCATAGGAATCTGAAATAAAGATTCTTCATGCAGTGGAAAAGTCTCCAGGGGAAATAGGTATAGGTCTAGTGATAGTGAGAGGCAGCATCAATAATGTTTCATCTTTAGTGACTGATTTTTTTAATACTAGTGAATATCAGTCTTTTATATCCACTCAAATTGTGGTCTTGATAAATCATATTATGGAGATTTTTCTTAAGTGATTAATTTTAAAATGCCCTTCAAAAAAAAGAGAGAGTACGGTCTCTATTTTCTTGATTGTGTCTTATATTTCTTAGAGATAAAGTATAGTTTAGTTGTTTTGGTTCACTACATGAATCCCCTAGATATAATTTTCATGAGAGATTATCTCATTTCTAATAAATCCTAAATTTACTACTATCTTTAATGGGCCTCCATTATTGTTCTTGATGGGGTGTTCTATATATTTTAGATAGAATGGGACCCAATGTTGAGTAAGGTCAGACCTTCTTACCTAGATTTGGTGAATGTAATATCAGTGTTCACTTTTGTTCTACAGTGGGAGCCTATGAGTGATGATATCACTCTTGTTTTCACTGAGTTTCCCTTTGCATTTACTTCTGATTTATTTAGTTATCCCCTAATAAGATAGGAAGAGTATTCTATTGATTTTTTTCTAGGTACTGAGCCATTATCTATACCTTTGTTCCAAATGGAATCGACTAAAATAAAAGAGTTGAATATGGTTGAATGATCTTTTAGAGAAAATGTTTGTATACTCAATTGTTTCACCGTGGGTGGTTCCTGTTCTCTTTTCTATGAAATATGATTGAATATTTTTCCAATGTGTTGATCATCATAATCTCAACTAAGATATAGTAATGAACATGAATCAATTTCATTATATTAATGTAATATTTGACCAGTTGAAAGGGTATAAGTGGTTCTCAAAGATTTATCTTCGATATGGTTATCACCAGTTTAGAATAAATGAATCTAATATTAAGAAAACCAACTTCTATATTTGGTATGGACATTATGAGTCTCTTTTCATAAAATTCGATCTGTCCAATTCTCATATAGTCATTATGGACTTGATGAACATAATCATACATGAGTATCTTTATACATTTATGGTAGTCGTTTTGGATGCAATATTGGTCTAATATCAATACAATGAAGATTATTTGTGTAATCTAAGAGTATTTTTGGTAATTTTATGAAATTACCAATTCTATGTAAAGCTATCAAAATGTGACTTCTGAATTCGAGAGTGATGTTCTTCAGACACATGGTCTCTAAATATGGCATCTTAGTTGACCTTGAGAAGGTAAAATATATTATGAAATGGAAAAAAATCATGAAATGTTTTTGATATTCAAATATTCATAGGTTTGGTGGAGTATTATCACCAATTTGTAATTTATTTCTCAACTATTTATTCTTCGAGGACCAATATCACTCACAAGGGGTGAAGATCACTTGGGATGTCAAATTTTAGGCCTATTTTATTGAGTTAAATGTTTTTTTAACTCCTGTGTTGGTGCTGACTCTTCTAGTGGATATGTGGTATTCGTTGGTGCACTAGGTTTGGGTTTGGGTTGTTTTATTATGTAGGGTGATCAAATGATATCCTATAGTTCTCAACATCTTAGGTCACATGAGAAATATTATATCAAAATTGACCTTAATCCTTTAGAAGTGATATATGAACATATGATTTTATAGTATGACTATTTTAGAAAAAGGATTCACTTTTATTATAACCACAAGAATCTATGTTATATCTTATCTCAAAATATTTGAAAGTCCACTAGATGCATTGGGGGGAGTACCTATAGTCTTTTTATCATGAAATTTCATGTACCCCAGGGAAGGGAAATGTCATTGTTGATGATTTGAGTAGAAAACATGCAACCCAAGAAATGAAATAATTAACTGATGAGTAGAACTTGATGGATTATATTTCATAGTTTAATTTATGTTTCTACGAAGAAGAGAAAAAAGTTGTCTTGGAAAGTGTTCGACTGAACTCGTATTTAATTGGGATGATTCTTTAGAAGATTTAGTGTGATGATGAATTCCATGTCATGAGGGAATCTATTTATGGTGGGGAGACAACCATTAATTCAGTATTATCTTCTGAGGGCATCTTATGTTTTCATAATTTTTTTTCCTTTTCCCTTAATAAATATCATGGTGGGGGATTTCAATAACTCTCAATAGTTTGTTCACCCAGGAACCAAAAAGATGTTTTATGATAATAAAAAATGATTCTATAGATAGGTATGATATAGGAAATCACTTCCATTATTTTAATTTTTTGTATCTATTATCATGTTTCCAAGCACCAGATACCTTGGAGTTTGTATCATCAACTTCTTGTGCGGATATGGATGTGGGATGAGATGTCAATGAAATTTTTGATTGGGTTTCCACAATCCCATTTAATAAATAACTTGTTATGGGTTATTATTGATCGGATTACATGATCAACTCACTTTATATCCATTAGAGATACGACCAAATTTGAGCAGTTAAGAAATATCCATGTTAAAGTTATTGTATGTTTATATTGACTTTTGTCTGTTATATTTTATGATGGAGGTCCACATTTTACTTATCTCTTTTGGATAGGCTTCCATGAGGCACTGGGATCTCATGTAATTTTGGGTATGGTATAACATCCATATATGGATAACCATATAGATAGGTATATACATATTTTGGATGAAATATTTCATTCTTTCATTATATACTTTTGTGGCCTTGGGATGACCACATGGGACTCATTGAGTTTTCTTATAACAATAGCTACCATCCCATGTTAAAAATGGATCATTTTGAGGAGTTGTATAATAGGATGTGTAAATATCCTTTTTTTTGTTAGAGATTAGTGAAAATTACTTTGTTTGGTTGAGTTTGTTCAAATAGAGAATAAAAAAATGATTATGTTTAGTCATTTGAAAATGTTGACGATGATGACCTAGTATATGCCCTATGCTGATTATTGACATATAACATTGGTTTTAATTGTTTGTGACTAGGTGTTCTTAATAATTTCAAATAATTTTCATCACTAATGTCTTCAGGGGAAATGGAATAATTCACCACATTTTGTTAGACCTTTTAATTTTATTAAGAAGATGGGGAAAGTGACATAAAATTTCATACTTCTACTATAGTTGATGTTGATACATAATGGGATCAATGTATTGTTGAATTAGAAGTATCCTTATGAACCATCCCATTTATTGAGTAGGAATAATTTTGATGTTGAGATTGATTTTTCTGTAACTAAGCATCCAGATGTGATTTTTGATTCTAATATAAAGGTACTTTTTGAGAGGATGACACCTCTGGTCCATGTACTATAGAATCATGGTTCTGATTCTTATGAGGGATGGGAGTAATAGGCACTGAAGACATATTATTTTACTCACCTATTTGATATATAAACTTATTGATTGTATTTATGGGGATATACACTCTTTATGGTCGGGAGTTTGAAACATATCATTATTATCTTTGATTTATTCCTTCACCCCAGTTTTGATCTCATTTTGGTTGGGTCATATTTCAGATGAAATTTTGAGATTTTAGGGAATAATTTTGGGAATTACACAGTTGGAACACTATTCTACCATTCCATTCCCCCAAGTAAATAATGTGTACCATAGAATAGTGGGGAGATGCATAGTAAGTGCAAGGTTTCCCAAACTATGTTCTGGGCCTTGGGAAACAATACACTCCAAAAACTATGGGTACATGGTTGGGACATAGTTCCCCTTAATTATGCACCCCCAATAGATAACCATGTTAGTGAGTTTAATTTATTTAAAAATTTTATTTTAAATTCATGACCCCCCAGTTTAATTGCTAACTAATTTTATTTGACCCTAGTTCAAATTCCTGGGCTGTGAAGTCTCTCTAGAAGTAGTTTTGGATTCTCCAAAAACATTTCTTTGTGAATCTAAGCGGCGTTGATCTTGTTGAATATGTTTTGGGTGATTGGATATTCTCTCATGTATTTTCTTATGATATCTCTTTATCTCACCCTTGTATTTTGTTGGATCAACACATATTGGATGGATCTAAACTTCATTTGAAAAGATCTTGATTCTAGGATTGATTTCTAGATCTCATTCACCTTTAGTCCATGTGGGTGTTCCCAATGTGGCAATTAATTGTTTAATTTCCTTTATTAAAGGTCATTTGATCCATAATTATTTTCCCTAAAATTGAATCCTTGAATTTTATACATTTAATTGAAATGAGTTTTTAATTTATTTAAAACGTGGAATTGTGATTATTTGATCTTTGATTTGAAATGGGTATGGAAATTGAGAAATAAAACTAATTTTAATGGAATTCAAATTGTGGGATGGATTTAAAGAAAATGATGGCTATATATGGGAAATAATTTATGATGAATGGTAGTTGTTGTAAATCCTTAAAAAAATTGTTAATTTAAAAGGTGTTTTGAAATTGCATGAAATGATGAAAACTTACTTGTTGGTTTTGAAATAATAATGCATAATGGAAACTAAAATTCAGAAATTGTATTTTAAAATGTTTTAAATTGATGTATTTAAATATTTATTTTCTTGTTGATTAAATAACAAGGAAGTTTGGGTAGTTAGTATATGGTTGGGAGAAGCACACTAGGATCTTGACCTCCTAGAACTAGATTTATGATGAAAAAACCAAATAAAAAAAATTTGAATGTAATTTTCCTTTTAGTTAGAGTGGATGTATTCTTCCCTTAAGTGGGAGTGTATGATAATAATATTTCCTTAAGTAAAAGTATATAATGAGCTATCATCCCTAATAAGATGTCTAAGGAACCTAAGTCCAGTTACTAATATACAACAGGCTGTTAGACTATGGACCTATGAGGTGTTTGATTTGATATACATGTCATCGAATAATGGAACTATTTTATTCATTCCATTACAATTATATAAACTATTTATGTAAAAAGTTCATTTAATCCAATTTGAATGTATTATGATATGAATACCACCTATTTTAATGATGCCATGTTTTATTTTAAATAAAAAAAAATTTTGTACCTAGATTTAATAAAAATAAAAGCATAATTTTTATTATTATTATAGAATATATTGTAGAACACTTAATGGAATCGGAATGGGATTTGTAGCTTTCAACCTACATTTTTTATCAGGAATTTTTTGATTTTCATACACTAAGTATAAGAAATTGGAAATATCCACTTGGACGTGGTGAATGCTCTTGGTATTTTGTGCTTAGAGTAAAGTAGGAGGTCTGTGGATATGTGATCCACTTATTACATGGTATTTTTGAGTTCCTTACTGATGGATATTGAGAAATTTGATGATATACTTCTTTGGGTTTTGTTACACCTATTTGTTTTCGGGTATATTCTTCGTTTAGATTGTTTGGAATACTGACTTGTAAGTCTTTTATCATTGTTTTTTATATAAAATTCATTCCCTATTGATCATGTGAGATTCCAAGTGCTAGTAACCAAAACATGGGGATCATGAAAACCCTTCTAACTAGGATAGAGCCTGATCTTTTATTAGGTTACCCAGATATCCTGGTTGGTTTCTAAGAAAAAATGGTTTCACCATCCTTTTCTGGAGGACCAATCAAATTTCCACTGATATTTTTTTTCCAAAATTAACATATTCATGATTTTTCAAGAGAATAAAAGGTATATTTTGGTTCCTTGAATATTGAAGAAAACCTAAACCAACATGGATATAAGAACAATATTAACTATTTTTGTCCTTCTTTTATATGATATGAGTCAGTTTCTCCAATTACAATTTTGGGATGGGATTTAGTTGATGAGGTTTTCAAAAAAACACATTCTTTATTTTTTTCATCATATATAGAACATCCAACACACTCCATCTATATTTATATTCATTTCATGCCCATAATATCTTGGATGATTTGACCATGTCAAGTTGAGTTGGCTTTTGGGATGGGAAAAGTACTCTTTGTTTGATTTATCATTTTCCCAATCTAGTTTTTGTAGGTCTCCATAGTATTATTGAATCCATAGATAGAGATTTTCCTTCCATTAATGAATTAAAAAATATCACTATTGACTATAAGGTGAAATACAATTCCATTGACAAACCAATTTCGGAATATAAGGATCACCCCATCGAAATTTCACATATGCTATTCCTTGTGATTTCCTTGTGATCTAGAATGAACAAAATGGTTGAGACCATATCACCATATCACAACCCATGAAAAAATATGAAGAATCCATAGAATCTATCCATTAATGAAATTGATATCCATATAGATGCACAACATATAAAATTCATGTCTTATACCCACACATTTAATCCGAAATAACTCATGGCCTTTATAATATATCCCCACTCGATTTCATCATATGCCTTATACATACATGCCTTGATTAGGAATTTAGATATAATAGTATTCTTATTGATATCATCCCACATATCCTGTGAAATCCCAATCCCATTTTGTAAGATCCAACCCTTCATTAAGTCATTTTGTTCTTATAAGATGATCATTGGTAACACATGTCCAATATTTCTCATAGTGATACTAGTGAGAATATTATAGAAAAAATTATAGTGGAATAAATTCCTTTATTGTTTAAGGGAATTTGGATCCTTCACTTTTGGAATATAAATAAGCTTGGAAGTGTAGACTAACCTTGTGATTACAAACCTATGAAAAATGATCTTGAAAATTTTCAATCCACTAATATTTCATTAAATCACATGAATCAACATTAAAAAGTGTCGGGGAAACCATTTTGCACTAGTTCCCTTTCAATGCGCAATAAAAAATGGTGTCTAAAAAATGAAATTACTCTCAATATGATCATGATATTAACTACAATATTTTAAACATGCTCAAGAGATAAAAAAAATTCTCCACAAAAACATAGAAAAATATCCCCCTTGGATATACAAAACATTTAATCCTATTGAACTAATAAAAATTTTCATTAAATTACCATACCTTCTAAAACTTCTCCAACGTTTTGAGTATAAAAAAGAAAAACAAGTAGGGGAAATATTTAATTTTCTGAGAAATAAGATGAGAATTTCATAAGATAGACATTTAAAACATTATTTTGAGAAATTATTATCAATCTGTAGAATTATTAGAAAAATATAAGACATTAATAACATATAAAGATAAGTGATTAAATTAGAATTAATTATTTGGAAAACTCCCCATTAATTAAAATAATAAGAAAAAATAATTTAGATTATTTTAACCTCCTTAATTTAAAAATATATAATATTTGAAAAAAAATTTTAAAAATATATTAGAAAAAAATTGTAAATAATATAATAAATTACAATTTTGTAATTGATAAGAAAAAAATGATAAATTTTAAAAAATAATACCTCCATAAATTTAAGAAAAAAATGCATATGAGAGAGAGATGGATATATCTATTAATTAATTTTGTGAGGAAAATAAAATATAAAAGTTTTAAAAATAAAATTCCCATGAATATCAAGTTTATTTTTAAAATATATCCACATTTAATGAGCTAAGCTCCCTATAATTTAGAAAAATGCACTAAGAAATAAAAATTAAATATGATATTTGAATCACATCAAGGGTTAAACACAAATTTATTAGGTATCAAACTTATTATTAATTGATGAGTCTAAGTGGAAAATTCCTATTAAAATATAAAAAATCATATTCCTTTTGGTATACTTGAGGGTTTAAAGGTGTTAGAACTAAATGATTTAGGTATATAAAAAAATTAAGGTCCATATGTATTGGAAAATAAGGATTTGGGAACCCATTCTTGTTTGGATTGAGATTTTATTTTATAACATTTTATATAGTGATAAATAGATGTGGGTCTTCCATATCTTTTTTTTTAATTTCATACATAAATAAAATTCCCCAATTGGTTATAATAATTGAAAACTATATTCATGAGAAACACCTCTGCAGATGATTCATTTTTTTGAAGAACTACAATTATTTGAAAAAAAATATCACTGATCATTTATTTTCATTCATTTAGATCCAATAACCATATTTTGATTATGTTTTCATTTGGTTAATATTTAAAGAGCTCTTCTAAGATCCTAGAATTCATTTTTCAAAACATTAGCATCCGAATGATTTTATAATTTCATAACCATAACATCCTTTTATTTTGATAGATGAACCTTTTTCATTTTGAAGATGATCTTTTTTCATTAAGAACAACATTATTTTTCTTATCAATATATTTATATAAAAATAATATTTATTAAAACCATTTTTGAGTTGATGATGATCATATTTTAGGTCATCAGAAATTAGGGTACATGGAAAAGAAGAAGAGAAAGAAGAATACTTAGAACAATAGTGGTACATTATAGAACATACCTCATTGCCTTTCCTAATATTTGACATGATACATTTAGGATATGAGTTTATTCAGGAGGATTAATCACTCTAATTCAAATCATGCATTGTTTTATTACTTTTCGATTTATGTATTAACTTATTTCTTTAGATCATAAATCCATATCTAATATAAACATTTTTTAATTTTTTTAAAAAATTCACCTCTTATTTTTCAATTTGATCATTATTTTTTTCACGCTGAGATGATTTCTTCTTCATTACTTGTTTGTTCCGGAATTTTAAAACTATTTAAATTTACCTTTAATTATCAATTCCACTTTTGGAAGAATCAGAATCTTTGATATCTTTAAAATATATGCTCTTAGAACCATTGACATCCATTCCAACATTAATTAATTAGTGTTTCATGGTGATCTCATACATCATAATAGATTAAAAGAGTTCTTCAACCACCATATTCATTATGTCATTGGATTCATGGATCACTATCACTTTGGGATCCCGTGAATAGGGTAAAACTAGGACGATATTTTTCATTATCATATCCAAGAAAATTCATCACTAAAGGATTATTTTCCATTTTAAATTTCAGTAAATCTCTTAAATATACTAATAATATTTTAGTTGTGATGCATACTAAAAATTTAAAAATCATGGGAAAACTTATCAAATATTGCATCTCATACACTACCACATGTCATTTAATACACATGAAAATTTATCATATTATAAATTTATGTTCTCAAACAATACATACTATTAGGAAATAGTAAAGTGAAAGTACATGGTCAAACCCATAGCGATCACTATTAAGTAAGAAAATATTTGAAAAAACCCTCCCTTTGAAATGATTCCCCATGTTCACTCGTAAATCGTTTATTTTTCTAGATCATGGTAGTTTTGATATAATTTTGAAAACTAAGAAGTGACCATGGTCAATTTCATGGATTTTGGTAGAAGAAAATCCAAAATCTATCTTTTAATAGTCAAATGTCTTAAGAAGTAAATCAATGTAAGGGTTACAATTTGGTTTGGATTAAAAAATTGTATCTACCAATGATGCAACTTTTTGTTATTCTATGTATATCTAACCAACTATAATCATTATGCTTATCTTCAAAGAAAAATCATCATAGGATAATGGTCATTGCCATATTAACTCCAATTAGATTAGGTTCATTCAATTTCACCTTCCATGGTCAATTTTGTGTAAGATAATGTAATGAATAGTTTTTTAAACGTAATTAATTGATGTTGAATTTCCATGGTCAAATTTGTGGATTTATTAGGCTTAGAAACACACATTCTCTTGACCCCGAACACTATTTGTATTATCTACACATGATAGTATTGATCATGAGAAAATAAATATAAAACATAATTATCATCATCATGAAAGTATTTAGAAATAGGAAATCCGCAATTAAAACCATCAAGAATCAAGATTAAAACATCAAACTCTATGTAAATACAATCAAAAAAGTTACTTGTTATGAATAAAAAATGAATGAACATGAATATTTTATTAAGAACAATGATTTTTATTGAAAATGAGTGTTGGAATTGAAGCATAATCACGTTAGAATAAGAACGAATGTAGAACAGTAAACAACTCAAAAGGGTTAAAAAAATTAAATGATTTAAATAAAACTAAGTTTGGTTGTAAAAAAATGAAAAATTCAGGATTAAAATAAGAGAAAATGTAGGTAATCGATCTTCTAAGCATAGAGGTTCACTCAAAAATATATATATCTAAATAGTACATGATCTGTAAAGCCAACATATCATATACTATCTTTAATTGTCTTCATCTCATCATCTGCATGTCATGTAATCTGCTACACATAGTGAATTTGAGTTCTATAATTTTCTTTTGAAAATTGGCATGTGTCTTTTATTGCATTGGATCATGAACATTAATCATCGTGCAAACTCGGCACGTTGTCTATCTGTTTCAAATTCTGTGGGATTCAATTTTTTTTTTTCATAACTTTTAATGTATATACGCATTAGGTATTATCCTCATGAAATGTATTGTCTTCATGGGTTAGTCTATGACCATATACGAATTATTTTAATGAAGAATACAATTCATTTATATTATACATAATGTGAAAAGCCTATTTTTCACTTTTCATCATTTCTTCTTTTGAGTCCAAATTTCCTAACTCCTATGAATACAAACCAAAACCTAGTGAATTATAAAATAAAATAAAGATACAGAATATAAAAATGTATCCAGTATTTAAATATAAATTTATCTTATAAAATTCTCCCACACATGAACAATTTCATGCCCTCAAGAAAAATGAATCTCCAAAGGGATTATAAAGGAGAAAAATAACAAAAAATAAAAATTAATTACAATGAGGATAATAAAACTATTTTTTTTTTGAAAACGCTGGTCCTCTATAATCAATCATGTTAAGAAAAGAAATCATGCCTCATCCTTCAATTTTTAATCCCAATATTTTCTTCCTATAATTTCAATTTCGTAACTACAATTTAATTACTACACAAATTTCACAATTTAACTCCAAATAAACACTCTCTTATCACTCAAGGGAAAATGTAACCAAATTTATGATCTTACACTAAATACAATTTCCTACCATAATATTTTATTGGTTATGAAATCTCTGTATCATAATAAAAATTACAAAATCAATCCTAAGGTACTCAAAAATAGGGTTGAAATGTTTCTGAAGCTAAAGGCAGGTGGGTGTAAAATAAAAATCAAGATCAATAGGTGGGTAGACTCTGAATTATAATAAACAAAACTCATAAATAGTTTAATTACGTAACTAATCATGGAGAAAAATGATTCCTTTCTTATAACGACCCACACTTTACATACATTGTTAATACTTCAAAATTGAAGCACTCTTATTACAACATATGACAAAACCACAAAGGACCGTATAGGTATAGTGTCTTTAGAAACTGGGAAACATAAACAACTTGTTAATAAATCTTCTACAGTGTCTCCCATTTATTTCATCATATCTAGGGTCCCTTTTAGCATATTCTACTTAATATCCATCTTCCTGACCTGGGGAAAAGAAAGCATAAAAGGGTGAGCTCAAATTCTCAGCAAGGGCAAATAAAGGAAATAAAAATCATATCATATCTTTATGAAAATCAAAACCTGCAAAAGAGATCATAATATCTTAACATGAAATAAATCATAGAAGTGAAAATGAGATCCCCATAATCATAACATAAAACTTGAATCTTTGTGGCATGCACACATAATCATGGAAAATCATTTCTTGTTAGTCATGACTCATTGCCAAGACTATCTTAGTGGACAAAGTCCCTTTCTGAACCGAGTTCACTCCTCGTTTCAGTCCTGTATCACTGAACCGAAATAACCTTCCGTTCCAGCCATGTCTATCTCATGAGATATAAAGTCATTACCCAATGCATTGGAGGGAGATATAGGTCCCACCCATCTTATAATGAATCCTTTCTTATGTGTGCCACATAATCATAAAACATACATCATCGCATAACACATATAACAAAAATGGGATTCTTGAAACATCATGACATCATAAATCAATTCATATATGATAAAGGAATTCATAAACATAATTCCATCACAACATAGTCAAACCAATGTAAAAATATGGATAGAAACAGAACCCTTTATTATCTTAGATGGAAAATAATTTTGATAAAACACTTGAATTGAATTCTTGAGGAAAATATCCTTTCTTCTTCAAAAACATTTTTCCTTTCATAACATGTCATACAACTTTAAAATAAAAGAATTTGATTAAAAATAAACTTGAAAACTTGTAAAGGAAGCTTCTTTGAAGTAATGTTTTAAAAATCCATTCATGCCGTATAAGTTAAAAAAAAACATTCTTCGTACTTTTGTCGGAAAAGTCAAAAAGTACCTCGTACGGAAAAACGACAAAAGATTCCTTTCATATTCTTTACTAAAAACTCACCTAAGGGTAAAATTGGATTTAAACTATTTCAAGTGGATGGAAACAATATTACATATTGAGGGAACATGGATGTGGATGATAAAATACACCCCAGTAAATACTTACGAATAAACAATCTCAGATAAAAATGAGATTGTGATATTTCCCTTACCTTAGGTCCGATTTGCTTTGTTCGTGTCCGAAGCTCCTGTATAATGGTTTAAATAATGTTATTGACTTATTCCAGAATCATACATATTGATATGAGATCATATATGGTCATATTATTAGCTTCTTGTTAGTAATATTTCATTGTTACTTGTTACTCGGGTCTTTATAACTTTTTGTTCTTATGCGTGTTTTGTCGAATAAATTCTTATTCTTATCTTTAGGTTATAGATAATTCATTTCCAGAATGGTATTAGTGTATTATATACCATATTCATTCATTCAATTCATTTATACAATCATTATGAAATGAAGATCATGTAGAACGAGTCGCATCACATCGTGGAGACTGTATTCCGTACGTACGCACGAGTGATGATATCGTTCCTATGATCGTGGAATTGTATTGGAGTATATATATATATTATCTCAGTATCAATATTACATAATAATAATCATATATAGTTACTCATTACACCATTATACCCATCCTTGTAAGGTGATGGTGGAAAATAGATTACACCACGGCGTGGAGACGGTATTCCGTACGTACGCACGCGCGGTGATTTCATTTTTTCGTAGGATGGATAGAAGGTGAATTAGGGATGTTTCATACTTATAATAACATATCAGTATGTAAGTAATACTGATGTTATTACTTTATCATGAAACAACTAAATAAGAAGAAGTTGAAGATGAAAGAAATTGAAAAGATCGGTAATGGATATTACCTCTTCTTTGGAACGCCTCTTTGAATCCTCCACTTAGGGAACTAAGAGTGGTCTTTGGAGAAGACCAGGACCTCTAGGACTATTCTAGGGAAGTGGAGAGGGGAAAATGGCAGGGGTTGGCCGAGCTTGAGAGCTCAATTTGGTGTGAGGAGGAGGGGGAGGAGGTGCCCTTTTATAAGGGAGGAGGGGGGCACCTTAGGAATATCTCAAAATATTATTTTATATTAAAGTCAAAATCGGTTTATAATGGTTCCAAAGGGTCTTATTTCGAAGCTAAGGTGGGGAGGGGTCGAAATCCTATCAACCAATAGAATTTAGACAAGTTTAGGATATTATTTTAACCTTATCATTTAGATTTAACTCTAAGTTAAATAATTTAACTTTTATCATGTCTTTTTGTTTTCTTTCACTATATGGTTAATACACTTACAATAACATGCCAAACGAACCCAAAATTGTTTATTATTAATATATATATCCTTATCTAAATCATTTGGCCGAACCTTAGATTTTTAGGAATACAATAACAATTAATAATATAATATTTGATTTAAAAACTATTTTGTGTCAATTTTGACACTATTTGATATATGATTTTTGGGAAAGTCATAACAGAATTAAATGTTCGAACCAAGTTGATTAAATCAACATTAATATATCATAGTAACCAAGAAAATTAGTGTAATTCATAAAAAGTCTCAAATTACATTTATTTTGGTGTTTATAACATCAATTATGTCAATATTTTGTTAACAAGATAATTACTGCATCATCTTTGTGTCATAAATAAATTAAATTATTTGATGTCTAAAAATTACAAATAAAATACCATCATGTAGGAAATCTTTTTAGCTTTCTAATGAATATTTACAATCGAATTTATCTTATGTATAACCCCATATTAAAAATGTTTTAGTAAATATACTTTGATTTTAACTCTTTTAACCCTTCTTTAAATAAATTAATAATAAATGTCCTAATCTAATCCAAGTGGGCCTAAATGGTCATATTTTATTCCTAAGTTTGTTTTTGGTCGAATTACACTTGTCCAATAGAATTAGGACATGTGTTAGGGTAATATTAATATCATATTTACCCTTAGTTACCCTATTTACTATTAACCGCGGTAAAAAAAGTAAAAAGTTACTATTCACCAAAAAATTATTTTCATCTCATTGAACCACATTTTAGTCCTTGATATTAACCGTGTCTCTCGGATTTTTGAAATTCCATTTACAGAAGCGGTAAAATTAAGTTTTATGCAAAATTCAGTTTTTAACCTACCACTTAGTGGTTTCACTATTCATCAAAAATTGAAAGTTTTCAGAAAAATACCAAAATTTCACCCTAGGCTAATTTTGATATTCTGAGTCCAAAAATGAAGTCCATTTTGAAAAATAAAATTTATAAAATTTCAAAAAGTGGTTATTACTATTCATAACGGCTAGTTTTAATAGCATATTGTTGTTTAGTGAAACTCGGTATTGCGTACGACGCAAGCTATCGAGGAAGGTCGCGATTGCGTGTAAAGCAAGCCAAGAAAGTGTTGTGTAGAAAAAGATTCCTTTGATGATTTATATAACATAAAAGTATCGGGTGTTACATTCTACCCCCCTTAAAAAGAATTTCGCCCTCGAAATTCGTCACTTTGCAACAAACAAATGAGGATACTTCTCCCTCATCATATCCTCAAGCTCCCATGTAGCTTCTTCAAGTTGGTGGTTTCTCCATAAAACTTTCACCAAGCGAGTGGTCTTGTTTCGTAGGACTTTTTCGCTACGATCCAGAATCTCTATCGGCTGTTCTTCATAAGAAAGATCTTGCTCCAGTGGTACAACTTCTGAGCTGAGTACATGTGAAGGATCTGGTATGTACTTTCTCAGGAGAGATACATGGAACACATTGTGAACTTGAGAGAGATTCGGTGGAAGCGCCAATCGGTAAGCTACCTTCCCAACACGATCCAGTATTTCAAAAGGACCGATATATCTAGGGCTCAACTTCCCCTTCTTTCCAAATCTCATAACCCTCTTCCAGGGAGATATTCGTAAGAACACTTTATCACCCACTTCAAACTCTAGGTCTTTTCTTCGGTTGTCGGCATAACTTTTCTGTCGACTCTGAGCTGCTCTTATGTGTTGTTGAATAGATCTGACTTTTTCTGCCATTTCATCAACGAGATCAGGTCCTAATAGCTTTCTTTCCCCAACTTCATCCCAGCAAGTTGGAGTCCTGCATTTCTTTCCATAGAGAGCTTCATAAGGAGCCATCTGAATACTGGAGTGAAAGCTATTATTATAAGAAAATTCCACCAAAGGTAGGTGTTGATCCCAACCTCCTTTGAAATCCATAGAGCAAGCTCTCAACATATCTTCTAGGGTTTGAATTGTTCTCTCAGACTGACCGTCTGTCTGGGGATGATAAGCAGTGCTGAAAATCAACTCTGTATCCAGAGTATGCTGAAGACTTCGCCAGAACTTCGAGGTAAATCTCGGATCTCGATCAGATATAATAGAAAGTGGTACTCCATGCAATCTTACCACTTCCTTTACATATATCCTAGCAAGCTGATCTAGAGAGAAATCCTCTCTAATAGCAATGAAGTGTGCGGACTTTGTAAGACGATCAACTATGACCCAGATAGCATTATTGCCTTTGGATGTTTTAGGAAGTCCTGTGACAAAGTCCATAGTGATGTTTTCCCATTTCCATTCGGGTATGGGTAATGGTTGTAACATCCCCTTAGACTTCTGTCTCTCAGCTTTAACTTGTTGACAAACCAAGCATCGAGAGACATATTCAGCAACATCTCTTTTCATGCCATCCCACCAGAAGTACTCTTTCAGGTCCCTATACATCTTCGTGCTTCCAGGATGAATAGAGAATGAAGAACTATGAGCCTCATCCAGCAGCTCTTTCTTTAATTCGGGGATGGGAGGAACACAAACCCGATTCCTGAACATTATTATCCCATCACAATCAAGGTTGAATTCAGGAACATTTCTCACCTTCTTTTGTAACTCGACATCATCTTTCTGTGCCTCTTTAATCTTCACATGTATAGATGGTTGAACATTCATTTGAGAAAGATAAGATTTTTCCCCTTCCATTATAATTCCAAGATCCATCCTTTGTAAATCCATAAATATTGGATCTTTTGTGATCCTCATCATGGATAATCTAGCATGGTCTTGTCGACTTAATGCATCTGCCACCTTGTTTGCTTTCCCAGGGTGGTAATGGATTGAGCAGTCATAATCCTTAATCAGCTCCAACCATCTTCTTTGGCGCATATTCAACTCCTTTTGTGTGAAAATATACTTTAAACATTTATGATCAATATAAATATCACACCTTTCACCATAAAGGTAATGCCTCCAAATCTTTAATGCAAAGATTACCGCAGCCAACTCCAAATCATGTGTTGGGTAATTTTGCTCATGGATTTTCAACTGTCGTGAGGCATAAGCTATCACCATATCATTTTGCATAAGAACACACCCCAATCCCTTCTTGGATGCATCACTGTAGATCACAAACCTTTCTCCACTACAAGGCTGTGTGAGCACAGGTGCACTGGATAACCTTCTTTTCAACTCCTTGAAATTCTCTTCACATTCCTCTGTCCAGACAAACTTAACTCCTTTCCGAGTCAACTTGGTGATTGGATTAGATAACCGTGAAAAATCTTTTACAAAACGTCGATAGTATCCAGCCAAACCAAGAAAACTTCGGATCTCAGTTACTGTTGTTGGTCTTGACCATCTTTTGATAACCTCTGTTTTTGCTGGATCCACAGATATCCCCTCTTTTGAGATTATATGACCCAAAAATGCAACTTTTTGAAGCCAAAATTCACACTTGGTAAATTTGGCATTAAGCTTCTCTTTTATCAGGGTCTTTAATATAATTCTCAAGTGATCTTCATGCTCTTCCTTGCTCTTTGAATAGACAAGAATATCGTCTATAAAGACTACCACAAATTGATCAAGATAGTCTCTAAAGACTCTATTCATTAGATCCATGAAGATAGCAGGGGCATTAGTAAGACCAAATGGCATCACTATAAATTCATAGTGTCCATACCTTGTACGGAAAGCCGTCTTTGGTATATCCTCCCTTTTGACCCTTAATTGATGATACCCTGAACGAAGATCAATCTTGGAAAAGTATTGAGCTCCGCGTAGTTGGTCAAATAAGTCATCAATGCGTGGGAGAGGATATTTGTTCTTGATAGTGATCTTGTTAAGTTCTCGATAATCAATGCAGAGTCTCATTGATCCATCTTTCTTCTTAACAAATAGAACAGGTGCTCCCCAAGGTGACGCACTAGGGCGTATGAATCCCTTATCAAGATTCTCATGGAGTTGCTTCTTCAATTCCTGCAACTCAATTGGGGCCATTCTATAAGGTGTCTTTGAAATAGGCAAAGCACCCGGTACGAGTTCTATTGAAAACTCAACTTCACGATTTGGTGGAAGACCCGGCAATTCCTCCGGAAAGACATCATCAAACTCCCGTACAATGGGCATATTCTTAATCGTGAGTTTCTCACCAACCATTTGAGATAAATAACCTTCATTTAGTGGAATCAATACCCATAAGATGGAAGAAATTTCCACTGGAAGGTTATGTTCATCCTTGCATTGATAGACGATCGTAGGTTGATCTGGAATATGAAATGTGACTTCCCTTCTTTGGCAATTGATATGAGCTCCATGTAGAGAAAGCCAATCCATGCCAAGAATCACATCAAATTCCACTAAAGGAAGGATCACAAGATTTGCAGGAAGCACTTTCCCACAAACTTCGATCGGAGAAGAATTATAAACTTCTGATGCGATTGATGTGCCATTAGGTGTTGTCACAGCTAACTCAACATCTAATTGTTGAGGTAATACGGTGATACCCTTAGAAAATTTTTCAGAAATAAAAGAGTGGGTGGATCCAGAATCAAATAAAACATTTGCTACTTTAGAGTGGATGGTAAGTGTACCTTTCACCACATCGTTATCATACTCCACATTGCTGATAGAAATTGCATGTGACTTTCCTTTTTCTTTAGCCTTAAGAGTTTGTTGACGTCGACCATCATCATCAACCCTTGGATTTGGGCATTGATTGGCATAATGCCCCATCTCCTTGCACTTGAAACATTGAAGTGTAGCAGGTTCATTCTGTGTATCCCTTCCTTTGTTTGCATCATTAGACATCTTCTTCCCATTATCACGGCATTCAAATGCCCGATGACCTTCCTTTCCACATTTAAAACATTTACTTGTCCCTTTAAGACAACTCCCTCCATGTTTCTTTCCACACTTTGAGCATAAGGGAAAGTTCATCTTCTTTTCCGTGTGCTCTTTAGATTTTTCTTTGAATTCCATCTTCCTCTTCTTATCAAACCCATGTGACTGATGGGTTACTCCAATCTCCATCTCGACTTTGAGAGCACATCGAACGATTTCTTCGTAGCTATTGAAGTCCCTTATGGCTAACGCCCTTCGAAGACTTGGTTTTAGGCCACTAAAGAATCGATCGATCTTACTCTCAGGTTGGATAATAATACCAGAAGCGTACCTTGCAAGTCTTGTAAAATTTGCTTCATAGGTACTAACAGATTCATCATCCCTTTGCTTCAGTTCAAGGAACTCTTTCTCCATCTTTGTTCGGAGAATACGAGGGAAGTACTTATTGAAAAATAAGTTCTTGAACTCGTCCCATTCCATAGACTCAATTTCATCCCTTTGCCTCGTATTCTTAACAAGATTCCACCATTGATCCGCATCTCCTTCCAAACGATACACTGCTAGGATGACTTTATCATGCTCAGAACATTGAAGAACTGAAAATATCTTTTCAGTAGTACTAATCCAATGTTCAGCAACTAATGGATCAGTAGACCCGCTGAAAGATGGTGGACGCTGCCTCATGAAGGATTCAACAGAATGTTGCTCCCTCCTTTGTTCTTTTGGAAATCCTGCATGATTCATAGCTTGAGAAAGTTGTGTGAGCATGGCTACAAGATTTTGCATTCCAGCTACCATATCGTTTGGTTGCTCAGGGGGACAATCATTGCATTGCCCATCGCATTCCGCATTAACACGGTTCCTTCGGGTTCCAGCCATTGACTAAAACCAAGAAGAATAGTGTGAGCAACACTAATTATAATAGGAAACCACATAATTCAAGAATAAAATTTTCATGCTTATGGTCTTATCCTAGGTTATTCATGGCCATTTCTAAGATTGTGTTCTATGCTTAGACTTATCCTTAGGGTCCTTACTAAGGCTTTCACATCCTAGTTTCCAAAGGTTGACTATACCTTTCCTATGATACCAACTGTAGCGGTCTGGAATGACTTCTAGTGGACTATAATTGATACCTATCAGGGCACTCCATGGGCGGCTACACCCCCTGGGCGGGACACACCACCATCCCCAGTGGCAGCCATTTCCTCATGAAGCCCTTGGGCGGAGAGCCATGCTTCGTCCAACGCTCACATGTGAGAGTTCCCAAGGATTGGATACATTCCTACGTCCTTTGCCTCTGATACCAACTATAACGGTCCACACTTTACATACATTGTTAATACTTCAAAATTGAAGCACTCTTATTACAACATATGACAAAACCACAAAGGACCGTATAGGTATAGTGTCTTTAGAAACTGGGAAACATAAACAACTGGTTCATAAATCTTCTACAGTGTCTCCCATTTATTTCATCATATCTAGGGTCCCTTTTAGCATATTCTACTTAATATCCATCTTCCTGACCTGGGGAAAAGAAAGCATAAAAGGGTGAGCTCAAATGCTCAGCAAGGGCAAATAAAGGAAATAAAAATCATATCATATCTTTATGAAAATCAAAACCTGCAAAAGAGATCATAATATCTTAACATGAAATAAATCATAGAAGTGAAAATGAGATCCCCATAATCATAACATAAAACTTGAATCTTTGTGGCATGCACACATAATCATGGAAAATCATTTCTTGTTAGTCATGACTCATTGCCAAGACTATCTTAGTGGACAAAGTCCCTTTCTGAACCGAGTTCACTCCTCGTTTCAGTCCTGTATCACTGAACCGAAATAACCTTCCGTTCCAGCCATGTCTATCTCATGAGATATAAAATCATTACCCAATGCATTGGAGGGAGATATAGGTCCCACCCATCTTATAATGAATCCTTTCTTATGTGTGCCACATAATCATAAAACATACATCATCGCATAACACATATAACAAAAATGGGATTCTTGAAACATCATGACATCATAAATCAATTCATATATGATAAAGGAATTCATAAACATAATTCCATCACAACATAGTCAAACCAATGTAAAAATATGGATAGAAACAGAACCCTTTATTATCTTAGATGGAAAATAATTTTGATAAAACACTTGAATTGAATTCTTGAGGAAAATATCCTTTCTTCTTCAAAAACATTTTTCCTTTCATAACATGTCATACAACTTTAAAATAAAAGAAGTTGATTAAAAATAAACTTGAAAACTTGTAAAGGAAGCTTCTTTGAAGTAATGTTTTAAAAATCCATTCATGCCGTATAAGTTAAAAAAAACATTCTTCGTACTTTTGTCGGAAAAGTCAAAAAGTACCTCGTACGGAAAAACGACAAAAGATTCCTTTCATATTCTTTACTAAAAACTCACCTAAGGGTAAAATTGGATTTAAACTATTTCAAGTGGATGGAAACAATATTACATATTGAGGGAACATGGATGTGGATGATAAAATACACCCCAGTAAATACTTACGAATAAACAATCTCAGATAAAAATGAGATTGTGATATTTCCCTTACCTTAGGTCCGATTTGCTTTGTTCGTGTCCGAAGCTCCTGTATAATGGTTTAAATAATGTTATTGACTTATTCCAGAATCATACATATTGATATGAGATCATATATGGTCATATTATTAGCTTCTTGTTAGTAATATTTCATTGTTACTTGTTACTCGGGTCTTTATAACTTTTTGTTCTTATGCGTGTTTTGTCGAATAAATTCTTATTCTTATCTTTAGGTTATAGATAATTCATTTCCAGAATGGTATTAGTGTATTATATACCATATTCATTCATTCAATTCATTTATACAATCATTATGAAATGAAGATCATGTAGAACGAGTCGCATCACATCGTGGAGACGGTATTCCGTACGTACGCACGAGTGATGATATCGTTCCTATGATCGTGGAATTGTATTGGAGTATATATTTATATTATTTCAGTATCAATATTACTTAATAATAATCATATATAGTTACTCATTACACCATTATACCCATCCTTGTAAGGTGATGGTGGAAAATAGATTACACCATGGCGTGGAGACGGTATTCCGTACGTACGCACGCGCGGTGATTTCATTTTTCCGTAGGATGGATAGAAGGTGAATTAGGGATGTTTCATACTTATAATAACATATCAGTATGTAAGTAATACTGATGTTATTACTTTATCATGAAAAAACTAAATAAGAAGAAGTTGAAGACGAAAGAAATTGAAAAGATCGGTAATGGATATTACCTCTTCTTTGGAACGCCTCTTTGAATCCTCCACTTAGGGAACTAAGAGTGGTCTTTGGAGAAGACCAGGACCCCTAGGACTATTCTAGGGAAGTGGAGAGGAGAAAATGGCAGGGGTTGGCCGAGCTTGAGTGCTCAATTTGGTGTGAGGAGGAGGGGGAGGAGGTGCCCTTTTATAAGGGAGGAGGGGGGCACCTTAGGAATATCTCAAAATATTATTTTATATTAAAGTCAAAATCGGTTTATAATGGTTCCAAAGGGTCTTATTTAGAAGATAAGGTGGGGAGGGGTCGAAATCCTATCAACCAATAGAATTTAGACAAGTTTAGGATATTATTTTAACCTTATCATTTAGATTTAACTCTAAGTTAAATAATTTAACTTTTATCATGTCTTTTTGTTTTCTTTCACTATATGGTTAATACACTTACAATAACATGCCAAACGAACCCAAAATTGTTTATTATTAATATATATATCCTTATCTAAATCATTTGGCCGAACCTTAGATTTTTAGGAATACAATAACAATTAATAATATAATATTTGATTTAAAAACTATTTTGTGTCAATTTTGACACTATTTGATATATGATTTTTGGGAAAGTCATAACAGAATTAAATGTTCAAACCAAGTTGATTCAATCAACATTAATATATCATAGTAACCTAGAAAATTAGTGTAATTCATAAAAAGTCTCAAATTACATTTATTTTGGTGTTTATAACATCAATTATGTCAATATTTCGTTAACAAGATAATTACTGCATCATCTTTGTGTCATAAATAAATTAAATTATTTGATGTCTAAAAATTACAAATAAAATACCATCATGTAGGAAATCTTTTTAGATTTCTAATGAATATTTACAATCGAATTTATCTTATGTATAACCCCATATTAAAAATGTTTTAGTAAATATACTTTGATTTTAACTCTTTTAACCCTTCTTTAAATAAATTAATAATAAATGTCCTAATCTAATCCAAGTGGGCCTAAATGGTCATATTTTATTCCTAAGTTTGTTTTTGGTCGAATTACACTTGTCCAATAGAATTAGGACATGTGTTAGGGTAATATTAATATCATATTTACCCTTAGTTACCCTATTTACTATTAACCGCGGTAAAAAAAGTAAAAAGTTACTATTCACCAAAAAATTATTTTCATCTCATTGAACCACATTTTAGTCCTTGATATTAACCGTGTCTCTCTGATTTTTGAAATTCCATTCACAGAAGCGGTAAAATTAAGTTTTATGCAAAATTCAGTTTTTAACCTACCACTTAGTGGTTTCACTATTCATCAAAAATTGAAAGTTTTCAGAAAAATACCAAAATTTCACCCTAGGCTAATTTTGATATTCTGAGTCCAAAAATGAAGTCCATTTTGAAAAATAAAATTTATAAAATTTCAAAAAGTGGTTATTACTATTCATAACGGCTAGTTTTAATAGCATATTGTTGTTTAGTGAAACTCGGTATTGCGTACGACGCAAGCTATCGAGGAAGGTCGCGATTGCATGTAAAGCAAGCCAAGAAAGTGTTGTGTAGAAAAAGATTCCTTTGATGATTTATATAACATAAAAGTCTCGGGTGTTACATTTCTCAAATATCTAAAGGTGGGTCCATGAGAATTTCAAGAATGTACCTTTTTTTCTTTTTTTCCTTTTAATTTTTTTGAAACTAATTTCTAGGATATGTCATAGATACATCCCATAACCACGTGTGATCCATAATTGGATTCAATAGTCTAGTAATGGTTATTTTTCACCTTCTGAGTACACATCTTAATATCTTTTCTTTTTCATTCTATATATCTTTTTTTCAAAGGAAGAGGGTAATTGAAGAAAATTCCAAAAAAATAATGGACCACATCATATCAGTCCAATAAAAGTTCCATTATATATATCCTAAATTATAACATCCTTTTTCCATCAGTAGTTGAAATTCCCCCACGTAGTATAAATAGTTAATCATGAATCGTACCAAGATCAAGGTAAAAAGGGATAATAGGATTCAAATTTCTACATCCTACCTAGGTTATTCATAGCTAGTATAGGATAAAGAATAAAATACGTATCTGTGGTTCTAAAAAAACTCTCACTAATATTTCCTCAAAATTTTTAAAAATTTATTTGTTCAATCATATCTTCAATAACATCTCAATTCTTACTCTGATAGGTTTATATGTCCAATGTATATCTCAATATATATGCTCAGGAAATAATATGACAGTTAAAATAAATAATCCACTCATGAATGTGAATATGAAAAAATAAATGGAAATCACCTAGAGTATAGAATCATGTAATTATTAAACCGAAATCAATTAAAACAATCTATTATTTGAATTAAAGTACTCAACACAGTAATCATGATAAAAACTAAGCAGGAATTAAAATTGGTTAATCCTATCTCCAACCTAAATTTTTATGTTTTTTTATGTTTAAAACATGATTTTTTGAAAAATGTCTCTTAGTTTAGTGAAATAGTAAATAATTCATGTCTATCTACAACAAATCTCAAGAAATAATCCCCCCACACTTTAAATGAGATATTTTCCACAGAGTTGTGTGAGTCATTGTGGGATGGATAACATGTTATTCATAGACAAAAATTAAATGACTATCTGAAATTGAAATTATGGAATCAAGAACTCCCTATAATGAATGTTTTTTTATGGGGACACATGTTGGATATTGAATTGAATTTGGGATGCCTCTAAATTTTACTAGAAACAAAATACTTATAGTCGAAGAAACATTTTTCCAAAGGGTTAAAACAATATGGATGTAGAAAAATTGGGGATGCATATAGTTTCAAGTAATGAAAATAACCATAGATAAATATATTTATGGAGTGGATTATATTTTGAGATGACCTATGATCGAAAATGATAATAAAGTTAAGGAATAATCCCTAAGCTCACAATTGAATGGAAAGAAACAAAAATATGGATTGAATCCCATAAACAACAATTATGTCATCATCTTATAGATATATGGAAAAGGGATTTAGTCAATTTCATAAATCCTCTCAATATATTGCATCCTCATGTATGAAATTGTAGTAGTATCATCAAGATGGTGGAGACACTGGGAGGGATTAACTACCACCTGAGTATATCGAGCATGAATATCACGTGGTAGGAAAATCATATGGGAACATCGTCTAGGAGACCCCTTCTGACTACAGAACACAACTAAGATGTCATTAATCCATCACTTGACATCATCCAAATATTGGGACCTATAGTTTAGGATGGGTAAATTGTGGTGGAATATACATCAATAACCAAAGAGAAGATATAGAGCTAAAAATCGCTAAAGTAATACAGCAGTGAAATGATAATTTTTCAGCAAGTATTGAAGCCAAAAACCACATCCCATCCCTATATATAAGAAATAATACACCATGTAAAATACAATAAAAGTATTAAAAAAATAGACCCCAAAATTGAGTAAAATGAGGATGAGACTATAATATATATAAATAATAAAATCTATGTTGTTGAGAACTACATCAGACCACCCCTCTCAAATAGTGTATACCTACAACTCTCCCACAATATTAATCTCGATGATTGTGTGATGAATTTAGTGATCGTACTCTATGGTGTGTTTTTTTGTGCTGGTTTCTAGCTCTATCAAGGATGGAGGATGTGAGGTTCTAATCCATATTGAGGCTAAGTGTTTGGAAGCTGGATCGTTAGAGGGAACCTCATGAGTATATCGAGCATGAATCTCACGCGGTAGGAAAACCATATGGGATCATCGTATAGGAGACACCTTCTTATTATATAACACAAGTGAGAGATCTTCTACCTAACACTCAACATCATCCAGATGTTGGTACATCCAATTTTGGAGGGGTAGATGGTGGTGGGATACACATCAATAACCAAAGAGAAGTTAAAGAGATAGAAATGGAAAAAGTAATACAGTAGTGAATTGAATCTTTTCCTGCATGTAGTAAAGCCAAAAACTATAACCCATCTGTATATATAAGAAAAAATACACCAGGTTAAATACTATTAAAGTAATACAAAAAAAGAGTCACAAAATAGAGTAAAAATGGGGAGAGGACTGTAACATAAATAAATAATAAAATCAATGTTGTTTAGATCTACATCAGACCTCACCTCCCAAAAAGTGGATACCTACAACTTTCCATACCTATTAATCTCGATGATTGTGGGATGCATTTGGTTGATCGTCCTCTATGGTGGGTGTTGTTGTGCTTGTTACTGGATCTATCAAGGATGGAGGATGTGAGGTTCTGATCCATACTGAGGCTGAGTTTTTGGAAGCTGGATTGATGGAGGGAACCTCATATGTAAATGGAATAGTAGGTCCCTTGACCTTCTTGGACTTCTCCGATAAGTACTCCGACTAAGTTGAAGCACTGATAATCTCTGGAATAATGTCCGTGGTTTTGGGATATGTTGTGGTTATAGAGAAACAATCAATAGAATCAAGTTTGTTTGAGTGGGAAGAGGAAGCGCAGGTTGGTGGAGGGGGAGGTGTAGTGAATTGAGATGGGTTGGTATATGGAACACATAGACAGTAATAGAGCTATCATTGAATCTAAAGAATGTACGAGAGAAATGTGAAGATTTCTACGGGATTGGATATGTGGGATACATATTCATCAAGGGGAGTAGTGGAAGTACTAAAAGTAGGGGAAGTGGAGTGGTGGAGGGTGAGACAATAGAGGTAACATGGGAGGAGGCTATGTTGGAGGTGGTGGAAGAAGTTGGTGTAGGTACATGGGATGGGTAGGTCAGGTTGGCTACATGATGAGATAGTTCCTCGTTAGTATCGTCAACATCACATGGAACCCACTAGTATATGATTCCACTCTTTTTTAGGTCCCCACAACCAACTATATTTCAAATATGAATCCTTCGAGGTGAAAGAATAGGTAGAGATTGAGATAGATGTTGAGGTGGATGAATCTATAGGTGGTGGTGGTAGTGGATCCTTCCACTGCTTAGATGGAAGAGGCATCACATCACACTAGGGCTCCCATTTGGAAATATAAATATAGAAGGTTTTAGTTCATTCTATTTTAAATGGAAGGAAATATGAATGGGTATGGGATGGAGTGATCAAAGAGGTGAGGTAGAAGGGAGATGATAATAGGATGGAGAAATGCTGATCAGTGACACATAATGGAAGGAGGGGAAGCAGTTATGAGTGGGAGGGTCATACATGGGTGAGGATAAGGGTTGAGGGGTGGTGAAAATGAACATTTTTTTCACATAATTTTTTTTCTCAAGAGTTAAAAATCATGTATGGGATACATGAAATGTATATATAGTTTTTTTAATTTTTTTAATCATCGATAATTAAAAGTTTTTTTCTGGTTACCCAGTGTGTATTTACCCTTCTATACCACTTTTTTAAATTGTTCCTCTTTACCAGATTTCAATATCTCTAAAAATTCTTAAAGACTAAACTAACCAATTCTACCGGTAAAACATACCATGGGTTACCTACCAATTAGTTCTTTCTTTATTGTATAGATCTTGATATTTTTTTATGAAAATTACTTCAACTATGTAGATACATCCTTTGTAGAGCAATTATTGAAAATATAGGTAATGAAACATTGGACGTCCTTCCTCATCAAAGGTGTTGTGAAATTGTTTTGGTGTGCACTGGATAACTTTTCAATAAGAGGTTGTTTCCTAATACTATTATAATTTTTTACGTGATCATATATCTTATCATTGAGAGCTTCATATTAAAAATCCAATTAATCAAAAAATTAATTAATGTCGATCATTAAATCGAACCCAACCTCCTATTTCCCAACTCTAAATGTCATTGTCCCTTGTTAAATATTAATTGATGCCTTACCAGTGGGATAAATGGTCTTCCTAAAGTAAGGGGAATATATTAATCATATTACATATCTATGATGAGGAAATATGTTGTTAAAATGGTTTTTTAAACATTTACTAAGCCACCCACCATCAATCGTTAAAGATTCATGACTAAGTTGTCAGTAAATTAGAGTGCCACACTTTTTGGTTTTAGTTTTTGAGCCATATATTCTTAAAGACAATCATAAGTATGAGATACATTCACCTATATCACAAAATGTTATCTCAAAATTTCATGTCCCTATAGTGAAAGGAATATAGAAACTTCCAAGATCTCACATATTTGGAGGCATCTTCCACTAGAAAACTGAAAACATTCTTCATTTAGAGAGATGACTCCAAACTTATCTGCCTTTATTTTACATGATATCAATCATTAAATATTATTTCATAAGAATGTATTTTATAAATTAAATATGGAAACATAATGTTGATGTTTTGTTTTTTTAAATAATTTAAGGGATTTTTATATTTTTTATTTTTTGTATCTTGTTTCATCCTTTCAGAAAAAGGCAGAGGTGGCTTGTATACTGGTGGTCATATATAAATGTCTTCCTTTTTAGGGTTCTCTTTTGTTGGATCATTTTCCATTGGTTCTACCTTTTTAGTTTTTCCCTTACTATCCTTAAAATATCCATCAAATTATTTTTTCTTATCTTTACATTGATATTAAAATTTCATCATCTTTAAACTTCTAAAAATTATAGATTTAGCCTCCTCCCTCATATGAGATTTGGTGTTACCTAGATAAGCACTCAATAGATGATCATATAAAGTCTTATAGATCATCACTAAATGATGATTATGGTTTTTTAGGGTAGATTTTTGGTTTTTTATTTCGGTCATTTAGGTTTTCATCCATTTTTATGCATTTTGAATGAAGCCAGTGAAATTTATTTCAAGAATATATTGGAGAGGTTGGGTTTTTTGTAGTAGTATTAGTGTATCTTATTGTAATTTTTGTTGCCGATCTCTATGAAAATGAGATTGGAAATTGTTTTTGTAGAGGAGATGAAACTCTTACTGGTAACTCAGGTGTTCCTTGATCCATTGGTTTCACTTGACCACTCCTCTACTAAAATAACATTCATTTTTTTGTTATGGATTCTGATCCGGTATTTTTTAGTAGTATTGTTTTGGTTGGTATTGTTGTGGATGTGGAAATTATTGGCCTTTTTTATTTTAATTGACATAAATATAATCATGTAATTGGGTTTCCTCTCCAACTTCCTTGTAGTCTAGGTATTGTTGTGGGCCTCCAAACATCTAAAAAGATTGTATTTTCCATCATAGGATAAGGAGGTGGTGGTGGAATAATAGGTAATTTAAATGACTCACGTTTCTTGGTTAGGGACTCAACTTGTACTTTTAGAAGGGTAGTTTCATCAACATGGGTAATTTCACACAAGGGTATTCCTATATCACTCTGACAAAAGATGGAACTGTCTGAAACTTCGTCTAGAAAGGCTCTTGTAACTTTAGGTGTGTTTAGAATGATCTCACCTTCATTGGTTGTGTCAAAAATAGTACATGCGACAGGTTGGAGTCCCTATTATAATGGTTTCAATTTAATTCAATCATATTGTCCATTATGTGGGAACTTGAGTGTAATATCCTTGATTCATTCCCATGATTCCAAGTATTATTACATTTCCACTTTATTGAAATTTATAATATCATTTTTTAGATTCCTGGTTTGGATGGGTGAGAAATACATTTTGAATAATTCCTTATCTTGATAATCCCAAGACATGACAGACTTTGGTGCTTGACTTTTTAGAAAATCCATTACTCTATCGTGCAAGGAGAATATGAAGACACAAAGTATTATCTCATCTGATTAAATGACTAGGTTGTGAATTCTATCAGAAACCATTATGAATTTTGAAATTTTATCATTGGGATCTTCGCTTTAAATGAAACTGAATTTTTCCTTATTCTAGATCATGTGAATGATACTAGGATTAAATTTTAATGTGTTCTCCTAAATTAGTGGGTTCACAATGTTGGGTGTAAGACCGATACTGTATGGAAATCCATAGTCTATTATGGTGCACTCCAATAGTGATGATCACTCACCATGGTCATCTGTTAGAGTATATTGGGGGTTCTGAACGTGTGTTGGTGCATGATCATTATGATCATCCATTTTCAATAAGTAGAGTGCATCAATTATTTTATATATCTTTGGATCCGAAATGATATGTTCTAGTGTGTCTAGGCTCATTGAGAGTTTCAAGGGTCCATGGCACGTGAACTAGTTTATAAAAAGTGTAATAGGAAACAAGTTCACTTAAATGATAAAAATGTAAAAGGAAAAGGGAAAAGGGAAATAATAAATGAGAAGGGGTGAGGTAATATTAGGTTTTATCTAAAGTCTATTTTCACAACGAAATAATAATACCAGGAAACAATACCAAAATTTTATTCACCCAAACACATCATTTGATATATGTGGGCTTTGATCAGATTAGAAATTTATGTTATTAAACAACACTTACTTCTAGGGAAAAGTTAAGAGGTAGTCCTGGGTCAAACCCACAGGGTTGAATTTTAAGAAATAAATCATTTAATAAAAACCCATTAAAATTATTCCTCAAATTCTATCTTCAAGACTACATTTTTATAGAACTAGACACTATGGATTTTATTTAAATAACATAGATGCGATTAGATTCAATTTAATCACTTTTAGAAGAATATAATCCTAAATATTTCTTCGAATAATATTAAGGATTAGGTTATGAAATGGTGCAAGGGTCACCAATTGGTTTTGGGAAATCAAATTGGATCTGCCTATGTGTAAATTATCCATTTATTTTGGTATATATATAACAGCCTAGATTCATTACACTTTCCTTTTATGAAAAAATCATCATAGGCTAATGTTTATAGCCTACTCAACGCCAATTACCTCAGTTATGTTCAATTTCACCTCCCACGAAACAGTATGTGATATATATGTGATAAACAGTTTCTTTTAACCTGATTACAGGTTATATGGATACCAAGGTTCAATTCATGGATTCATTTTGCTCAAAAACACCCCAAATCAGGGCCCATAATCCTAATAATATTTTCTACACATGACCGTAATGATCAAGAGAATATTAATATAAAACATACTTATAATCATCATGAAATGATTTGAAATTAGGAAATACATAATTAAAACAAGAAATAATCAAGATTAAATAATAAACATAATTATAAATTAAATCAAAAACTTTCTGAAAAAGATGAAAAATGAAGGAGAATCAAGCCTTGATGAATAATCGTTATCATCATTGAAAACAAGTTTTGAAATGTAAAATGATCCAAAATTGAAGAATAAAAGATGTAGAATAGTTAAAAACATAAAATGATTTGGAAAAAAAATTACAGTAATGAAATAAAAGTAACTTTGAATGAGATATAAATGAAAACTGAAGAATAAAATTAGAGAAATGATAGGTCTTTGATATCTTATATACAGAGGAACACTCAAAAATATATAGGCCTAAAAATTAAATTAAATATAAATACATCTCATCATGTATTAGATTTTAGTGGATTATTCCATCTAATGCATGTCATGTTATCAATATATACTTTCTCTATATGAGAATCATAATTTCCTCTTGAAAATTATGCAGTATCTTTGACTAGGATGGATCTCAAACTTTGGACATATTGCAGACTCTGCACCCCATGCATGCGATTCAATTTCATTTGGATTCGATATTGAAATCTTCATCATGTGTATTGTATGGAAATTTATTTTTAACTTCGCATCATGTAAATTCTCTATGGGTAGGTCTGTGGCTCTATAGGTATTCTATGAATGAAGACTATACACTACGTATGTTATACATGATTCATAAGGCATTTTTGCACTTTTCATCATTTCTTCCATTAATTTCAAAGTCCCTAATTCATATGAAATAAAAAACCCAGTTCATTATCAAAAAATACATTAATTAACCATAGAAAAATGTATCCAATATGTAAATATAAGTTCTTCTTATCAGTTTCATTTAATATTTTCCTCCCTATATGTATTCAGTTTAATAATTTCAATATTTTATAATTCGTTTTACAGTAGGAACCCCAATTAATATTATTATTTTCAAAAAAAATTTCCTATCATTCATTTATTTTCTATTAAATTCAATATTTTTAATATCAATAAGATTCCACTTATATTAAGTTTCTTTTGAGGTAATCTACTCATTCATTAAAATTTTTAAAATGGGATAATCTATTCTACTAAGAAAGTTTGATAGTTTATTTTTCTAATAAGAATAATTGGTTCCATCAAAAAACTAGATAAAATGAATAATATTTCATAAAAACATTGATCCTTGAATCTAATTATGGTTTTCAGAAACAAAAAAAATTATAACAAAAAATTTAAAAAGATGGTATTTTTATAAAAAACATCACTCCTTTGATAACTTGTTTTAGTAAAAGAAAATTGGAAAGAATGGGCCATTAATTTCAATTAAAAAATAAATTCATAAAATAAAATATTGAATTTAAAGTATAATGATTTTAAAAATATAATGCAATTATTATACTAAAACCTATTAAGAGATAAATGATAAATTTGATATAAATTAAATTAGAAATATCAAAGTATATTAGGAATAGAAATGATTATATATAATTTATGAAATTTATTTTACCAATATTATAATGATATAATACGAAAGGTAAATTTTAGTGAAAACATAATTTGATAAAAAGTTCAGAATTAAAACACATGTTTCCCCTATATCCCCCTCCTCAGAAAGTGAGATTTTTACAATTAATAACTTCCCATGGTTTTGATAGAAATTCAAGAACAACCACCCTAGAATTTAATATAGACCCATGAATGAAAAATTCCTCAGTTTTGATAGATAAATAAGAACTAAACATACCTTAGTTTTAATAGATACCCGAGTACCAAGGAAGAAAGGGGTGATGAGAAGAGATGACTTAATTGGTGAAAGTCAAATACAATTCTAGTTGCCTATCTCTCTTGAATAAAGGACAATATTTGAGAGAAATATAGTGAGAAATGTGAGATACTTTAATATATTTATAATGGGTCTTTTCCTATTTAGAGTATGAATAGGTAAATTTTAGTGATTGGGAATTAAATAAATGATATAATTTTCCTATGATATGATTATTGATATATAGGATCCTAATGCCTCTATTTGTGACCATAAAATCCTTTGAAAAATATAATTAATTATCTAAGAGTAATTAATCCATTAAATTCTGACTTTAATTAAGTTTGACCAAAATTAAATGTCTCCAATTCATTAACATAGATTTAAAAATTCCCTAATTAAGAAGACATGGTTATTTTGGCCTTCATAATGCCCAACACAATGGGTGTGGCAACTAGAACATGGCTATTTGGGGCTTCCATCCTACAAGTTTGCTACTCCCTTGACAAAATGGGTGTGGACCTAAACAATTTACAAGAAAAAAACAGGAAACTCCACCCCCATGAAAGATATTTTGAGGGTATTCTATCCACTATCCAAGGATTTAATACATCCATTAATACTTCTTCAAAAATAAGTCATCATTATTCCCAAATTATAAAATTATTCCATCAAAAAAAATTTCCAATCCCTTAATTTATTTTTTAAGAAACATAGATGATTTATTTTACCACAAAAACACTAATATATAAAGGAATGAAAATTTTCACTACCTTTATCATTATTTTATTAGGATTAAAAGGAAACATATAAAATAATATGATCAAGAAGTTTTTTAACTTTTTAAAAAGTTTTAAATAAATGTTCTCTTTTATAATATATGAAATGAAGGGATTTTTCCCACCACATGAACATTCTTTTATTTGAAAATTCATTTTCAGTTTTCCATTTTTATTTTAAAATAAATTATTCTTCCAAATATTATTGTATTTTTATTTTTAATGAAATATAATTAAATTTATATTTTTCTTTTTTCAATGAATTCTCCAAATTACCTTTTAATGGTGTTTTTTATCTTTGTAATAATATTTTTAATTTATTTTTGCCTCACTAAAATTATTTTCTTATAATACCATCCATTTTATTTTTCTGTAGGTATTTTGATGATGATGTTTTAATGTACATTTTACGAAACAAATTTATCTTTATGTGTTATTTAAATGCTGTTGGAATTATGAATTCTTAAGATTGATTTACCGAAACTCATTTCTTTACCAAAGGGAAATTATGATTTAATGAAATAATGAATGTTTTAATGATAATATAAACTTACTTTATCTAGATAGATTATGATTATGAGAAAATTAAATCATTAAAAATCCATTAATTTCAAATAGCTTATGCTATAGGGAAATAACGAATGTTATTATGAACTTTTGGTGCACTTATGTGGTTTTTATTTCATGATCAGTGGGCTTAGAATAATGTATCCCTCTAATGAATTTGGTAATAATTAGTATCTCATGATATAACATAAAATATAATAGATAGTGAACCCAATTCTTTAAGGGACTATGTCAACTATGATTGTCTTAGTAGCGATCCTTCCCTATCAAAATGATATAATAGAGAGTAATCCCAATACATTATACGACACTTCCAACTACAATAATCTTATAAGTGATCCTTAACTAAGGAATTGATGGAATAGGGAGTGAATCCAATCCACTATGTTTCTCTATCCAATATGATAGTATTGGTAGTGGCCCATGACTATAGAAGTTATTTTATTTACTTTTGTGTATTACAAAAACTAATGTCCAATAATTATGATATTTTCTCATAGTTCATGATTGATTATTAATGATTTACTATTCTTATAATCATGTAATTTATTATGAAATATAATTATTCTATGAATCATGAATTATATTTTATTACTTATTGGGTATGGTTTTGTATGATATGACTAGGTTCTCATGCCATTATTCTTATATTATAATCACTTATAATCATAATTTGGAATCTATTATGCCTAACCATAATAATAAACTAATTCCACCTTTTCTAATTTTTCCTTTTACCCAGGTTATGAAGAAGGATATTATTTAATATATGTCTTTAATGTTATTGAGTGTTGAGAAATTTGTAGGAGATTCCTATGACTTTCTCTGGAATAATAAAATCTCACTATAATGGGATAAATATTCATTTGATGTGAAATAAATAGTTTTATCTACGCAAAAGTTATTTCCTATTTTATAATAACATAAACATAAAATGTATTTTTTATGTTAGTGATTAAATATTGGATATTTATATTGTATGTATGGATGGTTAAATTTGGGACTCTTTAGTTGGTATGATAACCAACATGTAAAGTGTCTGATTTTATAACTAGATCTGCAATTACATGTTTCAGGATATCTCATTTGGTGTCAGAATAAGGTTTATATAACTTTGTAAGTGATGAATATATAAGATGAAGATCATTTAATGGCTATGAAAATCATTATTGGTTGATAATTTTAAGAATGATCATAATTTAAAAGTCATGGATACCTTTTTGATGTTTTGTGTTATGGGATTTTAAGGTAAATAATGACATTTTTAAAAATTTAAATTATATTTTAATATTTCATTTAGTAATAGGGATCCCTTAGGATTAACAAGTGATTAAGTTTGAAATTATTAAGAAAGAATGTTATCTGGGACATAAAATGAAATAAAAATAACTGTTAAGGTTAATACTAACATTGATGATGAGGTAATTATGGTTAATGGGAATGAAAGGTGTATCAAATTATAGGAATATATGAGATTAAAAATTGATTTGGTTACTAAGATATTATTGTTAATTTATAGATAGTTCGCTATATTGGGAACATTATATGATTAAGGTATAAAATAATATTATTTTCTAGGATGGAATTTTATTAAATGAATAAATATTTTATTATTATGTATAAGAATATATGTATCTGTTTCAATTTTATATGGATTTAGGTTATTTTGAAAAAATATGAATATATTTTGGAGAATATATTATTATGTTATATACCATTTTTTCATGTTCATATAAGAGTGATTAATGTTTTCTATGGACAAATGTGATGTTTATTTTGGATGAATATGTAATCAAAACTTATTTATTCTTGGTTTCAAACTGGGTCAAGAATATTTTGGAAGAGTTTAAATATTAATTATGTATATAATGGTTTAATTTTGAATTTGGTTATTATTGTTGAGGTTTTTGAAATAGATCTATAATTGTTAACACATATAGAATATTATAATAACATGTGCTACACTTTTTGGTTTTTCTTAATGAGTAGAAATAGGAGGTATAATTCATCATCCTTTTGTGCATATTTTTATTTGTTAAAATATTATTTTAATACTTCTTGCAAGAAAAATTGATCACTGTTATTTATATTAGATGAAGCAGAGGTGGAAATGGATCAAAACACAACCCAATGATAAAAATTATGTGAAGAAGTAAAGTAAGTATATTTTCTAATATTATTTATCTCAATGATAAAATAATCCCTCAAAGGAAATAAATAGGAAGATAATTATAATAATTACTATGTGGAATTTGTTAACACGAATTGAAGGTATAATTTATAAAACTCATTCACAAGTATGAACCTCGTAATGGAAAATGTAAGGATTGAAAATTATTTAGGAAGTGATTTGTTTCTTAGTATAATCATATATATTAAAATCATTTGAAAAGGTAATATAACAATTTTGGATAAAAATTAATTATTTAAAATTAAATATATTTATCTTCCACTACTTATAATGCATTCAAAAAATATTTCAAACCCTTTTAATTGAATACAATACAAAATTATAAAGGTGAAATTTCATTAATGAGGTTGATTATAACAGCCTAATATTTTAGAATTTATTTTATATTAAATATGTCTCTTGTATATTGTGTTGGAAATTAAATTTTGATCTTAAATAAATAGTAATAAACTATGGAAAATAATTTTCTTTAAATATTAATAGCATAACATTATTATTGGTTATATATATATGAGTAAGAGTAACTGTATTATAAAATATATGTTGAATGTTTTTCCATATTTAAAATAATTTATTACTTATTGGGAAATACGAACTTAATTTTATGTATTTGAATTTGATAATATAAATTTAAGAACACTAAAATTTTTAAAAGGGTATTTTCTATTAATGTGAGTCATCCTTATATTTTGGTATTTTCATCAAAAGATAATTTTTTGAATTTTTTAATTTTATTTTGATGAAATAAATATAGGTTTTTTATTGAGAAAATCAATTTAATTATAGGGTGAATTTTTTATACTTTTCATAAATTGTTCATTTTTATGTGAATAGTGTAAATTTCCAATTTCTCAAGTAATGTCACTTTTATGACATTATCATGGTGTAAGAATTAATTTATAGTTTATGAAACCAGTTTTATATACTAGATTTATATTTAATAATTAATATGATTAATTTCAATATATAATTTTTATCAAATAAATCTATTTTTTTTATTTTTGAAAATCTAGGTAACATTTTTATTCAAATAAAAACTATTTTCGGTAAAACTCTTTTAATCAGGTTCAAAAATTTTCCTTTTAGTTTATTTTTGGTTTTAAAGTATAATATGTACTATTTTATTAAACATAGAGAAAATATATTAAATAGGGATCAACATTATACATGATTTTGGTATAAAATAATATTTATTCTTAAAACATGCATTGTTCAAAAAATAATATTTTGTTACATTTTGAAAACTTCTATTAAAATCAATTTTTTTCCAAGGTTTTCTATTTATTTTAATAAAATATATTATATATATTGTATAATCATGTTATAATTTTTTAATTAGATCCATTTAATTTTCATTCATAATAAAGAATAATCATTGTAAAATATTATCACATAAATAAAGGGAAAAATAACTAAATCATGGTTCAAATTATGGAATAATTTCTAAAAATCAATCAAAAAATGATTTATTTAATTATATATGTTTATTTCAATAAAAATAATCATATATTTTCAAATATTTCAATTAGGTGTCATTTTACTTTGCTAATAACCTGTATATTATTTTATGTGAATAATTAGTACAAATTTTCACTCTCTTTCTTTCAATATATCAAATATATTTTCATAATCAGAAAATTGTGTTACAATTTTTTATTAATGGTTATATTTACTAAAAATAAATAATTTTTTATATTAATTAATTTTTTATTTTTGGTAAATTTATAATTACCTAAAACAGTTATACATCGATGATGTAGCACTTGTGCATGCAGGTGAAAAATAAAATTAAATATTGTTAAAATATTAAAATTGATGTGTTTTTTAGATGTTAAAATTTATAATTATTTTTACAAATCAAAATAAAGGGAAATTATTTTAAAAATATTAAAATCTGATAAATATTCTAATATTACTGTTTTTAATAGTCAAATTAAGTGAATTTTCTAGAATATGACTTTAAGTATATTTTATATTATTATTTTTAATTATTTTTTTAAAAAAAATCTGAAAATACATGTATTTTGTAATGTTAATTTTAAATGGAAAATAGTATATAATTTTTAAAATTATTATAAACATTACATTTTTTAATGACATTATTAATACTTAAATACTAAGTACCATTTTACCATGTTATAGGGTTAAACCAGTTAAAAGAGGGGTTAACCTTGGAGATAAGGATTAAAATATCATAAACTCCTTTAAAAATCCTATTATTTAAATTTATTTTCACAATATAAAATACAAAATTATAAATATATCCAAGTTAAATCCACATTCCATGACTTTTATCTTATAATAAAAAAAATTTAGAGTAATTTCAAGTGTGTTGCTCCACTCACTTATAAAAGAGAACCTCCACTACTCTATTATTCACACCTTATTGATCTTCATATCTCAACCAAAACCTATCCATTTATCCTCTAAAATTTCTTATACAATTTTTATAGTTTCATTTCTTCTTAAAATACAAACTCAATGGTCATTAAGAAGAAATCCAATAGATATTTCTCATAGTGGAGGTAATCGCCTTCACTGAAACCTTTTAAGTTTATTTCATATTATACCTCATTTAAATATTATATAACCATATTAACATATTTAAATAAGTAATATTATATTACAAAAATAATTATTTTAATATTAAAAACATTTTCTATTTATCATTGATCCCAATGGAAATAGAAAATTTATTGCACGTACATACGGACTACCTCTTCCATGACCGATATGCTTTATTTTTTCCCAATTTTCTCTCATGGATTATTATATAGATAAATTAATAATATATATATTTATATTTATATTATATTTATAAAATAGTTATTATGAAGTAAATAAATTATGTGATCTACCTTCTTACCCTTCTAATCAGTAGGAAAATGATAACATCGCTTGTGCGCACGTGTAGACTACCACCATCATGAAGCAAAGTGATTAATTCTCCATTAACACTTTAATTTAGGGTAATAAGGATATATTTAATGAATATATATGAAATATATGGTATAATTATAATTCTTTAAAGTTGAATTTTTATTTACCTTTATTTCGTTCCAGCCAACAAAAAGTGTAAACATCACTCATGCATACGTTCAAACTATTGTATCCACAACGTGATGTGATTCATTTTTCTTCAATTGATTACTTGGATGGATATAAATGTTGAAATAAAGAAAAAATATGAAATTTATTACTTGTTTATATTCTTTATATTATGAATCCATGTTCATGGTTCCTAGATTGAGACCATAAAACTGGAACATGCATGAAAAATTGAATAGTTAACACCAAGAATATTTATTTTAATGAAGAATTGTTAATAAAAGTGTAACTATAAATTATAAGCGAATTATATATATTAAAATATTTATTAATATAGAAATTTAATCCATTTATAATAAATATAAATATATTATATAGGTTCTTTGAACATGTAGGAAGCAATTCATGACTAGAGGTTTGTGTTTGTTGTCTCACTTTTATTTTTATGAGACATATTCCATATTCATAAATTGTTTATTTTGTGTGGTGTATACACTAAAAACTAATTAATTTCATCATTATTTTCATTAAAAATGCATGGATTTAAAATTAAATATAAGTTTCTCTATTTCATAATGTTTTTATTTAGATATTACAAAAACTATAAGGGATATTAATCTCAATATTATTCCATTGAGACATATTTCATATTATTCACTGATTTGGGTTTATATAGTGTATATACTACCCCTTTGATATGTTATATGATTAATATATTTTAATTCACTATATTTAAATTTTTTAATGATGTTATTTATTTCAAGGGGGTTTGGACTCAAAAGTTACCAAAGTGGTAGGGGTTTACGTTACAAAATCTTTTCTTTTAATAATTATATTTCTAAATTTCCAATGTGGGAAATTTTATGATCCTAGTCATTTAAACCATATTTTTTTTCTTCTAATCTATTTATTTCTAATTTTTTCATTTATAATTATAATTTTTTTCACTCTTTGGTTCTTATAAATGTCGAAGAAATATATTTAAGAAAATAGGAAATTTTTTATTATTTTGGGTATGGAATCATTGTCTTCAATATCAATGTTAATAAAAATGTTTTTTGAAAATTTTCACCTATAATTGAAATTTCATAAAATGGTCATTTTCAGTTCCTTTTACTTTATTTACAATCATTTAATTGGAAAATTTCCCTAAATTTTTTCAAATATGAAATATTTGACTTTTTATATGTGTGAAATGAATATTCTATTATAATGTATCTAAGAAAAAAGGATTATATTTCTATCATGAACATTATTTTAATTAAATATTGATTTTCAAATAAAATATTTTCTTAAATATTTTAAGAATTTTTAGTTTTTAAATATACTATATGAAAATTTTATTTTTTCTTTTTCCAATGAAGTGTTAAAATAATATTTTAAATTTATTATTCATCTAGGAAAATATTTTAAAGAATATAATAATTCACTAGGGATATGACCTTATGATAGTATCTATATTATTTCTATGGATGCCACATGATGATGATTTTTTAAATATAAATTTTTTGAAACTTGTTTCTCTTTAGGGGTTAATTATGTTATGTTGAAATTAATATGTTTTATGTATGATTTAGTAAATTCATTTTCTTTCCCATGGGGAAATCATAATATAATGAAATAATGACAATTTTTATTATACGATGCACTTCCATTCCCAAGGAGGCTTCAAATTATTTGATGTTTAAATCTCTATATAAGTGGTTACTTTTTCCTTGGATATGCTTGGATGAAAATATGAATGTGTCCATAATATTAGGGTACATTTTTATATAAATTTCATTTTTTTTATTGGTTGTATAGGAATAATAGATACCTTTAATGCATTGGGTAATGATTAATATATATTGTGATAATATAAACTAAATGTGGTGTATATCGAGTTCAATAAGGTACTATTTTTACTATTATTGACCTTATAGTGAGCGTGCACTAAGTAAATAGTAGAATAGAGAGTGGACCAAATACATTATAAGACTCTATCAACTATGATAAGCTTCAAAGAGATTCTTGACTAAAAAATGAAATAATAGAGAGTGAAGCCTTTACACTATTTGTCTATGACCACTATGATAGTCTTATCAGTGATCGTTGACTGCAGAAAATATTTTCATTACTTCTATGTGCACCAAAATATTATGCCTAGTGGTTATGATATTCACTCATGGTTCATTATTGATTATTGTTGATTCAACACTCTTATGACTCATGTATTTTGTTTGAAAAAACATTTTACCACGAACCATAATTTATGTTCTATGAATTATTGGGTAGGACTTCATAAGTTAGGATCACGTTATTAAACTATCATACTTTACTTATTCTCACTTGTATTAGTTGAATGATATCTCACATGTTTACCCTTACAGAGCATCTAATCTCACCCTTTCTTATATATTTATTTCACAAGATTCAAAATAATCATATTTTCTATGATATCTCTAAAATTTTGTCAAGTTTAGTGAATTTTTTGGGATATTATGAAGTCTTATATTGAAATAATAAAATCATAGTATAATGTTAAAAATACTCATTCAATGAGAAATACATTGGTTTTTTGTATTAATGGTTTTTACTAATTTTCATAAACTAGAAACCTAAAATATTATGGATATATTACTGAATCAATGTTGAAAATTTATATTTTAATTATATATTCTTAAAATTGGGTTTGTTAAAATTGGTTCACTTAAATAATTATCATAACCAACATGTAAATAGAATTATTTTAGCCACAGTTCTATGTATATGTGTCTCAAGCAGTCTCAATATACAAGTCCTTGACTAAATTAATAATAAATAAAGTGGTTTTAAAATCAATTTGTTATATCTTATAATTATTTTAAACTATTATCGAATAAAATATTCAAATGAGACTTATCATGAAATATTGTAAAAATATCTTCTCATATTCAATTCCCTGATTTTTTATATCCATTTCACACTAATCAAAATTTTTAAGTTGTAACTCTACCATCAATGTCAATTTTCTTATAAAAAATCATGTTACTCACTATGGGTATCACCAAATCATGTTCATAAAATACTTCATAAACATGGTTTGTGTAATGGATTTAATATCTGATCTCATGGCCTATAATTATTTCTCAAAATTAAAACACCTAATGCCTCTTGGTAGGTATTGGCTTTTTCGACAATAAACATCACCCCATCATATCTTTTCATAATAAATACAAATAAATTAAACTCTTGAAAACCTTACCATCCCATTTAGTCTCTTGTGTAACACAACTATATTATGTTTCCATTGTCACTTTTGAAACTAAATAAATTTATTTCTCTATATTTTTTTTAACTCCTCCATGTTCAATTTTCCTCCCAATAAAAATTAAATTCATATAATCCTTATAAATAAATTTACTAAATCATTATGAAAAAAGTTTATTATTATTATTATGGAAATAATTTCCCTTAACATGATTTGGATAACGAAAAAATGTACACTTTCCCATTTTAGAGTCAATTTATTCATAAGACATACAACATATGTTTTCATCACAACCCAAAATTATAAAAGACAAATTTTTATTCCTCCCAATATATATATCATATGATATATAGATGAATTTTTTAATATATTAGGGTTTTTTATGAATGAAATAGTTTCAATATCATTTCCAATTAATTATTTATAAAGTTCACATTGAATCAACATCAATCAAACCATATCTATCATGGTAGGATTTCTGAACTCAAATTAAATATTATATCATGGTGATCTTGTAGAAATTACTTCTTAAAATATGTATAATATATTACATGATAGTTAAATTTTTTCATAATTATTTACAACTCTAATATGATCAATAATATTAATACTTTTCATTTGTATATTATCTAACTTTTTTCTAGAAACATTCAACTTTTCAAGGGTTTAAAAATTTTCTATTATAAGAAACATATAACTTTGTTGGATAAAATCATAAATAAATTTTATAAAGTTTTTATTCCCACCACATTATTATCTACACATTGGTCTACATGCTATTTTTCCAAGGGATCTAAAAAACTTTTTAGATGGATAATAAGTAATTAAAGAAACCCAAAACCAAGATCAACTTGCTAGAAATATAAAAACGTGTGTAAAATAGAAATCATGAAAATGTACACACGGTAACTGTAAAAATAATTTTTCACTCAATCATCTTTCATTTATGCTTGATGAAGATCATTGTAGTAGAAATGGAAAAATATTCAATCATAAATGTATCTATGGGCTGATGAATCACTCTAAATTAGGGTGGATTTCCACATATCACTATATCATTCTATCATCTCATAGTAAAAAGGTGGCCCGATAAAAAAGAGAGATTTGGGTAAGAGTGTTTTGAAAAATAATAAACTAGTTATCATTATAAAATTGCATAGATTTAGGATCCGTATTAATCCCTTTATGATGCTCCTCGAATGTGTATACATTATGCCATACATAAATAGTAAATGAATGTATTGGATATAAGTATCATCCAATTTATAAAATTATTTCATTAATGTATCTCATATTTGTTTCATATTATGCAGTTTTTATTGATGATATATAAACAAGGGGATTAAAATTAAATGATAATGATTTCTGTTCATCACCCTTTCTATCAAAGTTCACTAGAGTGTGTAATACAACATGATTCAATTCAAAATACAAAATAATATATCATCCAATCATAAAATATTATTAGGTTTGGAAATGTAATGAATTATCATTTATTTTTCTATGATATATTCAAAAATAATAATATATTACACAATAACTGAATAAACCAAACTAGTTTGTTTCATATAAATCATATTAAATTACTAGTTTTTTACACCATATGATTGAAACAATATATATCATATGATATATTAGTATTATATAATATAATATACACCAAATGAATGAATAAAAATAATTTATTTCATATAAGATATATTCAACCATTGGTTATGTCATACCATATGATATTACTTATAAATATTATATATATAATTCTTCTAGGGTATATATTTGTAAATCTCCCACTAACACTAAATCCTAAAATTATTTCTGATATTTCACCCTATATCAAATAACATATGATATCTTTTGAAGTAATATACAAAAAACGTTTGGATATCTTCCAAAATAATTTTGGAAAGCTATCATCAATTCCATTACATTTCCCATCAAAAGAAATATATCATTAATAAGAATTCAAAATGATTTTATGTTAACATTAAAATATTTCTAAATCATTCTTATTACTTAAAATAATCTTCATTTTGTCAACCAAAAGGTGTGACCCCACAAACCATTATCTCCTACAAAAAAATTTAAGTATCCAATAGTACAAAAGGAATTCATAACATGAATGTTTAAACATTTATTTTTAAAAAACTAGTTTTAAAAATATTATATACATAGTTTATTAATTATTTATGTTAAATCTTCTAAATGAAAATTTTTAACATTAATTATTTCAATAAAAAATGAAAACAATATTTTCCTACAAATTTCTAAATAAATTATTTCAAAAAAACGTGTGAAAAATATTCTATAATATTTTTAACATTTAATATTAAATTAAATAATATTAAAATTATTTATAAAATATAATCATTATGTTGGTTATTTAAATAAGAAATGTTAAAAATAAATTCTTTAAGGTCAGTTATTTTTCTAACTGACGTAAAAAAATCTAAAAAATATTTTGAATGTCAATTATTGAAATAAATAAGGTTTAAAACAAAACCCCAATACATAGATATTATTTTTTCACATCACACCAACACAATTTATCATTTATTTTAATAAATTCAGCCTATCACGCGAAGAAAATTTAATTTTCTACATTTTTAAATGATATTTTAATTACTGGCTATAAATATATCACTTTGTAAAATATTTATTTTACTCCCTCTAAATCTTTCATTTCTACCACTAAAACATTTGTTTCTCTCACTAAAACATTCATTTCTCCCTCTTAAATTTTTTTATATAACTCTCAATATTTTATTTCTCCCTCTATTATTTATGCATAGATTCCAAATCCATCGGGAATATCCATTTAGGTATATGGACTATGGAATGTTGTAGAGATATGATAAAATAATTAGTTTCAAAAACTTTATTTGTAAACGATCATTTCATAGACGAAAAATACCAAAAAATGATTTAGTTTATTCTAATTTATTTTATTTATGATATTAAAATAAATATTCGTTTATTTTTAGCATTATATTTTGAAAAAATAATTATTTTTCAACTCTATAAGTGTAAAATACTTATTTTATAAGGTGAAACAGTAATAGTTCTTGATGATTCTCCAAAGTAATTTTGTGTTCAGTTTATAGTCATATATATTTTCTAATTATTTTTTATGATTCTTTTTTTAAAGAAGCATGAAAAATAATATTTAATATTTGATTTAAAACATTATATAAAATTCATTAAAAATATACTTCAACAATAAATTATGTGGTAAAAATTTTAACTGTGTATTTTAATAACCAATGTTCAAAATATATTTACTACATCTCTTTCAAATATCTCACCTCCAATCCGATGTTAAAAACATAAAAACCTAATGTAAAAAATATGTTTTGTACTTGTGATCTTGATATATGTATGTATTATAAGAGTGAAATTTATAAAACCTTCAATAATACTCAAGCTGAAAAGGGATATTGAACAATCTTCATCAACCACATGTATCTCTAAACCTATGTTAATTGGTCATATCTCATGCTGGCATGCATTTTTGTATACTATATTTGTCAAAAACAATCAATTTACATGGGAAATGGAGTATGTTAATCCCTTATATATAGCCCATATTTTCTTGATTCACTAAATATACACTAATCAATCTAATGAATTTGAATCATTTCATTAACCTTTAATGATAAATACATTGCATTCCTCTCATACAGATTGATACAAACATCATATATACTATATTGGTTTCGAAATACACTCCTCAGTATATCTAAATCGATATACCATATGTCATACTCATTGTATGAGGGGAAAATCCCATCCTAGTTGATTTAAAACCATTGACATGATCAGAATCATACCCATACAGCCCCTAATTATCCAAGACACATGGATTTTCTATGAAAGGATTCAAAGTATAAAAGTTATCGTGAAAGGTATCTCACCAACCTTTTATAGTTGGAATTCTAAATTTGATACAGACACCATCATTATACCAAATACAGAGTGGATGAAACTCGATGTGGTGTACTTGGTGGATAATTCAGAACATAAAAACAAATTTTGTACATTATTAGCATATTCTATATATCCATAAAAAATAATACTCACAATAACCATAATATTTTCTCAAAACCTATAATAATCCATTAAAAACTTCGATTAGGGATAACTCAAATTCATAATGTTGGATACAAATTATCATTAAACATCATGAAATATATATTATTGTATATAGATAATATGAAATAATGATAAAGTAGAGATTCACTTTTTTATGATACATTTTATATTCTTAAAACACATTAATAAATACTTAAAAACCTTAAATAAATTATTCTCTATCTTTTTATAAATGATAAATATCCAAAGTATTCTTATTTTTTCTACACATTATTATGTTTCTGCACAATATATTGGCTTAGTCTAAGAACCCCCATATTTTAAAGAACTCAAATCATTTTTATTAGGATTCTAATAATTTTCATGTTTTATGATAGGCATGTTTTTTTCCACAATACTAAAATTGGATATGTCATGTATCTACTATAAAAATATAGCATTAGTTAAAATCATATAACACTCTAATATATTATTAATTAAACAATATACCATTTTTGAAAATCATCTACCATCGGGATCGACCACTATATTATGATATCGTCGAGTGGAGCTACCACCATCACCAAAAGATTCAATAGCTGAGTGATGCTACAGCAACAGTAGAGCCTGAAAAAGAAATACGTATTGAAATATCTAAGAAGTTTTTCCATAAAAATATACCATTAATGATAACATAATAAGATTCAATCAAAACATACACCACTATGCAATTCTACTATTAGTTATATATACCATTGTACACTTCCCCTTCTAGAACAACTACTGCTAATTACCAGCTATTACAGCTATTCATAATTATGTTCAAATTTAGTTCGACAAACATATATTCTACATAATTCAATATAGGTTATAGGAACATGGGTTTAATAGTGTTTATTCTTAAACAAAACTATATTTTTTTTAAAAAAAATCATTTTTACATATCTTTCTCCTAGTAAAACGATTTTTATTATTATATCATTATCCTGCAATAGATAATTTGGCCTACTCGAATAATACAAATTCAAAATAACCTCAAGTCCATGAGGGTTTATGGATGTTCATGTAGAGATATTTACACACATATATATAGATACATAGATACACATGTGTTGGGGAAAACACTTACTAATTAGCTAACTAATAAAAAATAATTTATCAGGAATCCAATGATTCTATTTTTTCTATAATTTATTTGAAAATATTGTTGATCCATTTCAAAGAAAAAATTAAATGACCCACGAAAAATAAAATATGATCAGATTAAGATTCGAGAAAAATTTCATATTTTAATTTCTTAATCATTATATTTTAAAAACATATTAAGATATGTTTTATTCTACCCTATTTATCTATAAACACACTCTCCTCAAATAAACTGAAGAGTTCTAGGAATTCACATTCAAATGTTTTCTTTTATACTCCCATGAATATAAATGGAATGTGTCATGTGTAACATGAACTCTTTAATCCCATATAATACTATATTAGATGATTTTATATAATCCTGGACTATCTGAGTGTACTTTTTTAGGAAATTTTTTTTGGTTATGGATTATTTTATTTTATAATAAACATATAAGAAGTGGGTCATTTCAATGTGTAGGGCACTATGTATTTGATTAAGACTAAACCCCTTGTTTAGATTCCATTGTGTGGTTTCGTGTTTTATTTCATTTTTTTTATCAAACTAGATTCTATTTTCTAATCACTAAATATAAACATTACAATGATAGTTGGATTCACCATGTATTTTTTTTAAAGTTTTTTGTTATATGTAGATTCATTTAAAAAGTTAATATCTATTTAAAATAACTTTAACTTGGTCCGGATTAAACTATTTCAATCATTTTCAAAAGAATAAATTATCTAATTCTATAGTTTTTATTAAGTATGTGTTTCTAATAAATTGGGGTATTCAAGTTATAAATATTTTAATAGAATTCATTAATTAGAAACTCAATTCAGCCAATATTGACTATTCCACTTTGAGTAACAATTTGTATCAAGGGATTTTAGAATATTATTTTCTATAATTAAGTAGTATTTAATGATCTAAAATTTTGTTAGTTTTAAATGTATGCCTTTATGGATATGAATAGGAAAGAAAGAAATACTACCAAACAAACTTTTTATATTGACGTGACAAACTATTATCAATGTAATATTAAGGTGAAAATTAATTTATAATGTATGGGATTTGATATTTAGACAATTATTAAAGATAAATATTAAAACCCCAATGTTGCTAGAGATGATAGGATCGATGACACTATTGATTAATATGACTGATATCCTAAAGATATGAATGAATTATATTTTAAGGTAGGTGAAGATAAATTAAATATAATATATCCCTTTTCAACTACTTTTTAAATTTGGGATACACACTCTATATCTCATGAGGGAACCTAAAATGTTAAAGAAACGTGTTTAAATACTTATACCATTAAATATGATTCTTTAAAAATGATTCTTGATGATTCTATATATGATATATATTTATAGTTCAATGAAATATTCCACAGTATTAATAAAATTGGACACAAAATTGATGAAAAATATCAAGTGATGTGACTAATAATATTTCTTCCTACTAGATGAAGAGTAACCTCAATTTACATCAAATAATTTTTCAAAATTAGTGTACTAAGAGTTAATTAACTCACTATAAAACTTATTATTACTGAGTATGAACTTAAAGTAAATAATGAAGACAAAAATGAACCCAATAGAAAGTCAGTATACTTCATGAATTCTGACAGTACGTGAATATAAAATATCAAATATTATAGATCTAGTGATGTGAATCACTTAGTGACAGTGATGAGGAAATGGATCACCTAACCAAATGATTCATGAAATTCTACATGAAGAAGACATTCATCAAGAAGAGTAATTATGTAAGAATATATGATAAATCAGGAAAATAGATAAAGTAGTATAAAAAGGATGATTCCACTATTGATATAAACTAAAATGATAGTAAAAGAAAATCACACATTAAAGTAGAATATAAAAATATGAAATATAATAAAAAGTGTGGGTAAAAATATAGAAATTATAAAAATTAAATGAAATGTTCTAGGAGTGCCTCATAAGATAGCTAAAGTGATTCTTATTTAAGTATAGAAGATCAAAATGGCAGATCTAATATGTGTTTCTTGGAAAACACATTTAAGGGATTAAATATTAGTCATGTATCTCTTATTCAAATATATTTTGATTTTAAAAATAAAAAGAATGAAAAAAACATAAAAGGGGTGATTTATTTGAAAAATATTAAGAATTGAAGAGACATTTAATGAACTGAAGGTCAGGTATAAAAGTTTAAATAATTAAAATGATATATCCTCTCAATTTAAATCAAGTTTTTCAATATAAAATTACAATAATAATAAATAATTATTGGAAACATGAACATAAAATGTCAAATGAACAACTAAATATAGATCTAGAACGATTTAGGAATGGTATAAACGAAATGAATCCTATTCTTCATAAAAAACACAGTCTAAAATGTACTACTGAAATTTTTTTACCAATAAGGATAGAAAAAAAATTATAATAAAAAAATTATTCCTTGTTCTAGTTCATTCATGTCTATAAATAATTCTAATTCTTCTAGACCTAACTGTAAATTAATAGGTTTTCCTATGAGGTATTTATCATTTTTTTTAGAGTTAAAACATAATTTCATTCTTTTTTTCTTAGACACTGAGCTAGTCCATGGGATGATTATGTATATTTTGGAAGGGAAGAGGCTGGAGGGTTTTAGGTCAGCTATAAGCCAATTTCATGTTGCTTAATTCAGATCCACGATGTGTATCAATCACATTCCACGTAATGGTCTGGAAAGAAACTTTCACATCATGTAATTTTTTTTCATATGAAGTTAGACCCTAATAATTACAGGATGTGTATTGAATTTACCCACCATGTAAATTCGTAGAGAGTGTTTTAAAAAATTGAGGCAATCCTCCTTTTTTAACAGAACCCCCCCCTCATACAGAAGCACCCAATGAAACCAAGAGGTAGTCTTGTCATCCGATTCGTGATCCAGACACTATTTATTCCACCATTTGTCTCATTTGATTCATGCCACTGACTTATTCATTATTTTGGTGTCATTATTTTCTTTTCATAGTACCGATGGAGTTTTTTAGGTGCAATCTAATATGCCTAATTTTTAATGTTCTTCATTAGTTCTTCATTTTTCTTCTGATATGATTTAATCAAAATATGATACTATAAGAGTTCTCTTTTAAAGGCCTACATTAGGTGGTATATACCTTTCCCTCAGGGTTTGGTGTTTTATAAGCTTGTTTTTCATTGTGTTATGTGTCAGGCTTTCTAGAAGGGCCCCTTTAATTAATTAAATGGACGAATTGGATATACCAAAACCTGTTAAGTATTCCCACTAGTTTATTTGAGTTTTTTGGAGGTTTTTTACCCATATTAAGACACCCATGTGGTGTTCTGTGACACCCCAAGACTTTAAAATAAATTCCTATTAGAATAAATACAATTGTTTTGGAGTTCTTTATACACAATGTAAAACTTATGAAACATACAATGCTGAATTAACATGTGTTACACATAATACTGAGTTTTACCACCTTTTAATGGTGGACCTATTTTAATAAAATTGAAACATTTCAGAATTATATTTTTAAAAATAGATATCATTTTTTAATTCTGAATGTCTAAATTAAATTAGGGAAAATTTTTGGGATTTTTCTAAGAAACATCATTTTTGAGGATAAGTGAGAATTACTATAATTTAATTAAAAATAGCCTTTTCATTTAAATTTTTTATAATGATAACTTACATTTTATATTTTTTTAGAGTAACATTAAATAAATTATAAATTAATTTATATAGTTTAGTTCATTATAATTAATTTTACTTTCAAATTTAAAATAAAAACATAACAAAATTTTGAATGATTTTATACTAAAAAAACCTTTTATTTCCCCCCATCTGTAGGATTAGAATTAAAATTAATTTTCCAACATCTATAATATTAATATTGAAAATACGAAATTAATGGATGTAAGTAGTATTATAATTATGATCTAGTAAGATCAACTTAATATTTTGAACAAAAATATTAGTGAATGTAATTGAGATTAATAAAGCTGATTAAGGTGTGATTATGCTTAATAAGTGACTGAACCTTAATATTAAGGACCAAAACAGCTTGGAAACTCATCCAAAATAAATATTGTGCCAATAATTTGACCATATCCCCACTTTCTTCGAAATATATGGTTATTGGGTAATTATTAAATGAAATTTTCCTATATAAAAGATTAAGTAATGAAAAATATAAGAATGGAACATTCCTTATCTTCAATATATATAATTTTTTTTGATATTTACAAAACATCATATTTTTAAAATTAACATTAAATAAAGTCATAATTGACATTATTTTTATTATACAATAAATGAATCTTATTAAATGATTTAATATAAATAAAATTAAAATAACATTCCTAGAGATTTTTATGTGTTAGAAATTTTAAATATTTTCTATTAATGAACTAATTAATCTGTTATAACTATCATTTTTTTTTAAATGTTGTTAACACAGTTCAGGTTCAATTAGCATTTTAGTGCGTCACATTTGCTGGTTTTAAAATTAATTTCCAAAAACCATGTGAGTTTTATTTTATAAATAAGATATAATATTAATAATTAAGTGGTATTTTTTTCTAATAAATATCACTTTAATTTACTCTTAACGGTTATATTAATTAGATTAGAAAATTAGATACCTTAATAAAAACCAAAATGATAAAATTTGGGAATATTAGATGATAAGGAACCTAATTATTAAATTTCTCATATTTTTGAATGGATGAGGATTTTATTGACCATTATTCTCCTTTAGTCTATTATTTTTCTATTTTTAAGTCTCATTAGGTAATATAGAGACTCCATTATTGAATACCATTTGGTATTTACAAAAGTACCACTCCCCCATCCTTACAAAAGGCAAACTTTTTCCCATTCATAACACCTCTAAAACTAACTATGTTCTACCAATACCTACCCAACTAGTATCCCAAAATCCCTACCCTAAACATAGAATCATTCCTTTGGGAAAAAAAATTTCTAAGAAATTCTTTTGGTATAAACAAAAAGTAGTTACACGATTAAGAGGTAATGCCTCCTCTCAAGCTCTCAAGTTTCATTTCCATTCTCCACTCCTTATTATTTTGTTATTATATGATTTAATAAAAAATTATGTATCTTAAATATACTAGGATGTTTTTATATTAATATTTAGACCTAAACATACACAGTCCTCAACATAATGGGTAATGAATATACAATTTCTGTGTATGGCGAACTAATCTCTCAAGAAATAGTGATAATTCAACCTTCCCTTCTACCTCTCATGGTGGCCATTATGATGTAAAATATATTTATATAAAATATAATATAGTACTCACCCATGAATTTTCACGGTGATAAAACAGAATTCTAAGTTCATGCGTTCTCATGACGATATGGTTCACTGCTTTTATAGAGACAATATAATATTTCGGAAAAATAAAAGAAACTGGGATAGTTGTTAAATGTACAATCACTAATAATTAGTAACCTAAATTAAGTGGAAAATTTTAATTGAAAGGAACAACAGTTTCAAAAAAATGTGAATAAAACATGTTAAGAATATCAGCATAATCTATTAACAGTATAGCCTATAGAGGAATGGAAAACTAAGAAACAATGTTGAAAATAAATGAATAATGCTTCGTTATCAATTACCATGAAATTACATCATTCTTTAGGTTTCAAAAATCAGTAATCCCAGCTATTGGTGGATTAAAACCAATGCATAATAGAAAGACCATCCCAATCCAATATGAAATAAACTTTCAGCACAATATTGATATCAAAAAAGATAAGTTGTTATCACTGCCACTCCTGGTTTGCCAGCCTTAATTAAACCTATACCAGAGCTCCTGCCAAACTGATGTCCCATGCTGTTGTGTCTTGGTGTCTCTTGACCCAAGTGGGGAGATAATATTTTCAACAATGAAATTAACATTAAAACACAATCAGTCGGTTCAGGTACATGTATGTCATGCTGATGAGATGTAACCATACCAGTAGGTGACCAGGAACCGGTGGTCATGTCTTCAGAAGCCTGAGAAATTTGTGCAATACCAGGAGGAGACATTGAAATTCACGCTCATAAAAACCCCAAAGAAATAAATATGAATGGCCTGTTATCAAGTACATATCACTAAAATGTAGAAAAGTACCATAATAGGTGGAGATGTTGGCCGAAGTGTTGCAGAGGACCGGGAGCTGGAGGGTGACTCTACGGTTGAACAGGAAGGTGGAATCCATGGTGTTGTTGAGGAGATTGCAAAGGTAGGCTGCCTTCTAGGTTGAGAGCTGTCTGAGGTGGTCGTAGACGGGTTCTATTGGAGATGAAGCCAAGACTTGGACGAATGGGGCATAGATGGAGAGGGGCGGGAACTTTGGCCAGAACTCATCCATCATCCTACTCACCCCTTCCCTCCCCTCCAACCTTCCGAGCCCCTCCGCTACCATCCCCTCCCTTCCAACCTGCCCAGCCCATTCCCCTCTCCTCTCATCCAACCTGGATAGCCCCTGCCTGTGCCCTTCCCTCCCCCCTGCCTAGCCTATTCTCTAGAAGCTCCCTCCCCCTTCCATCACCCTCCCCTCCCCTCCCCTCCCCCTGACCAAAAAAACACATATTTGTCATGTTCTTCGGAAGACCTTAAAAATGGTTTGCGTGTTTATTTTTTGAACAAAATAGATTTGTTTGTCTTCATAATTCATGTTGAGCCTTAAAACTAATACCTTGAATACTTTATCAGAGACAACATTAGTCTCAAAAAACTGGTTATTGAGATCCCCATAAAAAGTAACAGGAAAACCAACAACCTTCATTACAAAACCAAACAGTGGACATACTGTAACAGAAGAAAAAAACAAAGAAACACATTAAAATATAATTATTTGAAGGACTGAACACCTTGGTCTAGAATTTTGGTTCAGCAAATGTTTCTGAAAGCTGAGCAGTACCTATCCAACCGCTCCCCCCTCCTCCCCCTCCCCATCCCAGCCCCCCTCTCCCTCCCCCGCCACCCTGCCCATCTTGTCATCCCCCACCCAATTTCCCAGAATCTCCTCCTACACCCCTACCCAGCTCTACCCCTCCCCTCCCGCTATGGTTGTTTGGCACCCAATCCGAGCACCTTTCCCTCCCACCTCATCCTCCCCCCTACCCAACCCCTTCCCCCACCACTACCCCCTGTCTAACCTCTTCCCCCACCAGACCCCTCCCCCCTGCCCTCATCTTCCCCTCCCCACCCCTCCAACCTTCCTAGCTCCTCCCCTCCCCTCCCCTCCCCTACCCACTATCCAGATGAAAAATACCTTTCTTAATTTATGAAAAATATTGAATAGAATAAAACATGTTCCAATAACCCACTGCTCTAAAACACATGATATAATTCTCTAAAATAGATGATACAGTGCTCTAAAAATGAACCAATGATATAATAAATTGCACGATCCTCTGCTCAAACAAATTACAAGTTCTACGACCCAAAAAATTCATGAGCCACCTGTCAAAAAAAACATATTCCACTACTCTAAAAAATAATGTGATACATGAAAAAATACAATACATGATCCACTACTGTATTAAAAAACATGATACACTACTGAATTAAAATACATGATCCACTACTGAATTAAAATACATGATCCACTACCATAATATATGATACACTTTTCTAAAACATGTCATGTAAGATTCAGTAGAAGTAACTAATAACATTTTGTAGTTAAATTCTTGGTGACCAATATAAAAAAATTTCATGAAATTAACGGTATTTTTTTACACAGTTTTTTTAGTGATGAAGGGAATTAGTGGTGGAAAAGAGCTAATAAGCCTTGACCTGATCGCATACATAATCATGGAATATGTTTACATGCAGCTAAAGTAAAATTTAAAAATTCCAGAAATTCATTGTATGTATCAATCATAGAAAAAATGTAAATGTCCTGAAAAAATGATGTTTTATTATTTCAAATGATGTCATGAAAGTAACACTCAATGGAGAACATGATCCACTGCTCTAAAAGTACTGATTTGTTGCTATTAAAATGATTCATTGATCTAATGAAGCACATGATTCACTGCATGAACAAATAACATGATCCTGTATTGAAAATAATGCATGATTCACATACTGAGACTTGTTCTGGTACTCTAAAAAAGTTTCCATTAATGATGTAAAATAAAGGACCCAATAATCAAATAAAATATAATACTATATGTTGTGTACACATATTTACTACTTTAATACATAACAATTCAGATTAAGTAAGTGTAATTGTAACTATTAAGATTTTGATGTTAAATGCTTGATAACCAATAACAATACATGTATAGTGAAAAATATGGTGTTGTACCTGGTTTTTTAGTTGTGAGGAGTTATAGTGTTCAAAGAACATGTAATAAGTTAGGAGTTGTGGATGTACACATTAATCCAATATATTTACCTGCACATTCATTAATGTTTAAGAAAACATACAATGTGTGACAAAAATGGAGAAATTTAATAAGAAATCTTGAAATATGTATATCATATCTGTCAAAACACCTTTTTCAAAATAGGGATACAATTCAATAATAAATAAATAAATATCAATGTATAACTAATAAGTAAACACGTACATTTAAATATTCTCAAATATTTTTTGCTTTCACCTGTAAGAAATTCGGTAAAGTTCAGTCCAAGGTAATAAGGATGCATTTCTCATATAAACCGGATTTGGTGGTGTCATGTAAGCGGGATTTGTTTACGATAGAATGTATTGTAGTGATTTGAATTACATACCTTGTCACGATACCAATTCTTTCGTCATGACCATGGTGGTTCAATTAAGTTACTGAATCAATCCACATAACAAAATTTTGTCAATGAAAAAATGATCAACTGCTCTAAAATAAGAATATTTCATAAATACACAAGAGTGTTGTGAAGTTGGTTTTAAAGATCACCCAAGTAGAGACCAATAATGGGTAAGTGTAGGGGCTGCCCAATTTTAATAATGATTATAAGGAAAAACAAATTCACATTCACACTGAGGAAACAATTAGAAAATAGTAAAATAAAATTGCTAATATTTAATAATGAATGTAAGGAAAAACAAATTCATGAAATGAGGATAGAACACCTTTTTTTCATATCTTGATTTCTATAGGTTGAAACTAAGGCATTGACATTGATATATGTTTTGATGATCCGAACATATTCGTAGGCCTGGATGAAATTTTTTTGTAGTCAATGATGAAAGCTTTATAATCATTTGTTTCACATTATTATAGTCCATAAAAAATAATATATAGTTGGTTCAATAGCGAAAAAAATTACTTGCCTTCATATGTTGGACGGTAGGGAGGTTAACTCCACAATTTTAGGAAAAATTACATGCATTCATTTGCAATTCATGTTCATGTACTCACATACACTATTGAGAAAAAAATTAGAAAACAGTAAAGAAACTGCTTATACTTATTCATTAATATAATATTTTAGAAAACAAACACCAAATTATTGTAAAATTCAATACAGGTTGAGAAATTTTAGGCACATATTAAACTAAGAATCATTTAGTAGAATCTATACGTGAAATTACCTGCCTTCATTTCCAATTCCGATTTTTTATTCACATGCACTGAGAAAATAATTAGAAAACAATAAAATAAAACATTAAATATTTTATCATGAATATAAAGAAAAAAAATACTAAATGAGGATAGAAAACCTTCTTTACAGATCTTAATTTATAAATGTTGAAACTAATGCATTGACATTGAAGATGAAAAATAAAAAACATTCTTGTTGAAAAAAACAATAGAAATTAAACATTAGTGCCCAGAAAAATACATCCAAAACAACTCAAACCTGCACATTGAATCCAAATTCAAGTAATATCAAGTAAAACTAAAGAATAAAATGATTATTGAACTGATACTTTCCTATATAAATACATGTTTTTTGATGTGAACCCAACTCCTGAAATCAAAAGAATCCACACATCCGAATCCATAAAAATAAAATAGTATCATTACTCTTATATAAGTGAGTCCGCATTGAGACAATAATCCAATTAAAAATTGATGATATGATTCTAGTCAATTCCATTGGTTGACCTACACTAATTCTACAGTTGGAAGAGTTTTCTCAGTCAATGTAGCTTCCTCGTCTTGAATCAATCTCTGCATATCACTAACAATTTTTATTAGACTCATAGCTCCAAACATTTAATCATTAAAACAGTTTCTATGAACTTGAAGTTACCATTAATATTCCGAAGAATAAGATTCAAAAACAGTAGATTTAACCCACAAAATTGATCATAAAAAACTAGCGAAATAACTTATGGTAATAATATTTAATCCTTTACTGTGCAAGAAATGCATAATAAATACCTGATTAAGATCCATCAAGTTCTCCAAAAAATGAAATACATGCATGTATGTAGAACAACTTAATAAAAATAACTGTAATCTAATGGTAATCAACTAAATAGAAAACAAATCAAAACATTAAAAATACAATCAACATGCAGTGTTACCTTTCTATTTCAGCATAAAAAGTCTTCCACTTTTTCAGTATTCTTTTTTGCAACTCCATTCATTCGGGTGTGCAGTTCAGTGCCAAGGATTGTTTTGGTCGTAGTATCTCAAGACAATTAAGGATTATGTTGCATCTCATCCCCACTATTTAAATCAGAAGACCGGTTTTTCTACATATATAATATAGTAAGAATTTTAGTTATAAAATATTGGTGACAAATAAAATCATAAAATCTGAAATTAATTTGAACCTTTATATTTTAATTCTAAAATAAATATGAAGCTGTATAAAAAATATGGCTTACCATAGTAAATAATTAAAGGGATACCGTAGGTAGAGGGAAAAACATTACGAGACAGTGGTGTATTTGCAATGTGTGGAGGTTACAATAGAGTAAATAAAGAACAACCGTAGAAACTAGCGATGAAAATCACGACCCTAAGGTTGAGGCGGAAACCATTGGAGGTGACGATGGGCCGAAGGCGAAGGTGGAGAAAAATATGAACATTTTCATTTCAAAAAATATGAACCTGCGTATTTAAATTCCAAAGAAAATATGATCTTTCCAATTTCAATTCTGAATAATGATATGTTACACATATAATATTCAAACATTAATATGTATAAACCTGAAATTATTATGAACCTATATAGTTCAATTCTGAAATAAAAATGAACCTTCATATTTCAATTCAAACCCTACATATGTTAATTTTGAATTAAATATGCACCTGCATTTTTCAATTTTTAATACATATATGTTAAAAAAATAATATTCAAACAATAATATGTATTAAAATGAAACATACGAGATAAAATATAACATTAAAAAATGAATATGAAACAAAAATAACTTTCATGTGGTGGTACACTTCACCTATTTTCATCGTGTATCTGTTTAATGAACCTCTCATAGAAACAATTATAATGATGGTTAATATATATCAAATAAATAGTGAAATAGAAAGTGGATAGTAGTAATAAAAAGTAGAACATGAGGAAATAATATTACTGGACGATGATCATCAATTAGGAACTCTGTATAATGGAGCTCCCATAGAAACGAATGAAATGCTGGTTACTATAACTCAATAAGCAACAGTACAATATTCTCCCAAATAATGGACACACCTAAAACCAACAATGAAATATATAACATCATAATAATAATAGGGATACATATTCAGGGCTCTGATCAATGCAGCGATTACCTCATCATCTAGGGATGTAATTGGTGAAGGATTTATCTCAATCAGGGCTCTGATAATCACAGTTTGATGGAAATAAGTCAATAGTTCCATCAGTCTCCATCAACCACATTGATGATTTGAGATCAATACAAATCAAAATCAATGGACATATAAAATTTTGTATTTGAAATCAAACATGACATAGTCATCATTTCATAAAGTAATAGTTAAAACAAAGCTAAACTGCGTGAAAAAAATTACAAAATGAACAGCGAAATATGGAATGAAGGAAATATACCAAAGGGTGAACTCAAAAGGAAGTCAATTTACACCACCGAAAATGAAATAATATATTTCTATGAGGATTGAAATGGCAACGAAATATCAGGAGGCACATTGTTGGAGGAGAAGAAAACAACGAGAAGCCTAAGAATATTTTTTGGAATTTCCTAAAACTGAAAAAACAAGTATTTCTGGAAGAAAGAGTAAATGCATTTTTATTTACTTATTCAAAATTCACGAATGAATATATATATGTAATGGAGTTATAAACTTTAGTTATAGGATTTGTAGAAGATATTCTCAGATCTGTAATTGGACGACTACTACCCGGGAGTGTTTATACCTAAAATAGACAACCAATGTAGAAGATGTAATAGGTTTTGGGGGAATGAATTGGTTTAATGGTTGCAGGACATGGAGCTAGAATCATCTAATATAATATATTTTTGTATCTAGAGTCGAAATTACTCCCAATACTCAGTGTGTCTAGGTTACTATAGTGTAAATGTATGGTTACCTCAAATATAAGAGACCGAATTCGTCTATTGAAGTTATCTCCATGGAATGGATTGATTTTGTGTGAGATCATCGATTATTGAGGTAAACCAGTGGGATTAGACACTTGTTGGTCGACATCGACCTTCTAATGCAAGAACCCCATAGCGGTGTCATTAAACTATAGAGGAACACCCACTGAACTGGAGGATTGAAACAACAACGAAAATTAGGGAGGCACTTTTCCAGAGGAGAAGAAAATAGTGGCAAGTTTCAGCATGGATGATCAGTCCGTTGTTTTTGGGAAATGAAGTAGACTGTAGGATCCATACTATAGGAAGATCGGTCAGAGAGATAGCGTCGGAGCTGTGACATGGAGAAGAGATAGGAAGAAACTTGTTTGTAAGAGTAGTTGATCGAAAACCCTACCGAAGGACGACTGATACCGGAAAGTTCGTGGAGTTCGTGTGGTCACGCTGTGGAAACAGAGAGATCATCAAGTGATGGAAGACAACCGAAGGAGGAGACTGGATACAGATGAGCTGAAGACAAAGGAGTTGAGGGAAGAGGATCCTAAGGTGAAGGAGACGAAGGAGGATCACGTGGAGTCAGAGTAGAGCTTGTGAAAATTATTTTGGTTGAAGTGCCTGAATGAACAGAGTTCGGTAGAAACCCTAGGTGCAGACGAAGGAGGAGTTAAATAGAGCGACGAGAATGAAATGCTAGAGCTTGGAGAACTCCTGGCAGGAGTAGAGCCCGATATTTTGGGGGTAATTGCGCAATGAATTTTTTGTACATGTTATGTGGTTTCTTGTGGTGGTGAGAAGTCAGGATGGAGTAACCCAGCTTTAGTATATATAGTGGATTTCATTTATTATGTATTTATTATTTATTTAATTTTTCTTTATAAATTACTTCATTCCCCCATCAGGTGTAAATATTATAATTTCATTTGAGGATGTGTGGATTACCACCCCCTCAAAGCGATATGACTCATTCATGCCATGCATGGAAAATATAATGGTTGGTTATAATAAAAATATGATACATATATGAAATAAATTTGATACTTGAAATTATAGAATACATACTTATCATTTATTTTTAATTATTTTAATTCAACAAAAAAATTGAAGTAGTGTCCATGCGTACATACGGTCTACCGTCTCTATGAACGGTGCACTTCTTTTATAATCTCCAAATGTTCTGGACTATTATAAATAGATATGTACTGAATATATATTATAATTTAATCATTTTTCACATTTCATATATGATGAAACCATGATATTATTAATAACAACAATAAATAACAAGTCAAAACAATCTTGAGAAAACTAGGCAATTAAAACCCAAAATATTTAAAATAGTGAAAGGGTGTTAACAAAAAAGGTATTAAAATATTGTTATAAGGTAGAGTATGATATTATAAAAATTATTTTGGTTATGTTATTAGTTAGTAACATATTTTAAACCACTATAAAATAGGCTAAATACCACACAATAAAAAAGGAAGGATATGGTAAGGGATTTTCTTCTACGTTTTTAATATGTGAGGTAAATTTCATATTCTCTACTTACAAATTGTGTGCTCCATACGTACTATCAATTTTGTTATATTAAAACATGAATACTATTTTCATCTTAATACTATATGATTAATTTAATTTCATACATTTCTGTTGATTATGATTTAAATTTTTCAAAGTGGTATGGGACACTTTGGAATGTTTAAATATTAATCTTCTCAAATGTTCCTAAAATCATATAATTTTTTCCATTAACATCCATTGAAACAGTCACATTATTATAATCATTATCATTGGATGTTTATTTTTATATCCATATTCTCAAAATTGGATATTATTATTGCCTAAACATTAAACCATTTTTCTTACAGTGATTACTTTGAAAATTATTTGATTATTACAGAATTATTGATAGATTTGTATTTCTCATTGAATAAAGATAATTGTGAGGGAATATTAGTTATTTTTATTATTAAATATGATGAATTATTTGGTTTGTAAATGAAGGGTGGATATCAGACTTTATAAATATCCTTGATGCATCGATGGGTTCTCATGAGATATATAGGTTGGCAAAATTAAATGTGTTTCATTCTGTGTTTTAAATTGTCTTGTGAATGGACTTGACGGTAATAGGTATTCATGTGCCTGAGGCATGACATCTGATAAGAAAAAAAATCCGTAGTTTATAATCTATTTTTATTTATCCATGATATTTTTCATCGGCATATCGAAGCATTTATTTCAGTTTCAGTTTATTGATTAATGACATGTGTTTCAGTTTCATACCATGCCTTACTGATTATTACTTAAATATTTGTATGAATTGAATGTATATATTCTTAATTAATTTTACATATATATATATAATCATTATTTGTTCTATTTTATTTACCCTTACTGAGAATTTTATCTCACCCTTATTTTGTTTCATTCCCCAGGTAAAGAAGAAGCAAATTTTGATTAAGCTTTCAAGGATGGAGTTTTTTTAGGTATCATGTAAGTATTTATTATTTCCCAATGTATCATGGGTATCATTTATGTAATATTTCTTTTTAAGACTACTAAAATGAATTGTATTTATGGGTTTTATTGCTTTTAATAATTCCAATATAATGTGATAATGCACTAGCTCTGGGGTTCTGGGGTCAGGGCATTATAGTTGGTATCAAAGGAAGTTTAGCAGTAACTATGGAAACTCAATTTAGAAAACATAGATTAGGTAGCACATTACTAAGATATAAATTGAGGATAATTATACAAGAACATACAAGAATTTAGGTAAGGTAGATATTATGTGGGAATTTCTAGTAATACTTCCCTGTCAGGATACAACAAGTGGACTTGGTTCTGGCACATATGTAACAAAGAGTAACAACTCTGACAAGGTGTTCCAGGCTTGAATCAAGGAAAACTGGTACACGAAAATAGGACATATTGTGCACTTATTGTGACACTCTGAAGGTATATTATTAGGATTATTCACATTTTATTTACCTACCATTATGATGGATTTAAAATTAGTGATTTCTCCAATGTAGTGAATGTTTATGATTCTAGGATTCTTGAAGCATAAATTTATGTCAGGTACTATAACATCTCTAGAGTTATAGAATGTTCATAATTTTTTGATCTAATATAATATACAAAAATTTATAGAAATTTCACCAAGAAGATGAAATGATAACTCTACCAATGCACGTGGCACAAAGACTGAGAAGGATCATATCTTTCAATGACATAAGACAATAGTTTAGAGGAAAATATTATCCCATGTATTTTCATCATATGAGTGAATAGTATCGTGTGTCTATAAGAGAAGTAAATAATTCTTCTATTCCTATGGATTTAAAGGGAAGAAGAGGATTCGTATAGAAATATGGATAAATAAAAGAAGGGAATGAAATATTTTTTCACATGTGATAACTGTGGAAGAAATCACCCTACAAAATGTTTGAAGGTAATGAGAGTTTGTAATAAGTGTGTAGAAAAAGTACACTAAGTTCGTGATTGCAAGGGAAAGAAAAAGGTTTCAAATGTTCAATGATTCTACTGTAAGGATATGAGACACTATATGAATCAATGTCCTAAGAGTCAACGGATTATACCATAGATGATGCTATTGGATAATGAAAATTTATTATACTACTAAAAATGAAGAGGAATGATTAATATTATTTTTAAGTAATTTTTTCATTTGAATATTTTATTAGTAATGCACTGGTTATAATAATTATTTTATATATGAAGATTTTAGTATAATACTTTTCATTGATGATTTGAGATCATATTTTGGATGGCACTAAGAAAATTACTTAGTAGAAAGTTAACATTTTCATAAAACAAATGATTGAGTGAAAGAAAACCCTTAATATATTCCTTTAGATGTGATAATGATAAATAAATGATTTATTTGGTTATGTACTGACTACCTTCGAACTTATAAAATAATTTTAGATAAGTGGTCTATTCTATCATTGATGTATTTTAAGACACTTTTTTATTTAAGGAATATATCCAATAACATGTGTCTTGCTTAAGGAATAAGGAGGAATTTTTGCTTCCGATATGGTTTTAGGGTAATTTCAGTTATTACCATATTTCAAGAGGATACATGAGGATGTTATTCACATGTTTGGAATGTGAAAATTTAATTCAAATCCATATCTATTAATGACTAATGATAAGTTCATTTAGAAGAGATCATATCATAATAATTTGGAAAAGTTTACCATTTTTAAAATTGTTCAAGTTGATCATTGGATGATATTTTATATGGTAATGTATTACTTCACTATATATAGTAAGAGATAAAGTAGAAATAGTTAAAGGTTTAATCAATGGAAAATATTATGTTTATAGAAACATATATTTACTTATATTATTATCAAGTGAAATAATTACATAAATATAAAAAATGATCATGAAATGAAAAGTCTTGTCCAAGTAACTTTTTTTAAGATGAATCAAATGGCCTATCAGATCATCACATATTTATGGAACTCTAATTGTTACCTTTATGATAACCATGTTCTCTAGCACTCTACACCAAAACATGATGGTTATATATTTCTTCTGTATCTATATGTACATTTCCCACATATGTTCTCCAATTATGAAACCAAGATACATGAACATTGTACATTGATTTCTCTCTTTTTAATAAAATGTGATATTGAACTCTTTAACGATCTTAGTCTTTCCAGAATAGATTATTTTCAATACAATTATTACTGAGTTCATGTTTAAATGTTTAGGATGCAATTTAATTAAGGTGAGGAAAATGTGACACCCCAAGAATTTAAAATATTTACTTTTTCAAATAAATATCTTTTTTTGTTGGAATGATTTATAGACAATTTTTATCTTATTCTACTTATGACACTGAATTAACTTATGTTATAGGGAAGATGGAGTTTTACCACCTTTTATTGGTGAACCAATGTTAAAACTAATTTTTTTCACTTTTATAATTTTTTTTTAAAGAATTAACATCATTTTTCAATTCATAATTGTAAAATTAGCTTATGGGTAACTTTTGGGATTTTTCTGAGAAACATCATTTTTTGATGAATAGTGAAAAGTACTGTAATTTTGTTAAAAAAGAATCTTCGTTTAAATACATATTAATGATAAATTATATTTTATATATTTTTTTGAGATACATTGGATCAGTTATAAATCTAGTTTTAAAATTAGGTTCATTATAATTAATTTTATATTCAAATTTAATATAATAACATTAAAATATTTTGAATGTTTTTCTACTTTAAAAACCCATTATTTTTCCCCATCAATGGGATTATCATTAATCATAACTTTCCCACCTCTGTGATTTGAATTTTGAATATCTAACACACACAGATGTAATTATTATGATATTTTTCATCTAATAGGATCAATGTAATGTTTTGACCAAAATTATTAGTGAATGTGATTATGGATAATTATGTTGATTAAGGTATAATTAAGCATAATAAAGAACTACAGCTTAATATTAAGGACCAAAATGACTTTTCAACTCATCCTAAATATATTTTATACCAATAGTTTTACCATTTCTCTACATAGTTTGAAATATATGGTTATTGGGATATTATTAAATTAAAGTTCCCTATATAAAAGTTCAAGTAAAGAATAAGACAAAAAGGAAACTGTCTTTACCTTTAACAATTATAAAATTTCGAGATATGTCAAAAATATCATATTTTAGTTTATAATATCCCTTTTATTTGATAAATAGTTTATTTTTATCATAATAATTTTTAAATAATTTTTAGAGAATATTTATTTACTTAAAATTCTTAAGAAATGCCAACATACTGATTTTTTAAATAATAATTAACTAAAATAAATGATATAATAAATATTAAAAGTAAATATAATAGATAAAATTGGTGTATTTATTTATTTTTGAACATTAAAATATGATGTTGAACATCGGTAAACCAAATATATTTTCATTAAAATATTATATTGTTATTTTAAAATTAACATTAAATAAATAATGTCAAAATTGACATTATTGTTATTTTAGAATAAATGAATCTAATTAAATGATTTAAAATAAAATAATCCATATATTATTCCTAGAGATATTTTTATTATTGATAAATATTAAATATGTTATATCAATTGATAAATTAATCTTTTATAATTAACATATTGAACCATATACTGTAAAATCATTGTTAACATGGGCTAGGTTCAAGCAGCGTTTTAGTGCATCACATCAATTGTTTTAAATTTAATTTCCAAAACAAATCATAATGTTATTTTATAAATTAGATATAATTTTAATACATAATTTGAACTATTTTTTCTAATAAATATCACTTTAATTTATTCTTAAAGGGTAAATTAATTTGATTAGAAAACTAGATGTTTTAATAAAAACCAAAATGATAAAATTTGGGAATCTTAGATGTTATGGAACCAAAGTTTTATAAGGCACATAATTATATATATATGAGGTTTTTATAAACCATTATTCTCATTTACTCCATTATTTGTCTATTTTATGGTTCTTTAGGTAAGATAGACAACCCATTATTGAATACCATCTTGTATTTACAAAAGTCCCACTCCCCATTCCTTATAAAAGGCCTCTAACTCTCCTCATTTATAACTCCTCTAAAACCACATAAGTTCGGAAAATACCTACCCATATAGTATCGATAAGTCCCTTACCACTACATATTAGAATCAATTTGTGAATAAATCTTTCCAACATTTATTTTTCGAATCAACCAAAAGATGTTACACGATTAAGAGGTAACACATTCTCTCAAGCTCTCTAGTTTCATTTCCTTTATCAACTCAAAATAATAATATTATTATATGATTTCATAGAAAATATAGTATCCTAAATATACTAGTATTATTTAATGTTTATAGTTCTACCTAAACTTACACACAGCTTCATCTAATGGGTAACGAACATACTGTTTTTGTGTACAACAAACAATTTCCGCACAAAATGATGATTGTTCAACATTCCCTACCGCCTATCATGGTGCCCATTATGATGAACAATATATTTATATATAATATGTATTTCAATTATAATTTATTTATTATTTTTTAATTTTTATTTATAACGTACCTTTATACCTCCATCAGGTGAAAATATGTTAATTTCATTTGAGGAAGTGTGGATTACCGCCCACTCAAAGCGATATAACTCGTTTATGCCAAACATGGAACATATAAAGGTTGGTTATAATGATAATATGAAACAAATATAACATTAATATGATATTGGAAATTATAAAATACATATTTATAATTTATTTTTAAGTATTGTAATTCGAAAAAGAAATGGATGTGGCGTTAATGTGTATGTACGGTTTACCGTCTTCATGAAAGGTGCACCTTATTTATAATCTCCAAATGTTATGGACTATTATAAATACATATGTACTGAATATATATGATAATTTATCCTGGTTTTACATTTTTTATATGATGTGACTGTGATATATTTAATAATAATAATAAATAACAAGTCAAAATGAACTTGAGAAAGCTAGTTAATTAAAACCCAAAACTGTTAAAATAATGAAAGAGAGTTAACAAATGGGTAATAGAACATTGGAATAAGTTAATATGTGGTATAATAAACATTATAAGGTTTCCATTATTAGATATTAATATATTTTAAACCAATATAAATGAGGGTAAATATTAAACAATAAAAATAGAGGATAAGGTAATGGATTTTCATCTCACATTTTAAATCTGTGAGATTAATGTCATATTCTCTACTTAATTATTTTATATACCATACCTAATTCCCATTTTATTATATTATAACATGAATCCTATTATACTATTTATATTATAAGATTAATTTAACGTCATAATTTTCTGGTGATTATGAATTAAATTTTTCAAAGTGGTATGAGACACTTTGGAACGTTTAAAGATTATTATCCTCAAATGTTATTAATATCACCTCATTTTTTGATTGTTAAATTCCATTGAAACAATAATTTTATTGTAATAATTTTTCATTGGTATTTTAATTTAATATATATATTCTCATTGAATAGTAATTACTATTTCTTAAAAAAATATACCATTTTTCTTAACGGATTACATTGAAAATTATTTGATTATTGGCGAATTATTGATAGATCAGTATATATCATTCCATATGGATAATTTTTAAAGAATATTAGATATTTGTATTATTTAATATGAGGAATTATTTGACATGTAAAAGGAGGGTGGATCCAAGACTTAATAAATCTTCTCGATGCATTGACAGGTTCTCATGAGACAAATAAGTTAAGGAATAATATATAGAAATCTACTATGTATTCATCAACCTTCTATTGTTGATCTTACTTTTAGTGATCATTTTATTTTCATAAATATTAGGTACTTAAGTAAAATACTCTAGTCATTAATAATTCTTTTAAAATGGATTCTTTGTGACTTCAAAAACTTCATACATACAATGGATGGAAAATCCTCTATGGAATTTAGTATAACTTCACTACTTTGTCATAGTGTGAAATATAGGGGTTAAACCACTCTTTTTTTATAAAGCACATGAATTATGAGAGTATAATAGGGAGTTCCTGAGGATAAATGGATGTTCATTTAATAATTATTATTATATAAGTACATTCATCATATTTTGGGTATTATCAATACTATCTATTTTGATTTCAAAAAAAAATAATGTGAGAAAAGATTCCCTATTTCCTCTAAAGTAAGAAATTCAAAAATTAAATATCATATTAATAATATGGATTTTACAATTTTCATATTATTGGTAAATGAATACACTTCTATACTTTTATCATTAAACATTTCTTTTCCATTAAAATTTAATGCTTTTAGTCGTTGAAATATTGATAATATTGTTCTCCAAGGAAAATATTATCCACCATTCTTGAAGAATTTTTCACCATAAAGAGTTAATAAACTGAACCAAATATGATAATTTATTTTTTTCATTCCAGTATTATTTTCTATAAATTCAAATATTTAAAAATATAAATTCATTGTAGAAATATCCATTTGATTTTTTTTTCTATCTCATTAAAAAGACTTATATCCCATTTGTGTGTGATCTCAAATATAATGATGTGTAAGGTTAATGTTTTTTTCTCATGATTTGTGTGTTTAAATCATCAAAAAATAAATTTCAATTTTGTTATCACACATAATCAATGTTTTTTATAAGGTTATATATATTTCATTGAGTTTGGTCTTCATAAATAATAATTGTAAACAATAACTATAAGATTTTAAATATTCAGTTTCATTATTGGCGAGTTTCACATAATATTATTATTTACTAGATCAATATAATAAAGATTATGTAATGAAATTATATTTTCTTGATGTAATTTTACCTTTTATAGTACATCCTCTAAAATTTTCATATGATAACTTTTTAGGTAGAAATATTATTTTGAAGGATGGAATAAATGAAGTTCAAATGTTCCCTTTAAATATTTATTTATTAATTTAATGAATTTTAAGTGATATATTTTCTTATTTGATTATAATATATCCTATTTTAATATAGATAAAAAAAATATTTTGGGTGACTTTGTGTAATTTACTATAATATATTTATCGCCCCTCTAGGAAAAAACTAATCTACCATTTTTTTCATCTTTATCTAGACCGTGATTTCAAGAAGTACTTATTGTACTACTAGTACTTAACACATTATAAAAACCAATAATAATAATAATAACATTATATTATAGTTTTTATTGGGTAAAATAAGTCATTTTGGTTATTTAGTTTTATGAAAACCAAGAAATATTATAATTTCATCCGTCATACATTTCTATATTTTACATTAATTTGTGTTGTAAAATGTATATATACCATATATTTTTGAGTACATCAGATTATAATTTTATCTACATAGATCTATATCATTATTATGTCACAAATAAATTATTAATAAGAATATTAGTAACCCCAATACATTTTATAAATTAATTTTTAGAAATATATGTTAATAAATGATCAAATCAGGCCCTTTGAGCTTATTTACTTCTTTAAGATACATAGTAAGTTTAAAGGCAAGGTTAGATAGTTTGTGATTTTCAAAACCTAGAGTTTTTTTATATAAACAAACTCCTAAACATAAATATTTTGAAAATAACTTTTCATATCCATTTAAAACAAAATTAAATTTAGATGTGCTACAAAGGCTATTAAAAACTAGAGATATCAATACATGTTATCAAAGAAAATGTTTCTTCATAATCAATTAACTCTTTTTGATTATAAAAATTAAAAAATATTATTGCCATATTATAAAATGTCATTCCATTATCATAATATATAATTTTTATTTCCTAATTACTTTATATTACTAGAATGTTTTTGTTTACATTTCACCAATTCCCATTCCTTACTCCACACAACCACATTTAACTCTTCTTATATTTATATTATCCAATCCTAAGGAAAAATATTTTATCTCATGTTAAAATTTTAATATGAATATAATATTATCACATTCTTTTTTAAGTAACATATGGTTTGGATTAGGTGATCTGCATCACCAAAAAAAATTTAATATAGTGATATCTTAATAATATCAAGTTTCTTAGAAAATAATATCATTATTAAACTTCTACCATATTTGATCCTTCCAATTCATTGATATTAAAAATTCTTTTTTCAATTAATGGTTTTAAAAAACATAGAATTAGTTTTTCAATGTATATGCAAAACCTTTTCATCATACATAAATTTAGTCATGAATATTATAAAATGACCTATTTTGTCTAAATTATCATGTTCCATTTCATCTGTGATATTTGTTTTTTATTGAAAACATGATAAACCATACTTATGGAGGAAGAACTATGAAAGTTTATTTTATAATTTTTTTTTCCAAACTTTTTAGGATTATACTTTTTATTAAAAATGAACTTTTTTTATATCCCTGAAGTGTCCAACATTTTTATTATCTCGATTCTGTAATTCAAACAATATTTTCATTAAAAGTAAATTAAGTAAAATATGATTTATAGTTCAGTATATAATTTATATATCCTAGACAAAAAATTATTTTAATGATTTTTTTTCACCTAACACACACTGAGATATCTCTTAATGTGTTTTTTTATTCATTTATTTACCTTTTTTATGGAGTTCGTGATGCTGAAAATGTGGTTTTATATGTATTTCACTAAAAGGATTCAAATTCATGAATATAAAATTATTTTCCAAGATAACCCTATATAGTAGGTATTTTTTTACAGTTTTTAATATAATATAATACTTTTTAAATATTTGAGTTATTTTGATTTATGTGTAAGAAAGAAAACCTATGTATAGCGCATGTAGTAATCAATATGAACATGCACAATTTTTTCCCCTAAGATACTTATACTTAGATAAGGTATAATATCTATATATATATTGTTGAGTTCTACATGTAAATACATCCCTTAATATTTTCAATCTATCCTTTAGTTTCTACATAGATAAGGGTCATAAAATTTTAATTAATTAAACAACAACTCTAGATGATCCTATGTAATTTCTTTCACAGACTTTTTAGTTTAGGTTTGCATATTTTGGTGGCTTGAAATTTAATATTAGAAGCATGAATTATATTTTAATACTCAAAGTAAAGGAAATATTTATAGGTTTTTTCTTTCAAGTATATTATATACACGATATAATTCTTTTTTACATATAATATTTGATCTCTATCTATACTAGTTGTGGAACATTTATCATTTTTAAAATGCATTGTGCATACCACATAATGTTATTAAATTATACTAGTAAGATTATTATTTAATCCTAAAATATAAATAACTTTCAATATTAAAGGATCATTATTGATAGATACATACATGAGATTAATATCTTTCTTTACATATTTTTATAAAATATAACATATCCTCCTTCAACAGTCATCATGTTTTAAACTATATTATTTTCACTGGTCATATGTTGATAGAAAATAAATTCCCTATAAGAATTATTTTTCCTATTATTACCCAACATTTTACCATAAATATCATCTTAATATATATTTTTATACCCAATTATTATTGTGTATGTAAATATTATAAAACAAAACTTTTAGACCACAACTTCTCATAATTCCTAATTTTGAAGAGTGAAAATGTCCCTTGAAATATATGGTTTTTTAATTCCCAAGGATATGTATTACCTTTAAAAATGTTGGTTTTTAAATATACTATAAATATTAAATTATTATAAAACGTTATTCTTTCTAAATTAATATATTTCTTCTAAAAATTTGGTCGGTGGGATCAAGTATATCTTATTCCAAACATTGAATTTGATGGTTCTTATAAATATAATACCTTTTATAGATTTTTTCTTCATGTGGTAGAATTATACAAAACCATATTTATGATTTTAGTCTTTATATTATGTTTTATAAAATCATAATATTTTTTTATCGGCATGGAAATAGTTGTTATAGCTTATAAATTAATAGATATCCTAAAAAAATATCATTATCCATATAAATTTAGGACTTATCTAAACAATATTTCATACCAAAATTCTTCTATGATTCCTATATTTGATTCATATATTGAATAATTGTATCCATAAATGTTGTATCCTATTCTAATTTATTTTAAATAGGTTACCATAATGATTCAGTAGTTAAATCATGTAGAATATTTTCAAAAAGAACTTTTAATATTTTTTTGTTATATTCACTATAAATTTATATATATTCTCAATATCATTAATATGTAATCAATTTTATGTGGATAAATATTTAATAGAACTACATTTTATGGTTTCTATTTTAAATTTTACTTTATATTTCTTCCGACTTGTAAAATATTTTATCTTATACTTATTTTTAATTAATTTTGATTTGATATGTCCCAACTTCTTAAATTCATAGTAGATAACATCATTTTAATCAATTTTACCTTACCCCCTTTCATAATTCTCTTATAATTATGCACTATATAATATTTTTTAAGGCATTATCCTCTAAAATATAATTCCCATCAATATTTGAATATGATAAAACTCATTGTTAATCAACTAGAAATTAATATACTCTAATTTTTGTTTTTCTTATAGATAAGGAAAATAATAAATTATTTTTTCCTTTCTTTCACCTATATTGTTATGAATATAAAACTATGGAATTTTAATAATTTCATATATTATATAATTTATATCTTCCATGTTTGATCTTTCAGATTCCCATTCACTTGGAAGAATATTTCTATATTATCACATGGTGCTTATAATCTATTAATAATTTAAAAAAAACTATGATCTTTATATGATCATGGATATTCTTGTAAAAAGTACAATCCTTTATATTCTAGTATAAGGATTTATCATTTTGTTTCCAGGACATTAGTTATCCAAATATTGTTTTTTAAGTTTCTTTCATATTCTATTTTTCTTCTTCAAAGAAGAGATCATACAATAGTCATTTCTTGTAGTTGAATAGAGTGAATAATTTTTATAATTATAATGTAAATATAATTTTTCCTTCACATCTAGAGTAAAAATATTAAGAGACTTATCTATAATATAATAATCATTTTTTATCATAATATAAGGATTGGATATAATATTTATTAAATATATTTCCATTATGTCTCTATAATATAAATCATCTAAACCATTAAACAGTAGTGATCGATTATGGTCTAATCCTTAAACTAATCATACCAGAATGATAGCTTCTTAGAGAATATTTTTCTAATATACATATGTAGATGAAAAACTATAATGAATAACACTAATATCAAATATTTTCCTAATATAATATCATCAAGAGAGTGTGAACTTAAAGTTTTTAAAAAATTGGTTAATAAAACAACTCAAATGAATAGAAATTTATTATAAAAAAATTTATATAGTCTTAATTTATATAATGAAAATTAAATATAATCATAGTTTGAAATATAAATGACGACCAAAAATATATAGTAAGATAAAGAAATAATGAAGATATTAAATTAATGTAAATAATGTGCGTAAAATGAACATATTGATAAAGTTGTACAAGATAATAAATCTTTAAATACTCTATTACATAAATAATTATATGCATACATCTGTAATCCCCAAAACTTCTATTCTATTAATCCAAAAATGGTAGGATTATCTACTAATGGATCCAGATAACCCAACACTATGAACAAGTAATTATCATTTTTTCAACAAAGACTTAATAAAGGACTTCTTAAATCAATGATTACCTGTAATTGGATCATTATCCATAAGAATTATTCAATTAAAATTTCACCAAAATAATTTCAAAATTTAAGAACAATTTTTAACCTTTTATGGAAATAGAACACCAATTTTGGTATAAGATAAAAGAACTAAAAATAAATAATAATCAGGTTTCAAAAAATTTAAAGAGATTATATTTTTATTTTAATGTTAATTAATCCATATTTAATGATAATTAAATTATCATTGTAACATATTCCCTATGAGTATCAATCACAAATGATCATTTAATAGTTCTTTAATATTTGAGGGAATTATTAGTTTTAGATTTGATATATTAAACATATTTATCACTATTAATGATAATTACAAAATTTCATTAGTTATTATTCTTTCCTTTAATTAACCATCTCTAATATATTTCTTTATATCATCCCATTATAAAATAAATTCAGTCTCATTATTATAAATCTATAATTTATAAACCATAAAATATAAAATTTCATAATTCATAATGTTTCTCTTGTTTTTGAAATAAACAAAAAATAAATCATTAGTAATGTATATTCATGTATTTTGATTTATCGAAAAATTATTGATAAGTTTTCATCCAAAAAATGAACCAATGTGAAATATTTATCATATATATCAATATAAACTACTATACAAACATTTTTATATTCAAATCATATAGGTCTAGATCTCTCTATATTAACTCAATTAAATTTCTCAAATTTTTCACAATCTCATAAATTTGTGGATCATAATAGATATACAATACCCATGAAGTATTTTTATGGAACATTACTTTTAATTAAATATAAAACATGGTTAAAAAATATCCTTATATTAATATTCTCAATATCACCAAAAACATTATCCAGTTCCTCTACCAAATCACTTTTTTATTTATGGTAGAAACACTTATTCACCTCAATAATTATGTAGTGAGGTTTAAATATACATGAATAATTATTGATACATTTCCAAATATTTTTCTTTTTAAGGTTTCCATTGTATTCACCTTTCTGAATAAAATGATAAAATATAGGGTATATATTTTATAATATTATAATAATGAACCTCAAAATATTATAGATATAAATAAAGAAGTTGTTAATTTCATTAATTTTATATCTAATAATGAACTAATTAAATAACCTAGGTAATGGTTAAATGATGTATTACATAGCTTATTACTTTTGGAGTAGAAATCCAGCCGCTCCAAATTGTTAATGTACTCAATTATCTTAGGTATATGATATGACAAAAGTATTTCACTACATAATATACACTAAAATAATCTCCTTTATATCCTATAATGTACTTTCCTAACATGATTTTTCATAATTTTTTTCAATTTCTTATCTTATCAAACACATTTTATAATGAACTGACCTAAGTTACCATCAAATATATAACCTGACCCATTCAGTCACATACCTAAAGGGAATTATTGATACCTATGGTCTGGGGACAAGCCCCATAACATCAAAAAATTAAACCAAGGGGAATTATTTTACCCAACCAAAATAAACACATGAAATATAGGTACACCGAGTGAGATGAAACAATAGAAATCTAATAAATATATTCCATAATAGTAATATTGTAGAGAAAAGAAAACAACTATAAAATTATCCAAAATATCCAAGAGACAAGTCCAACAGAAAAATACCAAAAGCCAATAGTTACTCAATGTGATGGAATGGATAAAGTCTCAACATCTCATCACCAGCTACCCAAATCATCTAACACAAACATCATCACCTCATTATGGTTCATTGCATTTCCATGCAATAGAAGACATACATAGGTATACACACCACTGATGGGGTGTGCATTGTGTGAGCTAATAGGCTAAATAAGAGCTCACCTATTTGTTCCATAATAATTCACATTATAATAATTATTGTATGCTCATTTCAAATAAAACATTACATGATAAAAAGTTAATAATTTTTTATCAAAACATGGTCAAAATTTCCCTATTTCACAATTCTAAAACAAAAGTGGGTATATCAATTTCCACATTCTATTTATGTCAACTCTACTCTACAAACAAACATCGATGTACATCCGAAATCATTTGTTATGTCTCCTAGACCAAACATGGTCCAACCAAAGAATCTTCACCCACCCCATCCCAACAAAGAGTTGATCTACATGGGAATCCATAAAATGCATCAAAGGGAGAAATTCGAAAGGATGAATGATAACTAATATTACAAACAAACTCAACTAGTCCTAGATGGTCATTACCATGATCCACAGAAATCCAAGAGATAGGTACAAATCATATCATCTAGGATCTGAATCGCATTCTCTATTTGACTGTCTATCTTTGGATGGTATGTTGTGACCAAAATGACCTGAGTTCTCATAACATCATAGAGACTCCTCTAGAACCTTGAGGTAAACCTAGGTTACCTATTCAAAAAATGAAAAAAGGACTCCCATGTAACCTCAAAATATTTTGCATATATAGATTACCGATATATTCAACCTTAGTGGTATCCTTGATCAAAATGAAATGATTAAACTTCATCATCTAACCAAAAAATACCTCATTGAATTCATCCCTCTGGGATTCCATGCTTATGCCAAAAAAAATCCATGGATACATCATCCCATTTCCAAATCTATACCAGAATAGGATAAAGAAAACTAGATGGTATCAAGTGCTCTACCTTTATTCATTGGTAGGTGTAATATTGGGATACATAACCTATAATGTCACGCTTCATACCTTTCTACCAAAATTGTCATTACAGATCATAATACCTCTTCTTAATGACTATATGAATGACCCATAAAGAGATATGAAAATTAAACAAGAAAAAATCCCCATAGATGTTTGGTTAACAACATTCTTCCAAAGGTGGAGCATTCCATTTGAAGAGAGAGACAAATCAGAAATGGTATCCCCACTATAAAGGCTTTCTCAAATTTCATTAAATTCATCATACTACTACTTACTCTGCAATATAGACTCTATGAGAAATCATAATAGCTAAACAATAGTCAGAACCATACCTAAAACATCCTCTTGAGTATCTAGGTGAAACCGAGCAAAAAGACCCATAAGGTTTCACTTCTCCTTCGATTCCAGAATTGACTGTGATGGTACTTTTCTTCTAAGAGTGTCTACCATGAAATTCTTCTTCCCCATGGTGTATGAAATATCAAAGTCAAATGTTTGACGGTATTCTACCCATCATCTTTGTCTAGGATTCAAGAATTTTTGAGAAAATACATAACTCAAACTCTTATGACCAAAAAAGACATGGATCCTTTCCCAAAAAGATAGATTCCCCAACATTTTAGCACATGTATAACTTCACCATGATCTAAATTTTGATTTGGTTAATTATTCTCATGTGGTTGAAGCTATCGATAGTTGTAAGCTACCACATAGTTATCCCACATAAGAAAACATCATAAACCTGCACTGAAAGCATCACAAAACTCCTCATACCCCTTATCAGGCTCAGGTAAGATCAAAATAGGAGCCTATGTTAGAATTCTATTCATTCCATCAAAATAAAAATATCATGTAGAATCCCTTGTGAATTTCACCACTTTCCAAGTTAGAGCATTCAAATGTGATGTTATCTTAGAGTAATACATAACAAACCACTGGTAGTATCCACCAAGGCCAAAGAATATATGTATCTCAAAGACATTCAGTGGTTATTTCTCAAAAAAGATAGCCTTCAATTTCTCAAGATCAACAAATAATCCATTTTTATAAATCTTCTTCCCTGTGAACTTTACTTCTTGTATCCGTAAACTACATTTCAAAAGTGTTCCATATGAATGGTGACTTCTCAAAATTTCAAGAACCAAACTCAGATAGTGATAGTGCTCACAGTCACATTTCAAATGAACCAAAATATCATCCTCAAACGCTACTGCAAAAGTGTCAATATATTTATTGAATATTTGATTCATCAAATCCAAAAAAACTACAACAACATTAGTCAGGACAAAATTCATCGAGTGATATTCAGAATGGTCATACCCTCATCGTAAAGTTGTCATTGATATATCATACTCCAAAACTATGATATGATGATTACCCGACTGAAGATCAATATTTTAAAACCACTTTCCCCCCCTTTAACAGATCAATGAAATAATCCACAGAAGGAAAAGGGTATTTTTTCTTAACTGTTATCGAGTTCAACTCTTGATAGTCCACTCAAAACCAAAGTGAACTAAATAACTTATTGGAAAAGAACATAGGGACTTCCCATGGTGAAAAACTATGAAGAAAAGAACCTTTTCCCAATAGGTGATCTAACTGATTCTTAATCTCTTTGAGTGCCACTAGTACCATGCGATAAGGCAGTATAATTTTCTGCAGCGTACATGGAAATAGGTAAATCGTAAACTCTGCCTCAATATCTAGATGAAGACCATATAATTTGTCAGGGAAAAAATCAAAAATTTCATGTAGAACAACATGAAGATCAACAATGGAATAAATTTCATCAGGCTCAATCACAATAGTATACATCAAAATCCACATCTCTAGGTGGGAAGGTTATAAAAAACTAGACCTCAGGTCTCACTATCCCTAAAACACACAAGAGCTCCTATAAGATGAAAGAAATGAAATATTTCAATGATAATAATCAACCTCATATCGACAAGAAAAATGATAATCCGTCCTAATGATGACACAAAACATATGTAGATCAAGAATTATAAAATCTCATACCAGCATTGTATCAACTATCTTTAATGAATAAGGACATTGAAACCCATGAGCATTCCTTTTACCATGAGGCATCACAAACTCCATTGAAATTGACATAAGATCCATTTAATGTTTATGAATATCAATAAAAAATGTAGATATAAATAAGTGGGACACAATAGTATAAAATAATAAAATTTATGTGGAATATTTGGTTAGGATAGTACCCCTCACTGTTGACATACATGCATTGAACTCTACTGGGAACTCATCTAATGTGTGAAATTTCTACAATCCTAAGGCCTATGGCTGGATCCTTTTAGTCCTTGTAGTATTTGACAACCCATAGTATCCTTTGGATTGGATGAACCCTAATTATAATGAGGTATACTCATAGCCAGAAAAAGGGTTGTAAGTGACCAATGTGTCCATAGTTGAATCACGTCTTCATAGGTGTAGAAAAAAAAATCTTCTGTGTATGAACTTACCACACTAATAGCATGTTAGAGGCACATTTCTAGTCGAATCAGATAGTTTGGAGGAGGATCATTCTTGAGAACCACCTCCACCACTTATGTGATGATCTTTCCCCTTCCTCTTCTTACCATACATGCCACTGAAACTTCCACTGGATGGTAGAGAAGGGGTAGAAAATCCAAACATGCCTTATATATTCATATGATTCATCATAGCTCTATCTATAGTATCTGTATAGGTAGAAATATTTAAAATAAATACATGTGATTAAATATCTAGTCTTAAACCCTATAGGTAGTTATGATCCATCAGCTGGTCATTTTTTTGAAGTTTAGAGAAAAATGGACAAGCTCAGCAAACTGGTTGGAATATGCCAACAATTAACGCTTTCCTTCTAAAAATACAAGAACTCCAAATACTTTACCTAAATTAGGGACTTTGAAAATATTAATATTATATGAAAAGGGGTTTTAAACCCTTCCAATCCATGCCCACATGTTTGTTTTCATGGATAATGAAATTCCACCATCGTTTATTGGAACCATCAAGTTTGAATAAAGTATATTTTAACTTAACATCGTTAGGTGTCTCTATTAATTCGAAGATATTATCGATCCTACCTATCCATTCGTCTACCTCTTGAGGTTAATTCGTTCATTTTATTCAATCGTGTATTCTCTTTCATGAATTACCATAATCAATATCTCTCTCCTCTAGCTCCTAGATATACTTCAAAAACTACATTCTTAACTCATGGTATGGTTATGATCAACAACACGAACTTTTGAGAAAGTGTTGTTTTCAATAATACTTCATTTTATTATTATTATGGGAGGATTTTTGAAAACAATACTCTATCTCTTTATGGGGATTTGGATGTTCACAAATACCCTTATTTGTTATTATAATGATTTTAATTTGAGAATATTTCAGGAAATTAATGTTCTTTATTTTTTTATTTCGGAATAATATTAATGTGTTTAACCCATGAGGAATATTTGATGAAGTGTTCTGGAAACATTTTTCATGATCTAAGTGTTCTAAAATCATTTTAGCGCATTAGAATGTTCTGGAAACACTGTTCATAACCTACATTGAGGAGCGTAGCGTAAGGAATGAATCTGTCCTTTAGTTTATAGGTTAAAAAAAATATGGTTAATGAAACCCTATGTTTGGAAGGAAACATACATTTGAGATATTAGAAATGTATCGAAGAAGAACATTATATAAGTATAGAATGTTACATTTCTTTCTCAAAAGTATGGTTCATCAAACTTAATTTTGTAATAAACCTTACATTTTATTAAAAATTATAGATCATATTCTATATGTTCAAATGTTGAGAAAAGTATGGATCAAATACCATACATTTGAGAGTTGAAGAGAAAAGTATGGATGATCAATCATATGTTTGATATCAACCTTACGTATAAAGGTTGAAACATCATTCTTACTTTCGTTATCAACCTTACATTATCAACATTAAGTTGTCAACCATACGTTCAGAGAATGAATTCAAAGTAGTTCAACACTACGTTTGATGTCATATATTTTAAAATACGATTTTATCAAGGAAAGGTCTTTATACGGATTATCATGCTAACTTCAAGCTATATTAAAATCCCAAATATAAAGCACATATTTGACTGAATCAAAGCTGTTTATTTATGATTTGAAGGATCGATTTAAGAGGAAATTTTAATGGAGAATATTAAGGGATGTTATAACTACTCTTTTATTCAAACATTTGAATATCGTGAGTCAGAAGGTGACTTTTGTGGATCTAAATTTACAAAGGAAGCACTCATCATTATTCCCTATATATTTGTGTTGTTTTGACTGATCTAGAGATCTATAGTATGATGAAATAATTTTCTCAATATTTTTTAACTGCTAAAATTTACAATAACATTAAGATTTACAGATCTGCTATTATAAAGAGTGAAAAGGCTTTGTTTTATAAAGAATAAGAATTATGTTGATTATTCACTGATTCTACATCAAATATCTTTTGTGGATATGATTGAAAATTATTATTTTTAAATTAATCCACTTTTATGGGTTGAGGGGAAAACCATCAAGATATCAAGACATAAACATTTTAAACAAGTGTCCAACCAACTAAACCTCAAGATCAAAAGCCGCAGTCACCACAATATAGAAGCTCCTCCCTAAAAAAATAACCATTAAGACTAGCTTACATTGTTTCATCGCAGCATGTCAAGTTGTCTAGTTCCAAAGAGCACGGGCCAGGTACTGATGGAAAAGTCCATATCCTCTCAATAAATCGATTCTAAAAAGCTATGAAACTATGAAATCAATTTTCCTGGAACCTCATCTAGACCATCTTTTTGAAAGAGAACAATTGAAGAATCCTGGTAGGTATGTCTCATTGTGACCAAAACTCCATAAAACCTTCACTTCCCTCCATCTAACCAAAATCATAAAACCTTAAAATGAAAAATAAAACCAACACCTTACAAGAGTCTGCTGCAAACTGAGAATCAACTACCGCATCAAATTTGTGAAAATTTCAAATCCTTAAAGAGAGACAGTACGACTCACGGAAGCTGAAGATCCCAAAATCACAAACCACAGATGCAGAACATGGAGAAAACAACCATCAAACATACAAACTAAACCTTCAAAGGCCTCCGCCAAAACCACATCAAAACAAAAATTCATATCCAAACATCAATAGAAAACACCAATACCAAATCCAAAAATAGCATAATTCCCAAATCATAATTTCAAACTGCCAAACAGGATTGGAAATAAAAGAGAAATTGCAGGTCTTCAACCTTAACCTCACTATAAGAATAAATAACCCCAAAACAGAGATCACCACCCCCGCTTCACAAAAACAGTCCATACTGCTCCTACGCCTTTATCAACTCACCTCAACATTTAATTTCATCAACAGAAGCAACCATCACCCTCAACCAGAAATCTAAACTAGAACCAGTGTAGAATCATTGCTAGCATCGACCCATTGCATGAAAAAAAAAAGAAAATGTAGAAGAAGAATAAGAAAAACAAACATAACACCAAAATGGGGACCTCCTGAGTCTCTCTGGTAGAAGACCTCTTTGAAATTTAGAGCTACGAATCCCGACACTGCCCTCAAACCATCACTAAGAGACCAAATCCTACAAGCACATCCACATCCAACACGAAACGTGACAAAAACCTTACGCTGTAATATTTGGAGCGCGATCTCTGGACCAACACTGTGCCACCATGAAAATCCTAGATGGATCAAAGCATAGGGTGAGAAGAAGGCATTAAACGATGGAGAAGAACAACAATGTCAATTGCACATTGTTGCAATTCTGAAGAACAACTAGAAAGTATTTCAAATAAAAAAATACTCTTTTTATTTGAATGATCAGATTCTCATACTAATCTATGTGTTAGGTTATGTGTATGAACTAAATGTCACTGTTTATCCTTAAAGATGTAAAGGTTTTAACTTCCTGCACTCAGTTCTGGAACAGTCTGTTGATAAGAGGACCAGATAGTGAAAATCACTACGCTCGTGGATTGTAGAATTGGTGGAGTGCACTAGGGGACTTCTGTTCCCCGAACCACTATACATCATGCATACTTTTGTATTTGTTTTCAGATTCTTAACCATTCTGATAATGTTAAAAGGACATATCATGATCTCGCTTAGAATTTTTAAAAGGAACAATTCACCACCCCTCTTGTGCATATTTTGTATAATCTGATCCAATAATTGGTATTCGAGGTTGATCTTTAGTCAATGATTTAGCAAGCTAAAATATTTGGATTATAATGAGAATAGTGGATAATAAACAAGAGGGTATGACAATGTATTGAGCTTTCTACTTCAACGGTGAGAACTACAGATGCTGGATATCAAGGATGATAATTTATTTGAAGAACCCTGGATACAAAGTATATTCAAAAATTCTAACTACCTATGTAATTCTAGAAAAACCTGAGACACGGAGTGCTTTTGTAGAAGTAGAGTATGAAATAAACATTAAATAATTGAATAAAATCATATGTGGTCTTTAACCAGATGAAGTCAATTGATAATATCAGTGCCCAGCGACTTTTGACATGTGGTAGGCAATTTCAATTTCCTATGAAGGAACTAAAAATGATAGATAGATGAGGTATGCCACTACTAAATTAAAATTAGACACATTCAGAATGTTTGAAGGAGAAATCATCACCGAAATGAATGGAAGGTTGATAGAGATCATCACCAATATCACTGCCTTGGGAGATCCAATCAAACAAGAAAATCAAGCCCTGAAAGTTCTAAGAGTACTACCATCTTGAAGGAATGTAATTTCTACTACTATCAGACAATCATGTCATGTCAATGATTTAACAATGAGAGAGTTAATTGGATCTCTAATGATGTATAAAGATGAGAAACAGAATGATGTAAATGATCATAATGTCTTAATCAAGATAGAGAATAATTATTTGAAGGTAACATCTCAAAAGAAAAGAAAAAAAAATGAAGAACGAAATCAAAATAAAATCATAATGTTCGAATTCTCCTAATTCAGATGTGGAACTGGCTCAGCTATCCAGTAAATTCAGTATATTCAACAGAAAGATGAAATGATTTAAAAAATATTTCACAAAGGATGAAAAGGAAATCAAATGCTATGAATGCTAGAAGATGGGTCATATTAGACATGACCATCCTCAATTGAAGGAATAAAAGAAGAAGAAGTTTTCCAAAAGAAATGATAATGAATAGAAAAATATGATGGAAATAAAATCTACTTGGAGTGTATGTGAAGACTCCAATAGCTCATCAATGTCTGACTCTGAAAAAGAGGATTCAAATATGAAATCCAATATGGGATTTATGGCAGAAACTAATGAGGTACAATCCTATTACTCATCTAACATTAATTCTGATTCAAGCTGCTTAAATGATAAACTTGTATACAATTGCAATATACTAGAAGAAAAATATGATTCTTTATTCAAGAAACTAAAATACTTAAAGAATATTCATAATGATGTTTTAGGAGAGAGATATAATCTACTAAAACAACATCATGAAATACTAGAGAAATATAATTCAATTAACAAAAACAATACAGATAGGTAATTTAAAATAAAGACACTACAAATAGAAGTAAAAAACATATAGGAGTTCTACTCTTATTTTTAATAGAGTAAAAAATTCATCAAATGAAATTCACGGAAAAAATGTGATTAATAAGGAAAGATATGGAATAACTAGTTATGGTGAGAAACTCAAACTGTATAAAATTACTTTGTTCCATGTACAAGAAAAGAAATTTATAATTATTGTGGAACAAAAGGACACATATCTAAAAAATTCTAATTAATAAAACCTCAAATAAGTGGAATAAATAAAGACTCTGTTTCAAATAATTTATATTGTTCTATTGATTTTAGAAAGACAAAGAATGTTTGGATTCCCATATCCTTGCTAGAAAACACGGTAGGACCCAATAGAATATGGGTATCAATTTTTTTTTGATTAAATGACTTTTCAGGAAGCATGACACATAATGAAATCTTTTATATGGTATAAGGAGAGTGGCTACTCCGGGAATATGAGTGGAAAGTAATTAAATTTCAGAATACTAACTTAAATGGATGATGGACTAGTCACATTTGGTTAAAATGCCAAAGGTACAATTATTGGCATTGGAACAGTTGGAGATACAGAAGTTGTCACAATTAATAAAGTACTCTTTATACAAGGATTAAACCCAACCCAACAAGTCTCTCTCAACTCTGTGATGATGGTTATGTTGTTTTTTTTTCAAGCAATTTCTATTCTGTTTTTAATGATTAATGGATTAAATTTAGATCACCAAGAACTAAACATGTATATACCATGGATTTAAATTACCTATGTATGAAAAAAGTAAACTTCTTAACTTCTAAGATAAATGAATCTTGGATATAGAATATATGACTTGGACATTCCAATATATATTATTTAAATAAGTTATCTAAGAAACATCTAGTTTTTTTATTTTCCTAGTCTCAAATTTGAAAGTGATAGATTATGTGATCCATGTCAACTTGGAAAATAGCACAAATCATCTTTCAAATCTGTAAATTAAATTGCTATATCTAAACCATTAGAACATATCTACATGGATTTTTTTGGACCTTTAAGGGTATCATGTTTGGCTGGTAAATTATATTTATATATTTTATTCGATGACTATTCTAGATATACATGGATTTATTTTTTGAAATATAAAAATTATGTTTTTAAATTATTTGAATGTATTTAAAAAGATGTTCAAAATGAAAAAGGTCTTAGAATAATTTCATTGAGAAGTGATCAAGGAGGATAATTTGAGAATCTAGAATTTAATTCCTTTTTCTGAAATATGGGTATCAAATACACCTTCTCTAGACCAAGAACACCTCAAAAAAATGTACTTATTGAAAGAAGAAATATAAATTTTCAAGAAATGGAAAGGAATATGCTAAATCAATACAGTCTTCCAACCTATTTCTAGACAGAAGCTATAAGCATAGCCTATTATATAATTAATAGATTTTTAATAAGACTAGTCACTAAAAAGACACCCAATAAACTCTAGAATAACATAAAACCTAATGAAAATTACTCTAATTTTATTGGATGTAAGGGTTGCACCTTTAACACCAAGGAAAATCATGGTAATTTTGATCCAAAATCTAAATAATGAATTTTTATAGGATATTCTACTACTTACAAAGCTTATATAGTTTTTAATAAAAATTCACGGATTGTTGAAGGACCAGTTCAGGTGAAATTTGATGAATCTGATCCTTTTGAGAAAATTAAAGACAAAATTGATGAAACTAACTCAAATGACAACATGTGAATTAAGAACTAGAAAGTTGTTTTTGAAAAATATATAAATGAAATTCAGTCCATTTAAAAAGAACATGACACTAATTAACCTATTAGTGTACTACCTAAGTAGTCTAAAAACCCTAAAGAATCATCCTTTAGAAACTATAATAGTTGACCTAAACAAAAAAATAAAAACTCGAAATAATGTAGGAAATTATTTTGAATTCTCTGTCTTTATATCCCAATTAGAACCTATGTCTATAGAAGAAGCCTTAGTTGATGAAATTTGTATGATAGCAATGCAAGAAGAACTAAACTAGTTCAAAAGAAATTAAGTTTGGTAATTAGTTGAATGACCATAAAACTATCTAGTTATTGTTACTAAATGGGTATTTATAAATAAAAAAGTTGATCGATGAATAATAACTACCAATAAAGAATGAATAGTAGGTGAAGAATATAATTTGGAAGAAGTTCTAAATTCTGATGAGACCTTTGAACATGTAGCTAGATTAGAATCCATTAGGATCCTTTTAGCCTATGCATCTCATATGAACATTAAATTATTTTAGATGGATGTTAAATTTGCCTTTTTAAATGGTTATTTAATAGAGGATATTTATGTTGAGAAACCTCCTAGTTTTAAAAATTCACAAAACCAGATTCTATTTTTAAACAAACTAAAAATCTTTATGCCCTCAAATAAACACCTAGAGTTCGGTATAAAATATTAAGTTATTTTCTGTTAAAAAATGATTTTAATTTTGGAATAGCAGATCTAACATTATTTAATAAAACTATATAATCTAATATTTTATTGGTTCAAATTTATATTGATTATGTAATTTTTGGATCAATAAATTTAAAACATTGTCATGAATTTTCAAATCCATTGGAAAAGGAATTTGAAATGAGAATGATGGGAGAATTAAATTTTTTTAGGACGTCAATTTTATCAAAAATATTTTTGGAAATGTTTTAAATCTACGAAAATACATTACTAATTTACTAAAGAAATTTTGACTTGAAAAGAGAAAGATATATACAACTATTATGTGTACTAATATAAAACATGACTTGGATGAAACTGGAAAATATGTTGACAATAAGTTATATAGAGGAATGATTGGTAGTTTCTTATAACTTACTTCTAGCATGCCAGATATAATGTATTCTGTTTTTCTTTTTGCAGGATTTTAATAAAATCTTAAAGAATATCATTTATGTTCTTTTAAAAGAATTTTTATATATTTAAAAGGAAAATTTTTTCAATCTATTCTCTATCCAAAGACATATGATTTTAATTTAATTTTATATTCAGATGCTGACTTTAGATGTTGTAGATTATATAGAAAAAGAACCTCAGGGAAATTTCACTTTTTAGGAAAATCCTTAGTTTCATAGTCTTATAAGAAACAACACTCAGTTGCCCTATAAATAGCCAAGGTAGAGTATGTATCTAAAGGTAGTTGTTGTGCACAAGTGTTGTGGCTGAAAAACACTCATATTGAATTTTGACAAAATTTTAATAAGACACCTATTTTGTGTGATTATGAAAGTGCTGTAAATATTTCACAAAATTCAATTAATCATTCTAGGACTAAACATATTGATATTAGACATCATTTTCTAAGAGCCCGGGTTCTTAAAAATGATATATTTTTAGAAATTTTAAATACTAAAATTCAATTAGCTGATATTTTTATTAAACCACTTCCCACTACTGGGTTAGATTATAATAAGGGGGATTTAGGTTTATTTAATTTTAAATAATTATTTTAATCATAATTAAAATTTTAAAATTTATCTCAATCTTATTTGAAATTTTCATTGTTTAAAATACATTAATTAATTATTTTTAAAATAGTTTAAAATTTTATTCCTTCTACGAATTTTTTTGGCTCGTATAATTTTAATTTTTTTTAAAATTTATGTAATGATTATTATTTATGTAAATGACGTGGGAATCAAGGATTTCAGAAACCATTTAAGATCCCAAACCCATTCATTTTATCAAATCCCCGAAATATTCTACCGCTCTTCTCTAACAAAAATTGAACCATCAAAACCCTAGCTTTTCGAACCTTCGGAAATTAGTGAAGAAATGGACAAAACCAAGAGGACGGATGATTCATAGACCAGAAACACCATGCAGTAGTGCACAACAAGAAGAATGAAATTACAATGAAAAGTGATCGATCTAGAATGGTTATATCAGACGAATCTAATGCTGAGGCAAGCCATAGAATTTCAAAACATGGAGAAAACCTTCAATGGAGATTACACAGAGTTTCTATATGAGGTATAACTTAGTCACTTATTTATGTCTATTAAGTATAGCCTGAGAGAAGATGATTATACTATAATAGCTAGAATCTAGGACCATTATTTTTTTATTTCATCTGTGGAAATAGCCAAGATTCTTAACTTCCCTCATGAGGGAGTTTTTCATTTCTTTTAAAAAATATTGATGATAATGTACATATGTTTGAGGAAATTATTTCTTTCTTGTTTGGATTTAAAAATGCGAAAAAGATGTTTTTGAAAGATCTAGATCCTAACCAAAATGTATTAGAGAAATTTGTGAAAATAGGCATTGCATCAAGAATGTCGGAGAAGGAAAACATTTTGTACCAAGACATGCATATCATGATTTTATTTATGAGTGAAATTAATATTAATTTATCAAGATATATGTTAAGATATCTTAATTATTTCTATCAACCAGAAGAAAAGATGAACTTCTATGCCTTTATAATATTCTTTTCAGTGATTTTATTTAAGAATGATATTATAAGGTTGGTGAATGAAAGAGTGAGATGCCACGACAACAAAATTTTAATATAGGAACTTTGAGAAATATTGGTTTCTTTTGGATTACAATTAAAGGAAACCTCATAACTATTAGAGTAGAATAAGATCAAAAGAGTGCTCAGGATCACCCTTCCAAATATAATGAAGGAGTGGTAGAGTATTGAGCAAGTGGAGTTTCAAGGAGAATCAGATTTGAAGCCGTTGATTCACCTATAGATGAGGAAATTCAAGACAGTATTCAATGGAAAATAAATATATGTGCTCAATATGGAGAGAATCCTACTCAAAAAAATTCTATATGGAACTAATCCTTTTCTAAGCTAAAAATTTAATGAAGAATCTGAAGTACAGGACATTGCATAACCAATAGTTTATCAGATTGAGGTGACACATCTAGTGTAGAAAGTGTAACATCCCAAGTAAGTAATGAATACTATATATTCTTATATATGTCTATTTATTAATTAGATAGTGTTTTAGAGGCTTAAAATGGGAATAAATCCAATCTTAAGCATATAATTCTCTAATATTTTTAAAAGAATGTTTTATTTCCTTTTGATGGTGAACCATTTTATAAATCAATATTTTCTCAATTTTATAATATATATTTTCCAAAATTAACATATTCTTTATTATTGGGACATTGAAATTTACATTGGATAATTTCTTGGTATTTTTCTGACAATGTTCATTTTTAATGAATAGTGAAAAATACTGCATTTTACATCAAAACATCCTTTTCATATAATTTAATTATATGGTTAGATTATCTTTTTAATTGGTTTTAATGTATAACTATAATATATTTTTACCATTTAATCCAATATTAGTCATTATAATTAATTTCACTTTGTAATTGGGCATAAATTAATGCCAAACTTTTCATAGATAATGTTTCAAAAAAACCCGCAATTTGTTTTGACAACGGGAATTATTTTTAAATGAATTATTTATATTCATTTGTTTGTAATTTGGTAAAATGGATTCCATATTTGGAATCAGAAGGTCCAAATTATGTAATTAAGACGCTATTGTTTTTTGACTTTGTGAATAGTAACGACGGTAATTATCGTTAATTATCTTGATTAATTAGTAATCGGGTAGTTAAGGATAATAATATAATATCATAATAATAAAAACTGACACCAACATGAATCCTAATACTACTGGGTGTGTCATGGGAGACCATGGGATGCTTTTTTCCAAACATGGGGACCCCATGTAATCACTTTTTTGTGATAATGACTTTTTATCGTTTTATTTTTTAAAGAAAGTAAATATAATAATTAATGTATCACCTGAGTAAAACATTTTTAATTTTGTCAACATAAATTATAATTTGGACTATAAATAGTCGTTGAAAATATAAAAATATTTCCTACATCATTGTATTTTTTTATAAGATTTAGACATTAAATAAATTACATTATATATGAGACCATGATGATGCAGCGATTACATCATTATTTAACGATCTAAATTAAACGAAAATATAATGTAAAATATAAGACCTAAACATGTAAAAGAACTATTGTATGGGAAGATTTATAACCCTTATCACCATATCCTCGAAATTTATAATTTTGGGACCTTTTTTATCCAAAAATCATTTTATAATAATGTATCTTTTCTTAACGTTCCAAGAGTGCCCTACTCTCCTCTTATAAAAGGCACCCACCTCTACCTCCTTACCCACACCTCTCAAGACTTTGGTTCGGCCAAGATCTTCTCATTTTATCTCTCCACATCCCTCCCTACATCCTTGAATCCTTACCTTGGGGAGAATGCTCTGAAAGGAACCCTTTTAGTTCAAACCAAGAAGAGTTACCCGATTTTAAGGTAATGTCTTCACTTGTGTTCTTTTGTTTTATTTTTCTTCTCCAACCCTCTAAACTCTTTTTATTACATTCTTTTGTAACAACACAAGTATCGTTAATATACTAGGATTTTGTTATGAGGAGGATTCGAGCTAAACTTGCACACACCACCTTCTAATGTTTAAAGAACATACTGTTTCTGTGGTTGGCAAATATCTTCCTCATGAAACAATGATTGTTCAATCTTCTTTTAACACCTTTAATGGTGGCCATTAAGATGTCACTCTATTAATATATGATATATATTATGTTTATTTTTTCCTTATGCTTCTGTATTTTTCATTTGTGCCATACCTTTATGGTTTCCATTATGGGTAAACACGATAATTTCATTTTAGGAAGTTCGGACTACCGCCCCCTCAAAGTTATTTGATTCGTTAATACCATATGTGGTAGGTATAAATGATAGATTTAATGATATTATATATTATATTATACTAGAATTATAATATAACTTTATATCATTATGATTTCACACCATTAAGTAAGAAATAGAAATGTAATTAGAGTTCATGCATATGAATGGCTTACCGTCTCCATGAACGGTGCATTTCATTTCTTAGCTCTAAATGTTATGTAATATTATAAATTAATGTATATACTGGATATCTATGATATATATGATATCTACATCATGAATATAATTCTGAATATAATGGATATTTTACCCCACGAACAACTTTTAATTATAATGAGTTTATTTTTGACTCAAGTACCAATGATTGAAAAAACGACCATTATTAACATAAATAATTACATAGTTTTCATAACATGGTAATAAGTGATATAAAAGGAATAATGAACATGAAAATGAACTTAAGAAATTTGAAATTAACTCAAATTTATTATTCAGGATGTTAAGGAACGATCGAGTCAAGTCAGACCTGAGGTATGGTACTTCGTCTTAATCTCTTTTCATTCAGGCATATTTTGTTTTATACACAACCTTCTTTTATACGGTGTATAAAACCCTTTGACATTTATTCTTATTCAAAAGGAATATTTTTTTATATGAATCATCTTACTAAACGACAAAAGGAATGTTTCTTTGTCGTACGTATGCGGTGACAACGACTTCTCCGCCGTCGTGACCATTATTTGAGTTTCGGCTTCCTCTACAAGCCATAACTTTTTTAAAGAAAATTAAATACCAAGTTTTACTTTTATTTTATTTTGGTATTGAAAATGGTTTTGATAATCTTTTTATTATATCAATTTTCTATTGATATCTTGTGATTGAAATGTGGAAATGTTATGTTTCCTTTATGCATGTTTTATGTGATACGATTATGTTATGGTTCATGGGAATTGTTTATGAAGACGGGTGGTTCCGTGATAAACTAAGGGAAGGTGAGCCCGATATAGCTCTCCAATGCGTTGGGAAATGCGATGGAGTTAAACATTAAGGTTTCTCTGAAGAGATTTAACGAATAAACAATAATGGGTATTCCAAACGTAACCAAGAGAGTTACTCCCTACGTAAGAATGTTATGAATGCCTCAAGTTACCTTTATGACTTATGACTTCTATGATTTATTCATGATTTAATGAGGTATGTTAATGTGATTATGTTTTATGATTAATGTATGACTTCATACATAAACTAATGTTTTCATTCTGTACTTTTTTATCCCTTACTGAGATTTTTATGCTCATCCCATGTTTTTGAAATGATTTTCACATGTCAAGGGAAAGGTAAATGATGTAATGATAGTGTCAAGGAAGTCTCAAGAAATAATCCATGTTTTATTTTAAATATGTTTTAGTTAATGGAAAAAATGAGTACTATATTTTATGTAACCACTTTGTTTAAATGTGGAATTTAGTGCATGTTTTATGATCCAATTCTCTAAAACTCTAAACCTGAAAAGATCCTCAATGTGTATTCTTGAAATAACTCAATATTAAGTAATGTTTAAGGCTTGGGCCTTGTAGTTGGTATCATAGGTCGGTTTAGACAACTTTAGGAGTTAGAAAATTGTTAAATTATAAATTAATTTATGGTATGATTGAAATGATATAGAATTTATAGATTACCATGATGCTTTGCCTAAGATATTTCTGTGGTCAGAATGGTTTTCCATAGAGGAAACAAGGCAGCTATGTTGGGACAAAATCAGGAGGAAGACAACCTTCCAAATCAGCAAACTGTGATGGTCGGAATTGGAACTGAACAGTTTGTTGTAGTGATGGCACAATTGACTCATGCTATAAATGGTGGTGGTATCCATGCACGAGATTAGCCAGATCAACCATAGAAGAAAATGTCAGTGGTGGAACATTTCATGGGGAAACATCCCCCATAATTCAGAGGATCATCTGACCATGTGCTAGCTAAAGGGTGGATTAAAGCACTGGAGAATATTTTCGATGTTATGGGGTGATCAGTCAATCAAAAGGTTAGTCTTTCTATTTACCATTTGGAGGGTGAAGCAGATCAGTTGTGGTCGATGGTTAAAAATATCAGGGACACTGATGAGATTGATGCTCTCGACTAGGATGAATTCAATGGTATGTTTCTTGAGAAGTATTTTCCTAAGGCTGTTCGACTGAGGATGAAAAACAAATTCCTGGAATTGAGGCAAGAGGAAGACTCAGTGGCTGCCTATGAAGAAAGGTTCAGTCGATTGCCAAGGTATGCTCCAAATTTTATCTGAGACCTTGATAGTAAAATCAATCGTTTTTACTCAGGATTAAAGCCAAAATATCGAAGGTCTTTAGGTTCTCGCGATTTCAAGAGTTATGAAAAGATTGATCGATGTGCTGAGAAGGTAGAAGTGGAGTTTTCTGATGATCAAGTTTTATAAAACATCTAGCTAAAGAAGAGACCGAGGTGGAAGGATAAAGGAACGAATTCTTCAAAAAGGTCTGATAGTAAGAAAACTAAGTTTCCAGTTTGTGATAAATGTGGTAAAAGGCATGCTGGGGAATGTCTTCTGAATTCTGGAAAGTGCTACCGATGTGGTAATATGGGACATAAGGCTTGTGATTGCACTGAAAAATATCAGGGTGATAGTAAGACCAAATTTGATATACAGTTAGTGAAATGTTTTCAGTGAAATGAGATGTGTCAATATGCAAATGATTGTCCGACAAAGAGCTCGAGTGGTGGGAAGCAGTTAGAATACAAGTAGAAAGGAGTGGTGAAATCCTTTGAAACTAATTCAGCATATGTTGGTCCATCAAATGAAGGTGTATCAGGTACTTTGTTTTTTCAGATTATTCCAGTGTGTTGTTTGATTCAGGGTCTACACATTATTTCATCTCTGAAAAATTTTCTAGTAAAATGGGAATACCAAATCAAGAAATGACTCCTGAACTTGTGGTAAAAACACATGGTGGAAATGTTGAGGAAAAATGAATTTATAAGAATCTTCTTATCCTTATCCGTGGAATGAAACTACTTGAAAACCTTATTGTTTTAACTCTAGTAGAGTTTGATGTTATTCTAGGTATGGATTGGCTCTCTGTTTACCATGTTAAGATTGATTGTAGAGATAAAGATGTTTTTTATTAGAAATAATTTCATTTTGTGTACAAGAATGAACCCTTACTGTTGATAACATATCAAGAGGCTGAGAAACTTGTAAAAGATGGAAATGAATGTTACCTTGCATATATTGTTGAAAACAAAAGAACTATTCAGATTAATGATATGCCAGAGGTAAATGAGTATCCTTATGTTTTTCCTGATGAGTTTCCTAGAATAATACGAGATCGGGAAGTTGAGTATACTTTTGACTTAGATCCTGGTGCCAAGCCAATTTCAAAACCCCCTTATCGAATGGCTCAAATTGAACTTTTATACATGAAGGAGAAATTGCATGATTTATTAGATAAAGGTTTCATAAGACCTAGCACATCACCATGGGGTGCTCCTGTTTTATTTGTTAAAAATAAAGATGGTTCAATGAGACTTTGCATAGATTATAGAGCTATGAATAACATTTTTGTTACGAAAAAGTATCATTTTCCTCATATAGATGATTTGTTTGATCAGCTCCAGGGAGCTCAGTATTTTTCGAAGATTGACTTGAGTTCTAGGTACCATCAATTAAAATTAAAATAAGCAGACAAACAGAAGACTGTGTTCCATACTAGATATGGCCATTATGAATTTTTAGTTATGCTTTTTGGGTTATCCAATACAACTACTGTATTCATGGACCTTATTCCATGAGTTCTTGGATAAGTTTGTGGTTGTTTTCATTGATGATATTTTGGTGTTTTCTAAAAGTAAAGAGGAGCATGAATGATATTTAAGTGTTATTTTTCAATCCTTAAAAGAAAAGAAATTGTATGGGAAATTCAGCAACTGTGAGTTTTGGTTGCAACAAATTTCATTCCTTGGTCATATTGTTTCTAAATATGGGATAATTGTTGATCTTGAAAAAACAAAGGTTGTTGATGAATGGGAAAGACCCACAAATGTAACTGAGATTCGTAGCTTCCTTGGTTTGGAAGGCTATTACTGAAGGATTGTTAGAAATTTTTCACGGTTATCTAGTCAAATGACTAAGCTAACTCGGAAGGGTGTGAAGTTTATCTGGAAAAAAGAATGAGATGATTGTTTTCAGGAGTTGAAAATAAGATTGGTGAATGCTTCAGTTTTGGCACTTCCTTCCAGGAATGGTGAGTTTGTTATCTACAGTTATGCTTCATTGAAAGGACTTGGTTGCTTCCTAATGCAGAATGATCAGGTAATTGCTTATGCTTCATGACATTTGAAAACTCATGAGGTAAATTACCCTACACATGATTTGGAATTAACTGCTGTTGTTTTTGCTTTAAAAACTTGGAGGCCTCATTTGTATGGAGTAAAGTGTGAAATTTATACCGATCACAAATGTTTAAAGTATATATTCCCTCATAAATAATTGAACATGAGATTGAATAGATGGCTAGAATTAATCAAGGATTATGATTGTACAATTCATTACCATCCGGGAAAAGAAAATAAAGTGGTTGATGCTTTGAGTCGAAAAAGTAATGCTTCATTAATAATGTTGCATTTGGAACGTGATCCTTTGGTTAAGGAGTTGATGAAATTTGCCATAGAATTTTTTGGTGTCGGATGTCCGTCTGTTGTGTTTCAGGTATCAGTGAAATCTTCTATATGAGACAGAATTAAGAAAGCATAGAATCAAGACAGCGAGTTGCAGAAAAAGGTAGAGCTGGTTCATAAGGGTATGTTTCCGGAATTTAACATTGATAATGATTGTGTTTTGAGATTTGGGAAGAGATTGTGTGTGCCTTGGGACTCATAGTTGAAGAGAGAGTTGTTATGTAAAGCTCATAGTTCTCTGTTTTGAGTTCATCCTGGCAGTACTAAGATGTACAGAGATCTGCGGGAGTATTACTGGTGGGACGGAATGAAAAGGGATAATGTTGATTTTACTGTGAAGTGTTTGACATGTCAACATGTTAAAGCATAGCGACAGTTACCGAAAGGGATGCTTCAGCCTTTACCAGTACCATATTGGAAATGGGAGAATATATCCATGGACTTCGTTGTGGGATTGTCGAAGACACCTCGATGTAATAATCCAATATGGGTTATTTTTTATCGCTTGGAGAAATCTGCTCATTTCCTTACTATATGAGATAGTTTTTCCCTAGATAAACTTTCCCGTTTTTATATTAAAGAGATAGTCAGGTTACATGGAGTTCCTCTCTTCATTGTATCTGACCATGATCACAGGTTCACTGCTATCTTTTGGAAAGGCCTTCAGAAGTCGTTGGGTTCTGAATTAAATTTTAGTACAGCTTTTCATCCTCAATCATATGGGCAGTCAGAACTAACGATTCAGACTTTAGAGGATATGTTACGTGCTTATTTGATGGATTATTAGGGAAGTTGGGACTAACATCTGTCTTTGGTCGAGTTTTCTTATAATAACAGTTTTCATTCCAGTATACAGATGGCTCCATTTGAGGAATTATATGGGAAGAGGTGTCGAACTACAGCTTTCTGGGATGAAGTGGGTGAAAGGAAGTTGATGGGACCGGAATTGGTAGAAGAGTTGGCAGAAAAAGTTCAGCTGATACAGAAACACATGAGAACAGCTCAGAGCAGGCATAAGTGTTATGTGGACAACAGGATGAAGGATCTATCTTTTCAGGTAGGTGATAATGTTTTTCTCAAAGTCTCCCCATGGAAAAGTGTGATGTGATTTGGTAAGAAACGAATTTTGAGTCCAAGGTTCATTAGACCATATTAAATTTTGTAGAGAGTTGGATCAGTTGCATACTGAGTGCCTTTACCTCCGAGATTTCTCAGGTACACAATTTTATTCATGTTTCGATGTTGAGAAAGTATATTCCCAATCCATCTCATGTTTTGAGCCCATAGGTAGTTCAGTTGGAAGAGAATATATCTTATGAGGAACAACCGGTACAGATTATTGACCATAGGGAGCAAGTGTTGCGGAATAAGGTGATTCATCAATTAAAGGTCTTGTGGAAAAACCACATGATTGAATAAGCAACATGGGAATCTGAAAATACAATGATGGATAAATACCCATACTTATTCGATTAGTAAATAAATTGCGGGGACACAATTTTCTAAAGGGGGGGAGGATGTAACATCCCAAGTAAGTAATGAATAATAGATATTCTTATCTATGTCTATTCATGAATGAGATAGTGTTTTAGAGGCTTAAAATGGTAATAAATCCAATGTTAAGCATAGAATTCTCTAATATTTTTAAAAGATTATTTTACCACCTTTTGATGGAGAACCATTTTTTAAATCAATATTTTGACAATTTTATAATCTCTATTTGTCAAAATAAACTTATTCATTATGATTGGAACATTGAAATTTACATTTGATAATTTTTTTGGTATTTTTCTGACAATGTTCATTTTTTTAATGAATAGTGAAAAATACTGCATTTTTCATCAAAACTAAATTTCATATATTTTAATTATATGGTTAGATTATCTTTTTAATTGGTTTTAAAGTGTAACTAGAATATATTTTTACCATTTAATCCAATATTGGTCATTAGAATTAATTTCACTTTGTAATTGGGCATAAACTAATGCCAAACTTTTCATATATATTGTTTCAAAAAAACCCGCTATTTGTTTTGAAATAGGGAATTATTTTTAAATTAATTATTACAATTTATGTTTTTGGAATTTGGTAAAATGGATTCCATATTTTGAATCATAAGGTCCAAATTATGTAATTAATACTCTATTGTTTTTTGGACTTTGTGAATATTAATGACGGTAATTATCGTTAATTATCTTGATTAATTAGTAATAGGGTAGTTAAGGATAATAAAATAATAAAATAATAATAAAAAATAACACTAACATGTGTCCTAATAATACTGGTTATGTCATGGACGACCATGGGATGATTTGTGCCGAACATGGGGACCCCATGGAATCAGATTTGTGTGATAATGACTTTTTATCTTTTTATTTTTTAAATAAAGTAAATATAACAAAGAATGTATCACCTCAGTAAAAAAACTTTAATTTTGTCTACATAAATTATATCTTGGACTATAAATAGTAATTGGAAAGCTAATAAGATTTCCTACATCATAGTATTTTTTTATAATTTGTAGACATTAAATAATTTAAATTATATATGAGACCATGATGATGCAGCGATTGCCTGATTATTTAACGATTTAAATAAAATGAAATGATAATGTAAAATAGAAGATCTAAACATGTCAAAAACCTATTGGATGGGTGGATTCAGAACCCTTATCACCTTATCCCAGAAATTTATAATTGTGGGACCTTTTTTATTCAAAAATCATTTTATAATAAAGTATCTTTTCTTAACTTTCCAAGAGTGCCCTCCTCTCCTCTTATAAAAGGCACTCACCTCTACCTCCTTACCCACACCTCTAAAGCCTTTGGTTCGGCCAAGATCTTCTCATTTATCTCTCAACATCCCTCCCTTCATCCTTGAAGCCTTACCTTGGGCAGAAATATCTTCAAGGAACCCTTTTGGTTCAAACCATGAAGAGTTACCCGATTTTAAGGTAATGTCTTCACTTGTGTTCTTTTGTTATATTTTGCTTCTCCAACCATCTAAACTCTTTTTATTAATTTCTTTTGTAAATAAAACATTATCTTCCATATACTAAGATGTTTTTATGAGGAGGATTCATGCTACACTTACACACACCTCCGTCTAATTGTTATAGAACATACTGTTTCTGTGGTTGGTGAATTTCTACCTCATGAAATAATGATTGTTCAATATTATTTTATCACCTTTAATGGTGGCCATTAATATGTCACTCTATTTATATATGATATATATTATTTTTATGTTTTCCTTATGCTTCTTTATTTATCATTTGTGGCATACCTTTATGCTTTCCATTATGGGTAAACACGATAATTTCATTTTAGGAAGTGCGGACTACCGCCCCCTCAAAGTGATTTGATTCCTTAATGCCATATGTGGGACGTATAAAGGATGGATTTAAAGTTATTATATATATGATATTATACTAGAATTATAATATACCTTTATATCATTATTGTTTTCTTTCCATTAAAGTATGAGATAGAAATGAAAGTAGCGTTCATGCGTACGTACGGCTTACCGTCTCCACGAACGGTGCATTTCATTTTTTACCTCTAAATGTTATGTAATATTTTAAATGCATGTATATAATGGATATATATTATATATATTATATCTACATCATGAATATAATTCTGGATATAATGTATATTTTATCCCATGAACAACTTGTAATTATGAAGAGTTTATTTTTGACTCAAGTACTTATGATCGAAAAAACGACCATTATTAACATAAATTATTACATATTGTTCATAAAATGGTAATAAGTGATATAAAAGGAATAATGAACTTTAAAAAAGCTCTGAAGCAATTATAAATTAACTCATGTTTATTATTCAAGACGTTAAAGAATGATCGAGTCATGTCAGCCCCGAGGTATGGGACTTCATCTCAATCTTGTTTCATTGAGGCAATTTTTTTATACACAACCTTATTTTATACGGTGTATAAACCCCTTTTACTTTTACGCTTATTCAAAAGGAATCATTTTTTTATATGAAGGATCTTACTAAACGACAAATGGGATATTTTTTTGTCGTACGTATGCAGCGACAATGACTTCTCCGCCACCGTGACTATTATTTTAGTGTTGTCTTCCTCTACAAGCCATAACTTTTTGTAATGAAAAATAAATATCAAGTTTTACTTTTCTTTTATTTTGGTATTGAAAATGGTTTTGGTAATTTTTTTATTATCTCAATGTGTTATTGATATCTTGTGATTGAAATGTGGAAATTTTATGTTTCCTTTATGCATGTTTTATGTGATACGATTATGTTATGGTTCTTGGGCATTGTTTATGAAGACGGTTGGATCCGTGATAATAAAATGGTGGTTGAGCCCAATATAGCTCTCCAATTCATTGTGTAATGCAGAGGAGTTAAACGTTATGGTTTATCCGAAGATATTTAGGGAATATACTGTGATGGGTATTCCAAACATAACCAAGAGGGTTACTCCCAACATAAGAATGTTATGAATGCCTCATGTTACCTTTATGTCTTATGATTTCTATGATTTATTCATTATTTGATGAGGTATGCTAAAGTTATTATGTATTATGAGTAAATTATTATTTCATACATGGACAAATGTTTTATATTTTTACTTTTATATCCATTACTGCTCTTTTTATGATCATCCCAAGGTTTTGAAATGATTTTCACTGGTCAAGGGAAAGGTACATGATGTGATGATAGTGTTAATGAAGTTTCAAGAAAGAATACATGTTTTATTTTAAATATGTTTCCATTTATTGGAAAAATGAGTACTATATTTTATGTAACCACTTTGTTTAAAAGTGTAATGTAATGCATGTTTTATGATCTAATTCTCTAAAAATCTAAACCTGAAAAGATCCTCAACGTGTATTCTTGAAATAACTCAACATTAAGTAACGTTTAAGGCTGGGGCCTTATAGAAAGAGAATGTTCCTCAGACATAGATAGGGGAGAAACAGAGCCTGGAGTTGGAGAAGTGGCTCAAACTCAAACTAAAACAGAGACCATTTAAGAACAATCTGTTAAGCCTACTGAAATTATTCATGAGGAAGTAGCTCAAATAGAATCAATTTTAGAGAATTCAGTCCTGGAGGAACTCAATAAAGAATAATTTCATGAAGAGAAACCTCTTGTGGATGTTGATATTAAAGATTAAAATATTTCATAAATTTACACTGAAGTGTAGAATGAAGATTTTTCTATGGATGATTCATGGAAGGACATTTGAGGAAAAACATTTAGAAAAAAGACAACAAAGGGATTATGAAGAAAAATATGACGCACAATTTTTTCCTTTTGTACAGATTCATCAAGTTGATGCTCAAACCAATAATAAATCACACGGTGCCTTTGATTTTGTGAATGAAGAAGTAACAGAGCATTATAGAAAGTCAAATAAAGCCGAATCAGAATATGGTGCTTTATGAAAAGAAATGAAAAAGGTAAATCTAACATTTCAAAGATTGAAATCCAGTTTTGTTTCTAAAGAGGAAATTGATATTTTTACGAAGGAGATGTTTGATGTGGTAGCCAATTTTGAATCTGAAATGGTGATGAAGTCATATTTAATGGAGTTTAAATCTTTCATGGAGCAATAATTTTACAACATTCAAAACGTGTGATTCCAGTACATTAGGTACTTCACCTGATCTGATAAGGAGATCTCAATCCATTTCCGCAGTAATGGTGATTATGAATGACATATTGCAGGACCTACAGTATAACTCTGATCCCTTGTCTATTTTTTTGGAAAATCAAAAGCATCATGTCGACCAACATACATCAAATGAACCAAGGATTAGAGCTTGGATGAATTAGTTCACTGGTAAGTTAGCTCTTTTTATAAAGAAGGAAGAATGGATATATGAGTACTTCAATGTAAATTTGATTGAAGATATTCTCTGACTCAAGAAGGAATATATCTCATAGTTTATTTAGGCGATGGACTAGTTAATATATTGAGGAATCAGTTGGAAGAAATTATAGAAGTTGTTCCAAGAAGATGAAACCTGACTCAAACCTTAAACCCAACCTTGATTCTTGTTCTTATTCCTGTACCTATACATGTATTTCTTAATAAAATATATTTTTCCGATTATTTTCATATTTTTTGATTTATTTTACAGAAAAACCTAAGTTATAGTTCCAGGAATCCAAATTTAATTATTGATAAACAGATTATATAGCATTTACTTCAGTTCAGTGATTCAATAAAATGATTTCTATTAATTATTCAATCATTCTTTTTGATATCACAATAAGGGGAGAAATTTGGACATACACAACATTTTATTTCAAGTTTTAAAATTTTATTTTATGTAAAACATGAGATTTTTGGATAAACACAAATTTATTTTTACGATTTTATATATCTAAATATTTTACTCAGGAGGTGAAATTTTGGAGAAAATTTTTTAGGGAGAAATATAATTTTATTTTACTTTATAAACATAGGGAAATAATTTTTTTCAAATTAAATATTGTTTTTATGCTTGAAAAATATAAATAATATGCAATTAATTTTATATGTCAATTTCATGGGTAATGATAATTTCACTGGTTGTATGATCATCAAAAGGGGGAGATTATTGACAAAGTGTTGTTTTCAACAATACTTTATTTTATAATTATTAAGGGGAGATTATTGAGGGAAATAATCTATCTCTTTATGATGATTTTGATGTTCACGAATACACTTATTTGTTATTCTAATGATATTACTTTGAGTATATTTCAAGAAATTAATGTTCTTTATTATCCTATTTTGGAATAATATTAAAGTGTTTAATCCATGTGGATTATTTGATGAAGTGTTATGAAAACATTGTTCATGATCTAAGAGTTTGGAAATAATATTAGTGCATTAGCGTGTTCTTAAAAAATTGTTCAAACCCTATGTTGACGAGCCTAGTGTAAGGATGGAATCCATCCTTTACTTTACATGTTATCCCAAAAGATGGTTAATGGAACCCTATTTTTGGAAGGAACCCTAGGTTTGGAAGGAACCTTACATTTTAGATATGAGAAAAGTATGGAAAAAGAACATTATGTAACTATAGAATGGTACGTTTGTTTCTCAAAAGTACGGTTCACCAAACATACCTTTTTAAAAAACCCTTTCGTTTTATTGAAAATTACAGATCATATTCTATATGTTTGAATGAAGAGAAAAGTATGGGTCAAATATCATACATTTTAGAGTTGAAGATAAAATTATGGATGATCAATTATATTCTTTATATGGACCTTACGTTTGAAGGTTGAATTATCAATCATACATTTGTTATAAACCTTATGTTATCAACCATACATTCATAGAATGCTTGCTAAGCTGTTCAACCCTACGTTTGACATCAAATATTTTAATATACAATTTTATCGATCAATGATCTTTTTCTGGATTATCATGTTGAATTCAAGCCAGATTAAAAGCCCGAATATAAAGTGCATCTTTGACTTCATCAAAGATATTTATTTATGATTCAAATGATCGATTTAAGAGGATATTTTCATGGATATTATTAAGGGATTTCATAAGTGCTCTTTTATTCAAACATTTGAATATCACGAGTCATAAGACAACATTTTTTTATCTAAATTTAAAGAGGAAGCACTCGTCATTATTCCCTATATATTTGTGCTGTTTTCACGGATCAAGAGATAAAAAGTACGAAAAAATAATTTTATCAATATTTTTTAACTGCTGCAATTTACAGAAACATTTGAGATTTACATATCTACTCTAACGAAGAGAGAAAAAGATCTTTTTTGAAGAAGAAGAAGAAAAAAAACATTGAATATTCACCAATTATAAAAAAATATCATTTGTGGATCTACTATTGTTGATGTTTCTGAATTCATTTCAAGATCTACTGCAACCGGATCAGCTAAGAACTACTTCTACCTGTAGATTATTCATTCTCAAGATGATGATCGATTAAATGTCAATTTTGTGCTGTTTAAATTGTGAAGAACAACTAAAAATTATTTCATCGAACAAATACTATTTTACATTGAGTGACCGTATTCTCATACTATGTTGTGTGTTAGGTTCTAGGTGTGAACCAGAAGTCTCTATTTATCCTTATAGTTGTATATGTGTCAAATTCCTGCACTCAGTTGTGGAACGGTCTATTGGTAAGAGGACCGGATAGTGAAAATCACCAAGCCAATGGAGTAGAGAATTGGTGGAGTGGATAGGAGTCCTTCTATTCCCCAAACCACTATAATGTGTGCGTCCTTTTCTATTCTTTTTCCGCTGCTTAACCATTCTGATAAAGTTAAAAGGATAGATCACGATATCCTTAAGAATTTGTAAAAGGAGCAATTCACCCCCCCCCCCTCTTGTGCATATTTAGTATAATATGGTCCAACATGAAATACACATACTATATACCTGATATGATTATGATATATAGGTGGATTCCCTTGAAGAGCATCAGTTGTACCCTCCTGAGGAACTCGTGGAAGATGTCCTGGAGGCATACTATTACACAATGAACCTAATGGACAATAAAAAAATAGAATAAATATCATTTTAAACCAGAAACCTCATAAATAGAAACTATGATTTAAAACAAACCCCAACACTAGAGACATGTATCCGAGCTACCCATGGAAACATGAACCTTATCACGATAAGATGTAGGCATACACATTTTCCAACATACCTCTCTAGTGCCTACAGTCCTATCTCTATTCTAAAAGACATCCCAATAAAAGTTCTACAAGGGAAAACCTCACCCTACCATGTGATACTATTTTGTAACAGACCAAGCTAAGTTACCCTCATACCTATAACCTGACCTATTCTATCACAAACCCGAAGGGAGATCTCAATCCCCATGGGATGGAGAGAAGAACCCATACATCGAAAAACTAACTGAAGGGAATGATTTTTCCCAACCTTAAAAACATATGGCATATATATATACATAGAGTGGGAAGGGACATTGGAATGAAAATAAATATATTCCATAACTATAATAAGATAGTGGAAACAAAACAACTTTAAAAGTACCCAACATATCTAAGAGACAAATTCTACAGAAAATGACTAAAACCCAATTACTAATCCGTGTAATGGTGTGGAAAGAATCCCAATATCTCACAACAAGCTACCCAGATTAGCTGACACTAAACCTCATCTCATCACTATGTTGCCTTTCTTTTCCCTATATTAGAATACATACATAGCTCTGCACAACATCGAAGGGGTGTTTAGGGTGTGAGATAATAGGCTCAATAGGATCTCACCTAGGTGTTCCATAACAATTTTCCAAATAACAAATATTGTATTCTTATTTAAAATTAATCATGTATTGATAAGTAGTAAAGTAGTTTTTATCAAAAATATGGTAAACATTTTCCATTTTCATAGTTCTAATACAAAAGAAGGTATATCAATTTCAAAGAATTGACATTGAAACTTTTGTCACAAACCCGTAATGGGATCCACTAACAATGAGAACACAACGATGTCAATGAGGGCCTTATAACCTAGTATACTCATCTCAAAATTGATCCAATAGATAAATAGTGTCAGAAGAGAATAGGAAACACAAAATATATCAAGAAAGAACAACTGCTGCACCACAACCAACAATGGATCGACCTCGAGAATGATATCACACAACGGATCATGAAGAAGATACTAAGAAACAAAATTTTAGAACAACGAATCTGATAACATAATGAAAAGTTACCATCGTGATCAATGGAAATAAATAAGAAGAAAGGCCACTCACCCGAAGATATGCACCAAAACTGCATTGAAGATAAAATACCGAATGGATCGATCGGTAAGAAAAGGTGTCTTCAAAAAATCTCAAGAGAGGGACCCTTGTGTGAGTGAAAAGGATAATAGGTACCCAAATGGGCACTAAAACCACGTACAACACACTAAAACCCCTAATAGGGAAATTACAAGATGTGTAATACCTTTACACATTGAGAACTCCATGATGACGAAATATGCTGAAAAACTTGTCGCACAGATTAAAATCCGATCTCTAATTAACTCATCATGTGTAAAAGCTCATCTTGTCATTTAACCTTTCACGGTATGAACCATTCTCACGGCATTCACCCATCATCCATTACAATTTCGTAACCAAGTTACATGATGTGTAAATCTCTTAGAGCCTACAAAAAATCCACAGAACAACATTTAAAACTACACACTAAAAAGGTAACTCATAGGGATGGAAGAAAATAATCGATCAAGGAAATGGGAAGTGACACATTCATTAATTCATTACTATTTTCAATCATTGAATTCTGGGTTTAATGTAAAATTAATTTCACACAAAAAAATTCATTTTCTTATTTATTACAACCATTATACTATCACTATGTATTATGATAGTATTTTATTGAGAGTATTATATTTATAAAAAATTATATAACACTGCATCAAAGGTCACCAAAGTCATGGCCAAGCCAATGGTCTTATATGACCTCAGGTTTGATTTTTTATAGCCTAATGGTTACTTATAACATCAAATATTTAAGTATGCATCTATTTCTTTATGTCACATTTTTTATTCTTTTTAATGAATACATAGTTAACTAAAAATAAATCATACAATATATTAAAAAAAATAAAAAACACTTTATTCAATCATAATAAAACATTTTAATAAAGGTACATGATACCAAGTATTCAAAATCCATGAATTATTATATATCAGGGATGATTACATCCCCTAAAAGTGAATAAAATTAAAAGGGATAATAATTATGAAATAATTATATTTTACATGACTAAAAATATCATGTATCATCTTCACCCTTGAGAATCCTTATTTTTATAACTAATATATAATGATAAAAAACATCATGAATATAGAAATAATTTTATAAAATACTAGGTTAAAACTATAATATTTTGAAATGTGACTTTTAATATTATAATGGATTGAATTTTTATAATTTAATATGGGTAATATGGATATTATTTGACCATTATAATAGGGTACATTTCTATTGGGTATAGTAGAAGTAAACATATTACCAATTTAGAATATTGGTATATAGTTTTTATTTATAAAAATATTTATAAGTTAAAAATATATATGTACTATAAATAATTTTTTTGATGTAAAATATTTTGGCCATATAAAAGGTAAATACCCTGAGTGTGGGAATGAATCAGGGTATAATGAATAATTTAAACAACCCCCTCCAATAATCTTATTTCATTGTTAGCAGGAACACCTCTCTCCCAATCAATTTATATGAATCAATAATGAATATAAAGTGAGACAAGAAATTTTTTGTGGTTTACCCACATTAGTCTAATCTAAGGTGAATGTAATAGTGTTGTAAAGATGCACTGAAATAACTTGGAACCAAATTGTGTGAAAACCTTGGAGTTGATTAATTTTCCATCTGGTTTACTAAAATTAATGTTTGGAGAACTCACTACTCCCTCAAGGAAGATCATTGCTTGATTATAATATCATATAGGACTCATTGTCCCCATCAGTTTTCTACCAACCACTTGTCGAAAGCTCACTACTCTCTCTCCTAATGTGCACTCATTGTTCCTACAGTATATTCTTCTAATAAATTGATTAAGCTTTATTACACTATAATTAGTGTGTCATGGACATATTCTTTTATCAAAATAATTAGTTCTACTTTACCATATAAGTATCATGAAATTTACTATGGGTTTTGGTAACTCCTTTCTTGTGTACATTGATGACTGTGAAACTCAAATTGGCACAAACATTCATAGAGTAAATTCCATTATATTCTCAACTGATTGTCACATAACATTCCTTCACACAATAATATGTTCATGTATATTTAAAGAAAAAAATCTATATGATTTTATATAAGTCTTAATCTCTATGAATGAAAGGATTAGTGGATAATTTATCTATAGGACCAATCCATTCAACAACCATTTTCACCCGAAAATGAATCTCATATATTATCACAACCATTACATGAATACACATTCCGGAGTCTTTTGTACTTGCCTGAATCTATTTTTTTATTCAAAAATATCGTCCTCTTTTTAAAATCTCTATGATATCATCTTGAAAAAACATTGAACTCTTCAATAATATTTTTTTCATGATAACCCCACAAAACTATTGACTCTGGAACTTTTGAAACATGATTTATAAAAAAACAAAACCCAAAAACTCCAAAAATATACCTTCAGGGACATCGTCTAAAAATCTATCCATTTAGTTTTGTTGAAAAAACACCAAACTCTTTAACTATCCTATAGAAAAATAATGTTCTATTTCTTCCCAAAAAACCATTTATCCGCTATAAATCAATATAAAGATCAATGTATCACTTAATGCATGCTTTATACCAACATGATTCAATATCTACATGAGAAACAATATTAACATGCATTGATTAGAAATAAATTACTCCATTCATTTTTTTTATCTTCACTTAACTACTATATTAATATAGCATGCATCACAATCTCTTTTCATGATATTAATTTCATACAAAAAATTATTCCCCATCATCATGTTCAAATATTAGTCTCATCATAATGTTTGATAACCATGTTATCCACAACCTCATTACTTAATACTATACACAATTAGATAATTGTTCAATAAAAAACCTTTGTACTCCAAAATATTCATTATTATGTTAATCCCATAGTATTATTACTCCACATGATGTGGAATATAAGACCACTCACCCTTTTATCATAATTTATAAAATATCCACCCCTTTGTAAACAAAAATATCTCTAAACTATTTTCAAAGAACCCTAATATAAATCTTTTATAGTATATATAATAAAATGAAAAAATATTAACACACATGGGAATTTATATCATAGATTGAGAATTGGGGGTTCCATAGACCAAATGAATATGTGTAGGGGTGAAAGGACTCGAATATCTAATTGATGCCTCCCAAAAGCTTACATGGGGAAATCCTTCATCATGATATCTGTGACATGATGTTTTCTAGGAACATACTTCAACTTCCCCATCCCATGGTAAACTTTTTCATTCATAAACTGATAATTGATTTCAATGTGCTTCATCCATGAGTTGTGGATGATATTTTATTAGTGATTTATATCATATTAATTGTCAAAACTGATTCTAGTTGGATACATCAAATTAACTATCATATCTTTATGCTTTTTCTTCATCCTTAATAATTTTGTGTAATCTAAATTAGCTATAATATATCATTTTCCATAGTGATCAGTGAGATACAATCATGATTCTGACTAATCCAAGAAATACATAATCATCTAAGATATAATGCACCGCTTGTTGTATATTTTATATAATCTATTCAACCATCCAAATATACTTATATATTTCCCAACAAATCACTGTTTTGGTGTTCATGTTAACGAAAACTAAAATCCTTAATTAGTAGGTGTCTTCACTTGGGATTACTTTGGTACCTTATAGAGTTTTCCAAACAACAATATTTTGTTCTGTCATAAGTAAATATAATAGGCTCCCAATAATGAGTATGTATTCTATGAGATTGATTGATTTGTACCCATCATCAATTTACAAATTCGTATGGTTAGAAACCTTTATCTTCATTATCTTTGAATCCATAATTCAAAACATACCTAGTATATTTGGATTTACAAATGAATGTTCCATACATTCCTTGTAGCACATGAAAGATAAGGAAAAAAATTAACTTTATAATCATTAATATTTCGATCTCACACCACTTAAATTATGAAAACTTCTTTCACTATTCCCTGTTCGAACCACCAAGAATTATTTCATCTATATCTATGATCCCCATAAAACATTGACCAATATCCCTTTTAATATAGAGGTTTTGATAAACTAAACCATACATTAAACCAAAAATCTTCAAGTATTTATCAAGTTAAGAATACCATGCCCTTGGATTTTTATTCATCCTATATAAAATATTATTTAATTGGGAAAAAATTTCCTCAACATCATGAATAATAAAATAATTTGGCTTTATAATGTATAACTCTTCTAACAATACTCAATTTAGGAATATTAATCTAATTTCCTCCTTGAATATCATGAATCCTATATACTCTATAGTGGCCATGAATAATATAATTATTTATAGCCTATCCAATGGAGAAAATTTCACATCCACATTAATACCGTCAATATAATATTTTCTAATAGAAACAATTAATTACATCTTTTTAATCACTGTGTTATAATCATTCAGATTGTTTTTGAAAACCCATATAGTCCTAATAAAATTATTTCCCACCAAATGTAAAACAATCTCACATGTTTGATTATTCTGGATTTGGCTAATTTTTTAATTCATATATTTATCCCAATTCACGTGCTTATCATCCTCTTTAAAAATATTTGGCTCTACCTAAGATAAGAGTAATTTTTTGTAGTGACATTATTATCCTCCTTTACACTTGTGTTATTTTCTCATTAATGATATTATTATCATCAATTTCATCTCTAATTTTCATCTTCTGTGAAATTATAGTTCAAAATTCACACTTACCAAGATCATTATCTTCTTAAAATTAGAATTTGCATTATTTTATTCCCTTTATTATCTCAATACCTCATCTCCCAGAATTATTTCAATATCTTTCTATATAATCATCTCAATTTATAGTACATTGACATATTTGATTTTAAAAAAAATCCATGAAATTATTTAAATCAATTATATTATTTTCTCTAGGATGAGTATTCTATAAAAATTATATCATATCCACAGGACTAAAACATTATATTTTTCTATTTATTGAGATTAAATTAGTGACTACCTATGATTTGAAAGTATTTAAAGGTTGGATACGTTTTGTAACAAATCCCTTATGGATAATTTTATTCTCATAGACATAACAAGTTTCTATTTGAGATTTATAATGGGGATAGGATTTTATACTTCAAAAACATCTTTGGTGGGTCTCTCTTAATAAGAATAATTTTATCCTTGTTTTAAGAAAATTTTCCTCATATAGACAACACCATTTTTATAGGGAGTCCTAATTGATAAATTTAATTCCTTATCATTTGTTTCTCATGATTTTTCTACCCATATTAATTAGTGAACTATATTCCATTTTTGTTTTATAATTTGAGATTCATCTAAATAAGATTCTTTTCAATCTTTTTATTATATTGATTTATGTAACAAAATACCTCATACTTGTGAGTGATAACCATAAACCATTCCATAATTCTAGAATCATTGATAAATGGCATATAGTGTCATTTCCTTTCAAGAGAAATTGGTGATATTGGTCCACACACATCAAAAAGAACAAATTCAAGCACCCTTGTTAACATATAGTATTTCAACTTGTACATCTTTTGATCAATCTTCCCTTTTTGAAAAACATTACCTTTGATTGTATAATCATGAGATAGATTTGGGATATACCAAGATGAATTATTATTTAAAGGATATTACAAGGTTCGTCAGACCATTTTATAATTCCATTATTCCAATATATGTTTTCTCACTTTTTATAAAAATAATATACTTTCTTCTCAGTAAATGAGTTAGTTATTCTACTTTGAACACATCCCTTTCATTACTAATGTGACATATTTTCCATTTATGGTATAATCATTCTTAGTAAAATTAAATTCATATAATAAGTCACATAATTTAATTACAATCAACGTGTTCTAATTAGAAACTTCAATAACTAATCCATTCTCACATCTTATATCTTGACCTCTAATTTTGAAATTTCTTGATCTAATAATTTTTAAACATTCATAATTTCTAGGTTATATGTAACATTGTTTTTCATATGTGATTATTATTACTATATCCTTATTTTCTATTATATAGAACGTATTTCTAATATCAATAATCCATACACCGTCAATATTGAATTCTCTCAGGGAAATATATAAAACCATTGACTTATAAATTTTTTTCTTTTGGATCAATGAGTTTAGCTTCACATCGGGTGATGAATTATACATTTGATATTCCTATAAAAATGATGGTAAATCTTCATATTTCAAATAAAAATAAATAATTTTTTCATTTTCAACCCCTTTAATAATTTGTTGATTTTTTTTGTATGACCACATTGGCCCTTCATGAGCACATTTCTATACATTGTTAATAGGAAATACCAATCCATATGACCATATCTTTCACTCAAAAAATATTTTAAATTAGAATAATATCATGAATGAATAAATTTTCTTAAATACCTTTGTTTCTCTTATTCCCTTCAACACATGTTGGATATAGAAAAAAATTTCCAATGAATCTTTTCCACAAAAATAACAACAAATACATGGTCTATTATTATTTAAATTTTCAACCACACTAGTGGTATTTTGGGTTCATCAAGTCTTCTAATTCTGAATCGTACCCAAAAAACATGAAATTTGGTGTGGGATTTTTTGGAAAAACATCAATAATTACTATGTTACACAATCTATCAAGACCTATATTATAATTTTAATTGTGATATGTCTTTTCCTTCATTGAAAAATTATCTATTTGTCTCATTGGACCTTGATACTTCTTATCCTTCCCTATAGCATGTACAATCTAATTTCATAGTTTTATACTATTATTAAATATACTATCTTGATCTTAAAATATCTATCGCACTCTAATTAATTCGTCCACAATGTTTTTAATTTATTTGACTTGATCTTTCACAATATGTTTTAAATGTTCAGTGATCTAGGACTATTATTCAACCAAATTCTTGTGCTCAAAAACCATTTATGAGATTTATAGTATTTAAAATTTTATCTTTTAAATTTCTACCCTTATCCCACACTTCTATTTTTCTTGTAACTATATATATTGTTTGGTGTCATATACAACCCCATTATCTTTCATTAATTTTACTCTCAAAACAACTATCTATTAAAGGGAAGCTTCCAAATCTACATAAATTTCAACTATCACTTGTAAATCCACATCATCATTGTAATTGTATTCCTTATTTTGAGAATTTCCCACAACATATACAAAAACATATTTTTTTATTTATATGTTTTACCCAATAACTTTTATCTCTATTTATTCTAAGTTGTTATCCACTCCTGAAATCAAGTTATTATTCCTGAAAAATATTTCTTTGTTCTCCTCCTACCTTCCACATTACTTGAAGATATCTTTTAGTGTACTTTATCATAATCATTATCATCACATTGAACATTATTTGGATACTTTTTTTGTGAGCTTCCCAACCTTTCCACCTAAATACTATGTGATAAGAAATTTTTCTTTGAAAAGCCCTTTTCCAATTTTCATATTTTAGTAAACAAATGAATTTGATTTATTTACCTCTTCGTATTCCTGATCATCCTCCATGGTGAGTTCAAATCCTCGAATTCCACCTCCTTAAACAACACTTTTTTCAAAACCTCATTATTATCATTCCTCGTATCACATTCAAAAAGTTTTATATAAATATTATCCAATTTAATATCTTTTTATCATTATCATTAAATATACATATGTTTGGATTAAAATGATGTGTAAATATTCAATAGATTCTCATAATGATCTTTACAATATCAAGGGTTTATCTTATACCACACATATCCTAAATAATCAAATTATTATGATAAAAAAATGGATCAACGTATTCATTTAGATGAATCCTCAAATAATCATATTTATTTCAGAGGATATGATATTTAACTTTTCATACCTTAAAGTCATCTCGGTTGACATTAAACAGCTTTTACAGCATCACATGTGAGGATATACCTAATATCACATTCTTGTAAAATGTGTAGTATAAGGATCCACCAAATACAGTGATTCCTATATTATCAACATCCATATATTTACACTCTCCTTTTGAGAAATATTCACTATTCATACTGAAAACATTTCCATGAATACAGGTTGTATAAACATCCATCCATATTGAACAAAAAGTTTATTTGTAACTGATTAATCAATGTTTTTAAATTATTATCATAAATGATATTAATTTATTTTTTATTTATTAATTCCATTTCTTTCATATAAAATTGAGTTCCAATAACTTGAACCTTCAATGATGATGTCACTTATCACCCCAAGGAAGATAAATACCCTAATTCTGGGTGAATTGATGGATATTTAATTCATTGAATAAACCTCACTAATAATTTTTTTCCAAACTTTGTGGCAATAAATACCTACCCCATATAATATATAAAGTGATATTTTATATTAATTTTGACACAAGTGATTTTTTATAGTTAAACCACACTAGGATAATTCAAGGATCATACAGCTACAGTGTGTCGATGTTCTAGAATCATTAAGTGCCTACTTGTGTACAATATTTGGAGTATACTCAAAATCACAAATAATTCAAGATAAATCACATTTTTATAAAGCATAAATCTCTTTGTCTATTTAAACAAATTTACATGTTTGAAGAAGGATCATTATCCCTTCAAGTCCACTACAAATTATGTGGTTAAATCAGAATATATTCCTTAATAATGTGTAATAATTTTTTTTTGTGGTTTATTTTTATGAGTTGATTCAAAAATGATTATAGAAAAATTTAAGTGTCATGAAGATTTAATTTCAACCAAATGATGAATTACATTTTACCATTGAAGATCTAAACATTTTCATTATGTTTTTTCTAACTCCATTATTGTGTACAGTGATGTCCATTTAACTTAAGTTTTCACAAATACTAATCATTGAACTTCTCTTTTTTTAAATTGATGGTAATATAAAATAATATCATATATAAAATAAATTTTTATATTTATTAAATGAATATATAGTACTAATAGTTTTTATATGTATTGATATCTCAAAATTACAGGATTAGTGTCCAATTTTTAGGAGGGACCAATCCATCATACAACCCTTCATGCCTAAAAAATCTGGGGCCTCAATTCATGAAATTTTTAAACAACTCAACTTGTGTGATAAATTTTCACAACTCCACATTGACAAGAGACTTATAAACTTTCAAACATCAATATTAATTGTTCTAAATCCCATCAATTACTCTAAAACTCTATGAATAATTCTCATTCATACTCCAAACACATCCATTGCCTTTAATTTATGAAATCTCCCTTGTATTATGCACTCTTGACATCAATTAACAGGATTTATCAACAAATGGTGCTCAAAAACATAATAATTAACCATTACGGATTTCTCCTGACAAAATAAACGATTTTAGAGAATAATAAAGAGACACAAATTCAATTGTTAAAATACCATTTATTATAATGTAAGTGTTTTTATGAATTGTGCATTTTCTTATGATTACTACTTTTAAAGAATTATTTTAGTAAAATTTATCGATAAAATTTAATGATTCATTAGTAATGTAAATAAATTACATCAAATAAATAATTGAGGAACCATACAGAATATTAATTTTATTATTAATATCCAAAACATTTAATGTATTTAGGAACATTTTTTATTATATATTATATATTTATATTCAAAAGTTAAATTTCACATATATATAAACCAATAAATAAACATTCATTAATTTATAATTAAATGGTTAATAATAAGGATAAAATCTTTTAAGTTTAAAAATTCATATTTTTCAATAAATTATTTTTCTATATGTTGTGTGTTTTTATTAATTAAATTGGTCTATACTAAAGAGTTATGTTTAATGGAATTTATTTTTTACATTAATAAGTGTATGTTATAATTCATTTAATTAATATTACATGGTATGGAATATGATTAATTTCATTTTTATGCTTAAATATACATTTTTGTAAAAATTGTTTTCAAATGTTCTCCATTGATACATTAAATTTAATATTTATATATTTTATAAATTTAATCCAAGAAATTTTTATTTATATTTAGAATCATTATGTCGAAATTATTTAATATTTTAAATTCATTTTTAGTTAAAAAAATAAGTCATCGATGTAAAATTTTGTTACCACATTAATTGTAAAATGGGGAAAAATAGTTTAATTAAATGTTAATGTACTGAAATATCACTAACTATGTGTTTTATGGAATTATAGGCCTATTATTATTATTGTACATTATGTTTCCACTTTTGATCCACCCTCGAAGAGAAATTACATTCCTTATCTGAGAGGTTACGAGTATATTGGATAAAGTCACTCAACAGAACTTATAAAATGACCCTCCTATAAAAACATCAACCCACACATTTACTTCATTTTTATCTTTAATATAAGCCTGAAATATTTCATTAGTAATCCTATACCATTTTGGGTAGCTTTTGGTGTCAAGAGAATGCACAAATTTCTTCAAAACTGTATGAGCTTCCAAGAGAATATATAATTAATCGATATCATAACATAATTACAAGTAATATATGATATTAATAATTAAATAATGTATCAAATATGGTTTTGTTAATTTTAATATTTGTATTTAACTTATTATTAACGTACAACCATATGTTTGTTAAAAATTACTCAAATAAGCACGCTATAGATTTCCTCTTTGAAAACTATAACCAAAACATCAATAGAATGATACTATAACTTCATAAAAAATTATGGATATAATAAAAAATAAATTTATTATAATATATATTTTTAACACATTATCATGGAATAATTATTAAGACTACCATACATAAATATACAAGGAATAGTTTAAACTACTAATAATTGATGATCAGTATAAACATAAAATAATTAAAAACTATTTAATAATATAATATAAAATATTAATATACATTAATTTTTTTACGTAGACAATTAATGGGAGTAAATTTTTTAAATAGTAATTTAATATACGAACAAGAAACTGGGAATCCATGGAAATGGTTTTTGTTAACATAGTTTCATTTTATTGTGTTATAATATTTATTATAGAAATTTATTATTATAATTACGTAAATTATAGAATATGATTGTATTATATTTTAATATATATTATGTCTCTATATTTTTAATTTCCATTATCATAGTCCCATTTTTTTATTCTTACATTATAAAATTGGATATTATAAAGGTTTTTTATTAAATCAAACTCCCTTCTCTAAGTCATAATACTTTCTCCATGACAATTAAATTTCAAATTTGAGATATTATATCAATTTATATTGATATATTTTATTTTATTATCCTATATATGGAAATTAAATTTTTATTTCAAAATATTTTTCATTGTTGGATTTATTTCTTCATAAAAATATAACATTATTATGAAAAATTTATATCCTTTCAATTAGATTTTCCTCATATGTATATATATTCTAACTTACCAAAACATTTATTTTCATATTTTAAATTCAATCATGTATAATATTATATACCATTCATATTTCCCTTTATATCTAAAAATGGTAATTTTATAACTCTTTCATCAATGCGACTACCATTAAAACTACATTAAAATATTAAAAATTTATTTCTCTTCACTTTTATTATATTCTATATCTTAAAATCCATATTTATACTTCTTTAACATTTTTCTATATTATGGTTCCGTTATTTGGACTTTTTTTAAGATTCACAATTTCTTCTTGGAACCCTTTTCGTTAAAATGATTTTGAAAGTGTCTTAAAATTTTGTTTTCCTTATAATGTTACAAAGTAATTAAGAAAATTATTTCATTAAATTTTATTACATTTCTATATCAACATAAAAAATATCTACATTATATGGAGTTATGTTTCTTGGATTGACTACTAAATAATATCATGATATAATTATGTTTTGTTATAGAATTATTGGAATCAATTGATAAAATTATTGATTTAAATTTATCTGATATCATTTGAAAATGTTATATAACCAATTTTTATTCCTTGGGGTTTTAATAATAACTTGTATGATTTAATTCATGTGGCACATATATGTATTTTTTATCATTATTTGATGAATTTTTCTAACACATCCCTCTAACTCAATAGGTTAATATTTATATATCATGAGATAATGATGTTATACATGGTCCAGATTGTGATTTTTTTTATTATAATTATCTGTGGGGACATGATTAAGGTCACCAATGTTATAAAAAATTATACATGGATATGATTTAGTTTTCTATTATAAAAACTTTAAACATGGAAATTATATAATTATCTTTTCTCACCATTTTATGATTAACAACTCTTTTTGTGTGTGACGTTTTTATGTTATTCTTTGTGGCTCATGATTTTTTTCTCAACATTCCACATTTTTATATCATGGTATATGAAACAATTTCAAGATAATACTATGATGTTATATGTCATTAGTTTATCATTTATGTTATTGTATTATCATATATTATGATTTTATATTCTTTTTAATCACTTTTTTCTCGCTTGTTTATGTTATATAACTTATTTATAATCAATCCCACTATGACTGAGTGATATGTTTTCCCTTACAGAGTGTTTGAGTTCACTCCTTATAATTGTTTCCAATTTCACCAAAAAATTATATTATGTAATATATCATGGAGGAAATCATGTTTATGGAATTTTTTGGGTGTTGTGGAATCATTATTATTGAATAATATGGATTTGTATATAATCTCTAAAGACACTAAACCTATGGGTCTAGAATGTGTGTTTTAATATTTAGATGATATATATAATAAAAAAAATTATGTATTTTTATGTCATCAATATTGGTATAAAAGTTTGGTGTAATTTTTTTAATTTTATCATCAAATCTATGAGTGCCGATCGAGGGTTCTTCTGTTGGTATTAGAGTAGGACGTAGATATTTTTATGTATTTTTTATTGATATTATGAGGATAAAACTTATAAGATCTTAATTTTAACTAAAATTTTTATAGTTTAAAATAAAATTTTCATAGATTACCTGATGAACTCAGATATTGAATTAATATTTCCATTGTTGAGTCGAAATTATCATGTTTTTGAATGATTTTTCCATAGGATAAAATTACTTAGAATTGACTGATTATATTCATGAAATGGATTACTCTATTTTATAACATATTATCATGATTCATGATAACACTTTTGTTTTAGTAATTAGTTTGGAAACAGAATCATGGTAATTAAGTGGTGAAAGGTGCATATATAGAAACTAATTCAAAAGCATAAAGTATTATCTCCAACCAGATTATCATTCTCGGGAAAAAATAATTGAGATTAAAAAATCTCAAAAAAATCTTATTATGAGGTAAATTATGTGTTATTTAGTCTTACATCAGACACTAAATTGTATTTTTTTAATAACATATATATGAATTCAATTTAATGATATCCTCACTTATTTTTAGTGGTCATATAGAAGTCAAATTTTGGGGATAAACTTTATTTGGGGGATATCATAACTATAAGAGCCCATATCTTTTTCTGGGTATGTATCTATATTTTTTTTGTTAATATTTTATTTTGGTTATGTTTTTATCTTGAGATTATGTCATTTGAATAAATGTAGTCTTGGGTATCAAGGAAACATCATATGGATTGAAGAGTATTATTGATTTGATATTTATAGAGAAAATGGCATAATGTTTTAGGATGTATCCTATTTTGAATTAATGGTGTCTAGATATAACTGGGTTAAGCATTTCATGGGTTCTTAGTGAGATGAGAAACATTAAATGGGGTTCAGTTTTTTAAAGGAAAATGGGATGAAAAATAAACTACAAAACATTTATAGGTTGTATAAATGAATTACACATCGTGTTATTGATTGAGGGTTTTAATAAAATAAAATTGAGGTAATGGGTTTTTCAGTGTATTGTATTAAAAATATTTACAAGATGTGTAATCACAATACCTGCCTCATAAAATCCTGACATGATTTTTTAAACATGTTTTGTAGATGTATTACCATTTTTTCTATTTTATCTCTTCTACTATTGACCCTAGGGCTTTCTCTATGTGATTTTATGGTTCCAGCTTCCCTTATAAACATCCAATTTTCGATATCGATATCTGCTAGTACTTTTCAATTATGCCTCTTTCTTTTCTTAATTTTTTCTAACTATTCCAGTGATATCCCTTAACCAACAGATTTTTTGGTTTGATCATGATCATTCTTTGATCTAGGAATCACTTTTCAGACACCTTAACCTTATTCATTATGGGTGTTAGTAATTATAATCATTTTTGGGTTATCAGTTAAAATTAGGGGTCTAAATATTAGCTCTATGTTTTGATAAGGCTATTTTTATACAATATTTTGATTTTACCATTGACTCACGTGCCCCAATTATTTGATTAAAAAATGGAATTATTACTTGAAGTGCTTTTTTTCAATTAGATTTTTAACTGTCCCATGGATACCCAAGGGGTGATTATAAAATGATTATTATTTAATTGGAAATTTTTTTAAAGTATGTTTAGCATGGAATGTGACCTAGTGTGATTTCATATTATAGAATCCCTAAATTGATGCTTGTTTCTTATTGACATAATTTTTAATTAATTTTGAATTAAATTTTAAGGGAATATGAAATAAGAATTGTAATTTTTATATTTAACCATTGATAATTGGGATATGATATTATGATATTCATGTTGTATGATAGGGAATGTGTTTTATGTTGTAATGCTTATATATCAGTCTTGGGCCTAGGACATGCACACTTATATGATGTAATGATGATATAGAGTGGTACTGGAATAGTTTCATGCTTTAATGCTTATAGAGAGTAGGCATTGCTCAGACCCATGTCGTAATCCTTAGAGGGATTTGACCTGGATGTTTTAATACTTATAGGTATTTGACCTGGATTTTTGTGACTATACCATGGTTATATGGTTATGGTTGGAATGGTCATATGATATTCTTAGAGAGATTATAGAGTGGTTCTAAATATGGTTATTTTTCCTTTGTTATATGGTTGAGATTGACATGATTGTAATACATGTTCATAAATATTCTTTCATGGATCTGAAGCAGGTTGTTGTCGCATTTTATTAATTTTTTAATTAATTAATACACCAAATCATTGATTTATTTCATACACTTATTATCATACTAGTTTTTTTAGAAAATTTTGTTTGGACCTACATATTTATACTCACACTCTATTTGGGCCACCAATTGGTACATGAGTAGATATCATGGAAGCGAGTTTGGACTAGGGAAAATGACACTATTGATGATTTTTTATTTCTAGATGGGATAGAGTTTGGAGATCGGACTGACGTGGGGTTTAGGACCGGGAACTTGAGTCTTTTTTAATTCTTTTAGTATCATTATTTTATTTTCCTATAATAACAATTAGTTAGATTTGATCATGTCATTACATTATTCATTATTTATTTATTTATTATATTGTTCAATCACATTTTTTTATCTTTGAGATGCCTTTACTTTGATTATTTTCATTCTACTATGACTTGTTTCTAATGCTATGAAACTTCATACCTTGAGTATAGTCTACGTACTATAAATTTATCATCCACACTACTATTCAGAACCATCTGGAATACTTGGAGGAAATATTGATGTCTCATAACCATCCCTTTCAAGGCATGTGAGAGAGTTCCAGATTGGGGATGTTACCAAGTGGCATCATAGGAGCAGGTTTTATTTTCAGCTGCATTAAAATTTGGGAAAGTAATAAAGGAGACTATGATGTGTTAGGATATGGAAATGATCTTTTTCGTGGGAGTTTCTAATCCATGTATGTGAGAAAATACGAGTACCCAGGGATGAGAATATTTTTGTATTGTGATCTTGTAACAATTGATGTTATTTCACCTTGGGTGATTCACATGTTGTGGGAGGTTACTATTTTATGATCTTACTATTTCTTGAGATTTGTACATGTAACCCAGTATGGTTTGATGTGATAATACATGCATCATAATAGGTACATAGAGATATATTGAAATACATTATCACTAATAGGGGTGTAACTATTTTTGAATGTGAAATAAACTTTCCTATTGAATTGTAACATGAGATGTCAGTTTCACTAGATAAATGGAATTAGTTATAATTCTATGCAAAAATACTTCTATTATATGTCTATAGATACAAATATTTAGTGGTATTGATTTGTAGTCACCTATTGGGGTTTACCTAAACGCTATCTAATTCTTTGAGTTGTGCATTTGTGTTGTTGAGAAAATGAATCTTCTGCATATTTAACATGAGAATCATGAGAGTAGAAATAAGAACGCTCCTAACATGGATGTATTAGATCTTCCAGAAGTTCCTAAGGATCATGTGTATTTTTAAATTTATGATAGCTTCCAAAGGGTAACATGATCCATGGAATGTGATATTTGTTTATAATATTCTGTTGATTTTTTAGAAAACAAGAGAGTTTAAACAGCAGTGTCCACCTATTTTAACTAGTTAAGTGGGACCCCAAGCAGTTGAGTTCTAGACTGAGTGATTCCATATGATCTTCAATCATATCAAGACTCTTGGTGATTGGAGGGTGAAGCTTACTATGTATGTGCTTTGAGGAACTACCAAGAATTGGTGGGATATTTTGTAAGAAGTTTGATAGCAGGATAAGCTATCTTGAAAGTACATTGTGATGAAGTTATTAAGCTATTTCTATCCTGAGATATTGGGGGATGAAAAATATCGGGAGTTCAAGCATCTAACATATGTGTTTTTTCAGTGTTGTACTATGCTCAACATTTTACCAAACTGAAAATAGTTGCACCATATTTAGAAGCTGATGATATCTCTATGGTGGGATGTTTCCAGGATGTTCTTCATTATAATATCAGGTCACATGTAAATGTTTTTCATTTAAGCATCTATGATGAAATGATGAATCAGGAACTCATCAGAAAAGGGAATCTTTGATCAACCACTTGCTGTTGCTAGGTTATTTCAGTTGGGAAATCTGGGAGTTCTTTATCAAGTGGTAGGAAGCAGTGTTATTAAATTTCCATCCAATTTAGAAGTGGGAATATTTGTCAGGGTAGTGCAAAACCATCTCCAAATCATGTTATAATATAGTACTATTAGTGTGGAAAGATTTTTAACAAGATCTGAGAGTTTATTTACCCTATTGTTACGTATTGTATTTTAGTATACTATGCCATACTCAGAGGTTCTGCGAAAACATTACATAGCAGGCCATTAGATGAGGATCAAGACTTCTACCAGAGCAGAGAAGTCCCTCAGATACCCCTCAGTAGGCTGGTACCCGGAGTTCTATATGTTGTTCAAGTTAAGGTAGGGGACGTGGAACAACAGTTCCTAAGTAATAATACCAGGAAAGTGATGTAGATTAGGTTAGTCAGATTGGATCCTACCGAAAAGGGATAATTCGGTTTTATGTTATATAGACTACTCTAGTTATCATAGATGCAGTACCATCTACCATCAGAGGTACGATTCTGGTATCATCTACCTTACCTGGTATTTTTATTGATACAGGAGAATCACATTCTTGTTTATCTAATATTTTTTATAATTGGTTTGGTATTTTATGTGGAAATATTATATTTTTTTAAACAATGAACACCATTGGGAGTGCGGTCAGACAATATCAAACATTACAATACATGTTCTCTATAGGTTGTGGTTGAATTTTCATTTAGGAATTGTTCAAGCTAGAAATGATGGGATTTGACTTTATTTCGGTGTGGATTTACTGGTTATCTTCTAGGATAATAATGATTTTTATTGGAGGATAGTTACTATTCTATCTCCAAAAAGAAGGAGTTATTCTCACTTGAGTGAGTGGAATATCCAAGTTGGTCATACCGGACCATTCTAGTGTTGATTGAATTTTATCATGACTCAAATATCTAGTATTTCTCTAGATAATGGTAGAATGAACCATGATTATTTTTCTCATATGGTATACCATGTCCATTATGTCATTCATAAAGATTTATATGGAATACCTCCCAAGTGAGAGATCGAGTTCACTGTCGAGTTGGTGATGGGGGTAAATCTAATTTCTATTCAGCCTTACCAAATGGCACTGGCAAAGCAATGGGAGTTTAATGATCAATTGAAAGATATAGAATCAAAAGAATTAATGTTGATGAATACATCTCTTGGGGTTCTCGAGTTCTTTTCTCCAAAAAGGCTAATGGATCATTGCTCTTATGTGTTGATTATCATAGGATGAACCAGATAATGGTCATGAACCAATATCCCCTTCCACACATTGATGATATTTTCGAACAATTGAGAGGTGCTAAGATATTCTTCAATATTTAATTGAGATTTTGATATCATCAATTAATTGTGAGACTATATAACATCCATCTTAATGATTTTTGGAGTAGGTATAGATTGTATGAAATTATTGTGATGTTTTTTGGGTTTACTAATGTCCATGTAGTATTCATGGCCTTAATGAATAGGTTATTTCATCCTTTTATGGCTTAGTTTGTGGTAGTTTTCATTGATGGTAGATTAGTGCAATCCCATTGGGCATAAAATCATGCCAAACATGTTGACATCATCTTTAGTATATTGAGAGAGCATTAGATTTATTCCAAGCTAACCAAATGCAATTTTTGGATTAATAAATTAAATTTATTGGTCCATTTCATCTCAAAGGAAAGACTTCGTATAGACCTAGAGAAAGTCATTACCATGATATCATAAAAACACACCAAAAAAATCTTCAAAATTAGAATACTTATGGGTTTAGTAGGTTATTACCAGTGTTTTACCCATGATTTATCATGTTTGGTAGCACCAATGTCTGGGATGACCAAGAAAGGGTTGACGTTTGTTTGGTTTGATTCTTATGAGAGATATTTCCATGATTCAAAAGGAATTCTGACCACATCACCTGTCCTTACTTTACCTATGCTAGGTAATGTATATATTTTGTACTATGACGCTTCAAGATTTAGACTCAAAGTAGTTATGACATATGAGGATTGAGTGGTTGGTTATAGATCTAGGTAGCTGAGACCGCAAGAGAGGAATTACCTTTCCCATGATCTGGAGTTAGCGGATGTGGAACGTGACCTAAGATCTTGGAGACACTACATCATCTCTGAGAGGATTGTGGTATACAATAATCAAAATAGATTCAAGTGCATCTTTTCTCAGTGAGACCAGAACCTTTAGCAGAGGAGGTGGGTCGAGTAGCTACAATCATTTTGACACAAAATTGGCTTATATACTAGTCAAGGGAAACATTTATTCCAATGATATAATCCTAATGAACATACATAGGTAATATATGATTATTTTTATGAGTGTAATATAATATCCATCTTTTTAGATAGGTATCTAGATGTTTAGGAATCTCAAGGGTGAGTATCTCTAACTTCAACATCTCTTATACTTGTTCTTTTGGACTAGATTACGACTGAGAAGTTGTTTAATCTAGAGGGATATATTCTAAGAGAAAAATTATATTGTGGGGGGACACCACCAGTGTGGTCCCTCAACTATAAAAATGAACTTCTTTTTTGTGGAAAGTATGGTTTTGTATGATCTTTATTGATGAGATTATGAGGGAGTTCCATGATTCTAGAAGAGTATTTTATCTTTGTATATCAAAGATGTAGCATGATGTCCATAAATAATGTTGGTGGTTATGAATAAATGAGTTTTTGTCATGATTCATGGCTAAATTATTCAATTTTCAGTAGGTGAAAGTTGTGCATCAGGGGACACATGGATTTTGTAGCCTTTACCCATTTCAGAGTAGAGTTGGGATAATCTCCCGATGGATTTTGTGAAAAGACTTCTCAAGATGAACAAAAAGAATGATGTTCTGTGGGTTTTTGTGTATCGAATGACTAATTTATCCAACTTCATACATATTAAATTGACCATTACATTTAATTATTTGGGAGGTATTTATGTGTGTAAGGTGGTTCATCATCATTGTGTTTCATGAAGTATCATTTCATATAGAGATCCTCATTTCACATCATGTTTCTATAAGGGTCTTCATAAAAACACTTAGATTGTGAGATCTTCTATGTACAGTCTATCATCCACTAATTGATGTTCAATCTTAGAAGACTATTTAGGTTCAATAGGATATGTTTCGAGCCCGTGTTTTTGGATTTTTGTGGATCATGGGATCAACATATGGTACTCATGGATTTTTTATATAATAATAGCTTCCTATAATCGATCCAAATGAAAAATTTTGAGGCCTTTTATAGATGGTAATATCATTTTCATCTATATTGGCTGGAGATAGGTGGGTCAACATTTTTTAGTCCTATGTTCATTTTGGATACATCTGAACATGTTCAGTTGATCAGACAGTGGTTGGTGACCACGTAGTTTAGGCATAAATCATATATTGACCATCAGAGACGACCAATATAATTTTAGGTTAGTCGATGTTTTATTCATTATGATTATCCTAGGATGGGGTAGTGTTGTGTCAGGAAACATGAAAATCTAGAACCTATGTTTTTTCCCGTTTGAAATAGTGTAAAGGGTTGGCCTAATGGCATAACATTTTCCCTTCCACAGTGCTACAATGTAATTCATGATGTCTTCCACATGTCACAACTATGGAGATATCATAAAAAACCATTACATGTCATATAAATAGTAGACATTGAGATTTTCGTGATTCATCCATTAGGGAGAATCTGATGTAGTTTTTGGATCATATTGAAAAATATCTTTGAGGTAGGACTATATTGTTGGTTCGGGTGCAGTGGCAGCATGGACGAGTTTGAGAGGATACCAAGGAGATGTATTTTGATATGTAAACACAATGGATGATATTGTTTGATAATATCTCATAGTGATTCTTGGATAATAATAGGGATGATCTGTTATAAGGTGGGGAGGTTTTAAGATCCCTTCCTTATTTTTGTTACATCTCTCTCTAATATTTTCATCATTCATTTATTTCAGTTGTTTTTTCATCGTGGGAGTTTTTCATTTCAATAAAAACATTATTTTGTTGTGAGGAAACTTGAGAAAAATAATGGATTATCGACAAGGTGATATCTATTATATAAAATGACCTAATGTTTAGTGATGTATGCTTGTTTGAATTAATTGTGTCTGGATATAATTAGATAAAGTGTTTCATGGGTTCGTGGTGAGATAAGATACTTTAAAAGTGGTTCGATTCATTTTAAAGAAAATGGGAAGAAAAATAAACTACGTATCATTTACACGTAGTGAAAAGGGATTACACATTGTGTAATTGTTTGAGGGTTTTAATTAAATAAATCATAGTTGATGAGTTTTTCAGTGTATTCCATAAAAACATTTACACCACTTGCAATCACTTTACATGTCATGAAAATGCCTTACTGGTTTTAGTAAACATGTTGTGTGGCTAAATTCTCAATGTTCTATATTCAACTCTTCTCCTATCGACCGTAGCAATTTATATGGGTTATTTTTGGGTTCCTACTTCCCTTCTAGATGTCCCATTTGTGAAGGAGATCCCTGGTGATTATTTTTTATTAGGTTTATTTCTTCTCTTAATTATTCTCAAACCATTGTAGTGATATACCTTGACCAATTATGTTATTGTATTTAATCTAGGAACCATTTTGAAATCATCTACACCATATTCCTTGTGGGAGTTGGATATTGGAATCATTGTTAGATCATCAGTTAAAGGTAGAGGTTCTAAATCTTTACCCTATTTTTTGATAATTTAAATGTTTATTAAATATTATGATTGCGACAAAATTTTGTGCACCAAAATTAATTAAATAAACAAATGGAATAATTCCATGAAGTCCTTTGGTTTTAAATGGATTTTTATCAAGCTCATGGCTGCCCTTGGGGTGGGAAAACCATGATTATTATGGAATTAGTAGATAAATTAAAGTATGTTTAACATGTAATGTGACCTAGAGAGATTTCTTGTTATAGAATCACAATATTGTTTCTTTCTCTTTGTTGATGTAATTTCTAATCAATTATGAAATAAATTTTAACAGTAATATGAAATAATAATGGTAATTCTCATTATTAACAATAGAGAATTGTGAAGTGATATTGTGAAATCCATTTTGTAAGATAGGGAACGTGTTCCATGATGCAATGATTATATATAATTCATGGTCATGAAACATTCACACTTAAATGTTGTAATGCAAATATTGAGTGGAATTGACCTAGTCCTATGTAGTAATGCTTATAGAGAGTGTTCTATGTCGAATCCCATGTGGTAATTATTATAGGGCTATGCTCTAGATCTTGTAATTCTTAAAGAGATTTTACCCGAATTGTTGTGACTATACCATGGTTACATATTTGTGATTAGAATGGTCATAAGATATGGTCAGATATATTCTATAAGGGCATCGAATAAGGTCATTTGACCTTTTTTATATGGTTTTGGTTTGCAAGGTCATACAACATGCACAATGATATTTTTTCATAGAGCCAAAGCATGTTTTTGTTGTATTTTATTAATTTTTAAATTAATTAATACATCTAGTTATCATTTTATTGAATACACTTATTATCATACTGGTTTGTTTAGACACGATGGATTTGACCTACAGAGTTATACTCACACACAATTTGAGCCGCCATTTGGTAACCAACCATATTTCATGGATGAAGGTTGGGACAAGGGTAAAAGACCATGCATTTGAGTGTTTGTGTGGGGATGCGCTATAGCTTGGATATGGGATTAATGTAGGGTCCATTACCCAATACATGGGTCTTTTATTTGAGTCGGATAATATTTTTCATGCATTTTCTTATAATGAAATTTAGTTACATTCCAAAATGGCATTACATTATAACTAAGTTATTTATTCGATTATACAGTTTCCTTTTGTGTTTGTCTTCAGTTGTGTATTTACTTAAATTATTTCCTTTCTATGATAAATTTTTTATACTTCTGTGACACTTTATACTTGGGGGTATAGTCTCCACACTATATATTTCACACACCTGCTTCTAGTCGACAACCTCTGAGTTATGGGGAGGCCTTCTAGAGGTCTCATAACCAACTATTTCCATCCACATGATAGAGTTTCATATTATGGATGTTATAGTAACATCCTATATTTAAGTATCTATTTTATTTCCATAAGTTAATAATTTTATAATTTTTAATGGTTCGAAAACTGACTAAAAAATCATATGTGATATGAAATTTTATAAAAACATTGTATTCAATCATAACAGAACATTAAATAAAAAAGTATGTGATACCAAATATTTTATACAATTAACTATTATATACCATGGATGTAAGGAAATATATTTAATCATTACATATTCTAGTTTCTTTATACTAGAATCCACTTTCATTTCACAAAATATATTTTAGGTTTATATTATTATATAATTAATATATAACACTTGCATAACAAAACTATATTTTTCAAAACGGACACTTTTAATATGTATCCATTTTTCCATAATATAAAATGTTAAAAATAAAACATGTTTTATTTTCATGAAAAATATGCATGAAATTCCATTTTAATTATTATTCATTCTTAACCATCCATAAACCCTATAAAAAACATTTTAAAATGTGGTATGAGAACAAAAATCTCAGTAAGGTACAACAAAATAAAATAAAGAAACCCATTCATCCATGATTACATATTAAAATTCTCCATTTGAATGCAATATTTGGGATCAAAATAAACATTTTATTACCCAAGGAATCATCTTCCCTGCCCAAAAAGTTTCAAAAATAAAAATTAAAATTAAACATAAATGAAAACAAAAAAATCATAATTTTTCTTTGAAAACATGATTATCTCATTGAATCTTTTTCAAAAAGTTATACTTTCTTCCCATAAGAATTTGAAATTATTAACTTTAAAAATAATATCATTACATACCTTTTTACAAATCATAGGATTTCCATAAAACCCAAAATAAAAAATAGATTAAACATATTGGTATCTAGGGATATTATTTTCCATATCACTCTTACAAATTGAATAACCACACACTTAACTTCCATACCCAATGCATTGTATGTCTATCATGAACCCACTAATCCTTGTTTTATAACATTACCACTTATTTTTTATTTGTTATATATCTACCCATCCTTGGTTTATTACATAAAAACCCTTCAATGGTTTATAAAGGAACCACCCATCATCCTAAATAATTTTCAAAAAACATTACAAAATCATCACATATAAAATATTTTAATTTTTAATATTACCCTAAAAATATATTCTTTTCACACATAAGAAATAATTTCTAGATATTATAATTTCCACTAAATTTAAAACACCATTTTCAATAAACAAATACCCATAAAAAGAGAAATTTTTTATTTGAACATGAAATTAAATATTTTAAAGGAATTCAATCATTAAACAATGTTCATTATTTTGGATAAATTCATTGTCACTGTATACATTTAAATAAGACATTCCTATTATATTTTTTATGTAAATTCAATCATTCCAAATAAATATTCATTTTTGAAAAACATATAAACAAAAAACTCCCTTTATAATATTTTTATTTCCATATATTTATATTCATAAAACAATTGAAAAACATGGACATGGAAGAAAAAGAGTTGGACGGGAAACATCAGGAGATTATTTTTATAATAAAGTCTCTTACGTAGTGTGTGACTTGTCACGTATATTCTTTATCATCATGAAAATTAAATTTCTGTATATTATTTACTTTACTAAGAACTTAATTCATATTATTATTCCTTATATTTTCACTATTTTCATGTTAAACACTGTTATTTAATCATCTCAGTTCCCTTCAGATGTCTTGACAGTATTCATCTTATGTGTCAAAAATGACTCTGGTGGGTTGATTGTGGTCAAAGGGACCATTATTCCATAATATGAAGAATAATAATAATGATATTTTTATCATTTTTATGAAAAATTTATAATTATCAAACCAATATTGAATCGTTGTTATGATAAATTATCTTCATTGCAATCATAGTGATGTTAGGTCATACGTGTGCATGAGTAACATTTCCATTTTTCAACAATTCGTATAGAAAGAAGGTAATAATTATTTTATATTTACATGATAATAATAATATAATAAATATGATATTATTTAATAAAATATATTTATATATACCATCCATGTTATTTGGTGACGTAAAAATAGTCACACCGCTTTATGGAGGTGGTAGTCTGCTCATACGCATGAACGATGTTATCATTTTTTTGTGAGTGAAAATTTAAGAAATAAAATGATATTTTTTCCTTTATATTGATAAATATGTCACAAATATAATAATTATTTCATATATAATACATATATCAATTAATTTTATATTTATTACCTTCCATGTAAAGAATTAATGAAAAATGAATCATATTACTTCATGAGGCGGTAGTCCACCATTAACATGAGTGACATTATCGTATCCCATATGAAATAGAAAGTAAGAAGTTAAATGTGATATAATAACTCCATAAATATAATTATGATAAAAATATAATATATTCACTTTAAATCCTTTATTATAACCATTCATTAGATGAGATGATAGAGAACGAACTACATTGGTTTGTGAGAGGTTAGTTCTCTGATCACACGAATGATAGTTTTGTTACAAACATGATGGAAGAGGAGATGAATAATGTTTATTCCAATATCATAATAAAATATTATTATATAGGTGATATTTTGTTTTTATTTTTTCATGGTTGAATTAAATTTTATGTAGAATTAAAAACAAAGAAAACAAAAAACACTAGGTTAAGAATGACAAATATTCCTCTGATAACCTCTAATGTTTTAAACCAAATGTTTTCATAAATTTGTTTTATGATTGAAAATAATGTCCTAGAATTTCATAAGGGTAAAAGGAAGGTTTTTTTATTTTATAAACCAAAATTGTTTAATGGTGTGAATGGGAGAGGAGAGGGGTGGCCTATTATAAGTAGGGGAGAGGACACACATGGAATTATAAAAATGAAAATTTGATGCCCACGTTTTTCATATGCCTCAAGGATAAAGAATGGAACATCAGTGATCCTTATGTTATATAAAATTGCAATATGTTCATAAAATATAATTTCTACAATTTTTTGGTCAATTTAAACCTTATATTTTTAGTTTAACATTCAATAAATTTGTATTTACCATTACTACGGTAAAACATTTCTACTACATTCACAATTAATTATGAAAAAATTAAGTTGAAATTATTTTATTATATATATTTCATAATATTTGATCTATTTTTACAACTTAATTTAACATAATCTGTAGAATTTAATGTAAACTTAAACCAAAAGATATGATGAAAAATTGGTTCTCAAAAATGTTTTTTAGCATAAGATTATTTTATATTAACTCTATGAATACTAATAATATTTAGTTGAATTTAAATTAATATGGATATATATTTAATATATATTAACTTTAAAAAAAATTAATTGGTTTTTGTTTTAATTAATTATAATGGAGAAAAATTAATCACATTAAAAGAGTTTACTAAAAAAATGTTCTTTTAAACCCCCAAAATATACGAAAATACAGTATTAAGATGATTAAAATGTATTTAAATATATTAAAAGTAACTAAACAATAATTATGATACATTAAATAAAATTAACATCATAATGGTACTTTTAAATTACTTAATCTATTGAAAATAAATTATAGATTTATAAAAATTGGTATTTTCACTAATCACTAAATATTCAATATTTTCTAATGAATCCCCAAATTTTACCATTATTTAATTTTGATATAGTAAATTTAAAATTGAAATTAATTTTACAAAATTAAAAATAAATAATTTATATGTTAATGTTATAAATAAAAACATTATAAGAAAAGAGTTTAGTTAAAACTATTTTGTTTTTTTCTAAAAATACTTAATATTCTTATTTTGAATATAACACTCAAATTTATATTAATAGAAATAAAAATTGTTTTTTATATCATTAAATTTGAATTCATATTCTTCCCCCATTTATAAATTTGTTTCATTAAATTTTATTCAATTATTAAATAAGTGGTCATATCTTTTCCTCATAGCATTTTTAGAATCTCCTATAGCTTATTTAACTGTATAGTATTTCCATAAAATCTTATCCTTGTGAATCAGTTTAATCCAAAAAAACATTCTCTCTATGTTCAAGAATATAAATATTTCATTCCATATAATAAATATTCTCTTATAATTCAACTAATTCAAGGCTCAAAACATGAGATGAATATGGCACATATTTCCTGAATATTGAAACAGGAAATACATTGTGTAACTTAGATAAACATAGAAGAAAAGATACTCAGTAGGATATTGATGGAAATTTATCTAGGATTTCATATGTTCCAATGAACCAAGATATTAAATTCCAAATTTTAACAAAATCCTTATAAATTTTCCATATAGATACTTTAAGAAAAAAATGATTTGCTGCCTTGAAATAAATATTTCCCCTACAGCTATTCACATAAATTTTCTGACTATTCTGAATATCCTTATATATTTATGACTCAACAACATCTTATCATCTATTTAGTATACCAAATATAGTCCTATAAACTTCATTTATCCATCTATATCCCAAAAATCTTGCATTCCACACCTCTTTTCATATAATTACTCAAATGGTGCCATCTGTATAGAGGAATGAAAAATATTATTATAAGAAAACTAAAAAAATAAATATATTGATCCCAACATCCATGGTAAAATATTGTACTTGAATGAAACATATATTTCATGGTCTAAAAATTACACTTAGACTAACTATCGGGTTGATGATGAAAATATGTAATGAAATTTAATTCAGTACCCAATGACTTTTGAAAGCATTTCTAGAAATTAGAAGTTAATCTGGGATCACAGTCAATGATAATGGAGAGAAGGACTCAATGTAACATGAGTATCTACTTGAGATATAGTCAATATATCCAATACAAAAACATATTATCTTTAATGGGAATGAAATGTGAATATTTTTTAATCAATCAAAAATAAATTAAATTGCATTATTACCTTGAGATTTATTTTGAAATCCCACCACAAAATCAATTGATATATTTTTCAATTTCCACTACATCACTATAAATGGTTGAAGTATTACCATCAGTAATTATTGTTTTTATTTATCATAATTAAAATGAAAACATTTCATGGTAATGTTTGGAATATCTAATTTCATACCATCCCCCAAATAATACTCTTGAATTCCTTAGTATATATTAGTGTTACCAAGATGAATAGAAAATTTAGAACTATGAGAATCACTCAACTAATCTGTCTTGAACAAGAAATAAATAGTAAAAATTTATTTTTTACCCATATAATAACACCTTATTCAAGAAAATTAAACTCCATAATCTTATATTTTTTAATTAATTCAATCTTTTCCTATAAAACCCAATCCTCCTTCTGAAATTGTTTAATTGTTTCTGACAATGTTTACTACACTGAAACCTAATAAAATAAAAGAAGTCCCTCTATCCACAACTTCTAGGATAAAATTTATCAAATAATTATGTAAAGGGTCATTTTCCAAACAAAATTTGGTTAATATATAATTATTTTTCCGTCTCAAAGAATCATACACTTTATTTTCTTTTCTATGATAGTAATGGATTGCGTAATAATAATACTTGATCAGTTCCAATCATATTTTGTATATCATGTTCAACTATTTCTGAGTGAATATATAATTAAAACTTTTATGATCTATATACAGTTCACACATTACTCCATACAAATTATGCATCCAAATTATTTAGGTAAAACCCATAGAAGCTAATTATAGTGCATGTGTATCATAATTTAACTCAAGAAGTTTCAATTTCGGTTAAGCGTAATCAATTACCTATATATTGTGAATCAGAATATAACCATGTATTTTGAAATATTAATAACTATAGACAAAAAATTCACCATTTTTTAGGGATAGTCCAAAATTGGAGCATTCATCAATCTTCTTTTTACTTCCTGCAAACAAACATCACATTCATTGGACCGGATGAAAATAACTCCTTTTTTAGTTACCTTAGTTGTTGTCCTAGATAACAAATATTTTTTTCCAAAACAGAATCTATTATTAACCTACTAATATAATTTAATAATGAATTTCTATGATATTTTTAGGTCTGTTTCATTCTTCATCAACTTTAGCTTTAGCAAGGTTGAAAGTTATACCATATTTATAAATATTGTATCAAAGGAAAGAAATTTTTTATCAAAAAATCACCCTTACTAAATTTCCCATTAAATTTATTTTATTTTATGGTTTGAAAAATAATCCACATGTTTCTTTAATTATCCTCATGAATTTAATAATATATAATTAATTAACTAATAAACATAACCACATACTTATCTAAATATTCCTGGAAAGATGTATTCATAGGATTCATAAATACAACTAGTGCATTAGAAAACCCAAATGGAATAACTAAAAACTCATAATTCGTGTATCTAGTTCAAAATTATATCCTCCAAATTTGATCATCCTTCGACTTTAAATAATTTTTCCCGTAACTCATATCATCCTTCAAAAAATACATAGATCCTTGGATATGATAAAATAAGTCATTTATATTAGGAAAAGGATTCATGTTATTAACTGTGAAATTATTCCGGGCTCTAGAATCATTAAAAATTATCATTGAACTATATTTATTTTTGAAAACAAAATAGGATCACCCCATGATGATGTTCTAAGATGAATGAAACCTTTATCATGAAATTCTAGGAATTGATTATTTTAATTCCACAATATCTACTTCATAAATTAGATAAGGGAGTTTAGAAATAGGATAAGCATCAAGAAGTATGATAATAGTAAACTCAAACTCTCGATCAAGAATAGAAAAATTCAAATCATCATGAAAAATATCAATGTATTCATTTAATACTGGCACATAAAAAATTTGAATAGTTTCTTTATCTTAAATAACATGGGCAAGGTAACTTTCAGTTCTATCTCAAATCTAATTTTCAACCTCCTTGTAGGTTATCAATGGTATGAATGCATTGAATAAAAATTTCTTAGCTCTAAATTCTATCTTATCATGAAAAAATAAAATACAATCCATAGCAAGAATAATACCAAACAAAATTATGGGTAGTTCAACTAGATTTATATGAAATAGCATACCTATAATAACAAAAGGAATTTCTCCATAAATATTTGGATTTTAATAATTCCACCTAGAGTTTTCATAAATAATTCTATCTACCGTTCATGACAAGAAATTTCCATTTCTCTAAACAATTTCACAAAAAATAAGGTATGTGAAGATCCAGAGTCAAATAGGGTATTAGAATAATTTGAAAACCCCAATATCATACATATCATCACTACATTTTGTCGTCCATCATCAACCATATATATAGAAACATATTTTTTTTAATTCATTTTACATTTTTTCTTGATGATTTAAACCCCGAGTGAATATGTTCGGATACACATTTTCATAATTCCCCAAACTCATTAAAATTGAAACATCTTATAGTAGGATTTTTCATTGCTTTAATAATCATTTTCATTGCGATCATGAGATCTATGACCCAAATTACCACATCATAAGAATTTTACATACATCATTAGACATTCCCCATGGTACTATTTACCATACCTATCACAATATGGGAACATTATTTTCATACCTTCATGCCTATTTGATCCATTCCCCCCATTTTCCTTCCACCTAAACCGCTTTTTTTGGTTATTTTCATAGAATAAATGATCATAAAAAACTCCATTTCTAACTTATAATCACATTTAATAAGTTTCTCATACATTTTTAAATTTATTAGAATATAATTACATTTGATATCTTAGATTAAATCATAAGTAAACCCTAATAATTTTACTGTCATGAATATAGATAAAATTGGGGATGTTCTTTTCCAGTCAAGTGAAGTTTTATTCATATAAAGCCACCAAATATATAACCATTTACTTAAATTTCAATAATATTTTTCAATCCAAATTCAAATGGCCTTAGTAAGATATTTTTCAAGGAAAATATTCTTAAATTCATTCCATTTTAACTCATAAATCTCCTCAATTTTTCTAATGTTATTGGGCATTGACCACCACATGTCATATTCACCTTTATAGAGATAAATATAATGACTTACCTTTTAAGGTTATGAAAATCCGAGTATATCTTATATCTTTTCATTGTATTTAATTAATCATCCATCTACCACTAGGTTAGAAGATTCACTATACATCGGAGGGTGATGTCTCATAAAATTTTCCAAAATCAATATGTTCCTCTACTGTGGATTTTATTTCTCTATATCATGGATCCCAACACCATTTATAGTCTATGTTATCTATTTAATCACCTCAAAAAACTACTCTATTAAAATTCCTACCATCCTAGGATTTTATATCTAACGATTTCATCCCCTTGGAACCTTCCTACTTCAACTTCCCTATTTTCATTAAAACATTATAAATTGATATAATGTGAACTAAGAAACATGGTAATCATAAAATTCTATATCATTTTAACTTAACCATAAAATAAAATCATTTAGGGTCATTCTATAAACAATATTCTAACATCTAAAATTATCTAAACCATTTCTATAATACCAACCACTATGATTCATGCTTATACATTACATATTATAGTCTTTTTAGACTAGAATTCAATTTATTTTCCCAAATATATTTTAGGTTTCTAGTTTTATAAAATTTATAAATAACTATTACATAACAAAACCTATATTACTAAGTGAATATTTAATATTGGTATCCAATTTTCCTATAATGTAAAACATTATAAATTAACACTTATTTCTTTTCATGAAAAATATTCACAATAATCATCATCAATTCTTATTTGTGCCTAAAAATTATTAATCCCTATGATAAACATTTCAAAATGTGGAATGTGAATAAAAATATCATTGAGGGACATAAAATAAAATAAATAAACTCATTACTTCACGATGTCGTATAAAAAATTACCTTTTCAAATAAGTTTTCGGCTCAAATTAAACATTTTATCACCCATATAAATAACATTATATGCCAAAATATTTTATGAAAATGATTCATATTAAAACATAATGGAATAATAAATCTTGTAATGCTTACATTGAAAACATGATAATCTTATGAAAAAAATTTCACAAAGATATAATTTTCAACATTTAGAAGTTGAAAATACAATCTTTCAAAAATAATATTATTGTCTACCTTTTTAGAAATCATATAATTGCTATAAAAACCCATAGAAAGAATTGATAAAAAATTTATGTATCATAGGACATAAATATATATATCACTTTTACAGATGGAATAACTATATGTTAAATATCCATACCTAATGCAATGGATGGTTACGACAAACCAACACATCCTTGGTTTATAGCATAACCATTAATCCATGGTTTATAATGTAACCCTTGTATATTGTTTATCATAAAACCACTAATAATTGGTTTATAAATGAACCACCCATCATCATAAATATTTTCTAAAAACCGTAACATAGTCATCATACATAAATTCTTGATATTTACAATATTACACTCATAATATATTCTTTTCACCCATAAGAAAACATTTCTGAATATTGTAATATCACCTCCATTTCAATACCCTTTTTCATTACCAAAATATCTATAAATAGGTAAATTAAGTTTTATTTGAAGAAAACATGAAATAATGTAACAGAATCCAAACATCAAATATTGGGTAAGGTAGTGAAAATTTTCATTTTCATCATATATGTAATAATATAAAATTTATTTTTTCTTTTGTAAAGAAATATGAAATAAAGAAAAAAAGTTCGTTTACAAATTTTTCATGTCCATATAATTACATTAAAAAAATAAGTTTAAAAACATTGGCATGGATGAAAAGGATATTTAAGGGTAATATTGAAAATGATTTTAATAATAATTTATCTTACCTTGAGTCCAACTTGTCATGTATGTTCCTTATCTTCTTAAAACATAATAATATAATAATTATTTATTGTCCTAAGAACCTTTTTATATTTCTTTATTCCTTTTATTTTATCTCTAACCATGTTATACACAATTAGTTAATTATTTATGTTCACTTTGGCTGTTTTGATGGTATTTGACTTATGTGTCAAAAATGAATTTGTTAGTTTAACTATGGTCAAAGAGTTCATTATTCCATTATCTAAAGAATAATAATAACGAAATAAAGATTTCATTAATATTTTTATAATGAATATAACTATCAAATTTTTATTATTAAACATGAGGTAGAATTATTATATAATCACCTAGGTTATTTCAATGGATGATTACATCCCATGGAAGTGTATAATACAAAAGGGGAAAATATATACAAAAAAATAATTTTATTACAATGATAAAATCATTTAGATCATGTCCCACCTTGAAAATTAATTTTAGTAGATATAAGACTACAATGTAAAAAACATACCGGATGGAGAAATAATTTTGAAAAATAAAAAATGTAAACTATTTGAATGAGTAGTACGATTCTGAAATCTAAAATGAAATGAATTTAAAGAATTTAATTGGGGTAATGTAGCTGTTATTTTATCCTTACAAAGGGGTATATAGTACCAGTTCAGAATTAATGGTGTATGGTTAATATAAATAAAGATAATTTGGATGTCCAAAAATATATATTGGTGTTATAGATAAGTTGATTGATATAACCTAAATTATTTTAGATTAAATTTAAATATAATAAATCATATGTTAAAATACAATTAAATTTAAAAGAGTTTTTATTTTTCATTATATATTTTTATCTAATTTATTACATTTAAATAATGATTTCAATAAAATTTATTAATAAATTTCAAGGATTTATTATTTAATTAAATAAATTAAAACAATGAAATTATTAATGAGCTATAAGAAATTATAATTTAATTATTCATCTCTAAACAATAATATTTTATTTAAGAACATTGTTTTTATTATATATTATATGTTTTTATTTAAATGATAAATTTATCATATTTTGAGTATGAAAATTAGTGAAATCAATTTTTTATATATTAAAAAATGTGTTATCCCAAGTATGTTAATACCCTGAGAGGGGGTGAATTTGGGTATAATAGATTAAAACAACTACCACTTTAGATATTGTTTCATCATTAAAATCACACTTATCTCCTACTCCTCTAGAAATGTTTGTATATAAAGGAAATCATGCATGAGACACATCAATTTTACTTGGTTCACATTAATTGTACTAGGTCCAAGGAGCATAAAGTGGTGATGTGTTGATGTACCAAATCCACTAAGGGTCACTGTCAAAATAAAATGTTTGGGATAGATCACTTTTCTACCCATGATCACTAACTTTACAAAGTTCATGATCATCTCACTACTTTACCAAGGGTAAATTCCTAAATCTCATTCTATGTGTCACTGCTGGTGGAAAGGATCACCTTCTTCCTCTTCCTTTTCACTCTTCTCTGCATGGGACTCCCTCATATTATAAGGGTATTTAGGCCCCTTAATTATCCCTAATCAATAAATCCTTAGTTGAAGATAAATAATCATTTTATGTCTGACATCCATCCAGTTGATGAATATCACTTTACCATAGGTTTAGTATGTAATATATTTTCAACCCTTTTGATATTCTCACTACCTTTGTGATGCACACCACTTTCAAAAATCTCAAACAACCTTCTTGAAGAACATGCATTTCACAAAACTCACTGGTTCCATAATGATCATCTAGTCTTCATGAATCTTAAAAATATCAGTCAACATTTTCTATCCTTCCCTGACTTCAATACTTTCAGGATGCTCAAAATTTTTGGTTGAAATTTATAGCCTTCGCTTACCACATTTCTTCATGAACAATTTCGCAAGAACTACCTCCGTGAACCACATTCACAAATTCAAAGTCATAGATTCTTTGTAAAGTATTGATACTTTTATGAAGGGGTAGATTAATATTTATATGTGTTTCCTATAATTCCAAAATCTTAAAGACACATAATCACCATTTCATGATGCTCCCTCATTTCTTTCACAAAGCTCACTACCTCTTGAAGAACCATAGAAATATCTCATTCACAATGTTTGTCGTAGTCACATAAATAACCATCATCATATTTTTTCCTTAATGAAACCACCTTCATGAAATATTTTCTACATAAAACTCATTCCTTTGTTATATTTTCATAAGGCCTTCATGTTTATCTATTATTCATGATTCTAGCCATCTTCCATATTTTCGATCCCAAGAATTTGGAAAACACTGTGAAATGATTTCACCTTTTGTATGAAATTTTATATGACCTCCAGGGCATCCAATCCTATTTCTTGTATATTTTTTAACATTCATTGTCATCAATATCTCAATATTTCCATTGTTTACCATGTAAATCGTATTTTTAAACATACATAATCAACAAAAAATACTATAATGTTTCCTTGTGGGATATTTTCCCAACAATAGCTTCCTTTGGGTTTGTTGAAAACTCATCACATTTGATATAACAACCCTATTATTTTTATTAAATTCATACATAACTTAATTAAATAAAATTACATTTAATACAAGATGAATGATTGTTAAGTCTACTATCTTTGGGAATTAGTTACATTGCATTACAAATTTAAACATGAAAAAAAATCTTCATTAAAAACATCTTTAATATAATCGTGCTTAAAACTACATGAGATATCCTGCAAAAAAATACATAAGAAGGGGGTGAGATATAAATCCTAGTAAGGGCGTAAATATGGAATAAAATTAAGATAATAATATATGTTTGGAAAGGAATATAAATAGGGTATAAAGATACATGAATCATAAAACATGATATCACATGATACTCAAAACATGGAAATGTTGAAAAACATTAAAAACTACATCATAAGTTGAGACTAAACAATGAAAACATAATAGTAGAAAAATTTCCGTAAAATAATCTGGTAAAACCCTATCCCAACATAACGTATAATGATTCTAAACATTACACAATGCATTGGAGTGCTATGTAATTCGAGGTGAACCCATCTCATTCATTTCATTCTCATGCTGATGTGGGGGAGTTGATAAAACATACACCTTAATTTTAAATATAAAATAAAAGGTTGTAAGAATATAAGTAAACTTGGATTAAAAGAAATTAAAGGAAGGAACCCTTACTTTAGTGTGTGACTTCAAAAGCTGTGAGGAGCTTCTTGGGAGAATGGGGTGTCCTAGGGTGATTATATAGAAGTTAGTAATGATTAAGTACATTTTAAAATGATTTTTAGCCAAGATAACAGGGTGATAGGGTTGGTTTATATTGGAAATGATAGGGAAATTCTTTAATATTTCACAAACATAGGTTTTGGAATCTATATAATTATATATTCAAACTAACAAACCTTTCAATGGGACTTCCCCTACTATTTTCAAAATGAATTAGCTTTTTATTATTTTATTATGAAAATATATGAATATATTAAAATATTACCATTTTTTAATTTGAAGTGGAGTCACATTATTAAACAAATTAATTTAAAATCATAAGAAATATTGTAATTTTAGAAGGATTCATAAGGGTATTATGAAAATTATAAAATTATCATAAAATAAAATTATTTTAATGTGAAAACATATATTGGTCCTATAATACACATTAGAGTATTTATTACATCAATTCGGGGGCATTGTGATGTCATAAACCACACATTATATTTAAATGATATTTAATTTTTAGCAGAAATTTTGACTATATCTATAAATTTGAAAAATTCACCATTGGATAATTTTGAAATTTTGATTAAAAAATAATATTCATTTCACTAAATAATTTTCCAAATAGTTGTGTCTTCACTTTTAAAAGACGATTCGGTATTAATTGTAAAATTTTGGGTTTTTTATAATAATAGTTTTTTAACCCTTATAAAAAGTACATTTCACTTCATAAAAATTACATGAACATTTATAATTAATAGTCATTAAATAATAAAAATATATTATTAAAATACTATTTTTTTTCAAAAATCTATTATTTCATCAATATAAAGCCTTTAATTTTATTGAATTTAACTAGAAAATATTATTTCAATTTAATTAAATAAAAAGAAAAATCATTTAAATGAATCAATTAAAATAAAATTTATACATTATTATATAATATAAATATTAAAATTATTACGTTCTTTATACATATCCCTTTATTAAACCAGCTTATTCCCTGAGAGTAATGTGTGTGATGGTGAGATTATCACGAGGTTGTTCAGCAACCATGGTTTGGGTCGTGATCTCAATCAAATTGAACTTTTCTCATAAATGGATTCGCTCATGCTTAACTCCCCAAATATTATCATGGGATTAGTCAATGTAAAATCAAATAGATTCTATATCCCTCATAAGCGTCAAAAAATGTACTACATAGGGAATGATTCTACTTGTTGAGGCCATTACATCCTTTTTCTGAGTCAATTGAATTTTTTAATGCCCTATATTTATACTAATAAATTGATCACTACTCGATTTCTATATTAACTATGTTCAACATTATTAATTTTATTTTATATTCAAAAACATAAAACCAAGGAATTGGATGTGTTTTATATAACCATCTTACCAAATAATACATTAAATTTTATCAAAATAGAAATTTTATTTATAACTGTTTGGGTCATTAAAGTATTCCCCTCCTGGAGAAATTTTTTCCTTGAAATTTTCACTAATATAGATGAGGGTAACTGTATTTCATTTCCTCCTCTGGTTCCCACATTTCTTCTTTAAACTTTTGGTTTCTCCATAACACTTTTACCAGGTGAATTTTAATATTCCATAGAACTTTGTCTCTATGATCTATGATCTTCAATAGATTCTCCTCATAAGAGAGATTATTCTCCAATGGTACCACCTCTATATTGAGTACATGTGAACGGTATGGTATGTAATATATCAATATGGATACATGGAAGAAATCATGTACTTGAGATAAGTTAGGGGGAGGTCTAGTCGGTAGGACACTGCTTTGATGTCATCAAGGATCTCAAAGGGGATGATGTATCTTGGACTAATCTTTACCTTCTTCCCATATATCATCAGTATATTCCATGGAGATATATAGAGTAATACCATGAACCCAACAGCAGACTATTGGTCTCTTCAATTATTGTCATTATAGATTTTTTTTCAACTCTGAGAAACCATGATGTGTTGTTGAATTATCTTAACCTTCTTCACCATTTTATGACCTTTCAGTTTTTATTCCCCGACTTCATCCCAATAGGTAGGTGTTTTGAATCTCTTCCCATAAAGGGCTTTATAGAGAGACATTTGGATTCTTGAGTAGAAACTATATTTGTAAGAGAACTCAACTAGAGGAATATGTTCATCCCATCTAACTTCAAAGACCATTGAGCATGCTTTCAAAATTTCCTCAAGTGATTGAATAGTATAATTAAATTGTCCATTAGTTTTAGGGTGATAGGTCAATTTGAAGTTTAAATCAATATTCAGAGCAAGTTGGAGACTCTTTCATAACATAGAGGGTAATCTTAGATCTCAATTAGATATAATTGATGGCGTTACACCTTGAAACCTCACCACTTCTCTGATGTATATCTATACAAGTTGATCCAATGATAAAACCTCTTGACTTGAAATGAATTTTTCAGTATTTTTTAGATGATCCACCACTACCCATATAGAATTATTTCCTCTATATGTCTTAGGAAAACCAGTGACAGTGTCCATGGTGATTTCTCCCATTTCCATCTAGGTATGGGTAATTGTTGCATCATACCATTATATTTTTTCTTTTCCAGCTTCACTTACTGACATACGATACATCTTGAGATATATTTTATGATCTCTTTCTTCATACTATCCCACCAATAGTGTTCTCAAATATCTAAGTACATATATGTGTTTTCATGATGGATAAAGAAGGCTGGTATATGTGCATCATCTAATAGATCTTTTAACATGGGATTTTATGGTACGCATAGTTTGGAAAAAAATATTACAACACCTTCTTTATTAACATTCAAATCTATATACTTACCTTTTCTAATAGTTTCCAAATCATTATAAATTCCCACATCATTTCATTGATCATCCATTACCCTCTCTAGAATAGGTGGTTGAGCAATCATATGTTATAGGATTGATGATTTTCCTTCCTTTATGATTCCCATGTCCATACTCTTTAACTATTAGAAGATCGGATCCTTCTCAATTATCATCAATGAAATATTTGTTGGATCATTTATACTTAATGAATATTCTACTTTATTAGCTTTCCCAAGATGGTAGTAAATTGAGAACTCATAGTATTTGACCAACTCTTACTATCTTCTTTGGATCATATTCAACTCTTTTGGTGTGAAAATATACTTGTGGCTTTTTTGATTCGTATATAATTCACACTTCTCCCAAAAGTGGTAATGTCGCAAAATTTTAAAAGTGATGATCACTTTTGCCAACTCAAAACCCGGTTTTTTGTTGTTTTACTCATGAAATTTCAACTGACTTGATTCATAGGCAATGAATTTTTCATTTTACATCAACAAACATCTCATACCATTCTTCGATGTAATATGGAATACAATGAAAAACCATCCACTTATTGGTAGTGTAAACAAAGAAAAAGTGATAAGACTTCTTTTAAACACCTTGAATCTCCATTTTCATTAATCATTCCAAGAAAAAATTACTCCTTTCTGAGTTATCTTAGTTAAAGGTTTTTTAAATCATGAGAAATTTCTCACAAATTGATTATAATACCTAGATAATCCAAGAAAACTACGGATATCTATCACAGATGTTGGCCTCATCCATCCTTAAATTTCTTCAGTCCTTGAAGGGTCCACATATATCCTATTTCATATGATGATATACCCCAAAAAAGAGACTTCCTTCAACCAGAACTCATATTTTCTGTAATTGGCATAAATCTTTTCCTTTTCAAGGTCTTTAGCATAGTACATAAATTCCCCTCATGCCCCTTCTTACATTAAGTGTAAATTAGAATATAATCAATAAAAACTTCCAAAAATTTATCAAGGAAATATATAAATACTCTATTCATCATGTATATGAATATGTATAGAGTATTATTGAGTTTGAAAAGAAATACTACGAATTTATAGTGCTCGTAACTTCCATGAAAAGCAGTCTTGGGGATATCCACCTTCTTCACCCAAACTTGGTAATATCCCGACCATAGATCCTCCTTCAAAAATTATTATGCTACAAATAGTTGTTCGAACAAGTCATCAATACATGGTTGAGGATAATTGATTTTAATTGTGATCTTGTTGAGCTCATGATAATCAATTAAAAGGTGTATTGACCCATCCTTCTTCTTAACGAAGAGAACTGGAGCACCCTAAGCTGAAGAATTTGGGTGTATGAAACCATTATCTAGATTCTTCTATAGTTGTTTCGTTATCTCCTCATGTTCAATAATATCCATTTTATATGGATTATTTGATAATGGTAACACCCCATGCATGATATTGATTAAAAATTTTACCTCTCTACTAGGAGGAAGACCAGACAATTCCTTAGGAAACACATTAGTGTATTACATCACAATATACATTTCTTCAAGAATGATCTTTCCTTATAACAAATCATTTAGCTATATATTATTTCTCTTAGGGAAGTAATATCCATGATTGAGATGATAGTGGTAAAGAATATTCATCTGTATCCTTTCAGTAGTACATAATCGGTGAATGATTCATAATACGTAGAGTGATTTCCTTCTCTCATAACATTATTTTGGATCTATATAATGAAAGACAATCCATGCTTATAATTTCATCAAATTACATCAAAGGGAGTATGAAAAGGTTTTCTGGGTAGTTCAGACCACAAATTATGATATGGGAGGAGTTTTATTCTTGGAATGCAATAATTTCCTCATTTTCTATTTTCACTGATAACTACACTTCCATGCACTATGATAGTGGTTGAATAGTTCTACTAAGCATTTTTGATATGAAGGAATGCATAGAACCATAATCATAAAGTATGTTTACTTTTCTTGAATGAATAACTATAGTACTTATCACTACTTCATTGTTAAGATTCACTTTAGCAATTGTGATGGTGAAAATCTCCCTTCCACCCTTGGAGGTTGTTGTTTTCCTACAAAAACACTAGGCTTAGTGAATTGGTTTGAGAAACTCTCTGGTTCCTTAAAAATTTTTCTAGTGAACAACAGGATAAGGGTTTACAAGATAACTCATTTCCTCCATTGCAGTAGTGGGTCTTTCTTACCAGAAATCACTGTCTTGGTGCCCTTCCTTCCTGCACCTAATGAATTTCCTCATCCCCATACAATTATTTCTAGGGTGATTCTTTCAACACATTCAAAAAGTGGAATGTTGAATTTTTTTTTCAAAATTAGATATTTCTATAGGACCTCCTGAATCTGAATACACCTTCAACTTTTTATCCCCATGATACACCTGTGATTCTGTGATCTCCATGTCAACTATGGGGGACATCAGAGAATTTCTACATAGCTATCAAAGTCATAGATATCTATGGATTTTCATAGGTTTGGTTTTAGGCCACCAAAAAATCAGTCAACCTAGAATTCTGGTGGTAATGAAAAGTCCAAATGCGTATCAAATGAATGTTTCCTCAAAAGATCTGAGGGATTAATCAACTTTTTTCTTTAGGGAAAGTAAATACCTTTCCATCTTAAGTTAGAGGGTGTAAGGAAAATGTTTATCAAAAAACATTTTATGCAAATCCTTTCATCCCATTTCATTGATGTCTTCCACAGGCTTCATATTTTTTTTATCAATGTCCACCATCAATCAGCTTCACCCTCCATATGATAAGCATCCAAAATAACATTATCTTTTTTATATCATTAATGAATGTAGAAGATATTCACAACGGAGTTCATCCATTGTTCGACAATTGGGTGATTGGATGATTCATTTAGTGTATGAGGCCTTTGTCTCATGAATCTCTTGATTGTAACAACTTCATTATTTTAGGGGTGGAAATTCCTCTTGATATGGGTTTCTATTCAAGTCATTAGTTAACTGATATATTATCGTGACAAAGTTTGTGATTCATGCTTCCATCAGATTAGAAATCTCACTAGGGTAGTCATTACATTGATCTTCACATCGGTTGTCAGCCTGATTCTTCATATTACCAGCCATTGGATATAATAAAATGAAAATTAGAAGTAATTATTTTAATCTATTAAACACATAAAAGACAATCCAATGATATTAAAGGGATAACTTATAAATTACTCTTATTTCAGTATCTTATGAATTTATAGACATCAATATAAGTTATGCATAATCAATCTACTAAGGTATATTATTATGTTCTTTTATGTTGCCTTAATAATGGTTCATACTAATCTTATGAATTTATCAAAGCATATCCCATGATAGTTTCAAAATAGTAATTTATCAAGGCAAGTTTTCCTGCACCAATTCCCATTCATGTTTATCTCAAAGTGGTGTTTTCGGGTTCTACCACTTGATACATCAATGTTAGAGCAACATCAACTCTTTCGTATAAAGATATGTATGTTTTTTTATAAACCACTTACTCTATACTCACCAAAATTTAGGAATGTATTTCTAATACATAGTCTTATCCCAAAGGCTTTCACTAGAGTCTTTTAATAATAATTCCAAATATAACTAAACTTTCCTCTAATACCAACTATAACAAACCTATTATTTTTATTACATTCATACATGATTTAATTACATAAAATTATACTTAATAAAACTTGAATTATAGAGAGTTATAAAGTCTTTTGTAATTAGGTACATTTCATTACAACATTAAAGATGAAAATCAATATCTTTACTGAAATTTTTTTAACATGATTGAGCTTAAAACTACATGGGATATCTTGGGGAATGATACATAAGAAAGGGGTGAGATATAAATCCTAGTAAGGTATAAAAAATTTCATAAAATTAATATAATAATAAATGTTAGGAAAGGAATATCAATGAGTCTTAAAAGAATGTAAATCATGAAACGTGATATAGTTTGATACTCATAACATGGAAATGTTGAAACAACTAAAAACATCACATCATAAGTCTAGGATAAACAACCAAGACATAATAGTAGAAAAGGAACCATAAAATAATCAGGTAAACCTATATTCCAACATGACGTATCATGATACGAAAAATTACCCAATGCATTAGAGTTCTATATAATTACAGGCACACTCGCCTCATTCATTTAATTCCCATGCTTCAGTGTTCCACATTGATCATAGAACAATGATTCATTCATCATCATAATTTATTACAAGATCAAGGAATGTGGAATAAAAACATGTAAGTACCAAATAAAAATTAATATGTTCATAAAATTTGACACCCTTGATTGGTAATGGGTATGGTATTCACTACACAATTGTTTTGGAATGGAAATTCACGGTGCAATTTCGACAACCTAACGGTGGGACATAAAAATTTCCAGAAAGAATCGATGAGAGTGAATGGGTTATATCATCATATATTATTAAATTTAAAGTAAGTGGTTCATTAAAATACATTTACCGATATAATGGATTTTTAAATATAAGGTATAACATAAATGAGATGCATGATGAAAGAGGAAAAATGGAATAACTCTTACGAAAATTTCAGCATGGAAACGGGTGTACATGGGAGGGATTAAATAGAGAGAAAGGGGTATATCATTATTAAAACAAAATAAAGTTAGAATGGGGGAGTTTCTAAAACAAACCTCATCATTTTTAACTAAAAATAAAGGAGTGTAAGAATATAATGAAACATGGATACAATAAGAGAAAGGAATGAACCCTCACTTGAGTGTGTGACTTAAATTTTTTGAGGAAGGGGTTCTTGGGATCTTGAGGCACATTGGGATAATTATAGGGAGGGTAGGAAAAATTAAAGATGTTATACATGGATTTTGAGTAATGATAAGTTGGATATTTAGTGGATGTATATAGGAAATGAGAGGGAAATTCTTTAATATTTCACAAACATAGTTTTTTTTAATCGATATAATTAAATATTCAAAACCACAAACCTTCCCATGCATTTTGACCATCGATTTTTTCAAAAATAGATGGTCTTAATTATTGAATTAGGAAAAGTTCAAAATATATTAAAATAATATCCTTCCTTATGTGGAGGTGAGTCACTTTATTAAAGAAGTGAATTTAAAATCTTATAATATATTAAACATTTTGGAGGATTTATAAGGGCATTATAAAAATAATCAAATTATATTAAAATCAAATTATTTTATTTTTAAAAAATATATTGTGAATTTAATACCTATTATAGTATTTATTATAACATATTGTGTTCATTATGATCTCATAAAACACACATTATATATATGGTATTTAATTGTTTTACTGAAAATTCAACTGTTATAGAAAAATATAAAAAAATTCAGTGTCGGATAACATCAAAATTATTATTTCAAAATTAATATTCATTTTATCTATTAAAATTTCTAAATATTTTTGTTTTCACTTTTAAAATAATATTCTTCATTTCTTGTAATGTGATGGGCTTTTGACAATGATAGTTTTTTGAACCCATATAAAAAGTACATTTCACATCATAAAAATTACACGACTGTTTATAATTGACAATTATTAATTAATAATAATATTTTATTAATATAGTATTAATTTTAAAAACCGATTAATTATTCAAAATAAACCACTTAAGGGAATTTGAATATTACCCAAAAATATATATTCTATTTAATTGAATCAAAAACTAATTCATTTAAAAGAAACAATTACAATGTAAATATATACATTATTATTTAATATAATTATTCAAATTATTAAGGTATTGATACATATACCTTTATTGCACCGGCATACACCATAAGAGTAAGGTGTATGGCGGTGAGGTTTTCATGGGGTCGTTCAGCAAAAATGGTTTTGGCCATGAACTCGATGACCTTGATCATCTCTTGTAAATGGTTTCTCTCATACTAAAGTAATTGGACATAATAATGTTCTTGGTCAAGGGAAAATCACAAACACTTTATATCCCTTATAATCTCTAGTAAATGGACTTCATAGGGAATGATTAAACTTTTTGAGGTCATCAATTACATTGTTTGAGTCAATAGGATTTGTTAAAGCCCTATATTTATACTAATCAAGTGATCACTATTCAATGGCTATATTAACAATGGTCAACATTATTAGTGGTACCTTATAATAACAAATATAAAACCATCTAAGTTCATGGGTTTTACATAACCATTTTACAAAATAACACATTTAATTAAATAAAAAGGGAAATTTAATTTATAATAGTTTGGGGCATTGAATTTGATACCTCATTGAAGATTCTTCTATCTTATACCACTATTCACTTCATGTGTTTTAGATAGTGATCAAAGTATCAATCAACACGCACTATAATCCCATATGATAAATGCTCAGCATGAGAAACAAGATTATCATGAAAAGATCATCAATGATTAAATTAATTCCAAAACCACTCAACTAATTTCATCATGGACAACATAAATAAATTTATATATCATTTGATCGATCCCATTTAGCATCATATGATTTAAAAATACCCCTTCTTCACTACTCCCTCTATCAATTTCTCCCCCTTTCTTGATTAAGACATTTTCTCCCATTTTTAGCCACAATTTCTCCCACAATTTTGAATAACCTGAAGGTCACTTCACCATGGTATATAACATGGTAAATAACACATATCATCATTTTATAGAAACAAAAATCATACATAAGGGATAGTGGCTCCCCGATTCACACTTTTTGAAGTGTGTGCAGTTGACTAAACTCCCAGAGCTAATCTACAACATTCCGAAATTTTTTTTGGTAAGGAATGTCTAGTGACCCACCCCCAAACAGCCTAGAGTCAGTGTATTCTAATAAATATATTGGTATGATTATAGGGAATCAATCCCCATAGGACCTATTAGTTTAGTATTATTGGTAAAACAGATACATAAATGATTATTGTATTACAAATGAATACAGAAATTACAACATTATTGTTTTTCTTATTTCAAAATAAAGAACTCAAGGATAACTCTAATCCATCTATTAAATTAACACATATCATTCACCTTTGATTACGGGGAAAAGAAACATAATAAGGGTGAGTTCAAGTTCTCAATATGGGAAAAATATAGTGGAATCAATAATGAATCAATGAGAATATTCAATATGGAATGGTGAATAACTAGAAGAACATTCCATTCAAATAACTAGATAAGAATATATCAATATGGAAAGTTATGAATCTAATACACATTCCATTTATTCAATGAAATGAAAATGAAATGTATCTATAGATATGTAGACATATTATCTCATGGAGGAATAATAAATGAATCGTAAAAATGAAAAGAATCCATAGATATGTTAATAAAAATTCTCATGGATGAATAATATTAGAATATAAATGAGGGAAATGATTACTTATTGGATTCATGCTTCCTAGGTATATGGTACCTTTACTGTCAAGACCATTCACCAAAAGTTTTCAAAATTGTAGGGTAAAAACCCATCTATGGTGAATATCGAAATGACTCATCCCATGGGACTACTGATGCCTCAATGGGCTATCTATAATTGATCCTTACCCAAGTATTACCAGTCCAGAACATTCCTAATCTATCAAATAATTGTTTTAACAATTTTCCTTATCAAATATATGTATGGATTAAGAGATACAACTTTTTCAATATTGACCAAGATAGTCAAATAACATTCAAATTAGACATCATATGTAAAATGATATATAGTTTAGGAAATTATAATATCCATGATAAATTAAATGCACAAATTATGAGATATTCAATGTTCATTGATCATAAGAGATTGAATATTTCAAGGGGACTAATAAATAAATCAAGGAAGTGAATATGAATACCATCCTTATCCAAATAAATCAAAAACCATCTATAGTAATATTAATGATAACATCAATAAAAATAGTCCCATGTGGAGTAAAAATATTGGGTTGTTTTATTTGATGATATAAAATAAACGATCTTAAAAATATTCTTGAGGAAAATATCCTTTTCTTTTGAAAAACATTTTGAAAATATTTTTTATTGAAACATGCTTTTTAAAAAAATTTCATTAAAAATAAACCTTCTGAAATTGAGAAGGAGACTTCAAATAAATGATAATAGATATATTTTTACATGTCGTACAAGGTAAAAAATAATATTATTTTTCTGTGAAAAAATTTAGAAAATGCCACATTTGGAAAGGGAAAAGAAGATTCCTTTTAAGGGATTGGTAAAACAAAAATAGGGTAAAAGGTTCTTTAACCAATAATTTTAAAATCATTTTTTAAAAACAGTTTAATAAAACATGGTTTTTAGATGAAAATAGGATCTCTTGCTTAAGAGAGAAATAATGTTACGATTTCATAAAACCATTTTCTAAAACACATGAGTACAAAATAGTGGGAAAATGGTACTAATAATTTAAAATGTTAATAAAAAACTAGAGAAGAAATAACGGTATATATTTAACAATGTTTATATAATTTACTTGATTAGAAATACCATTTAAATATTTTTAATGATAATGTTGAATAAAATAATCATGAAACATACCAAAGTGTCCCCTGCCACATTGAAATATTTTAAAACATAATCCTCATGAGGGAATAACATTATATGAATGTTTAAAATGTAATGAGAGTAATTATATTCATGATATATCATATATAGGTAAATACATACACCGGGTAAAATAAACTTGGTGCATAACAACAATTAAACCTCAATGGAAAGTAAATTGAGAAGAAAATCCCTTACCAGTGTGGTAATAAGTGAATTAGAAAACCAAAAGGTATTTATCATTAAATAAAAATTTTAAATACTATGAATATAATAGGGTTCATGATATTTTATTTCAATGTCATTTTAATTACACCATATATAATAAATTAGGTGAACAAAAATTAATATGCCACACATAATGAAAATGAGAGAAGAATCTGTTACCTTGCATTCCCCTTCAGGTGAACATCCATTAAATTCAGGTATATTAAAAATATTTTATTTTTATAATTTATTAAGAAATGTTTTCATGTTTACAATTTTTTTATTTCATCTATTACCATGTTTTTTCAACAACTTAATGATTTATGTTTACATCGAGTGTTTTTTACCGAATTCAGTTTATGTGTCCAAACAACTATTAATCATCAAATATAGTCATAATGTTCATTATATAACACCTATAGAATAATAACCATGAAATAATTATCATATTTATATGTCAATTACAATTTTAAAATAAATATTTAAATATTGTTTTGAAATTGAGAATATGTTAGAATCATGGAGACTCTAGGTTGTACATACGCATGAGTGACATTCCCATTTTTAAGTGATCATTGTGGAAAGAAGGTAAGTAACACCATTTCATTATTGAATGATAATTATATAATAAATACCATATTATTTAAGAAAATATAATTATATATCAATGTTTTTGGTGTAAAATAAATCGCATCATGTCGAGGAGATGGTAGCCCAAACATCCACGAATAACATTATCACTCTTTAAGTGTGTGAAAGCGTAATTAAAGAAAATTATATGTATATATATACAGAAAGTTCATTATGTAATTATTATCATATATATTTTTTATTTATAACATGTTTAATTATACCCATTCATTTATGCATTCCATGTTTCATGTGAACGAATCACATCGCTTGGAGGGGGCAGTAGTCCACGCATCCTCAAACGAGATTATCATATTTACACAACTTGGAAAGAATAATTGTAATTTATAAATAAAAATTAAATAAGTTTAGAACATTATAAATAATATATATATATATATTCTATCATAACGGCCACCATTAGTGGCGATAATGGAGAATCAAACAATCACCATTTTTGAGGCTGTAATTCGTTGTTCACAGAAACTGTACGTTCGTTGCACATTAGATGGAGGTGTGTGTAAGTGTAGGTTGTAAAATAAGCTTAAAAACATCCTATTATATTGAGGAAAATATTTTTGTTACACAATAACCGAATATGAATATTTTAAGGGTTGGATAATGGAAACGAACCTAGAGATATTAAGAAAATACATTACCTTTTAATCAGGTAACTTCTTTTGGTTTACCCAAAAGGAATCCATGGAAGGTATTATTCATAAATGAAGTATTCTAGGTAGAGGGATGATATTTAGGGAGTCTATGTTTGTATATATTTGATGAACTTATGGGGTTGTATATGTGTGAGGAATCGGTAGATGTGGTGGCCTTTTATAGGGATAGAAAAGGACTCACATGGTATTCTTGAAAAGAAGTCATGTGTACAGGTGTTCTTACCTACAACAAGTCACAAAAACCAACAAAACTCATTAATGGAAGGTTAAAGGCAGAATTAAGTCCATAAAATAGGTGTTGGGAATTTTTCTAGGTCGTTTGGGCCCTTAGACTTAGGGTCATAGTCTATTTTTAAGCCTCATTACACCTTAATCACTGTATTTAATTTTAATCACCTTCACTGATCATTTTTGTCAAAAATTAAGTAAATATTATTTGACCAAAAATATTATATTAATTACAATGCTATAGTTATTATTTTAAAAATTCAAATCATAGAAGCAGAAAAATTGAGATTAATGCAAATCTCACAGACAGACAGATTAACTGATTTGAATAGAAAAATGTTAAAAAGATTATTATGTTTTTATTTTCAATCTAAAAGGTAAATTTTTAATAATGAACTAAATTATATTAATAGATTTATAATTGATCCAATTTTAAATTAAAAAATAATTATAATTTAATTTAGCATTAATAATTATTTAATCTAAAAGGCAGTCTTTAATTAAAACACAGTGTTTTTCACTATTCACTAAAAATGAATTTTTTAAGAAAAATAAAAAATTTCATCATAGGATAATTTTGAAATTAGGAATTCAAAATAAAAGATTATTTTATCAATTTATATTAATAAATTATTCATAATTAATATTTAAAATAGGTTCTCCATTAAAAGGCAGATAAATGTATTAATAAAAATATAAGTTTTTATGTGGAATATTGGGATTGCTCTTATCTTATGCTAACCAAATATATTGTATGAACATAAAAAATAGTTTATTGAATATGTAAAATATTTATTTCATTAATATCACTCAATAACAATATTTAATTTATTCTATTAGGGTAAAATAACTTTGTGAGCATAAAAATAGTTCTCTATTAAAATATCCTTTTAATATTCAATTGGTTCTTTATTGATTTCAAATTCATTTGTAGCAATTTTTTTAGTGTTATAAACCATATATTTTCATAATATAGTTAATAGTAATCAAAAAATCAAGTTTATATCTTATTATATTAAATAATAATATTTTAATTAATGATTTTTTCTCGGTAAGACTCGGTATTGTGTATAGCATAAGACATCAAAGATGGTAACTTTTGAGTGTAATGAAACCTATTGAGGAAGGTTGATATTTCATGTAACACATACTAACTTAGGGTTTCATGAATGTAATATACATTAAATAGTAAATATATTATAATGCATTCATGTTTTGTATTACCTTACGCGCTTGCTGACGCATGTCATACATGTTATCGAATACAAGGTTCTTAATTATATTTTTTTTTGATGTCCCATTCTCCCCAACATATTTAAATTATGTCATAAAAATTTAAACTTGATATTGGTAATATATTTTAAAATACATCATATATTTGAAATCCCACATTTTTAGAAGTTTTTATAAGAAATCATCTATAAAATAGATAATTGAAAGTACAAAGGTCACATGGAATACAGTATAACTAGGTGTATAAGTAAGAGAACATTAGTGTCAAGTAGAGAGACATACTTGGAGGAAAACCTTAAATATTCATAGGGAGTGACTGAGTTCATCAATAAAAAAATTTAGTGATCAATATAAATTTTAGGGCCTCAAATCTATAAATCTGTGATGATTTATACAACCATCAGTTCAACCGAAATAAATGTATTATGACCAATTTTTTTTCCATTTCATTTTCTTAACGTTTTGTAATAATTTTACAGAAAAAGAAAATAATTAAATATTCTTAATTTTTTGGTTGAAATTTCATATGAACAATCTTAAATTTTGGTTGTGCTTTGATCAAATTCTAATTCATTCCATTACTACCTCGAATTAATTACTAATAATGATTTTTTATGCCTGAAACACTATAATAATTTTTTAAATGTTCATAAGAGTGATTAATCTAACTATTTGTCATTAACTATCATCTAAAAATAATATGGTAAATATATTAGTCTCTATTCCCCAAAAGTGATACTACTGGTTTGTCATAAACATGTATTCTTCGATTTTTTTAACTAAAAACAATGAAAATTAACAAGGACATTATGTAGGTCAATGGTTGGCATAAAACCCTTATTGTCCTTTGTTCATGGGTTCAAGTCTTGAAGCCATGCTGGATTTGATTTGTTTTCACCTGGCTTATATGTTTTCCTTTTCTAAAACCATATTAATATAACTTCCAAAAATAAATATGATTGAAATCCATGAAATTAGCTTAATTTATAAATATCAGTTTAATTAATGTTTTCAATACAAACTCAATACCTAAATACATCATCCATTTTATTTCCACATAGTTACTTCCTTGGTCTAGGGTTTATCTATAATATCATTAGTTATATTTCTAAATCATGACACCTTATCTTCAATATAAAACTCATTAGGTTTAACATCGATTAATTATTATTTATCCAAATACATCATAATTGTTTTTAAATAAAAAAGTGGATTATCCTATGCATGTCCCCTGAGAGTGTCAAACCAGGTGTGCAGTAAGCCCTGTTGTTGTGTACTAGGTTACGTGGAGTCAGACAAGGAACAACCTTTTGGATTTATACTATTAGGTACATCTGTTCTAGAACCATGACCACTTGTAGTATCCAGATGGGAATTTATTTCCTAGAAGACCCACATAATCTATACTTTACCAAAATTATAGGGTATTTATCTATACTTATTCAAATTCTACCTTAGGGTTATGTTCTCTAATATAGGTTTTCATAAATCTAGTTCCTAATGTTTCTACTAAACTTTCTCTGATACCAACTGTAGACACCCAGCCCTAGATAACCCAGAGCCATTGTTTGCAACTAAATATATTGGCATAATTGTAAGGAATCAATCCCCAAAGGACTGATCAGTTTAGTAGTCTTAGTAAACTAGATACATAAATGGGTATTTTATTTAAAATTACTACACATATTATAAAATAATTTTCTTCTTATTTATAGATAAGTAAATATGAGGATAACACTAATCCATCTAGAGAATCCATGAATATATTTCAATGTAATATTTGTGGGTTCATAAGGAAAGAATCATAAAATGGGTGAGCTCAAATGCTTAGTAAGGAAAAAAAATATAGTGGATGTAATAATGAATTAACTATAATAGTCAATATGGAAATATGAATAACTATAATCACATGACATTCAAATAACTAGATAAAGAAATATCAATATGGAAGGTTAGGAAAATGAACCACAAGCCATTTATTCAATAAAATGAAAATGGAATGTATCCAGAGATATGTCGATGCATAATCTCATGGATGAATAATATCTGAATAATGAAAATGAAATGCATCCAAGGATATTCCTATGACAAATCTCACGAATAAATAATATAAGAATATAAATAAAGGAAATGCTTAATTATTGGACACCATGTTTCCTATGTACATTGTACCTTTACCATCAAGACATTTAACAAGGTGGTTTAAAATATTTTGGGTAAAAACCCATCTAAAGCGGCTAGCCAAATGACCCATCCCATGACACTATCGAAGAATCAAGGTGTTATCTATAACTGTGCCCCACTTAGGTCGTACCGGTCTAAAACATTCATCATCAATCAATTAATTGATTTAACAATGTTCCTTATCATATATATATATATAAATATATATATATATATCGAGTAAGAGATACATCTTTTTCAATATTAACATAGATATTCAAATAACTATCAAATTAAACTATATATGTAAAATGGTATATGATTTAAGAAATAGTAATATCTATGATAAATAAAATGGATAATCTAGGGGAAATTATATGTTCATTGATCATAAGATATTTAATATTTCATGGGAAATAATAAATAAATCAAGGAAGTAAATGTGAAAACTATCCTTGGGAAAATAAATCATAAACTATATAGATTAAGATTAAGGATAATATTAATACAAAAAATAACATGTGGAGTTAAAATATATGGTTTTTGTATTTGATGAAATAATAGAATAGATTTTGAAAATATTCTTGAGGAAAATATCCATTTATTTTAAAAAAATCTTTTAATATATTTTTCATTGAAATCCCCTTTTTAAAATATTTTCAATAAAAATAAACCTTTTTAAATTGATGACTAGGCTTCAAAGAAATGACAGATGATAGATCAGTACATGTCTTGTCAGGTAAAAAATATTTCTTTTGAACTAAAAAAGGTCTTAAAATTTCTCATTTGGAAAGAGAAAAAAATATTCCTTTTAAATGATTGGTAAAAGAAAAAAAGGTAAAATATTCTATACCAAGTCAATTTAAAATAATTTTTGAAAATATTTTAATAAAACCTGGTTTTTTGAAGAAAATAACATCGCTGAATAAAGAGAGAAATAATGTTAGGTTTTCATAAAAACATTTTATAAAACAATTGAGTACCAAAGATTGTAAAAATGGTACTAATACTTGAATATTATCATCAATAACAAAAATAATATTTAATTTCATATATTAGACAATGGGTATATAATTTCCTCGAATGGAAATACCAATTAATTATTATTAAAGTTATTATTGAGGAAGATAATCACTAAACATACAAAAGTTCCTCATACCACATTGAAATATTTTAAAAGATAATCCTCATAAATAAATAATATTAAATAGATTTTTACAATATCATGATAGTAATTAGATTTATGATATATAATTTAGAGTTCAGCACATACACCATGTAAAAGAAACTAGGTGCATAACAACAATTAAGCCTCAATGAAATGTAAATTGAGACGATAATCCCTTACCAAAGTGGTAACAAATGAATTAGAAATAACAAAGGTATTAATCATTAAATAAAACATTTAAATAACATGAATATAATAGGTTTCATGATATTATATATAAATTTGGCAGTAATTACACTATATATAATAAATTAGGTGTACAATAATTTAGTATGCATCAAAGAATGAAAATGAAACAAGAATCCATTACCTTGCTTTTCTTTTTGAGTGAACATCCTTTATTTTTTTTATAATAAACATATGTTAATTTTATAATTTCACACGAACCTATTTTATGTTTATAATTTTTTTTATTTCACTTATAACAGTGTTTTTTACAACAACTCAAACAAATAAGTTTATGTCGGGTGTTTTAACAAAATTTGGTTTATTTTTCAAAAAAAAATATTGTAGGTCAACTATGGTCATAGGGTTTCGTTATATACAATCTACAGAATAAAAAAATGAAATAATTATTATATTTATACATCAATTATAATTATCAAATTAATCATTAAATATGGTAATGAAAATGAGAATATGTTATAGTCATGGACACGGTAGGTCGAATTTACATGGGACTAACATTCCCATTTTTCAGTAATTATTTTAGAAACAAGGAATGTAACAACATGTCATTAAATAATTATAATTACATAATAAATAACATATTATTTAATAAAATATAATTATATATATAATTTTTGGTGAAAAGGGAATCATATCATGTCGAGGAGGTGGTTCTCCACATGTCCACGAATAACGTTATCATTTTTAATGTGTGTGAAAAGGTAATAAAGAAAATGATATATATATATGTCCGGAAAGGTATTTATTTCATTAATATCATATATATATATATATATATATATATATATGTTTCTTATGTCTCATATTATTAATAATATCCATTCATTTATACATTCCATGTATCATGTGAACGAATCACATCGCTTTGAGGGGGTGATAGTACACACTTCCTCAAACGATAATATCTTATTTATACAACATGGAAAGCATACATTTAGGTTATAAATAAAAATTATAGAAATTTAACAAATTAATAATAACATATGTATCATATATAAATATATTTTCCATCATAATGGCCACCATTAGAGGATGTAATTGAAAATCGAACAATCATCATTTCGTGAGGAAATAATTCTCTGTTCACAGAAACAGTATGTATGTTTCCCACTAGATAGTGGTGTATGTAAGTTTATGTTTAAATATTATAATAAAAATATCCTAAAATATTTATTAAATAGTTGTTGTTACAAAATAATATAATAATAAGGATTTAGTAGTTGGATAATGGAAATGAAACTAGAGAGATTGAGGAAAAATATTACCATTTAATCGGGTAACATCTTTTGATTTATCCAAAAGGAATTCATGGAAAGTATTATTAACAAAGTAAGGATTATAGGTATAGTGGAGGGATTTTGGGAGAAAATTTTTCTAGATATTGTACGAACTTATGAGGTTGGAGAGGTGTTAGGATTGGGTAGAGGTGATGTCCTACTATATGGAATGAAAAGGACTCACATGGTATTCTTGAAAAGATGTTAGGTGTACACATATAATATAAGTACCACAACTTAAACATTTACATAATCAAGAATTAAATGAGTAATTCACTTTGAGGATATTTTCAAGATTATAGTTTTATTTAATTAGGACAAAACTATTACATATCAACTTGAAAATTACATGTAGAGACTACTACTCAGTATCCATTTTTTCATAAAATAAAAACTCTTAAAAAGAGACATGTCTAGTTCCATGTTTTAGACAGAATGAGTTTTCCGTGATCCCATCCTTCACCCTATTCCTCTTTAAGTCTTGTGAAAAATATTTGAAAAACATGGGATGAGCATAATATGATCAGTAAGGGTTATAAAATAAGGAAAGAAAACATTAACCCATTAATAAATACAAATCAATGAAGCCGTAATTTTCAATCAAAACATACCTTATGAAATCGTACGATTTGTGAATAACACAAAGAAATCATAAATCATAAAGGAAAATTGTGGCCTCCAAATAATACTTAAATTGTATCTATCACATCTATGTAGGTAGTTACATTAGAATACCCATAAAAGTATATTCCCTAAATATATTAGGAGAAACATTAACTTTTACCTCTGTCGCATTACCCAATGCATTGGAGAGCTATCTCAGGCTCACCAACCATAGGATTATCACATAACCACCCAAATATGTTGCAATTCCCAAGAACCATAACATATTAACAACCCATAAAATAATCATAATTTAAAGATAACATTTCGACATTGCAATCACAATATATCATTTCATGATATTGACATAATCAATGTTTTATCAAACAATTTTCAAAATAATTTAAAACATTTATAAATGAGATTTTTTAATCAAAGTGTCTCATACCAATTTTAATATTTTAAAATAATTAAATTTTTTAAAATTTAATGTCAATAAAAATAAATCCTAAAAACCATTTTTTAAACATTGACATTAATGAGAAATATTTAGAACAATAAATATTTAAAACATTTAAAATGATATTTTAGTTAGAGTTCCTTACCAAATGAGAGACTCTTGATTACAAATAATTGCGGTAATAAAAACTTTATATTATAATGAGAATAAGGATATTTATGATATAATATTTCAAAGGGTAGTATATACACCATATAAAAGTGAATTGGTGCATAACAACAATTAAGTCTCAATGGAATGTAAATTGAGACGAAATCCCTTACAATGATTGTACCATTAGATTTTAAGATAAATAAATGAAATAATTATGTGTGAAAAATATAGATAAACCCAATAAAAGTGGATATTTAGTGTAAAACAGTCAGATTTCGTTCACACATATTTATAACATGACATGATCAAGAAGAAAAAGTTTAACCCAAAGAATTGAAATTGGGTTAAGAAGTTGCCATAAAAAAAATTGAATACCTAACGGCTTCACATTAAAATTCAGAAATTGAGTTGATGAGAGAGAAAAGGTTTTATAATCACATTTACATAAAACATACAGTAATAAGGGTATAGAAGAACATATCCAAACATAAGAATATGTAAAATAAAAGACATAACAAAAAAAGAAGTCTTTTAAAAAGAGGAGGGTGAAAGGTTCCCTTACCTATTTGGTAGCATACGAAACATACACACCAGGAAAGAAGGATCATACAATGAATATGTAAATAACCATAGATTAAATTATATTTCCCAAATAATAAAATAATTGTATGTACATAAACAACATAAAAGGAAATAGTGGAAAATACAGCATGAATCTCACGGGAATACAAAGTGAGATAAAACCCCATTAACACATTGTAATCAATCGAGACGTATGAAAAAAAGTTAATAACCACCAATTGAATCACATAATACCCAGAATATAATGATAATAATGATAATATATATCAAATTTCATTACTCAATACACCACATTCAATAAATAATTGGCAAACAATGGAAATCTCAAGGAATTAATAGTGAGATAAGAAACCTCTTACATCGTGTCTGACTGGACTCGTTCATTCTTTAATCTCATGAATAATAAGATAAAGTTAATTTATACTTTATTAAGAAAAATTTTCATGTTTATTATTCCATTTATATCACTTATTATCATGTTATTAACTTTATACAATCATTTAAGTTATTTATGGTCGTTTTGTCGATATTTGGTACCTCAGTTAGAAATGAACTTATAATTACAAGTTGTTCATGTGGTCAAAAGTCAATTTTCCCAAAAATGATATTCACGATTTAATATAATATATTTTATATATATCCTATATATTTATGTATTTATAATATTACATAACATTTGGAGATAATAAATGAAATTCATTGTTCATGGAGACGGTAAGTCGTACATATGCATGAATGCTACTTTCATTTATATTTCTTATTTAATGGAATGAAAAGTTAATGATAAATAGGTATATTATAATTACAGTATAATATAATATGATTTATATGTAACATAATTTCATCAACTCCATCCTTTATATGTTCCATGCATCTCATGAGCGAATCATATCACCTTGAGGGGGAAGTAGTCCACACTTCCTCAAATGACATTATCGTATTTACACATATTGGAAAACATAAAGGTATGTTTGTAAATAAAAATTATACAAGTATAGGGAAAAAATAAACATAATATATATCATATATAAATATATTTTCATCCTAATGGATACCATGAGAGGTGCTAGGAGAGGATTGAACAATCATTGTTTCGTGATGTATTTGTTCGTCGTCCACATAAACATTAAGTTCATTACCCATTAGATGAAGGTGTGTGTACGTGTAGTTAAAATCCTTATAATAACAACAACTGATTATATCTAGGATATAGGTTTTTAAAAAATAAAATAATAAAAAGATTTTATGTTGTTGGAGAAGTAAAATAAAGCAAAAGAACTTAAGAGAAGATGTTACCTTTAAATCAGGTATCTCCCTTTGGTTTGAACCAAAAGATTTACTTGAATTGCCTTCTTCCTGAGGGAAGGACTCTAGGAGGAGTATAGGGATGTATGGAGTTTAATTGGAAAGATTTTTTATGATCCAATGAGATTTAGATGTGTGGGGAATGGTTTATAAGTGAGGAATTTTATTAGGGGGAGGAGGGGCTATTAAAGAATGTTTAAAAATATTATTTTATTATATAATAAAATTCGGTTTATAAATGTCCAAAACTCATTAAAGTCGAATATAATTTGAATAATGTTTGAAATAAATTCATCAAATAATTATTTCATTGGTTTTGGATATTATTTTAATCTTTATAATCTTATTTATTTAAATCATTCATTAATGAGGTAAATACTGCCTAATTATTGTGTCATAAATAATTTTATTTATTTGATGTCTAAAAATTTAAAAAAAATACCATAAGGTAAGAAATATTTTTATATTTAAAATAAATATTTTTAGTCAAATAGATAACTTATATAAACCCATATAAATATTGATTTAATAAAAGATATATGTTTGTGTCATTTTTGTCTTTACTTTAAATAAATTAATATAAAGTGAAATATCATTCTCAAGTGGCTCCATGGGGTCCCAAAATCGACCCAATGATGACCATAGTCATAAATGTATCAAAATATATGATTGAGACACATGTTAGTGTAATTATTTTTATTATAATAATATTTTTCTATCTTTATTTAGCAGATTAACCCTTTAACCGTGGTAAATAAATTTTTTAATGAAATAAATATCTAAAATGTCTAAAAATAAAAGTTACCAATTTACATAATATGGAATACATTATTAAAAATACAGAATCCTTTTTTAAAAATTAAAAACATAGAAGTGGTAGAAATTAATTTAAAATTAATTCTCACTATCAAAACAAAAAGTGTGTTTTTAAGAAATAATAGCTATCAAAAGATTGACACTTATTTATGTACATTTTCAAAGAGAAATATCTTACAATGACAAAATTTTGATTAAATGGTAAAAATATTATCTAATTAAAATTTAAAACCATTTATAAAGATAATATAAAAATATAATTAAATTAGATTAAATTGAGTTTTGAATTAAAATACAGTATTTTTCACTATTCATAGAAATGAACATTATCTGAAAAATACCAAAATTTTATCCAACGTAAATTTTGATTTCATAGTTCTAAAGGAAAATATTATATTTTCAAATAGAACATATAAAATTGATGAAAACTATAGTTAGATAGGGTTCACCATCAAAAGGCGGTAAATCGATCTTTTAATGAATATTAAAGTGTTTATGCTTAAAATCAGATTCTTTCTTATTTTAAGCCTCTTAAATTTAAAAAGTAAAAAAATTTAACAAAAAAGTATACTACTTTTTATTTATTTTTTTTAATTCCCACCATTACAATGGATAGGCATTAACTACCATTTAATATAATAATAATATTATATTATTTTTCTGTATAACTCAACATTGTGTGCAACATAAGTTTTCAAAGAAGCCCATTGTTGCGTATCGAGTACGCCATCGAACATAGCATCCAATTTTAAGTAAAATAAATATTTAATTCAAAAAAATTAATAAATATAAAAAATTTATATTCATTATTTTCCTGGGATGTTACATTCTTCCCCCATATTGTAAATTGTGTCCTCGCAATTTTAAAATTGGTATTGGAACCTTCATTGAACATCCCACATCAAAAAAAGAGTCAATTAAAATATCAATTTAAATGATAGAAATAAAAAAATTCTTCCCCTAAGATATCCCATAATAGGATTACATATAGGAAAAAATTGATAAGGAAGAGAAAATAACTATCAATTTTTGATGAAGAGTGGTTGAAAACAAGATTAGGAGAAAGTTAAACACCAGAAAATCACAAACTTGTGATGAGTTAAATGGTCTTTGATTCCCCAGTAGGAAAAGATAATGGGAAATGTTTTTGTTTTAAGTCACTTTTCATAATGTTGAGGAATTTATTTATGATATTAACTAAAAACATAATGAAACTTACTTACAGGTCATGTAGACTTTCATCCTTTACTAAATTTCTACCACAAACTCATATTTTCTCCAAACGATGAGTATTCAAACATACTTGGTCACATTAATAGTGCTATAATCAACTTATATATAATGAGATAATCCACATAAGATGAACTATATATTTCCCATGTCTTTAAACATCATTCACAACCAAAACATTTTTTTACAAGGCAAGATAATCTCTAACAAATGATAATACTTCATAAAAGAAGTACTACTCTTAATCCCAAAAATTGGACAAACAATACCCATAGTTTGGAAAAGACAATTCAAAAAGCAAATTTCCTTAATTCAATGTAACCAAAACTAATATTGTAACCCAAAAATCAGAAGGATTTAATCACATAGTATTCCACAGTAAATCTTAACATTTATCTCCAAATAAAATCGACTACTCTTAAAGTCTCATACTAAAGTGTAATTAACCAAATCACATATTCTCTATGATAGGTTAATCATTTCCATAAATAACCCAAATCACCTTATGTCCATATATTATTCCAAAATAAATTTCCACCATTACTCATCAAGATAAAAGATAATAATTCCTTTAATAACATTTTCATATATAAAACTTCAGGGTTACACATACTATAAAAAGTCTTCCAATGTAATCCAATCCTCAAAAGTGAATTAATACATTTAAGAATTTCATCATGTTAAAATATACCGAAAATATTTAATCCCTTATATGACTAATTATTACTAATTCAACATTCTTCATGATCCATTAACCATTCCTTACCAAATTATCATAAAATAATTCTTTCCTGCAAACAAAATCATGAACGAACTTCTTTCTCTTTACTAGAGTCAACATGATGCTCCCCTTTTCCATGGATGGTTCTTGAATTATGACCTTCATTCCCACATCTATAGAATATCCCGTTCCTTTTTAATAATTTTACTATGTGTTTCTCTCCACATCCTTGACATATAGGTTTTTTAACATACTTACCTTTATGATTATTACCTGAACTTCTATAGTGATTGTTTCTCACATATACGATGCCTTATAAAAATCACCATGGTTAAGGTTGTAAATCGTGACTCCCGATAGTTGGTTGAGAACAAACACAAGAGTTTTCATTGAAACTCAAATTTCATTTAGTTTCTCATTTAGAAATAGGTCACAATTTTCGTTACATCCACTGTTACTTTAGTGCCTGCTAGATCTATCCATTTACTAAAACCAAAAATGTCAGTGTGAGTATACCAGTAAGATCATCACATAATATTTTATGAGCAGGGTAAATACTAAGATATACTTATTCATGTTATCTTAAACTCATTCAATTTGTCTAAAATAAATAAGGATCTTTAAAATATTCTAACCATTCTGGTTATGTCACTTATGCTTAAATAACACTCTAACCTCTAATGTTATCTAAACTGACCTCTGATACCAACTATAAGGATCCTGACTTAAATGTTTACATAATCGTGAATTAAATGAATAATTAACAATGAGGATATTTTCAGGTGTATAGTTTTATAGATTTAGGCCATAACTATTACATATCAACTTGAAAATTACATGTAGACACTACTACTCAATGACCATTTTTTTCATAAAAAAAACTCTTAAAAAAACATGTCTATTTCCATGTATTAGACAGTATGGATTTTCCTTGATCCCATAATTGACCTTATTCATCTTTTAGTACTATGTGAAAAATTTTAAAAGCTTGGGTTGAGCATTAAAAGATCAGTAAGGATTATAAAATAAGGAAATAAAACATCATCCCATAAATAAATTCAAATTAATGAAACCATACTTTTCAATCATAACATACCTTATGAAATCATAAGATTTGGGAATTATACATAGAAACCATAAATAATAAAGGAAATTTATGGCATTCATATCGTACTTACATTGTATCTATCACAGCTACATAGGGAGTTTCATTGGAATACCCATCACAGTATATTCACTATATCTCTTAGGAGAAACATTAACGTTTACCTCTTTCACATTACCCAATGCATTGGAGATCTATCTTGGGCTCACCCACCCTAGGTTTATCACAAAACCACTTGTATAGGTAACAATGGCCAAGAAAAATGATATATTCATAACCCATAAAACAATAATAAAGGAATGATAACATTTCTACATTTTAATAACAATATATCTTTTCAATATATTGGCATAATCAATGCTTTATCAAACATTTTCAAAATCATTTAAAAAATTTAATAACGATATTTTAGAATCAAAGTGTCCCATTTAAACATTAGGATTTTAAAAAAATTAAAATTTTAAAACATTAATTTCCATATAAATAAATCCTACAAACCATTTTTAAAACATGGACATTAATGAGAAATATTTAGAAGAATAAATATTTAAAACATTTAAAATGATATTTTAGTTAGAGTTCCTAATCAATTGAAAAACACTTGAATACAAATAATTGAGGTAATAAAAACATTATAATATCATGGGAATAAGGATATTAATGGTATAATATTTAAAAGATCATTATATAGACCATATAAAAGTGAATTGGTGAAAAACCAAAATTTAGACTCAATGGAATGTAAATTGAGAGGAAATCCCTTACAAAGATCATACCATTTTATTTAATGATAAATTAATGAAATAATTATTTGTGACAAATATAGATAATCCCAATATAAGTGGATATTAAGTGTAAAACAATCAGATGTCATTCACACATATTTATAGAATGAGATGATCAATAAGTTTAAGTTTAACCCAAAGAATTGAAATTGGGTTAAGAAGTTCCCTTACAAAAATTCGATAGCCTAACGGCTTAACGTTAAAATTAAAAAATTGATTTGATGAGAGAGAAAAGGTTATATCAACACATGAATATAAAATTTATAGAAATAAGGGTATAGACGAACATATCCCAACATAATAATATGTAAATTAAAAGACATACAAAAGGAAGTCTTTTAAAAAGAGGGGGGGTGAATGGTTCACTTGCCTATTTGGTAACATACGAAACATACACCCCATGAAAGGAGGATCATAAAATAAATATGTAAATACCCATAAATTAAATTATATTTCACAAAGAATAAAATTTTTGGAAGTAAATACACTACACAAAAGTTAATAGTGTAAAATATAGCATGAATCTCATGCAAATAAAAAGTGAGATGAAAACCCTTTACCACGTTGTAATCAATCGAGTCATATGACCAAAAGTTAACAACCAAAAATTTAATCAAATAATACCATGAATATAAAAAGAATAATGATAATAAATATAAAATGGAAGTACACAATACACCACATGCAATAAATAAGAGGTGAACAATGGAAATCTCATGGAATTTAAAGTGAGATAGGAAACCCCTTACCTCGTATCCGACTTGAACCGTTCATTCTTTAATCACATGAATAATAAGATCAAGTTAATATCAACAATATTAAGAACATTTTTCAATTTTATTATTCCTTTTATATCATATAATACCATGTTATAAACTTTTAGAAATCATTTCAGTTAATAATGGTCGTTTGTCGATATTTTGTACTTGAGTCAAAAATGAACTTCTTATAATTAAATGTTTTTCATTTGGTAAGAAGTCCATTATATCTAGAATAATATTCATGATTTAGATATCATATTAATCCTATATATATAGTATATTTATTTATTTATAATATTACATAACATTTAGAGATAATAAATGAAATGCACCATTCATGGAGACGGTAAGCCTTACGTCTTCATGAACGCTACTTTCATTTTATTTCAAATTTAAAGGAATGAAATATTAATGACACATTGGTATATTATACTTATATTATAATATAATATGATATATATGTTACATAATTTCATTTATTCCATCCTTTATACATTCCATGTATGTCATAATTGAATCATATCACCTCGACGGGTGGTAGTCCGCACTTCCTCAAATAAAATTATCGTATTTAGAAATATTGGAAAGCATAAAGGTTTGTGTGTAAGTAAAAATTACAGAATAATAGAGAAAACATAAATATAATACATATAATATATAAAAAAAGTGCCATCATAATGGCCACCATGAGTGGCTGTAGGATAATATTGAACAATCATCATTTCGTGAAGCTGTGGTTCACCATCCACAGAAACTCTAGCTTCTTTACCCATTAGATAGATGTGTGTGTAAGTGTGATTATAATAATTATCATAAAAAATATATTATATTGAGGATATTGTTTTTGTAATAAAATAATGTAATAAAAATATTATATGGGGTTGGAGAAGTAAAATAAAACAAACGATCTTAAAAGTAGACGTTACCTTTAAATAGGGTATATCCCTTTGGATTGAACCAAAATGATTACTTTATATTCCTTATACCTAATGGAAGGATTATAAGAGGAGGATAGGGATGTAGGGAGGTTAATTGGTCAGAGGTTGGACAAGCCAAGGGGCTTGAGATGTTTGAGGAATGGTTTAGAAGTGATGGATTTTTATAATGGGGGGAGGGGCTCTTTAAAAAAGATTGAAAATATTATTTTATTATATAATGATTTTCGGTTTCTAAAGGCCCAAAACTAATTGAAGTCGAATATATGATGAATCATGTTCAAAAAAATCAACTAATAATAATTTTAAATGTTTTTAATATAATTTTAATCTTTATAATCTTATTTATTTAAATCATTCCTTAATGAGGTAAATATTGCATCATTATTGTGTTATAAATAATTTTATTCATTTGTTGTCTAAAAATTGTAAAAGAATACCATCATCTAGAAAATATTTTTCGATTTCAATTGAATATTATTATTTGAAGAGATAACTTTTATAACCCAATTTAAAAATTGATTTACTAAAAGATATATGTTTATGTCATTTTTGTCTTCACATTAAATTAATAAATATAAAGTGTCATTATCACACCCAAGTGGCTTCATGAAGTCCCAAAATATACCCATGGATACCCATTATCGAAAATGTATCAAAAAATAAGATTGGGACACATGTTAAGGTAATTTAATAATATTATAATTATATTTTGTTACCCTTATTTACCAGATTTTCCCTTTAACCATTGTAAATAAAATTTTTATTGAGGTAAATATCTAAAATGATTAAAAATAAAAGTTACCTATTTACATAATTTTTAACTCCTGATTCAAAATATGGAATCAATTTTTTAAAATTCAAATCACATAAGTTTCAAAAATTTAATTAAAATTAATTCCCGCTGTCAAAATAAAAAGTGAGTTTTTAAGAAGTAATAACTATCAAAAGATTGACACTTACTGATGTCCAATTTCAAATTGAAATTACTTAAAATCACCAAAATTGGATTAAATTTTAATAATATAATCTAATTTTACTTTAAAACAATTTATAAATATAATCTATGAATATAAATATATTATATTAAAAGGCATTTTTGAATTAAAATACAGTATTTTTCACTATTCATAAAAAATGAACATTTTCAGAAAAATACCAATATTTTATCCAAAGTAAATTTTTATGTCTCGGTTCTAAATAAGAATATTATTTTCTTAAATATAACATATAAAGGTTACCAAAACATTATTTAAAGATGGTTCTCCATCATAAGGTGGTAAATCGACCTTTTAATGAATATTAGAGTATTTATGCTTAAAATCAAATTCTTTCTTATTTTATGCTTCTAAAATTTAAAATGTAAAAACATTTATCAAACATGTATAATCCTTTTTTAGTTATATTTTTTCATTCCTACCATTAAAATGTCTAGGCGTTGACTAGCATTTAAAATAATAATATTTTTATATTTCTTCTGCATAACTCAACGTTGTTTTAAAACTTATGTTTTCAAAGAAACCCATTGTTTCATATTTGGTACACCATCGAACGTAGATACCCATTTAATGTAAAATTAATATATAATTAACAAATTTTAATATATATAAAAAAAAGTTATATTCTTTATTTACCATGAATGTTACATGTTATTACCTAAAAAGGCTATAAAGACCCACAAAAAACACATTAATGGATGTTTCAATGTCGAAATATGTCCATCCAATGGGTTTGGAAAAGTGGATAGGACATTTTGTCCCTTGGAAATAGGGGTTTAGTCTATTTTTAAGCCTAATTACACCTTAATCGGTGTAGTTAATTCCAATCAATTTCACTAATCATTTTTATGAAAAATTAAGTGTATATTATTAGACCAAAAATATTGTCTTTATAATAATTATATACTTCAAATTATCAAAATTCAAATCATATAAGTGAAAAAATTAGGATTAATGCTAATCTCACAGAAAAACAGATTAATTGTTTTTAGTAGAAAAATGTTCAAAAGATTGTTATGTTTTTTTAATTCAATTTTAAAAGGTAAATTGATTATAATTCACTAAATTGAATTAATTTATTTAAAATTGACCGACTAATAATTTCAAACAAATTTATAATATAAATTAACATTAATAATCATTTAAACGAAAAGGCATTTTTAACTAAAACGCAGTGTCATTCACTATTCACTAAAAATTGATGTTTCATATAAAAATCCAAAAAATTATCCTTTGATAATTTTGACTATATAAATTCAAAATTAATTTTTATTTTGTCAAATTAAATTCATGAATGAGTCAAAAATATGATTTAAAATTGGTTTTCCATTAAAAGGCGGTAAAATGTCTGGGTTAAAATATAGGTTTTTATGTGAAATTTTGGGCTTGCAATTAACTTATGCTTTCCAAATATATTGGATAAATATAAAAATTAATTTGTGGAATATTAGACATATTTATTACATTAATATCACTCACTATCTGTAATTAATTTAATATTTTAGTTTAAAATAGGTTTGTGAGCACAAACATAGTTCTCTATAAAAATATCATTTTAATATTAAATTTGTTCGTATATTCATTTCTAATTTATTTGTAACCAATGATTTTGTTTTATAAATTGTATATTTTCATAATATAGTTATTATTATTCATAAATTATAGTTTATATCTTATAGTATTAAATAATAATGTTTTAATTATATATTTATTCATTGTAAGACTTGGTATTGCGTATAGCGTAAGCCATCGAAGAAGGTAGAATTTGTGTGTAACACAAGCTATAGAAGAAGGTGTCCATTTCATGTAACATATGATAACTCAGTGTTTCATTCATGGAATATACTGTAAATATGATATATATTATAATGTATGTAGATATTATATTACCTTATGTGCTTCTTGACGCGTGTCATGCACTCTATCAAATACTAGGTTCTTATTTATGTTTTTTGCATTCTCCCAACATGTATAAGAATGTATGAAACTTGTAGTTTTTTAGGAAAATAATCTAAATTCCCAATCCCTTAATACACATTCTCCTTGATATAATGATAATTTATTTCAATGTGCTTTTTTTCTTGAGTGATGGAATGGATTTTCTCTTAGATTTATAGAACTTGAATTATCGTAATGGATTTAGATCAATGACTTCACTTCCACTCCAATATCATCAAGCTATAACTTCATACAAAATAATTTCATTCATTCATGAGTATAATCAATATATTCTGATTCTATAGTGCTCAAACAAATGCAATCTAGATTCTTTATTATCCATGAAATACCCAATCCACCAAGATAGAATTCACCGCCTGATGTTGATTTTCTATCATCATCTGATCTGGAAAAATCAGCATATGTATTGCCCAATAACCCTTACTGATATTTTTCATTGTTAAGAAAACTGAAATCAACCATTCCTTTGATATAATTAAGTATTATTTTCACTATAAGAATTTGGGTTTCCTTGGAATTTCTTTGATACCATGTTTCTTAGAATGTGGAAAAAACAATATTAGGTCTTCTCATTATTAAGTACAATAGACGGACAATGATTTGGCTATATTATATTATATTATCTATATTGCCTTTATCAATCCATGATAGTTTCTTCTATTTTTCCATTGTATTTTTTATATAATAATAATTTTCCATTTAAAATGTTCTCAAAATCTCATTGTTATGTTTATATTCAGAATTGAATGTTTCATTCTTTCCTCATGTCACCAATAAACCAATAAAAACATCAGTTCCCCAATCATTGAAATTTCAATTATTTTCCTGAATTCCATGAACTCAATGCATTGTGCATCGTATGTTACACTAAATATTATTTCATTGACATATACTAGCATAATAATACATTCATCACTATCATTGTTAACATAGAGATTGCAATCAACTCCACCATGCTGAAAACTGAGATTCTTTAAAAATCAATCTAACCTTGAATTCCATGCACATGGTTCTTTCATCAACCCATATAACACCTTATTAAACTGAAAAAGTTTATTCTCATATTCTTAAATGATAAAACCATCTAGCTATTTAATATAAACACCTTCTTCTAAAACCCCATTAATAAATTATGAATTGACATCCATCTTGAAAACATTGAACTTTCCTTTCACTGCTATATCCAATAGTATCTGATTATATCTATCCATTTAATAGGTTAAAATGTTTCATAAATATTAAAACCATATATATAATAGTACCATTTTCACAATATTCATGATTTATCTTTAATTACCACACCATATTCCTTCATCTTATTTTGAAATACCTGTTTAGTCCTGATGAAATTTGTATCAATTGTCCTCAAACAATCCCCCATACCTGATTCTTCTCAATTTGGTCATGAAATTCATTCATATCTTGTACCATGTTTTCTTCTCCAGATACTTACTCTAAACATTTAGGCCCTACATTTGATATCAATGATTGATGTTGTAGATTATACATCCTAGTTTTCTGTACTAGCGTTATATGATCACAGATTATGTTCTATTCATAAATTATTCCTCTTCTCTTCGATATTTGTGTAGATACTTGTTTTTTATTGTCCATTTCATTATCTAAATATTTTTATGAATCATCCTCTAGATTTTGAGAATCCCCTAATCATCTTATCTCCTCATCACTATTATCCTATGACTAATTACATATTTGCTGAAGATTCTACTAATTCTCTACAATAGTTTCATCATGGATTTCAACTTCCTTTCCCAGCTACTTTTTTAATAATTTTTATGCTTTTATTCTCTTTTAGTATCCAAGAAATATTCCTTCATCCCCACTAGAATAAAACATCTTATGTTTCTATTTTTTGAAAATTAAACACTTACTTCAAATGACTTGAATGTACTTCAATGTTGGATTCATTCTATACTATATCTCATATGGAATCTTATCTTATTTTAAAAATAATAACTCTATATTTTATGTGTACACTGATTTCTTTACTAATTATTTCCAAAACCATTCTAGAAGGTATTTCTCAATGATAATTGTTCTATCCATGTTGTTGATAATTTGATTTCTTCTCTTAGCTACTCTATTTTTTTTGGAGTTCTTACTACTAACACTTGGTGCCTTATCCCTTTTTCCTTCAAATAAACTTCCACTTGAGAATTTTTTATCTCTATTCTGTTATCTGTTTGGATCATTTGAATTCAGAATATTCTCAACTTCCCTTTGATAGGTGGTTATATGACTAAACAACTCAGATTTGGGGGTGTTGATTGAAACCCATTCCATTCAGCTAATATTATCAATTAAGGGAACATAATATCTCCTCCTATCAATATCTCTTGGTGAAATTGGTCCTGACAAATCAATATTCACCAACTCAAGAAAATTTTCTGTCCTTTTCTATTTTTATTTATCTTTATTTTAAATGATATTCCCTTATTGAAAAGAATTTCATGTATGAGTACAATCACATGATAACCTAGGGAGGTCTCGATCTGCATCAGATTTTACCAAATCTTTCAACGATATTTACATAAAATTACTAAGATGATTGTGCCATATTTTTTTATTCATACTTTACCTAAAAGAACATATCTTATTCTCCACTTACAAGGTAGATATTACCCTTTTCATTTTTCCCCTCTAACTAATGCACCATGATTTTATGAAATGATACATAATTTTTGGAAAATATTATGGCATGTCCTGAGTCAAACAGTTAACATACACTTGGAATGTTTTAACTGAGACCTCCAACGACCAAGATATCTATATGTCTCATATATTTTCCCCCAAACATGGATTTTTCTGAGCCAATAATTTTGAGTCCATCATAATTACCAAATATTAAAATACCTTCCTTGCTGTATTTGATTCCTGTCACTAGTTATTTAATTTCTATCATATGGGATGTGTATCCACTATCAATGATCAATATTTCATTTTTATCTGATGCTTTAAAATAAATATTTGCAACCACTTATTATTCATATATCATTTTTATCCAGTTTTTTGACTTCATTCTAGGTATGAATTGATAATCATAATCTTCTAAAAAGTATGATGAACCGACTTCATCTTGGAACACTGAAAACTGAATTTTCATTTTCAACTCTTTTGATGATGCATTGAATTTATACTTTGGACCAAACTAATTTTACTTCATCCCATATCTCTTCATTATCGATGAACACTATCTTTCCTAGAGCTTGAATCCCCTACACCAAAAACAGTTACAATAAAATGAAATTCTGTAATATTGAGTTATGTATGGCTTCCTCTGTTGGTCTTTTTCCCTTCGATATATCTTGGCTGTAGAACATACATTTTTCGGGTGTCCCGTATTTCCATAGTAATAACATATCATGTGGGTTGAGTTCCTGTGTGGTAATACTATACAATTGGTTCTTTCCTAGGTTCTTTGAATCTATTGGTTTTGATTCCTACCCAAATAAATCGTCAATATCAGAGAATGATCCTGATGTCTGACATCAAACATTACTTCTTTCTGTTTTCTATCGAACCTCATAATAGCCTTATAATTTGGATTTGACTTTTTAATTCATTATATTCGACCTATATTCTCCACATATATCTTTTTTATTTACAAAATGATATGATTTCTTGATGTCTTATTGAAAGTTAAAATAATTTCTGATCTATAACACATCATTGTAGGCCAATGAATTTCTCTCATGTACTTATATACATTTTATTTGACCATTTCTAGTGGTAGTCAACTTATTGATTATTCTTTTCTATTATTCAATTTTTAGATTGTACTCAAAATAATTTTATGAGCTCTCTATAATTGAAGAGTTTATTTTTTAAATTCTTTCAGTCATCTTATACATCTATTCTTCTTTATGCGTTATATAAAATTTGTCATCATGAACCAATTTTTTGGATTTATTTGTTTTGGATCTCCAAACATCTATTTCCTCAAGTGCAAATTCTAGTTTGACAAGAAGATAAACTCTTCCTTCAAATTATCCATTATTATTTTCTCTTTCTTACCTGGTTTTTAAATTTCTCAAATCTTCCACTATAGAATGTTCTTCATGATCCTGGAATTCCTCCAACATTTTTTCTTATATTCTTATGAACTATAATCTTCTTTTGAAAGAAAATTATTATTTTTGAATAAATTATTATTTCCGTTCATGAAGGCAGAAGACTACTTACAAGGAATTTCAACTTCATCCTATTTATCTTCTTGATACATATTGGGGCACCTTGGTCCAGGATTCTCAACCTTTCCACTTTGAAATAATGAAATTAGGATTTTCCCGTTGAATCATTCTTTTCCTATGTGAATATTTGTTGAAAGAAATGACATAACCTCATATGTGTCTTCTTCTTCCAATACATATTCAATGGTGAGCTTCTTCATTGCCTTTAATTACACCTAATTTTTCATCCAATCTTCCATAGAATCATTATTATAATTTCTCATTTATTATGAAATAAGATTGTTATGAAAGTTATCCAATTTCATCTCGTTCATATAATTTTCTTAAAATACATAAACATTAGCACTGAATTGAGGTAGATGTTTTCTCAAGAAATGATTCACAATATTTATATCTTCAATAATTTCTCTAAGAGAATGAATGTATTCCATATTAAAATTCAACCTGTCAAAGAATGCATCAAAAAACTAATTTATGTGCATTCTAAGATCCTCACACTTGTTCTATTAGACCTATAATTTTTCTCCTCTACATTTTGAGTCACCATCAAAAATATTCCCCAATTTTTCCTGCATGTTATGTGTTGTCTTAAATTACACAACTTCATATACATTTCATTAGGTATATCTCACCATAATGTATAGATTCCCTTGGTGTCAACATTCAATTCCATTAGGCCGGATTCTGATAAAGCACCACTTTTGGTTTTCGATGATATTCCATGCATATCTACTATAAATAATTCTATTACTAATGACTGAAAGTAGTGCTGCATTTGATTATTTGAAAATTGAAAATTTTATCCATCCAAGATCGGAATACATTTTTGATTTACAACCTCCATTTATTAAACTGAAATAGAACCACTAACATTCAACCTTTCCCTCTAATAAAAAATCTTATCCCAACTCGTTCTACCACCCTAATAGTGGGGTGAGTTAGGGTATGAATGATTAAAACAATTTCCCCTTCAGATATAGTTTCATCCTTAAACAAAATATTTTACTCTCCTTCTCTTGTAGTAATGTATGAATATAAATTAAATCATGCATGAGACACAGTAATTTTACATGGTTCACCCTCACTAGGATATGTCCAATGATCATACAACAGTGATGTTCCGTTTTACCAAATACACTAAGGCTCACTAGAAAAACACAAGGTTTGGTCTAGAGCATTTCTATGCCAAGGCTCATTTACTTTTCAAGGTTTAGGGTCAGCTCACTAAATTCCTAAGGGTCACTCCCTATGTCTCTTTCTCTCGACCACTAAAGGTGGAAATGATCACCTTTTTCCTCTTCCTTTTTCACTACTCCGGAGGATATTCACCCATAGATTGTGGACATGTAGTTCCCTTCATTATCAATAATTAATACATCCTTAGTTGTAGACAGATGCTCTTGTGAAGTCCTACTTTCATCCAGATGATAAATATCACTTTACCACAAGTTTTCTAGTCAATCCATTTTCGACATATTCATGATGCTCGCTGCCTGCATGAATCACACCTCTTTATAAAAGATCAAACATCATTCTTGAAGTACTCACCTTTAACAAAGCTCATTTATTTTTCAAAGCTCAACTGGCGTTCTCAAATATTAAAACTTTTGGTCGTTTTTTTATTGCCTTTGAAAACTTCAATACATTCCTGATGCTCAAAATTTTTTGTCAATGTTTATAGCTTTCGTAAAAATTTTCACAAGAACTACCTTTATGAACCGCCTTTTCAATTTTAGAGAACTAGGATCTTCATTATGTCTTGCTACTTTTCTTGAAGGGGTAGAGGATGATTTATAGAGGTTTCCCCTAATTCCATATTCTTCTAGCCACATCATCACCATTTCACGATTCTCACTAATATCTTCTACAATGCTACCTATCTCTAAATTAACCGTGGGAATTTATCTTTTGTGATGATTTTCATAGTCATGGAGATTACTATCATCTTTTTTGTGTCATTGTGAAACAACCTTAATGATAACCCATTCTTCATGAAACACATGACTTGGTTATATATTCATAAGCCCTGAATGGAAATCCAATTTTCATGATTCTATACGTCTTCTAAATTTTGGACCCAAAAGATTTTCTAAACACTAGGAAATGGTATCATCTTGTGTACGCATATTTCTATTAAATTTATAATGCATGCATTCCTTTGTCTTGGAACATTGTTAACATTTTTAGTCAACTATATCTCTAGAATACCACAACATTCCATAGACACCCTCTTTGTCAACAAACATAATCAACCCAAAAAATACTACATTATTAAGATTATCAATTTTTTTAAAAAATAAATTTAATAAAACTTCATTCATTTATTATTAGTTGGTTAGTAAAAATCTTAAAACAATTTTATATAAAATAGACATATTTTTCAATGAATTATTTTTTTATATGTTGTTTGTTACTATAAATTAAATTAATCACTATTAAAGAATGATATTATTGAAATTTATTTTAATTATGTATTTTATATATTTTATTTAATTAGTATTAATTTTTAAGGGAGAATAATTAATTCATTTCAATGCATAAAAATAAATTTTTCTAAAAACTTGTTTTTATGGGCTATGTGATCTTATATTAAATTTATTTTCTGTTTACTCTACTAATTGAATCCAAAAAATATATTTCATATTTGTAATAATAATTTCAAAATTTAATTCTATTTTTAATTTCATATTAAAGTACAAATATAAATTACTGAGGTAAAAGTTAGTGGTCATGGTAAGGGTAAATTTAGGTGAAGGGTTAAATTAATGGGTAAAGTTCTAAAATATCATTAAATATTATATATAAATATGTTTATGAAGAAAAAAATATACCATATCCCTTTTACATTTTTTCCCTTTTTATCCACTTTCTATTATATATTACATTCCTTATTCATTTAGGAATGTGTATTTTTGAAAATTCAACTCAATATCACTAATAAAAGGACCCATCCTCTATCCACATCTTCCACACATATACATCAATTTTTTTCAATATTTAATAAAATTATATCCATAATAATTTTCTCCTATAGTATGTAGGTTTTTTTCTATAAATTATCCCTTAATTCCTTGAAAAACAAAAATTCTTCCAAAAGAAGATACAATTTCTTCATTTTATGTAATGAATTCTTATCATTTTTTTATTTATATTATTCATATAACTCTTTTAAATTATTATTAATCACATTAAAATATATAAATCAAATTATTATAACTCTATAAAATGATATTTTAATAAAATAAATTAATAATCTTACTCATCCATTGATTATTATGTGTTTTGTTTTGGGAGGATTTAACCACAAACTTGGATAATGCTATAAAATTTTATTATTTATGGCTATAAAAACATAATTAATTGTAATATATAATAAAAATAAGGAAATAATTTTATTTTTGTTGTTATATAATGTTAATTTTTATATTTACCACATTAATAATATATCAACTTTTGTTTAATAAATATGACCTAAAGAAGCATATTATATATTTCATCTTAGATAACCATACCAAAAAAATCCATGAAATGAAAATGGAGATTAATAAATAATTATATAAATTCTAGTGTTTTGCCTTTAATATTTTATATATTTTGAACTCACAAACATTTAATGATTACCAAGATCATCATACCAAAACATATAAGGAATGGATGAAAATATAAACAACCAATGATCAATACAAACTAAAAATATGTATTAATATTGTAATGAATTATAATAAAATAATAATGTAAAAATTAATATACATAAATAATATTATTAAATATATTATTAATGAGTATTATATTATTATCCTATACATTAGAGTATATCTGAGAAATAAAGAATCCAAGGTAAGTGTTTTTGTTAATTCAATTTCCTTTCATTGAGTTAAAATTTTTATTCCTAAAATTCATTATTATAAGCGGAGAAAATTGTACTATATGATTGTATTACAATTTAATACATATTTTGTTTCAAATTATTTTCATTTTTGTCTAATTATCCTCTTTTTTATTAACTCTTACATCATAAAATACAACATTGTAAGGGTTTTTATTAACTCAAACTCATTTCTTTGAGTCGTAATCGTTTCTATTTGACTATGTTTTTCAATTCTTGAGATATTACACCCATTTCATTTGTAAAATTTATCTTATTTTTTTCTCTAGTGAGATTATATTTTCATTTAAAAATCATCTACTTTAATGTATTTATTTCTTCATAAAATATTAAATTGTTAAGAACATTTTGTATCCTATTCATTAGAACTTTATCCATCATGTCCACATTTGTTCATACTAAAAAATTTATTTTTTCTTATTTAAAACATAAATAAATAATATATTTTGAACCTTTAATATTTATCTTTATTTATATTCAAAATAAAATTATATTTCCTTTTCATCAATGTGGTTCCTATATAATTCTAAAATATTTATCCCATATTGAGTTGTGTTTCATGAATGCCACATTAAAATCTATTGTGTTATAATTAATTTGGATGATATTATATTCTATATCAAATAATACAATTATTGATTTATTTTTAATCAATTCCTTTTGAAAATTTTAGGTAGTCCATTTTATTTCTATGTTTTTTATGATAAGATGCCTGATTGATTTCATGTGTTACTTATATGTATAGTTTATCATTATGTGGTGGGTTGGATTTATTTAGCCCTTCACATAATTGGGTAAAGATTTATATCCCTTGTTATAAAGATGTTATTCATTAAAATGATTCAGGTTGTCTTTTTTCACATTTTTGTGTGTGTACATGATTTTGGTTAGTTATGTTCAAATATTTATGCATGGACATGGTGTAGTTACCTATGTTCACAATGTCATGATTTTCTATAATTATTTTCATGACACAAGACTATGTTATCCACCATGGATCATGATTATTATCTAATGCTTTTATATAATTATTCTGAAAAATATATTATTCCTTCCTAAAAATAATTTGAAGTTATATGTTATTATTCTATGACCATTTTTCTTAATCATCATCCATAAAGATTCCATGTTATTTTTAATCATGTATTTTTCCTATATTCATAATCTCTCACAATTTTATAATCTAACCCTCTAAATCATATATATGGGTTTCCTATACTTAACATTTTAAATCACTCCATAAAATGTTTTACCATTTACCAAGGAAATTATAAATTGGAATATTTCAAGGATGATATCTTGTGTGTCGAATATTTTAGGTGGTATTTGAGCACTATTTTATTATAATATGGATATATAGATAATATTTAAAGGAACTAATGATTTGGGACATTATAGAGTGTTTTAATATTGAGATGACATGTATAATAATGTAAAATGATATATTTGTTTTTGATTCAACTAAGTTAATCTTTGATTAGGGGTTTGATGTTTGTAATTTTCATATAGGATCTGGGAGTGTGCTTCTGAGGATGCTTCATTACTAACTAGTAGTGGGAGACTATATCCAACATTTGATATACTATACTCTTGGTGTCACAAAAAAAATATTAAATAATAAAAACATATAACAATTGAGTAAGTGAATGATTTTATAGCTAACAGATAACTATCCTTAATGCATAAGCATCAATATGATATAAACAATCAACAATGATGATCATGAAAATATATATCATAATGATTTCACACTAGGATGATCCCGTTTATAATGAACAAAATACAAACTATTGGTTGAAACCAAACTAAAAACGTAAATTCCCTCCTCGATCATATCTCCCAAACATTCACATGTTATTCTATCCTAGTCTCATGTACAACCTTATAGTTATAATTCATATATATAGGTATCCACATTCACTATGGTTCCCATAATGGTTGTGAGAAAAAAAATATAGTACTAAAAATCTAATATCTTCCCTTGTATATTCCATCAAAACTAGAATATGTATGTATTTTAAATAAATAAAGTATTAACATAAGGAATTTAATATTTCATGTTAGGTTTCTATATGGTAATGAGTACACTACTCCATATATTTTAAGATATAAAAATGTAGATTTTTCATCCTTTGATTGGATTATGTAATCCAAAACATCTTCTAGTCACATGAATAGTCATTATATGGGTAAAAAAACATTAAATTCCAAGTATAATCATGTCTATATGGTCGGTATATCCATGGGATGTAATTAGTAGATGAAAAATGGAAACTTGGTCACATGATTAGTCAATCCATGGGAGATAATCAATTGATACTAGGTGGTATCCCAATCATGTATTTATTCTATCAATGGGTATATCAAAAATGTCATCAATGAAAGGTGTAACATTTAGACATACCTGTACAGTTAAGAAAAAAGTATCCTATCACAAATCAGTGATCTTACATGAACTCTATATGGTATGCTTACCTGGGTATTCTAATACAACAACCCAATTATTATTCCTCCATAAAATTGAATCAACCATGATGTCCATAGACACAGTACATCAAAATAATCGTGACAAATCAAAAAAATCATGGAAAACATTCCCCCATATTCTATCCCTCATCTAGTACCCATCCTTATATATCATTCTATTAGAGTTTAACACTAAATTCATCCATGTTGACTAATATAAACTAATTATAACTGCTACATATATTTGATAGTAATAACAACAAGCCCTAATAACCCCAAATCACTTAGGCCGTGACCAATCCAACAAATTTTATTTATCAATCATAAATAACAAATAAATTTACTATATTGGTCTCATATAAGGGAACACCCAACTGGTTTAAAGGGACATACTTAAACATTCTCCTTATTTATTAATTCTTTTGTAACCATCCTCAGATTATTCCTACACTTGGCTAATTGTTTCTTCCTAATCATGCCCTATGTATGTGTGGAAGACCCATGCACAATCAAAAACCTAACCAATCCTATGGTAGAACTCTTACTTAATCTAGAAAATCCATGTAAGGCTTCTCCTTTAGGGCCCAAGACTCACATATCCCAATTCCCCTCTATATGATAGTAGAATTAATATGGTAAAACCATGTACCACTCCCATATTGGTTTCACTTGGCATAACCATGGTGAATGGTTTTTTCCTCTAAAAACACTTTATGAAACCAAATCATAAAGCTTGTTTTGGATAGTCATTATCTAGTATACCCATACCCATCAATATAACCCCATACTAATAGGGTATACAAGGTCTATATTCTATTCCAATATCCCATTACCCAAAACACCAAATGTTACACGCTATCCAAAACTAAAAAGAAATAGATTTTACACTAGGGAGTCCTTTACTTATATCGGTGTGTTTAATCCCATGATACCCATGATTTATTATGTAAAATAGAACCCCTATAGGGTTTTCAAGAATATATAGTAATAATTCCCCACTTTAATGTAGTTATCAAACACCTAGAAATTTCCTAAAATAGACATAGAATATATTGATCACCCCTAGAAGGCTCTACCCTTGTTCCTTATACAATTTTGAAACACCCAGTCCCTACACATAATTTAAACCTTGACCCTTATACATGAACACACAAGAACCTACATAAAAAATTATAGATATATTTTAAAGGAAATACCTACCTATATATTTTAGTTATCACTCCCTTAACCACACTACATTAATCCTTATCCAAAATCATACCATGCCTCTTCAAGATCCTTAGTACCTATATTATACTGTAATACTAAATTAATTAATTGTAACCATTTTCAATTAATTTATCAATTTAATACGAAAAGTTGAACCCTTTGTAAACTCACTAATAATAACATAGACATTGATATAGAAACCAAAATTATATTAAAGTTCTATTTCAAGAACCTGAAACTCCTGGTAGAAAAATACTCATGAATCAAAACATAATAGATTTGAAATATAAAAGCAATTTGAAAAAATACCTATGTGATTTATCTCAAGATAAATAATAATCCATGTGTTGTATTCATCATAATTCAATGTCATCTAACCATTACACTAAGAGACTCCATGATTCTTATATGATTATATATATCTTTAGCGGAATCATCCCTAAATCCCTAGGTTAAGACATTCAAAATTAAACGAAAAAGGTGAATGAGAAAATAAGAGAAAAAATAGGTGGGATTACATATATCCAATATAATGAAAAAAATTTGGTTGAGCCTACAATTAAAGGGGATGAAAGTGGTATTCAAGGGGTAGAAACATATAGGATAGGGATAGTTAAATTATTTATTCTGAGTGTTTTTTCATCTAAAGAAGATTGGGTGGATAACCTTAAAATTATTGTTCTTACCTAGCCTATGTAATGACCCTAAAAAAAGAGTACCTAGTATTATAATATCATTTACCCAATTCACATTAGAAACTAGGTACATACCCACTGGATTACAAATATACATTTAATGGGTATTTCTTCCTAGATATATCATCTAGTACCCAGTGCCCTAACACCAGGTAATGAGTAGCTTTATTTATCTTCTATCAACATAGGGTCACCTCAACCCTACTCTATTCATCCACCAACACCTAAAACACATAAACAAACATAAAATACTAAAATAATTAATACCCAATACCCAAAATCTTGATCCAAAATACCAATTTAAATCTCCCCTAATAATGATCCCTAAAATTAAAATTTACCCCAGAATAATTGACCCATAATGAAATGAATATTTAAAGGCCCCCTAACTAAGGGATTATAATCCTTATGAGGATTCCATGAAGATAATTAGATCCAAAATTATTCAAAAGAATGAAAATTATTTCTCTAATTTTAGATTCTATACTAAATATAGTCCCACAACTTCCATATTGATCTATCCTGGAAGGTTTTTATACAGAAACACAGTTTAAATTATAATCCTCAATAATATTATAAATAATTTATCTAGAAAAAATAATTTTACCTCTATATTAATTTACTCATTAAAAGTAAATTGTGTCTTTCATACATTAACTACCTTTGTGTATCTAAATCCCTAAGACACCAGATACCATACCCAATGCATGAATTGTTTACCCAGAAAAAGCCACAAAACCAATCACATATCCACTATGGAGCTCGGTCTTGGATCAAACCTCATTTCACTAAAAATCCATTAACTGATTAAGTGTTCCTCATACTCTAATATACATGTAATGACATACACCAACACTAGTTTATACTTGTATTATTCATTGAATTATTTCACGTTAATCACCTTGGATCATGACTGTACCTAAGGATTGAATTCAGATTCCCACATGATATATTCAAATGAACCAAATAAAATTTACTTTCTTACACCCTAACATCTCTATGACACTTTTTCTATATAATTCTAATCATATTCACATATCCATAATTTTTCATTGGTTTAAGGGTGTTCTTACCAATATAGAATTTTTGGTATCATCATTCCATTGGTATCTTATCACCTAAATAAAGACATTCTATAGGGATTTCTTCATATGATCTCCATTCATAAAAACCTATAAATTTCAAACCATGATTCATGTTCTAAATACATATAGTTTTAAGTTATTACAATATCTCAAAACTTATCTTTATAGTCCATTTTCATCCCATCAACCATCTATATGATAATGTCTCTAAGGATAGATCATACTTTACCCCCTGAAAACAAACATTTTTATCTTGATGACCCAAATCAAGAATTTCATACTGATATATCACTAATTTAACACTCTTATCATGGAATATATTTTACTATATGGTATTTTTACTCTCTATTTATAACCTTGAATAAGACTATAATTTTTACTACAAAACTAATTAATTTAACAATATATTAAATTATTGATCTATTATAAAAATCTAGAAAACCTATAAGGATTTGGTTAAATTTATTTGAATAAACCCAACCAATGCAAATCATTATCTCTTGATTCTGGAGACATCCACTAAGTGTTCCAATTGTTCATAATTTTACCTCTCCAAGGTAGTTTAATTTGGGTTTTACCCATTATAGATTCTCATTTTCCACACTTGACATTCCATGAGAGATTTTCTATCAGATATAAATTTTCAAATAAAAGTTAGTTGACTAATTTTCATAATTCATTACTCTTCCATTACTCATTTATAGCATCAATAATCTAAAAGTGATAGTCATTGAAACATTAATTTTATATTTAACACCATATCCCACTCTTTTAACCATCATTTCTCAGATAGATCTAATATACCAATACATTAATATAGGAATCATCTAATTACAAGGCGTATCTTTCCATTATAAGAAGAAACCATAATTCAATTTATAAAAATTTCCATTCCATTAATAACAACACATCCCTCTTATATCACAAACTATTCATTCATTTCTAACATAAACAAGGATAACACTATCAAAACCAAATAATTAATCCCACATTTCTATATCATCATTCTAATTTACAAATCATCTACTCATGATCATATCACTTGATGTAGAATTTTATGATTCAACTTTTATCATGTAAATTAACTAATCACTTTCCTTTCTGGAAAGAATATACAACCAATTCAAATTCTTTTAGGGAATATAAGGTTTAACTATCCCACCTACCAATGACCTCAACCGACCACAAAACTAGAAAATACGCAAACCTTACGTCTACCATTATCATGACTCACACAATCAATATTCATATCTCTCTACCCAATGGGGAGACCACTAACATATAAACCCACTAAGGGGTCTCTAATCATCCAAAATATCTTACACTAGCACAACTCCATGCTCTTGGAATTTACATATTATACTGACTGTATCTGAGTCATTTAATGTTGATATATACCCACTATAAGGATATCATTATAACACCCAAATATTATAATATATATTTTTATATATATTAAATTTGATTTATTTGTAATCTTTTTAACACACAATAACATGTTTAAACAAACTGTGATAAACTTTTGAAAATTTATTATTTAATGTGATAGTCATCTCCTAGATTTTGGACTATTGGGTATTAATTGGACCAACTAAATTTTGAAAAAATATTTTTTAAAACATTTATAAAGTTATTTAATTGGTTATAAATTGGTTATATATGAAAATATAAGCAATTGAAAGTAAAAAAAGATTGGTTTTTATAAAAAAACTATTTTTTTGTGCAGAAAGTATTTCCATTTCAAAAAATTTAATTCATATCCCTTGATATATTATTTTAATTTAATATTTAGAAAATATATTCAATCGAATATTTTAACATTCATCTAGTGGTTTATACTATGAAAAGAATAATAATAAATTCTATTTTATGCTTAAGAAATCATTTTTCTATAAATGGTTTTGTTGCATTCTATGTAGTTATTTAAAAATGAATTTATACCTCATATAGAAATTAAATTTTTTAAAGAAAATTTGATATTTTTAATAATAATAACTAATATAATTTAGTAGGTTTAACATAATTTTTTTTCATAATAAATTATAAAAATCGTAAATATTTTTTATCACAGTAAGGTTTATGATGGGATTACTATGAGTTATACTATGATATAAGGGAAAAAGTGAAACTAAAAATTGTATAAATATAGTTTTTTGATGATATTTAGACCATAAATTCGAATTAATTTCCACTTGGTTCCATTTTCTTAAGAAATTGGACCTATATTATTTAAATCTCCTATGTAACTAAATGTATTTCTATTCCCTAACATAAAAAAGGTAACCTATTGTCCCCCCTTAATGACATAATTTTAACCCTATATCTCATAAAATAAATTCCCAATAACATAACCAGATTAATTTCTATCATTATTGACCTTATTTTCTTCCCATAAGACCATCGCAAGAAGTATTCTGTTTTCATCCAAATGTGGTCTTAAAAAAGAAGAGGTGACCATATTATCATACTCATAAAACGTTTATTTATTATTATAGTTCCTCTAAATAAGTTTTATCTATCCTAACATAATTAATCAAGTATTAAAAAAATTAAATTATTTTATTATTATTATTATACCACTATTTTCCACCTCATTTCCATCAAATGGGAAATGAAAGTATCGCTTGTGTGTATGTGTCGACTACTACCTCTAAATAGTAATATAATTCATTTTCTCTCATTTTAATTCATGGTTTAATATTATGATCTATTTTAAATTTATATTTTTAAATTTATTAAATATATCTTATAATTAAATTATAATATATTATCTTCCTTTAAACATTATTATCTGTTGAAAAACAATAATGTTGTGCGTGCATAGGTGTAGATTACCACCTCCATAATTCTATGCGATTAATTTTTCATTTCTATTTTACTTTTATAGTAATAAATATAGATTTAAAGAATTTATATGATATTTATTACATAATAATGATTATTTGAAATGATATTGACTATTTAACTTTATTGTTTTCTATCCATTGAAAAGATAAAACATCAATCATGTGTATGTATAGGATATTATCTTTATGAAGTAATGTAATTCATTTTTCATCACTTATTTATATGAATAGTTATTAAAATGAATAAAATGAATAAAAATTATTCATAGGTCTGGATTATGATTATTAAATTATTAAAACATGAACATGGTTTAAGAATTGGAACCATCGAAAAAAACATGCATCGAAAGCAGACCTTCCTTAACCCAAATGTTTATTTAATGATGAAATTTTTAATAAATGATATTTTGAAATTATAAAAAAATTATTAAATAGTAATTTATTGATTTACCCCTATCATGCGGTGTGGAGAAGTTTAAATTTTTTCTTTAAGGTATTTATTAGTAGTATTAAACTATTTCATCTCCAAGGAGTAGTTATCTAATCTATTTGTCACGAGTGTAAAATAAATTAAGTTGATTAAGGTTTTTAAGACCCCAGAATAGATAAAAAAATCATAATAAACTAAATTGATATACAAGTGATCATTTTATTATTGAATTTCTATTTTTAATGTTTTTATAGTCTTCTAAAATAAATATATAACCCTGCATAATTTATTTAATGTAATGTTTCATAATAAATTCAACTTTAAACCCCTGATTATGTTTAATAATAGTGAATATAGTCATAAATATTTCCTTTATTTATAATACTCACATTTTTATGTGTGAAAGTCACAACGAATCATCCTTACTAAATTTAGGATATATCTAATTAAATATTGTTATTCCTAGGAAACCAAGTTTGATCGTTGCCTTTTTCAAATGTGATTTGTAATTAAAAACCACACTCTACCCATTATTAATTCAATCAATCAATATAATCCAAAACTAATTATAGAGAGATAAAAAAAATTATCAATAAAGGAAATAATTAATAATAAAAATTAATACAAAATAAAATCATCTTAAAATTAAATTCAAATAGATATTGAAAACCATGAACAACATTATAGATCATTATATTTAAATTATCATCCTATACATAGGCATCAAAATGGGTAACCACCACTTTAATAAATCACTCTATGTTTATACCTCTCTCTTATAGAAGAAAAAATGGATTTTTTAATGATATATGAAATTTTAATACAAAATAAATGCGAAGGTATTTTGTAGAAATCTGAGGCACCAGGATAAGTCTTCCACAATATTTCTATCTGTGTTTCTCTCTCTCATAGTAAAATTTCTTGTCAATTTGTAGGCATCCATATCATATGTTACTATCTTTAAATCATTAAAATACTCTCATCAAATCTTTGAAAATTTCTCCCTTTAAATTAGATATAGTATTTTAATTTTAATTATATACTCTGATATTATTTAAAAGAATCCTCTAATTATCTGAGAGAGAGGTAATGAAACATTGACATTCCATATTTTCATATCATCATATTCATCTAAATCATGACATTATATACTATTAAATTTCCACTTTGGTAAATTTATTTATCCTTGTCTCATTTAAAATTTCGATCTCTTGTAAATGGAGCATGATGGTGAGGATATCTCAGCCCAAGTTTGAATCACTTTGTGCAGAACCTCGCTTCTGTAAACTACATTCTTTACCTATTATAGTCCATAATTTCTCCTATCATGATGTAGTTTCAGGAATATCCTCCTCAATTCATGCATTCATTTCAACAATGGATATCATTATGGCTTCATACATGGCTTACATGGCGATCACAACCCATGGTCATCATCATTTTGGCATTGATATCCCTCTGTGCTCTGTGGAAATCATCTATATTTGTAGTGAAAAATATAATGTAGATTTATATCCCTAGTTATAGTTATGGAATTCATCGGTGGCTAACATTACAACATTCATAGGGTGTATGGTTATGGTAGAAAGTAGTAGTTCAATAGAATCTTCATTAGTGTACCTCTAGTAATATTATACCAATAGTTGTAGCATGGATTTGTGGTGGAATCTTTATGGATGTAGAGGAATGTAAGTGGTAGAACATGGCATTCATAGTACCATGATATGATGGAATATCGTGGTAGGGGATACTGGTAGAAGATGGTAGTTGTGTACCCCTAGAGGTATCAATATCAGTAGCACATGGAGGTAGGATACAATGTTCAATGGTGATGGTGGTGGCTAGTAGTAGAAGGTGACCCTTTCAAAGTCTTTTTTTATCTCTATGTTACAGTTATGGATCTTTAATAAAAAATGATTCCTTCAAAAAACTCTAAAAATTATTGGGTATCTTTACATAGAATGTCCCATAGTGGTTGTGGTCCCTTGACACGTTATTAAAATATTTAAAGTTACCCTTAGACGACTTTTGAAATCGAGAGCTAACACATACATAGTAGTTACCTACCATTATGTATTTCATAAAATCAAATGATACCCTTGCAAAAATTTTGAGTTAACTTTACGCAGTAGTTTATACCCTTATACAACATCATCCTTTCCCTTACATAGTTCTTATACTACCTTTATGCATCCTAAAGTAATTCTGAGTGACTCTTATATAGTGTAAGAAGGCAATGGGTTGTCCTTATGTGGCACATAAAATTCCTCATTTATAAATGTATATAACGTTTTATCCTTATGTAAATCCTAGACCTCATGTAAGGGTAAAACAAACTTCACCGGAATTTCACTAAACATTTAAATTTAGAATTATCACCTATATTTCTCCAAATTAATTATTCAAATGAAAATCATCTAATTTCAATAAATCAAATAATTATATGGGTAAAATTATTACATGCATTATTTTATTTATTAAAATGTTAAAAATTATGAATGAAAAATACTGGAATTAATTACCTCCACACTTGAACTATGCTCTTCCTCATGAATTGAAAATCAATAATAGATTAAATAGGAACAATATGTTTCCCCTGTTTAATTTTAAAAGAAAGAAAATTAAATTATTATCAATTTTAAAATAAAATTTAAATTTGTGCATAGAATGTGAATTCAACTTCACATCTTTCAAAGAATCAATAAATCTAATTATTTAACTTTTTAAAATAAAAAATAATTGGTATTCTCCTTTATTTGATTCAAAATTCTCAATTCATTATTATTAAGAATTCTAAGTCCTGATCTACCTCCTAGTGAATTATATTATCACATCATTCATCATACCAATTTAGGTAGATTTATGATCATACCATGAGTCCATGATACTTTCCATAATCTTAGAAATAATGTATATTCTCCAATTTGTAATGATAAAATACAAATAAAATAATTAGTACTTTTAAATTAATGTTTTAGTGACTCTTAGGATTAATGTTTGTAGGTATTGATGTGAAAACTTTTATGTCTCCAAAAATCTTAACACTAAAGAATAATCCATGATAAAAAAATTCAAGGTGTAATGAAAATATCCCCATTAAAGGAAAAACACCATATTTCCAATCTCATTGTATAAATATTAGGTACTTGGGGGTACAATTAAATTTAATCACACACACAACTCACACACAGGACAAAAATGATGGTAATATATCTTCCCTAATGGATAGTCCAACCTTCAAGCCTTATTTATTCAGTACATGACCCATATGGATAGTGGGATTGAAGCCCATAACATGTCATGTAGGCTCAATGATGGAATTGATATAATTGTTTTGTAATTTATCTAATTATTAACAAGGTAATTAAATAATTATATAAGATAATTACGTATTAATGTAAAAAATAAGAAATTACAAAATCACTCATGGAATGACTAATAATAAAAAACCAATCTTCATTAATTTTAAAAACTTTTAAACATAGAAATGTTAGGGGAGTATTATTTACTTGAATTAACCAATTAGCTCAAATTATGAATAATAAAACTAATACGTACTGATTACTCTAATTAATAAATTATACATCATAATAATTTAATATTACTATCATAGAAATCCATGACATATCATCATGGGATTACTAAAAGATCATATCTAATAGTTTGGTTTTATAAAGAAAAATGTGTATGTGTGGTAATTAAAATTCTAATTTAAAACTGAAAATAGATTTTTAGGGAGTTAAATTATTCAATTAAAAGTGAACACCATTTCATCTTAAATATATCTCTATTCACCTCATATTTTTAATGTTTCTATATTTTCTAAGTACTTTATTTCAAGGTGGTTCAATAAAACAAAACAATTGCTCATGAAAGTGTAAGACCCATTTAATTGATCACAATGGGGTAATGGGAAGAGGATACTACATCCAAGAACCCAAAATATTAAAAAGTATTAAAACTCATGTTTCCAAATAGAATTGATTTTTAATTTTATTGATTTGACTTGACATCATGAGTAGTGACCAATAAGAATATTAGAGAATTGTTACATCCTTGACTAGTTCTAGGGGTAAATTTCTATTAATATTTTTGAACCATTAACCATTGAAATTAAATGTTTTCCCTTCACTTTATTAAAATTAATGACACCAAAAATATAAACATGAGTTACTATATGAGGTTATTATAACCAAGAATGAAGCTTTCTGAGTATTAACCTCAATATAAAATTATAGAGGATAACATGGTCTACGTGTTAAAATATTTTTTGATAGATAATATTTTCATGAGATACTCAAGATTCCTCTCTAATAATTTATTTCATATCTTGTAATTTAAGTTTCCTCTCTCTTATATCCCTCTCCCAATCCAAATGTTTCTTATTGATAACACAATATTCTTGGTTCAATAACTACATCAAAAAATGATATATTTTCCATAAATCATCCAGTTGGGGACCATAATTATAGGTGTTTTATGAATTAATGGCATGACAAAAAATTTTCATCAATCCTTTTAATTAAATACTTCTAATTGAGATAAACTGTTTTCTCCAAAATACATGTAATCTCTCTATTACATACTTTATCATAGATATTTTTTGGGGATGGTAGGGTGTAAATGTATTATTATATACACATATTTTATTGGAATAAACACCATTATTTTAATGTAAAATTGGTTCCAATATTCATTGATGATATATCATGGCACTATAAACCTACAAAAAATTTAAGGCCTAACAAAATCATACACATCTTTTGAGTAAAAGAATTTTGTGTCCTTTTCTTCAATCAATTTTAAGACATAATCAATAGAAATAAGAATGTAAGAATGCTAAAAGACGTGGTAAATAGTCTAATATAATCAATGAACAATAATTCAAATATTTTAAATACAATTATAGTTTTATGAGGGATATCTTTCCTATTTAAAATATTTCTAGAAAAATGAAATTTTTCACACATCTTAAATTTTTTGACAATATTTAAGAAATGGTAAACAATATATTCTAGAATCTCATAATTGTCTAATAGTTCTTTGGTGTCAAATGTAGACTCCATAGGCTATTTTGTTATATAATTACAAAATGGATTCAATTTCAATTGAGTTAAACCATGTTATTATTTTTTGGTCATAGAAAATTTTCAAAAGGACGAGATACTTATAGATATAAAATCTACATTCATACTTGAATTTATTCCTTTGATGAGAGTTATGATGAGATTTTACCATTAAATACACTATATAATTCACTCTGTCCAAATAACATGGTACTTCAAATTCCATAATATAAATATATTCACCACATATGTGATCATTATTTGGTCATGTTCTAAAATTTCTACTTCATCAGTGTTGATAAGTCGTATGATGTGATATACCAATTGATTTTCAAATCCCATCATGTATTTTATTTCCATGTCGAACTCTTAAAAAGTTATATCCATTAATCCAAACAATTATTAGCATTAACCTTATTCATCAACTACCAGATTTATTCATGATTAAAAGAGATAAATACTTTAGTTCCATGAAAATAAAATATGAATTTATCAAATGTTAAATAAACTATAAGGAACACTATTTTAGTGGGTGTGTAATCGATCTGGGTATCATTCTATTTCCTTGAGTCAAAATATATCACTTTATTTTTCATAAATTATTTGAATTTTTTCTCACATCCCGGTTCAATGCGTCACAAATTATCTTAAATTGGTGTTCTTAATTTGGTGGTTTCATTAGTGTTGGGGTAATCTAGGTTTTCAATAGATTATGAAATGATTCCTTAAATTCAATACTTAAATCATATTCATGTTTCTTATAATTAATATAAAAATAGAAATAAATATGTTTCTAAAATCATTGGTAAATATTGTATAGAATCCATTATATCCCCTAAAACGATCTAATACACATTACACATATTGGATAGGGAAACATTATCACTTAAACCTTGGATTTATCTATCTCAAAACCTTTTGGAGAAATGAGGTGTATTAATAATATCTATTTTTAAACCATAAAGTGGAACTTTTAAAAAATCATATCAATATCTCTTTTAATACACTTTTTCTATACTTTTTCAAGATTTCCTAAGAAATGATCGAAATAATTTTCAAAAATATCATAGTCATCGAGAAATGACTCCAAGAAATCCTCAATATGATCTGAAAATATACATATCATACACCATTGAAATGTACCTATGGAATTTAATAAAAAAAATGAATCCTTTAATAGGAATTTGATTCATATGTACATGTAATAGTTATTTTCTCTTGATCTTCTAGAGAAATGGGCACCTACAAATATCCAAAAAATTACTCTAAAAAGAAATAATGTGTTATTCCTACTAGCCTCTCTATACTTTGGCCAATGAATCCAATGGTAAATTGTTATTTTATAGTGATTGGGTTCAACATCATATACTAAATAAACAATCTCCAACTATTTTAAAATCTCATGTGAATGAATTCCTTATTCCCATTTATAACAAAGGTCAAATCGGTTTTTTCGGGAAGTACATGGATAGGTATATCCCATTGTAAGTTAGAAATTATATATATATATATATCATCTACGGATAACTTCACTATCTATTTATTTACAAACTCCATGATAGTGAGGATTATCCTTCATTGGGGCTATCTAAAAACTCTATAATACCTCTTTAAAAATGTTCTATGTGATAAGATGTTAAGGTTAATTATTAGGATGCATCCTAATATCCACTCTTTGGCTTGATTTTTTCCTTTTAGTAGGTAAATAATGGTTTTTCATTGGGTTATAGTGAGGTTATTTGAAATTAATACTGGTAATATTACTCCTTCAATAAGTATATATATTTTAATTCTAGATTCAGGGGTTTTTCAAGAGATGATATTGAATTTAACTTCCCCACTTCTAAATATTTAATATTCTGTGAATAAGAAATCATATAAGATACTTTATAATATAATAATTTATCTAGGAAACCTGTTGTTATTTTCTCTTCCAACGTAAAATTATAATTTATAAATGTCTGGGTACTCCACATTTTATTAGTATTTTCAATGAAAAAGTGATCTCCTGTGGTGATGAATTAATAGAGAATACCTAAATCCTCAAAAGTTGTAGTGACCTTTTCATGGGGTATTATAAAAAGCTAATGATTACATGATGGTTTTTATGGATTCATGAATATTAAAGTTCAAAGTGATATCTCCCAAGATCCATGGTAGGGGTACCTCATGAACATAGATTATTGTCATGGAAATATTTTGGAATGGTCTTTCCCAAATTATTAGTGATTGATAATATTATTTTTCTTCTTATGAGTTAATCATATCAAATTCAGATAGAAAATCAATCCTTTTACTCTAACTATAACATCCTCTAATACTATTTTTAAAAGAATTTTTAATATATTTTCCAATTGTACGAATATTGTAGTGTGGTTCAATTTTCATTTTTTCATAAATGAAAACACATAGTGACACATGACATTTATAGATGCACCAAGATCATATAAATCCTCAAAAAATTAATAATCTATGTGTTCAAGGAATAGAAAACACTTATAGATTATAAAACATTTTAAAAATGGATATTTGATAAAATCTAAGACACTTTTCCCTAATATTATTCTATCATTATCATCATGTTGATTCCTTTTGAGGCAAATTTATTTAAGTAGTTTGGAATAAATGTGAATTTATTATATGAATTCAAAAATATTGATTTTGATATAAATTTTTTGATTGGTTTTTTGAATTTTATTTTGATGATATTCTTTGAGTTTCTATGAATGAGTAAATATAGAAGGTAATGGTGGGGATATTTCATTATTTTACATTTTTTCTTTGGAAGGGTGTTTCAATTATTTCCTTCCGAAACATTGTATATTCATATTATTTCATGTAGTCTTATTAACTTGGTTTGAGGGTTGATCTTCATGAATCTGCTTGAGTGTCCAAGATTTTCTTTCTTTATGTTCATATTGAACTTCCATTGGTTTAGGTGGTTGAATCCATTTACACTCATTATTTTATTCATGTGTAAACTCTCCTTTTGTATTATTGAATGTTTGGTATATATTTTTTACCATATTTTTTTTATTATATCAATAATACATATTTATTGGTTTTCTATATTTTCTATATTATCATCAATTCCATAAAAACTGAACTATAGTAGTTGATTCTTAGATGATGGTTCACATTTTTAGGGATGATCATAAGGATTTTTTTGGAATTGAGGTGGATTATAAACATACTATCAGTATGGATTCTTGTAAGGTTGTTGTAAAGGGTTGTATTTAGCAATTATTGGTGATATTATAGATAATAGTGATATTGATTCTAAAATTTTGTTCGAATCAAGTTCTATTGTCTTTTAAAACCATGTAGGTCTTGTAGACCTTCATTCTATGGCTAATTCTTTTTAAATTTCCTTAGTTTGAATTTTAATTGACAACTCTTTATGCCTAGTATCATATTACAATGGTTTGTAAATTGGTTGGGTGATAAATATAATACATATACCAGAGTTGGTTCTTGTTGTTCACTCACTTAATTAAGAGCCATTTGTCTCACTAAGGATGTCAGTTCATTAAGTGTTGATATTATTAAAGGTGATGAATCAGGAGTTTTAACCTCTTAATTTCTAGTTTATTCTTGTATTTATTTTTTCTAATTCATGGGAATTTTTTGATATATATTCAATCAAACTCTTAGTTTCCATTCATGATTTATAAATGAGAGACTCTATGGATTATGAATACAAGTGGTTTTTATCATTTTCAAGAATTCCTTTATAGAATAACACTAATGATTGATGATATTTCAGGATTTATGATGGAATATTAAAAAAATATTATTGAATTTTTACACATACTTATAGAGAGTTTCCCTAGATAATTGTTGGATGGCATAGTGCACCTTCCTAATGACTATGCTCCGATAGTTTAAGAAGAATATGTTCATGATAGACCCTTAGAGGTCTTCTCAATCATGGATTTCTCTAGGTTATTGTCCATATGTCCAATCCAAAGCATAGTGACCCAGACATAGATATCCTAGAATCGATGTCTGCTAATAAATTCATTAGCATGATTACATGGAATCATGCCCTCAAGGATCGATCAGTTCATTTGTCTTGGTAAACCATATACATAAATGAGTATTGTATAAATGAATACATTGATTACAACATATATTTTTTACTTATTTCTAAATAATTAACTATTAGGATAACTTTAATTCATCTAGTAAATCCCTTCTTATATTTTATAATAATCTTATTGCATTCCAGGGGAAAGTAACCTAATAAGGGTTAGCTGCAAATCTTAGTAAGGGAAAAATATAGAAAAAGAAATAATGAATCAATGAGAATAGTCAATATGGAAAGGTGAATAACATAACACACATGCCATATAATCAATAAACTGAATCTAAGTACATAAAAAATGTTGAAAGGTAATAACTGAAACCACATGCCATTCAAATAATCATATAAGGAAATATAAATATTGAAATTTAGGAAACTAAAACCCATGAAATTTAATCAATGAAATTTAAATGAAATTTATCCATAGATATGTCAACACATTATCCCATGGATGAGTAATAACTGAATCTTGAAAATTAAATGCATACATAGATAAGTTGACACAAAATCTCATGGATGAATAATATCATAATATAAATTAATAAAATGACTAATTATTTAATGTAATGTTTCTTAGGTACATCGTACCTTTACCGTCAAGACCATTAAAAGGATGGTTTGAAAGTTTAGTGTAGAAACCAATCTAAGGTGGCTAGCAAAATGACTCATCCGATGATATTATTGATGCATTGAAGGAATGTCTATAAATTGTCCATTCCCATGTTGTACCAATCCAAAACATTCCTCATCTATAAAATAAATGGTTTAACAGTGTGCCTTATCAAATATCTGTATGAAGTAAGAGATATGGATTTATTAATATTTACCAATAATGTAAAATAACATTCAAAGTAGAAACTATATGTAAAAAGGTATATAATTTAGGCAATAGTAATATCCATGATAAATAAATTGATAATTTCGGGGAATTCAATGTTCAATGATCCTAAGAGATTGAATATTTCAAGGAGACAAGTAAATAAATAAATAAAGTGAATGTAAATACAATATAACTCTAAATAAATAATAAACCATCTAGATAAAGATTAAAGATAATATAAATACAATAAATCCAATGTAGAGTACAAATATAGGGTTGTTATCATTGATGAAATAAATGAATAGATTTTAAAAATATTCTTGATGAAAATATCTATTTCTTTTGAAAAACCTTTTGAAAACATTTTTCATTGAAAACCCCTTTTAAATGTATTTTCATTAAAAGTAAATCTATTGAAATTTAGAATGTGGCTTCAAATAAATGACGGAGGATAGATATTTTCATGTCATATGAGGTAAAAAGAATATTCCTTTTGTACGGAAAAAGGATAAAAATGCCTCATTTGGAAAGCGATAATAAGATTAATTATACGAGGATGGTAAAAAAAATGGTAAAAGTTTCTTTAACAAATCATTTGAAAACCATTTTTTTAAATTTTTTAATAAAACATGGTTTTTTGAAGAATATAGGTTATCTGACTAAAGAGAGAAATAAATTTGGGTTTTCATAAAAACATTTTCTAAAACACTTGAGTACCAAAGAGTAGAAAATGGTAGTAATAAATGAAAATGGTAATTAATAACTAGGAAATAATTAAATTTATATATTTAAAACGTGTTATATAATTACCTCAAATGGAAATACCATTGAAAGATAATTAAATTTATTGTTCAGTAATATAATCTTTAAATGTCCCAAAGTGTCCCATAACACGTTGAAATATTTAAAAATAATAATCATGAAGTAATAACATTATATGAATGTTTAAAATATCATTAAATTTTCTATATTCATTAGATATAAGGTAATGGTAAGTACATATACCATTTAAATGAAATTAGGTGCATAATAATAATTAAGCCTCAATGGAATGTAAATTGAGACGAAAATACCTTGCCTTAAGATTCAATTTGTTGTGTTGTATTTATCCTCCTATATAGTGGTTTAAAATATGTTACATACTATTACTAAAACCCAAATAATGTTTATAATATCAAATATAAACTTCCTACAATATTTTATTCCCTACTTGTTAACAATATTCCATTATTTTGACTATTTCAATTGTTAATTGCCTAGTTTTGTGAGTATGTTTTAACTTGTTGTTTGTTATTCTTGTAAAATATATCATGGATTCATCATATAAATATTGTAAAAATGAATAAATTATCTTATATATTAATTAAATATTTATTTATTATTTTTTATAATATTTTGGAGATTAGACATGAAGTGCACCGATCATGGAGATTTCAGGATGTACGTACGCATGAATGCTACTTTTATTTATTTTTTAAATTAAAATAATTAAAACTAAATAATGAATATGTATTTAATAATTAAAATATCATATATATGTAAAATATGTTAAATAGGTTTATTAAAAATATCATTTATACATTCCATGTATGGCATGAACGAATCATATCTCTTTAAAGTGGCAGTAGTCTACACTTCCTCAAACGAAAAAAATCATATTTACACAACTAGGATAAAATAAAGGTATATTGTAAATAAAAATTACATAAGAAAGAGACAGTATAAATAATTTATATATCATATATAAATATATTTCTCATCATAATGGCCTCCATGAGATGTTTTATGGAAACATTTAACAATCATCATTTCGTGAGCTAGTAGTTCATCGTATACAGAGATATTATGTATGTTACCCATTAGATGGAGGTGTATTTAATTGTATGATGAATTATCAGAATAAAAACATAATATTATATTAAGGATACTGGTTTTGTTACATAAGAACATAATAAGTATATTTTAGCGGTTGGATAATGGAAATGAAACTAGAGAGATTGAGAAAAGACATTACCTTTTAATCGGGTACCTTCATTTGGTTTAACGAAATGGAATAAATGGAAGGTATTCTGCACAAGGGGATTATTATAGGTATATGGGAGGGATTTTGAGAGGCCATTTGGTCAGATCTTGTCAGATCTTAAGAGGATGGAGATGTTTGAGAAATGGGTAGAGGTGGTGGCCTTTTATAAAGATGGAAAATGACTCACATGGTATTCTTGAAAATAAGTTAGATGTACACATTGTCTTACAAAAAAAATGTAATAAGAAACCACCAATACTCATTACATTAAGTCAAATTTCTGAAATATGTCCATCAAATGGGTTTTAGATAAGTTTTTTGGTAATTTGGGCCCTTATACTTAGGGTTTTATTCGATTCTAAGCCTAGTTACACCTTAATCACTGAAATTATATTTAATCACTTTGACTCATAATTTTTTCAGAAATTAAATTGATCATATTAGAAAAAAATATATTATCTTCATTAAAATTTTGAATTCAGGAATTTAAAAATTCAAATCATAGAAGCATAAAAATTAGGATTAATGCAACTCTCACAGACATACTGATTAAGTGGTTTTAGTTTATAAATATTCATAAGATTTTTATGTTTATATATTCAATTTGAAAAGGTAAATTGATTATAATGAAATAAAATGTATTAAAATATTTATAATTAATTCCGATTTTACTTTAAAAAAAATTTATAATATAATTTAACATTAATCATTATTTAAATGAAAAATAAAGTTTTAACTAAAACATAGTGTTTTTCACTATTCAATAAAAAATTAAGTTACTCAGAAAAATCCCTAAAAATAATCTTAAGATAATTTTGAAATTATAAATTAAAGAAATAAGATTATTTTATCAAATTAAATTCATAATAGTTTAAAAATTAATATTTAAAATACATTCTCTCTGGATATGTGGTAAAAAATCATTAATAAAAATATAGGTTTTTATGTGAAATATTGGGTTTTATATTTTCTTATGATTACCAAATATATTGGATAGAAATAGTTCACTTGATAATGAGCCCGTACCCAAGTGGTAAGGGCCCCTTCTTGGCATCCAAGAGACTCGGGTTCAAAACCGGGTGGAGGTGAATTTTGGGAGTACTGTAGTAGTACTGTAGCATTAATGTAGCAGTATTGTAGAACTATTGTAGAAATTACTATAGCAGCCAGATCTATTCATCTGATTTGGTCCTTCGGACCACCGGTTTGGGCCTATGGGTCTCCATGGCCTTCGGGTCATCATAGGATTTTGGGCCACATGGCCTTCGTGTCACGTAGACCTTGGAGTAGGCCAGTTCACACAGAACAGGCCCTAGAAGAGGATCAGAGCAACAGGAGTAGCATCCACCAGATGCTGAACTAACCAGATTGGAAGAATGAGAGGGTATGACAGCCGCAACTGGGACCAGGTACCGTGCAGCTTTGGACGGGGCAATGCTAGAAGATCAATAGTGCAATGTGGGGAACTTGGGGATCAATGATGTAGAAAGATGGGGAGGGGCATTTCAAGTGGGATGGGCCTATGGGTCATTTATTGGGAATGGTATGCCTCTCGGCCTTCGGGTCATGTATTATGGGTTTTTTGGGCCTTGTTCCTTGGGCCTACTGGTCATGTACGGGTTCCCCTTCAACCCTTAAAAGGGGGATAATACATAATAAAATAAAAAAAGGCTATAAAAATATCCTTTTAATATTCAATTGGTTCTCATATTAATTTATTTTTTATTTTTTACCTATTATTTAGTTTTCCAAACCATATAATTCCATAATATAGTTAATAATATTCATAACGGCTAATTTATATCATATTATATGAAATAATAATGTTTTTAACTACATATTTTTTCTCTGTAGGAAATGGTATTATATATAGCATAAGCCATTGAAGAATATCACTTTGGTGTGTGATGAAAGATATAGAGGAAGGTCGATCTTGAGTGTAACATATTCTAACTTGGTTTACCATGCATAGAGTCTAATAAAGAGTAAATATGTTATAATGTATCTGAATATTATATTACCTTACTCACTTGTTGACAGGTGTCATAAACGCTATCAAATACAAGGTTCTTACCTATGGTTTTTGGGGAATCACATTCCCTCCTATTTAAATTTCTCCCTTTATATTTAATCCTGATCTTGGTAACATATTGTGTGGTAGTTCATATTTTTAAAATCCCACATCGTAAGAATTTTTCTTAAGTAGTGCTCTATAAAAGAGATAACACAATGTACAAAGGTCATATGGAATACCAAGTAACTTGGTCTCTAAGTAGGAGAACATTACTGTCATATATTTATACATACATGGAGTAAAATCATAAATATTCATAGGGAGTGAATGAGGTCATCAATAAAAAACATATGAATGATCAATGAAATGTTGAAAGGCCTCAAATCCGTAAATCTATGTTGATTTAAAAGACTATTAGTTCAATAGAAACTAAGGTATTAGGACAACATTTTATTCTATTAATTTTCTTAATGTTGTGTAATTCTTTTACTGACCAAGAATATAATGAAATATTCTTAATTGGTTGGTTTAAATTTCATATGAACAATATTAACCTTTTGTTTTTCTTTGATCAAATTCTAATTAATTCCATTAATACAAAGAATTAATTTATAATTATGAGTTTTTATGCCAGAAGCACTAAAATAAATTTTTAATTGATCATAATAGTGACAAATATAACTAGTTCTCCTTAACTATCTTCCAAAACCAATATGGTTAATATATTAGTCTCTAATCCTATAAATTGATACTATCGGTTTATTATTAACATTTATTCATCAAATTGAATAACTAAAAACAATGAAAAATAACAAGGACATTGTGTAGGTCAGTGGTTGGTGTGAAACCCAAATCATCATTCAGACATGGGTTCAAGTCTCATGGGATTACCAGATTTGATTGGTTATTACCCAGCTTACAGGTCGCCCTTTTTTAAAACTATATTAATATAAAGTCCAAATATAAATATTATGGAAATCCTTGAAATTATGTAAATATATAATTAGATTTTTAAACATGTTTCCCAATACGACCTCAATACATAAAGAACTCATCCATTTTATTTTCACATGGGTCCTTCGTTGGTCTAGGGTTTATCTTTAATATCATTAGTTGGATTTCTAAATCATTACACCTTATCTTAAATCTAAAACTGCATAGTTTTGACCTAGTTTACTTATTATGTATCCAAATCCTTCATAATGGTTTGCAAAGATAATGGGGATTATCCAATGCATATCCCCTGGGAGTGTCAAACTAGGTGTGCATTAAGGGGTATTATCATGTACCAGGTTACCCCAACTCAAGCCAAGAACACCTTGTTGGAGTTGTTACTTCTAGGTATATCTTTACTAGAACCAGACCCACATAGATTATCTAGATTGGGATGTATAACTATGAAGATACACATAATATACACATTAATAAAATTAAAGGGTTTTCATCTATAGTTATCCTCAAATTATACATTACGTTTATGTTTTCTAACCTACTTTTTCCTAAATTTAGTTCCCAAGGTTTCTACTAAACATCCCCTTATACCAACTGTAGCGACCCATCCCAAGATCTCCTAGAGCCAGTGTCTTCTACTAAATACATTAGCATGATTACACGGAATCAAGACCTGTTGTACTGATCAATTTAGTAGTCTTGGTACACCATACACATAAATTAGTATTTTATAAATGAATACATTGATTATGAAATATTTTTCTTCTTTTTTCTAAATAAGTAACATTGATGATATCTCTAATCCATCTAGTACATCCCCGCATATCTTTCATAGTAATCTTCATGGATTCCTGGGGAAAGAAACATAATAAGTGTTAGATTAAATGCTCAATAAGGGAAAATATATTGAAATAAATAATGAATCAATGATAATAGTCAATATGGAAAGGTGAATAACTGAACTCACATGCCATGTAATCAATAAACTGAATGGAAGTACGTAAGAAATATTGAAAGGTAATAATTTGAATAACATTCCATTCATATAAATAGATAAGGAAATATCAATATGGGAATTTAGATATCTAAAACACATGAAATTTATTAAATGAACTGAAAATGACATGTATTTATAGATATGTCAACGCATTATCTCATGGATGAATAATAACGGAATCCTGAAAATGAAACATATCTATAGATCTGTCAACAAAAAATCTCATGGATGAATAATATCATAATATAAATGAAGGGAATTCTTAATTATTGGACGCCATGTTTTCTAGGTACATGTTAGCTTTACCACACTAGTGCAGAAAACATTATTTACATCACCATTTTTTACATCGGTTATATATAACCGACCTGATAATCTGTGAAACGTGGGTTTTTACGTCGGTTATTTTATAACAGACGTAAAAAATGAGGTGAGTAAATTTTTAATGTCGGTTATTCGAATAACTAACCTTACAAATCGTGCGCGTTCGTTTTTTACGTCGGTTATAAATTAACCGACATAAAAAACCAAAGCGCAGGGTTTTGTACGTTGGTTATTTGATAATCGACATAAAAAACAAGATATCTATGTGTTTTTTACGTCGGTTATAAAATAACCGACGAAAAAAATTCATCTTTTGAGGCCTTTTTGATGTCAGTTATTTGATAACCGACGTAACAAAACAACCCGTTCATGTTTTTTACGTCAGTTATACAATAACCGACGTAAAAACTGTGATTTTTGATGTATTTTTACGTTGGTTATAAAATAACTGATGTAAAAAAGTCGTATATGATACATTTATAATGTTGTTTTTTAAATAAATGACATTATAAATGTAAAAAAAATAGTTTATAATGTCAGTTATTAAATAACCGATGTTATCAAACATTTAAAAAATTAACAAGCCCCGTGGATTGTCATTTATGATTTTTTGATCGACAGTCCGACAGCTCGTCTCTCTCGTGTGGTAAACCCAAAACAGCAAGTCGATCTCGCTGCATTAAACTCATTTTTCCTTCATCGTTTATCATCTTTACTATCCTTGGATCTATCATCTCAACTCGCAACACTCATGTAAGCCTTCCATGAATTTATTTCGTTTGTTTTTTTTTTCGGATAGTCTATATTTATGTTTTGCAATTTTTTGGGTTTAAATTAGGAAAGATTCTTCGATTTCGAACCCTCTTACGTCTTTTTTCCATCATCATCTTATTTATCATCCCCAGATCTATTATTTCGACTCACAATATTCATGTAAGCCTCAACTACTTCTATTTAGTTTGTTTTTTTCGTGAATTCCCGACATTGATGGTAATTTTTGTTGTCATTGACAACTACTGATCTCTTTCACCTATATTACTGCATAGAATGGATATTGATTAAATGTACGAATTCCGAAATTATATTTCATTTGTTGTTTTTTCTTATGTTTATCCTCTTTTATATGATAATCTATTAGACATATAATGTAATGGATGTTGACCTCTATGGCCCTTCGATTCATCGCTATGTCTCATGATTCCAAAAAAAAATGGGTTCTGCTGAGGTCATACCTTAGTGTTTTTTGAGGCCTTGGCCATGGACTTGACAATATGTTTAATATTTATAGAATTATCTACTACCTCATTATGATATTAGTTATCGAGAAAAATTGTGATCATTTTACTAGTTGAATATCAATGGTTATTTTTAATTATCATACCATCATTTAAGAAGACATATTTAATAATATTTAATTCCATCTATTTCATGCTGAAGTATATATTAAATGCATGTGTTTTTAGTTGTTCAACATACCTAGTTTTTATATTTAAACCATTGTTTGGGGGGTTGTCCGGGGGGTGGGGCTGTCCAGAGGGTCGGGGGTGTCCAGGGGGATGTCCAAGGGGGTGTGTGGGTGTGGGGGCTATCCAAGGGGGTGGATTCTTGTCTAAAGGGTTTGGGGGGTTGTCCGGGGGGTGGGGGCTGTCCAGAGGGTTGGGGTTGTCTAGGGGGTGTCTAAGGGGGTCGGGGTGGGGTGGTATCCAGGAGGGGTGGGGGTGCTGTCGGGAGGGGTGGGGTGCTGTTCAGGGGGTCGGGGGTTGTCCAAAGGGTTCGGGGGTGTCCAAGGGGGTAGGGGGTGGGTTGGTGTCCATGAGGGGTGGGTGGTACTGTCTAGAGGGGTGGGGGCTGTCCAGGGGGTGGGGCTGTCTAGAGGGTTGGGGGTGTCCAGGGGGTGTTCAAGGGGGTGGGTGGGTGTGGGGGGTTGTCCAAGGGGGTGGGGCCTATCTACAGGGTTTTAGGGGTTGGCCAGGGTGGGGGGATATCCAGAGGGTTGGGGGTGTCCATGGTGGTGTCCAAGGGGGTGGGTGTGTGTGGGGGGTTTTCCAAGGGGTGGGGGCCTGTCCGGAGGGTTTTGGGGGTTTTCTGGGGGGTGGGGGATATCTAGAGGATTGTGGGGTGTCCAGGGGGTTTCCAAGGGGGTTGGGGGTGGGGGTGGTGTCCAGGAGGGGTGGGGGTGCTGTCTAGAGGGGTGGGGGTTGTCCAGGGGGTGGGAGGGGGGATGTCCAGAGGGTTGGGGGTGTCTGGGGGGGTTCCAATGGGGTGGGTGGGTGTGGGTGGCTGTCCACGAGGGTGGGGGCCTGTCCAGATAGTTTTGGGGGTTGTACAGTGGGTGGGTGGATATCCAGAGGGTTGGGGGTGTCCAGGGGGATTGACTACTGCATCGTGGTTTCTGAGATTATGACAGGATGATTGTGCTGTGATGATTGGATTTACATTGTGATTTTCCCCATCTAAATTTTTATTTTAAATATGATTTGATTCTCAGGTGTACTCCATTTTCTCTAATTTTCTATCAACCATGTAGGCGCCATGGTTTTCTTTTATTCAATGTAATTTAAAACTTTTATATCTAACTATATTTTGTTTTAAAAATAATATTCAATCATATTTTTTTAAATACGCATAGATATGTTTTGTAATTCAAAATTGGTTTACATTCAAATTATGATTTTTTTCATATAATCATATATTTTTCTTATCTTATATATATATATATATTTGATATTTGTTATCGGTAATAATGAGTCTAAGTCAGATTACGACACATCGAATGAGCAATAAATATGAGGAAGGTATTGATGCCTTTTTTGAATTTGCTAAACGAAATGTTCCAAGTAGTGACATTTTTTTCTATCCGTGCCTAAAATGTTTGAATATGAATAAGTTGAAAATTAAAGAGATAAAAGATCATCTGATTTGTCATGGTTTTAGTCCGAGTAACATCCCTTGGATTTGGCATGGTGAAACTGGACAGAATGTCACTAATGATGATGATTCATGAGATGGTAACTCTGATGGAATTGAAGAAATGATTCGCGATATTGTAGCAGAATAAATTGATATAGAACCGATAGTTTCATGTCTATATGGTGATGCTGAAAAAGATTTATATCCTGGTTGTATAGATTTTATGGATTTGTCGGCAGTGTTATGATTGATTCACCTGAAAGAGAAACATGGATGGAGTGATATAAGTTTTATAGATCTGCTACAATTGATGAAAGACATTCTTCCAAAAGACAACGATATTCCAGATTCACATTACAAGGCCACGAAAATATTATCCCCGATGGGATTGGGATACAAGAAAATGTATGCATGTACAAATTATAGCATTATATATAGGAAGGAATATGAATTTATGTTAGTGTTTCCTAAATGTGGGACATCACAGTATAAGGTGAATAAAAAATCACAGGATGATGTAGAGATTAAAAATCTCCCTTCAAAGGTATTTTGGTATCTTCCAATAATTCATCGTTTCAAACGTTTATTTTCTAATTCACATGATGAAAAAAGGTTAATATGGCATGCTGATGAGCGAGTGTGTGATGGGAAACTACGTCATCCAGCTGATTGTCCACAATGGAAGAAAATTGATACGCAGTTTTCTACATTTTGAAAATGAAATTATAAAACACAGAGTAGGATTGTGCACAGATGGAATGAATCCATGCCGAACTGTCAGTATAACACATAGTTCATGGCCTGTTTTATTGGTAATTTACAAACTCACTCTTGAATTTTGTATGAAGTGAAAATATGTTATGTTGATTATAATGATCTCTGGTCCAAAGAATCCTGGAAATGATATTGATGTTTACTTGTCACCGTTGATTTATGATTTGAAACTGTTATGGGCTGATGGTATTAGGGTGTATAATTCTTATAAAATGGAATATTCTCAACTGCATGCAGTGCGTCTATTAACTAAAAATGACTTCCCAGCATATGGAAATTTGTCTGGATATAGTGTTAAAGGGCATAAAGCATGTCAAATTTTCGAACAGCAGAAGCCATATTTTCAATTGCATCAAGGGAGGAAAACAATGTACATGGGTCATCGAATTTTTTTACCAATGGATCACCCTTATAGAAGACTAAAAAAGGCATTTAATGGCTCACAAGAATTTGATACTACTCCAAAACCTTTATCCCCGGATCTGTATTTTGAGATGGTGAAAACCCATGATGTGACATTGGGAAATACACAGAAATCTGGTAATGATAGACATATTTGGAAGAAAAGGTGAATATTGTTTGAGCTACCATATTGGAGGTATCATGAAGATAAACATATTATTTATGTCATGCATGTGGAGAAGAATATATGTGATTGTTTGATTGGAACATTGTTAGATATTTAAGGGATGACAAATGTTGGGTTGAATGAAAGATGAGACTTACTATCGATGGGAATATGTTTGGAGTTTGCTCCCACTCCTAAAGGAAGATGAACATTTCATCCCCCGTCTTGTCATACATTATCGAAGAGGGAGAAAATTAGATTTTTTTAGTTTCTTCATGATATCAAAGTGCCTCAAGGTTATTCTTCAAATGTAAAAAATTTTGTCTCGTTGAAGGACATGACGTTGATAGGTATGAATCACATGATTGTCACGTTATGATGCAACAAATTCTACAAGTTTCATTGCATGGAATATTTTCCATTCATGTCAGAAAGACTATAATGATGTTGTGTTATTTTTTCAATTAAATTTGTAATAAGGAAATTGATGTGAATGCTTTGAACATTTTGGAAAAGGATGCAATTTTTAAACTTTGTCAGTTGGAAATGTATTTTCCTCCAAATTTTTTGGATATAATGGTGCATTTAATGATTCATCTGGTTCAAGAAATAAAGCTTTGTGGACCTATATATCTTCATTGGATGTATCCTTTTGAAAGGTATATTAAAATATTAAAGGGTTATGTTAAAAATCCATATCAACCTGAAGCCTCAATTATTGAAAAGTGTATTTCTGAGGAGGTATCATAGTTTTGTATGAGCTACATGGCTGCGGCACAACACATAGGTTTCCCTCCATCTCACCATGAACGAGTTAATAATGAGGGAAAGTGGATTCATGGCTTGAAAGTCAAATCATTGTCAACTGAACAGATTAAGAAGTCAAAATCATATATCTTGAATAACATAGCTTATTCTCAACTGTATATCACATTGCATATTAACGACTTGAAACAATGTCATCCAAAGAAGAATGAAAAGTGGATTTTGAATGAGCACAAGAACAAAAATTTGTCATGGATTATAAAGTCTTTTCGTGGTAGATTATATGTATCAGATACATTAAAATGGATAGTGTTTGGTCCATGTTTAAATGTGATAACATGGTCCGGATATGACATTAATGGCTATACATTTCATACAAAAGCTCAGGACAATAGAAGTGCAGTTCAGAATAGTGGTGTATTGGTGTTTGTAGAAGCAATGCATTTTTCGAGTGCTAAGGAAAAAACCAAAATTTCTGCATCAAGTGCATGTTATGGAGTGATTAAAGACATATGTGAGGTTGATTACTCTAAAATTAAAGTTCTTGTTTTTAACTGTAAATGGTTTATAGGTAACAACAGTGTCAGACACTATTAATTTGGAATGACACTTGTTAATCTGAATAGATTGGAAGACACAACCGATTCTTTTATAATGGTAACACATGCAAAACAAATTTTATATGTAGTAGATCAATCAGATATGCAGTGGGTTGTGGTTTTACAAGGGAAAAAACAATATGTTGGTGAGGATGAACTTGATGAAGATGCTGATTTATGTGAGATCCCTACTTCTATGGAAAGTTTAACAGAACATAATGATGAGCATGTTGAAGACAAGGTTTGTGCCATAAGGAACAATCACGACGAAGGAATTTGATAAAACAATCCATTTGTACATTCCTAAAATTACAGGTAACATATGTTTATTTCTTGTTTACATTTATTTTTTTTATAAATGTTAGATATTGTATGTTTTTTATTTATTAAAACATGTTTTAAAACAAAATAAGTATAAGTATTTGTTTGTTTTATGTTTTTATAGATTACTTTATCATGTTTAAAATTACATGAATTATATATCTATTATTTTTGTTCAGTGACAATTACTATACAATGCTTACCAGGTTTACCAGGTTTACCATGTTTACCATCTTCACCATCTTTACGATCTTTACCATTGTTTAACATGGTTTCCATATTACCAATGTTTACTATTATGTAACCTAGTACACTTTTCTATTTTCTTATTACAGTAGTATTAAAATATTTTAATTTTTATATTTTTGAACTAACATTTGTTTATTTTATTTGAAGGATAATGACAGATCATTTAGTTGATCAACTACATGATTCTGGAGAAGAGCATATTGGTCATACCTCTGGGGAGGAACATTCACATGCTCCTATTATGACAAAGAGTTCAAAGGGTGGTAAACGTGGGTGCACACATTTACCAAAATTATCACTTCCTCATACGCAGGATCAGTAGATAGTAATTTATTTTGATGATGATGATATTCCTAGAGGTCCAAATGCAAAAGATTTTAAAAGTTTTGTAGAAACTCATGCTAAGAGCGAAGTAAGCATTCTATATGATGACTGGAGAACTGTGGATAAAGAGATAGTCTCTCAGTTGTGGGAGACGATTTTGTTAAGATATTTTGTTATTGTTTTACTATTCTTTAAATTTTTCTAGTATATATAATATGTTTAACATCTTAATTATCAGATGAAATTTGATATATCTGACACTAGAGGAGTCAGGAATAAATTTTTATCATTGGCTTCCAGGAGATGGAGGGATTTCAAATCAACCCTCTCATCTAATATCATTTATGGTCATAGAACTCAAGAAAATCTATGTCGTATATATCCTTTTATAGATTAAGACACATGGAGGCAGGTTTTTGAAAGTAGAAGAAAAGAGTCCTTTTTTGGTAAGGGCAATGTAAACTTATATATGCTTTCTTATGTAAATGATCTTATTAAGGTTTTTTTAATGATTTCTTATTCTTAATTTTCAGAAAACAAAGAAATCTCATCAGGATATCCAATAGAAAAATATATACCCTCATAGTTTATCTTTAGGAGGGTATGAATTTTTTTAAGAACAAATTATGGAGGAAAAATTTCAACAACTAAGATCTGAGTCTTCAAGCTCTGGAGAGGTGGCCTCTCCATCCCCTCCATCTAGACATGAAAAATGGGAGAGAGATCAGAAGGGAAAAAAGGAAATATCATTCATAATAATTGAGAATCGTAGCTGAGACGATTTTAAGATATCTATTTTATTTAATTAAGTTAACTATTTTCTTCATATAATTTCAATAATTATTGAAATGTTCAAGTAATTAATACAGGACACTCTTGAGGAGCAGAGTTCCCATAGGACATTTACAGCTACTGGGAGGGAAGATATTTTATCGGTAGCATTGGGAAGGCCCGAACATCCTGGTCATGTAAGAGGATATCCAGCAGGTGTATCGGTAAGAAAAGTGCTACCACGTTCTTCAACTTCTAACATTGAGGGGGTTTATAAAAAAATAGAATCCTTGGAGGCTGAAGTTCATAATATTAATGTGACAATTGAGGACTAGAAGAGAAGGTTAGTGCAGTCTATGTTTGCAGACATGAAAAGACAATTTTGGACTGTAGCTCCCACTCCTCCACCTCCCCCTGCAGGCCCCATTATCTATCCTCCACCTCTGCCAGTAGCTCCCACTCCCCCACCTCAGCATGCGGACCCCATTTTTTATCCTACTCCACCGTCACAACTTCCTACTTATTACGAGTTGAATGTTGATGATTCTCAACATCATATAGTAGCATATGGCTTGGTATATTGTATATGAGATATAGTTCATCGTTAATAATTAGTGGTAGAGATTCAGACGGTCATTGTACAGGATATTATAGATAGATCAGCTTGGGTACCATTACCTACAGATGATTTGGTGACAGTTCGACAGAGTATTGACCATTTATTAATTTGGCCATCCAGACTTCTTCAAATCATTACCATATATGTATGAATGTTATATCTTTTATTTTATTTCTTTATTAAATTTGTTTTATCATTTGAAAAATAATTATTTTTCAATTTATTTTTACAGGAATACGTCAAAGGTAAAGAAATACTGTATAGACAACAAGAAAAATGGCTATGACATCAGATACAGATTCTAGTAGTCTGACAGACTGTCAAGATATTCAAATCTCTTGGAGGGTCAATATGAGTTTCCAATGGAAGCTCATGTTTGTGGACATGAAATAAGTGTGGGGATTATGAAAACTGATATCATGGAGCTTTTTATTAGAGATAGATTGGGAATCAACGTGGTGAAAATGTTTTCCATGTAAGTCTTAACACCTTTTCCTAGCGTTATATTTATTAAAAATGTATACTTATGTCTATTTTTTATTAGATATATTTATAAAATTTGTGAGACGAATGAGATGACAGATGTATATGGATTCATGGACCCAAAATTGATCTCCCCCGAAGCATGTGCATTGGATAAGGAACAAATATTGCTTTATATTGCGGAAAGACTTGAAAATAATATAGTCACATAATGTTTAGAGGATGCATTTTTTTGATAGTTATGAAACACATATCTCTGAAAGAGTTAATTATCTTTTAACATAAAAAATCACTAACATTAAATTTCCTTTTATCTGTGATCATTGGATGTTAGGGGTTTATATGCCAAGGGAGAAAGAACTTTATTGGATATGCTCTATCCATGATGATGTGTGGGAAAGTTTTAAGAATATATTTGAAAAGTATGTTTCAATTTCTCAATAGTTTTATATATTATAATTAAATTTAAATTTACCTCATTCGTATTATTTTCTAACTGTGCATGGACCTACTTTCGAAAAAACACAAAGAAAAAGAGTGCAAACATAAAAAATGTAAATGTGAAGGTAAATATCCATTTATAATTTGTACTTTTTGATTTATTACATAAAAATAATAAATTGAATTTACACTCATTCAAATAGAATTTTCATGAACAACAAGGCGTCATCGAATGCGGATATTATATGTTAAGATTTATGTATGAAATAATAACAACTAGGACAGTTGTGAATTTTGACCTGGTAAAATTTCCCCTTAAACTTTTCCATAATATTTCAATTTGATTTATTCATTATACACGTTAACTACTATACTTTTCATTTGTAGCTTTTTGATGACCCACAACCCTATACTACTGAAGACATCAAACACATACAAGTAGAGTGGTAAAATTATTTTACAGGTTTGATTGAATTTTAGTTGTTTGTAATGTAAAATGTAAATATGAATATTTTCATTGTAATTGTGTATTTGGAAGTCATTTAGGTTGGATTTAGTTTTTTTCTGAAGTTGACAGTGTATGTTTTGAATGTTATATAGGTGAATGTCTAATTTTTCTCTACTTCTTTTTTTGGTCTACTTATTATGGTTTTTCTGGTTTGGATTCTGGTCTGGCGGGGAGGGGTTCCAAGGGTGTGGGGGGGTGATTAGTGGGGTTGAGGGGTGTCCAGGGGTATGGGAGGGTTGTCCGTTGGGGTGGGGGCTGTCCAGGGGGTGGGAGGGCTGTCCAGGGGTGTGGGGCTATCCAGGGGTGTGGAAGTGCTGTCCAGGGGGTGGGGGTATACATGAGGGTTGGGGGGTTGTCCAGGGGTGTTTGGGGCTGTCCAGGGGGATGGGGATAGTCCAGGGATGTGTTGGGGGCTCTAATGGGGTGGGGATGGCTGTCCAGGGTGTGGGGAGTATTCATGAGGGTGGGGGGGTTATCCAGGGGTGTTTGGAGCTGTCCAAGTGGTTGGGGGCAGTCCAGGGGTGTGGTGGGGGCTGTCAATTAGGGTGAGGGGGTTCTATTCCAGAGGGTGGGGGGGGGTTGATGAGGGGTGTTTGGGGATGTCCAGGGGGTCGGGTTAGTTTAGGGGTGTGGTGGGGGCTCCAATGGGCTGGGTTGTCAAGTGGGGTGAGGGGTGTTTTTCAGGAGGGTGGGGGGGGGGCAGTCCAGGGGTGTAGTGGGGGGATCCAATGGGTGAGAGAGGGATGTCAAGGGTGTGGGGGTATACATGATGGTGGGGGGTTGTCCCAGGGTGTTTGGAGCTTACCAGGGGTTTGGGGGCAGTCCAGGGGTGTGGTGGGGGCTTTCAAGTGGGGTGAGGGGAGAGGGGGTGTTGTTCAGGAGGGTGGGGGTTGTTGATGGGTGTTTGGGGCTGTCCTGGGGGGTCGGGGGAAGTCCAGGGGTGTGGTGGGGGCTCCAATGGGGTGGGGGATGTCAAGTGGGGTGAGGGGTGCTGTTCGGGAGGGTGGGGGTAGTCGAGGGCTGTGGTGGGGGGCACTAATGTGGTGGGGGAGGGCTGTCCAGGGTGTGGGGGTATACATGATGGTGGGGGGGGGGGGGCTGTCCCGGGGTGTTTGGAGCTTTCCAGGGTGTCGGGGGAAGTCCAAGGGTGTGGTGGGGGCTGTCAAGTGGGGTGAGGGGGTTCTGTTCCGGAGGGTGGGGGTTGTCGAGGGGTGTTGGGCGCTGTCCATGGGGTCGGGGGCAGTCTAGGGGTGTGGTGGGGGCTCCAATGGGATGGGGGATGTCCAGTGGCGTGAGTGAGTGTTGTTCAGGAGGGTGGGGGGTTGTCGAGGGGTTTTTGGGGCTGTACAGGGGGTCGGGGGGAAGTCCAGGGGTGTGGTGGGGGCTCTAATGGGGTGGGGGAGCGCTATCCAAGGGGTATACATGAGGGTGGGGCCTGTCAAGTGGGGTAAGTTTTATATGTTATCAATGTAAATAAATAAATTTGCTTTAGTTCATGTTTTGATCTCCTTCTGTTTTTTTGGTACGAATTATTGATTTGGTTTCTGGTTGATTCTGGGGGAGAGCAGAGGACTGCAGTCGATTTTTAAAAAAAAAATGTCTTGCACGTCGTTTATTTTATAACCGACGTGATAAAGAATCATGAAGGGTTTATCACATCGGTTTTTTTAATAACTTATGTGAAAAACACCTGTGGCATAGTTTATCATGTCGGTTATTTAAAAACTGACCTGATAAAGGACCTGGGAAATGATTTCTCACGTCGGTTTTTTATTAACCGACGTGATAAACCATCTCCCGGGAGTTTATCACGTCGGTTATTTAATAAGAGACGTGATAAACTCCCCCCTCATGTGTTTATAATGTCGTTTATTATATAACTGTCGTGATAACACCCCCCCAGTTTATCCTGGCGGTTATATAATAACCGACGTTATAAACCCCGCCCACCCCAGTTTTTCACGTCTGTTATTAATTAACCGACATGATAAACACCGCGATGTAATGTTTGTTATGTCGGTTTTTAAATAATTGACACAAAAACATTTTTTATAACGTCGTCTGTATTAACATTGGCTAAAAATCGACGTAATAAATGAAAAATAACCGACGTAAATAACGTTTTCTTGCACTAGTTCCGTCACGAAAATTAAGAAAATAGTTTACAAAATATAGGGTAAAACCCTATCTAAGGTGGCTAGCCAAATGACTTGTCCCATGATACTACTGATGCATCGAGGGGATATCTATGACCAGTCCCTGCCCATGTCGTACCAGTCCAAAACATAAAACATCTATCAAATATTTGATTAAAAAATGTGAATTTTCAAATATCATTATGAAATAAGAGATAAAAATTTATCAATATTAACCCACATAGTCAAACAACTTTCAAAGTAGGCATCATATGTTAAATGTTATACAGTTTTGGAAATAGTTAAATTTATGATAAATGAAATGGATAATTTTAAGGAAATTCAATTTTCAATGATAATAAGAGACTGAATATTTCAAGGGGACTTAAAAATAAATCAAGGTAGTGAATGTGAATACTATCCTTTTGAAAAAAATCATAAACCATCCAGTGTAAGATTAGGGATAATATCAATACAATAAATCCTATTTGGAGTAAAAATATAGGGTTTTTTCATTAATGAAATAAAATAATATCTTTTAAAAATATTCTTGAGGAAAATATCATTTCATTTGGAATAAACTTTTGAAAATATTTTTCATGGAAAACCCATTTTGAAAACATTTTCATTAAAAATAAACCTTTTTAAATTAATAAGGAGGATTAAAATAAATTATAGTGGATAGATCTGTATATGTCGTATGAGGTAAAAAGAAAATTCCTTTTGTTGGGAAAAAGTTAGAAATCTCCTCATTTAGAAAGAGAAAAGACTATTCCATCAAAGAGACTCGTATAATACAAAAGTGTAAAAGTGTCTTAACCAAATCATTTTAAAATCATTTATGAATTTTTTTTAATAAAACATGGTTTTTATAATAAAATAGGTTCTCTGAGTAAAGAGAAAAATAAAGTCTGGTTATCTTGAAACTATTTTCTAAAACACTTGTGTATCAAAGAGTGATAAAATGGTAATAATAGTTGAAAAAGGTCATGAATAACCATATAATAATGTATTTTTTATATTAGTCAATGGTTATATAATTTCCTTTAATGGAAATTCCATTTAAATATCATTAATGTTATTATTGAAGAAAATAATCTTTTAACATCCCAAAGTGTCCCATTCCACATTGAATTATTTTACAACATAATCCTCAAGAACGAATAAGATTATATGGATGTTTATAATATCATGATAGTAATTAGATTCATGATATATCATGAAAAGTTCAGTACATACACCATGTAAAAGAAACTGGGTTCATAATAACAATTAAGCCTTAATGGAATGTATATTGAGACGAAAATCCCTTAACTTTATCTTCATTTTGTTATGTTGTATTTATCCTCATATGTAGTGTTTTAAAATATTTTAATTAAAAATTATTAAACCATAAACAACTTTATAATATCATATATTAACTAATTACAATTTTTTATTACGCATTTGTTAACAATCTTCCATTATTTTGACTATTTGGTGTGTTAATTTCCTAGTTTCTCGATTATTTTTTAACATGTTATTTGTTGTTATTATAAAATATATCATGGATTCATCATCTACAGAATGTAAACCATGAATAAATTATATTATATATTCAGAACATATGTATTTATAATGGTGCATAATATTCAGATATTAGACATGAAGTGCACTGTTCATGGAGACGGTTGGTCGTTCGTACGAATGGACGCTACATTCATTTCATTGTTGAATTAATATAATTAAAACCAAATGATACATTTGAATATAATAATTATATTATAATATATGTGTTATATATTTATATTAAATACATCCTTTATATGCTCCATGTATGGCATGAATGAATCATATCGCATTGAAGGGGTGGTAGTCCACACTTCCTCAAATGAAATTATCGTATTTACACAACATGGATACAATATTGTTATGTTATAAATAAAAATTACAGAATAATGGGACATGATAAATAACATATATATCATATATAAATATATTTTCTATCATAATGGCCACTATGAGAGGTGCTAGGTAAAAATTGAACAGTCGTCATTTCGTGAGTCATTAGTTCGTCACACACAAAAACATTTGGTTTATAACCCATTAGATGGTGGTTTGTTTTAGTTTAGGTTGATATATCATAATAAAAACATACTAGTATATTTAGTGTATTGTTTTTTTTACACAAGAATAGAATAATGATATATTATTTGATGTATAATTGAAATGAAACTACGGAGATTGATAAATGATATTAACATTTAATCGAGTAACTTCTTTTGGTTTAACCAAAAGGAATAAATAGAAGGTATTATGAAAAAATGGAGGATTATATTTTTATGGGAGGTATGTTGGGAGGAACTTTTGTTAGATCATGGCATGAATTAATTTTTTGGATAGGTTTGGGGAATGGGTTGAGGTGGTGGCCTTTTATAGGGAAGGAAAATCACTCACATGGTATTCTTAAAAAGAAGTTTGGTGTACACATGTTATTACCTAATAAAAGTCCTTAAAAACCTCCAAAACTCATTAGTGGAAGGTTCATAGCTTAAATACTTCCATAAAATGGATGTTTTACATGTTTCTTTGTCATTTGGGCCCTTAGACATATGGTTACTTAATTTGTAAGCCTAATAACACCATAATAACTGTAATTAATTTTAATCACCTTCACTAATCATTTTTGTAAAAAATTGATTTTATATTATTAAATAAAAATATTATATTTATTAAAAAAATTATTTTTTATTTTCAAAATTCAAGTCACATAAGAAAAAAAATAGGATTAAATCTAATCTCGCCGACAGACGGAATAACTTGTTTTAGTAGAAAAATGTTCAAAAGATTTTTGTGTTTTTATATTAAATTTAAAAAAGTAATTTGATTATAATTAACAAAATTGTATTGATAGATTTATTATTTACCCAATTTGACTTTAATACAAATTCATAATATAATTTAACATTCAAAATTATTTAATCAAAAAAGATGTTTTTAACTAAAACACTGTGTTTTTCATTATTCACTAAAAAATGAAGTTTTACAAAAAAAGACAAAAAATTAATCCTAACATAATTTTCAAATTCTGAATGCAAAAATAAAGTCCATTTTATCAAATTAAATTTATAAAAGTTTAAAATTTAAAATTTTAAATAGTTTCTCCGATAAAAGGCGGAAAAAATACCTTAATAAAAATATAGGTTTTGGTGAAATATTGGTTCTGGTCTTATATTATTTTTAACAAATCTGTTGGATGAATATAAAAAATAATTGATTGAATAGGTAACATATTTATTACATTAATATCACTCACTAATTATAATTAATTTCATCTATTAGGGTAAAATAGCTTTGTGAACATGAAAATTATTCTCTATAAAAATGGCCCATTAATATTCAATTGGATCTTATATTCATTTATAATTTATTTTCCACCAACGATTTAGTTCTATAACCCATATATTTTCATTATATAGTTAATAATATTCATAAAATCTAGTTTATATCTTATTATATTAAATAAAAATGTTTTAATTACAGATTGTATCTCGGTATGACTCAGTATTGCATATAACATAAGCCATAGAGGAATGTCATTTTTGTGTGTAAAGAAAGATATAGAGGAAGGTAGATCTTGAATGTAACGTACTCTACAAGAAGAATTACCTCATCAACCTGGATTCTCTGAGAGATTTTTTCCAAGCCTGGGCTCGGAGTCCTAGATCTCTCGACCGGTGGTGCTTTCATCTCTCCCGGTGGTCCCTAGATGTCCATAGAGGTCGGGATCCCCCTGAGTCTTTATTGTGGGTTAATCTTCACGAAATACCCTTAACTTTCTAGAACATGGTCTTTTTAGAAGAGATCTGGAACTCAATTGTTGAGTTCTTGTGTGCAGACGACTGGAATCTTCGCTGCCTTGACACAGCTACATCTCGGATCTGTGTTAGCGTGAATCCCTCGTCTCCTACCCTGGCTCAAATTATCCTCCGGGTTGGGTCTTCCCTAGAATGGACTCAGTGTCCCTTCAACCCTTCAGCACATCGTTTTTTCAACTGGTGTCACATCCATGGCCAGTCATCATCTGATTTTATGAGGCGCTACTCCCACTACTCTCCTTTAATGAAACTGAATCATGTCGAGAATGGACAATCTCCTTATGTGGCAGCCTCCCGTCAACCCCCTGTATGTATGGTGGACCCTGATCTGAGCTGTTCTCCACCCCTGATCCTTCCCTCTCCCCCTTCCCTTTCTCTTCCCCAACCCCACCTCTTCCCTCTACCCTTTACTCCTCTTTGTCGCCCCCCTGAATATCCCCGGTTCATGTTTTGGCTCCCTCGCCCTCCCCTTCATATCCCCCCTCGTTTTCCTTGGGCCCTCATGGACCTACTCTTCCCTCACCACATCCCCCCTGCATGGCGATGGTCTCTTTCTTGGTCGGCACTTCCATCTTGAATTTTTCTCCCTTATCCTCTACCAGTTGAAGGGCCCTACCTAGATGTTTTCCCCGATTCCCAATGCCAACTCCTTCGCTGCCTTAACTTCTATGGATTACCACTCTTCCCTGTGCTCGCTGTGGAAAAGCAGAGGGTTCCTCGCCCATCTTAGATCTGTATTTTCTTCTAGCTCACTATCTCCCCCACATATACTCATCATCAAGGATGGTTACAAGATCACAAACTAGAGGTTCTCTCTCTGCTTCGATGCAGCTTTTCCAACTGGCTTCGTCGCCTGGGGCTAGTGCTAGGCACCCTATTTTCCAATGATCTCGGTCATTATATGGAACACCTGTGGTCTCGAGGCCAGGCTGAAAATAGACTTCCTCTCTTCCTAGGTGTCTCTCCATAAGGTTTTAATTGTTGTGGTTTTGGATCCCAAAAAATATCCTCTCAAGATCGGGGAGTTCGCAAAGTGAATCGTCTTGCGTTATTTCATGCATGGAAAGACAGCGAATCATCACATCTGGATCTTCAGTAGCTCTTATTTGAAGATCGACCTTTTGGCATCATCGGATGAACATCTCTCCGTCAAAGTGATGAATGAGAACAACTCTTCTTCTTGTTCCTTTATTTATTCATTGTGTGACGCTAACCTACGGGATCAACTTTGGATAGATCTCAGGTCATTCAATCCGGGTGAGGAGCCTTGGATTTTGGGTGGATAATTCAACACCATCATCACCCATCTGAGAAGAAAGGTGGTATGACTCTCCCTCGCAATGACAGGTTGGCCTTTTCCTCTTTCCCTACTCAAGAGGGGCTTCTGGACCTTGGGTTTATAGGAGACAGCTTCACATGGTGTAATAACCAATAGGGCAATAGAAGAGCTTGGTGTAGGCATGATTGTTTTCTAGGTAACCTCCTTGCAATCTTCGCGTTCCCGAATATTAAGGTCTACCCTCTGGTCCGGGCTCTGTCTGACCACTCTCCCCTTCTAATCCATATGAGATCGAGATCCCCATCTTTCGGATGGTTCTTCCTCTCTAATTGTTGGTCCCAAAACCCTGGGTTTCTCAAGGATGTGGAACATTTATGAAATTAACCATGTCAGCAAAGTAGTTGGGTCTTCCTCCATGCCATGATTCGGCGCTTGAAGCGGGTTCTCTTGGTTTGGTCCACTTCACAAGAAAATGATCACCTACTCATGGATGATATGATTAAAGACATCGAGAACACTGAAGTGTCTTTGGAATATCGGTGGGATAATGAGGCTTTTTATGCTCTCTGTATCAGAAAACATCGGTTGAATGAGGTCATTCTCAAACAGATGCATCGCGTCCCGGAACGTGCCCGCATTTCCTGGCATAGAGAGGGGTATTGTAGTGCAGCCTTCTTCCACTCTTTCCTAAAGGAGAAACAACGAGTCCATGTTCCAAATATTAGGATTGAGGATGGGTCCTTTTGTAGTGACCTGGAGCTGATTGGATCTATGGTGTGCTCCCACTTTAGATCCCTGTTATTCGATTCTAACCCTCATTTCTAGAACGGTTATCCCTATGGACAGGCGTAACTGTTTGACTTGATCCCATGCACCGTTTCCAACCATGAAAAAAAACATTCTCAGTAGCGTCCAAGATGAGAAGTAAATATGGGAGGCAGTGAACTATTTCAACCTTGACAGTGTGCCTAGTGCAGATGGATTCCTAGGATCCTTCTACCGCCTTGCATGGAACATTCTTAAACAAGACCTGTCTAAGGCCATCTATAATTTCTTCAGAGGTGGCTCTCTCCCATGCATAGTGACTACTACCACCATGATCTTAATCCCGATGTTTTGATCCCCCTCATCTATCTATCAATATCGGCCCATCAATCTTTGTAACTTTTCCTATAAAATCATGGATGCCATCATGAATAGTAAGCTCTCCTCCATCACACACCAGTGGATTTCGGATGAGCAGCATGCCTTCATCTGAGGGAGATCAATCCAAGGGCCAATTGGGGTCACCCAAGAGATGGTTTGGGATATTAACAAGAAGGTTTTGGAATCGAACGTGGTTATTAAACAGGATATGGATAAGGAATATGACTGTCTGGAGTGGATCTTCATCACCTGCACCATGAGATGTATAGGTTTCTTGGAAGTTGTCATTGACATCCTCTTCTATTTCTATAGCTCCCCTTGGTTTAAAATCATGTTTGCAGGGAATAAATGATGGTTTGTCAAGTCTATTAGAGGCCAACGTCAAGGAGACCCCCTCTCCCCGATCTTGTTTTTTCTGGCCCAATACGCCCTTAGTAGGTACTTCTCGTCGGCCATGCAGTAAGGCACCGTCCGCCCATTCCACTATGGGTCTCAGGTCCCTAGTGTTTCCCACCTCTTATTAGTAGATGAAGTGATGTTCTTTATCAATAGTAAGAGCCCCTCTATCAGGATAATGGTGAGGATATTTGATGATAACATTTAATGGAGTGGAAAAATTATCAACTAGGAAAATAGTGGGGTTTTCCTTCATTCGAACTGCCCAAGTAGATGTAGGGATACAATTGAGAGTTTACATAGGATCTAGGGAAAGCAGTTTTGAATGACCTATTTGGGGGACACTATTTCTACAGGTATGATTCATGTTCAACACTTTGAGAACATGTCTAATAGTGTTATTAGCTGCAACAACAATTGGAAGAACCAATTTCATTCTTTTGGGGGTAGGATCACTCTCATCAATATTGTGTTGTCCTCTATCCCCATGCACATTCTTTCTGTTCTTAAGGTCCCTAAGTCAGTCATCAACCGGCTAGAGCCCATCCATAACTCATTTCATTAGGATGCTCATGGGGAAGGTCACGGAAGATGGGCCTCTTGGACAAGATTATCAAAGCATCTAGAGCATCTTGGCATTATTGTGAGAAGTTTGGGTGAATCCAGGTTCTTCTTGCAAGGCATGTTATCCGGGGAAATGATCGAGGGATAGAATCCATGGAGTCGCTTCATTAGGGGGAATTAAGGCTTCGGTATCAAGGAGAATGGAAACAAACCTTCCCCACTATGGATATCTCTCTTCATCCATGTGTCCTCCCTTCGAGAACACTCCCAATCGATCATCGGATAGGGAACCTCCAATTTCTTGGAGTGCAACTGGGGCAGCAACTTTCTCGGATTCTCAGGCTATCCAACCCCCATCCTCTTCATTAAGGAGGCCTCTCTCCATCCTTCCTTTCTCAAGGTCATCCTTAGCCCTTCCCTAGAGGTTCAGTTCGATGAAAATTTCATGGATGAGTCCATAGACAGGTGCTTCTTCAAGTGTTCCTCTTCCGGCCGATTCTTTGCAAGGAAATATAGGATGGCCTTTGTTAGGCTGTCGGCTAGAGACCCGTGTGACTCTATTCTCTAGTGAAAGTACATTCCCTCCAAGTGTGAATTTATAATATGGAGATTCTGATCCAATGCTACCCCTACAGATATGGCTATCAAGGCTAAGGTATCCCTCTTGCCTCAAGATGCCGCTGCTCCTCACCTCCCAAAGAGGAGACTTCGACCCGCCTTTTCCTGCATGGTGACTGGGAAGGCTAGCTGTGGAATGCCTTGGGGGAGCATATGGTGTTTTGGGGGATGGATTCATCTTTTGTGGAGTTTTTCTAGCACTTATACTATGGGACCTCCTCCATGCATGAGGAGGAATATTGCTCAATTATTCACTCTGCTAGCTTTTGGAGAATCTCGTAAGCGCGTATCCATGCAAGGCACCAGGGTTATCACCCTTCCCCCCATAGCTTGATCCTCTAGGCGAAGGTTTTTAATCGCCGACATGGCTTATCTCCACAAGAATCACGAGGTAGAACCCTCCCTCAGTCACAACTCCAGCCTGATTCACTCTCCGGGGCCTCCACCCCCGACGATGCCTAGTTCTGGGGTAAAATGGCATCCTCCCTCTAGCGGGATATAATTCAACCCTGGCGAGGCATGAAACCAGGGGGGCATGAAGAGAGGGGGGGGGGTTGTTCGATACACTTCTGGCTCCATTGTCCTTTCTTTCAACGGATCTTATGGCGTTGGTGACCCTCTGGTGGCGGAGGCCAATGCCATGCTCAGTGGATTAGAACATTGTTCCTTGAGGGTGCTTCCCTTGTCTATAGTGGAGAGAAACTCGAAGATCATTTGGAGCTCCCTTAATGGTGACACCTCTCCTTCTTGGTAGATCACATATCTCATTCAAAAATGAAAGTCTCTACTTTCCAATGAAACTGAGATTCTCCACACGTGTCACAAGGGTAATCATCCTTCTAACTTCTTGGAATCTAGGGTGACCCCCACTTTCCCTTTAATGGTATTCAATTCCCTTGGATCCCATCCTCCGGGAGGAGTGGACATTGCTATCAGGGATGCTCTTGTATTCACTTTTTCATACCACCTTGATGCCTTTTGGCTTTGGTTTTGGTTTTGGTTTGGATTTTGATTTTGATTTTGATTTTGGTTTTTGTTTAGGTTTAGGTTTAGGTTTAGGTTTTGGTTTTGGTTTTGTACTTGGGATGTTGGGCCGACATGTTTCTGCTTTCAAATAATAATAATTGTGTAAAAAGGATAAAAAGAAAGTATTCATTGTTAAAATTCCTAATCATGGAAAAAATAAGTTGGATTAGAACTCACTACATGAAAATGGAACCATTTTGTGACACACACCTTTCTTAGTGTGTAGAATAAGATTAAATTATTTCACTAAAGAGTGTAGAAGTAGTATTAGTAACCTAAGTCATCAATAATGGGGAATTATCTAATATAGTTTTCATGGGTGTAAAATCAATTATGTAGATTAATATTTTTAATACAAGGAAATAATTAAAAAAATATTAATTTATCAATTTGAGATACAGGTGATTAGGTTTTCCTTGGATTGCCATTTATAATGTTTTCATAGTATTTTCAAATAAATATCCACCCCTTGTTAATTGATTCAATGAGTGGTTTCACAATCACTTCCCTTTTATACTATTGATTACGTTTGATAATAATATATATAGTCCTAAAAAATTACTTACTTTTTAATAATATCCTTACTATGAGTGAATGCAATAATGAATCATCATTGTTTAACCTAGTTTATACCCAATCAGGTACTATTATTCCCAGGTAACCAAGTTTGATCAATGTTTATTCCCCACATGTTTAGTAATCACTAAACACTCTCTACCACATATTTGACCAGTCAATCAAATATGATAAGATTGTAATTAGATTACGATAAATAATACTTAATCAAGGTATTAATTAATAAACATTATTAACATAAAACAAAATCGTATTCAAATTTATTTCTAAAATAAAAAATTTAAAACCATTAGTAATGAAAAATATCAATGTATTTGAATTAAGATCATATAATAAATAATCATAAATGGGTCACTGCCCCTTCCCCAATCACTCTAATTTTCTACCAATCCATTAAAGAAGAAACAATAGACTTTTGAGGGGTGGATGACATTTTAAAAAAAATTAAAAGGGAAATAGCTGCAATCGAGGGAAGTAGGACGATTATTCAAAATTCCCCTTATTTATGTTTCTCTTTCACCAAGTAGAATTTCAAATCAATTTATTGGAATCAACATCCAATGTCATAATCTTCAAATATCATAAATATTCAAAATATATCATAGATTTTTTCTCCCTTTAATCATTCAAATTATTCTCCTTTTAAATCAACGAGAATAACTTCTTTAAAATTGTCCTATAATTTTAGAAGAGAGAGATAATGTGGGATTAAATTTCTTTATTATCATATCTTTATTTTTTGGTCATATATTGTTTTAATTTACCATTAAATTTCATATTAGGGAAATTTACTCATCCATATGGAATTTAAAATTTATATCTCTTATCCATGGAGGTGGATAGAGAGGATACCTCAATCTAGGCTTAATATCATTGTGCAAACACTATCTCATGTAAAAAACATTATCATCCCACCATTGTCCAAGGTTTCTCTTACTAAGATGTAGGTTTGAGTATCTCCTCCTCAATTAATAAATTTCATTTTGCTGTGGATATCATCATGGCCTTATACACAACATTCATGGTGATCATAGCTTTTGGTTATCCCCATTTTGGCTTTGAGATCCCTCTTTGAACCATGGTGCTTGTCTAAATTTACATTGGTGAAATTGAGTTTTTCACAAAATCCCAAGTTGTGGAAATGGAATTATCAAGAATATTTCCTCAAAATTGTGAAATTTTACATTGGGATGGTATAAATTAGTGGTTTTTTAGACTACACGGTAGCATACCTCTGGTAGTAGTATACCTATGGACTTAACATCACTCATTAGTGGAAAGATATAAGTAACAGAGTTATGGAAGAGGTTGAACATGACAGAAATGGTTAAAGGATATGGTGACACATAATGTTATGAACTAGGAGTAGTATATGAAGTAAGTACACCCATGGTGGTTGAAATACTGGGAGAACATGTTAGTACATGATAGTGGTCAGAGGTGTTTGTGGTGGTTAGTGGTAGAACGCATCCCTCACAAAGGAATTGTTATCACTCAGTTACCCTTATGTATCATTAATAATAAATGTATCCATAACATAACTATTGAAAATATAGAATCACCTTTAAGTAGAATTTTCTTTACCTTTACATAATAGTTTTGGTGCGTTCATGGAACATTATGAAATTTGAAGTTATCATTATGTAGATTTTGAAATCATGAAATTAAACTTAAGTAGTGGCTTCCTAAACAAACACAGTTCTTGAGTGACAAGGTAACCTTTGCAAAAAAAATTGACTTATTTTAAACCATTGGTGTCTTCCCATATACTACAGTAGCCTGATAAGCCCTCAGGGTATCATTATTTCTCTAATACGGCTTTGTATTTTCTCAAACGAAGTAACCTAAAATGTAGTTGAGTTGATGGTACAACATGACATCATGTGTGCTTCCCCATATGCCAGAGTATTATGAAATTGCAGGAGATTATATAACCAATATTCGGTATACTATAAAAAATTTAGTAGAAAATAAAATAACAAAAACACCGTATAAATTTAGAGTAAGAAAAATATTTTATAACCAATAGATAAGCATAAATAACTAATAAATGTGAACATGTAATAATATAATCAATAATAATGATCATGAATACATAAATTAAAATAATCTCTCAATGAGATGACCAACTATAGAATGAACAAAGGAATTGGTGGAGAGATGAAGATAAAATCATGACTCCCTCCTCATCCTTGTGTTCTAAATAGAACTCCTGTAAAATATAGTTCCTAGAAGTCACGCACAAATTTATATATAAATTCCAATTTGAATGTGTAATGTGTGAGCATAAAACATAGTATGGAACCGCTAAAATTGTCCTTTATATATGAAACAATATTTAGTTTGTGCGTGTGTTTGTAATAAATAATGTTGTAACATAAGGCATGTAGGAAATTACGTTAGGTCATTTTTTGTTAACAATAAATCCATGACCCCAAACCCCAATTTATTTGTCTAATGTTAGAAAATATATATATCATCTGTCAAATAGATAATGTAATTCACATGGAATCCCAATCATTGATCCAGTATTTCAATGGGTAATAATAATTATATTCCAACTCAAAATTCAGTCACATGGTTGGTCTATCCTTGGGTGGTGATCAGTAGATTTTATATGGTGTTCCAGACATATTGTTGTTATATAAATTGGAAATAATTAGTATATACCAGATTTCATTCTAGTAACACTATCAATTTTTCTATGATAATATCATAAAATATATCAGTGAAAGGTGTAACACTTATATTTAACTATATAAATGAGAAATTATGGGTCCTCTCAATCAATCATGGTATCCCAAAAACACCATGAAGAATGAGAATCTATGTTTTGTAAAACATTACTCCAATTCCCGAGCCTCCAAGCCACTTATTTATCCATATAAATGTCTATATACATGCTGCATCAACATAGTTAGATCTAATTAAAGAAACAAAGGGATAAATAACCATATATCTTATCCCTTGGTTAGTGACTCATCCCAACCTATAACCTTATAGATAATAACACTAATCAAATCAATCCAAAATCATATTAACTAACTCTATACACTACACAAATCTAATAGTATAAACAATAACCCTAAAAACCCTAAACCTACTAAGAAAAGGACAATATAACAACCTTTATTCATTAATAATACTAGTATTATTCAATTAACTATATTCATCCCATACAAGGGAACAATCCATTGGATAAATGGGTGGTTTCAAGATTTATCTTTTTTTACTAATAGTTTCTAATATTTCTCAATATGGTTATAAAACACGACTAATTATTCCATCCCAACCATTCCATAACAATGTGGGTAAGAGACAAACACAACCAATGGCTAAACCTCACCTAAGGAATAATGCTCATACACACCATCCATGCCATATAAGGCTTATTCGTAAGGACCCAGTTCTCATATATCCTAATTCCCGTATCCAAGAGAGTATAATAACCAAGGGAAATCCTTTCCCCAGTTTCTCCACCATTTGACACATGGAATAACTATAATGAATTTTTATTCCCACAGACCACTCTATGAAAACCAATACATCAACATGCTAATAAAAATGGTAAATTCAATATACCCCACCAAAGGGGTTCTAGGGTTTATGGGATATTCCCAATACTCATTCCCCTAAACCCCAATTTTACACTGTAACCAAAACTACAAATTGAATACATAACCACATGGGATTCATTTACATATATCAATAGTTCATACAAAATTACTTAGGATTTATTATTTAAACCATGACCCCTTAGAGGTTCTACATGAATAACTATAAGTGATACCCCTTAGATCTAAACATAAACCTTATCCAATAGGGAAAAACCATTTCTTTTTTTAAATTTACAACTAAAAACATTAAACATTTTTGAGAAAATATATATAGAAATAATATATGTTTAAGTATTAAAAGGAAACCTACTTTGATAGAAAAATAACATATCCCTTGTACATGATCTCCTAATATTGTATCAAAGCCTCGTCCATCACTCAAAAACTTGTCTTGGAAATCAAGATTCAATTAATTTATTACAACCACTTTATTAAATTTATAAATTTAATCCAAATTTTCATAGCCCCTAAAACTCACTGAAAATAAAAAATACACTAAAATTGTGGGAAAATGTGTAAAAGGTCTATTTCATTGTTTTGGAACTCCGGTCAGTAAAATAAATATTAATCTATAATCAATTAAAATATAATTAAAAAAAATTGGAATAATCCAAAAAATACTCATCGGGGATTTACTTATAGAAAAATTATGAGCTGTAGGATGTGTTTATTACCTATTAATATTTTTTTACCATTATAACAAGAATAAACATTCTTCCAAGATTATTCCACCATGATATAGTGGAATGATCTTTATGTTACTATGTATAGTCTTATGAAATTAGTAGACAAGGGAGGAGAAAAAAATGAGTGGAAAAAATAAGATGTATTTCCTTGATCTAGACTGAAAAAGAGATATAATGGAGCCTCATATCAAATAGAAAGCCAAGGGATTTAATGGGGAGAAACAAGGGGTGAGTTTAAGAAAAATTCCATCTCCCTAGAAATTTATTACATATAAAATAATGGGTAACCTAAAATGATAGGTCTTCCCCCACTCAAAAGACACCCCATAACATAAAAAATTACCTGATTAGCCAATACCTATTGCCTGGTACCCTCCGACCACCCATTATAGGTCCCCCAGGTTGTTGGTGGGAATCCAGATGGAAATTTCCCCACTAGGGTACGCACTTGTTACCTACATAGTTGCTACTACATAACATAACATTGGGGATACCTCATCCCTACTTCATTTTTATGCCAAAATCCAAATATCTCAATCAAACATAAAACCACCATAAATTTAACACTCAATCTCTAAAACTATATCCAAAACACTAATTCTAAAAATTAACTCCTCCTCATCCATAATTATTAGAATATAACCCAAGTAATTAAGAAATATCAATATGGGTTGTTAAAATATATATTTTTTTATTCCCAAGGTTTATCCTCAATGTTTTATGATAATAAATGAAGTTTCTTCCTTTCATACTTTACTTTTATCTTGAAAAAACATAATAAAAGGATTGTGATTATGTTACTAAATACCATTTTTTCTTCTTATGAGTTAATGAAATTACTATTATATCAATAATTAAGTAATATTAATTAAGTAATTCTATTTTATATTTCTCATTAACACAACCCCCACTAGGTCTAGTGAACTAAAATCCAAAAAATAGCATGATTTTGTTTAGGAATGATGGTTCACCTAAAATGTGACATTCCAACCCAAGTTGACACTAAAACATAAATTCCTAACAGAATTAGAATATTTATTTTCCTTTTTAATCATCCCCCAATTTTAAAAATATCAATACAAAAATATAGTAACCAATATAGGAAGTGGAGAATGGTTTGCCCATTTTACACATATAACAATTGCATCCGATTAAAAATTATATACAGAAAAAAATGGATGTATTTCAAATAAAAAAACATCAAAATATAAATCTAAAACAAAGATATAATACTAAATTTTATAGTATATTAAAAAATATAATAATTAATAACTCATATTCTAGTCATCACTATCCATTTTTAGATCTTATCCCAATATCTCACGGAAAAAATTCAATCAACTTAAAATAAAACCAATAACTGAAATATCTATATATGTACTATAATTGACATATAAGAGTTAAGTATAAATACATTATATGATATTTATAATGAATACATATGGTTACCATCCCATGGAAACCATTCAAGTTATTGTTAGAGAAAAAAATCATTAACTATAACAACATAGGACCCGTACTCTAGGATCCTATGCAGAAATACATAAATTTACATTTTTTGGAATGATATCGATAATTGTGACATAATTTTTTTCCATCAAATCATAAAAAAAAGAGTAAAACTTGAATCACTTACATTATGTAGGACCATTTTGGTTTATAGATTTAGATATTTGGGATAAACGTTTCAATAAACAAATCACAATTATTGAAATGAACATTTCTCATATTTAATTCAACTTTTATATTTTCATCGTAAGTCATCATCATCATCCTTGTAAAATTATTTATATAAATAAATCATTCAATATCATACTTTATAACCTGGGGAAAATGGAAACATAATATGGTTAAGGTCATATGCTCAGAAAGGGAAATTATAATTATTAACTAATAAATGTCATCAGAGAACATAAAAACAGAATGAGGGTATTTGGACATAATAAAAATTCATGAATAAAAATTATGAATATTCATATGCATAAATACCTAGGTAATTAAAACTGAAAACATGGAAAAGGAAAAAAGAGAAATTAGAATCAATAATCATGAGCCATGTGATATCAATCTCGGTCATGATAAATATTGTAAACCAATTGAAAACATCGGTAAAACACATTAGTATCTTGAAAAATAATAACATTAAACTCTTATTAAATCCTTATAGAATCCTTAATAATTGGAATAACTATATTTCTATCTTTTAACATATGTATCCATAGAAAATAATCATTACCCAAATCATTGGAGCACTATCTGGGCACAACCATCTTATAAGCATTAACAGGTTCACTCAATGTTATTTGGGTGTACCTATCATTAAAATGAACAATAATTGAATACATATATAAATCATCAAAACTAATTGAAAAAAACATTATTCATTTCAAAATATTATTAACCAATACAAAGGAAACATGTTCCATAACATTTTCTTTGAAACATGGTTAACCCTTGGAAAGGAAACAAGTTCCATAAAAATCTCTTTGAAACATTGTTTAACCATGGAAAAAAATGGGTTCCAGAAAATTAATTTGAAACATGATTAAAAAATAAAAAATTAATTGGTTCCAAAACAATATATTTGAATCAAAATTAACCCATGTAAGTGAAATGGGATCAATAATAATCTCTCTAAAACATCAATAAACCTTGTAAAATAAATGGGTTCCATAGCAATATATTTATATATGATTCACCTATGGAAAAGAAATGGGTTCCATAATAACCTCTTTGAGACATGATAAATGCATAGAAAATAAAATTTTTCCATAAAAATCTCTTTGAAACATGATTAACCCATGTAAAATAAAAGGGTTTCATAATAATCTCTTTAGAGCATAATCAACCTGTTGAAATGAAATGGGTTTCATAAAATCTCCTTAGAAAAAATCATAATCCATCCAAAGAAATAATGATAATTGTATTAATTTAATATATACCCATTTAAGGATATGTTACAATATTTTTTTTTCATATTGATGAATGAAAATTACATTAAAATAACATTAAAAACATTCAAGAGGAAATTAATCTTAAAACATTCCAAAGTATCCCATACCACCTTGAAACATTTGAGCCTTAATCCCCATGAAGGAATAATGTTAAATGAATCATTAAAAATTATTATACTAACTGTATTAATGATATATCATTTCAATGTATATGTATACACACATAATAAAATAATATAGGTGTATAACATAAAACCGTATCAAAGTAGGAAAATTATGATAAAATTCATTACCTCTTTGGTATCATTGAAACCATAAACCCCATGATATATATATCATTAAATGGATATGTAAATACCTGTAAATTAAAGTATAATAATAATAATACAATTCATTCATGGGAATTATATATGCCATAAAAAAACTGGTTAATATGGCATAAGTCTCACAAAAATAAAAGTGATAATAGAAATCCCCTAACAACTGTGGTAACATATGAATTGAAAATCACTAAAGTAATAATCATCAAATGAAACATTTAATTACCATAAATATTTAGAAATTAATGATTTAATTTATCAAAATGGGTATTATATACACCGCACAAAATAATTAAGTTGTGAATATGACATTTATCTCACAGATATAAAAATAAAGATAAGAATCTTTTACTAATTGAGTAACTTTTAAATCATGAGATATATAACTGAATAACACCAATTTAAACTCAGAATATAATGAAATTAATTAAATTCATGATATAAAATGTCATATTAAATTCGATAAACCATATAATATTAATTAGGTTCATAACAACAAATAAGTATTAATCAAATGTAAATTGATATGAAACCCATTAAAACGGTGGTAACATATGAATTATAAACCCCAAAAGTAATAATAATTAAATGAAAAATTTAAATAACCATTATATAAAATAAATAATTATATAATATATTAAAAGTTATGTATATACACCACACAATATAATTATGTGGTGAATATGACATTTATCTCGCACTTGTAAAAAGTGAGATAAAAATCCATTACCTTGAGTATGATTTGGCATGATTGACTTCTATCATTCAGAATAATAAAGTTATCATAATTATTTACCCTATTGATGACATTTTTAATGTTTATTATTACTTTTATTTCCATTATAAACATTTTATATACAATTACTTAATGAATTATGTTTAAGTCGGATGTTTTGACCATATTTAGCTTATAAGTCCAAACTGAATTAGATAGGTTGACTATGGTCAATGAGGTCATTATTTAAACATATACCAAATAATTAACATGAAATAATTATCACATTTTTACATTAATTATACTTTTATAATAAGACAGGAAATATGGTTATGAAAAATGAACCAACATTACAATCATGGGGACGATAGGACATACATAAGCATAAGTGATGTTCCTACTTTTCAATGATCATTATGGAAAAAAGGTAACTAATATTTATCATTAAAAAATAATAATTATATCGTAAATACCATAAAATTTAACATTATATAAATATATACATCATTATTTGTATGTGGTGATGAAAAACTCAGAATCACATCACTGTGAGGAGGCGGCAGTCCACACATCCACGAACGACATTATCCATCTTTCTATGTGCGGAATGGAATGAATAAAATGATATATTAGGTGTTCAGATAGTTAATTATGTCATTAATATAAAAAATATTTCCTTTAAACATATATATTTTTTAAAACCCATCCTTGATACATTCATGTAATATGTAAATGTATCACATCACTTTGAGGAGGTGGTAGTCTGCACGTCCAGAGACGATGTTATCATATTCCCACAAAATGGAAAGAATGAAAGTATGTGCTATATATTAATTAAATAAGGTTTAATAAATGTTAAATATCATATAAAAAAATTATTTCTATCATGATTCTCAACTATAATATGTGGTAAAGGTAAAAATGAATGACATCGTTTCGTGAGGTGGTAGTTCCCTGTACACACAAATAGTGATTTCATTACTGAATTGATGGGACTGTGTGTAGGTGTAGGTTGAAACCATAACATAATAATATATAAATATATTTTTGATATTTAGGTTTTTATATAAGTATTTAATAAGAATAATTAAATGTGTAGATAAAGAAATAAAACAAAAGTGATCATTGAACAATGTGACCTCTTCTGTGGGTAACTCCTCTTGGTTTTCCCCAAATGACTTACTTGATTTGATTTCCTACAACTGTGAGGCTTATAGGATGAGAGTATGGATTTTTGGATTTTATTTGGAAATATTTTTATTATTTAAATTTAATTATATGTTTGATGAATAGAGGGATGTGATTTCATTTTTATAGCGGAGGAGTGACATTCTTGTAAATATAAAAAGTGAACAGTATTGGGAGGTATCCCTTACATAATTTTCCTCCAATAATGAATTTAATTATATAAAAGTTGGTATATGGTCTAGATATTTTTATAAAATGGATTTTTGACAAGTTTCTAGGCCATTTGTCCCCTTATGATTAATGTGTCATGCTAACTAAACTCATTTTTACCTTAATTATTCTAATTAATTTTAATTTATTTCATTAATAGTTTTTTTTCAGAAACTCTATTTAACTTCCAAGAAATTATAAATTATGATAATTAAAAGCATTTAATCTATTTTTATAAATTAAATTCACATTATTGGTAGAATTTAATTTAAAATTAATCCCACAAAGTTGATGGGAAAGCGGGTTTTTAAAGTTAAAATGTTAAAATGTTTAAAAACATTTTATATCCAATTTCAATGTGAAATTGATTATAATAACCTCGATTGGATTTATTTATGTATATTTTAACTACTTATTATTTAAACCCAATTTAAAATATAATTTACCTATATAAATATATAAGAAGAAAAATAAGTTCTCAATTAATATTCAATAGTATTCACTATTCATTAAAATAAGAACCATCTCAAAAAAAATACAAAGAATTCCCCCAAATTAAATTTTGATTTTACACATTAAAAATAATCTTTATTTTGTAAAATAAAAATTATAAAAGTGTAAAAATTTATTTTTAAAACAAATATTCCATTTAAAGGTGGAAATACTACCTTTAAAAAAATATATTTTTTTATGCTTATAAATGGATTTATTCTTTTCTTGAGCCTTTAAAACATATTGGATGAATTTTAAAACATTTTAAAGAATATATATTATAACATTTTTTAATATATATCACTAATAGTTATTAATTTAATTTATTGATATAATGCACCATTATGATCCTAAAAATAGTTTTTCATAAAAACACATCCTTTATATTAAATTGGTATTTATTTTAATTTATAATTAATTTTTTACCAATGAATTTATTTTATAAATAGGTGTAAAATATATTTTAATAAATTTTTTAATCTCATTAATTCCTACCATTCCTATTTCTATGTGATAACTATGATATTAAATAAAATATTAATAGTATATTGTTTTCTTATAAGAGTCTTCCTAGCATGTCATACAGTTTTTGAAAAAAATAGATGTCACATGAAACATAAGATAAACATGGGGTTTCATATAACAAAAGCTAAATTATAAATTATGCTTAATTCAATCTATTTAATGATTTATATTAATTTTAAATAATATATTTCAAAATATCTCAGGATGTTACATTAAGGCACACCACAGAATTTACCAACACAATTTAAGCTTATACATTAAAATCTAAAAAATCAAGAACATACAAACCATTATTTCAAACAAGATCAAAAATGAAAACCATTTTGAAAACATTTATCCCACACTAACCATTTCCAATACCAAGGCATTTACATATGATAATTAATTTCTTTTCCCTTTGAAAATACTATACTAACAAATTTAAAAACCAATTTATTTACCCTACCAATAATTTATTAGAATATTCTATTCACTTAATATATTACAATGTAAAAACTTGTGGGACTCTAATAAAATATTAAATTTCTGGTGGGTTCCACTTACGCGTGATTGGGATGACTACCCTAATCTATCATTATCTTACTAACAAGGCCCCTAAAATGAATTAGGATTCTAAATCATCCTCATCAAACCGCATAATGCCCGCAAATTAAATTAGTATTTTTTTATTATCAATTCTAGTATAGGATACCACTTAAAAAGAAACACATATGATCATTGATGTCATTTAGAGGCGTTGAATCATTAATCTAGAGTTATTTGATGTTTTTATTTTTAAACAACCTTCATTATTGGTTAGATTTATTTCACATTAATATTAAAGGAACATTTTAATACAAAGAACAAGGAAAACTATATTTAAATGTTTAACTTCTCAAATTGAGAATGAAAATATCTATTGTGATTTGGAATCTCCAATGATCAAACTATAAAACAATATATATATGTTGATTACGATGAGAATGGTTAATCCATATACTCACCTTATAATTCTCCAAAAATAAATTGTTTCATGAATGGTTATAATGATATAAAAATGTTTATCAACAATATGAAATACTTTCACCACATTAAGACTTCAATCACATTGATATTTTTCTTCTTTTTGTTCTCCTAATCATACTATCAAAAGTCATTTATTCTTCCTTATTATTTTTCTTCCACAATAGAGAGATAAATTATTCTTAATATTTCACTTTAGTTCTCTATATTCAAATCTACATATATTAAACTTAATAGTTTACTAGTTTGTCTCCTTATTTTTTATCCATTCTCGACACCATCTTCTCCTTATTTTTGAACCATAATATTTAATTAAATTTTTTTTAAAATTATTTCCTTAAGTGATTTATTTAATTTACCACATTTTTTACCATCTCTAAAACTTGGGTTAAATCTTGAAAAAAATTCTCCACCTTTATCCCAATGATCAATTCAAAATATTTAATTTATAATTATCAATAATATATAAATTTCATCGTATCTTTCTAATATTTTTTAAATATTACCATATTATTCTCTTAGAAATACTCCATGAAGACTATACTATCAAATTTATTATAGTTTATCTTCCAAATATTCATTAAGACATGTGATATTAATGATTTGGTACACCTCTTTTCATTTTGAAATTCTCAAACATCAAATTAAATCATAGAATTTTTTATAATGATTGTTTTGAGGAAGATCATATCATAAAAAATCATCTTATTTTATTTAATTCATAGTCATTATTTTTTGAAAATATTGAATATATATCCCCCTATAAAATTCCAAATTTCACAGATTATTTGACTGGTATGAATTCAATACTTACTCTTTGAAAATCTAATGCTACTCTAACATAATTTAAATTTACTCTTTTGAAGTCCATTTTATTATAATACATTGAACTACTCTTTTGATGTGTTAGGATCCTCTTTTTAAGTAATGAATTTACTCTTCAAAAGATCTAGTGTACTCTTTTGAAGTGAAAATTTACTCTTTCAATGTCTATACTGCCACTTATACACTCTAAGATAACACATCTGAATTCTTTAATTACTCTTTTATATTCAAAAAATAATCTTTATAATTAACTATTTTCTCTTCTAAATTAACATGTTATACCTTATAAGTAATTAATTTCTTATATTTTCAATATCCTCTATAATGGATTACTCTTCAGAAGTTCTAAAAACATAAACAAATTCTACATCTAATTCAAAACATCTGAAAACTTCAGAACACACTCTTACATATTCTAAGCTCCTACAAACTCCTAAAAATCATTCACCTATAATATTATAATTTATTTTTTTTATTTTAAATATTATTAATTTATTGGAGAAAACCAAAAAAAATAAACATATCCACTTAAAACTTATTCAAAAATATTCTCAGATAATTTTTATGATCTGGAAAAATTATTCTTAAATGTGAAAACATAATGGATTCATCATGGTTTCAAAATATACTGGCATAAAAAATCTCCTTCTTTGGTTTTTTTTACAACTGAGGAACAAAAGTCAATTTATAACTCAACAAACTTATTAATGAATGATTATCAAATAGTTCAAAGTCTATGAGAACTAACTTAATAATCAAGAAAATTTAATAACATCATCATATTTTCTATAAAATTTTCAAATTATATTCAATTTTCATTGAACTAAATTCCACCTTAGGGAACTTAAAATTATCAATATTTATTATCCTATGATACAACATGTTATTTGATAATAGAATAGATATTCTTAAATTTTAATCAATTGTTCTTCCATTTCTCAAAATTGTTCATAGAACCTATTATTAATATATTTGTACATGCATTACCCCAAAATTATTATAACATTTTAGAAAAAACACAAATACACACTCTAAGATTAATTAATAGCTTACCCCTTTTAATAAAACCCTCTAATTATATTCTCTCAATAAATAAGATAAATACATACAAATTGAAAATCTATTATATATTTTTTTACCCCCTCTATGAATACATTATGGTATTAAAAAAATGTAGTTATGTGGTATTTTTATCCACCATGGACAATAATATCCAAAAAAATCCATTAGTAGAGAGGTGATAGAGACACCATACATTATATTTTAGAGGGATGAGGTTGGATTCCCATCTACCACCCCAATCATTGAAAATAATCATTTTATAGTGGTTTAATAAACACATCATATATATTATCCATTATAAGATCAAATTCCGGTGTCAAATAATTTATCTTCATAATATCTTTGTTGAATTGATATTTTATATCAATATTCTTAGACCTATAATTTTGAACATTATTTCATTAAAAGTTAATACAACATTGATTATCATAGTCCAAATAAATGAATGATTCACTTCCACATTGAGATCTATTAACTGAGTTCTCATCCAAATTATTTTCATATTGTATTGAGTTTTAACCATATATTATACTTTATTATTACTCTAGATCATACTAATCTACTTCATTGTGTATTATCATAAAAACCTTGCTCCCAAAAATAATACTTTTATGGATATGTACCTTTTTTACAAACATTGTATACAGAATCTGTATCAATATAGAAAAATAGATCAATCCTTAACATGATGTCATACATGAAACCATAATCTATTATTCTTTTTATATAACTAAAAACTATTTTCCTATCCAAAAGATGAGACTTTTTAAGTTCAATTTGAAATATGGAATAACGGGTGACAACACTAGAAATATCCACTCTAGAAATTATCATATAAAAAAACTCTCAATTATAATCTATAATTCAATAGAGGGAACTTATTTTCCTTCTACATAATTTGAAATTTTATTTTCCATCAAGATATGAGAAAAAATTATCTTTGAATCTTCTATTCATAACTTCTTTAGAATTTCCTAAGCATACTTATCTTGGGGAATAAAATTTCATTTTTCCTTATATGAAATTTATAATCCTAGAATTTATATCATTTTATCAAGAATATAAAAATAAAACAACTTATTTATCGATATATAAAATACCTAACAAACACCTTTTTCATTACTAATAAATATTATCTCATCTATATAAACAATGATAATGTGTGATACTTTGTTTTCATCTTTAATTTATAGATTTGTGTCGACTCATTCTATTTTGAACTTAAACTTCTTAAAATAAGTATCTAACTTAGAATACAATTATCATGTTGATTGTTTCAACCAATATAAATTCTTTTTTAACCTGTAAACATAGTTCTCATTTTTACAAATCAATAATCCATAAGGTTTCTAAATGTTAAACTATTCCTCCTATTATACATTGGTAAGGGAATACTTGAAATCCTTTGGAAACTATTTTATTTACTTTGTGATGAAATAGTGAGAAATAAAAAAAAACATTTCTAGTATGAAAACTTGTGAAAGGGTCTTATAAAATTAATTCCCCCAACATGATAATTCCTATTTCACATAAGAATTTATTTCCCATAACTAATTATATTTCAAAAAAATTTGGTGAAATGCCCATTTTTTCAAATAACATTATTATAATAAAAATTGATTACTAGTTTCTAGGTTAAATTATTTTCCATCTATTCCAACTCTTTATTCATTTCATCAACCCACTTTTGATGCACCCAAATTCATCAATATCTCTAAGTTCAACATGTTAAAACAATGAGGGATCCTATGTTATCCTAAAATATCTCATAGTCTAAACGTATATTTCGTATTCTACAATGATTATTTATAACTTAACTTATTTTATATGATTTGTTTGATATGATAACGGTTTATCTTTATCACATTAATTTTTTATTCATCATCTTCAAGCCATACTCAATTATAATTTAAACCATTTTATAAATCCTTATCCTATGTTTCACCCAAAATATCAGCATATTCATCACTTAAAAAATATAATTACTTATGTATATCTTCATTAAGATAATTTTAAAAGCACATTTACATCAGTATTGTCAATAATATTCCCTATTGTTTGTGGTAATAATGGTTTTCTATTCACTTTGGGGGATCAACTAGAATGATACCATTAACACCACTTTTAACAAAATTCCCAGGTTTTTTACCTTTGAATTTGATAATACAGGGATTAATAAATACCCTTTATTACTTAAAACATAGGGTTTAATTGTGGAACATCTCATAAAGTGGAATGTTAAAATTTGTCTAATCTAATCAATGATATTTTGTATGAATTGTTACTCCATTAGCTTGTCTCAAAAATACCTACAAGTGTAATGTTTTATCAATATAGTTCAAGATATATCCAACAATATTACATAATTCCATTCAGCCATAACATTATTTATTGTTGTATATGGTTCATTTAGTTAATGGATAATAATAGGATTCTCGAGGTAATCTTTACATATTACATTGGTGTACTCAGTACCATTATTTTTCTTGATATTCTTCAAGGAGAAACCATGCTTTTCCTCAATAATTCTTATAAAACTCTTGAGAATATTCAAGGCCTTTGATTTATGTTTCGTTAACATTATACATGTAATGTGAGTTATGTGATAAATAAAATAAATAAATAAATTATATATATTTTTTATTTCTTTATCAATTGACTGCTGATATCTTAATGTATAATCTCTAAAGGATGATATATATGAATCTCATCTTTCTTCTATGAATAATTTATGATCTTTCCATTTTGGAATGTAAATCACATGAATTACTTTATCTATTCATCATTATAACATAATTAAAAATTTGTATTTGTGTGATATTTATTATAATTCTTTGTCCAATATATCTAAGCCTTCTATGTCATTGATGGTTTTCTTCTATCAAACATAGGTAGTATGTGTTATGATTATCTCCCACTTAAAATAAATTACCCTTAGTTTGTTTTCCTCTTTTGAAAATTATTTCATAATCTATCCTTTTAACAAAGAAAACATATTATATAAAAATTACCTCATTTAATTCATTATAGTGCTATGAGACACTAATAATGTTTTGTTTTTTTCCCATAAAAATATAATGTAATATTGGACTTCTGATTTTAAATTCCAATAATTACTTAACCAACACCTTTTATCTTGAGTGACTCATCATTTACAAAGGTATTTGAACCTTCTTTGTATTATGTAATTTTATTTTTTATTTATATGTATCCTTTTTTATGTGAATAACATCCACTATCAAATATTAATGGACATTTATCTTTTTAATCATAAATTGAAACTTCATCAATAATATATAATTCCTTTTATTTGTCCTTATTCAATTGATACATCTCAATATTTTAGTTAATACTCAATTAGTTTGGTTGAATAGTTATTTAAAATTATTATTGGTGAATAGGATGGTAACACCTACCGCAAACTTCATCTAAATATTGAAATTTATTCTAAACTTTTAGTTCTGAATTTTCAGTTTTCTTATGAACATTCTTTCTTTGAGTGGGATGACCCCACCATAATTATTACCTCAAAAACCATATTATTTTACAAATATATTTATTCTTTAACTAAAAAATTCTTTATAAATTCGTAAAGCCTCCATAGTTCCAAAAAATATCCATAAAAGGCAAAATTTCTTTGGTAAATAGTTTTCTGTCCAAAAATGGATCCATGTAAATTTAATTTTTTTTACTAACAATCATAGATATTTATTTATAAAAAATTATTATAATATCTCAACACCCTATCGATAGTTATTATTATATTTCAAACCATTATTCAATCAATAGTTATAACAGTTTTTTATTTAAATTCATTGTTACAAGAATTTTCAAATTTCTATGAATTAGTTTGTTTCTACAAAAACATCGACCTCTTCACCTATTAAATTAATTTTGAGGAAACAACCCATTTTTTGAATTATTTATTTATAAATTATTATTTTTGAATGAATTAAATTTATTAGAGATATATAATTAAACACAATAGGAAACTGTGATTGCATTACATGAAACCCGGGGTTATCTTTCACTACATGCAACACTCGGTTACCTTGTGTGACACACGACACTGAGTTTTAACAAAACCACAACATATAATTAATAAATTATTTTAAACTCTACCATTATAATTTATTCATTATACATAGAAAAATTAATCATATTAACTACTTTTAAAATAATAGTTATACTTTTTTTACAAAAATAAAAAATATTGATAATAAAAAAAAATTTCAATAATGTCTTCATATGTTTGAAAATGATATTTTCTCAAAGAAATGATTTTTATTTATTTTATGAATAATATGAAAATTAATTTTTGAAACATATTGAAAACAAAATTGAAAATATAAACCTATTTTTTAATTAAAATTTTAAAAATTATCTTAGGGTGAATTTTTTGAGATTTTTCTAAAAATTATCATTTCTGATGAATAGTGAAAACATTGATTTTTAATTGAAAACTTCAATTTCATCTAATTTATTCATAATGTGAAATTATATGTTAATTTATTTAAGTTTAATATGTTCTAGTATACATCTATTGATCCAATTTAAGTCATTTTAACTATTTATATATAGAAATTCTATATAATATTTTTGTAAACTTTTGATATTTTTTTCTTTAAAAGCCTTCTTTCTCATCACATATAGAGGTCTAATTTTGAATTTATTTTTTCTATGTATGTGATTAGAATTTAGATAAATGTATTCCAAATTTTTAATCATAATAATTTCAAATTTCTAATAAGTTCAAATTATTTTATTTACTAGAGTGATTAGTGAATGGAATTAAAATCATTACACTAATTAAGGTAAAAACAAGTTTAATTTGTTGTTAAACATAGAATATAAGGTGTAAAAATGACACAAAGATTATCTGAAACTACTTTTAATGAAATATTTCATCTATATCCTATCTATTCATGATAATTTATCATTATTGGGTCATGGTGAAAATAAAAATGTTTTTTGAATTCACTCTTTCCAAAAAATACAAGTGTGCCACCCACCTCCCTTATAAAAGACCACCCACTCGCCACCTCTCTTCACACCTAGAAAGACAATTAGTTAATAGTATACCCAAAAAAATAAATTATTCAATTCCATATTATTATCCTGTAATCTTTAATTTTGAAAAAAAAATATAACCAATAAAATCATTTGGTGCAAACCAAAAAAATATACCCAAAGAAGAGGTAATATTTATCAAAAAATGTTTATATTTTATTTATTCCTCATAACCCTTAAATTATTTTTATATCAGGATTATATAATAACATTAGTATAATATATATAGTAAAATATTTTATGTTAAGGTTACTACTTATGATGACACACATTTCGATGAAATGGGTTACAAAATCATCATTCTTGTGTACGGTGGGTTACCACCATGCGACCCGATTTAATTCATTTTCTATTACCACATATAAAGATTGGTAATAATTATTTAAATAATTTTTATTTGTGATATTTTTTATATTAATTATATTATTATTCTTTTTTAATTTTTATATGATACATACATTCATTTTTTCCATTTTTTTCAAATATGATAACATTCTTCGTGTGTGCAGTGGAATACCACATCATGATTTGATGTAATTAATTCACACATCACATGGAATATATTACGGATTTATTTAATAAAAATATATGATATGTATGAAATAAAAATGATTCTTTAATTATAATATATTATTTTCTTTTCTTTCTTTCATACTAAAAAGAAAATTAAAAATTAAATTCATGCGTATGTACGTCTTGTCATCTCCAAGAATGGTGAATTTCATTTCCTATCACATGATTTTATTGATTAACATAAATATATAAATATACAGAATATATATGATATTTATATCATGATTTACAATATTTAGGTGGATAAATCATTATCTAATTAAGAGGAATAAAAATAACAAGTCAAAACCTATACGAAAAACAAAATGGTTATTACCTAAAATGAAACTTTAACATTGAATTGATAATAAATTGGTAATATAAAATTATAAGAAAATAATATGTTTTATGATATATATTAATATTTTTATTTGATAGATTTATAATAATCTTATATTTTTTATACTGGAAATTTTATTGAGTTTTATGGAAGTCAACACTTAAAGTCAAGGGATTTGTAGTCTCACTTTTATTTCTTAGAGACTTGTTCAATATTCACCACTCCATTATTTTTTTTGGTACATATACATCCCTATGAAATGATATATCATGGATATAATGCATTTAATTATATTTAATTCTTCAATTTATGTAATTATTTCATAGGTTATATTATCCAAAAGTTAATCAAGTTGTTAGAGATTTTTGTCTCAATTTACCTTATTTAAGAAGTATGTTATGTTATAAACCTATATTCATTCACAAGGTGTATATAACATACCTTTGAAATGTAATATAATTAATTTATTCATACTTGTAATATTTTTTGTTTCATTTTATGTTATTAATTCTTATGTATTATGATTCTTTTTTTCCAAAGTGGTAATGATTTTATGTTTCAATCTCATATTTTATCAAGATTATTTTTGATCAAGTTTCCAATATTGAAATAGAATAATCTACCTCTAAATATTTATTTTTAAATTTTTTATAATCTCTGTTATAAATTATATCTTCAAGTTATTGCACAATTTTTTTACTCTTCGGTACTTAAAATTAATAATAAAATGTTTTTAAGAAAATCCATCATTATTTCTCACCTCCTTCAGAAATCTGTTTACGTCCAAACCCTGGTTTTCTTAAATGTTTAAAATAATTATTACTATTTAATTATTTTCAAAATAATTTTTTTACCCATGATTTATTTTTTAAAAAAAATTGAAAAACATTTTTAGGTCATTTTCCAAAACGATTCTTGTTTTTCTTGTACCAAAATATTAATTGAATATTCATTTTAACATGTACAGAATGAATGAAAAATTTTGATGTCTTGACAAGTCATTTATTGGAAGCCTACTTTATATGTTTTCAAAGTTATTTCAATGAATAATATCTTAAAATTTCATTTATGTTTTACAAACATTTTTTCAAGGTGTAAAGGATATTTTCTCCAATAATGGTTTAAAATGATTGATAAAAGTCATTATCCATCTAATATGACCCCCATTGATGTTATTTTTGATTTACTGGGAATATGATCCTAAAATACTATTAATATTATTTCTCTTAATTGTTTATGTTTTGATTTCATGATTAGTATGAAAACTTTTTCTCTTCCATTGGTTATTCCATGAGTAAATGCTTATGAAACCTACTTCTTTTCATGAGTTATTCTATGTTGAAATGATTATGGAACCTATATATTTTCCACAAGTGATGATATGATGATATTTTTATGATAAAACTTTCATTTCATGGGTTATGATATAATGAATTTTTATTATCTTTTTGGAATACATAAATTTGGTTATGATTATGAGATAAGTGGTATATATATATATATATATTCATCCAATGAATTGGGTAACGATTTATATATATCATGAGATAGACATGTCTAGAATGGTGAGTAAAACTATTATATTAAGATAGGACTGGAAAGGGGAGTGAACCTACTTCAATAACACAGGGCTGGAATTAGGAGTGAACTCATTACAGTAAAGGACTTTTTCCACTATGATGGCTTTGGTAGTGATCCTTAACAAATATGGAAATAATTTTCTATACTTATGTGTCAGCCATGAATTACATACATTATGCCAAAGATTTGATATTATAGATCTTGTTATTTGATTATCTTATGATTCATGTCTTTTGAACTTTAAAAATTTATTCTTTACATCATTTATATGATCTTTGATATGTATAGTATGGTTATATAGTGTTATGTTTTTGTTCTCATACCTTTATGCTCATGTTATGTTTACATATATCTCTTGTTGAACCTTAATGATATTTTGGTCACACATATTATGAATTTATGTGTTATTAATGATATTCCTAAGACGGTTTCTAGTTTTTAATAATGTATTGTGGGATGGCAGAGCTCAATTATGGACTAGTTTTTATGTTTCCATGTTTACAGAGACACTAAACTAATAAGTTCCTTAGGCATGTATTCATGTAATTTAATAAATATTCCTAAAAAATTAAGTAATTTATATGTATATTAATCCTAGGTTTTTATAAATATTATCAAATGATTACATTAGATATATTTTTGAAAACTAGGATAACAAAACCTTAGTAATATACCTACGGAAATGTATAAGGATGAGTATAAAGATGAGTTACAGTATAAGAAAATTTCTAGAAATTTTGGTAAAGGATAGAGTGAGTGGGTTCTAAGAAAATACATCCCTTCTATATACTAAATGTGAATGTGCATTATCAATATATATATACATAGGGGTTACACCCCCGAAAACGTAGAATTGATATAGAATCTATCAAGAAATGGTGTACAATAACGAGCCATAATACACACCTAGTTTTTAACACATGGGGATATTCTTTGTAAATTCATAAACTATTTATGATCCATCATAAAGGAATTAAAAAAAATATAACTATGAATGAACTAGGATAAACCTAAGGTGTCATACATTAAATAAGGTGTCATGATTTAGAAATCCTATAAGTTATTTTTCATAATTATGTGGTTCCCCTTCATGATTACTATTTCGTACACTATGATTTTTTATTTTAGTCAATGTCAAGAACCCAAATGAATCACATTAATTATAAGTGCGATAGAAAATGTAATGATTTTCCTCTTGAGAATACAAATGTTATGGGAGATGGAATGAAAAATATTGTTTCTATACTCACACATATTTCATAACATTGAATCATATTGAACATCCAAACATGGAATGGATGGAACAACATCTCGTTGATTCCTTCTTGAGGAAATTTCCACTATCCTTCAATGAAATAATTTATCTAATAGTTGATGAAAATTAGATCTGTGCCACTGAAAATATATTTAATGTTCTCTACTATTTTGCACATGAAAACATCAATTTTTTGTCTACTATTTGGAAGGTCATGTGGATCGATGATGGACTCTTGTCAAGAATATGAGGTAAGTGATAAAATTGACTCAATGTATTGGGATGTGTTCAATAAATTATTCTTTAATATTTATTTTCCATATTTTCTTTGTGGGAAGATTGACAAGGAGTTACTTAAGTTAATGAAAAAGAATAATGAATCTTTTGGTACCTATGAATCTAATTTTACAAGACTTGAGAGGTATTATTCTAGTATTATCATCCAACCTAAAAGTATGTTTGTTCAATTTTTCATTAGATTGAATCCAATATAAAAAGGGAATTATCTATAATAATCTTCATTAGATATGAAGATATTGTTCGATGTGATATTAAGTTTAAAATAGAGGTTGTAGTTACATTAATCTCATGTTTTTGACCTGAAGAAAGGCAGATGGAGTTCAAAGGAATATCTAAAACCATGGAGAAAAGAATATGATATTTTATTTATTCTCAAAGTGAGGAGGATGCATGTAAAAAATTTCTTAAGAGGATGTTAAAAGTTTTAAGTGTAGAAAGGATTTTCATCAGGATATGGATTACTAAAGCGATGGGAAAAAGGTAACAAAAAATTTAAATAGAGACACAACTACATAGAATTACTCTCCCCCACATTATTGATTCGAGTGTAATGACAATAGTAATTATGCTAAAAAATTCCCAGACCCAAGGGATAATGATGATGATCATCATCATAAACCACTTAAGCCAAGGTATATGTGGAAATCTCCTATGATCGCTATTTCTAATGAGGGTTAAAATAATGACATAAAGGTATTATTACCATCCAATATATAATTGGTAATGTTATTTTAACTATGTATATAATCATTCTTTCATATCTAAATAATTTTCTATGGGTATCAAGATTACACCCAAATTATTATATATAGAATTATAAATGAAAACCCCTAATGGTACAATGATCGTATCTCAAGTATATGATTCCTATTTTGTTGATGTTAGTTATAATGTGCTTCATAAAAATCTTATCATTATTAATATTGTATAATTTGGTGTTATCATAGTCATCGATTGGATTTTTCTACATAAATCTGATAAAAAAATTTAAGGAAGGGATGTCACGATTAATATTTCAATCCAACCTATGATCATCTATCAATGTGAAGATATGTACGATATTCGTATGGAGATAAAATTCATTTTATGGGTCTTAATTCTCTTTCATAAGGGGTGTTTAACTCATATGGTTAGGAAGAAACTCAAAAATGATGATATGTCTGTCTTATAAGAATTTTTTGATGCCTTTCTAAAATAATCTCCTAGTCTTTCATAAAAATGTGATGTTTTGTTTTCAATATAACACATAGCTAGTTCCACCCCCAATTCAAAGACTCCCTATAGAATGGCACTGATTTAGTTGTAATAATTGAAGAAGTGTCTCCAGGAAATCCTTGACAAGGGATTCATTTGGTCATGTGTGTCACCTTGGGGTTCACGTGTACTCTTTGTTAAAAATAATGATGGATTAGGAAACTATGCATTGATTATTATGAGTTGGACAAGATCATAACTAATAACAATTATCTTCTTCCCTATATTGATTACTTTTATTATCAACTTCATGGAGTTCAATATTTTTGCATGATTGACCTTGGTTCTGTATAGTGTCAATTAAGATTTTAGAAGGTGGATATACCCAAAATGACCTTCCGTATAGAATATCGACACTATTAATACATAGTGATGCCTTTAGATCTTATTAATTCCCATTTAGTCTTCATGAATTTAATTAATAGTCTTTATTTATTACCTTGATCAGTTTGTGATAGTATTTATAGATGATATTATTATTTATTCAAAAATAAAGGAAGTTCAAGCAGATCACATGAGAATTATACTAATGACCCTAAGGAAGAAAAAACTATAAGAAAATTTTAAAAAGATTTAATTTTTTCTATAAAAAGATTTATTTTAAGGTTATATAATCTTAAATGATGGCATATCAGTAGATCCATTAAATACGAAGGCCATTTAATTTTTTCCCTGACCAATTATAGTGACTTAGATCTATAGTTTTCTTGTTTTAGATGGATATTATCGATGGTTTATGTAGAATTTATCTTGACTATCTTATCCTCTAAAAAAATTAACTTGTAAGGGAGTCATGTTCTTCTAGATAGATGAATATGAGAAAAATTTCAAGGAACTTAAGAGAATATTAGTTATCAAATCTTTTCTTGTGTTTCCCTATAGTGTAGAAGAGTTTGTAATCTATAGTGATGCATGCAAGAAGAAATTCGGATGTGTTCTTATGAATCTTTTTGGGTTCTAGATTATGCCTCAAAAAAATTGAAGTTTCAAGAGAAAAATTTCCCAACTCATAATTTGTAGTAATTTGTAGTAATTTTTCCTTAAATATATGTATTCATTATCATTATGTTAAAAAATGGGATATGTATATTGATCATAAAATTTTAAAGTATATATTCACATTGAAGTAGTTAAATATGTGACAAATAAGATGGTTATAGCTTATTAATGAATAAGAATGCTCAATAAATTACTACATTGGGAAAGAAAACAAGGAGGAAGATGATATGAATCAAAATTATCATGCTATATTATCCAAGATGAGGATCACTAAAGATCCAATATTTTTGGAACTGAAAAGGATGGATTTTTAAATCCTAAAGGAAAGGGGGAAATCTTATCTTGCACAATTCAATGTTCAACCATCTATCCATGTAAATATTAAATATGAAAATAATGAATACATAGATATGAAAAAGAAGGTTATAAATGTTCCTAAGTTTAAACATTATCATGATAGAATGATAATGTTCAGGTACCATGTATACATTCCATCCATACTTGATTTCAAAAAGAGTTGTTAGAGAAGGCTTATAGATATTTACTATCTATTCATCTTGAAAGTGTGAAAACATATATATATTATAAAGAATACGTTTTTTGGGATGATATGAAGGGAGATATCATAGATTTTTTATCTTGATTATTGGTATGTTAGAAAGTAAAGGCTAAAAGAGAGACATCTAAGTTGATGTCACATCCATTACCCATACCAGAATGAAAATGGGAAAACATCCCCATGGATTTTGTCTTTGGAATCTTAAAGATCACTAAATGAAATAATTATATATTTCATTTATTCTATCACCATACTAATATATAACACTTCATCTCTATTATAGAAGACTTGTCTTTAGATCAGCTTCCCAGGACATACATTTAGTGGAAAGGTTTCATGGAGTACCGCATTCCATTATATCCGGTCATGATTCAAGGTTCACCTCAACATTCTAGTAAATTATTCAAAAAGATCATGTTAGGGAGTTGTTTTTCATCACTGCATATCATCCTCCCACAGATTGTCAATATTAATGATTAATTCAAACCCAAGAGGATATATTGAGATCTTTTTCTTTGGATTTCAAATGTGGTTGGGATCAACAACTTAAACAATTTTATTTTTTATACAAAAATTTCTTCCAGTAAAACATTCATATAGATCCTCATGAATCCCCATATGGAAAAAAAATTTAGAGATCCAATGTTTTAAAATAAAGTTGTAGAAATAATGATATCGGGACCTGAGATAGTTGAATAAATGGAAAAAATTCTAGTTTCATTTAGAATCACATCAAAGAATCATAGAGTTAGTAGAAATGATATTTTTATAATCACTGAAATGATCTAGAATTATATTTTTTGATAATTTATTTTTAATAATTTCTCCAAGGGAGGAGTTTATGAGATTTATGATAAAGGGAAACTAATCCCTTGGTATATTAATCCTGTTAAAATTCAAAACCATATCAGGGACAGAGATTATGTATTGGTGATTACACCGAACCTCTCTCAATTCCATGATTTGTTTCATGTATCTCTCATATGTAAGTATATACCAAACACTTCACATGTAATAAACTCATAGTTTATACTACTGTAGAAAGATCATTCTTATCAGAAACAACTGATGGAGATTTTGGATCATTTAGATACAGTTATACAAAACAAGGCCAATCAACTGGCCATTGTTTTCTGAAAAAAAAACCCACTAGTTTTAGGAAGCCATGTGGGAACTTTAGTATATGATAAGTCATAATTATCCTCATTTTTTGTATCATAGTGACTAAATTCTAGGGGGAAATTCATTTTAAGGGGGTATAATGAAACACCATAAATTTTTATGAATTATTATTTTTTATAATAAATTTAAATTATTTAATGTCTTGTTTTACATTCAGCACCACATCAAGCTTACATTACATTAATAGATGGATTATATTTCACTACATGAAACACTTGTTTATCTTATGTGGCACATGACACTGGGTTTCCACAAAACCACAACATATTATTAATATATTCATTTAAACTTTACCATTATAACCTAGTCATTATACTTAAAAAAAATTAATATTAATAACTAATTTTTTTGATAACAATTATAATATTTTTATAAAAATTAAATATATTTATAATAAAATTCAAAATTTTCAGTATAGTCTATATATGTTTGAAGATACTAAATTCTCAAAGAAATGTGTTTTGTTTATTTTGTGAATAATAATAAAACTGATATTTGACACATATAAAAAAGGAATTTGATAAAATAGACTACATTTTTATTTTATTATATCAAAATTACAATGGGGTTAGTTTTTGGTATTTTTATGAAAAGTTTCATTTTTTGAAGAATACTGAAAAATACTAAGTTCTAATTAAAATTATCATTTCCATCTAATATATTTATAAATTCCATTTAAATTAAATATTTAATTTTAGTATTAATTAGATAAATTATACATCTATTAATCTAATTTATGTCATTTTAATTAATTTTATATTAAAATTTAATATAAAAACAATGTAAACGTTTGATCATTTTCAATTTAAAAACCAACTTTCACATTATGTCTACGTGGTTGATTTAAATTAATTTTTATACTTATATGACTATAATTGGTAAAAATTTATTACATATTTTTAATCATAATAACATATAATTTCTAATATGTTCAACTTAATTTTTTATCAAAGGTATTAGTGAAATAAATAAAAGTTAATTACATCAATTAAGGTAAAAACAACATTACTTATCAGTTAAAATTAGAATATAAGGTGTAATAATTACCCAAAACATTTTCAAACCCCTTTTATTTACATATTTTGACCTTATACATTCTAAACGTGATAATGGACAATTATTTGGGATTGGTGACATGAAACAACATGGTTGGAAGTCAATCATTCAAAAAATTACAATTGTGCCACTCACCTGCCTTATAAAAGGACACCCCCTATAACCCTCTCTTCACCAATTAAAACCTCATTTTTTTGGATAATAACTGATGAAATAACTTATATAATTACCTAATATAGTATTATAATTTTTTTTGGGCAGAAATATAACCACGAAATGAGTTTTGTGAAAACCAAAAGAAGATACCCGGAGAAGAGGTAACGTTTATCAACAAAGAGTTTTGTTTTATTTATTCATTAACCCCATTAAATAATGTTTATATCATTATTATATAATAACTATAGTATACTCTATATTATTAAATTTTTCTATGTAATTTTTAGGACCTAAAACCACAAACACATCCATCAAATGGGTTACGAAATCATTGTTTGTGTGTATGGCGGACTACTACCTCATGAACTGATGTCATTTTTTTTCATTACAACCACTAAAGGTTGTAAATAATGATTTAAAAACGTTTTAAATCATATATTTATGATATTAATTCTATTAATATGCTTCTATAATTATTATATCACACATACCTTCCGGATTTCGATTTTTTGGGAATATGGTAACGCCGTTTGTGTGTACGATGAACTACTGCCTTGTGAAGTGATGTGATTTGTTCACACAATACATGTAATTTATTAATGATGGGTTTAATAAAAATATGTGATATATATGAAATAAAAAAATATTTTTGAATGATAAAGTATCTTTTATCTTTCATTCTTTTAAGCTAATAAGAAAACGAAAAACTGTGTTCACTTATACGTACGACCAACTGTCTCCATGAATGGTGCATTTCATTTTCTATCACTAAAGTTTTATCATTACTATAAATAAATATATAATAAATATATATAATAATTATATAATTTTTACATTATTTAAATTAAAAAATCATGATCCAAGTATGAGGGAAAAAACAACATGTTAATCCCTACACGAAAAACAAAGTAGTTATTAACCGAGATGTAACACTAACATGGATTTGATAATAAATGGGTAATATAAATGTATAAGAAACTAATTTATTTTATCATATATATGAATATTTTTATAATATATATCTATATGAAATTTAATTTTATTATACCTGAATTTTGGGAAAGTATGAATGGAGTCAAGACTTAAGGTAAGGGGGTTTCTAGTCTAACTTTTATTTCTGAGACTTCTTCCATATTCACCACTTTTTTATTTTTTGTTGTGTATATAGTACCCTATGACATGATATATCATTAATCTAACTCATTTAATTATAATTAATCTTTCCATTTATGTTATTTATTCAAATATATTATAATCCAAAAGTTACTCAACCATCAAGGGTTTTTTTGACTCCGTTTTTTTTCATTGAGAAGTAAATTATGTTATGAACTTATATTCTTTAAAACATTGTATATGTATCCCCTTTAACATGTAATATCAATAAATGTTTAATCCTCATGATATTTTAAGTTTCATTTTATTTTATTTCTTCATGGGGTTTATGATTCAATGTTACCAAAGAGGCAATGATTTTATGTTACGATCTCATAATTTATCAAGATTGTTTATGATCAAGTAAACAATGTTGAAATCTCATGATATACCTATCAATAATTATCTTGAATTTTATTCTCCTATGTTTATTCATGATATCATTAAGTAATGGTACCATTTTTTTACTCTTTAGTATTTATATGATTGAAGATAATTCTTTTAATAAAATTTGACTTTATTTATCTCATTGGTTTGAAATATGCCTTTTTCAAAACCATGAATTCTAAAAAATTTCAAAATAATTTATTTCTATATTGTTATTATTAAAATACATTTTAACCTTGTATTATTTTTTAAATAAATTTGAAATAAATATTTATGTATTTTTTAAAAATTATTCGCATTTTGATTTTATTAAAAATTTGAAAGGAATCTATGTTTTAACGTATATGACATGAACACAAATTTTTAAAAACATAACCTATAATTACATATAAAATTCATATATAAGTTTTAAATTTTATTTTCAAAGAAAAAGGTCTTCAAAAGTGTTTTATGTTTTAAAAATAATTTTTGAAAAGAAGAAAAGATAGTTTTTTCAAGAAGTCCTTTGAATGATTGATCAGAATAACTATTCGTCTAATATGACACCCATTAATGTTACTTGTGCTTTAATATTGTTATGATCAAATGACGACATTAATATTATTTATTTTAATGGATTATGTTTTTTTTGCATGGTGTTAATGAAACGTGTTTCTCTTCCATAGGTTATACCATAAAGAAATGCTTATGAATCCTTATTCTTTTCATGATTTTTTTATGATGAGATGATTATGAAACAAATATCTTTTCCACCAGTTATCATATAATGAAATGTTTATGATAGCCATTTAATTTCATGTGTTGTGGTATGTTTAGTTTTTATGATCTTGTGGAGCATAGAAATATTGTTCACATTATGATATGGGTGGAACCTATATCTCACTCCAATGAATTGGGTAAAGATTCATATATCTCATGATATAGTCATAGTTGGAGCAATTGTTGAACCTAGTAGAGTAATATATGGCTAGAATAGGGATCTAACTTGGTTTATTAATACATGGTGAGAATGAGGAGTAAAATCAATGAATTAAAAGAATTTTTTCTCTTTGATGGCCTGGGAAATTAGCTTTAACCAATATGGAAATGATTTTCTATACCTATGTGTATACAAAAAATTCCATTCCTTATGCCAATGTTGTGCTATTATGGCTCCTGTTATTTGATTATTTTATGACTCATGTCTTATGAACTACCAATATTTATTCCTTAACACACGTATACGATATTTGATATGCATGGTATGGTTTTTAAACATTATGTGTATGATCTCATGCCCTTAATTTCATGTTATTATTAATTATCTTCCTTGTTTATCCTTACTGAGCATCTGATATCACCCATTATTATGTTTCCTTTCCCTAGTTTGTGAATATATTTTATGTATGATACATCTATGAATGGTGATAGTTTTTAAGAATCTAGTGGGGGATGATGTCCCACACTTATGGGCCAGTTTTTATGTTTCTATATTTCAAAATACACTGAACTATTATTATCCTTAAGAATGTTTTCAGGTAATGTAATAAATATTACACAAAATGATGTGACTTTTATGTATGTTAAGTATAGGTCACTATATTAGACATCCAAAAAAATTAAACACCTTATTCACTCTCTAGTAGTGTTATTTTTTGGAATTCATGAACATAATTCAGCCTAGATATTTCTCTAACTTCTATAACTACATTCTAAAAGGTAAATTTGAGCATGTACAATTAATTTTTTATATTTTCCAGTTTCTATTGAAAAATTTCAAATCATTATCCATTTACATAATTATTTCATCTATATTGATATTTTTCATCTTCTTATAATCAGGAATCTTCGTTAAATCATTATCCCCTTTCATAAACGTTTATTGTTCCTTAATCAAAATGGATTTTATATTTCTAGAAGACTGGAATTTTTTTTAATTTTTATAATACTATTCTTAAACTATAGGATATTTAAAAGGAACTCCCTGAACTCTCTCTATATCTCTTTATTATAAACTCCATATTAGTTTCTTCTTCACTCCTAACATCACTACATTCATCACTAGTGAAATTTTGTACATTTACCTTGTAATAATCTTCTTTTCATCTATATCATTAGAAGCTTCAACGTATATTTATTCATCAATGTGTTCACATTATTTATGCCTAGAGAATAAATTTCATCTTTTTTATTTTGATAAATTATTATCCATTCTTATAGAAGTGAAATATTACTTGTTATATTTATTTGAGGATATTCTTGGTCATTAAATTACTTCATTATTTTCTTCTTTTTATTTCAAGTTGGGAGAGCTTAATGCAAATTTTATAATATCTCCACAGTTGAATAATTTTATTGGAAGATTCACTTATACATTCCCTTGCCTATTATCATTTTTTTATATATAAGAGACATAAATTTGTCAATTTATTCATCCACTTCTTCTTATGAGTTATAAAATCCATATTCCTCATCATTAATTCATTTCTAAGTTTTCTCCTCTTTCAAATCTTTAAAAGAGATTTATTTTTCATTCTTAACCTTCTTTTTGTTAAAATTATACTTTTTATTATAATAAAACATGATAATATTTTATAAGTCATTAAGATAATGTTTATATAGATCCCTATCATTATGATCTAAGACTGTATAAGTGATCCTTTCAAGAAAGATGATTAGTATCTTCTTTTCCATGGTTGAATCCTATAACATCTCCCCAAAACATTTGACGGTGCTTACTATTTCATTGACCCTTGTAAAAATTAAATCTAAAAAATCTCTCATACCATATATTTATTTATTTTAGGTCAATATTAAAATATATAGTTTTTCTCTACTAACCTTGGTATTACCTTTATAAATATTTTCTATTTTTCCCCATATAACATTAGTAGTCTTAATTACTTTTACTTTGATAAAATCATTCTCTAATAAGGAATATGATATGGAATTACAAGGATGCACATTAGTTTTAAGGTTCTTTATATAAATTTTTTTCATTAGATAACCTTCAGCATAAAGATTAAATATATCAATTTTAACATCTAAATCATCAATGATTAGTGATAGAAGATAAAGTAGTATATGATCCTTCCAAATATGATAATTTATCCCATCAATCATGATAGTATCATTTTTGTTCACTGAATTGTAATGGTACATTATTATAGATAATAAATTAAGTGACTAAGTAAATAACTAAATATAAAAAACTTATATTCAAACTCTAAATTAATTTGAGTCAAAAAAGGGAGCCTAACTCTCATTCAACATAAAAAACCACCATTTGTATAAGTGACATCACTGAGAGTGGGGATGAATTGGTGGCAAGATTTATTTTTATGTTATACTTTTTTAAAAATAATCCAACACTAGTAATATTGGTTCTTATTTTATATTAAATTAACACTTTTAAAAATAAAACAAGGAATGGAATATTTATAAGGTTCACCTCTCAAAATGAGATGGTTAATCTACAGTGTGGTTATGAATCAAATATGATGACATGATGCACTTGTATCATCCTATGGATTATAATGAGTACAGTTTATCCATGTAAATATTTTATAAGTCTCCTATCTATGAATGTAAATATCATACATTTATAATTATATATCAATGATTCATAATAATATGATAGTTGAACATCACTTTAGTAGTTCCATCGTATTATCCTTGTGCTACTTTTTTTCTCCTACATGAAATATTACAATTCTGTTCTTATTTATCTATTTTTTGACATGGAAGTGGGTAAGAATTTTTTTTCCCAAATTAGTCCTCTCCATTCAATACTTTATATATCCAACATGAAAGTCTATTCTCCCTTCTCTCAATTCATCGGTCGATTCTCAACTATCACTTATCCTTCCTTTTAAACATTTATATTCACTATATTTTTTATTAATATTATTTCCATAAATGATTTTTTAAAATTCCAACATCATTCATACATATCTATAAATTAGGTCAACTATTCTTGAATTATTTCCTATCTTTCTCAAAATGATTCATTTAAAATATTTAATTTGAAATTACCTCAAATAATTCACCATTATCTTATCATTGAAATCATCAGAATATGTTGTCCGGATATTATCATAAAAACTTTATGAAGTATATAGAAGTTAATTAATTTAATTTCATCATATATGGGTTCAAAATAACATGATAGATTCATGATCTGAAACTCCTATTTGAATATTGATATTCTAGAACATCAATATAAATCACAACTTGTTGTTGTTATGATTTCCTTTTTAATAAATATTGATTCTCAAAGAATCGTCCAATCTTATTTAATTATTTATAATTATTTTCTATAAATATCCAATATTCATCCCTTTTGAAAATTTATAATTTCATAATGTATTTATCATGACCCCCTCTCTCAAAGGTACCCCACCTAGGCCGGTAGTGATAAAAAGGAAAAAATGATGTCAAAATGAAAACTCTTAAAGTCAACTTGTTGGAAACTAGTGAAAATGGTATAACATACATAAAATAGGATGAATTACACTTGAAGAATATAAGGAATGAGAGATAAGTAAATACCAATAAAAAATCCTCCGCATAACTAATGAAAAGTAAGATCCCCAAATATATATGTAATTTCACACAAAATAAACAATTGTAAAAATATACTACAAGTACCAAAAGTAAAACCTTAATAGTTTCCCTGAAGACTAAATAATAACTAAACATCTCAATGAGCTATTAATGTCCATCCCAATCATAATCTAGATCGTATGGTCCTGAAAACAGTTTAAAATGATGTAAGTTGATTATAACAGGTATACTTAGTATGATTCTCTCTAGATCCTCTAATAAAAAAGATAAAAAAAAGTATACTAAATCCTAGTGAAAATAAAAATAAAACTAACTCGTCAGCTAAACAATAATTCTAAGTTCCTAAACTCACCAAGTACCATACACATGTAATAATGTGATATCCAATATAAGATCATATGAAGGTACCCCACTAATAATTCCCCATTGTTTTTTTCACTCTTCCCCATTTTCACACATCCCGATCCATCTCTCTCCAATAAACATTCCTTCCTAAAACCACCTAGAAACTGTAACGTATCATGAAAATAATGTAACAAATCATCTTATCATAAATATCCATAGCTCATACTAAAAATACATATAATAATAATTATGAAATATATTTGAAGATACATGAATGTGAATTAATATAAAGTTTTTATATACCTCTGCAAACATATATTGGAAAAGTAACCACTGTGGATACTAGCACATAATAAAAATAGGATAAGAGAATTGGGAATGTAGGGGTTGTTATCCATTTGTTCCTCACAAACCTGTATGTTGGGGAAAACACCCTTCCAAAGTCCACTGTGAGTCAGTTGCACTAACAAAATCAATGGGGTAGCTTGTGAAAATATATAACATAGGAAAATATATATCTCACAACCACACTATGGGAAACTACCTTTTCTAAACCTCATCTACATCTATCATCTCTTGAACACCCAACTTCCACCGTTAAGTACTAGATATCCTATAAATGAAAAATACATATAATTCTTCTTTTAATTAATTCCTTTTTGTTAAACATTACACATTAAATTAGTTAATATTCAATTATAATTCCCTAAAACAATAAACCAACATCTTCCAAGGTTCTTCAATAATTATTAATATCACTACATTCTGCTATGACACTAACCCCACTGGTTAAACTATTTGTTATTCATTAACATTCCATAAGTATAAATACTCTATTACTAGTCCTAATAATCCATAAGAGATGAATAAATCATTCACATAAAACTACATTAATCATTTTGGAATGAAAATATAGAAACACGAAACTAGTCCATTCATCCTTTGAAGAAAATTCATTAATAGAAAATATCTCATATTTCAGCACAAAAAACAATGGGAAATCCCAAATTCAAAAAAAATCATTCAGTCATGGTGCCATCCCCAACACCACAATGCATATAAACATATATCATGTCATCATAAGTTCTAAATTACTCATTAAATTTATGACTCTCCACCCATTCATCATCAAACTATTATCCTTCTTAGGATCATATCATTTTGTATAGAAAGGATCCTTATCCAAATCAAACACACAAGGAAGAATTTAGACAAGTAGTCAATAGGGAAACTAGTCCCTAAAACCGAGGAATCCTACATTCATAAGATAATAGGATTGGTTATCCATAAAAGTCATATTTTTCAAATAAACAATTTTTTACATATTGTATTAACTGATTCATTTATCATAGGTCACAATAATAGGAAATCTAATACATTATCTATAAATATCTATGAAAACTTATAAATCATACTACAAGAATATCTTTTAATTCCATCATTTCAAGAAGACAAGTATCAATTAAAAATCTATATTTATTACTTATAAAAAATAATTTATATATTTATGTTATTTATCCCATTTTAAAACCCACAAAAAACATACAAAAATATAGTATAAATAATATATAGCACACTATCTTGAAAATCAAGAGGTAATCCTTCTGAAATACCAGTGATCACTATATCCCAAAACCAATACAAGATTTAATTCTAGTTTAATATTTGTTAAGTAAAGTTCCATTGTTACCCAAAAATATAATTGATGATAACTTTACAATTGAACATGAAAACAAGAATAATAAACTACTCACCTATATGAATTTAAAGATTCAATGTTCCTCAAGAAGGAACAAATGATCAAGGATCAACCACGACTGAAGGAAACACTACCAAGTCCAAGGAGAACTGACTATAACCTAACATCCACAAGACATCAACAAACCATGCTTAGAACTCAAACCTAAAACTGATATTATTTACATAATGGTCAATTAAAAGTTAAAATAAGACATGAAACAAGGTTGAAAGGAACCTCGAATTAGGAGAACCCAATTCTTCAGGATCCAAGAGTTTTGAATCCTAAAAGAAGGGGATTAAGAGGGAACAAAGGGGTCTATAGTATGCCTAAGTTCAAATTTTATGAAAGGGAAACTATAGGAGGGATTTTGAGGCCTCAATTTATTGAGGAATTCTATTGGAAACCACTATGGTGTGCTGACCTCTTACTAGTTCATGCCATCATTAGTCAATGGGAGATCTGTATACCCCATTCCCAGATCCCCCAAAACAGGGTCACTTAAAAAATAGATTAATTTTTTCATTATTATCACCTCATACTATGGCATGTCATGATCCAAATCATGGTAACTCCAACCAATTTCACAAATAAAAATAATATCATGATGTGAGTAACCATAATATTTTATCCTTATTGCACCTAGTACCATTTCTTGGTGAGGTATTTCTCCTAATTTTACACTATTTTACTCCCGATGTCCCACACATAGCCCCAAACCCGTCCTATGAATTTTTTGGCCACCTATTTTACAGTAGAGTAACTCCAAAAAAATCCCATCAAAACATCATGATAGTCAATTTATATTATCGTCTCATACTCTAGAACCACTCATCCAACCACTATGAACTCAACACCAAAAACAACTTACACTATACTCTCCACCAGTTAGTGGTGACCTCTGGAAATTTTGGGGCATTACCCTAGCCTCTAAAATACTTCCAAAACCATTCTTGGGACCACCAAAACTGAAAAAATGTAACTGAATGGACATTAGGGGAAACCGAGTCCACACATTAGATACCTTTCAAATGACTCTCATATTAAAAAATAAAATCTAAACGCATAGAGAAATATGCAAAAGGTTTTATTTGAACAAATACCATATGAGATACCTCTCAAGGATCTCACCATCATAGGAGAACAACCATATTACTTAGGGAAAAAATGTGGAAAACCATACATTACACTCTTATAGGGGATACCCATAAAATAAGAGAAATTAAATAAACATGGCATTAAATAATATAAAATTGACTGATAAGATAGATAAATATCAATATGTATAAAAAATATTTAAAAAATAATAATTATGAACCAAAAAATATCTACATAGAGATTTCATAACTATGAATCACGTTCACAAGTGCTCTTCTCCACACCATTATGTCTCCAAAGGATATTAACCATGTGGATTTAATGGCTATTAAAAAACTATTATTAGTGGTCATGGATCTCTATGGGTTTCTCCTCAAAGGTTACATCATCATTATTGTCAATATTTTCCTAATCAATGATGTGAAAATCATCATGGAGATATCGATGAAGATGTGAAAAATGAAGGATATTATAAATATGGATCATCTTTAGGGTATGGGTTATCAAGTAAGTTATGGATAAAACTCATGAGAACACCCCAAAAGGCCGAACAAATTGGTAATAAAGCTTACTTTCATTAACAAAAGCTTCACTGTCCATGATGAGGAGTCGCCTTCAAAAAAATATGATCTTCGACATCAAACTCAAGAGGTATCCTCTTATGGTCATAATAGTACTTATGACAACAATGTGTTTCCTTCATCCCCTCACAAATCACCTTAACCATATCTATCAAGATTTTTACTAGTTTCAGACTAAGAATTACTAACTCTTGGACCCTATTACAAAATAATGTAGAATAGAAAGAAAAATTATATAAATATTAAAATAGTTTCATACCAAAGGTTGATTTAAATCTATTTTGGTAATAAAATTAAATGAAGGGTATGAGTATAACCTATAAACCTAAAAAATACGTGAAAAAAATTCATAGAGTTTCATTAATAGTCTAGATGATCTACACTATCTAATCTTTCATCTATAGATGAAAATTATTGTTAATGCACAACTGAAATCCAAAGTTGTTCTAAATACCTCTCCACATTTTGTAGGTGAAACAAGGATTTAGATATGATCATCCTTGAGACTCTATGAGGCCTCACCATGTCCTATAGATACTTCCATAAAAAATTCAATTGAGATCAACTCCTTAGTCACTAAAAAGTTTGAAGATTTTATAGAATGGTCCACACTCACACATATAGCATCATAGCCTCCCAAATCAAAAGGAAAATAATTTATTAATTCCATTGAAATGTTCCCCCACTTCCCCTGAGGAACATTTAATGGCTAGAGAAACCCACTGAGAACACAAGTTTCAAACTTCACCTTCTCTATAACTAAACAAATGGACACACACCATACAACTGAATTCTTTGACCCTAGCCACCTAACATTACCTTTAAAAGAATGGGGAATCTTTTTAAAACTAGGATATACTACTAAATGTTATCTTTAGAACTCATAAATAACCACCTAACACATCACCAAATGATTAAAAAATACTCCTAGAACAATACCAAATGTTGGTCGTCCTCAGACCATCCATCAGGGGTGTCACGCTTGACAACTCAATCCAACCCAACATCCACCTCATAATCCCCAATATAAGTTTCTTCCACATGATTAATTAAATAAAAAAAACTTTTAGCTAAAAAAGTAATCCTTTTATAAGAAGCACTCCCGTATTAGGATTTATCATGGATAGATCATCCATTACTCTCTATGAATATCCGGATTGAAGTACAAAATTACTATGCGGCTTCTAGAATATCACATTGACCACAAAATTACCCTTTCATGAGTTATCGAAAATATTATTGTCAAAATACCATAATATTTCTATCTAATATTTTTTTTTAATTATTAATTCATGATGCGAGAAGATATACCTTAGGAACTTATAATATATGAATAAAAAAATTGTTTGTTGATGAGATAGTGTCCCCATATATTCAGGGGGAAAAAATTTGTTTCCAATTCAAGATCATCAATGGGATAGTTATGTTCATGGGGTAATAACTTCCAAGACCCATAAGAAACAATATCTATATACTGCATCTGAAAATTTCCCAATCTAAGATATGAAGCATCAAATAAAACCTCAAATTGTACATCCTCCTCAGGAAAATGAATAATTGAGGTTATGACCATATTCTCTTTCAGATGCTGAAAAATGTTCAGGCACTATTTATTCCACAAGAACTCTGAATCATTTATTATGAAGGATTGTATAGGATTCATAATCTAGGAAAAGTTTTATTAGATACTGGTATAATAGCTTTAATGTTATAGAAAACTCTTCTACTCTAAAAAAATCATAGGTTCTTCCCATAAAACAACTGACTCAAACATTAAAGTATCCATACATACCCCACATAGGGACATAATGATACCTAAAACAATGAACTTCATGACCCCATAATTAAAATTTTAAATCTTTATAAATAGATTTTAATAGTTAATAACTCCAAAAACTACATGTAGGTTGTCTATATGCTCCCCCACAAACGAAGAGTACAAATGGATCTTATCAATGAAGACCACCAAGAACTAATCGAGAAACACTCATAACCCTTCATTTTTCGAGACCCGGATTATATTTAAATAATTTATCACACTTAATGGAATATTAATGAAAACTTATTTCCAATAATGGCATTGAACAATTATTTTTCTGTAAAATCCTCATCCTTTACTCACATTTGATAATATCCCCACCGTAGGCTTATCTTCGATAACCAACTAGATCCTTTCATTTGATCAAAAAAATTATTCATCAATGGAAGTGGATAGTGTTTCTTCATTGTTACATTACTCACACAATGATAATTGACATATAATCACATAATTCTTTAGTATTCTTCACAAAAATAAATTAGATCACCCTAACGTGAAACACTCGGCCAAAAAAACATCATTATAATAGGTCATTCATCTTTATCCAAAAATCCTAAAACTCATAAGGTTCCATCCTATATAGTGACATCAAAATAAAAGAATCACTTAGTTATAGCTTTATCCCATACTTGATCTATCGTCAAGGGGTTAATTCAAAAACCACTTTAGGAAATACATCAATTTACTCTTCCACAACCCAAGGGAAATACATATGTTAAGCCTTAAATGAACATCTCATCAAATCATCCATAAAAATGATAAAAAAATAAAACATTGACCCATATGAGTTTCTCTATTTCCATAAAACATATTATAATCTCTATTTTCTTCATAGAATTCAATACACCTCCTAAAAAAATTCATGATAGCCTATACTGAATACAAGAAAACAATACAGAGGAAGATATTATATGGCTATATCATAAAATATATGATGTCTCCACAAGAGTGGTTGTACCCCAACATTTACATATAATCTATACATATTTCACTTATAAAATATTAACCTCCAACTAAAGTAGTCATTTCCAAGGTCACTAGAAGTATCTAAACTTCAAGTCCCAAATAATAGACTACGGAAGGTGAAATAAATGAGTGTGTAACTCCTGATTCAAACAAGGTGTGTACCAAGGTATAAAAGAAGAAAGGGTACCTTGAATGATTTCTGGATTACCTAGTTCTAGAAACTCTTGATAATAAAACCAACCATGATGTACACCAAAACCCCTACGGACCAAATAATGACCAACTCCATGGTGGAACTCTTCCCTTTGAGAATGTGGAGAATCGTGGTGCTTCCTTTTCCTACCTCATCGCCCCTCTCCTAATGACCATGGATTTTACAAGAAAAAATATGTATGGTCCCTTGGTAGGATCTTGAGATCCATCGACGCCATATAAATGAGATGAATAGGAATGTGTCCTACCATTTTCTATCCAAAAATATCTATGTCTTGAGAATTGGTAACCCTAGACCAGATCATTTCTACAAGAAGAATCCTGACAACTCCCCACTCATGATGATTTGGTTTTGGCCAGAATCTTCTCAACAATCTCTACTCTCAACAGAACCTCAAAATATGTCGAGATTAAAAATACGGTGACATGGAATTGGATTAATGCATATAAAGCCTCCTTGAAATTATTAAATCTTTCCTCCTTATCCAGAAGAAAGATCAAATAAATCAATGAAGAATACTGAAACAAATCTCAAACTACTATATGATACAATTCCCTTGTATAAAGATAACAATCTCTTGATAACTAGCCTCCTTTATGTTTGATTATAGAAATTTATCCTAGAACATCTCCCAAAAAATATTTCACCCCTCATGAACCCTAAGTAACATGAACTGTCACTGGCTGGCTTCCCCACACAACATCCTCACCACCAATGAAACTTAGTGATCCTATTAAAAATAGATTGAACTGAATGTTATATACACCAAATCCAAACAGAACTCTATAATTAAATGAAAAATATACCCCTCATACGTTTATAAAATTTATTTCTGAAACTCACATAGTGACCTCTTATATGTGTCAGCATCATAAACCTTAACCACATTGTAATCTACTGGAACATCCTGGTGATCATATTCTGAATGAACCTGACATGGACGTTGACCTGGATCTATATTTGTAAAATAATAAATGGATAGGGTCTCATAATATTTGAATATTTTAATATTTAATAATATTTCATTCAAGTTCAACCTAACCCCAAAATATTCCCATTTCAAAAAATTCATAATCAAGAATGCATATTTATCCCTTCCTAGGCCTCTACCTCACAACTTGCATCACTTTTCGTAGTAGGCTCACTAAAAATAAAGGTCCTTTGATCAAATCATAGGGGGGATCTAAATACCCATTTCATAGACTTTCTACCTTGTTTACATCACATTCTAGGCTCATTTATCTCAATTTCCATAAAAACCAATACAGTCCTCACCTTTTACAACCTCCAAACACCACCATATCCCTCAACATTACCTTTCCTATCACTATATCACTACTCCCTAAACCCAATGGTTCCCCTTATAGACATGAAATTAGAGATGTGAGATTATTATTCCTGAATCACTCCCCCAATAGTCCATGTCTTGGGGATTAGCACTAAGGATATACCATACGCATAATGGGAGGCATTAATCTCTAAAAACATGAGGAATGTGAGATAAGATAAAACCACCAAACAATTCTATTAATAAATAAATATCAATACATACATGTAATTTCATATATACTGATCAAATGAAAAATTAAACTGGAAGAAACAATATTAAAACCTCTGTAGAGATCTTAAAGACCAAATAGCACCTCGAGAACTCCATCTACTAGTAATGTCCAACCGAATCACAAACCAAATTATGAAATCCTAAAAAATAGTTTATATTGACATAAAGTCAACATAACATGTATACTCAGTAGGATAATCCCCATAGCCTCTCATGAAAAAGGTAAAGGAATCATACTAATGACCAGTGAAAAAAATAATGAAGCTTAATCATAACATAAATAGGTATTCTAAGTTTCCAAACTCTTTAAGGACTATTTACCATGTATCACACACAAGTAATGATATAGTATCCAATATAATATCATATAAAGGTACCTCACTACTACTTCCCAAATGGATTTCCAATCATCCCCAACATAACACGTCTTGAACCATCTCTCTCTAATAAAAAAATCTTCCAAAAATTAATTGAAACCTATATCATATCATTCCCCACATGTTACACGTAATCTATTCATAAACATCCACATGTCTTGATATTAACTAATTATTATTTGGGATCCACCATATCCTTTTCATTATTTAGTATTCATCATGTAATCACATCCCATACAAAACATACTTATATGAATCTATAGGATACTATATCTTAATATACATGTGCGTGAAATAACCACAAGAATCTATATACCTCTAGAGACATATATAGGAAATGTAACCACCATGAAAACTATTATATAGTACTACTAGGAGAAGAGATAAGGGAAAAGGGGGTAGCCGTCCATCCATTCATTTCAAGCATTAATGTTGGGGAAAATACCATTCCATATATCAATGGGTGTCACTCGCACTAACAACTTGGATGGGGTAGCATGTGAAAACATGTAATGAAGGAATATCTAAAGATCACAGCCACAATATGGGAAAATACCTATCCTTAACCTCAACTACGAAAATTGCCTCTTAGACACCCAATTTCCACCATTAATAACTATAAATATGATAAGCATATAATCCATTAAAGATTCTCTCAATTAATTATTTTCTTTTAAATATTCAAATTACATAAATTTCCATCCAATAAACATGTAATCCATGCATAAAATAACCTCTTACAAGGTTACACAAGAATTATCTTTATCACAACATTATATAAAGACACTAACCCCATGGGTTAAAATATATATTATTCATTAAAATTCCATAATTTTGTGTACTCTATTAATCATCCTATGATACATAAAATGATTCATCAACCATCCACATCCATATATGTTAATAATTGAGGAAAGGAATTGTAAAATCAAAAAACCCATATATCTAGACATTAAAGAAAATTGATTAACAAGAAATCATCCTAGTTTTCAACACAACAAACAATGAGAAATCCCAGCATCAACCAACTCTATTAGCCATGATTCCATCTTCAATACCACTATATAAATCACTATCCTTCCCAACATCACCGGTTCCCATTGCTACCTCATACTCGAACATCCCCTTCCTTTTATCATCAAATCATCATCCATCCCTATCTCACGTCACATAACAATTCAAGGATCATCTGACAAAGAAAACACACAAATGAATAAGCAAACAAATGTTCAATGGGGAGACAAGGCCCTAAAACCAATGCATCTAGTATTCATAAAAAAATGGGATCAATTGTCCCTAAACAATTGTCTTTATCAAATAACAAATTTTTTTAATATATTTAATTAATAAATTCATTTATCAAAAGTTATAAAAATAAGTAACCTAATGCATATTATATAAACATTTAGGAATACTGTTTAAACATACTACAGAAATAACATCCAATTCCTTCATTATAATAAGAGCATAACAATTAGAAATTACCCTTTATTATTTATTAAAAAATCATTACAAGATATATGTTATTTATCCAATTCCCAAACTAAAAAACCATGTTAAATCGTAGAATAAAAAAGAGATAGAACATTATCTTGAAATTCAATATGTAAACCATTAATATAGCACAAACACATGTCATTACTATAACCTAAAACTAATTATTTCTTTAATTTTGGTTTCATATTTATTATGGTTAATTCCATGGTTACTCAAAGACATAAAACTTGGTAACTTTATAATTGAAATATAATGAAGAGAAGTAATGAATTCCATTCCTCTATTTATATGTTTAATGTTCTCTAAGTAAGAATTGGTGATTGAGGATCAACTACCATTGAACCAAACACCACAAGGCTGAATAAAAAAATAATATAACTAATGTTTTTAATCCACCAGCCAATCTTACTCAAAATTAATTCCCCAAACTAAAGGAATTTTCACAAAAATAACTAAGAGAAAAAAAGAAAAAACAAGAGGAGACAGAAGTGGTAAATGTACCTCAAATAAATATCACTTAGTTCTCTATGATCCAAGAGTTAAGAATCCAAAAAAGAGAGTTAAATAGAGATCCAAGGGGTCTTGAGTTAGATCAATTTCCAAAGAGAATAGGAGGAACCGAGATGGGTGAGTTTGATACCTCTATTTATAGAGGAATTTGGCTATACTCCACTATGACCTGGTGACCTCCTTTTATGCAGTTTGGCCCTTTGTCAAAGGGAGATCCAAATCACTCATGCCCAGATCCCCCAAAAATCGAGTGTTTCAAAACATATTCAATCCATTTTTGCTATCATTATGGCCTAATTCATAGTGTTTTCCAAGTTGTGGTGACTCCTCTAACCTCTTCATTTACCATAAAAAATATCCGGGCACTAAGAACCTAGTCATTTTATCCTCTCAGATCTTAGAACCATTGTGTGATGAGATCATAATCCCCATTTTAAATTGGTTTTCTCTTGAAGTCCCACACCTAAAACCACACCATTCCTAGGTGTTTTCAGAATACTTGTTTTATATATGAGGAACTCTAAACTGATACACCCATTGAAATCGATTAGCACATAGTTTGTATCATTGTAACATACTTCATCCCCACACAGCCAAATACTATGCACTCAATATCCAAAATGGAAAGTACTACACCATCCACTAGGGTATAGTGACCCTTAGAAAGTTCATGGAACTCCCATGTCCTCAAAAACACTTCCAAGCATTTCCTCAGCACCACCGAGCCTTGGAATAATGGAAAGGTCCTTTAGGGGAATTGGGCCCTCCCAATATATGACTCTTAAAAAGTGTGAACTTACTATTCTATATTCTGGGGTTACTATTATGATGTTTTGGTTTACTCTTATGAATTAGATTTTAATTTTAAATAGTGAACTTTTTTTCAGATGTGTTGGTATACAATTTCAAAGTATTGTATTTACTATTTTTAAGTGTTATTGTGCTCTTCCAAAGAATAAATTTTCTTATTTAATTTTATTTTTACACTTCTAAAATCTTATACAACACATAATAAGTCTACAAATACTATTTCAAATTTAACAAATATTCTTCTGGAGTAACAAGTTACTCTTAAGAGGTCACAAGCTACCCATCTAATGTAATTTATTTATCATATTTTCAATATACTCTACATTATATGACCCTTACAATGTTTTTAAGGGCTTAAAAAACATCATCCCGCAATTCCAAACTCTCAAATACTTCAAGATACCTCCAGAATTATTCCAATATTTTTAAAGAATAAAAAAATCCTTCACCTCACGTATTATAATTTATTTTATATGATTTTGAATATGATTTATGAATTGAATAAAAATCAAATCAATAAACATATCCACCTTAAACTTATTCAAAAATATTCACAAAATAAATTCCCTATCCTAGAGCACTTCTTATTCAACTTCAAAAAACATAATATCTTTAATAAGTTCTAAATATATTTATCCCTCAATATAAATTAATTTCATCAAATCAACATAAATTCATCAATCTAATATACACACCATGAAGCACACACCATGAAAGACACACCATAATCTAATCCACATTATTCATCACCATAAAGCACACACCATTATCAAATCCACATTATCTGGAAAAAAACATATACACCTAAAAATTTAACAATTTAATTTCCATTAAAATCCAAAAAAAGTATGTTAATATCCATAAAAACACCTCTAAATCCAAACATCACAACTATATGCAATAAAAATTTGAAGCCTCTTATTAAATTAATCATAATACCCATACCATTCCTTAAATCCATTTCAATAACCAATTGTTTTTTAAAATAATGTTTTTCAAATAACTATTTATAAAATATATAAAAATTAGAAACATTTTATCAATAATACATGGTTTATTAGAAAACAGTAAGTGTGTGGAGGCACCTAACTCATATCACTTACATAATTTTATTTGAATGTATTCCAGGCATCAAAAAACCCATATGGTGCCCACTTATGAAAATAAACAAATTATATAATTAAAATTTCCAAAAACAAATCCACCAAAATCCAAAACAAAAGACATACTCACCTAGATTTAAACTGGAATTAATAACCCTTCTAATCACATAAAATATTCCCAAATAAACTTTCTTGACCAAGGATTTAACAATCAATGTTTTTTCTTAATTCCATAGTGAAATTAACAATCCAAATCGCTAAAAATGGTTGTCAAATAATGGGATAACCAAGAAGCAAAGAAAAGGGTAGGTTAGAGGGGGATTTACCTTTGATTTAGGACTCAAAAACCTTATAATGAAAAATAATAATGAAATTTAGATAAAGGATGGTAAACCAAATAGAACAAGAAATTTCCATAAACGAGCTGGGGTAGATATTGGTGAGGAAATGGGGTATTTTGGGTATAAAATTGTATTTTTTTAGGAAATTTTAATAGTTTCATTGGTATCTGGCATGGGTGGTATACCATTTACCTATTCATGCATCATATATTTTTTTGACATTAGGGTAGTGTAGTCTTAAGTGCACCCATATTTCTAAGTGTAATCATATAATAACCTTATAAAACATAAAATTTCAATATAAAACTCAATAAAACGTCACCACCAAATAAATTACTAAATCTATGTCCTTTTAATAATCCAAAACATGAAACAAATTGACATAAAAAACCAATTTTATCCCATCTCTCTGTCATACACATTCCTAAAACATCACTAAACACACACTACTTTCCCTATAAACCTTACATTGGAATCACATGGACATTCCTCAAACAAAAACACCCCCCATAATATTTCAAGTAAAGAACCATGTCCATATAGGTTGATAAATTCTAGTGGAATTTTAATTTTTTACTCTCGAGTAGGGTTCATTTTATGATCCAAATTTTTGATAGAGAATATGAGGGTTGGGGCTAACCCAGATAATGTTTTTTATCTGATTTGAGTCTTAGGTGATGACTCAGATTCTTGAGGGTGGTTTTTTAATCAATGTCATTGGCTGGCCTTATATAAATATAAGACCCTCACATGGTTGGTAATTTTCCAAAATTTAGAGAGGTTTGGTGCTAGAGATAGGGGCATGAAATATGTCTATGGGATGACCCTTTCATGGGTTACCCATTAATGTATAACCCTTATGGGTACATTCTTAAATTGATAACCCATTTAGGGTCATCCTTACATAATGACCCTAAGAGACCATCTATATATAGACGAACCATATGGGGTTATCCTTTTGGATTAAGACCCTTATGAGGTCATACTTATGGTAGGTGGTCATTATGGGTCATCCTTATAATGGATAACCCTACCAGGATCATCCTTTTCTATAAGTATCATCCTTATATAGAAGATCCTTATGGGTCCATCCCTACATATATGGATTAACCTTACATGGATATACTTTATGATTTATCCTCATTATGGATGACGTTTATGTGTCCATACTTATAGTGAAGAACCTTATTGGTTCATCCATACTTATGATGTTCCTTAAATGATAAAGGATTTTTTTTTCTAAAATGGAATATAAAATGATTAAAATGTTCATTTAACGTATTTTGGGGTGTTTTTTATCAATAATTTGGGAGTTTGACCAGGAATGTGGATCTCATCACTCCCATTGATTCAAGTTGGATTCATCCCTTTATTACAGTTGGATTTGAATATTTTTTAACCCAATGGAATGCTTGAGTTTAACCTTACACTCCTTGGTGATGTTTCCTTGGATTCTTCCCCTCTTTATCCCTCCTAACTTGTGCTACCAGATTTTGGGAGTTCAAAATGATTCCATCGAAGCATGGTGGAATCATCTGATATCATGAGTCCTTTTATTAGATTATCTAAAATACAACTTCATATTTTGATCTCACTAGGATTATTTTAAATTTAAATAGGTATGTCACTACTATGATATTATTTAGGTTTTCTAGTGGTTTGAGAGAAATTTATTGTTTTATTATAATGATAAACTGGTTCTTTTGTGTATTAATGTGATGAATGGATGTAAGCGGTGGTTGACACCCCTTTTCACTTAATTGGACTTTATAATTTAACCCAATGTGTTATTAGGCGTTATAAATAACTGAATAAAATTGTAAAAGTAATAATAAATTGTTTTCATTAATTTATTTAAATGTTGTATCTTGAAATAGGGCTTTGGTTGATTATGCAAGAATGGGTGAGGCTAAGATGAGATTCAATAAGGTAAAGTAATATTTCCTTAAATATATTATCTATAACAACCTATAATTTTTATCAATTAAATTTACCAACTTTTATAAATGTGTCATATTAAGTAATACAGTATTATATATAACACATATAAAAAAAATTAAAACTGAAGCATTTTATTATAATAATTTGAACATTAAATTTGGTGCATAAATATTTCTATAATAACAAAAATTAGTTTAATGAGATAAAAAATAAAACAAATGATAACTATAATATAGAAACCTGGATATAATTGATCCACTATAATAATCACACTCATGAACAACACAATAGATATGGAACAATATATTTGTAATATATCATTTATATTTAAAATGATATAATAAAACCTTGAGAGAAATAAAATTGGATGAAGAGTGATTGAAATATGTGGTATTTATAGAAATTAGGGAACCCATATCACTATTACCAATCTGAACATTGGAATAGTTATTTGACAAATGAAATAGTAATCTGATCATTAGAATAATAATCTTACCATTGGGAATAGTAACCTAATTGTTAAAATAGTATAATTTCTTATGAAATTGTAAAATATTATTTAAGTATATTATAAAATTGAAATATGACATATTTAAATCATGATACAATAAAATTAATGTTTTAAAAATGATTAAATAATTTTATGTGTTTTAATAAAATATAAATGTTTTATTTTAATTTTTATAAAAATATTATTGATATAACGAATTTTTAGTTTCATAAAATTTGTTTATAAAATAATATTAATTATTATTATAATTATAATATAATTTTATGATACCATAATGAATTTCAAAAAGTTTCATAAAATTGATCATAATATTAAAATCATTATTTTTAAAAATAAATATTGATTTTAATTAAAAATTTAATTTCCCTATCTAGAAAAATATATTAATTAAATTGATATCATTTTTTTAATGTAAATTTATAAAATTTTTAATGGTGAATATTTGGTATTTTTATAAAACAGATGAATGTTTATTGAATAATCAAATATGGTAAAATATTAAATTTAACATTATATGTTAAATACATGATTTATTGAATATGGGATTATCTAATCCCAAATTAGTTTGAACTAAAATGAACCCATTATTTTATATAGTCACAAGATTCACCATCATTAGTTTTCTTGTGGAAAATTAATAAAATATTGAATATAATATTAAAAAAACACCCCTCTCCTCATCTTATAAATACAACCCCACACTACCCCTTATCTATAAAACATATAAGACATGGATCATGCCAAAAAAACATTTTAAAATCTCCCCAATATCTTTTACCTTGTCCCTTGAAGCCACTTCCACACCAAAGACCATCCCATGTAGCCTTATGGTGTAGCATATGATGAGATGACAAAAGCGAGAGGTAAATTATCCACTAAAACACATTAAATTTTATTCTTCTTCTTCCAACGAAATATGTTTCACATGATCCTAAAAATAGTAACATTTGTGTCCCAAATATAATGATATTTTATTATTATATTGGAATATCTATCTTAAACCTAACTTTAATCTAATTCTAAAATTAAAATGTTGTTCACAATATGGTTGGTTAACCGCCTCCACTAACAACATACTTTGATTTCTCCACCATATTCAAGTTAAATTATAGAAATAAAATTATGGTTAAATATGATTATGATAAGTATGTTATATTTTATTTCATATTATTTAATCAATATATAGCTATAAAATTATATTAAATGAATCTTTTTCCTGATTGTTGGTAAAATCTTCTAGACGAACTAACCTTATAACGTAAAATTTTTAACTAAATGAACCATCCTTATGTCATAAAAAATATGTATATTTACGACCATTTATATTAATATAATTACATGAATATAATTTCATTTCACTTCTATATTTTTAGTCTCATTTGAAAAAAAATCAATAATTATCCACAGGTGATCCGACCTTGGAACCATGAAACGAATGCCCTCATAATAATGAAAATAAAATTTATATCTCACTAAAATGGTTATAAATTAACAAAATATAATTATATTAAATAAAATATATTTTTTAAATTAATTTATTAATGAAATTTTATTGTTCAATATTTTAAGAGAAAGTGTAGAATGATTCTAGAACCTAGGTTAAGGGGTCTCTCAAAAACACCATATTTTCTTAGGGTTGTAACCTTTCTCTCTCTACATATAGTTATATATGTATTTTAAATTATGTATTGATTAAAATTTTGAACATATGTGTCTTACATATATACCTAGATTACTCTACATTCTTATTATGTTTTTATACATTTCTTCAGTTTATTTCTAAATCCCTTCTTTAAAAATAAACCTAGTTGAGGGGAACCTTTTTATCACTTAATCCTTTAATGTAAAACTCATTTTAAGTAATTATTATCATTATTTATTTCATTAAATGAAGTAATATTTTATAAATAACCATTATTTTTTCCTCTATTTTTTAAGTAAAAATCCATATACATTTTTTCTTCAAAAGTCTTTAACTGATTCCTTAAAACACCATATTAAAAGTTCATTTCTATACCTGATTCTCTACTTTTTATCAAGAATATTTTTCAAATTAATAACATATTTTTAACCTATTCTTATATATTCTGATATGAATGAAAAAATATTTAATTCCATCTATTTTAAATCATTATTAAATTACCTATGATTGTAATATGAGGCAAAGATTATGTATGTCATTTCATTCCAAGGGTTTTATTTTGTTTATTCCTTACATTTGATTTCATTTTGTGGAAATCATATGAATTTACATGCTATTATGGGTTCAAATATATTGATATCCAATTAATTTTTTAATGTTATTGTCTCAGAAGATGATATATATTTTATTAGGTAATAAACCTAATCCTTGATGCGACTCTTTCTATCATGTGATGTTGTATTGGAAGTTAGTCTTGACTTATGCTTGTGTCATTTTTTTTGTTGCTGTAACATTCCTATGATTCTATGAGAATATGATTCCATGTTCTTAATTTCATTCTCCCATATGATTATCCATGAGCCATTCCATTTATGATTACATTTTATGCCTTTTAACTCATATTTTATGCTTTTTCATCATGTTTATTCACTTATTAGGCTTTATGGGTCACCACATTTTTTTATATATTCCACAAGTTATACTATATATTTTTAGTAGCTATTATGAATTTTGGATCTCATTATATAGATTAAAATAAAGAAATTTTTTAGTTTCATTTTTATTTATTATTAACCTAGTCATCCCAAGACACTATGCCTCTTTATAATTGGGTTGTGTTTGTTGGATATTTATGTTAAAAATCATGTAATGATATATATAAATGGATTGGGTCACAAAATTTGGTATCATATTAAATTCTAGTTATTTTTCGGTACTATTAAAAGAATAATTCAGGGAGAAAACTATAGATAAGTCTAATAATATGAAAATATCCTGAGATTTTTGTAAATTATAGAGCAAGTGGATTCCAAGAAATTACATCAATGTCTGGATAATACAAAGAGATTTAGATATAGAACATATGTAACTAGGTTTAATAACCCCAAAAATAATCATTTCATATTAGCTGATACTACACTTGGTGCATAATAAAGAGGCCTTACTACACACATGGTTTAACACTCCCATTGGACAACCTTTAGAAAACGCAAAAACTCTTTATAAACCATTGTGAATGAATTTAATATATCAATACGTTAGATAAACTAGTATAAAATTTACCATTTATAACCTAGATTGAAATATAGAGATTTATATGTTTGTATATACATGTAATTTATAAGTTATTGATTTTATGTTCATAGTTTCTCTATTTATATTCTAATTAGTTTACCTATTAACATCCAAATTTTTTAAATTTTTTAGTTAGTGATGGGTAATATGAGGAACTGTTCCAACAACCAATGTGATGTCCTATGTGATTATTTCCCCAATTAAACTCTTAACCTTATAGTATCAGAATAAGATAACTTCTTGTTATTACTAGATCAGTCGAATAAATTTATTAATAATAACAAGAATCATGAGGACCAACCTCCTTCTCCTAAGAAATATAAAGTTCTTCTCAAGTACATTATGTGAAAAAGGCCTCCTACGTTTATTGTATCTTCATATCCCCTTATCATGGAATAATGGATTAACTCCATAGATATGATATTATGTGTCCTAAAATTCTCAGAATAAGAGAATGTCATACTAGATGTTTATTTCATAGAGGGGGGATTTAATTAGGGGTGAAAACCTATCATGAAAAAAACCAAATGGATTAAATAGATTCCATATAATGGGAAGGATTCAAGAAAAAAATGTCAATAAATATTTTCCCCAAACACTCTACAATAGAAAGTAGGGGGAGTTCCTTGGACTGATTCAAATAGAATATGAGTCTATAGGGTTGTATGAAGAAAAACTCACATGGATTGCATGGTACACCTCTAACATTATCATTGACCCTGAATGGAAGGTGGACCCCTTTTTTAGTGCATTATTGTTGAGTATATAAAAACCATTATATATTTAATACTTTGATAGCTATGAAGAGATTATATGATGTTAGCATAATGTTGAGATGAATATTGGTCTCTCTCAGTGGTCTCATGGGGATGGAGATAAAAAAAATGGATTTTTATTCAATATTATTAATAGATAAATCACAAAGAGGAAATAAAATCCAACTCCCCAAATATAAAAAGTGTGGGAAGATGTATCCAAGAATCTGACTCAAGGGAACCAAGAGACACTATAGTTGTGTAAATGAGATTCATAGGGATAATCAATGTTGATGAGAGGTGAATAATCCCACTAATGTGATAGAATAAAAGAAGGTTTGGTTTAGTACTCATCCTACATTCTAGTGTTAAAACTATAATGAACATGAACATTATTCAAGATAATTCTATAAGCCAAGGGTTGTGAGAGTCAATCAATAATAACGGCCTCAAGTGCCTAAAGAAAAATAATGGGAATATGTTATCACTACTACTGATGTTGATCATAAAAATGATGTGGTGAAAGATACATTGGTCATTCATGTAAGAATAGTGAACATAATATTTGATTATGGTTCTATAAATTCTTTCATATCATGAAAGTTTAGTATAACTATTCAAACACCACCTCAGAACATTGGGGTTAAGCTATCAGTGATAATAGAAAACATATAAACCAATTCTTCTTAAGTATATAACTCTCCCCTAATAAATGTTTTTAGACTAAACCTTCCCAAAAATATTTTCAATCTTAATTCAGTATAATTTTATGCTCTATTTGGCATGGATTGGTTATCTTTATATAAATACAACACCAAATGTCAAGAGTGTGAAATCACTCATTACATCCAAATTCATACACAAATTCTATATTTGGGTAAGGAGCATGATAAATCAACATTGAAATATTTTTCAAAAAAATGGATATTGTTCCATTATTAATTGGAATATCTAGTTAAAATGATTGAGACAAAGGAGGGAATCATGATTTCAGGCGTGCCCATTATGAGGGACTATATAGATGTGTTGCCTAAAGATTTTTCTAGTCTTACTCCTACCTAAAAGGTTATATTCTTAATTAAATATATACCTTTATCTCTTTATATATCCCAAAATCCTCATAGAATTTCCAACATTGAGTTTGAATAACTAAAGAAAAAGTTGTAATGAAATTTGAGTAATGGTTGTATACACCCAAGTGCTTCACTATGGGGTGTCTTAGTCCTCTTTTCCAAAATGAATGATGGGTCAATGCGCCTCTAAATATATTTTTATAAGATCAAAAAAATAAAGTTAAATAAAATTTATCCCCTTTCATGTATTCATGAATAGTTAGATCAACTATGTGGGGCCCAATATTTCTCTTAGGTGGACCTTTGGTCAGGATATCACCAATTAATGGTGGGGATATAGAATATTCCCAGGACTACATTTTAAACATGTTAGGGATATTATTAGTTCATAGTGATCCACCTTCTTCCCTTTAATTATCCAACAATATTCATCGACAAAATTAATAGATTCTTTAGAGATTACCTAAAAAATTTGTAAGTCTTTATAGATGATGCTATGATATAATATAAAATAAATGAGGATCATGGGGAGAATTTAAATAATATGATAATGACATTTTGAAATGATAAATTGTATTAAAAGTAAAATAAATGTGAGTTTTAAATGAAGAATGTAACATTTTAGGATAAATTTTTCACCATAGAAGGGATATTTGTGGATCCTTTTAAGATAATGAAAATTGAGTAGTGGCCTAGACCAATATCTGTAACATTGATCTGTAGTTTCCTTGGACTAGTTGGGTATTGTTGATGATTTTTGATGAACTTATCATGATTTTGAAATCCTATAACCACGATAACTCGTAAACGATTGATTTTTTGATAGAATAACTAAAGTGAAAGGAGTATCAAAAAATTGAAAAATAAGCTTATCAGTATATCATTACTCACATTACCCTAAATTGGGGAAATTTTAATGGTATATAATGATGCATCAAACTAGGTAATGGGTTATTTATTGATAAAAATGAAAATTATTATAGCCTATACCTAGAGGTAGTTGAAATTTCATGAGTACGAATTATCCAACACATAAGGCTATGTGATTCATTCTACATATAGAATCTTACAATTTATTTTCTTTCCCATGATGGTAGTGGATTAAGTAGTCATAATCCTTAATCTTATCTAACCATCTTCACTGGTAAATATTAATCTTATTATATGTGAATATATTTTTAAATCTCATAAGATATGTATATATTTCACACTTTTCCCTATATAGAAAATTACTCTAAAATTTCAATTACTATATTACCGTTGAAAAGCATATATTATGTATTGGATAGTTCTACTCATGAAATTTCAACTACCTCTAGGTATAGGCTATCACAATTTTCATTTTTATGACTACTTAGGTACTTTAGTATTATTTAATGCACATGTAACACATAATAAAAAATAGAAGAAAAAATTTATATTAATTTGAACACTAAATTTAGAGAATAAATATTTCCATAAAAAATAAAATATTAAAATGGTATAAAAAAATAATATACAATTACTATAGTATGAAAAATTGGAATGGCTCAATCCAACAGAATAACCATACTCACAAACAATATTGTAAAAATAAAACAAAATATTAGTTATAAAATATTCATCTTGAAAATGAAATATAAATTTATATATATATATAACACTGAGAGAGAATATAATTTAAATAATAGTGTATGAAATATTATATATTTATTGAATGTATGTAACCTATGTGACTGTTAAAAATCTGATCATCGAAATTGTAATCTGACTATTAAAATAGTAATTTGACATTTTGAATAGTAATCCGAACTTTGTAATTTTAATATGGCCATTAGGAATATCAAACATATTGTTATACTAGTATACACACCTATGGAAGTGTAAAATAATATTTATGTATCTTATAAGATTAAAATATGACTTATTCATATCATGATATAGGTAAATAAATATTTTAAAATAGATCAAATAATTTTTTGTATTTTTGTAAAACATAAAATTTTTGTTTACATTTTATAAAAAATATTATCATTTAATGAAAAGTTTATTTTGATAAATTTGTTTTATAAATTAATATTAAGTTGTTTAATAATTATAATACTATTTTATGAGGATATACATACTTTTTAAAGTGTCATAAAATTGATCATAATATAAAAATTGGTATTTTTTCAAATAAAGAAATGTTTTAATTAAAGAAATTAATTTATCATATTTAGATAATTATTTACAATAAATTTATTTCATTTTTTAATCTATAAATCTAAAAATTGATAAGTTGAGTTGTTTTTATTTTCCTAAAATTGTTGAATTTTATGTGAATAGTGAAATACGGTAATATGTGGTATTTAACATTTTAAGTTAAATAAATCATTAATTTTATATGGGATTATGTTAAAAATATTTATTTCAAATATAATTGATCCATTTTCTATATGTAGTCACAAGATTTATCATTATTGGTAGTCTTGATCCAAAATAATAAACTAATGAATATAATATTAAAAAACACCCCTTTCATCCCCTTTTAAATATCACCCTTCACCACCGCTTTGCCTCACACAATAAAATTCATGGAGCTTACAAAAAAATATTCAAAAATATTCACTCATCTCTCAACCCACATCCCTTGAATAATGATTCTCACCAAATACCATCTTATGGATCCCTAAGGGGTATCCCAAGAGGAGATAACCAATGGGAGAGGTAAATTCTAAACTAAAAAACATTAAATTTAATTCCTCTTCAACACCCCAATATTCTTTCCATAAAACTATAAATAGTTAAATTAATATAAAAAATATTTTTTTTATTAGAATGGTGTAATATACATCTTCAAACCTCTTTTCATTTGATTCTAAAATGAAATTGTTCTTCGCAATACGGTTAGTTCACTACATCCATGAACAACATACATTGTTTTTCTCAAGCACCCTCAAGGCTGGTTAGAGAAATAATATTAAAGTTAAATATGATTATAATATGTATATAATATATTAATTCATAATTTTTAATAAATATACATCCATAATATTAAATAAAATGAATCAAGTTTATGATGGTCGATAAAATCGCCATGATGAACTAACTATATAACATTAACATTTATACTAAATGATCCATCCATATATAGAAAAACACATAGATATTTTCCAAAAAAAAATTATTTCTATAAGTAAATTAATATATTTTTATTTAACCTCTTTAGTTTTAGTCATATCCAACAAGAATTTCAATAATTATATGAAAGTTATCTAACCATTGAACCATGAAATTAATGCACTCGGAACTATATACTTAAACTTTATATCCCACTTAAATGGTTCTAAATGAACATAATATAATTATAAAAAATAAAATTATTATATAAATAGTTTTTAATTATGTAATTAGTGAATTTTATGTTATTCTTTAGTACATTAAAAGAATGTGAGGAATGATTCTAGAACCAAAGGTAATGGATCTCTATCAACCACCCTATTTTCATTGGGATATGAAATTTATATCTATAAATATATTTCTATATATATTTTACATTTTGGAATGATATAGATTCTACATATATATTTATGTGTGTGTGTCTTACAAATATTTATAGCTTATTCTCCCTTTATTTTATGGGGTTATAAATTCCTTTACTTAACTTTTCAATGCCTTCATTAAAATAAAACATGATTAAGGGAAAATTTAATATCCCTTAATCCTTATATGTAACACACAATGAATTTTTTATTTCCAATCATGATTTCATTAAATAAATTAATATTTTTGTTATATCCATTCGTGTTTACCTATATTTTTTAATACAATTTCAATATACATTATTTATTCAAAATCCCTCAAGTGATACCCTAAAACACTGTTTTAAAAGTTCATTTCTATACCCAAATCATTATAGTTTATCATGACATTTTTTTCAAATGAATTATTTATTTTAGACATATAGTTATTTATTCAGATATGAATTACCAAAATATTTATTTAATTATTATATTAAAAATATTTATGAAATCTTATTTTATTGTGATATGAGGGAAATACTATGTAGCCCATTTATTTCCATGTGAATTAATTATGTGTATGCCATATGTATTAATTCCTTATGTGGAAATACATATGAATGTACATGTTTTAATAGGTGTTCCTAGATATTTCTCTCATTTATTAGTATATTTTCATGTCTCATGAGGTGATATTTTCTGGATTATGGAGTAAACTTAATCCATGATGGGTCTCTTTCTACCATGTGATGTTGTCTTAGAAGTTTGACTTGACTTATGCTTATGAAATAATTAATAATTTTTCCAAAATTCTATGATTCCATGTTATTTATATCGTTATCTTATATAATTTTCCATGAGACTTTTCTTTTATGATATCATGTTATTATTTTTTTCATTATATATTATTCTTCTTAATCGTGTTTATTCCTATATTAGGATTCATATTTCACCCCTATTTTTATGTATTCCCCAATTTATCCTTTGAATTTTTAGGGGATCAAAGGGATTTAGGAGCTCATTATGGATATTTGAATAAATATATTTTATTTTATATTTATTTTTATGTATTATGAACTTAGAATTATCAATACATTAGGCCTCTCAATAATGGGTTATATTTATTGGATATTTATGTTAAAAAACATGTGATAATATGTGTAAATGGATTTGGTCAGTATATAAACCTAATAAATGATATAGTTAATACCTTGAGAATTTTCATTTTTGTTTAATTCATTTTGATATGTAGAAAGTGATATGTGGTCTTTTCTATGTGGGTGATTAACCTTTTAAAATTAAAAAAAAATGTTTAAATAAAATGATATGTCAATGGAAGGGTGTATGTATCCAAGGTCACTACAGAACTTTAAGCACTGACTTAGTGCCTCTATAATTTATAGTCAAGTACTTTATTAATAAAGTGTGTTTTGAGATATATAGACCTTATGGGGTGAGAATCTAATGATTTATGTGATCCTATAGGATCTAGATAGGTGCCCTTAGTTTCTATAAGCAATTGCTAGACACAAAATACCCCAACTACTAATGGTCATGATATTGATTGCTAAAATTATAGATGATATGTATGGGACTCATAGGGGTTTAAATTAAATAAATTTAATATAATCGAGTGGACCATGTATAGGATCCCATAGACTCCTATTTATATAAGAGAATGTTGTACTAGGATTATTGGGCAGAGTTGGCCATGATATAACCATGATTTGTCCTAGAGAAATTTGGATAGGTGATTAGAGAGTGGGGAAATGTTTTCTACTATACTAACATGTGATTACTCATGTGGGTTGGACCTAGGTATATTTGTGATAGGTTAATTGGTTTTTCCGACCTAGGTTGACTTGGGATGTGAGATGGAATTTATACTATATTCTTGGTGTGGTTCCACTAGGGATTATCCTGTAGGAAAAATGAGGACAATATGTGATCATGATGATACCAAGGGAAGTTATTCCTCTTGATTTATGGGCTTATTCTGATAGATAAGGCTGATATTGGGGAGACCATATAGTGTTTGTCTGTTATTATGTGTCTTATGGGACCCATCCATGTGCCCCCATGTAATGTCAACCCTTAGGCGGATTAATGTAGGAATGGCTATTGATTATTTTTAGTGTCAACATAGAACCTAAAATTGCGGATGTTATCATGTTCAGGTTGTATTGAGAATTTTAGATCATATGTTTTAGAGGTCATCTTTATTTATGTGATATAGGATTAGGTTGATGGACAACACATATTATTATTATTATTGTGAGATGTGAACTGATTGGATGTTATCCCCCAATTATAAATGGTATAACATAAGATTATTAGTTATTCATAGGATCTGTAGAAGAGCCTAATGATGTTATATGATAAGTTTATTAATTCTTAGTATCTAAATATTGAGTATGAGGTACAAGAGGCCTAGTTATTCCTAGGATTTGGTGGTGATCCTGATGATTGGATATGATATTCTTGGTGATTTCTAGTTTCTAACTATTGATCTTGAGTTATGATATTCTTAGCGATTCTATGGATCTGGATTTTGAGTATTGTGATAATATGGGATCCCTAAGGATTCCTATGATCTAGATGTTGATCTTGGTGATATGATGAGATTTCTAGGATGTTCCTAGGATCTAGTGATGATCTAATATGATAATGATATTCCTAGTATGTTCCTAGGATCTATTGAGTCAAGCCTAAAATATAATGAGATACTTAGGATGATTCCTAGGATCTGTTGATTTCCTTTAATGAAAACATGTTCATGAGATACGATGTAAGATTTATATACCTATCAGGATATGTGTAATTCCAATAGATATCTATAAATTTTTGAAGTATGGTTAATCTTATATGGCATGTTAGAACCTACGAATTTAAAGTAATTATTTATTTATGATTTTGAACTATTTTATTCATTTTGATCATATCACATGTGCATAAAATACATTACTAGTTATATGAGGGACCACATTAGTGATTCTCTGCAGATTTATAATCAAAACCTACTTAGGTGGACATGGAATGGGGGTACATCATTAGATATCATTTTTTATAGGTTCATGTAGTGAAGATTCACACTGTTCCATGATCACGAAAAATATCTTGGATTGGACGTGGAGACTGGGATGTTATGTGGCTCAAAGAGGGTATCAAATCCTTCTCATATTTTAGTATCTTATTTTTATATTTTTTTATTGATCACGATAGCGGGACAACAGTTGATGTAGATTAGTATGAGTATGTGTCTTCGTGACTATGTGTTTTTACATTTCTTTTGATATGGAATGATTTTTTTGTTAATTCATCATACTATGATTATTTTTAATAGATTTAATTTAGATATTTATATTTATTCTTTGTCTAATATGTGGTTATAGTATCCCCATTGTAACACATTGTACCCTCACTACTAGCTAAAAACCTCTGGTGTATAGGGAGGTGCGCATGAGGTAAATTTGAAACCACAATTCTATTCACTAATGAATGGTTCGAGATGGTGGGACATGAAAAAGTGGTAGTATAGAATAATATTTTATATTATTATTTGGGATATGGTATATCAGTATTAGGAATATATTACAGATTGTGATAGACCGTATACTTGTGCATCGCAAACATCTTTTTCAATGGAAATTCTCGATTACTATGGATATTGGATATATATTATTTGATTCCAATTTTATGGTTGTATGATTTCATATTGTGTAACAAACATGATTTCTATATTTATTATTTATTATTTTTTAGATATTTTTCCATTGGTATGATGCAGCTATGGATGTATCATTTTTTTAACATAGGATTCACATGAGATATGTATGCCTAAGTTTGATTGATATAACTGATGATAGTGGGTTCAATCGTTTAAAGTGTCGACAACAATTTATATGGTGTTTTCAAATATAACAGTTTTGTGTAATGAATCTAAATTAAAAAATTTATTTGACGACAGGTCATGTGTATTTTTTATATATATACTCCATGATGATAAATATATTGTCCCTTTTTGTAAGGTATGTATAGTGGCCCTTAGTAGGCCAGTATGAGCACGATATTTATTCATAATCAACCCCATGTGGTTAAATATGATACTAAATTTGAAAATAAAATTGGTTTTGGTTATATAATGTTTCAACAACAACCTCTATAGTGTATTCCCATATATCTTCTTAGTGGAATTATAATTTATTGAACCACATGACTATTTTTTTACTTGATATGAATCTTATAAGATTATGTCACTATATATACTTGTATGAGATCATGGTTCTCAAGGAGGTATTCTCATATGTATATTCTTGGTGGGGATCATTTCTCATATAGGCTAGTGACTTTTCACATGATGCCTAATCCATATATATGAGAACCCTAGAGAGGGTGTTTTATTATGTGAGTTTTATTGTGTTTTTTGAGGAGGGAGCATAGATGTTTCCCCTTGAGAAATGACTTATGTGAGATATGATTTATGGGATATATGTGATAGCCTAGTACCTGTGATATTCTAGGGTATCACAAGAGAGGGATTAGCCTAGGTTTTTGAGTGACCTTAGAGATATAAATCATGGGTAAATGTTTTTCATTTAAAGTTAATGCGTGTGAAGTTATATGAGGTATGTTATATAGGTATGGAGATACCTTAGACTTTTATAATGTAAATAACTTGAGGTTCATTGGTATCAATGTCACATTTTATTTGAATAAATTCGTAAATATACCATTTTAGTGTTTATGGGTTGGTTTTGATTGTTAACAAATATGGCTGACAATATTCCATATTTTTTGATTTCGTAAAAAGATTTTTGATGGAAGAAAAGTTTCCTAGAGTTTCCATATTTTTTGGAATAAAAACTGGGAATCATTTTATAGAAAAGTAAGGATACCCATATAATAAATTTAGTGGGATTTATAGCACTTAAAGAAATTTGTAGTGGTATTTAGGCAAAGGCATATTTACTGCATAAGAGCTTTGTTATGAAAACATTATAGTAAGTATAGAACCCATGAAGAAAAAATGACAAAGGAAATTAAACCACATGGAAAATTTGTTATGTGAACTACAAAGGGATATCATCATTTTTAGTTGAAGGTGGTATGTTAGAGGTTGTCACTAAGGATTGTTTTCATTTGCATAGATATTTTGTTTCTAAAGCTATTAAATGGAGCTTAAACTGATATAAAAACCACATATTGATCGCAGTTTGTGGTGAAAGATAATTCTTAGTGGAGTTAGCTATAATTGTAATTAGAATGTTTTATTTTTGGTTTCGTTACCTATATATGTAACAACACATAATTATAAAGTGTTAAATGACTAAATTATATGAATCATGTCAACAAGGTACATCTTTCCTTTCTAGAGCCTAACTAATTACAACTCCACAGTTAAACATTCATGGTATGGATTAGTGATCAGGATGGGTGAGCTTATGATATGTTTATCAGGGTGTGTGTGAGTGAGGAAGAAGTGTGTGTGTGTGTGTGTGAGGAAAAGGCACACTAGAAAGAACATGTGTTGGCCTGTGGGAACATTCATTATTCAGATGACCTATTCAGGCATGTGGTTGGACCCCAGGATGGGTAGCATATGTCTATAGGGAAAATAGAGTTACTTGGTTGTCTAGGACCCGACGGTCATTCTAAGGTGGGGTGTTTGTTCTATCAGCGGGGCCTAGTTGTTACATTGGTATCAGAGGAGGAACCTAGACTTAAAGTGTAGTGCACTTCTTAGGTTGAGTTGTTGGACCCATAACGAGGGTGTTAAGGGGGTGAATGTAACACCCCGGAATTATAAAGGGTTAAATGAAAAAATGATATTACTTGTGTCAATAAGTTGTACCTTTCTTTTCAGGATCCTACCATATTAGAACTCCACAGTTAATAATGCTTGTCCTAGATTAGTGATCATTAAGGGTGGCCTTCTAAAAAGTTTCTAGGGTGTGTGTGAGTGAGAAAAAGCATTTTGTAAAGAATATGTGTTAGTATCTGGGTACATTCATTAGTCATATAACTTTTTCGATCATGTGGGTGGGCCCCAAGATGGTGACCACGTGTCTGCAGGGCATCTAGTGGTACCTAGCGGGCTAGGACCTGATATCCAGGTTAAGGTGGGGTGTTTTTACTATCATTGGGGCTCAATTGTTACAATATAATGGACCTTAAATAACTATATTTGTTAGAGAGAGAAGTTGGTTATAAGGAATCATCACTGAGAAATTCAGTTAAGTCCAAAAGTGGTGTGCGATGGTCATTGTTGATATAGGATCTCAGTTCATAAAGGATGTTTAGTTCACAAAATATTTTATATTGTGGTGAAATTTAGTACATAAATAAGTTTTGGTTCACAAGGTATCATCTATCTATAAAAAAATTTAGTTCAAGGTGTACCCATGTTAGCAGTGCATGGTATTTTTCACAGGTCCTATATAAGTTTGTAGAGGAACAATAATAGTTCACAAAAGGTCTCTCAATAATAAATCATACTCTATAAATGATATTTTTTCTTAAAATAATTGTGTATTGTATAATATTATATAGTATTATACACAAAAAACACAAAGAGAAACCAATAAAACTTTATTTAATTAATGAAAATAAATACATTAGCCAAAAATTAAACTCTATAAAATTTTGTATATTATAAGTTTGAAAAAAATATAAAATTGAAAAACTAAAATGGGAAAATATGGATTGCTCAAATCTTCTAGAATTATCCCTCAAACTAACAACACTATATAAATGAAATGAAATATTAGTGAACTAATATACATTGTAGAGAATATAAATGTATAACCTTGAGTATAATTAAGGTGAATAATGAATGAAGTAATAAAGAGGTATTTTTTTAGGTAATTTGACTATTGGAATAGTAATGTGACAATAGTATTAGTAATGTGTTGGAATAGGAACCTGGCCATTTAGAACAGTAATCTGACCATTAGAATATTAATTTAACCTCAAAAAATAATTTATGTTATAAAAAATATTTATCATTAATAATTAAATTAAATGTAAATATTATAATTCAAAACAATATCATGATTAAAAACTCCAATAAAATATAAGAACATTTTTAATTAACTTTATTTAAAATTATTTTTAAAAAAATAATATGTTTTATATTAAAAATTAAACAAACCTATGATATAAATTTCATTTGATAAAATGAATATTATTTTTAAATCATCTCGTCTAAATTTACCAAGGGATTTTTTCTTTAATTTTCTAAAATACTTCAATTTTTATGTGAATAGTAAATAATAATGTTTTTTCTGTAACCGATATATTTGGAATTACATAATTCATGATGTAATAATGAATAAATAATTTATGGATCTTGAGGATCAACTAAAATATAATTAATTTGAGAATTTAGTCATTTAAATATAATAAAAATTATTTCCAAAACTAAAAAGTATTTTCTGAAGCCTATAATCTAAAGAATTACATTAAAATAATACTATAACATCCCAAACATTTTATGGTATTATTTTCTTAAATACATTATATCCATAGTGTATATTTCATAAAGAATTTTTTTCTTTGAAATAACACTTGGTTATTTAGGAGATAGTCATAATCTAGCCATTAAAAATAAATATTCCACTTCTATGTTTTGAATTTCAAAAAATGATCATCTAGAGTTGTGACAAGTAAGTCATCTGGAGTTTGATAGAACCAACTTGATTTTTTATGAATACTTATATACCCTTATGAATAGTCAATAATGATAATATTTTATTTTTTAAGGTAATAAGATAATAAGATCTTAATTAATTTTTCAATGTCATATAAAACTAATTATACCTTTAAAAGTGTTATTTTTTGAATTAACTATGATTTTATTTATAAATTAAAATAAAAAAATTTAGATTTTTTTTAAAAATGTGGTTCATTTTTTAATTCTACACGTCAAAAAACTGTTAGTGTAAATTTATTGTATTTTTCTAAAATACTAGAATTTTTCATGAATAGTAAAAATAAATTTTGAGTTTCAAGTATATTAATGACATCATAATGATATAATAATTAATATAAAAGGCAGCAATACTTGTGTATAGTAAAATATGACATGAGGTGTTTGAAATGGCTAAAACCATGGGAAAATACCATGGTCAAGTCCATGGTTGTTCAAAAACAACAAATGAGGTGTCCCTTTTAATTAATAAAAAACTCCCTCTCATTTACTGTAAATACCTACTCACCCCCTTCATTTTCATTGATTCCAAACTCATTATACTCAATGATATAGTATTATTACCCCTTAATAGTCCTCCCATGGTGTCCTAAAACCCCCAAGGTTCCAACAATCATGTATTGGGAGTTACTCTACAATTTAAGAGAATCAACCACCCTTATCTTTTCTTAATGATTTCATTTTATGTTTTCTCTTTTATTTTCAATTGGATTATGATGGGTTATTTCTTTCCATATTCCCTTTTCTATAAATTTTATATAATAGTGATGAGAGATCCCATTTCTCTTATAAAACTATTTTATGAAATTTTAAGTGATGTCATTAGGAAACTTAATTTTCATGAGAGATTTCTCAATATTTTCTTCAATTTTGAGTTCCTTTCTTTTATGATTCTTTCCTCATATCCCCTCATCCTAATTCTATGATACTTACAGTACCATACATTAACTGGAATTATATTATGCTAATTGAATATTTCATCATCATATCTCTTTCCCCCTCCTCTTATACTAAGAATAAAAACATCGTCCGAGATATGTTAATTTATCACATTCAAGGATGACGGGTTCCCAATCTTCATTAACATGTACAATTCTGGTCATGAAAAAAAATTTCTGCTTGAATAAGAAAATAATATGTGTATATCATCTAAATAATTTTATGTAATACTTATACTCTCATAATATAATATAATAATACAAAACAAGTTCATTATGAACAAAACTGCCATGTTAATCCAAACATTTGTATTTAACTTTTAACTAATGAATCATCATCATGGTATATAATCCAAAATAATTAAAAGATCATTTATATCAATGTAATGTCATTAACAATATATATTAATGATTCTGGACGTTTAACCATATTTCAAATGAACTTCCATTAATGAATACAAGTAAACGAATCTAGAAAATCAAGGAAGCAAATGCTTCCAAACAATAAATTTGAACCTTTTAAACCCATAAAAATGGCCATGAATGAACCTAATAAGGTTATAATAAATAAATTAAATTTATAGGAGGTTATAGAATTATTAATTATTGAAGATAAATTTTATTAGTCAGGTCATTAAAAAATGAAGAAGACACTAGAGCATAAGGTAAGGGGTTTCTCATCTCACTTTCATTTCTGTGAGATGTCCATTGCTCACCACTTATTTATTACATGTGGTGTATTATGTACAGCATTTTGATATATATTTTCATGATTCTATTTATGTTCATGGTATTTTTTGATTCATTTTGTTGTTATTATTTTTTGGTCATACGACTCGATTGATTACAACGGTGTAAGGCGCTTTGTCTCAAATTCAATTTCATTGTCAGTTACTTGGTATTGTGTACCTAATATTTATTATGTGGTGCATCCACTACAAATTTAAGATCATATTCCATTTGAAATTTTAAATATATTATATATCCATATTATTTTAAATTTTAAATATATTAAATATCCATATTATTGTTTCATGGATATGAGTATTGTCTTAATCCATATACCATTTTACATACGATGTTTATTTTTAATGTTGTTTTAACTATGGAAATATTGATGAATCTATATCCTCTAGTCTATACAAATATTGAGAAGGCAGATTTTAATCTTATTAAATCTATGTATAAATAATTATTTGAAATTTTATTGTTGGGTGGGGCCCTCTATATCCCCTTGTTACATCGACAGGTCTAGTGAGACAAATCAGTTGGCGACAAACCCTTCGAGTTTGTTTCCAAAAATCATATGGGTTTCTACCCACAGAACTAAAACATTTTAATGGTATTATGGTATCATGTTCCAGATACATGAAATCCAATTAATTATAATTCACTTTATTCATTATCAGTTAATACTATCCATGAAGTTTTTACTATGACAAAATCTATGGATGCCATTTCATTCTCAGTTTAATAATGGAGTGAGTTTTTCGTTTTTCCAGCATGCCATATTTTCTATGTGAAGTTTTTTATGACTAAGTTATTATTGATTCATATTTCTTCTATTTTTTACCCTTAAAAAGAATTTTTTTTCTCAAACCTTACATTTTTTTACCTCCCATAGTTTTCAAAGATGAGCTCACTTATTGAGTTTTTATGGATGCAGTTTTTAGTTTTTTTATGTATTGTATCTTGTTACCTTAACGAATGTAAATTGAGTTACATATATGTATCTAGTTTCTTAAATATTACTAAAATGATCATTCCTTTGGGAGTTTCATTACTTTTTACCATGCCAATGTAACAAGTAATGCACCAGCTCCAGTCTAGAGGGGTCGTGGTGTTATAGTTGGTATCAAAGGAAGTTTAGTAAGAACCTTGGAAACAGAATTAGATAATACATATTAAGGAAAAAATACCTAAGGTTGTATTTGAAGATAAAAATAAAAGAACATCCTGGTATTTTGGTAAGGAATATATTATGTGAATATTTCAGAAAATACATCCATATCTGGATACAAACAGGTAGAGGTGGATTTGGCACAGATGTAACTAGGAGTGAAAACTCTGACAAGGAGTTCTGGTCTTGACCTAGGGTATCCTAGTACATAAAAACTTGTCTTTATACAATCTTGGTATTGAAAATATATGGGGGTATGCTTAGGATAATTCAAATTTTCATTACAAGCCATTATGAAGGATTTTAATGTCAAGTTTTCCCATAGAAGCCATGTTTTGGAGATATGTTATGCTTATAAATTCAATCTATGTTAAGTGATTTTCTATTTGAGATTCATAACCTAATCTAGTTTATTTTATTATTTATAAATTGTTCCTAATGATAGAAGGGGAATCAATACTCTTGGGAAATATAGGGATCTCCTCAATGATCAAGTCAACACGGCCAATGTTGGAGCAGATCAGATGATGACCATATTGGAAAAACTTACTCAGGTTGTGATGAATAACCATGCCAGAACTATATTGGATAGTTTCATGAAGTAGATTCCCCCTATATTTTAGTGGGATTACTGATCCAGTGGTTGCTGAGCAGTGGATCAAGTCCCTTGAAAAGATATCCATCGCATTAAGATATAAATAAAATGAAAAGGTAGTGATGGAAGTATGTTGTCTCAAGGGTGACGCTGATCAATGATGGTCCTTGATCCAGAATAACACTAAGGAATAAGAAATAGAATATATGGAATGGAGGTCTTTTACGGAAATATTATTTGAAAAATATTTCCATCATGAATAAAGAACCGAAATGAAGAGGAAATTATTTAGCTTAAAGCAAAGGGATAAAGACAGTGTTGTAGAGTATAAGGATACTATCACAAGGCTATATAGGTATGACATAGATTATGAACGAGACTCTGAATACAACACTAATAATTTATTTGAAGGTTTTAAGAATAGTCTTTAAAGGGAACTCAATTCTCAAAATTTTTCATCATATGACAATATTCTATCAAGTGCCATCAAAACAGTGAAATAATTTTCTAGAACAAGTTTGTTAATGGGAAACTAAGATAATAAGTGGTACTATAATAACCAAGGAAAAGGTAAAGCATCCAAGAAAAAAAACAAATAAATTACTATTATGTGAGAATTGTGTAATGAATCATCTTAGAAATGTTTGAAAGGCATGGGAGTCTGCTATAATTGTGGAGAAAAGAGCCATCAATCTAATGAATGCAAGGGGAAGAAACAATTTGATTATTTTCAATGCTACAGTTATAGAGATATAGGAAACTATTAAAATGAGTTTCCTATGCACCAAGGAAACATGCCTCAAAAAAGGCCAAAGGGATAGGGATAGATTTTGTGATTACAACCATGGAGGTTGAAGTTCTTAATGATGTGGTGGTAGGTACTTTAATTGTATCCTCAAACATAGATAATGATTTATTTGGTTCTAGATCATTGCATTCATTTATATATTCTTAGTTTTCCATGAAAATAATACATGTACAATTTGATTTAATAAAGGATATGTCAGTCAAAACTCCTAAGGGATGTATCGTTGCAACAAATTCATGTCAATCAATCCCCCTCATGACACATAAATGTTCTTTATTTTCTAACATTATAATAATACCAATGGCTTACATTGATATAATTCTCGATATAAATTGGTTGTTAAACTAGGATGTGAAGATTTATTTCAAGAAAAAGGAAGTCACCATTCTTTAAAATGGCGTAGAATCACTTATCTTTAGAGAAAAAAGATCACCATTTAATTCTTATCTAGATCCACCCTCAATAGATCTATTAAATTCAATTCATGGAGAGGTAGAGAACCCAATGTCTAGGGGTGAGGAAATAAATCTTCAAATTGGATATGTACATAGAGTGCAATAATATATTTATGTATTTCAAGAGGATTTAAATACAAATTCTCTAGTGCGAGAAGTTGATTTTTATATTCATTTAATTCCTGGTGCAATACCTATATCAAAGAATCCCTATAGAATGGCCAATATGGAGTTAGTGGATCTATAAAAATAACTTGAGGAATTGAGTGACAAATGATTTATTCAGCCTAGTGTTTCTCCATGGGGAGCCCCTATCCTCTTTTTAAAGAAGTAATATGGATCCCTAAGGCTATGCATTGATTACATTGAAATCAATGTTATTACAATAAAGAATAAGTATCCTCATCCACGAATGGATGATTTATTTAATCAACTTCAGGGAGCACACTACGTTTCAAAGATTCACCTTGGATCTGGATATCATCAACTATGTGTGAGAAAGGAAGATATTCTAAACACAACATTTTGAACCAGGTATGGGCATTATGAGTGTATAGTGATGACTTTTGGACTCACTAATGAATCATCTATTTTAATGGATTTAATGAAGAGAGTTTTCAAGGAATATTGTGATAAATATTATGTGGTTTTCCTCATTGATATCCTAGTATAATCCAAAATATATGAAGACCATGAGAATCACTTGAGGATCATTATAAAAACTATTATAAGAAATGAATTATATATGAAGTTTAGCTACGACGAATTTTGGATTCAATAATTCTATTTCTAATGCCATATTTTCTCTAAGGATGGAATCCAAGTGATCCTATTAAGATAATGGAAATCCATGAATATCCCAATCCAACAAACATTGCTGAGGTAAGCAGTTTTCTTGGCTTAGCCAGTTACTATCGGTGTTTAGTTCAAAATTTCACTTGACTAGCTAACCCACTAACCAAGCTTACACGTAAAGGGGTTTAGTTTTTATGGAAAAAATAATGTATAGAATACTTTGAAGAATTGAAAATAAGATTAGTCAATGCTCTAATTTTGACTCTTCCATCGAGAAATAATGGATTTTTGATATATGGTGATTCATCAATGAATAGACTAGGTTTTATCCTTATAAAAAATGATAAATTGATTTCTTATGCATCAAGGCAGGTGAAGACTCATGAGAAAAATTACCCAACTCATGATCTTGTGTTAGTAGTCGTAATATTTTCTTAGAAAATATGGAGACATTATCTTTACTGGGAAAATGTGTGATACAAACGGATCACAAGAGTTTGGAATACATTTTAACACAAAAAGAACTCAACATGAGGCAAAGAAGATGGCTTGAGTTACTCAACGATTTTGATTTTTCAATACACTATCACCCTAGAAAGGAAAATAAGGTGGCAGATTCTTTGAGTAGAAAAGACCATAGAATTTTGAATAAGATGATAGTTGAAAGGGATCATATGTTCATGGATGTAGTAATGATGTATATGGGAATTATCATAGAAGGTAGCATATCAGTAATATTTCAAATGGTTTACAGACCTTCTTTACTGGAAAGGATAAATAGTTCTGAGATTGATGGTGAGGAGTTAAAAAAGAAAATTAATGCTATAAATAATGGGAAGTTGATTGACTTCATATATGAAGGTAGCATTTTGAAATTTGGAAGGAGAATTTGTGTTACTGCTATTCCTTAGATGAAGAGTGAACTATTGGATGATGTCCATGGCTCTAATTTCTTTATACACCCTAGTAGCAAAAATATGTATAGTGATCTAAATGATCATTTTTGGTGGGACAACATTAAGATGGATATTGTTGATTATGTGTCGAGATATTTGGTTTATCAATAGTTGTAGACTCTAAGACAACATCCTAGAGGATTCATGCAACCCCTTCATCTATCTATGTGAAAATGTGATGATATTATGATATACTTTGTCATGGGGATACCAAAGACTCCAATAATCAATGTTGTGATAAGGGACATTATTGATCGTCTTTAAAAAACATCACATTTTCTTGCTATAAGAGAATATTTACCACTTGAATATTTAGCAATACTATATATTAATGGATTTTTAAGACTTCCTGGGGTACCCTTATCAATTATTTCATATTGTGATCACCATTTTACATAAAAATTCTTGAAAAGTCTCTATAAGGCTTCGAATACTGAGCTTTGTTTGAGTACTTCTTATCATTCCCAAACTGACAGAAAATCTAAAAGGACTATCCAAACTATGAAAGACATGTTGAGATCATGATCTCTTGACATTCAAGTTTTTTGGGATCAATACTTTTTTTGGGGTAATTTTCTTACAGTAATACTATCCATTCTATTATTCAAATGGCTCTATTTGAATAATTTTTTTGAAATAGATGTCGAACTCCAACTTGTTCGGATGATGTTGGTGAGAGGAAACTTATAGGTATAGAACATATTGAAGAGACCATGGAAAAGGTAAAGAAAATCCAAGAAAATATTAATGTATCCCAGAGTAGGAAGAAGAGTTATGATAATAACTGGAGAGGGTATTTTGAATTCCAAGTGGGAGATCATGGATTTCTGAAAGTATATCCATGGAAAGGTGTCTAAAGGTTCGGTAAGAAAAAGAAAATGATCCCTAGGTACATTGGACCATTTGAAATTATGGAAAGAATTGGAGATGTGGATTACCATTTAGAAATGCTTCAAAGTATCTCCAAATATCATGATGTATTCCACATATCATTGTTAAATAAATACATGCCAGACCCAATTCACGTACTCATCTATGAAGAGATAGAGATGGAACCGGATTTTTCATAATGTGAAGAGCCTATTGAGATTCTTAACACAAAGGAGCAGGTATTGAGGAAGTGTAAGACTCTTCTAGTAAAGGTTCTATGGAGAAACCATAACATGGAGGAATTAAGGTGGGAACCTGAGGATATTATGAAGAAGAACCACCCATATCTTTTTAGAGGGATTTACTCCTGAAAAATTTCTAGGTCGAAATTTTCAAAGGAGGGAATAATATAACACCCCAAATATTTTATGGTATTCTTCTCTTAAATAAGTTATATTCATAGGCTATACTTCATAATGAACTATTTTTATTTGAAACAAAACTTTTTTATTTAGGATATAGTCATAATCTATCCATTAAACAAACATTTTCCACTTCAATGTTTTGAATTTTAAAAAATTATCATCTAGAGTTATGGCCAGTAAGGCATTTGCTATCTAAAAAAACCAACTTTATTTCTTATGACCAGTAACATACCATTATGAATAGTAAATAATGATAATATTTTATTTTTTTAAGGTAATAAGACAATAATATCTTAATTAATTTTTCAATGTGATGTAAAACTAATTATACAATTAAAATTGTTATTTTTTGAATTAACTATGATTTTATTTAAAAAGTAAATTAAAAATACATAGAAAATTATTTTCAAAAAAATGGAGTTCATGTTTTAATTATACATGTTGAAAAATGGTTAGGGTGAATTTTTGGGATTTTTCTAAAATAATTATTTTTTTGTGAATTTAAAAAAAATAGTTTTGAGTTTTCGATAGTTTAATGAAATCATAAATATATAATTATTAATATAAAATGCTGGTAGACTTTTGTACAGTAACATATGAAATGAGGTGTCCCAAGTGGCTGAAACCATGGTAAAATACCAAGGGAAAGCCCATGGTTTTGCAAAAACCCACTAATGGGGTATCCCTTTTAATTAATAAAAAACTCCCTCTAATTTACTATAAATACGGACTCATCTCTTTTCATAAAGAATTCATTTTATGTTTTTGATTTTGTTTTCAATTGGATTATGTTGGGATATGTCATTCCATATTCCCATTTAGTTCCATTATATGTAAGAGTGATTATAGAACCCATTTATCTCATAAAACTATTTTAAGAGATTTTTTTATGACGACGTAATGCTGCTGAATTTTCGTGAGATATTTCTCAGTTTTTTCTTCTATTTTGAGTTCATTTCTTTTATAATTCTTCCCTGATATCCCCTCATAAAAATGATATGATAATTCAAGTACATTAAATTATCTATAATTATATTTTTCTAATGTAATATTTCATCATCATCTCTCTTTCCCCCTCCTGTTAGACAAAAAATAAAAACACCGTCCGGGATGTGTTAATTTATCACATTCTAGGACGACGGGTTATAAATTTTCATTAAAATGTTCAAATCTGGTCATGAAAAAAAATTTGTGGTTGAACCATATCATAATATATGTATTTAATCTCATTAATGTTCTGTAATACTTACACACAAATAATATAAAATAATAATACAAAACAAGTTCATTATTAAAAAAACCACCAAGTTAATCTAAACATTTGTAATTAACATTTAACTAATGAATCATTATCAGGGTATATAAACAAAAATAATTATAAGATCATCTTTATATTTTTAATGTCATTAATAATATATATTAACAATTTTGGATTTGTAAACACATTTCAAATGAACATCCATTCCTGAATACAAGTAAATAAATCATGAAAACCAAGGAAGAAATGTTACCAAAACAATAAAATTGAACTTCGTAAACCCATAGAATATCCATGAATGAACCTAATATGGTTATAATAAATCAATTAAATGTATAGGTGGTTATGGAATTATTAATTAATGGGGAAAACTTTTATTATTCAGGTAATTAAAAAAAATTAAGAACACACTAGAGCATAAGGTAAGGGGTTTCTCATCTCACTTTCATTTCCATGAGATTTCCATTGTTCCCCATTTATTTATTTCATGGGGTGAATTTTGTACTGAATTTTGATATATATTATCATGATAATATTAATATTGTTGGTATTTTTTGATTAATTTGGTGTTTATTAGTATTTTTTCTTACGACTTGATTGATTACAATGTTGTAAGGGACTTTGTCTCAAATTCCATTTCATTGTTAGTTATTTGGTATTGTGCACCTAATATTTCTTATGTGGCGTATCCAATGCCCATTTGTGATCATCTTCCATTTTTAATTTTAAATATATTATATATCCATATTCAGGATTCATGTCTATGAGCATTTTCTTAAGTCGTATACGCTTTTACATGCGGTGTTTATTTTGAATGTTGTTTTAACTATGCAATATTAATGAATCAATATCCACTAATCTATACAGATATTAGTAAAGAATATTGTACATGTATTAAATCTATGTATAAAGAATAATTTGGAATTTAAGTGGTGGTTGGGGCCCTGTATATCCCCTCAATGAATAGATAGGTCTCATGAGACAAATCAGTTGGCGACAAACCCTACGAGTTTGTTTCCAAAAATAAGACGGATTTCTACTCACAGAACAAAAACGTTTTAATGGTATTGTGGTATCATGTTCCAGATACATGATGTCCAGTTAATAAAAATTCTCTTTATTCATTATCTGTTATTAATGTCCATAAGGTTTTCACTATGACAAAATCTATAGATGCAGTTTCATTCTCAGTTTATTAATGGTGTGAGTTTTTCATTTATTCACCATGCCATATTCACTATGACAAGTTGTTTATGATTAAGTTATTATTGATTCATGATTATTCTATTTTTAACCCTTAATGAGCATTTTAGATCACCCCTTCTATTTGTTTACCTCCAATAGGTTTTGAATATGAGATCATTTATTGAGTTTTCGTGGTTGTGGTTTGAAGTTTTTGTTTTGTATTGTATATTATTACCGTTCCCAATGTAATTTGAGTTACATCTATGTATCTATTTTCTTCAAGATTACTAAGTTGATCATTCCTTTAGGATTTTCTTTCCTTTTAATGATTCCAATTCAACATGTAATCCTCTGACACCGGTCAAGAGGTTTCAAGGTGTTACAGTTGGTATCAAAGGAATTTTAGTAAGAACCTGGGAAAGTAGATTTGAAAATAAAGAATAGGGAAAAAACCCCTAATGAAGTATTTTAGGGTAAAAATAGAATAACATCATTTTATTTTCCTATGGAATATAATATGTGGATATTTATAGCAAATACATCCCTATCTAGATACAAACATATAGAGGTGGCTTTGGAACATATGTACCTAGGAGTGAAAACTCAAACAAGAAGTTTTAGGCTTGACTGATGGAATCCTGGTACATGACCATGGGCCTCGCTTCACTCTTGTTATTGAAACTCCCAAGGGATATTCTTAGGATAATTCACATTTACTTTATAAGCCATTATTAATGATTTTAATATACATGTTTCCTCAGATAAGCCATGTTTATGAGATTATTTATGCATAGAATTTCATTCTATGTTATGTGATTTTATATTTGAGATTCATAACCTAATGTAGTGTATTCCATTATTTAGAAATGTTTATTGAAGGAATAAGGGGAATAAATACTAATGGTCAATGTAGGGATCTCCTCATTGAGCAAAGACAACACAATAAATGTTGGAGCAGATCAGATCATGGCCATATTGGGACAACTTAATCTGGGTTGGACGAATAACCATGCCATACATATATTGGATCATTTCATGTAGAATAAGCCCCCATATTTTAGTGGGGCCACTAATCCATTGGGTTTTTAGCAGTGGATCATGTACCTTGAAATGATTTTCATGGCATTGAGATGCAATGAAAATGAAAAGGTAGTGATGGAAATATATTGTCTTAAGCGTGATGTTGATCAATGGTGGTCCTTAATCCAGAATACCACTAAGGAATAAAAAATATAATATATGGAATCGATTATTTTAATGAAATATTCATTATAAAATATTTCTCTTATTAGAAAAGAACAAAAATTGCGATGAAATTACATTTCTTAAATAAAATGGAAGAAGACAGTGTTGAAAAGTATGAGGCTACGTTCACATGACTAGCTAGGTATTCTATAGATTACGTACAAGACTCGAAATACAAGATTGATCATTTCTTTGGAGGTCTTAGGACGAGTATTCGAATGGCACTGGTTCTCAATCATTTTCATCATATGATGAAATCATATCAAGTGCCATCAATACAGAGAAAAAATTTGGTAGAAAATGTTTGTTCAAGGGAAACAAAAATTAGAAGAGATACTCAGATAACCAAGGAAAAGGTGAAGCATCAAATAAAAACAATGAAATGAAGAAATTACCATTCTGTGAGAAATGTGGAATGAAGCATATCCGGAAATTAATCAAAGGTATTGTAGTTTCTTATAATTTTAGAGAAAAGGGTCACCGATCTAATGAATTCAAGGGGAAGAAACAATTTTATTATATTTAATGCTACAATTCTAGAGATATGGGACACTATGAAAATGAGTTTCTTACATGCCAACAAAAATTCCTCAAAAAAGGCCAAGAGATAATGGGAGATATTATGAGATTACAACCGCGTAGGTTTAAGTTCCTAATGATGTGGTGGAAGGTACTTTAATTGTCTCCTCAAAAACAGCAAATGATTATTTTGACTCTGGATCATCACATTCATTTATATCTTCCCAGTTCTCCAACAATATTAGAAATGTACACTTTGATTTAATAAAGGAATTGTCAGTCAAAACTCTTAAGGGATGTATCATTGAAACAAAGGCATGTCAATCAATCCCCCTCATGGGACATAAATGTGATTTTGTGGATAATGTTATCATCATACCAATGATTAAATTTGATATAATTTGTAGTATAAATTGGATTTTGAACTATTATATGATGATTTATTACAAGAAAAAGGTATCTTCAATTTTTGAAAATGGGGTAGAATCATTTATCTTTAGAGAAGAACCCCCACCATATGATTCTTATCTAGATCTACCCCCAGTAGATCTATTGAATGCAATTATTGAAGAGGAAGATAACACAATGTCTGTGGGTGAGGAAAGAAATATTCAAATTTAAGATGTATATATAGTGCAAGAATACATTAACATGTTCCCAGCAGAATTACGTGGACATCCTCTAGTGGAAGAAGTTATGTTCTCTATTCATTAAATTCTTAGTGCAATTCCTATATCAAATAAACCAAATAGAATGGACATTGTGGAGTTAGTGTATCTAAATAAACAACTAGAGGAATTAAGTGACAATGGATTTATTCAACCTAGTGCTTCTCCATGGGGAGCCCACATCCTCTTGCTCAAGATGAAAGATGGATCCATGAGGCTACGCATTGATTATAAGGAAATCAATGCTATTAAAATAAAGAAAAATTATCCCCTACCATGAATTGATGATTTATTTGATCAACATAATAGAACACAATACTTTTCAAACATTGACCTTTGATATAGATATCATCAGCTAAATGTGATGAAGGAAGATATTTGAAAGACAACGTTTCGAACCAGGTATGGGAATTATGAGTTTACAGTGATGATTTTTGGACTGAATAAATCACTATCTATGTTAATGGATTTAATAAATACAGTTTTCAAGGAATATCTTGTTAAATTTATTGTGTTATTCTTTGATGATATCCTAGTATACTCCCAAAGCTATTATGGCCATGAGAATCCCATGTGGATTATTCAAGAAACTCATGGAAGAAATGAATTATTTGGGAAGTTTGGAAAGCCTAAATTATAGCTTCAATCAGTTTAATTTCTAAGCCATGTTGTCTCTATGGATGGAATCCTAGTTAATCCTATAATGAAAAAGGAAATCCAAGAATGTCCCTAGCCAACAAACATAACTCAGGTATGCAGTATTATTGGCTTAGTAGGTTACTATTGAAGTTTAGTTCAACATTTTGCCCAACTGGCTAACCTGCTAACCAAGCTCACACGTAAAGGTGTTAAGTTTTTATGAAAAAAAAGAATGTTCAAAATTCATTGAATAATTGAAAATAATGTTGGTTAATGCTTCAATTTTGACTCTTCCATCGAGAGATGATGTATTTGTGATATATATGGATGCATTAAATAACTGAATGTGTTGCATCCTTATGAAAAATGATAAAGTTATTTCTTATGCATCAAGGAAATTTAAGATTCATGATAAATATTACACGACTCGTGATCATGAGTCAACAACCATAATATTTTCTCTGAAAATTTGGAGACATTATCTTTACGGTGAAAAATGTGAGATATGCACGTATCACAAGAGTTTGAAATACATTATTACACAAAAAAACTCAACAAGAAGAAAATAAGATGATTTGAGATACTCAAATATTATCATTATTCAATACACTACCACCCTAGAAATGAAAATAATGTGGAAGATGATTTGAGTAGAAAAGACCACAGAATTATAAACAAGAAGATTATTGAAAGGGATCATATGTTCAAGGATCTAGTAAAGATAGATATGGGAATTATCATAGAAGGTAACATATCACTACTATTTCAAATGGTCACCAAACCATATTTACTGGAAAGGGTAAAAAGTTCTCAGATTGATGATGAGGAGTTTGAAAAAAAAATTAAATATGTAAATGATGGGAAGTTGATTGACTTCGTATATGAAGGTGGAATTTTGAAATTTGGAAATAGACATTGTGTTCCCGTTATTCCTGAGCTAAAGGGGGAACTATTATATTATCTTCATAGCTCTAATTTCTCTATACACCCTGGTATTACAATTATGTATAGAGATGTAAATGAACATTTTTTGTGGGACAACATGAAGAGGGAGATTACTGATTATATGTTGAGATGTTTGGTTTATCAACAAGTGAAGACTAGAAGACAACATCCTAGAGAATTCATGCAACCCCTTACTCTATCTATGTGGAAATGGGATGATATAACGATGTCTTTTTCATGGGGCAACCAAAGACTCTAATAAGAAATTATGTGATATGGGTCTTTGTTGATTATCTTACAAAATGGGCACATTTTCTTACTATAAGAGAAGATTTACCACTAGAACATTTATCAAGACTATATATTAATGAATTTGTAAGACTTCTTGGTGTAGCCTTATCAATTATTTATGATTGTGATCCACAATTTACATCAAAATTTTATAAAAGTCTCAAAAAGGCTTCGAATACTAAGCTTCGTATGAGTACTACTTATCACCCCCAAACTGATGGATAATCTAAAAGAACTATTCAAACACTGAAAGGCATGTTGAGATTATTATCTGTTGATTTTCTAGGTATTTGGGATCAATACTTTCCTTTTTTGGAATTTTCCTACAACAATAGTTTCCATTCTAGTATTCAAATGGCTCCATTTGAAGCATTTTATGGAAACGGAATTCGAAATCCAAATTTTTGGGACGAAGTTGGTGAGAGGTAACTTATTGGTAAAGAACATATTGAAGAGACCACAACAAAGGTAGAGAAAATCCAAGCCCATATTAATGTTGGCCAAAGTATGAAGAAGAGTTATTCTAACAACTGGAGAAAATATTTGGAATTCCATGTGGGAGATCATGTCATTCTGAATGTATCACCATGGAAGGGTGTCTTAAGGTTCTATAAGAAAGGAAAACTGAGCCCTAGGTACATTAGACCATTTGAAATTCTGGAAATAATTGGAGATATAGCTTACTGTTTAGTAATGATTCCAAGTCACTCTAAATTTCATGATGTATTACATGTTCCATTGTTGAAGAAATACATTCCAGACCCAATGCATGTACTCAACTATGAAGAGATAGAGCAGGAACCTGGTTTTTTGTACTGTGAAGAGACTATAAAGATTCTTAACACTAGAGAGAAGGTATTGAGGAAGCATCAACTCACCTGGTAAAGGTTCTATAGAAAATACATAACATGGAAAAGGCAACGTGGGATGCTGAGGATGTTATGAAGAAGAACCACCAACATTTTTTAGATGGATTTATTCATGAAAACTTTTGAGGATGAAATTTATGAAGCTGGTAATAATATAACACCCCAAGAATTTTATGGCATTCTTCTTTTAAATATATTATATTCATAGCCTATATTTCATAAATAACTTTGTTTCATTGAAACAACACTAGTTTATTTAGGATACAGTCATTACTTATCCATTAAACATAAATTTTCCACTTCTATGTTTTGAATTTTGAAAAATGATAATCTAGAGTTGTGACCAGTATGTCATTTGGATTCTGATAGAACCAACATGATTTTTTATGAATATTAACCTTCCCTTATGAATAGTAAATAATGATTATATTTTATTTTTTAAGGTAATAAGATTATAATATCTTAATTAATTTTTCAATGTTATATGAAACTAATTATACTTTTAAAATTTTTATTTTTGAATTAACTATTATTTTATTTAAAAATTAAATTTAAAATACATAGGAATTTATATTCAAAAAATAGAGTTTGTTTTTTAATTTTACATGTTGCAAAATGGTTAGTGTGAATTTTTTGAATTTTTCTAAAATACTTGAATTTTCCATGAATAGTAAAAATTCAGTTTTTAATTTTTATTAGATTAATGATATCATAATTATATAATAATTAATATAAAAGTATGGTATACAATTTTACAATAACATATAACAGGAGTTGTTTCAAGTGGCTAAAACCATGGGCAATTACCTTGGGTAATCCATGGTTTTGCAAAATCCACTAATGAGGTGTCCCTTTTAATTAATAAAAAAACTTGCTCTCATTTACTATAAATACCGACTCTCCTACTTATTTTTATTTCATTAATCACAAATTATCCTTGAAAATCTGGTAGTATCACCTCTCTATGAGTCCTATAATGTTTTTCTCAAACCCCTAAGGTCCCAACCTTCATTTTTTGGGAGTTACTCTATAAGGTAAGAGAATCAACCACCCTTTCCTTTTCTTATAGATTTCATTTTATGTTTTCTCTTTTATTTTCAATTAGATTATGTTGGTTTATGTCATTCCATAATTCCCTTTGTTTAAATTTTATGTATGAGTGATTATATAACCCCTTTCTCTCATAAAACTATTTTATGAAATTTTATAGGACAACATTAGGCTGCTGAATTTTTGTGAGAAATTTCTCAACTTTTTCTTCTATTTTGAGTTACATTCTTTTACTTATTTCCTCATATAACCTAATCCAAATGATATGAAAATTCCATTAAATTTAATTAATTGGAATTATTTTATTCAAATTTAATATTGCATCATCATCTCTCTTTCCCATCCTCTTATACAAAAAATATAAACATCGTTCGAGATGTGTAAATTTATCACATTCAAGGACGAAGGGATCTCAATTTTCATTACCATGTTCAATTCAGGACATGAAACCATTTTTATGGTTGAACTAGATCAAATTATATTTATTTCGTCTCATAAATGTTCTGTAATAGATATAAACTAATAATATAAAATAATAATACAAAACAAGTTCATTAAGAATAAAACCGCCAAGTTAATCCAATCATTTTTAATTAACGTTTAAATAATGAATCATCATCATGTTATAAAACACAATATCATTATAAGATCATTTATATCTATTTAATGTCCATAAAAATATATATTAATGATTCTGGATGTTTAAACACATTTCGAATGAACTTCCATTCGTGAATACAATTAAATGAATCATGAAAACCAAGGAAGAAAATGCTTCTAAAAAATAAAATTAACCCTCTTAAACCCATAAAAATGTCCATGAATAAACCTAATAAGGTTATAATAAATAAGATAAATGTATATGATTTTATGGAATTATTAATTAATGAAGCTAAATTTTATTATTCATGTCATTAATATAAATGAATAACGCACTAGAGCATAAGGTAAGGGGTTTCTCATCTCACTTTCATTTCCGTGATATTTCCATTGTTTGCCACTTATGTATTTCATGTGGTTTATTTTGTACTGACTTTTGATATATATTATCATGCTTTTATTTATGTTCATGATATTTTGTGATTAATTTGGTTGTTGTTTGTTTTTTTTCAAACGACTCGATTGATTACAACGTGGGAAGGGACTTTGTCTCAAATTCCATTTCATTGTCTGTTACTTGGTATTGTGCAAATAATATTTCATATGTGGTGTATCAATTTCCCATTAGAGATAATTTTTCATTTTAAATTATAAATATATTATATATCCATATTCTGGTTTCCTGGATATGAGTATTGTCTTATGTTGTATAACCTTTTACATGTGGTGTTTATTTTTAATGTTGTTTTAACTATGGAAATATTGATGAGTTCATATCCTCTACTCTATAAAAATATTTAGAAGGAAGATTGTACATGTATTAAATATATTTATAATTAATTATTTTTAATTTAAGTGGGGTGTGGGGCCCACTATATCCTCTCGATGCATCGACAGGTCTCATATGACAAATCAGTTTGCGACCAACCCTTCAAGTTTGTTTCCAAAAATTAGACAGGTTTCTACACATAGAACTAAATCATTTTAATTTTATTATGGTATCATGTTCCAGATACATGAAATCCAATTAATAAGAATTATCTTTATTCATTATCAGTAAATACTATTCCTGAGGTTTTCACTATGAAAAAATCTATGGATGCAGTTTCATTCTCAGATTATTAATAGTGTGAGTTTAAAATTTATTCACAGTTCCATATTGAATATGGCATGTTTTTTCATGGTTTAGTTATTATTGATTCATGTTTCATCTATTTTTAACCCTTATTGAGAATTTGGGCTCAATCCTTACATTTTTTTACCTTCAACAGGTTTCAAAGATGAGATCATTTATTGAGTTTCTGTGGATGCGGTTTTTATTTTTTATGTATTGTATATTGTTACCTTTACCAATGTAATTTGAGTTACATTTATGTATCTAGTTTCTTAAGTAATACTAAATGGATTGTACCTTTGGGATTTTCTTTCCTTTTAACCATGCCTATGTAACAAGTAATTCATCGGCTCCAGTCTAGAGGGGTCGGGGTGTTACAAATATTTTTTAATTATTGCATCTTACATTTTTATGAAACTATTTAATTGAAATTATAATGTTATTAAACTAATTAAAATATTTTTTTAATTCATATATGGTTTATAAGGTGAAAAATTTAACTATTACAAGTTTTACCTTAGATATAGTTTTTTATTGAATATTTGAACTCAAGGTTAACCCTCACCTCAATTATAAATTACTCATCTAACTCCCCTTAGAAAACCCCTAATAACACAATTTAAAAACACAAATATATGACTTATTCTTATCTATTATGACTCTTAGAAAACCTAGGTATGTTTTGGATCCATCCAAATCGAAACATCAAAGGATTTTAGATCTCTAGAGAAGAAGAAACACCAAGAAGAGGGTAAGCTCTCACTAATTCTCTATCTCATTATCCTCTCCTCTTTATATATATCTCCACATATTTCAAGCACAAATATTATAAGGGTAATTAATATGTATATTAACATTATATTAATTATTTTAATTTTCATGATGTATTATGTTTATGACATGTTATATTTTTATAGTTCTCATTACCTCTTTTTGATAATGTCCCATTAAAGATCAGTTAACCGCCAGTAAGAACGTTTCCAATTCTTTTCATATCACAAAACACATTTTGTGTTACAAAAAAATATTAATGATATATAAATTTAAAAATATATTTATTTCAAGCTTATATATTTAACTCTAATTACGTGTAAATGTGCTTGAAAATAATATAAAAATAAATGAAAATGGAAAATTTTGATGGAAATAATGATACCAAAACTCATCAACATCAACAAAAAAATTTATAAATATAATTAAATTATTATTATTATTATTAAATAGTAACATAAAATAATAGGATAAACTTCTGGTTTAATTTTTTAATTAACCTGTTTTTATTATTTAGGAGGTAGATAATCGATGAAATAATACTGGATTTAGGGTGATGGGATTCTTGAACATAACTCCTTTTTCTTTGGGTTATCCCTCTTTCTCATCATTTTTATTATATATATTCTACTAATATTCCTTAAATATCCAATCACTATTATTGAATATTATTTTTTTAGGATATACATTTTTGAACCTTTCCAAAATAATTTTTAATCCAAATATAAATATTTTTCAAAAATTCATTTCTTTCCATAACACAATTTTAAATCCTCTTTAGTTTTTTCTTATTCACTCAAGAATGATAATTTTTATACCAAATATGATTTCCCTTATTCATTTGGTAACCCCAATTTTTATTCAAGAAATTATTATTTATGAAACATATTCCTTTCCATGGGTTACTTCATTACATCGATTATTATATGTTCTCTATGGCATGCATAATTTTGTAAATATTATAATCTGATGGGTGGGACTAAAATTATATATATCTCTAATGCATTGGGTAATGTGAGGTACCTCATGAGATTATGTTTATTATGCGTGAACATGAGGTTATATTTGTTCAAAATTATAATGTTATGATTTATGCACATATGTTAAGCATAGAAATTATGCTATCTTTGTTCACAACTATTTATAGTTTTTAAACACTATAACTCAATGTTTTATTTTTATACATCACCACATTATATGACTTTTTTTGATGTCTTCATCATGACAATGATGATGAACCATGATTATGATATGATTATGATGATTATACTCACCAATATACTATTGATTCATGTGTTTTTTTCTATGTTATCCTTCCCCTTGCTAGGATTTTAACTCGCCCCTTCCTTTGGATGTATATCCTCAGGTGGGTATATGTACTAATGATAAAGAGAGATTTTAATATGATAAATAAATAATGATTTCTCTAATTTTATGTTTTATTATATATAAGATATGTATGATCCTAATTTTACCAATTTACTAAACCTTTGGATCCTTGAATGTATAACTATTATGTTTTTATCTTTTAAATTATGTGACTATAATATAAGAAAAAATATGGTCACTATAGTTGGTATCAAATGAATGGTTTGGCTAATTTTTTAATTAGTATTAGAGAACATTAGTGAAAACCCTTAGGATAAGTCCAAATATAGGTAAACAACATCAACGATTTGTTTCAGAAGAAGTATAATCAAAGAGATCCCATAAGATATAATTTTAGACATCATTTTCAAATAAAAATAAATTATTTATTAATTATTTTTTGACTACCATATTGTAAAACCCTTTAAATTTTAGATAATGATAGGAACTAGGATAATCTAGGCCAACAACCCATGTATGGGATAATTAAATGATTTCCCGAATGAAATCCTCAATTCCATGGGAGGTAGTGTTTCAAACTTTAGGGTAATGATTACCCAACTATCTTAGGATATAAATAATAACTTAAACCATTTAGAAAATCCAAGATTACCCAAGATGGATAAACTAGTCATTGAGTCCTTTATGCAGAAACAACCACTGATGTGTGGTGGATCTTCAAATCTACTTGACATGAAATACTGTGTTAACTCAATAGATAATATCTTTTTGGGATACACTTTTCTAATATGGATAAGGTGACTCTTCAAATATATTGTTTAGATAGAGAAGTTGGTCAATGCTGGGATTTGATAAAGAACACCAAGACAAAGGATGAAATGGTAGTGTTGGAGTGGTAAAACATTAGTAAAATATTTCAAAATAAGTATTTCCCTCGAACTATTAGAATAGATATGGATAGAGAATTCATATATTTGAGGTAAAAGGAATGTTAATATGCCACGACTGATGAGGAAGACCTTACAAGAATTTCATGATACACTTCCTGATTTTTTATCAAAAATAATAGAAAAATATATAGATTCAATTGTGTACTAAAACCACACCTTTGAAAGGATCCAGCTATCTGAGACTTAGGGAGTTATTGAAGAGTTCTTTGATGTGATCTAAATTTAGAGATATATTTTGAAGATCAGACTTTTGTACATGGAGATAAAAAGAGAAGAATTTATTTTCAAAATGGTGGGTCAAATAAGAAAGGGGGAAAGAGGATCCAACCACACACATGTCAAAATGTTGGGATGAAACATCATTATAAGTGTCTCAAACGGATGGACAAATGATTAAAGTGTGGGAGAGATGTCCACCAAGATATTGAATGTTGAAGAGACATGCAGAATTTGGTCACCATGATAGAGGAAAGGAATAAACATCCTAATGTTCCCTCCATGTTTTAATGCTTCAACAGTAGGGAGCATGAGAATAATGAAAGCTATTGCACTGAACCATAGGTCCCTGAGTTTAATCATCATTAGAACCCATCAAAACCAAATGAATAAGTGAAATATTATTACATCACTATAAATGAAGTGGAGCATGAAAATGAATTTGTATAAGGTACATTTCCTATTTAATGAAGAAATTAAAAAATATTTATTAGATTTTGATTATATGAATTCCTCTATATACTATGGTTTTCTAGAACTTTTGTGTAAAAAAACTGAATCCTTGAAGTATTGATTTTAGTAAAAACACCTAGCGGTGCGATCATTGCAAACCAAGTTTTGGACTCTTATCCTATTAGAATATGTGAGAAGACTCTTCCAATGAATCACATAATCCTTCCCTTGGTGTAAATTTTTTTATTGGGTATGTATTGGCTCTCATTATATATATCACATATCAAATGAATGGAAAAGTAAATCTATTTCTATATTTTAGACCATCCAATGCTCTTGTACAAATTCATAGAAGATCATGAATATCCTTTGTAAAATCCATCAATGGTGTGGGTTTTGATACCCTTTGAAGAATTTTTCATTTCCTAAATGGTTGAGTCGAATTAAATCTTCAACCTTTAATAAATTATCATTGTTAGGGAATAAACTAATGTATTTCCCAAAGAGTTACATGAGATTTTTCCAGATTGTGAGGTATAGTTCTCAATAGAATGTATATCGAGATTCACACTTATATTCAAATGTAAATAAGTGGTGTCCCTAATCGAACTGGATGAGTTAAATAACTAGATTAAAGAGATTTTGGAAAAATGATTCATATTAACAAGTGCATCTCCATGGGTAGAGGTGATGGACTTTGTCAAAAAATTGATATATCAATGAGTCTGTGTAACTATTATTGGGAGCTTAACAAGATCACCCAAAAGAAAAATTATACCCTACTAATGATTCATGTCTTATTCAATAAACTACAAGGATCTCAATGCTTCACAAAGTTGGGGATCTTCAATCTGGATATCATCAGCTGAAGGTGATAAAGGAGGAAATTCATAAGATAGCCTTCCGTATAAGGTATGGGCACTATGTGTTTATAGTGATTCCCTTATAACTTACTAATTCCTATTAAATCTTCAAGGATTTGATGAATATAGTATATATATACTACCTTGTAAAAAAAATTTAGTCTTTATCGATGATATACTCATTTACACCAATATTAAGGATGAACATGAAGAGTATCTAAGTATTGTACAATCACTATTAAGGAATGAGAAAATATATGATAAGTTTAGAAAGTGAGTCTTTTTGGATGGTTAAGTCACATTCGTGGGGAAAATTATCACAAATGAGGGAATTTATGTAGACCCTTTAAAGACAAAATAAATTTTGGAATGGCCCATACGCTCAAGTTTCATGAAAATATGTAGTTTTCTTTGCATTACGAATTACTAATGATGTTTTATGAGAAATGTTTTCACGTTTATCTATCCTGCTAACTACGTTAGCATAAAAATGGGAAAATTTTATATGGATAAAATAATTTGAGGAAAAAATATATGGATCTCAATAAGAGGCTAATCACTACTCCTATAGTTATACTACCAACAAGTGGAAAATAATTTCTGATATACAGCGATTTTTTGAAGAATAGATTGGGTTTTATACTCATGAAGAATTAAAAAATGACGGCCTATAACTTGTGATAGTTTATGATACATGAGTACAACTACTAAATGTGTTATTTAGAGTTAGAAACTGTTATCTATGTCTTGAATATTTGGTTGAACTACCCCATTACTGATAAGTGTGACATATATATCGAACATAAGATTCTAAAGTATATATACACATAAATGTATCTGAACATACATCATATAATATGGTTATATCTAATAAATTAATATGCATTCTCTATTAACTAACAGCTAGGAAATGAGAACAAGTTTATTGATTCTCTTATAAGAAAAGAACCCACTACTCTATCCATGATGTGGATTGAGAATGGAACTGTCTTCATGGATATGAAAATGATTGATCTGAAAATCATAATGATTGGGAAAACATACTACCTTTCCCAAATAATTTACCAACCATCTATCTACTAGAATATCAAGTAGGCACCAATGGATAATTTGGAGCTTCAAAATAAGGTGAATGTAGTGAGGTAAGGGAGGCTTCATGAATTCCATATCGGTGATGATTGTGTGATTTAGTTTGGAACTAGTCTTTTTGTTCCTTCATCTCCTGAGATAAGGAATGAGATATTAATTAATGTGGATATCTCATTTTTTTTAAACCATCTTATAAGTGTCAAGATGTATCGTGGTCTTCAATAACACTTCTTATTGGAAAACATGATGAATGATATTTTTCAGTATATCTCAAGATTATTGGTGTGTATACAATTTAATGTTGAGTGACAGAATTCCAATGGGATGATGAAACCATTTATTATACCCAAATGGATGTATAATAATATCACAATGGACTTTTTTATTGGTATCTTGAAGAAATATAATGAAAACAATGTTTTATGGTTTTTGGTAGATCGACTCGCCAATACATCCCACTTCATTAATATTTGGTAAAATTTCTCTCTCAAAAGACACTATAATATATATATATATATATATATAGGAATTGGTGAGGTTATATGGGGTAAAAATTTTAATCATCTCTTATCATGATCTAAGGTTCACATATAAATTCGGGAGAAGTATTCAAAATGATATGAGTACTAAATTGAAATTTAATATGGCCAATCACATCCAAATTGATGGATAATTTGAAAGAACAATTTATTTTCGTGAGGGATCACTGAGAGAAAACTCAATGGAATTTAAAGTTATATGGGATCAACATATCCTGTTAGTTGAGTTCACATACTACAACATATTAAACTCAAGTATTAAAATGGCTCCATATTAAACTCTGTAAGGGAAAGGATGTAGAACTCCTACTTGTTGAGATAAATCTTATGAATTAATTCTACATGGACATTATCTTTAACAAGAGATAACATTGAAGGATTTATCCATCAAAAAATATATAAAATCTTCTCAGAGTCGATAGAAGAGCTACACTTACAACTATTCAAGGGGATTCAAGATTAATGTTAAAGATAATGTTTTCCTTTGAATATCACCATCGAAGAGATATTCATGTGGTTTTGGAAAGAAAATTAATCTTATCCCGAAGTATATTGGCCCATTTGAGATCCTTGATTCTATAGGAGAAGTAGAATATCGGTCTACACTTCTACCAAATATTTATCATGTTCATGATGTGTTTTACCTATCTATCCTAAGGATGTTCATACCTAATCACTACCATGTACTGAATCCAGAGCTAGTACAACTGGATAATGAACTCTCATATGAGGAGAATATTTTGAAAATATTGGATTGTAGAGAAAATGTTCTACACAACAAGAAAACTCACCCTGTCAAATTTTTGTGAAGGAACTATAAGTTTGATGAGGTGACATCGGAACCAGAGGAAAAAATGAAACCGAAGTACCCTCACCTATTCTCAACCCAGAATATGAGTAGAAATTTTTGGGATAAAATTTATAAAGGGGGAATAATGTAATAATATTGAGTTTATAAATGATATTTTTAATGAAATAAATGTATATTATATTATATTATATTGTTTTATACACATAAAACACCTAGAGAAACCAAAAAATATTATTTAGTTACTGAAAACCATTAATTTAGTCATAAATTATTCCCATTAAAATTCCAAATATTAAAAGGGTAAAAATAATAAAATATAAAAATTAAAATGAGAATATATAAATCAACCAAATCTCTAATAATCAACCCTCCCGTAAACAACACTATAGAAATTAAAAAAATATTACTAAACCAAACAACGTTATGGAAAATAAAAATGTAGAACCATGAGAGGAATTGAGGTGAGTAATGAATGAAGGATTTAAAAGGTATTTATATATGGTAATGTGATCATTTCAATAGTAATATGACCATTGGAATAGTAATGTGACCCTTGGAATAGTAATCTGGCCATTGGGAATAGTAACCTAACCCTTGGAATAGTAATTTAACTTCAAAATAATAAATTGTGATATAAATATTTTTCTAATGGGTAATTTATGTAAATATAAGTGTTATATTTCCAAAAAAAATAAATATCATGATAAAAAAATCAACGGAAATATAATCACATTGTTAACAATTAATTTTAAAGTATTTCATAAAAATAATGATTTAATATTAAAAAAATTACCTATGCTAGAAAATTATTTTTAAAAAATTGATATCATTTTTAAATCACCAGGTATAAATTTCCTAATGGTGATTAATTTTTAATTTTATGAAATACTTCACTTTTTATGATAATAGTAAAAATACAGTTTTCTTGTAACGATTGTTTCTTGAATTACATCATTCATTATAGAATAACGAACTTATCATTTCTAAAACATGGCGTTCGACAAAAAAATATTTAATTTTATAAATTATAAATTAAAATATTTTAATCATGATTTCAAAACCTAAAAATTACATTCCAAATTCTATTATCTAAATTATTACAATGAAATAATATTATCTCATTTTCCACATTTCCTTGCATTAAACTAATGAATTAAAATTATAATGTTATTAAAAGTATTAAAATCATGTTAATTAATAAAAATATGGATTCTAATGTCAAAACTATCACTGTTATAATGTTTACCTTATATATAGTACTTTATTCAATATTTTACCTCAAAAATACCCCTCTTTATGTATAAATAAATCCTCTATCTCCCCTTGTAAAACCACTCCTATCACACTTTATATAGCCAAATATCTACCTAAATTCTCTCTATTAACACTCTTATCATACCTATGGATTTTTTTGATCCATCCAACTCAAATCATCAATGGGGTATAGAGTCGTAGAGAAGAAGCAACACCAAGAATAGGGTAAGCTCTCATGAATTCACCCTATCATTCTCCCCTCCTCTTTCTATTTTTTACAACTATTTAAAATACAAACCATTTAAGGATAATTACGAATTATTTTAACGTTATATTTATTATTTTAACATACTTGAAGTGTTATATTTATGGAATATTAAATTTTCATACTACTTATTCCCACTCTTTTGATAATGTCCAATTAACGGTCAGTTGACCACCAACAAGGACATTGACAATTATTTTCCTATCACCAACCCTAGGAATGGTAATAATAATTTATTTATGATTTATAAATGTGTAAATATGTTTATTTTTATATTTTATAATTAATTCTACATATATATAAACGACCTTGAGGAAAATTGTGAAATCTAAGAAAAATGGGATATTTTTAATAAAATCATGGTATCGAAATTTATTAACACAAAAAATTAAAAATAACATATATAATCAAATATTTATAGTGGAATTGGTTAACATAATTAACTTATAGTTAAATGGTTAAATTAACCTAATTTTTTTAATCAATATTTGGAGAAGTGATGAAATAATGTCGGTTTTAAGGTAAGGGGATTCTTGAACCCAACTCCTTTTCATTGGGTTATTAACCTTTATCATAAATTTTAGTAAAGATATTTCAATAATATTCCTTAAATATAGTTTCACCTTTCTTCTCTTTTTTTCAAGTATATAAATTTTCCCATGATACCAAAATTATTTTCAATCCAAATAAAATACTTTTTCAAATACACTTTTCTATTTAAAACAAATATTTGACACCTCTTAAGTTGTTTCTTCCTCACTCAAGAATGATGATGTTTATACCAAATATGTTTTACCTTATTCATTTGGGAAGCCCAAATTTTATTCATGAAAATATGATTTAGGACATCCTTATAAAACACAATCTTTTCCATGGGTTAGTTCTTGACATCAATTGTCCTACATTCTATGTGGCATGGATGATTATTTGCATATTATGATGTGATGGGTGGGCCCAAAATAATATATCACTATAATAAATTTTATAATATGATGTATCGTATTATATTATGTGTATTATTTATGATCATTTTTCTATATTTTTCACAATGATGATTTCATGATTTTTTCACATATGTCTTTCATGGACATGATGTTAGACTTGTTGACAACTATGTGTAGTATTTTACCACTATGTTATGATGTTTCATATTTATGCGCCCCCATATTACCTTCCCTTTTCAAATTCATTCTTCATTCTTATGATTATGACCCCATACTTATGACATGATTATGATGATTACGGTCACCCATGTATTATTGATTCATGTCTCTTATATATGTTATGTTATCCTTCCCCTTTCTAGGATTTTATCACACCCCTTTATTTGATGTATATCTTTAGCTAACTGTATGTAATGAGGATAACTTGAGATATTTTGAGTGGGTAAAAAATAATTATTTTAATAATGTTATTATTTTATTATATATAAGTGATGTATGTTCCTGATTTTCCCATGATACTAAATTTTTTTATCCTTTAATGTATAACTAGAATTTTTTTATCTTTAAAATGATGTAATAGTCATGTAGATAAAATTATGGTATCTATAATCTCTAAAAATAAATTTTTATGTAGTGAACCGGAATTCACATACTAGGTAAAATGAAGCTTCATGGAACACTCATATATGTGTGAAACTGTTCTAAGGTGATTCATATCAATCAAAGAATATTCTGAGGGATATGTTCACACACATCAGTTGAGAATGAAGTGAGCATTAAATATTTAATTTGGTATAAACTAGAACAGATATTAATTCCACTATAAACCCTATAAACACAATTCATATAGAGGACCAACTTGGTTTAACCCGATCCATCACCCGAGCCAACCCGCCACATGGAATGAAGTGTGTTCCTAGTCTCCACAAGCTAGTGAGAAATCCTTGGTATAACTAACCATTAATTGGGATGATTTCACCACTATTAAAACAACATGGACCATCCATAAAATATTATGTCCAAAGAAAAAAGAATATATTAAATGATTCAAGATAATTATATACCATAAAAAACACCACACAACAAAATAACCATGTCATAACAATACATATACATGGTAACTCCAGTAAAAATACAATACTTGTAAGAAATGGAATAAGATCATCCAGGGCCTAAAAATACATACCATTGGATAAAAACTCTATAAATGGATCTACATGGTCCAATCCCTATGATATGATATCTCCTCTAAAAAAACACTAGATGACAGTAATCAAGAAGAGACACCATAAAACGGGGTTCCCTAGTCTTTACTTGGGTCCACTAAAATGAAATATGTAAATGATCAAAGTCCCAAGAATGTATTGTGGCTGGAATCTTAGTAGGGAACCACCATGAATCTAATTAAGGATTTTATCCTTGAATCCAATAATCTAGATTGAAAAAAAATTCAAAACTAAACCACAGGAAAACATACTCTTTTCAAATACACATTTGAAATCCATTTGTATTTTCCATTTAAAATAAAGAATGTTTTCCAAAACAATTTCCAACATAGATAAAGTATATAAACATATCCATATCGAATAAAATTCCCAATATCAAAACAAAATAATAATTAGGTATGATCATAACACAGACAACACGTAAGCAAATTAATGAAAAATAGCCATAATATATCTCATCACATCATGATGAAACTATTCAATGCATAAATTATATTAATCAATCTAGAATTTGTAATGTGAACCTAGAGATATACCCATTTGGAAAATCATTAATGATTAAAAAATTATTCAATATTTCTCAGAAAAATGGAATCTCTCATAGTCTTTCTTGGGACCAATAATGAAGCTCACACAGTCTTCCTACCCAAAGTATCTCACAGTCCCTTGAAAACTAAAATGCAGTCTCTCGCAGTCCTCACTAAAATGAATCACACAACCACTGGGACAAACCAAATTGGAGTCACACATGGTATTCCTTCCAAATTCTCACATGATCCCATGAACAAACCATTTACCCATGCCCAAATTAACCGATTTGGCACTCCATACCAACACAATCCCAAATAGGTTCCCATATAAAACTAGCTAAAACATTATCCATTTCATAAAAAAAAGAACATTTTATAAAAACACCTTCCCAAGGTAAAACCATTTCTAAAACCTCTATATAAATCCTTTTAAATCCCCAAAACCCATTTGAACCATTTTAAAAAACACATAATTTGTATACATGACACACGCCTTATATAAACCCCCTTTAGACACTCAAACTACCAAAATATTTCATGAACTACATAATAAATGGAATACACGCCAAATATAAATCATTAAAAGTTAATTTAAGTAACACAAACAAAATATTATTATAAATTTATAGGTATTCCATGAAAAATACCGGTAAATAGAGACACCAACATTATATTTGGTACGAAGCTCATAACCATTGATGATGAATACCCAGAAGAGGTAGATCATGGAATAAAACACCTAAATCAAAAGTACACTAACCAAAATACCCCTTTAAATACCCTATATCTTGAAAACAAAAGAAACTAGGGTACGCATATCTATGTAAATAGAGGAAACATAATGAAGAGGGGAAAATAGGAAGAAATCTTGAAGGAAGGATCTTAACTCCAGCCAAAACACTAATAAATCCAAGGTAAAAGAAAAATAAAAGGGAGTAATAATATTATATACAATGGATAGGGGATTCACATGGTGTATGATGAAAATTATTCCCCAAATAATAATCATTTAATATAGTTATTTTGGTAAAAATCAACTTTTTAAATGTGTTGGATAGGGCCGCACGGTTTGGATTCATAGTTTTGAAAATTATGCACCAACAATGTGAGTTTCATTGTCCACACAATTTTTTATGCATGGTTACTCCTATGTGTCACATGGATTGACAAACAATTCTCAACTGTGAAACACCCCATTGTCACAAACTTCAACACCCTCTCTCGATTGGTCACATGGTAATGAATATCATGTGCTAACATTGCACCTTAATCTGTCTCCCCAAAATATACTTGTTTCCACTCCTAGCATTGGAAACACCAATAATGAATACAAATATAAATACACCTCAAAATTATACATATTAGTGACCTTTTGGGTTTAATAGTGTGCTTTTTTAGATTTGATACATCCATACATTTCCGTTTTATAATCCTTGGATATAGCCTAGTGATAGTGAACCAATTAAAAAAAATTGTATCATCTGCATGTTTTAACATTCAGTTATTCTTTTCTAAATGAATTATAGAAAATAGAGTTTTGTTTAATGATAAAAACAATATCTAAAGGAGAATTTTTTTAATCAATCATATGCTAATTTACCCCTGATATTTAACCTGGTTGGGCTAAAAAATAGTATCAAATGAAATGTCTGAAAGTTTTGTTTCTATTTTAGTGGATGATTTTGTGATTTTTAATCATAAAGGTATCTCGATCATTGATTCAAAAAAAAATAAATAAATTTTGGAATAATAAAATGCATCACAAATTCCAATTATTAGGTATGGATTCTGTTTTAGATTTCATTCATGGTATTTCAACCAATATGTACTTTTGATAATTATATAAAGAAAACCAAAGGGATTTTTATGTAAAATCAATAAGAATCAAAGATTTATTGGGAACCTTATCCATCACAATATGCATGATGGTTATGTAATGAATGTCATCACAATCCATGTGGTAAAAGTTACTAAACATCTGTGAGCATGACTAAAAAGTCTGGGAAGCCAAATTTAAGGATTTTTAGAACAAGTATGAGGACTTTATAATGTACTCTAATGAGTTAGTTGATTTATTTTTTACAAGATAAATGTTATTATGGAGGATCAGTATGGTCCTAGAAAAATCCTTGATGGTGTAAAAATATTAAATTGCATCCTAAAAAGATTACCACCTTGGTTCAATCTTAATATCTATTTAGATGAAGAAAAAGATCCAAATAGAGAACATTAGATATTCTAAGTTGAAAGATTATAATTTATAAAATGTTAAATTATGAAAATGAGGCTATGGAAAAATAAAAATACAAAGTGGTCAAATTCAATTCCACAGGGAAGATAACCAGGGAGGATAACCTATAATAAAAAATTGGTGTATGAAGTGATGTCATTCCTTTCCTAAAATATTTGAAGGGAAAAGTTTAGTTCAAATGATAAATTTATCTCACATTATTTCATTGTGTAAAGGTTATAAATATTAAAAAAATGTTTCTCTAATAAGGTCCAAGATGATTATGGGGATGATGATGAAATTCTTATGTATAAATTTTTATCTAATATGAAATGTAGGAAATTGATGAGATAAATTTCTTCAAAAATAAGAATTTTCTCTCATAAGAAAATGATAGTTCATAAGATTCCAAGGTTAAAGAGATATAGTTTTATAAGTATTATAGAGAAAATGATATAGTATTAGTTGTAGGTAACTCTTATTAAAGGGATAAAAGTAAAAATTAAAAAGGATAAGTCAAATTAGGAGTTGACCGCCATGTTGAACTAGAAGCTTATCATTAGAAGATAGATGTTTAGAGATATAAAATGAAAAAAAATCTATTAGAGTTATTAATGATTCCAAACTATATATATAGTAGAAGGAAGAAGAGAAGCTTGATATAAAGGTTGTAATTGATGATCTCATATTATAAAAAGAAATAAATCTCAATGAATGTCATTGAGTACATGATCAGGGTTGAAGAGCATACCAAGGTTGTCACAAGTTAGAATAATATAATAAAATATCAATTAATATGTATTAATGAACTTGAGTATGAATTTGTTAACCTATGAAGAAAGGTAAAATATTAGGAGAAACTCTTGACTTCCAATATGATATTGGGAAATAAGGTGATAAAAAAGAAAAATTGGAGTTTTTAGGACTATTAAAATAAACATATTAATGTTAGGATAAAAAAACAAGACATTAAAAGAACATAGTTTTAATGGTACTTGATTGAAAATATAACGTAGTGAACGTTGAAGCTAGAGCACAAGAACTCACTCTTAGCCTGAAAATTGATTTGGGTTTGAATCAAAATCTAAATGTTTTGAGAACCCAAATAATAGTCAGTCCCATAGAAATGACACACAAACGTGAACCTCATATCAATACATTTTTTTGTATAATGATTGGGAATTTTGAAAATGTATGTTTCATAACCAATAGGTATCAAACCTCAAAAAAGAAATAGAGGCATCAAAATAGGTTTTAATATTCCTATAATGATTTATATGTTATTTGTTTTTTTGTGTGGAGGATTTGGACACATGGACATATATTTATCATCAACAATATAGAGAAATATTTTGTGAAAAACCCCCAAATTTTTCATAACAAGTATCTCAATGAATAATAAAATGAGAAAAAAATGAAAAATAAATGTGTAGCTCTTCAAAATAAATCTTCCCCATCATACTATGAGTAAGATAAAGAATATCATTCAACTACATATATGAATACAAATACATGGATCAAGAATAAATGAGTTAAAAAGGAAGAGTTTATAGATATTTCATAAAAAGAATCAGATCGCACTAGAATGTAGATCATTTATAGTGGATTCACCTCCTATATTAATTAATATAAGGATCTTATGATAGAAATCATTTATGATGAGGAATGTATTTTTAGAATCAGAAATGACGAAGGGGTAAAGATTATTGGCTCAAGAAAATACATACTCGGGGAAAATATATGAAACAAAATGATGTCTTGATTATTGAAGCACTTAGTTTCAACTTTTTAAATGTCAGTCAGCTTTGTGAACTAGGAAATGTTATAAAATTTACCAAGAATGTTTGTATCATCAAGGGATAAGATTATGCAGTTGTTTTGTCGGTAAATAAGACATAGGGGGGTTTATACCTTGTGAATGGAGAAGTCAATATGTGCCTTATATCCATGGAAGAATAAAATAGGTTTTGGTATAAATGTCATGGTCCTCTAAGACAACCATCCTTGGATGATCAGTTGAATTTTGTTATTGATAAAGATCCCCCTATATTATCATGTGATCATACTCATATGTGATATTCTTCAAAAAATTGAATATTGTAAGAAATACATATAAGGTGAAAGAGTAAAATTCAATTAGAGTGATTGAACTAGTTTATATTGATGTGTATGGACCTATTTCACCAAAATATATTAATGGGAAGAGATATTATGTCCTATATATTGATTATTTTAGTATAATGGAGTGGTTTTCAATTATCACCCTTATGTGTATGTTTTATATTTGTATAACACATTATAATAGGGAATTTGAAAATATATTGGGTCAAAAAAATTAAATATCCAAACTAATAATGGAATGGATTTCACATATATCTAAAAGGGAGATTTTCTTATGAATCATGGGATAATACACTATGTTTCAATTGTAATAACTCCTCAAAAAACAAATTGGTTGAGATAATAAATAATATTTTCAAAAACATGGATCGAATTATGCAAAACCTCTAGATAAATTTTTGAAAAAAATAGTGTTGATAATATTTGACATTTCTAAAAGATCCTTATTATTTCCAAAAAAAAGAAAGGTCAAAATATGAGTTTTGGTATGGAAAGAAGATGACATTAAAGTAATTTAATGTTTTTATAAGTAAGTGTTTCATTCTTAATAATGAGAAACACAAGAGGTTTGAATATTATAGAGATTAAGGGATATTTATTTGATACTTCAGAAAAATAAAAGCATATAAAATCATTAATAAGAATTGGGGAAGAGTTGTAGATAAGAGTGGTGTTTTTTGTGGAAGAAAATGAGAAACATATTCAGCAAATCAATGAATGGTCTTAGTAGTATAGTGATGAAGATATTAGAAGATCTAGAGGAGTTCAATTACCTAATTTAGATTCATAGAAAGATTTATATGATGAAGTGGATGAACTTATACATATATATGCATAGAAATAGAAGAGAAGAGCAAAAATTGATAGGTATAACATAATCTATGCTTATATTGAACCAGTGCAAATTAGAATCATGAAGATGTTATATCAATAATTTTCATATCACTAGTAGGTCCAAAATGTTTTTAAGAATATATAAGAGATGATAATTGTATTAAATAGATGAGTAAATAAGTTTACCAAATCAAAAATATTCATTAATGGGAGATTATTTTGAGGGTGATAGAAAAAAACATCCTCAGGACTAAATTGATATTCCATAAAAATATGAATGAATATGAAACAATAATTAAAAAATTCCATACTAGTGTGTAATTTATACTACTAGCTTGAGGGTATTGATTTTTATGAAACACTCCCACGTGTTTCAAGGATAGAAACAATTTTACAATTCTTATCTATAGTTGCATAAAGTAAATTCAATGGTTTCTAGATGGAGGTCATGTCAAAATTTCTGAATGGGGTCATGAAATAAGAGGTTTATAATGAAAATAATAATGGTTTTCTCATTGATGAAGAAGATAAAAGGTTTTTTGATTGAATAAGGAATTATATGGATTAAAGCAATCATTGATAACCTGGTATTCATGACTTGATCACTATCTAAAGATGATTGGTTTCCAAAGTGGTGGAGTTGATTAAAATGTCATTGTATACAATGGTAGTAATAAATTAATGGTTGTTCCAGTATGTGTGTGTGGAATAATATTTGGTGGATCGAATGATGCATAGTGTAAACACCTTTCATAATTCATGAAATGCGAGTTTGAAATGCTAATGATTGGAGAGATGAAATTCTTCCTTGGGTTACATGTTACACAAGAAACGTATGGAACATTAATTTCTTACTAAAAATAATCCAATTAGGTTCTAAGAAGATTTTTAATAGATAATTGATAGGAGATGACAACTCTAGTGGCCACCCTGTTGAAACATTCATAATATCATAAGGAAAAATAAATCAATGTCACTAAATAGAGGCATATTATTTGAAGATTGTTTTACTTAACACTGACATGAACTGACACTGTATTTTCCATATTCCAGGAGTCAAGGTGTAAACTTAATCCCAATTAAATACACTTAATTATAGTGAAAACAAAATTTTGTTATATCAAGGGAATAGTGGATTTTTGTTTTTTTTAATGAAAAATATTAGAAAGAGTTATTGGGTTACAAATATATAGATTAGGCTAGTTCTGTGGGTGATATAAAATTAACATCAGGTGGTTTATTCAATCATGGTGGATTTTTTATTTAATGTATATGAAAGAAACATGGTTTCATTTTTTTGTCACTAGAAAATTTGAATATATTGAAGCTACTCTTGATAGCATGATGTTAAAATGTATGAAGCAAGGGTTTGAAGATATGAGAGTTGAAGTGAAATATCTTTTCGGAATTCATTATAATAATTCAAGTGCTATAAACATCAAAAAAATATTTTCCACCATTCATGTAAAAATAAAATTGGAATGAAGTATCATTTTATCAAGTAGAAGGTGGGATTCAGGATTGTGAAGTTTGAGTATGTGCTTATATAACTATAGATTATAGATATTCTTACAAAGTCCTAACCTAATCAATTGGTTGAAAAATAATGAGAATACCGTTGAGTTTAGTCAACTATCCATGCTTGAATAGTGTTTATAAAGACCCATATCCCTAAGGTAAGGTGTGTCTTCCCCTATATGCTGATAAGTGTTATTTATCATGGTGCAGATCTCATGAAAGTTAAATCTGGGTTCATCGAACAAGGGGGACAAAATATCTTGACCAATATAGAGGAGAAACTGATAAGGGGAGCGGTGATATTGGGTGGGTATTAAATATTATTATGTTTTAGATGTTCATTCAAAGATAATATATCACAATAAGTTTCCTATGAGGTTCATGATGAAATAACTTTCCTAGTTGGGATAACGAGTTAGTCTTTTAGGTTCAAAGGTATAGTTCTATGATGTGGTATTTTGAGAATGAATTGATTCATTGATAAAATATTCATGTTACTCTTGTCTCTCATTTTGAGAATAGATTATGTTGGGTTAGTGTTCCAACTGAGTAAATCTTTGGTCACTTTCTATTGTCACAAAGTGAAATCTGTGGATGCATAAGGCTGTAAGTGTACGTTTTTTAACAGAATCGTCTTTGCAATTTTGAGAGTTCTGTCAACAAACCTAAAGGGGGTGATTATTGGGAAACATTATATTGATTTATTTTTAGGGTTTTTTGGGTTAGTTATTTTTTATAAATATGTTTGAAAACATTCTATCATTGTTTTTGTCGTAGAAGGAGTTTTTAAGGTGGAATAGTCTCTCGGTGTTTTCAATATTTTCAAGCATGAAAATCAGGATTTGTTTTAAGTATATGGAAGGATTCCTACATTGAAAAATTAATGGACAACATATAACCTCAATAATTTCAGGTTTTTTTATAATCAAATTCATCTTGAACATATAGTAACTTTGTTATGTGAATGACATAGCAAGTATATGCAACCATGAAGAAAAATTAGCAATGTTAATTAAACTATATTGAAAAAATGTGATGTAAATTATAAAGGGTTATCATCATTTGTTGTTGAAGGAATTGAATTAGAGGCAACCCCAAAATATGTTTATCATTTGCGAAGATATGGTATTTATGTGGCTACCAGAATGGGAATTATTCACTATGTGTACCGTATAGCTAGTGTAGTTCATATAGAAGGATAATTCTCATAGGATTTAACAACAATTTTGATTAGGAGTTTTTCTAGGTATATTTTCCTTTATAAAATACCCATAATCACTTCATTTTTTAGAGAGAGAATTTGATTATAAATAACCATCACTAGATGAATATGGATACATATGAAAGTGGTTCAAAAAAGAGGTGGGTGGTAATGGAGATCAGATCACAAAGGATGTAGAGTTTGTAGAACAGATTATATTTTATTGTATTTTAGATCCAAAAGGAGGTGTGGTTCTCAAGGAATCATCCATTTGTGTAGTAAATTCAACTCATATTGCACACATGTTATATAGTGAAATGGATTTTTTGAAGGAATTAAAGTAGTTTTCATAGGAACAAAAATAATTCATGAATGGAATCTCAACAAATAAATTGATACGTAGTGAAGTGTATGTCATCTATTGGAGGAGAATGGAGCTTCATAAAATACTCTTATATGTTTGAAAATATTCAAAGGTGATTTAGATAAAGAGAAGAATCTTCTGAATGGGAATTATGCACAATTCAGTTGAGAGTGTAATGAGCCTTAACCACCAATGAGCCATTAGTTAGTGATTGGTTGTAATCCAAGAGGGATAGTGATTCCACTCCCAACCTTGTAATGGCAGTTTTTTTATTGAATTTGGTACATTGGAACATTTACCATGTATACTCTTTCGATGTATCCCAGTGAGGGTGAACCAAGTATTTTTTTTTTTTGCTTTTTTGTAACACCCCAAGATTTCATGGTGTGTTATTTCTTCAAAATAATTCAATTGCACTACATGCAACACCGAGTCCAATCACACCATGACTTACCAAACAAGCCGTTCAAAAGAGGTTATGAATAGTATTAACTAAAGTTTAAACTTTATATAATACTTATAATTTTAGAATCCATATTATGAGTTTCTTAGACATAATTTAAAAACAAATTCATTTTCAGTATTGCACCTTTATCAAATTTTAATAGTGAACCCTTTTTAAATACAATATTTTAAACTTTTTGACTAAATGGGGAAATCAATAATTTAAAATGAAACATCCCAAGTTTCCACGGTACGCTTTCCTTTGAATAATACAGTAGCGTGTGTTGTACGCAACTTCGAGTTTTAACACACACCACAACCGATCAAACTAGCCGTTATGAATAGTAATACCTAATTTTTTAAATTATATATATTTTATATTTCAAAATGGAATTCATTTTTGGATTCGGAATATCTAATTTATCCTAAGGTGAAATTTTGGTACTTTTCGGATAACTTTCTTATTTTGATGAATAGTGAAAATTACTAAATTTTAATTAAAAACAACTTTTTTAATCAAAATAATTAATAGTGATAAATTATAAATTTGAGTGGTTTTAAAGTATATTTAGAGTATATTTTTACCATTTAATATAATTATTGTCATTGGACATAATTTTACAATTAAACCAAACATAAGCATGTGTCAATCTTTTGATAGTTATTATCTCTTAAAAACACGCTTTTTGTTTTGACAGCGGGAATTAATTTTAAATTAATTTCTGCCACTTCTGTGTTTTGAATTTAGAAAAATGGATTCCATATTTCGAATCAGGATGTTCAAATTGTATAAATAGGTAACTTTTATTTTTAGACATTTTGAATAATTACTGCAGTAAATATTTTATTTACCATGGTTAAGGGTAAATCTGGTAAATAAGGGTTAAACAAATAATATTATAATAATACTAAATTACCCTAAAACGTGTCCTAGCATTATTGGTTGATACATGTTCGGACATAGTCATATTTGGGTCGATTTTGGGACCCCATGGTGCCACTTGTAGTTGATCGGGACACTTTATTTTAATTAAGATAAAATGAATACAATAATGACACAAGCATATATCTTTTAGAAAAACAATTTGTACATAGGGTTATATATGTTGGATTTTAGATTACAAATATTCATTAGAAAGATAAAAAGATTTCCTACATAAAGATATTTTATTTATAATTTTTAGACATTATATAATTTAATTTATTTATGACACAAAGATGATCCAGTAATTACTATAATAGTGAAAATTCAGATTAATTGATATTATAAATACCCAAATAAATATAATATGAAACTTTAAATGAAATAAACTAATTTTCTAGGATAATATGATATATTAGTATTTATTTAATTTTCTTTTTTCGAAGTAATCAAGCTGTTATGAGTTTCACAAAAATCACCTATTGTATAGTGTCAAAATTGACATAAAAGAGTTCTTAAAACAAATATTATATTATTAATTGATATTAAATTCCTAAAAATCTATGGTTCGGCCAAGAGACTTATATCATGATATTTTCTTCATTACTGGACCACTTTTGGGTCTCTTGGATGTATATAGTAAGTTTACTAACCATATTATATAAAAATACAAAGAGACATTGTAAAAGTGAACCTAATTAACATAGAGTTAATACTTAATGATAAGGTTAATATAAGTACCCAAACCTGTCTAAATTCTATTGGTTGAGTTTTTTTCGACCCATACCCACCTTAATATTTAAATAATAAACTTTTGAGCCATTAGAAACCTAATATTAATTTATTATAAACTAATATTTATAGCTTTTCCAAAGGTGCCCATCACCCCTCTTATAAAAGGGAACTCCTCATTCACATTTCTTCACACTTTAAAAACCTTTTGGTTCGGCCAAACACTACCCAAATACTCTCCCAACTTCCCTCAATACATCCTAGAGGCCTTATTTTGATCATAAAGCCAACCTAATGAGCCCTTTTGATCAAATCAAAAGGAAGAACCCGAAAAAGAGGTAATGATTTCACCACCCTTTTCCAAGTTCCTTTCTTCTTCCACTTATTCTTCCTTTGTTATTACCATTCTAAAATAATAACTCCAGTATCATATATATACTGTGATGTTATTATAAATATGGTAAAACCATATTCAGTATTCTATCCATCCTTTGAATAACATGTCACCATACGTGCGTACGTACGGCTTACCGTCTCCACGTCGTGGTGTAATTGTTATTCAATATATTATTATTTGGATGGGTATAATAATGATATGTAACTCATGTAAATAATAAATATAACATGTTAATGATTCTGTATATATTATATAACAACCATATATATATTATTTCAAAAGAATGATATTGTCGCTCGTGCGTACGTACGGACTACCGTCTCCACGAACGCGATGAGATTCATTCTCCATCGTATCGATTCAAGTATAATTATCATTTGATGATTTAAAAATGATGTTTAAGGAATTTATATCATTCTGGATATTAATAATATACATCCTATCCATTACAAACATGGCTTACGTAACAAAATATATAAAAGAAAACAAGTAAGTTAACACCCGAAACAACGATAATACTATGATATTATTATCAAATCAATATTAGAAGATCATATATGATATCATATTAATGTATATGATTCTTGTATAATTTAATAACAATTATTTAACCATTATACAGGAGGTTAACCTACCTCAACCAAGGAAAAGTACAAGGTAAGGGGTTTTCATCTCACTCCTTATTCCCGTGAGATTCATGCCATATTGCCACCATCACCTTTTGTGTAGTGTATGTACTACCCATAATTATATTTTTTGTGTAATACACTCTAATTTATCTGTGTTTACATATTCATTGTATGATACCTCTTTCATGGGTTTTATGTTTCATAAGATTCCAAATTGGTAAGGGTTATTTTGCAATCTCTTCATTATACGAGGTTGTTTATACGTAATAATCTACTGGGATCTCTTTATCATCCACATCCATGATTCTTAAAAATGAATTTCAAAACATTTTTACTATTTACTAGAATATGGGTTAAAGTCATTTATACCCTTGTTTGACTTTTTATAAGAGGTTTATAAAGGAATCTTTCCGTCTTTTTCCAAACAAGGTTCTTTTTAACCTTTTCGACAAAATTAAGGTAAGACTGTTTTTTTAACTTATACGGTGGGTGTGGCTATTTTCCGCCGTTATAAAATCGTCAAAGCTTCCCTTACAAGATAATAAGAATATTTTCAAAAAAAATGTTTTATTTCATAAATATAAGACTCTTAAATGATTTCAAAATAGAAAGAGATATTTTTCTAAAATAGTCTTTATTTCATCTATGTCAACATCCTTTGATGGATTTTAAGCTTATTTGAAGTTGATTTATTATGATACAAAACATCCATATTTTATTGAAGGTTTTGTGATATTTTTTACTGTGGATAAGTTATTCTTATGTCACTCATGGTTTTTGTTTAGAGTATTGACATTTCATAAGTTATTTGTAATCCGAATGTTTATGTTATATTTCATCCTTTCATTCAGATGAATGTGTTAGACAAGTATGTTCCGGGTTGGGGACCTGTAAAAGTAAGCCCTTCGGTTTGGTCTCCGGTTATTAGAGAAACTCCGGTTTGGTCTCCGGTTATTAGAGGAACTCCGGGTTGGTTTCCGGTTATTAGAGGCACTCCGGGTTGGTGTCCGGTTATTAGAGGCACTCGGGGTTGGGTTCCGGTTACAGTTAGCCCCTAGGTCTTGGGACGAGGCCTTGACAAAGAAATTAAAGTTCAGCATTATGCATTCCGACATTATGAATGTGGTTATTGATATTGAATGTGATTATTCGATTAGTAGAATATCCATGTGAATAAGTAAATGGCATTATTTCATTTTACTTTTTCCATACTATGTTGAAGTTCAAGTTTAAAAGGCTTTTGTTTTAGTAATGCATTGCTATAAATGTTTATGCTTATTTTTTGAATGTTCCGCTATATTTTTATCCTTACTAGGCATTTGAGCTCACCCTTTTTCTATGTTTTATTTTTCCCTGGATGTGAAGAAGTAAGTTATGAATGACCTACAAAAATATTATGAGGGGATAATAGTGTGGACTATGGAGACATTATGTTGTCATAGTAGTTTTTCACTTTATGATGTAATGTAAAACTTATGAATATATCTAGTGTTTCCAAGGCTACTAAATCAATCGGTCTTTCGAGATTTGATCTTTCTTTTGATCATGCCAATGTTATGTAATAATGCACCGAATCTAGGTAACTAGGGTCGGGGCATTACAGTTGGTATCAGAGGAAGTTTAGTACAAACCTTGGAAGCTAGATTTAGATAAACTCTGATTAGAGCACATAGATTTAAGATGAATTTTGAGGATTAGTATAGAAGAACTTCCTAGAATTTTGGTATTGTAGAGATTTTGTGAGTTTTCCGAGAAATACATCCCTGTATAGATACGAGCAGGTAGAGGCGGCTTTGGCATAGATGTACCTAGGGGTAAAACCCAAAAACACCGCTTTGAGCTAGACTCGAACGGGAACTGGTGCACGACAACGGGCCTTGCTGCACTCTTGGTTACGACACTCCCGGTGGATATGCTTAGGATAACTCTCATTTTATTTGAAAATAATTATGAAGGGTTTATGAGTATATAATTCCTCAATGGAGACATTTGTATGATTATGGATTATATCCATAAACTATTAAATTTATGTTATGTGTTTTACAAGTTTGGGATTAGGTATTGTTATTCATAAACTAATCTAATGTATTCCATTTTTTAGAAATGGCGCCCAGTAGAAGGAATGAGAACTCTAGGAATGTACATGATACAAAGAGAAAGAAGGATCGTATATTTCATGGTCATAAGCCAGAATTTATAAGAGAAATAGTCTCGCATGTATTATCATCATATGAAGAAATAATATCATGTGTTGATAAGATAAGTAAAGTGTTTACTGAGTCCTATGGCTTTGAAGGGAAGCAATAGAAGAAGAGTATGGAAGAGAGAAAGATGGATAAAGGGAAGAGGGAAAAGAAGAATTTTCCCATATGTGATAACTGTGGAAAGAAACACCCTGGAACTTGCCTGAAAGAAATGGGAGTTTGTTATAAGTGTGGAGGAAAAGGGCACAAAGTACGTGACTGCAAGGGTAAGAAAATGGTTTCAAATGTACAATGTTTCATTTGCAAGGAGTTTGGACACTACACGAACCTATTTCCCAATCATCAGACTATGCCGAAAATGATGATATTGGATAATAATCAATTTATGATACTACCACAGATGAAGATGAATGATTGGAGTTCTTATGTTGATTATGTCAATTGATTGTTGTATCAACAATGTACTTGTTATAATAATTATGGAGTATATAAGGATTGTACTGAAGTACTGTTTCATTAAAGACATGAGATTGTGTGGAACAAAGAAAAGTGACTCAATATCAGGATAAATTTTTGGAAAATATATGGTTGAGAGAATGATAAACCATAATATAGTTCTGATACCGAGGTAGTGATTTTGGAATAATACATGATTGTTTTGGATAAATTATATTGGATATTCTTGACTACCTAGGAACGGATTAATGATTTGTATATTCCATCATTGTTGGGGTTTAAAACATTTTTGTATTGATGAAGTATATCCAGCATTCTATATGGAATAAGGGAGCATGAATGTAATCAATAAGGAATATGGTAATTCAGGATGTTTCGGTGTATTAAAATAATACATGCTGAGGGTATTAATATGCTATTACGGGGTAAAAAGGATCTACATTATGTTTACCTTCCTTATAAATGTTGGACTGTGAGTTTGGAAAGAAGTATTTTGGATAGTTCTAGTTTGGATTATTTTGGATTGCCATAATAGGACAACCCGAAGGTCGGGCGGCAACCCGTCGTGCCCAGCAAGGCTGCGAGACTTGAACCTGCAACCAAAGGGCGACAAGGGTGTATCACCTACCACTGGCCCATGAGATGTCTTGGATTAAATAATGTAGTTTTTATTAAAAGATTTTGTAGATGAATTATAAATTCTTTTATTTTGGAACCCTATACGAATAGTGTAAATAGAATTTTTTATGTTCTATTATCTTTTAGAGTGAAAGATGAGTTTGTACTAATGGATAAAACTCTAATTATAAAGTAAGTATATCTCCTTATGATCATAACCAATCTCATAAATAAATTCCTCAATAATAAGAAAAGGAACTTAGAACAAAAATGTTGTCCTAGATGGTACCTTAAATCATAACTAATTTATGGCTTTGGGATTGTTGGCCTTTTCATAGCCATGTTTTCTACCCCTCTCCATCAGATAATTGATGGTTAGATTTTTCTTCCATATCCATATTTGCCTACATGGAACCCTAGTATGTGTTATTTTCGGTAATCTTCATACTTTCCACTCTTTATTTTAAATAGAGGCCTCATTAATCCATTTTTCGATGTGGGATTTCAACTAAGATATTTTGAAATGTCAAAAATGTGTTATCCTAATACCCTATATTTTGTTGAACCGATGGTATATCAAATCATCATAGATTGATGAGTTTAAGGACCTCAATTTTATACTTGTTTTTGATTGATGACCTCAATCACTACCTATAAATATTTACGTTTTCCCTCCAATTATATGTCTCTAATTTCCACCAATGTTCTCATAATCGAGATCTTAATTTGGTGGTGACCATTTCATTTATCTTTTCCTTATATTAAGACTAAATTTTTGTAACCCAATTTCCGATGTGGTTTTTCCCACAAATATATTTTCTATTTTCAACCTTTTATTTTCGAAAAACAATTTCAAATTGCGAGGACGCAATTTATTGAAGGAGGGGAGAATGTAACACCCCAAGATTTCATAGTGTATTTTTTCAAAATAATTCAATAACTTGCAATACACACAACACCGATTTCAATCGCACCATGACTTACCAAACAAGCCGTTCAAAAGAGGTTATGAATATTATTAACTAAAGTTTAAACTTTATATAATCCTTATAATTTTAGAATCCATATTATGAGTTTCTTAGACATAATTTAAGAACAAATTCATTTTCAGTATTGCTCCTTTATCAACTTTTAATAGTGAACCCTTTTTAAATACAATATTTTAAACTTTTTGACTAAATGGGGACATCAATAATTTAAAATGAAACATCCCAAGCTTCCACGGTATGCTTTCCTTTGAATAATACAGTAGCGTGTGTTGTACGCAACTTCGAGTTTTAACACACACCACAACTGATCAAACTAGACGTTATGAATAGTAATACCTACTTTTTGAAATTATATATATTTTATATTTCAAAATGGAATTCATTTTTGGATTCGGAATATCGAATTTATCCTAAGGTGAAATTTTGGTACTTTTCAGATAACTTTATTATTTTGATGAATAGTGAAAATTACTAAATTTTAATTAAAAACAACTTTTTTAATCAAAATAATTAATAGTGATAAATTATGAATTTGAGTGGTTATAAAGTATATATAGAATATATTTTTACCATTTAATATAATTTTGGTCAATGGACATAATTTTACAATTAATCCGAACATAAACAACTGTCAATCTTTTGATAGTTATTATCTCTTAAAAACACGCTTTTTGTTTTGACAGCGGGAATTAATTTTAAATTAATTTCTGCCACTTCTGTGTTTTGAATTTAGAAAAATGGATTCCATATTTGGAATCAGGATGTCCAAATTGTGTAAATAGGTAACTTTTATTTTTAGACATTTTGAATAATTACTGCGGTAAATATTTTATTTACCATGGTTAAGGGTAAATCCGGTAAATAAGGGTTAAAAAATAATATTATAATAATACTAAATTACCCTAAATGTGTCCTAGACTTATTTTGTGATACATGTTCGGACATAGGCATATTTGGGTCGATTTTGGGACCCCATGGTGCCACTTGTAGGTGATAGGGACACTTTATTTTAATTAAGTTAAAATAAATACAATAATGACACAAGCATATATCTTTTAGAAAAACAATTTCTACATAGGGTTATATATGTTAGATTTTAGATTATAAATATTCATTAGAAATATAAAAAGTTTTCCTACATAATTATATTTTATTTATAATTTTTAGACATTAAATAATTTAATTTATTTATGACACAAAGATGATGCAGTAATTACTATAATAGTGAAAAATCAAAATAATTGATATTATAAATACCCAAATAAATATAATATGAAACTTTTAATGAATTAAACTAATTTTCTAGGATAATATGATATATTAGTATTTATTTAATTGACATTTTTTGAAGTAATCAAGCTGTTATAAGTTTCACAAAAATCAACTATTGTATAGTGTCAAAATTGACATAAAAGAGTTCTTAAAAAAATATTATATTATTAATTGATATTAAATTCATAAAAATATAATGGTAGGCCAAGAGACTTATATCATGATAGGTTCATCATTAATGGACCACTTGGGGGGTCGCTTGGATGTATATAGTATGTTTTTTAACCATATTATATAAAAATACAAAGAGACATTGTAAAAGTGAAACTAATTAACTTAGAGTTAATAATTAAAGATAAGGTTAATATAAGTACACGAACCTTTCTAAATTCTATTGGTTGAGTTGTTTTCTACCCATACCCACCTTAACATTTAAATAATAAACTTCGGAGCCATTATAAACCGAATATAAATTTATTATAAACTAATATTTCTGGCTTTTCCAAAGGTGCCCCTCACCCCTCTTATAAAAGGGAACTCCTCCTTCTCATTTCTTCACACTTTCAAAACCTTTTGGTTCATAAAAACTCTACCCAAATACAATCCCAACTTCCCTCACTACAACCTAGAGGCCTTAGGTTGATCAGAAAGCCAACCTAAGGAGCCCTTTTGATCAAATCAAAAGAAAGAACCCGAAGAAGAGGTAATGATTTCACCACCCTTTTCCAAGTTCCTTTCTTCTTCCACTTCTTCTTCCTTTGTAATTACCATTATAAAATAATAACTCCAGTATCATATATATACTGTGATGTTATTATAAATATGGTACAACCATATTCAGTATTCTATCCACCCTTTGAATAACATGTGACCATACGTGCGTACGTACGGCTTACCGTCTCCACGTCGTGGTGTAATTGTTATTCAATATATTATTATTTGGATGGGTATAATAATGATATGTAACTCATGTAAATAATAAATATAACATGTTAATGATTCTGTATATATTATATAACAACCATTTATATATTATTTCAAATGAATGATATTGTCGCTCGTGCGTACGTACGGACTACCGTCTCCACGAACGCGATGAGATTCATTCTCCATCGTATCCATTCAAGTACAATTATCATTTAATGATTTAAAAATGATGTTTAAGGACTTGATATAATTTTTTATATGAATAATATAAAACCTATCCATTACAAAGATGGTTTACGTAACAAAATATATAAAAGAAAACAAGTAAGTTAACACCCGAAACAACGATAATACTAAGATATTATTATCAAATCAATATTAAAAGATCATATATGATATCATATTAATGTATATCATTCTTGTATAATTTAATAACAATTATTTCACCATTATACATGAGGTTAACCTACCTTAACCAAGGAAAATTACAAGGTAAGGGGTTTTCATCTCACTCCTTATTCCCATGAGATTCATGTCATATTGCCACCATCACCTTTTGTGTAGTGTATGTACTACCCATAATTATATTAGTTGTGTAATAAACTCTAATTTATGTGTATTTACATATTCATTGTATGATTCCTCTTTCATGGGTTGTATGTTTCATAAGTTTCCAAATTGGTAAGGGTTATTTCGCAATCTCTTCATTATCCAAGGTTGTTTATACGTAATAATCTACTGGGATCTCTTTATCATCCACATCCATGTTTCTTAAAAATGAATTTCAAAACATTTTTACTATTTACTAGAATATGGTTTAAAGTCATTTATACCCATGTTTGACTTTTTATAAGAGGTTTATAAAGGAATATTTCCGTCTTTTTCCAAACAAGGTGCTTTTTAACCTTTTCGACAAAATTAAGGTAAGAATGTTTTTTTAACTTATACGGCGGGTGTGGCTATTTTCCGCCGTTATAAAATCGTCGAAGATTCCCTTACAAGATAATAAGAATATTTTCAAAAAAAATGTTTTATTTCATAAATATAAGACTCTTAAATGATTTCAAAATAGAAAGAGATATTTTTCTAAAATAGTCTTTATTTCATCTATGTCAACATCCTTTTATGGATTTTAAGTTTATTTGAAGTTGATTTATTATGATACAAAACATCCATATTTTATTGAAGGTTTTGTGATATTTTTGACCGTGGATAAGTTATTCTTATGTCACTCATGGTTTTTGTTTAGATTATTTACATTTCATAAGTTATTTGTAATCCGAATGTTTATGTTATATTTCAACCTTCCATTCAGATGAATGTGTTAGACAAGTATGTTCTGGGTTGGGGACCGGTAAAAGTAAGCCCTCCGGTTTCGTCTCCGGTTATTAGAGGAACTCCGGTTTGGTCTCCAGTTATTAGAGGAACTCCGGGTTGGTGTCCTGTTATTAGAGGCACTCTGGGTTGGTGTTCGGTTATTAGAGGCACTCCGGGTTGGGTTCCGGTTACAGTTAGCCCCTAGGTCTTGGGATGAGGCCTTGACAAAGAAATTAAAGTTCAGCATTATGAATTCCGATATTATGAAAGTGGTTATTGATATTGCATGTGATTATTAGATTAGTAGAATATCCATGTGAATAAGTAAATGGCATTATTTCATTTTACTTTTTCCATACTATGTTGAAGTTCAAGTTTAAAAGGCTTTTGTTTTAGTAATGCATTGCCTTAAATGTTTATGCTTATTTTTGAGTGTTCCGCTATATTGTTATCCTTACTGGGCATTTGAGCTCACCCCTTTTCTATGTTTTATTTTTCCCAGGATGTGAAGAAGTAAGTTATGAATGACCTGCAGGGATATTATGAGGGGATAATAGTGTGGACTATGGAGACATTATGTTTTCGTAGTAGTTTTTCACTTTATGATGTAATGTAAAACTTATGAATATATCTAGTGTTTCCAAGGCTACTAAACCAATCGGTCTTTCTAGATTTGATCTTTCTTGTGATCATTCCAATGTTATGTAATAATGCACAGACTCTGGGTAACTAGGGTCAAGGCGTTACATTTTTCATGTTTTAACTTTTGATTTATTCTCTTCTATGGGATAGGGAGAGAAGGTAGTTTTGTTTAATGATGAAACAATATTAAAAGGGGTAATTATTTTATTATTTCATATTATTCATTTTATGTGTGATTCTAGATAAGGTTTTAGATCATGATCCTAGATAGTCATATTTATTATAGATATATCATGGGTGGATGCTTCTAATTTTGGAATGATGATGGTTGGTGGGTGATATTTTGATTGAACCTGGCATGGTTGAAATAACACAATTTTGAAGAAGAACACCAAGGGTGTTTCTAGATAGTTAGTACTAACTTTTATTAGGATAGTGGTCAGTTATTTAAGTGATTATACTAGTTTTAATGATGTATGAGTCATGGAAGCATGATTTGGGTTGTGTGATCTAGTGGTACATGAGAGTATACATGTTAGTTTCATATTAGAATGATATGAAGAGTAAATAAGAACCTATAAGAGGGTTATTTGGAAGGTCCAATCTACCTCATGAAAGGAGTGTGAGTGTTGGAATATATTTTCAAGAAAATTTTCAATATAAGAGGGAAAGTGAATACTGGTTATGAATGGTTCCATTGTTTATAATAACTGAGAGACAATGTGTGGGTCTAGGACTAGTGGTTGAACAAGATGCTTGTAGGTATAGTTTCATGTAGCATTAATGAGAATGAAGGGTATCCCTATGTGATGAGAGGAGGCATAGGATATGAATCAGGGTGTTGTGTTATAGTTGACCTAAGTGAGTTCCTTAATACAAATTTTTAGGATAGAATATTATTGGAACCTGTTAAGGTTTTCCTCATGGATTTGTTTAAAGGAATACATTTGGTGGGGAGTGCATTGTCAGCTACTCGAGGGTGTGAACATAATTTCATGTGGTATTTAGGGGATATTGAGGGTGAAATTATTGGTGATATAGGGATGGATAGCGATTGGTGATTTGTGGTAGAACATGGGAATGAGTGGGATGGTTGTGTTCATTCATTAAATGTGGTAATGGATAGAGCATAATACATATATATTGAATTTCTGATTTAGTGGAGTGATAATAAAGATACATAGATGGTGGGTATAATCTTATTTATTTCAAGAGAATGGTATTTATGAGTTAAGGTTCATGGTTGTGTTGAGACTAGTCGTTAGATGGTTAAGATAGCATTTGGATACCGATGTGTAGATGGATTTTATTTAGTCCACATGATTGGTGAATGCCAAATTTTAAATTCATATCTGGAGTTAAATGGAATATATGCATTGTAATTGGGCTCTGGATAGACATAATATGATCCAAGCATGATTTAGATCGATTGTGTGTCAATGCATGGGGTATGATCCCGATGGATTGTATAAGTGGTTGGTAATCCAACCCTGAAATTACACTGAGAGTTGGATTTGAAACTTATTTTGGGTATTTGGATGATCATGTTATCCCTCTGAGGATTTTAGCACTTTGATTAGACTATAAGATAGTGTGTTGGCAAGTGAGACTGATTGTTTTAATGAATGGTCATATACAGTAGGTCTGATTGGTTTTTTTATAAGAAATTTTGTGTGGTAGTATGAAATCCACATTGATAATATCATTGGACCACTAATAATGCATTTCAATAGGTAATTTAGATGGTGGGGTGAATAATATCTTGGAAATGGACTTTATGAGATAATACTTATGGTGGGGAGTACTCATAGCCTAATAATGTATTTATTAATAACAACATGGTGTCTCATTATAGATAAGTATAGTTTATAACCCTCTTATAGATTATTGTGAGAGGTAGCATGACTTTTGATGAATAGAGTGCCTTGTGTTTGGAGTTGTCCTGTGAAATCTCATTAGGCATTCCATGGTAGAACATGATGAGTTGATCATGATTTAGTGACCATGTTAGGTCTAGTTTTGGGTTTAAGGACCACGAGGGATTATTGGGGACGATAATTGATATGGTAGGGAGATTATAAAGTCTTTCATCTATGCGAGTTGAGAAATTATGGGGAAATTTTAATTTTTAACTCTAAATAAGGGGTTAATTTTTTAACCAAGATTCATATCAAGAATTAAAGTGTTGGGGATACATTGGATACTATTTTTGGATATATTTTATGTCTCAATTAATGACTCAAGTTCTCAGGAGTTGAAATTTAGTCCAAACTATTGGTGGGCCTTGTGTGAGTGGAAGACCCCTAAGTTCCTTGGACATTCCCAAAATTTGGAAAATTCCACCACTAGAGAAGGGGGCCTAAGATAACCATGTTTTTTTAATCTTACATGGGTCACCCATACATAGATGAAACTTACAAGGAAATACATATGTGATAAACCATACGGTTCACCCATATGTTGATGAACCTTATAAGGTCATCCTTATGGTGGATGACCCTTATTGTTTATCTTTATGTTGGATAACCCTTATATGGCCACCCTTATGCATAAGGATCATCCTTACATGTAAGGATCATTCTTATACTGATGACCCTTTTGGGTCATCCTTATGGTGGATCATCCTTATAGAAATGACCCTTGTGATATCATCCTTATTCATGATGACCCTTATATGAAAAGTGTTTCTAGTTTCTCTAAAATATTAAAAAATGATACAAGTGTTTATTTAAGGTATTTTGTGGAATTTTTAAGACCTATATATTGGGGGATTGACCAAGAAGGGGATCTCACAACTTTTTTTGATTAAATGGGGCCTTTTTTATTGAAATTAAATTTTATATGATATAATATAATGATTTTTATAAACCAAATTCTCCATGTATAATTTCCTTAGTGTCTTCCCCTCTTTCTCACTGCTGCCTAGTGTAACCCTATTAAGGGCGTTGAGGAGGATTCTATAGGAGCATGGTTGAATCATCTGATGTCATGGGGATTTTTCTAGACATATCTAAAAGACACCCCAAGAGGATGATCTCACTGGTCATGGTGCAGATCTCAAGAGGTATGTCATTGGCATGATATTATTAAGGGTTTTGGGAATTTTGGGTGAAATTATTTGTTTTATTGCAAAGATCAATTATATTATTTTGGTAATGGTTTGGATGGATTTCAAGGGTGGTGTGCACCACATTTCATAAAAATTAGACCCCAATAATTGACCCAGTGAGGAATTAGTCTTTATTTCTAATTGAATAAAATTATAAAAGTAATTATAATTTTATTTTTTAAATAAATATTGTGGCCTGAATTGGATCATCTAGTGATGATGTGATCATGAGAGAGGTTGGGATGAAATTTGGGGAGGGTTGAATAGCTTACATAATAGGGAATTGCTCCAAGAATGAGGTAGGTGGTCTATTGATCATTTCCCTTATTGTTAATACATTTCGATATGTGTCATGTCATATATAGTCACACCACTATAAGAAATTTACATTTTTAAATTAAATAAATTATTTATTTAAAATGACATTCTTATGAGTGGATTTTAGTTCAAAGGGACCATATGTTGTCATGAGAACTGAATTAGTGCCTCAAATACCTATGTTTGAGGATTCAGTTATAAAAGTGTGTTATGAGATATATATTCCCTTAGTGGTGATAATATAATTAGTTAATTAATTGTAAAGGATCTTCATATGTTCCTTTAGTTCCCCAGATAATTGGTTTTACGCTAGATGAATCAGTAATTGATGGTTGAAGGATTTATTATTAAAATGGAATATGAGATATATGGGACCTTGAGGTGTGTAAATTAAATGAACTGACCACAACATAGTGGGTCAAGTGTTGGATCCCTTGGACACATCCTTTTATAGAATAATATTGGACTAGGATGGTTGGTCTGTGTTTCCAATGATGGAACTATGAGATTACTTAGAGCCATTTCCTAGCTGATTAGAGAGGGCGGCGGGTGTTCTTCTACCACTATCAAGTGAACACCCGAGTGGATAGATTCTGGGTAGATTAATGATATAATTGGTGGGTGGACTTACCTATGATGAATTGGGATGAAATATTGGATTTATATCATCTTCCTTAGGTGGTTCCAATTGGTATTATCCTATGAGGATACTGAGGCCAAAATTTGATCATGATAATATCAATGGACACTATACCCTCTAAGTGGTGGGATTTTCCTTAGATATGATATTGAGATCAAGGATCCCATTAAAGTTATGTGTGTTATTTTGTGAGATAGGGGGACTTGGTTGGTTCCCTCATGTTATGATGACCCCTGGTATGGTTAGTTTGGGAATGGATACTGATGGTTTCAGGTGTCACCATATAACCAAAAAAATTGTGATGTGATCTTGTTATGGATGTAGTGATAGTTTTAGTTCATTAATTTTTGAGACTAAATTTATTTATGAGATATGTGTTTTGGTAGATAGACAAACCATATTATTATATTTTTGATATGTGAAACAAGTGGATGCTGACCCATGATAACAAATAGTATAATATAATATACATATTGATTGCTATGATCCAACTATTGAGCCTACGTTATGAGATTCCAAGTTATTTATATGATATTCCAATGAGAAAAATTATATCAAATGTGATGTTTATTGATTCCTAAGATCTTACTGTTCAGCCTGAGGAATGACATACCTAGTGATTCCTAGGATCCGGATATTGATCTTGTCTATATTATGAAATGCCTATTTATTCCTAGGATCTTTACATTGACCATTGTGATATGATGACATGCATATGATGTTACTAATATCTAGTGATAACTAAATATGATGATCTGATGCCTTGGATATTCTTATGATAGATTTTATCACACCTCTAATATTATGAGATTCTTAGGAAAATTCCTATGGTGTGGTGATTTCACCTCATGTAGTAATGTTCATCAAATCATGAGGTATGGATTTTATCCCCTAAGGATATGTTTCATGCTCAGAGATATATGGAAAATATAGAATTCAAGTACAGCTGATCCGAGGTGGCATTTTAGAACTCATGGAATTATAATGATTATTTATTTATTATTTTTCACTATTTTATTCATTATGAGTGTATCACAAGTGTAGAAACAACCTCACTATTTATATTAGGGGCCTAGTTGGTGGTTCCATAATTATTTTACTCACACCCTACTAGAATTACCATAACACTCGGGTACTTGATTATATCTCATTGTTTACGGGCTCAGGCAGGGAAGAGCCTAGTTGTCATGATCGAGGAAGATAACTTAGGTAAGGCCTAGATTCCAGGATGTGATATAGCTCAAGTATGGTAGTAGATTCACCTTGTATTTCCTTCTCTTATTTTATCTTGTATATGTGATTGACCTAGTATGATATCAGTTAATGGGGATAGCATGACTGTGTGTCTATATGACTATATTATTCTACATTTCATTTCATATAACAAGATTGTTAGTACTACTTTTGTAGATTATGATAATTTTTATGAATTTTTTTTGTGATTATTTTTGCAATTTATTACTTTGATATGAAGGTATAGTATCCCCATGGTAGCACCTTATACCCTTACTATTATTCATCAACCTCTAGCATATAATGGGGCATGCTTGAGGTTAAGTATAATCTATTATAGTGATAACTGTTGAGTGTTCTGAGGCATTTTGAAATTAGAGTTTAAACCAAATAACTGAAATATACCATCCTACATCAAAACATGGGTTCAAAAACTATACTCCCATTAAAAAAATTTCTCCCTTGAAAAACAAGATACAATTCAATCTATTTAACAACTATAAAAAAGTGGGTATGAAAGATCTATCTACCATCACAATTTTTATTCCTAAAAATAAATGCCATGGATGGTGTAAACTGTTTTTATCTTCATATATCTATGATCATTTTCAAGCTCACCACCATCAAAAGCCTCTATTAATTGTGAAAGAATTATTCAAAATTTGAAACCATAAAACAATTGTGTGAAAAATATATAGATGGAAAACTTTATATTTGGCTATCTCAATACACTCCCTAATATATTCGTCTTATATCACATCGTCATCCATTTAAAATGTTGTACCAATAACCCATGAAAAGAATTTTTACATTAAATTATTGTATGACTAACAATCAAAATTTTTCTAGACTCTTCTTAGGAAAAGATATTTAAAAAAATGAAAATAACTTTTGAAAACCAATAACACATTCTTCCAAATATAAATATATTTTCTAAATTCTATTGAACCCTCCCCCACCATCCCTAGTTATTAAAAAAATATTAAAAACGTTCATAAATATCATTTGTGATATTCTCCCATGAATGGATGTTTTCACTTTAATATCATCTCAGTCATTGTTGTCCATTTTAAAAAATAATTTTCTCATATAATTTTCTTTTGAATCAAAAAATTCACTTCTCAACAAAACATTTTCTACAAAAAAACTTTCTATTTATAATGAGAAATATAGTAACTTTACGAACTTTTAATTTCCTTTTAACTTAAAATACCATTTTAAAAAATTAAAAAAATTTACCACAAATTAAAAAAACCAAATTAAATATAACTTGTGTTCTGTCAAGTTTTTTGTAAAAATTGAAATAAATATACCCTAAAAATCCATTTTAACGCATAACATTCCATACTTTCATGTTTTGATCACATGGTTTAGTGGATCTCACCCCTAACAGTCAATGTTGTATTGGACTAACTACTTCACTAATAATGTTTCCCCCAACCATGAATCTAACCATGCGCACATATTACAAACCTTGTATTTGTTTTAATAACTATATTTGATGATATATTTGGTTAATTATCAAATAAAACTCCTTAAATAATTATTTAACTCCCCAAAAAAATTAATTTGGTTTTATAGAATGCTTCATGAAAATATAATGTTTACCCTATTAGTCATACTAAAAGACTTATGTCCTAAGTCAGACACTTATAGAAAGTAATCAAGAGCACACCCAATTGAATATGCAACCATTTAACTAAATCAGAAACTATTATCCCATAACCTAAATGCCTAATGAAACTAAAATACATGATATAATTGAATTTTTTGTACCCCAAAATCATAATTTATGTTTTACTAGTTGAGAATCAAAACCCAAGAACCTAAAAATGACTTGGGCTTTATCATTCATTGAACCTCTAGCTCAACTCTAATTATTCACCAATATGAAACAAAATATAAGCACAAAACATATTTTTCGGTTTATTTCAAAAAAACACATGTTTTTCATCCAAATTTATATCTCACAATAACCCGCGTCTTTTTTTAACTAAATTAACACACAACCATCTTCCTACAGACACCTTTTTCCCAAATCCACACTTATTTTGCTCGAACTGTAAATTCTAAACCATCTTCAATAATTTCCATAACAATCTAATAAACCTAATTAAAACTAATGAGATACTAAAATGACTAAACCAAGCTAATTTACTAAATAAATTAGTAACTTCATATAGGATACAACCATTAATAGATATGTAACGCATTTTAAAATATTCACCTTTACCCTAATTCCAATCAAAATATTTTCCTAAAATTTTCCTGCTACAATCAAAAATCACTTTCTAATTACTAAAAAATAATTTTTATTAGGTATTCCAAATTATTTCATGCTAGCTTTCCAAATTTCTAATTCTTCATATTTGAAAAATCAATTTTATATCAACCAGTACAAATATTCGGTATTTAGAAAATCTAGTATAAAACTCAAAATATTAAAATTTCATATACACATTAAAAAAAGTTTTATTCAATTAATTTCAACACTTCTCATTTAAAACAATCCCATATTAAATCCACTAATTCCTTATGTTTTATTGAAAACATAAAATGTTATATAAAATACAATTGTGTAAAACTATTCCAAAAAATATTTCATTTTGGAGAATTGATTAAGCCAAAATCAATCCACTATGTGGATTTCTCCCCAGTGCATTACATATTATATTTTTAAATTCAAAATATATACAATAAACAAAAAAGTATATATATTATAAAATATTTTTTGTATAAAAATTCATTACTTTAGAAAAACTATCTAGACTAAATAATTATTTAAAAAATAAACAAGGCTTCCACCATTAATTGATAATACAATACAAGTACACAACATAAATAAAAATCCATTTTTTTATAATAATAATCAAAATATACAAAATACAGGTAAATCAAATTTCTATTTTTTAATATAATCTACTGAATTATAAAATGAAATATCTTTAACATATATAGTACATAAAATGGAGTTCACAATCAATAAAAAAACATGAGTAAGAATGTTATTAATTAAAACCATTTATCAAACTTTATAAAACCAAGATAAAAGATAAATATTTCATGAAAATAAATATATCCATGCCTATGATATGATACCATCATAAAAAAAAATTTGAAAAAATAAGTTTCTTTAATTATTAAAATTGATTAAAAAATGAAAATCCACAATAATAAATTCCCATTTATCCAAAAAAACCATCCAAAGACAAAAAAATATCTAAAAATCCTATATTTTAAAAAAATCTTTAAAAATATAAAAATTATAAAATTATTTAAAAAAAGATAAAGGAAGATACCAAATTTCATAATATAACTGGAAAGTGTAGCCAGAGGAAACACCTATGACCATTTATTAATAAAATAAAAGTTCATAAAACAAGCATCACAGACCAAACATAACAACTACATACCTCCAAAATCAAACCCATCACCATCACCATGATAGAAGGATTCCTCTATTGTCGTCGATTCCCATTCTGAGATTTCATAATGATTAAAGACTTTGGCATACCTCCTTCAAAGATTCAAATGCTCCAAGCAAATAAATTCATTATTAATTTACATACCTTAAATCTAGTGGACATTGGCTTCGTCAGATAGGAGTAATATTTCCTTGATCTTCATCACGGTGAAGCAGTCATATCCTCCTAATTCTCAGTCAATATCTTACTCCCTCCCAAAATAATTTCACTAAATGATGGATTAATCATGACACCCCCTTTTTCTGTATCACTATATGAAAGATCCCCCCACTTTCCATGGACCTGCATCTCTTGATACTTCATAATCTAATTTTGCATAATATGAAAATTTGCATCAATCCTAGCAAGATAGTACGGGTGTTCCACCATCTCCTGACCTGCACATATCCCATATCTCATTGAATAATTTACTACATCCTCTTCCTAAGGCTCAATATAGAAATTGGATTCCACTCCCTCCTGCTCTTGCCCTTGAAATTGGTTCCCTGTGGAGGCCATGACTAGCACACTTCCATCCTCACAAGCCTGTCCACAACGCCCATCCACACATAACTTTGGAGCTCCCATACAAAGACTCGAATCACAGTTCATCACTACAAGTGGCAGCATGCTATCCTCCTAGGAAAACCCCTGCTTCCCTTCAATCACACCACCAATGCTACATCCCTTCCACTGACTATCCACAGTAGCATCTCCCTCGACAAGACCACCTTCATTCCAGCTGACATCAATAAGAGTAAGGCCATCATGCGGGGCCCCTGTCTCTTGTGTCCTTTCCCCTACAACCATAAAACCATTTGTGTCCATACCACCAGCCTTGACAGCACTCGTGATAGTAATTCCGTCACCACAATTCTTGACTGCACTCATGACTACAGTCCCCTCAACACCATCCCCCCTATTCAAGTCCTCTCTATGCCTATTCATCACATTAGAAACCAAAAGATGTTTGGAACTTCTGCTGGTTGTTCTAGAACTGCTATAACCCGAAATCCCAAACCTGTTACATTGCCAAGAACATGAGGCACCACATGCATCCTCTTTCTATTAATAGTTTTACCTAGCCTCCTCTCAAAACCTAATGGCCTTTTTCTCATAGCTCCACTATGACACCTATAATCTAAGTGCCCAAATATATTGCGGGTTGATCAATAGTTAGTCCATGATTCATAGACCATTGAATTATTCCATCTAAACTTTGCACCCACAAAAATCCATACCCATTCCACCGGAGGTTTAGAAACATCAACCTCAATAGACAACTGAGGGTTTATCGGATGACTTATAGTGACTATACGAGCATCGGAACATAGGAAACGACCTACCAAGTTCCCAATCATACGTATAACCATTGGATTTTGGAAAGGTAATGGAAGTTGAGCCTAATTTCATAATATATAACCAAAATATAAAGCACAATACTCTTATTAAGTGGACCAAAAACATTAACCCAATTAATTTACAACCAAAAAAATCAATTAACCATACCTTTGAAATCATTTTGTGGATTTTAAACTTGTTTGATTCTTATCCAATTTTATAAAATACTAGAATTATTAAATAATAGTTTTTCCAATGATCAATACCGCCTACACTAAAATAAATTAAGATATCATAACTATTAAATTAATCAATGCTTCAAAAGTTGTAGTCAATTGCGAAAAAACCAATCATATTTTTCATGATGATATATAGAGACTAAAATTATTTTTCTTTTTAAAATTTCAAACCATAATCAATACGCCTAGTTAAAATTATTTTTTCATTGTAAATAAACAAAGGTGTAAATCATATCCTTTACCCACTTCCAGGTTTATGTCTAGCCAAAACACATCAACAACAACCATTATTAAAGTATATTTTATGAAATATATATCATGAAACTATATTATGCATAAGACATAAATACCATCATATTCCTCTGTAGTCAAGATACCTAATCTAGGTATAAAAGAGTCCAAATAATTTTGACTCAACCAAAAAATCACATTTCATTTCATAGATAATTAAAGAAACCTATAGCTCACTGTAAATATATTGATTTGAAAAATTTATAAACTACATCTCAAGTCTCGGCCACCCAATATCCACACAAATTATACCGTAACCATATCAAATTATTACCATTTATAATATCTAATCATATTAGTAACACTAAATCCTTAACCTTAATCAAAATCATAATGTTATGTCAATCTTGGATTCATCTCACGATTAATAAAATCTCAAAAACAAAATACAAAAAATAACACAATTTTTGGAAAAAAATTATCCAAAAAACACACATGAAAACTTTTTCCTAATTAAAAAAACATTTAGTGAATACATGGATGTAATTTATATAAAAATATATAAAATAATACAAATATACTCCATTATTTAAATGCAATACTATATAATAGATAAAAATATAACTTGAGGAAAATCCTCTAATAGTCACTATTAACCATGATCGAATCTTCATCCAATATATCACGTTGTGAAATCATCACCTACATCTAAAACTAACAATATAAAAATCTACATGTTAACTAGAATGATTCTATCGAGGGTGAGAATAACTACTCATTAGTATTTACCTGATAAATTCCCTCGATTACTATCCCATGAAAACTATACAAGATTATTTGAGTTAAAACATATGTATAAACCAACAAAAAAACATTAACTAACACAAATTAATATTGACCATAAAATACACACAATGATTTCAGGACAATAAATTACTTTCTTTTGACACCAAATCACATGTTCCAATCATTGAAAAAAATATTCCACCTAAACCAACCAATTCTAAAATTACTGTGTTTAATAATGATAACTAATTTAAAAAACCATAATACTTTCTGATGCCAACTGACATCCCAAACCATTATATTTACCCATTATAACCACTTTTGAAAACATTTCACTCACGAAAACAGTTATCATAATAAAACCTTAAGGGATCCTGAGACCAAGACTTGTAACTTTTGGTTACCTTCTTCTTGCAAGTGGACTGACTACCCTAATCATTTCTTATCTTGTTTATAATTCCCCAACATTGAAGTTGGATTATTATTCATCCTCATCAAACCCAATGAGTACCTAGAAAAAATTTAATTTTCCCATCCTCGAACAAAGGCACACACCCAATTCAATTCCAAAATATCAATATCAATTCACCAATACAAGGCATAGTTCATCACCATGAAACCCACACTATTGTTAAATCCATATTTTCTTGAAATAAAACATGCACCTAAACAATCCACAATTTCATTTCCATAAAAATTGAAACATTATAAAATCTAACAAATCATTCCAATTTCAACCAAAGAACCTATAAATTTGAATGACAACATCACAAGCAGTCGATATTTCAAAAAAAATTAAATCCTCAATGCACTTAATCCATTCCATAAAATCCATTTCAATAACCATTAAAAAAATTAATAATCTTTTTTAATAATAAAAAATGTTCATTTTTAGAGACTATTAGTTTAAAAAAAATATTTTATCACACAATATGGAACTAGTGGATCTAACTACCTTGTATTTATTATATATTTTAGTTAATATGTATTCAGGGCATCATAAATCCCATATGACACCAACCTGATCAAACCCCAAATAATCCATATTTGAAACTTATGAAAAATCCACACAAACATGAAGAAAAAAAATATTTTCCTATATTCCTATTAGCATCAATACATATTTCAAAAACATGAAAATTTTATATTTAATTAACCTAAATGCATATAGAGATAATTATTTATCATTAAGATGGGTTTTACCATGTCTCGGTTAAACCATCATGAAAAAACCTTGCAACTGGATAAAAAATAAATATTTAACTAAAATGAGAAGAGTGGGAGAAGGAAAAAAGGGAGATATACCTTTAATTATATACATTAATATCATATAATGTGAAATAGGTAATATATTAATGATTATGAATCATGAAAATCTAATAAGAAACACCAAATATTGAGTTAGGGTTGACGTGGGAAAGGAAAATATGCACTTAGGATATAAATATGGATTTTAGTGGTATATTTAATTGTTACATAGGAAAATGGAATTGGAGGCATACCGTGAACCTACCCATGTAGTATAAACATCCTTCAAAGTATGGTATCACTATCTATATCACCCTTATAGTGTTAATGTTTGGTCCAATATGATGATGACAGATGGTCTGGATCAAGGTGAATATAACAAATAAAAATTTCATAAATGAATCGATTAATTATTTAATTTAATAATAAAATATAATTAATTAACCTAATTAGTAAAATAATAAATGAAATAACCCAAGGATATTTTTTATAGTAGCTAAATTCAAAGATGACTTAATATACTCTTATACCTCTCTACTCAGTGAGAGATAAATTGGGCACAACCAGATTTTTTAAGGGGACTCATAACCAGATTACAAACTATTTTTTCTAGTTGATGAATAACTAGAACCAAAAATTCTATATGGAAACGCTAACCCAATTACATCCTTAAATTTAGATATCGGGATTCAAAACTCAATAGATCGTAACTTTTGAATCCGAGAGTCAAATCCAAAAGAAATAACAAAAAATTGTTTGTAAAAGAATAAAAATAAAGTGTGATTGCATGTAAGAGATATATAATTCTATTACATACATAAGATATAAGAATAAAATAGATAGATAATACAATGCAGTCACATATAAAAGTTCTTGAGTAAATTAACATCTCATCTCACTAAGGTAGTAGAAGTTGAAGAAGATGTAATTCAACACTTGAGAGATCATCTTGTTGAAAATTTAGAGAATCATAGAGGAATTTGATTATTTTAATGAACTTTGAAAGTTAAAATCATTAATCTCAATGAAAAACAATGTTTCAGATATGTTTTCACTTGAATTCTTCCTAGATTATCTAAATACTGTAGTGAACTAACCCAAAAATTCTTGGATCTAGTGTCATGATACCATTACATTGGCATGTTTACAAGGAATAAAATCCAAAAGGATTGAAGATTTTAGAAATCTTGGTAAACCAATTACATAAATGAGTCTTGTATTACAAATGAATACAATAATTAAAACATAATTTTTTTCATTCAAGGATAATAACTCTATTCTATATATTGCTTCATTACATAACTTTCTCAATAGGGGGCTCGCTCCTTCCGTAGCGCGAGGAAGATGATCCCTCCGTGACGACGGCGACCATTGGGCCAGTTCCTCCCCTACTGGTAGGGGAGGGACCTTCAGCGACAACCATGAGAGTCGGATCATCCTTCACACCCTTTTCTAATCCCGATTTCCTACCTCCTTTCCTGAATGCATCCTTATGCACAATAGTTCCAGATCGGGTTGATTGGTTTTTGAACCTTCAGTTATAGACATCGGAGTTCACAGAAACATCAGGTCTTATCAACCTCACCTAGGTGGCCCGGTTCAGTCAGAGGTGGCCTCCATTTGATTCCTTTGATCGTTTCATCTTCAACTCATGGAACTTGCAGGAGACGGCGATGGTGGGCCTACTGGATCGTCTCCACATCATATTTCAATTTTCTTCGGAGGAGGACCTCATCTATGCCTGGTCGAGTGACCCTCACTTATTCAAGGGATTTCAGTTTGTCTTATTTCATTGGTCGTTTGACTTCTATATGAAGTGCGGCCCTCCTTCTACGGCGGTCTAGGTGAGCTTTCCAAATTTACCTTTGTCGTTTCAAAATCCGTATGTCTTTAGGATGCTTGGTAACCTTGTGGGTAGATTCCTCTGCACTGGTAGTCGACACGAAGTAGTATGCCACACCCATCAACTCGCGGGTCTGTGTGGAAATGGATGTTTCAAGAAATCCTTTCGATTTTGTTTGGGTTTCCATTGGGGAAGATTACAGGTGCAAGCAGTAGGTTCTCTACAAGTCATGGATGGACTATTTCTCTACCTGCCATTAACTGGACCATTCTATATTTAATTTCAATCGGGGCGATTTTGATCCTCACAGTAAGAGAGGAATAAGCATTGGTATGGTTCTAGAGAACCGGGATGGGTCTGAATTGCCGGAACAACTACTTAGAAACTCACAAGGTAGTAGGAGAGGTTACACTGATTCCAACATGGAAGGGGTGGCTATGTCTCCAACATTGCTACCTATGGTGGTGGAGGGACTCAACTGCCATCTGTTGGTTTCCAAGGGGCCTTTTGAGGCTAATCAAGGAGCATCTTTGGGGGAGAAGACACTGGAAATGGATGGAAATCCAAATGTATCAGAAGTTGTTAACAAGCTACAACAGGATCTTGCAGATCCTTCTTATGGTAAGGAACCAAGTATTTTTGAGTGTGTAGGAGTAGGTGAGGGTTTGGTTCAGTATGAGGTTGTTCATGTGGCTACACCATCGTGTGGGGATTTACCTGTTATAGAAAAGAAGGCATGTGGAGAGGTGGATAAGGCAGTTGACCCTTATGTGGGGTTCCCGAGGCCGGGTAAGGATGCTTCAGGTAAAGGGAAACAAAAACTTGATTTGCAGGTCAATTCTGAGTGGACATGGGGTGGTGCTTCAGGATCCCTAAACCCAGTTATGTTGTCCAATAGCTTTGAAGCCCTTACAGAGTTTGGCTTGTGTTATGAAGTCAGTAGCCCGATTGATGCTGATGGAGAACACTTGATTGAAACAAAGGGAAATTATCCTACTCTATTGGTTGGTGAAGATGCAATCCCGATGAGTAATAGAAGCAATAGGAGGAGGAAAATTAGGAAGGATTACTCCTCATTACCTCCTCCTTTGGAGACTCAGTCTTCAAGGTCTTCAAAAAAAGGTAAATTCCATGAGACTAGAATTAGAGGTTGGAGATACTCAAAATCTAGAATTACTACTATGGTCAGAAGAAGAGGTGGTTGAACAGGTTTTGTTGCTGAATGCGTCAGAAGAGGATGCCTCTATGATTATGGGGAGATCGTTAAATGTTTTACTCAATGAGTAAAAATACGCATGGGTTGATAAATAGTATTTAATTCATGTCGGAGGCTTCAGAAAAGGGAGGATCATTCTTGAGGAGTACATACAGACCCGAGACCAGCTGGCTTGTGATCTTGAAAATATATTGTTATCTATTCCAATCATCTAGGTATCCTCCATATACTGGAAGTTGTCTAGGGATTTGGTTACAGGTAATCTCAAATTTTCCTTCAACGATTCTAATGAAAGGTGTGGAACCTGTTAAGTGATTGGGAATCATGTTGGTTTGGTATGTGTTAATTTTGGGGAAGATTATGTTTTTGCAGGTTTCTTGGCGATGTTATACCAACATTCTTGAGGGGCCACTCTAGATGAGGACCAGATCTCAACCTTCACCTGTGCATGCCATTTGGAATTGTTTCAATGAGAGGGTATGGCCACGCCATCGGGGTCTGGGCCTATGTATTCTTACACGGGACAGCTTGCTGAATGGTCAGGTATGGGTGAGGGTTTGTCATTCCTCATGTCTAGGGAGGGGTGGTTCCTCTAGTTTGGTTCTGGTTTTTGGATTCTTCAACATGTTATTTGGATTTGGGGTTTCTCACTTTTCCCTCAAATGTGTTTTGGTTCTCTAATAAAAATAAATTTTCAGTCATCATAACTTTCTCAATACACATTAGGAAACCCTGGGGAATGGAAACATAATAATGGTGATCTCAAATGCTCAGTAAGGGTAAATATAGTGGAACCAATAATGAATCAATGAGAATAATCAATATGGTAATGTAATAACTAAAGACACATACCACGAATCAATAAACTAAGAAGGAAGTTCATAAATAGTATGGAAAGGTAAATAACTATAATCACATTCCACTCAAATAACTAGATAGAGAAAAATTAATATTGCAAGGTAAGAAACTGAATAAACCTTCCACTTAATCAATATACTTAGAATGAAATGCATCCATAGATTCTTTATGGGTAAAATATCATGTATAATAAATATGGAATCAAAATGAATAAAATTGTTAATTATTGGATTTCATGTATGATGCACATAAAAACATATTACATAAATACCTTTCACAAGATAGTTTAAAACTACATGTATAAATATCTTTAAATTTCTCAAATAATTTTTCCCATGGGAACCTATTGATGCTTCGAGGGGATATATAAATTTTGAGCCCCACCCATCATTACCAGTAAAAATCATTCCCCATATCTAGTAATCTAATTAAATGTATGCCTTATATAACATACTCAACCTAGGATCCACTAAAATGGAGCCCTAATCTAGGACTTCATATGACCTCAAGTGTGCCTCCTTGTACGCCAGAGGTTGCTGACTAGAAGAAAGGGTCAATGAGTCACATAGGGAGACTATATCCTCTTTCCCATAGTGATCCATGGTAGAAAACAAATAGAATACTATAGACAATATATAATAACCAATGAACATTCATAATTAAATATCTCCCAAAACTGGGAAAAAACCACACCCAATAGTTAATATATCACGTTATACTATATTTCCAAGTGAAATAAATCCCAAAATAAATACCAACATAAGAGTTCCCTAAATGTTTCAAACATCATGTTTGAAACCTCATCCTTTTACCTCTCAATAATGACTCAAATCCTAATAAAAAAATCCCTTGACCCTTTCCTGACCTACATAAATGAAATATTCTCATGTACCTAATAGAATCACATGTTGGATGTGAGTATAACTCTGTTGGCCACCACCAATGGTGTCTATACAATATCCACTATATATATGAATTGTGTTTATTTATTAAATAAATTATAATTAAATAAAATATAGTTCGTGAGACATTATCTAACAACACTTAATCTTACTATTATTACCCTTATAAAAATTCATTATTTGCATCTTCTTCATTACTTAGTTTATCATCAACATGTAATCCATGGGTTAGGCATTTACATTATTCACATAATTATTCACGTAATTTATAATTTTTCATAATGGAATAATTCAATTCCCTATCTCACTAGGTATAATTCATCACAACATCACAATTTCCTCACCTAAAAGACGCAATCTATGTGGAATGCATCCATTAGGGGAATAGATCTCTTTCTCCTTCCCAAACTCATTCATTATGGATGGAGTTAGAGCATCACTCCAATGTGACCCATGGGAGGAGCCTTGGTCCTTTATCCTACACCTCAATCCATGTGAACGTACTTTTTTATCCATTCACCACACACTAACCATATCACAACCAACCACAAAAATTACATATAAAAATCATAATAAAAAAACAACATGGTCATTTATCATAATTCCATAACCCAATAACACATTTTCCAATTACATTACTTAGCTTATTTATCCCAATTCACATTCTCGTTCATATATCACTAAAAATATTCAAAACTCCCTTATATCAACCCATTTCACATACTCATCAATTAACTTATGTAACCCCATTTAATATATTTTCCATTTCACATACCATTACCAATTTAACATGTTCACTATTTCATATACACTAACTCTCTTATGAATTTCTGACAAAATTCATAGTCCACATGTCACAATCTCATTTAACCAAATTAACCCATTTCTGTGTCATACCATTCAACCTCTTAATCCAATAGAAAATATATACACACTGCCAATATTCCATTTTCACTTCTACTAAACATATTAATAGACTCAACAAGGGCTCTACATTATCAAACAATGACGTTTCACTTACATAACCAATTTCTAGCCCTGGGAAAATCGAAGCACCCCATGGCCCAAGATCTACCAAATCATCCACGATGCATCCCAAAGGAACCATGAGGGTTTCTATTCATCATGTAGGCACTCATTTTACCAAATCTCACCAAATACATCAAAATAATAACAAGGGATATCCAAGAACAAAACTAAACATGAACAAGTCTCCAATGAAATTTGGGCATATAACTTGCAGACCACCTACCTAGAATCTATTGACGAATGAAGTCTAAATTATAGGCTTAGATCCTGATTCAATCACCCATTGAAGTTTCAACCTAGATATCACTAGAAAATATTTCTTTAGAGCTTTGGATGAATATAAGAGGAGGATTCAAACCCTAAACCAAAAATATAATGGAGAGAGAGAGAGAGAGATAGATTAGACTCACCCGGAGCTTCAATCTTTAACCAATGGTGATCCGAACAGCTTAGGATTGAAGGAGAATCAAATATTAGAAGATTGGGTCACTAGGGTTCACCCCTATGGTTGTAGGAGGTGAAATATGGGAGAATCTCAAGTTAGAACATAAACCCCTAAGGTGGAAATTTTGTAAATTTTCCCAACTTTACTGGGTAGTACGGTTTACCCACACAACCTGTCAACCCATTTGAAAATCATACTCAAACCATGTCCAAGGGAGGTTGGGTTGCATGGTTATCTATGAATCCCCAAATTGTTTATATAACATTATTTAACCATGTGATATTACATTATCTCAGGTCATGCGGTTTGTCCCTCCCCTTATTTTGTTTTCACTAACACTATGAAAAACATGCAACATGCCTAAAAAGATCCTTTTTCTTTTTATTTCTCATTATGAACCCCTAAAACACCCCATATCCTCCTCATGAACTTAAGATATATTTATCTTTTCAAATATAATATACTTAAACCAAAACATAAACAAAAAAATACCTTAAGAAAATATAGGATCTTACATCCTCCCAACCTTATAATGGCTCATCCTCGAGTCGCACTTCCAAGAATTATCAGTATTCTAATGAAAAGATATAGGGCCACTAGGCGTACACATCTGATTCTCACTCCCATGTTTCTTTCTAAATGTTTACATGTTTTCATATAACATGATCTAAGGTAATAATCTTGTCCTGCAATACCTTCTCACTACAATACATAATACAAACTGGATTCTCTTCAAAGGATGAATTAGCCTAAAGTTCCACATCCTCAATATTTATAACATGATATGAATTAGGGTGATACTTTTGATGTTTTGAGACATTAAAAATTTCATGCAAGACACTATAACAATGTTGAAGATCAAATTTCTAAGACACCGGTCTGATCCTCTCCATGATCTCAAATATCCCCACATACCCGGGTGCCAACATTCCTTATTTCAAAATTTGACAATGATTTAACCTTGTAAACACCATAAGAAACAGGCTTTCACCCACCATAAAATAAAGATGCCTCTAATTTTTATCTTCATATGACTTCTTCCTACTCTATGTCATTATCATCTGCTTATGAATCAATGAAACTTTTTTCTAATGTCTCTTAAACAAGACTCGGTCCCAACATCTCATACTCCCCAGCTTCTAACCAACACAGTGGTGATCTACATGGTCTCCAATAGAGCACCCTAAAAGGTTCTATATTAATCATAGCTTAGAAACTATTATTTTTGGAAAACTCAATAAGTGATAAGTTTCTTTCCCATGAACCACTGTAATCTAGAACACAAGCTCTCAACATATTCTCCAACACTTGAATTGTATGCTCTGACTTCCCATGCATATGAGGATGATAAATTGTACTCAAAAGAACCTAGGTACAAAGTTCCTTCTGTAATCTATACCAAAAGTGGGATGTGAAACGTGGTTCATGATATGTAACTATGGTTCTTAGCACACCATGAATTTTTATTATCACTTGAACATATAACTCACTCAATTGATCAACTATGTAAGCCTCTTGGACTGATAAGAAATGGTCCACCTTAGTCAAAAATTCCACATCCACGCAAACCGAATCATTATTTTGAGGTTTTCTTAAAATACCCACTATTAACTCCATCATTAAATAATTCTAATTCCATTATGGAATGAGAAATTATTGTAAGAAACTACTTGAGCAATGATTCTTGGACTTCTCCTATTGGTAGGAAAGCATCATTCCACAAAACCTACAACCTCCTTCTTCATTCATGGAAACTAATACTACCATGAATATCATGATACATCATAGTAAAATCATGGTGTGCTTCCCACTTTGATGCATAGAACTTTCAAATAAACTATTCCTGCATACACAATGGCCCAACTACATGGCCACAGACACTAATAATTTCATTATCACCAATATCCCAACTAGATGGTGACTTCCCACCTTGACTTTACATTATAGTCAAACACGCAAGATCCTCCTGCTGGCTCTCCCCAACCCATCTCAAATGCACATACTCAACTAATATGTACATGCGGGTCATTTTATCATGTCCATCCTAAACCTCTATGTGCATCTCAATAAACAAGGACAACATTCACCACTCAAAGTTGGATTCATGGACCACTTAATTCTATGTACTCCAACATAGAGAATCCACAAAATGATTCCCTTTTCTTGGTGTTTAATCCAACTATAAATCAAATGATTTTTGGTACTCAACCCACCTTCACTTCTGAATATTCAAATCCTGTTGAGATAAGATGTACTTAAAACATTATTGATCAGTAAACATTGTGAACCTCTCTCCTAACAAGTAATTCCTCTAACTCTTTAAGGAATAAAGAAAAGAATCTAGATCAATATCAGGAGTAGGGTAATTTCTTTCACGAGTCCTCAACTGTCTTGACCCATACACTACAACCTAATTCTCTTGCATCAACACTGCCCCAAGTCCAACATCGACCACATCACAGAACATGGTTTACCGCTTAGCCGGTTCGGGTAAGATCAGAATTGGTATGGTTTTTAAAAGTTTATTAAACTCTTGAAAGGAATTATATCATGCCTTCATCCACTCAAACATAAATCCTTTCTTGGTTAATCTAGAGAGTTGCGCTAATAAGTTGGATAAATACCTAATGAACCTTCGGTGATAACTATCCAATCCTAGGAAACTCTGAACATCAGAATCATTCATAGGCTACTCCCAAGAAAATACTTCCTGCAATTTCTATGGATCTATCGAAACACCTAACTCAGAAATGATGTGACCCAATAAATACACTTTATTAATATAGAACTGATATTTTAATAGTTTGGCATAAATCTTATTCTCTATTAGTGTACTAAAGATGATGTCAATGTATTTAGCATGACCGTTAAGAGTTCTTGAGTACATCAAGATGTCATCAAAAAACAAAACCATGAACTAATTTATGTATTAGTGGAATATTTTTTTATTAAATCCATTAACACAGCTAGTGTGTTGGTCTACCCGAACGTCATCACCACAAACTCATACAACCCCTACATGCACATGAAATCAATCCACAATACATCAGAAGTTGTCACCCTCAATTTATGGTATCTGGATCTCAAATCAATCTTGGAGAATACTTAGGCACCACTCAGCTGGTCAAATAGTCCATCCATTTTAGTAAGTGGGTATCAATTCTTAACCACTATCATATTAAACTTTCTATAGTCAACACAAAATCTAAAATATTCGTATTCCTTATTGTAAAATAGCACGGGTGACCCACAAAGAAACATACTAGGATGGATGAACCCCTTTCACTCCAACTATTCTAAATGAACATTAATTACTTGTAGTTCTATCAATGACATTTGATATGGTGGAATGGGAAATGGTTCTTCCCCTGCCAGTAATTCGATCTTAAGTTCAAAATCTCTCTTCAGTGGAAGCCTTGATATATCATTACGAAACAAATCCTGAAATTGATCCACAATAGGATGGAAGACTGGTGGATCCCTTCCTCAGAATATAACAAGGAAATCCACTTGGGTGTATGTTCTCCCAACTGCTGAAAAACTGGACCAACATGGCTTGCTCGAACATCCCACTCAACATTAAAGACATAATTATCTCTATCGAGAGATGTGAATGTCCCCCAACATTTGTAAAAAATCATATAGTCTTGATACAACACCAACCAGTCCATACCCAAAATTAGATAAAAACCTAAAATCACAATGACAAATTGATTCCATAGAAAATGATATCCAAAAACCTCTGATGAAAAACCCTTACATTGTCTAATATTATCAACAGACACCCCCAATGAAGTATCAATTGACATAAACCCACATTCAATTTCCATAGTTAGGCCCGACATAACTACTAACTATACAGAAATAAAATAATTTATGGCCCATGTGTCAAATAAATCACAGAAGATCATGGAAGCTAAAAGAATCATACGTTGAATGGTAGAAAGTCCAACCTCACCACCTCCAGGTGTAGACTAAACTGAATATATATGGCCTACCCCTCTACCTTGGTTTCTATCCTCAGTACCTTTTACTGCACTTCCCTACTGGTATGGACGATCTTTCCCTAGAGTTCTACGTTCACCTCCCCTACTAATAGGACCCATGGAACTACAATTTCCTTCTTAATATGGGGTGACCGACCCCCTACCTATACTATTCATCTTCCTATGACCTCCATATGTGCTTAACTACTAAGGGTTCTTACAGAACCACTATATATGTCCCAACCTGCCACACCATTGGCACTCAACTGGTGATCATGTACATTGACCCCACTTGTGCCTCAGACTTGCACACTAGTAACAGAACGAATAATCACCACCCTAGGAGACTATCCCTCTCTTCTGACTACTCTATACACTTTCTCCATATTGTAAATTACAAAAATTATTCTTTATTTCCTCATAAGTTTCACCAACTTTCTGTTTGGTTGGCATGCCATATCCACCACATAAATCTCTCTTTAGGATCCCTTTTATGATAAGGGCCTATTGTACTACCTCTGCAAGCCTCTTATGATAGAAGATATTCACCTGAAACCTAATCGTGTTCCTACTTTTGTCCTGGAATAATTTCACCATAGTTTCCTCATCCCTTTTGAACATTAGAATGAAGCGGCACAATTCAGTGAAATGACAATAATAATCCATCACTAACACAATCCCTTGGGTCATGCTCATACACTCCATATCCTTCTCCTACCTCAGGGAATCTGGGTACTAGTGTTTTGTAAATTTTTCCTAAAAATTCATCCATACCATTCCCTCAACATGCTCTGTCTGAACCATAATTTCCCACCATCATTTTTCCTTGTTTCATAACATATAGGCTGCTATCTGGGCTCACCTCTCGGAGTGATTCTCTAAATGATCAATAATTTTCTAGATATACTCTATCCAGAACATGGCTTCCTATGTCCCACCCCCTCTTGTAATGATTGGTGGGTGCTATAAATGAAACTCTCTGGTCATCTCAAACATACTCGATGCAACTTGCCCTGGATCCCATTTCATTATCTGCATAAAACAAGAAATGTTATCACATAAATTGTCTTCCCTCTTATCAGGAACCACTAGATATTCTTTCTATACTACTTGGGTCGCATTATCAGTAATGTCCTATTATCACCCAATAGGAATATGTCTTCATGGTGGCATTTCCCTACTATTCCAAACACAAGCTTTAGAACACAAACCATAAATCTTACAAAAAATATAAAGGAAGGATCACCACTAGCCATAAATAAACCATTTCACATACACTTTTGAAAAGGTCCTTATTATACCTGAAACACTACCCTCGACCATCTTTATGGAGGGTTGTAGTTAACATATGGTAAATAACTCACACAGTTACAGTCCTTACCTTCTACACCATTTCAAAACAATTTCCTCATCACAACATACCTTAACGACAATTCAATTCACATACAACCCCTTGTTAAGAAAAATTCATTAGTTATTATTTAACATATTACTTCCCTTATTTCCCATTTGTATCATTTCAATAGACAACATTTTAATCAATTTCAAGAGAATAAAATTCACCCTACCCTTTATATCCCACACACATGTTCTACTTGTGTGCCTACTATAATACATGTCACTTATATACAAAGGTTCCAAGAATGATGCATGAATGAACAAACTCATGCCATTCCAATCATGTGAAAAATATCCTAAAACTATCACATAACACAACAAGTGCATCACCAATTGGTGAAATATCATCAAATGTAACAACACACAATAAGAACAATAATTCCCACCCTGGGTGACTTGGGTTTTCCCTCGTACATGGGTTAGTTACTCCCAAGAATGAGATCATTACAATGTCCTGACACCTTCATAACATTATTTGAACCACCCCAATTAGTATGTTTTAGATAAGAGATGCCTATAATACCACTTTTCAACATCCTCGACCTGGAATCTACTAAACGCGTACCCAGATTCAAGTTGTTACATGATCTCAAGAATGTCTCCCCATATGCCAAAGGATTCCAACTAGGAGTGAGGGTATAATAGTCATGTGGGGAAACTATACCCTCTTTACTAGAGTTATCTATAGAAGAAAAACAAATATAATGGTGAATACAATATAGAATATACAATGAACATGAATAAATAGCCATCTCACAAAACTAGACATAAACCATAACCAACAATAAATATGTTATGTTATACTACAGTGCCAAGTGAAAAAAAAACCCTAAATAAATACAAATAGTAGAATTCACCAAATGATCCTAACATCAAGTCTAGAACCTCATCCATGTACCTCTCAAGCATGACTCAAATCCCAAGAAGAGGGCCCTTTCCCCTTTCATGACCTGCAAACATGAAATCTGCTTGGGTACCCAATGGAGGACCAAGAAGGCTTTTAGTACAACTCAGTAGGCCACAACCAATAGTGTCTAAAAAATATATAGTCTAAATAGGTAGTTCAAGCAAGTGTTAAATAAATTACAAGTAAATAAAATACAGTCTAGGTGCCATAACTATCAATCGTTTCTCTAACTATTATTACCCATATAACAATTCATCATTTTTATATTCTTCGTTAATTGGTTCATCATCAACGTGTAATCCATGGGTTATTCATTTAAATCATTAAAACAATGATACAAGTCATTTATCATTTTTCATACAGGAATAAGTTAAGTCCCTATCTCACTAGGGATAATACATCACAACATCACAATTTCATCAGCTCAAAGCCTCATCCTGGTGGAATACAACTGTTAGGGGAATAAAGCTTAGTCCCTTCCCAAACCTCTGCATTGTGGGTGGAGTAAGAGCATCAGTCCAACTTGACCCATGGGAGGATCCTTAGTCCTTTATCTCACACCTCAAGCCATGTGCACAAGATTATTCATCCATTCACCACACACAAACCATATCAAAACCAACAAAACCCATTAAATATAACAATCATAAAAAATAATAATCAATATGGGAATTTAACATTATTACATAACCCAATAACACATTTTCCATTTACATTACTTATCCCATTTAACCCAATCTGCATTCTCATTCCTATCTCACTAAGAATATTAAATAATTACCATATATCAACCCATATCACATGTTCATCAATTCCATTATGAAACCTCATTTAACATATTTCCCATTTCATATACAATTACCGATTTAAAATATTCAGGATTTCATATGAACTAACTCTCTTATGAAATTATACCATAATTCATAGGCCACCTGTTATGATATCATTTAATAAAATTAACCCATTTCCACATCATTCCAAACAACCCCTTAAGACGTTACCAAATCTATAAAAACTACCAATATTCCATTTTAAATTCCAGTAAACATATCAAAAAACAAAACAAGGGCTATACATTATCACATAACGACCTAGAACTTATTTAACCAATTTCTAGCCATGAGAAAATTGGTGCGCCCCACAGGTGGCCCTGGATTGGTCAAATCCTACTTAATGCTTCCCATATGAACTATGAGGGTTTCTATTCAACATTTATAAACCCATTTTACCAAATATCACCATAGGAATCAAAATCATAACAAGGGATAACCAGGAACAAAACCAAACACCCACAAATCTCCAGCAAAACTATGGGAAATAATTTATAGACCCCCTACCTTGAATCAATTGATGAATGAACTCTTAATCATAGCCTTAGATATCGATTCAACCACTCTTTGAAGCCTAAATCAGGATCTCACTAAAAAAATATATTTTTAGAGATTCTAAGGAAGATAAGATGGATACCCAAACCCTATTCCAAAATGAGAAGCAAGAGAGGGATTAGAATCACCCTGAGATTCGATCTGCAAGTAACGACACTCTGATTGAATTAGGATCGAAGGAGAATCGCCTATTGTAAGATTCTATCTCTAGGTTTCATCCCTAGGGTTGTAGGAGGTTAAATATATGATAATCCTAAGTTAGAACATATAACCCATAGGTAAAAATTCAATAATGTTTCCAAACTTTATTGGGCAGCACGGTTTACCTATAAAGTTTTCCAAACCATGAACAAACCGTGTGTTAGACACTATCCTAGGGAAGTTAGGCCAGATAGTTATCTGGGATGCCCCATATTTTTTACAAGCTATGCTCTAACCATGTGATATTCCAGTAACTCAAGATTCAATGTTTGGCCCTCCCCTCAGACGGTTTTAACTTACCATGCACCAACTGTGAAGTATGCTAAGAAAGATCCTTATTCCTTATATTTCGTATTTCGATCCCTCGGAACAACCCTAGCTTCCTCGTGATCTTGGGAAACATTTTTTTATTAAAATATAATAGACTTAAACTTAATCTTAAAAAAATACCTTAAGAAGATATGGGATCTTACACCTTATCAAATATCTGTATTGAATAAATAATACGTATTTATCACTATTTCCCCAATTAATCAAATATATATCAAAGTAAATACCATATTTATAAATGGTATATGGTATAGGAAACACAAATATCTATGATAAATGATATGGATAATTAGGGGAAATTCAATGTCTTGTTATCATAGGAAACTGAATATCTCAAGGGGACTAAAAGGAATGAAGGATGTGAATGTCAATGCCATCCTTGAACAAATCTATCAAAAATAGTCCATAGGAAGAATAACCATGGTATCAATAAAAAATATCCCATGTGGATTAAAAATAAAGTGTTATTGACATTTATTAATTTAAATACTACAAAAAGATCTTGTAAAAACATTTTTGAGGGAAAAATATATTTATTTTGAAAAAAAATGAAAATAATTGTCTTTTGAAATTACTTTTCAGAAAAATTTCATAAAAAATTAACCTTTTAATATTTAAAATGATGATTTTAAGAGATAATTATTGGTAAATACATACATGTTGTACAAGGGAAAAAGAACATTCCTTTTTCATGATAAAAATATCCAAAAAGATACTTATTCAGAAAGCGACAATAGGATTCCATTAAAACAACTATAAAAGACAAACGGTTAAAAATTAATTTAATAAATAAATTTTTAATGTGTAAAAACAATTTTTGAACAAAATTTATAATATAGGGTTTTTATAAGAAAATATTTTCTCTGACTAAAGAGAGAAATGATGTTGGGTTTTCTTTAAAAACACTTTCTAAAACATTTTGAGTCAAAAACTCTTGAAAAATGGTAATATTAATTTTAAATGGTCATGAATAACTAAAGGATAATAAAATTAAAGGGTTTATTTAAACATGATCTAATAATTTCCTCTTATGTAAATTGAAGTGTAAACAATCCCAAACAAAAGGATATTTTTAAGTAAATCCTTGAAAAGACAAAAATGTTGACGTGAGAATCAATAATTGAATAGATTATTTGTGTAAAATGTTAATACACATAACATAATATTAAATAAAATTTTATATATTCAAAATTTATTACACACATAATCTTAGAATGTTAATGACAATGAGGAAGTAATATAACACAATTAGAAGGAATTGGGTTAGGAAATTATTTACCACTTGGAATCATTCAACTCAAGTCCCCTTAAAAGAAATAATTCAAATTGAAACTCGAAATAAAATGAATATAAAACAATTCATGATATAATATATCATAGTTTTTTATATATAAATGACACAAAATAATTATGGGGTGAATATGACATTTATCTCATGGATGTAAAGAGTGAGATGAAAATTCCTTACTACTTGGAAACTTTGGAATCATAAGCCCCATGAAAGAGATACCTTCGAAAGAAAATTTAAATAAAATGAATATTCAAGAATTCCTGATATAATATATCAAAATTTTCATTATATACACCACACAAAATAATTAATTTTTGAAAATGGTGTATGCCACATAGAAATGAAAATGAGATAATAATCTCTTACCTTGTGTTTCCTTTTTGGGTGAACATCCTTTAAACACATGTATAAAGGTTTAAAGAATTTTAATAGTTTACTAAGTAACAATATTAATATTTATTTTATCATATATGATATTATTATAATATATTATTTCCCTTTTGTTAATAATCATTCATAGTCTTCACTATTTAGACTGTTAATTGTCTAGTTTTTCAAGTATGTTTTGACTTGTTACTTGTTGAAACTAATTCTTAGATCCTGATGTAATAATCTAAAAATTTTAAATAATTATTTAATTATAATATAAATTTAATATATATATATATATTTATAATAATCCATAATATTTGGAGATAATAAATGAAATGGATTGTCCATGGAGATGGTAGGTCATACGTATGCATGAATGCTGGTTTCATTTCTTTTTCATATTAAAAGAATGAAAAGTAAATAATATATATGCATATTTTAATAATAGTATCATATATATTTCATATATGTCATATAGGTTTATTAAAACCATCTTATATTTGTTCCATGTATATTTTGAACGAATCACATTGCTTTGAGGAGGTAGTAGTCCACACGTCCACAAATAATGTTATCATATTTACAGAAAAAAAATGCATAAGCGTATGAGTTATATACAAATTAAAGAAGAATACAGACATTATAAATATCATTTATATTATATATAAACATCTATTCTATAATTATTCCTAACTATGAGATGTAGAAAAGGAAAAAACAAATCACATCATTTTGTGAGGCAGTAGTTCGTCTTTGACATAAATGGTAAGATTGTTACCCATTAAATGGAAGTGAGTGTAAGTGTAGGTAGAACCCTCAGAATAAATAAATATCAGTATATTTAGGATAGTTTTTTATTATATAATAATGTAATAATAATAGTAAGGGGGTGTATAATAAAAATAAACAAAAGGAGATTGAGGAAAGATGTTACCTCTTATTCGGGTAACTCATTTTGGTTTGCACCAAAGGCCTTACTTGGATGGATTTATGCCAAAAGTGAGGATTCAAAGATGAGAGGAGGTATTTTGATGATATATTTTCGTCAGATATTGGTTTCTAAAAATAATCCTGATAGATGTGAATAAGTGGGAGGCATGAATGCCTTTTTATAGTGGAGGAGGAGTGGCATTCTTATAAATTTTTTAAAAGGGTTTTCCACCCATATTTTTCCTATCCAAAGTGGCTCCAATAATGAACCAAATTAGATAAAAGGATGTATAGGGTCAAAATATGGACTTACAATGGGTTTTTGAAAATTTTCTAGGTTATTTCGGACCTTATGATTATGTTTTGGTCCCTTATTAATCTAATTTTTCTCCTAATTGTAGTAAATAATTTTAATCACATTCACTAATATTTTTTGTCAAAAACTATGTTAAACATATTAAAAATTATAAATTATTATGATTCCTAATATTTAATCCATTTTTATAAAATTCAATCACATAAGTGAAGGAAATTAATTTAAATTTAGTCTCGTTGACGTGACGACAATGCGGGTTTTTAAAGTAAAAAATGCTCCAAAGATTTCTATGTTTATATATTCAATTTCACAGTGAAATTTTATATAATTACTCAAATTTTCTTAATTGATATATAATATCTCTAATGTGACTTTAAAGAAAATTTAAACTATAAGTTATCTATATAAATAAATTAGATGAAAAAATTGTATTGAATTTGAATTCATTATTTTTTATTTTCATCAAAAATAAAACTTCATAGAAAAATAAAAAATATTCACCCTAACCGAATTTTGATGTTTCTTTTTCAAAACTAGAGTTCATTTTGACCTATAAATTTTATAAAATATCAAATTGGATTTAAAATAGTTTCTCAATTGAAAGGTGGCAAAAGTGTCTTTATAAAATTATAGGATTTTGGGCATAATATTGGGTTTTCTCTTATGTTTTGAATATAAAATATATTGGGTGAATGTAAGTAAATTTGATTGGATATATAATATATATATAAAAACAGAATTTAATAATATTAAAAACTGTTTAATTAATTTCAAGGTTATATCTTGTCATATAAAAAAGTAATGTTTTAATAATATATTGTTGTTTAGTAAAACTCAGTCTTGCGTGTAACGCAAGCTATTGATGAAATTATTTGTTGTATGTAACTCAAGATTAATTAGAATTTAATGAATTAAAAGCTATGTAATTAATGTTTTAAAATATTATTTATATTGTAATGTACTTTGATTTTATATTATCTTACATGTTTGGTGTTGCATGTCATACACTCTATCAAATACGATGTTCTTATTTTAGAATTTTGGGTCGTCACATTATCCCCACACTAATTAAATTTTGACCTTGAAATTTAAACTAGGATATGGTGATATTTTTCTATATTTTATATGTTAAAATCCCACTTTGTGATAAGGGTTCAAAAAATGTCTTCTAGAAAACAGATAATGGGAAGTAAAAAAGTCACATAAATTAACATATAACTAGGTCTTTAAATAGGAGATAAATAGTGGAAAGTGGAGATATGTACATGTAGGAAAAGCATAAATATTTATAGAGAGTGATTAAGTTAATAAATAAATAACACTGAATGATAAATGGATATTTTAGGGAATCAAATCTATAAATAGGTGATAATTCAAAAGACCATCAGTTCAACAAAAATGAAGGTATTAGGATAAATTTTTTTAATCATTTTTCTAATGTTGAGTAATAATTTTACTGCCTATAAATATAAGGAAATATACTTACACAATATATTTATATAAACACTATTGTAATCCCTTTTTTTCTTTTATCAATTTCTAATTAATCCATTACTTTAAGAAATGAATATCCAAAAATGTACTTTAAATTTTGAAGCACTAAAATAAGCTTTTAACAGATCATAAGGCCCGTAAAAGTGTGGGAAGTCTAACTATTTTTCTCTATCAAATCTCTAAATCCAAAATACATTAATCTCTAAACATAAAAAGTGATTCTACTAGTTCATCATTAAAATTTATCCACTAAATTATTCAAAAAGAAACAATGATAAATTCACCAGGTCATCGCGTAGGCCAGTGGTGGGCGTGAAACCATTATCGCCATTCGATCATGGGTTCTGGCACCAATGACTTGCCGTATTTTATGGGTTTTCACCCAGAATGTGGGTTTTCATATTTATAAAATATAATTTTCAAAATTAATATGATGTACATCATTGAAATTTAATCATTAAATATATTTTAACTTAGGTTTTCAATAATTTTTTTTCACTGCCTAATAATATTATTTGGCTATTATTATAATGTCATTAATGATCATAATAACACCTAATGTTATGAATAAATTTAAAATCATGTCACTAAAATGTAATGGTATTTCATAAATCCAAAAAACATATCATGAGAACCAATTTTCATATTGGAAAAACCATACAATCATTTTGAGGATGCCTAAATCGTGACACATTATTTTCAATCTAAAACACCTCAGGTTTATCCAAGATCATTGATTGTCATTATCTATTAAAATCCTTCAAAATTGTTTTTAAATAAAATTTTAATTATCCTAAGAATATCCCATAAGATTGTCAAACCAGTTCCTTAGCATATCCAGTTATCATGAACTAGGTTACACTCGAGTCTGGCCCGATGCACCTTTTCAGATTTGTTACCCCTAGGTACATTTGTACAAGAACCACATCTACTTATAGTATCAAAATAGAGATTTATTTACAAAAACACATAATATATATCTAGAAAAATATTTAGGATGTCCTAATATTCATATCTTCAAATTATACCTTAGGGTTATGTTCCCTAATTTATGTTTTCTAAAATATAGTTCCCAAGGTTTATAATAAACTTCCCCTTATATCAACTACAGCGAGCCGACCCCAGAATTCCAGGACCTGGTGTCATGATAACATTACTCTGGAAAGATTATAAGGGATCAAATCACAAAGGACCAAGGATTTTAGCAGTCTTGGTAAACCAAATACATACATGTGTATTGAATTATAAATTAATACACTAATTATAAAATATCTTATTTTTCATTCAAGGAAAATAACACTATTTTATCTAGTATATCCTTTCATAACATTCTTAGTACACTTTATGGAGTCCTAGGGAAAGGAAAAATAATAAGGGTGATCTCAAATGCTCAGTAAGGGTAAATACAGTTGAATAAATAATAAATCAATGATAATAATAAATATGGAAACAAATAATTGAAGACACATGTAATCAAATAAATAAACAGATAAAGATGATCATAAATAATATGGAAAGGTAAATAACTGGAAACACATTCCATTCAAATAACTAGATAAGGGAAAATAAATAGGGAAAGGTAAGAAACTAAAAAAACATTCCGCTTAATCAATATACTGACACTGAAATGCAACGCTAGACTTTATCATAGTGAATATCTCATAGATAATAAATATTGAATCAAAATAAAGGTAATTATTTATTATCATACTTCATGTATGAGGCACATGAAAACATATACCATTCAGACCATTCAAAATATGGTTTAAAACTATAGGTAGAAACCTATTTCATTTTTGCAACTAATTTGAATCATGAAAACTAGCCAATGCATTGAGAGGCCATAAAGCGTTTAGGCCCCACCCTTCATTTCCAGTATAAATAATTCTTTATATCAAATAATAAAATTAAATAATATTCCTTATAAAATATACATATTGAATGAAAAATATGGATTTATCAATATTTCCCTATTTAATAAAATAACTGTCAATGAAAATATTGTATGTAGAAATGGTATACAGTTTATTCAATAAAAATATCCATGATTATTGACATGTTTAATTAAAATAAATTCAATGTTTTATGATTATAAGAAATTTAATATTTCAAGTGGACTAAAAGGAATCTATGAAATGAATTTAAATTTTTATCCTTGTCTAAATAAATCGAAAACCATCAAGAGGAAGAATAAGGAAGTTATTAATACTACATATCCCAAGTGGATTAAAAATAAAAGGTTCTTTCCATTTATGAATAGAAATACTATACAAATTTCTTTTAAAACATTATTGGAAAAAATATCCTTTTATTTTGAATTTTTTTGAAAATTCTTTTATTTGAAGATAAATTTTGAAAACATTTTTTTTAAAAGATGAAAATTTAAACTTGAAAATGAATCTTTAAATAGATGACGGAGGGTAAATTAGTACATGTCGTACAAGACTAAAAACATAGATTTTTCATAGTAAAAATGTAAGACTAGTGTGTTGTTTGGAAAAAGAAAATAATATTCCTTTTCAATGATTATTAAAAGAAAAACTGCGTTAAAATATTTAATAAATCATTTTTAAATGCTTAAAAACATTTTTGAAAACATTTTTATAAAACATGTTTTTTAGAGGAAAATAGGTTCTTCGACTAAAGAGAGAACGAAAGTTGGGTTTTCTTTTAAAAAAAATATCTAAAACATTTTGAGTAGAAAATTGTTTAAAAATTGTAATATTACATGGAAAATAAAATGAATAACTGAAATTTAATAATATAAAAGGTTTTATTAAACAATGATCCAATAATTTCCTGTAATGGAAATTCATGTGTGACCTGAACAAAATGAGTTTGTGAAGTAAATCCTTGAAAATACCATAATGTTATATGAGAATCAATCAAGGAATATATTATGTGTGTAAAATTTAAATCCAGATAATAAAAGTTTAAATAAAAAATTATATATTAAAAATTAATTACACACATAATCATATAATATTAACAAAAATGAGAAAATAATATATCCCAATGAAAAGGAATCGGGTTATGAAATTCTTTACCACTTGGTATATTTTAACTCAAATCCACTTAATAGAAATAATTTAAAATTGAAAATAATAATGAAATGAAGATAAAATAATTCATGATATAATATATCAAATGATAATTATATACATCACATAAAATAAGTGGTGAATATGACATTTATCTTGTGGATATAAAAAGTGATATGAAAATTTATTACTAATTAGTAACTTTTGAATCATAAGACTCATTAAAGAGATAAATTAAAATGAAACATTAAATAACCTGATGAAAAAATAATTCATGATATAAGATATCCAAAGGGGTGGTATATACACAACTCTAAAGAATTAATTTGTGAAAATGGTGTATGTTGCATGGAAAGAAAAGCGAGACAAGAATCTCTTACCTTGTGTTTACTTTTATTGTGAATGTACTTTAACCTCATGTATAGTATTTTAAATCTTGTTAATAACATATTAAATAATTATATTAATATTTATGATATATTATATTATCTTATTAAAATATCTTATTCCCTTTTGTTAGCAATCTTTCATTATATTCAATATTTCGGGTGTTAATTGTCTAGTTTTTTTATTATGTTTTGACTTGTTACTTTTTTCCTGTTAATTATATCATTATTCCACCATCTCAAGAATGTAAAACATGATTTAATTATCATATATATTTATAATAATCGATTATATTAGGAGATAATAAATGAAATTCACCGTTCATGGAGACGGTAAGTCGTACGTACGCAGTAATGCTACATACATTTCTTTTCTGCATTAAAAGAATGAAAATTAAATGATATATATGTATATTTTAATTAAATTATCATATGTATTTCATATATTTCACATATTTTTATTAAAATCATCATTTATATGTATCACATATAGTGTGAATGAATCACATTGCTTTGAGGAGGTAGTAGTCCACATGTCTACAAATGATGTTATCGTATTTACACAAAATATAAACAATGATGGTATGTGTTATATAAAAATTATAGAATTATATAAAAATTATAAATATCATATATATCATATATAAATATCAGGTACATTAGAATTTACATCCATGATAGGTGGTAAAGGAAAAAATTAAAGATATCGTTTTGTGAGGCGGTAGTTTGTCATATACATAAACAGTAAGTTTGTTACCCATTATATGGAAGTGTGTGTATGTTTTGGTAAAATCCATTGAATAAAAAATTCTCAGTATATTTAGAATAATGGTGTTATTATATAATCATTTAATAAAAAATATTTTATGGGGTGGAGAATGAAAATAAAGAAAATGATCTTGAGGAATGATGTTACCTCTTATTCAGGTAACTCCTTTTGGTTAGCACCAAAGGGTTTCTTGAATGGATTTATGACCAAATAGAGGCATATATAATGTGGGTGGGGATTTTAATAATATATTTGGGTAGATCATGGTCGATTAAAAACTTCTTTAGAGGTTTTAATAAGTGGGAGGGGTGAGTGCCTTTTTATAGTGGGGGAGAAGTGGTATTCTTGTAATTTTTTGAAAAGGGAATTCCAACCATGTTATTCTAGTGAAAAGTAGCTACAATGATGAAAAAAATTATATAAAATTGATTATATGGTCTAAAGTTTTCTATAAAATGGATTATATACAATTTTCTAGGTCATTTAGGCTCTAATTCTTAATATTTAGTCCTTTGTTAAGCTAATTTCTCAACTAATCATGGTAATTAAATTTAATCGCTTTCACTCATATTTTTTGTAAAAAAATAATCTTACCTTATCTTAAATTATAAACTAAAATGATTAAAAATATGTAATACATTTTTCCAAATCCAAATCACATTAATCGAAGAAATTAATTTAAATTTAATCCTGTAGATGGGACGATAATGCGAGTTTTAATGTAATGATGATCGAAACCTTACTATGTTTTTATATTGAATATCAATGCGAAATAGACTATAATGAAATAAATAAAATTAATTTATGTATAATTGATATAATATGTATTTAAAAATAATTTAAAATATAATTTAACTCAATAAATAAATTATATACAAAATATGTTTTGAATTAGAATTCAGTATTTTTCATTATTCATCAAAAATAAAACTTCACAAAAAATACCAGAAATTCAAACTATACTAATTTTTATGTTTATATTTAAAAAACTAAGTTTATTTTTACATTTAAAGTTTATAAATGTTCTAAAATGTACTTAAAATGGGTTCTCTATTAAAAGGTGGTAAAAGTGTCTATATAAATATATGTTTATGTTCATAATATTGGGTTTTCTCTTATATTATTACTATAAAATATATTGGATGAATGTAAAATAATTATTAGATATATAATATATAAATATATTCTCATTATTTAGTTAATACTATTCATAACCCCTAATTTAACAACTAGTTTATATATTATTATATTAATAATAATATACTAATAATATATTGTCATTCGGTAGTACTCGGTCTTGCATGGAACTCAAGCTATAGAAGAAAGTATTTTAGCCTATAATGAAACCTAACTCATCATTTCATTCATTTCATCATACATATTGAATTTATTTAAAATTGTAATTATATTGTAAAGTATCAGGATATTATATTCCCTTATGTACTTGGTGTTGTGTGTCAAACACACTATCAAATATAATTTCTTTATTTTATAATTTTATGGAATTGAAAATAGATTCTATAAAAACTAAAAAACCAATCTCCAACTGGGTAAAACAATTCAAATTGAAATTTCACAATTACTGAGGGGAGAAAATTTTATCATCCATAATAATCATAATAAATAATTTTTTAAATTAAAATCCAAAATACCAATTTAAAAAAAAATTACACATTAAATATTTAAACAAGACTCGATAATAATAGGTCAAAGTTGTCCCATAAATATCATAAAATAATGTTACTATTAAATTAAATTGTCTAAAAGACTATATTTTAATAAATCACATAATTATTAAACATATATACTACATTAAATGATGAAAAACAAAAATGAATAATTTTTATGTCAGTAAATATTAATTTAAAAACTAATAAATCAAAGAAAAACAATTAAAATATAAAAACTAAAATATTATAAAAAAAATTTTGTATGTGTTCGCATGTAAGAAGAGAAAATTAATGCATATTTTTAAATTTATTAAAATAATTTAAAATCACTTCACATGGACATAAAATAATATATATGAATTTTATAAATAATTAAATCACTTAAAATAATTAATATAATCATGAAATTAATTAAAGAATAATAAACAATGAAAAAGAGAGCATACTAAAAATCCCATATTTAAATTAAAAATAGCCCTATGTTGAAGAAACCCTAATTTTTATAGAACCCTAAATTTTATTAATATTATGGTTGAGGAATCCAACTTTTTATGAAAGTTATTGTTCATGAAACCTATTATTGAAGTATCCCTAGTTTCGGTCAAAGCATCACATAGTTAGTTTAAACCGCACATGAACATGAAGTAAATTTAACCTCCCTCATATAGTCACTAAATATTATTTATGTAGTAATTACACCGAACTTGAGGTAACTACCAAGATTCACGGTAGGCATTGAAATAAGTGTAATGTTAGGTTGGTTATAAAACTCATGGTCACATCCACAACATGTGGTTAGTACACACTTAAGACATGCAGTGAGTTAAAGGATTCATGAAGTAAGAAAATGACCTCAAGTGGTAACTATATTAATACATGTTGTCACATTATAAATATTAATGGTAGGTTGAAATAAAGGTTCATGGTTAATTGAAAAAAAATTCATAGTTTATTGTAAAATAGAGAGAGAAACTCAAATAGATTGATATTTAAAACTTTATCCAAATTTTAACCCATCGAAACCAAAGAATTAGGGAAAGTTCTAAAATAATTAAATGTAGATAATTTCTATATATTTGTAAAATATCAAACAAAACTTCAATATGATATCTATATCATGATTTATCATCAAAAAATAATAAAACAAATAATCTAAAAGTTGTATAAAAATTGAAATTATTGCAAAACTCGGTCAATTTTTTAGGCATCTAAATGGAATTTTAAGGCTTACATTAAGTTGAATGAAATGTAGATAAATTTACTATATTTCCAACATAAAAAAATTATGTCCATTATTTTTTATATATCTAGAGTTATCAATGAAAAAAATATTTTCTGAAAAATTATTGAATTCCAGAACTGTTTTATAAAATTGGGAAATTTTAGAGAACATAAACCAAAAATTCAAACTTAATAATAGTTTAATGAAACGTAAAAAATGTATATATTGTATATATAATGGAAAATTTGGAGTTAAAATTTGATCTATAAATATTATTTTATAAAATAATAACTAGAAAAAATTAATTCACTATAAATTAGAAATTATAAATACAACTAAAGGCATGCAGAATGTTCGGACTAAAATGTGAACATTCTATAGATCGATTTATACTTTTTAATAGTTTGATAAATGTTATATAAAATTATTATATTTTATTTGAAATAGGTTTTCGATAGAAAAAATCATTATAACTCAATATATAATAAAAATATAGTGATGTAGAAAAAAATTATTTCCATGTAAAATAATGAGGGTTTGGAATATACAAAAACATAAAATATTAACAGAGAATAGAAAACTTACAAGAAAATCCCCTTTTGAAAATTAAAAAATTGAAACATCATTTTATAAAATTTTCTCTCTTTTATAATTTTTTTAGAATACTGTGTTATAAAAAAATCCCCCTTAATAAAAAGATGGTTATAACTAATTATCATATAACATGCCAAGCTCAAATTTAATTTTTTTCAAACTGAGTAATGTTTAAAGGATTAGTGAAAATATATACAAGATGATTCTTAGTTGGGGTAAATTATAAAACAATATCACCCTTATTCAAGTGATCTCTAGTAAAATTTAATCTATGATTGATATGTTTTGTTCAAGAGTTTTTTAATGGATTTATGAAAATTAAAATTAAAGATGTATTATCACAATATACAGGTGATTTATTAAGATAAATACCAAAATCACAAAATGTTTTCCTAATCTATGAACTATGTGAAACAAATAAGCAACTGAGATATACTCATTAACTAAAGTAAATAGATCAATAGATAAGTTATTATTAGAATATTGAAAAATTATAGTTTTTCTAAGAAAATGAAACATACATAATGTGTTTTTTCTTTCAATTTTATATCCTTAAAAATGTTAGATAGAATATGATATTAAATAAAAAAATAAATATTTAGGATAAAAAATATTATGTATAATAGTTAGTTTAATATATTTAGTTGTTCTTTTTACAAATTTAATATTAATATCATTAGGATCAACTTGAAAACATACACATAAAAAACACTAAACATGATATTAGGTCGAGATAAAGTGAAATAAATTAATCTACGAATCATGCCTCAGTAAACATTAATATCAGTAGATTTACTTGAAGCATCAATATCTAATTTTCAACTAGAACCCATAATAGTTTTCATAGACTTATAACAATTGAGACCAAAATTTTTAACCAACTCAATATCATACTTAGATTGATTTTGAAATATTCTGTATTTCCATTGAGAAATTTTATGTCCAAGAAAGAACTTTAATTCTCCTATTAAGCTCATATCAATATTATAAGACATAAAATTTGAAAAATCATTGAATATAAATTCACTAGAGGGACCAAAAACTATATCATTAGTATAAATTTGAAAAATTATAATATCCTTAAAAATTATTTTACTAAAAATAGTAGGATCAAAATTACCCTTTCTAAAACATTTATTAAATAGAAATAAAGAAACCTCTCATAGAAAGCATGAGTTTCTTGTTTGAGACTATACAAATCATTAGAAAATTTACAAACATGATTATGAACATTTTCATTTTAAAAACAAAGGAATTGAGAAGCATAAAATCCATCTAATATAAAACTATTTAGAAAGGTACATTAAACATTCATTTGATATAATTTAATACCATGAAAACAATAAAAATCTATCAAGGTTCTAAAAGCCTCTAACCTGGAACAAATTAAAAATGAATCCTCAAATTCAATACCAACTTTTTGAGAGTATCCTTAGGAAACAAGTATAGTTTTATTTTTGATAATAAATCTAGATTCATCAAGATTATTTCTAAAGATACATTTAGTTATGATTACTTGTTTATCCTTAGGTAACTCTACTAAATACAAAATCTTATTTCTAACGAACTAATTAAGATCATATTGAATGGAAATAATCCAATTAGTATCATTTAAAGCATAAAAACATTATTTAGAAGATGATAAAAAACGAGTTAGTAATGAATTTTAAAATAGAGCTTTTGGTTTTCATACCAGATCAAACATTACAAATTACTTTTTCAATGGTATGATCTTTCTGAATCCTCCATGATCTGGGATAAGTCATAGAATATTTTTTCACAAACTCAATAGATATATTTTCTAGAGGTTTTTCTTTTCTAAAAATTAAATCTTTCAAATCATCTTCAATATTTTCCAAAACCAATTTCTGATCATCACATGATTAATCAAACATTAAATGTACATATTCTATAATAGTATTAGTATGATAAATATAAAATCTATAAGCTTTAATATTTGAATAATAACCACGAATGATAACATAATACCTTTTAGCATTGAACTTATCTAAATTATCTTTTTATTCAAGATAAATACTTTACAACATTAAATATTAAAATAACCAACCTTTGGTTTTCTAACATTAAAGAATTCATAAAGGGTTTTATTCAACAAAGGTAAAACATAAACTATATTCAAAACATATCAAGAATTATTAACCTATTTGACCTAAAAATGTCTTTGTAAAATATATTCATTCTACATGTTTTTGGAAGTTTCTTAAATAGTTCTATTTTTTTATTATATAATAACATTTTTTATTAATGTTTAAAGTGAAGAAAAATTTTGATCATAATATGTTTCGTCACAAAATTTATTAAAATAAAAATTAATAAACTCGCATCCATTATCACTTCTAATAAAAACAATTCAACATTCCTTTTTATTTTAAATTAGTTTAAAAAAATTAATAAATCTAGCAAAATTTTCATGATTTTGGGACATAAAATAAACCCATATAAATCTATTAAAATCATCAACAATGAAAAAAACATACTTCTTACCACATGGACATGTAGTTTTCATAGGACCAAGTAAAGCATGATGTAGTAATTGAATAGTTATAGAAGTAGAAAACATAATTGGTTGATTTTAATTATTCCTTATGCTTCTGACATTTTAGGCATGAATCACACACACACAAAAATTTACCTTTAACTTGGGTAAATCTAGAACGTTTCCATTCTTTGATAAAATGTGTATCATTCAAAAATATGCTTGACCAAGCCTTTTATTCCATAAAACATAATCTCTTTCTATTTCATTAATAAAATTAATATTTCAATTAGACGGATTATAGAAATTAATAGAATAAATATTATCTTTTCTATTAGAATAAAATAAAAAAGAAAAGTCTTTAGACACTAAACATTTATCATCTTCAAAATTAAAATGCATATTATCATTAAATATTTGAGATATTCCAATTAGATTATATCTAATCCCTTTAATATATAATACATTAGAAGTTGAAACAATATTTGAAATATATTTTTCACTCAATCCCTTAACATTTCCTTTAGAGTTGTCTCCAAAAGTGAAAGACCATCCATAGAATTTGGTGTAAGAGATAAAAATTGACAGGTCACTAGTCATGTATCATAAATAGCTACTATCCATGTTCTATGTGTCGATATTGATACGTCAAAGTCATTTTTTCATAAAAAATAAATTACTTGAGATTTTTGGTAGCCAGGTTATTTTAGGTCCATCTAGTCTATAATTATAATTCTTAGGATCCCAAAAAAATTAAAAAAATTTATTATAAGGTACTCTAGTATATAAATCTTTTCAAATAAAATTATCACTATAACCAAGAGATTGAGGATAGCTAAGAGAACATTCATTATCAAAATTTCATTGTATAAAAAATTAAATCATGTAACGGAGTGAACCTTTGTAGCATAACTTTTAATAAACATTGTCTTTTATAATTTAGGAATCTATGGATTATAACCAAAACCATATTTATCGTTATTTGGTTTTATCTTGGATATTATTTTACCATATTATTATTTTCCATGAACAAAAGAACAAAATGTTTCTTTTAATTTTACAATATCCCTACTATGATTATCATTTTCCTTTTAAATAAACACAAAATCGTCATAGATATTACCTTTAGAACATGAAAAAAAAAATTCATTCTTTTTTGCAAGGTATAAAGCATAATTTTTTATTTCATCCATAGTAACATCATTTTTCTTATTGAATTTCTTATTACCCATGATAATACTTTTATTTTTATCATTCATTTCTTTATATAATTCAATAACGCTTAAAACATCTTTTTTTAGTTTTTCATTTTCTTCACACAACTCATCAGAGTTATACCCATCACTATCAAAATAATAGCTAGAATCAAAATTATTACATAACTAATTAGTACATACTTCTTTCAAGAATAAATTAGCAGTCTCTTTTTCACCTTCAAATCCATCACTTGAATTGTATGCTTCAGTGCAACTCTATCCAAGAAGATAAGAATGTTTCAATTCTATTTTTTTTTCTTATCTCTACCTTCTTACTTTAACATAGGATAGTCTAGTTTGATGTGAACATTCTTTCTAAATTCAAAACATGTCACATCTGGACCATATACAGTAAACTTCTTTTCATTTCAATAATTCTTTTTAATATTTACTTATTCTCTTTTTGAAATATCCCCTTATATTCATCAAATTATAAATACACTTTCTTGTATTCGAAATTTCACCCTTTTCACATTAATGTGCCAAAAATTTAGAAGAGTTATAAAAAACATTTCTATATGATTTTAATGTAATACCTTTCTTATTTGATGTATCTTCTTCTTCAATATTCTTTAACTCAAGATCTTAATGAAGGAGTGATCTGATGTGTCCATCCATTGTGTACTCTTGGAAGTTCATACTTTCATCAAGCATAACATTCATTGCATGCCACTTCATGGATAGAGGTCTTAGGAATCTTTCAATTAGTATTGGGTTTCCCAAATCTTCTCCAAGGGAATTCATTCCATTCACAATTCTTGGGAATTGGTGGAACATTTTTTTCATAGTTTCATCTTTTCTCATCTTGAAGTTTTGGTACTCAACTCAAATCATTCCAAGTTTGGTTATAATCAGCATGTCTGATCAGGGTGAGTAACCTGTATAATCTTAAAAATATCAGGAGTAGTCTTAAATGTAGACACATGACTATATACACTCCTATTAATAGCACAATATAAAATATTTACAACTTTTAAATTTGAAACATATTTCATAACATTGTTTCCTATAAGAGTATACAGGTCATCTTCTCATAGTGTGTATGATTTTTACATCATCAACCAATGTTCTATGATCACTATGGGAAAAATGGTCATTTGTGACGGGTTATTTGAGATAGGAAAATCATCACATCACAAATAATAGATATTTACGATTAGGGTGGGGGTTAGGACCCATCACAAAAGGTTTGGCGCCAAATGTGTGCCAAATCACGAGTAAAAGTATTTGCGACAAGTTCATATGCCTGTCGCAAATGCCCAGCTGCGGTTTATAGTATTTGTGATGGGACACTTTTCATGTCACAAATAGTATGTTGGCAGGTACCCCTTTGTGACGGGTCCCATTGCAAATACTTTTTTTCGATCAACTATAATTAATGTGGGCAGTTGGAATTTGTGACGGGTCTCATCGCAAATAAGCTCGTCACAAATAATCTAACCAATATATACTCTCATCCATTTTTCCTCTAATTCTACTTCTTTCTCAACTTTTCTCTTTATCGCTTCTGAAAAATTTTCTTTTAAATATTTCATACTGTAAACATTTAAATCGGAGCGTAATCCACGACTTTTATACTCCGAAAGCTTTATTTTCATGGTATTTATCTATTTTTTTATTGTTCAGTTAATTTTATTTACTTTAAATTATTTATAATTTTTTTTAGTTAGATGCAATTAAACTAAATTAGAATTAGATGTATATTTTTCAGTATTTATTTTAATGAATAATTATGTCTAAGTGTTAATTAAAAATAATTAGTAGTAATTATTAATAAATTGTAATAATTAGTAACAATTTGAAATAATTTGTAATAATTTGTAATAATTAGTAATAAATTGTAATAATTAGTAATAAATTGAAATAATTTGTAATAAATTGAAGTAATTAGTAATAAATTGTAATAATTAGTAATAAATTGAAATAATTAGTAATAAATTAAAATAATTGAAAATAAATTGAAATAATTAGTAATAATTAGGATTAATTTTTGTTATAATTTGTAATAATTAGTAATAATTTGTAATAATTTGTAATAATTACTAATAATTTGTAATAATTAGCAATAAATTGTAATAATTAGTAATATTTAATATTAATTAGTAATAAATTGTAATAATTTGCAATAAATTGTAATAAATTGTAATAATTGGTAAAAGTTTGTAAGAATTAGTAATAATTAGTAACCAATATTAATAATTACTAATAAATTTTAATACTTAGTAATAAATTCTAATAATATGTAATAATTAGTCATAATTAGTAATAATTAGCAATAATTAGTTATAATTAGTAATAATTAGTAATAATTAGTAATAAATTGTACTAATTACTAATAAATTGTAATAATTAGTAATAAAATGAAATAATTAGCAATAAATTGAAATAATTAGTAATAAATTGTAATAATTAGTAATAATTAGGATTATTTTTTGTAATAATTAGTAATAATTTGAAATAAATAGTAATAATTAGTAATAAATTGTAATAATTAGTAATAATTAGTAATAATTAATAATAAATAGTAATAAATTAGAATAATTACTAATGAATTGTAATAATTAGAAATAATTGGTAATAACTAGTAAAAATTAGTAATAATTATTAATAAATTGTAATAATTAGTAATAAATTGAAATAATTTGAAATAATTTGTAATAATTTGTTATAAATTGAAATAAATAATAATATATTGAAATAATTTGTCATAAAATATAATAATTATTATTAAATTTAAATAATTATTAATAAATTGAAATAATTTGTAAGAAATTATAATACTTCGTAATAAATTGTAATATTTAGTAATAAATAGAAATAATTAGTAATAAATAGAAATAATTAGTAATAAATTGAAATAATTATTAATAAATTGTATTAATTAGTAATAAATTGAAATAATTATAAATAATTATGATTAATTTTCTTCATAATTAATAATAATTGGTAATAATTTTTAATAATTAGAAATAAGTAGTTATAATTAGTAATAATTTTGGTTAATTAGTAATAATTTGGATTAATTACTAATAATTACGATTAATTTGAGATAATTAGTAATAATTAGTAATAATTGGTAATAATTATGAATAATTAAGAATAATTTGGAATAATTTTGTATAATTAGTAATAATTAATAATAATTAGTAATAATTAGTAATAATTAATAATAAATTGTAATAATTTGTAATAATTTGTAATAATTTAAAAAAACATGTAATAATTAGTAATTATCTATAATAATTATTATAATCTCTAATAATTAGTAATAATTTTTAATAATTTATAATAATTTTTTGTAATTTTTAATAATTTGTAATAATTAGTAATAATTAGTAATAATTACTAATAATTTGTAATAGTTTCTAATAATTAGTAATAATTATTAATAATTTAAAATAATTGGTAATAATTTGGAATAGTTACTAATAATTAGAATTAATTATGAAAATTATGAATAATTAGGAATAATTAGTAATAATTAGTATTAATTAGTAATAATTAGGATTAATTAGTAATAATTAGTAATAATTAAGATTAATTAGTAATAATTAGGAATAATTAGAAATAATTAGGAATAATTAGAAATAATTAGGAATAATTTGTAATAATATGTATTAATTAGTAACAATTAGAATTAATTGGCATCAATTACGGATAATTAAAAACAATTAGTAAGAATTGGGATAAATTAGTAAGAATTAAAATAAATTAGTAACAATTTGGATTGGTTGCTAACAATTTGGATTAATTAGTAATAATTGGTATTATCTAGTAATAATTGGGATTAATTAGTAACAATTTGTTTTAACTACTAAAAATTAGGATTAATCAGTAAAAATTAGAATAAATTCGAGTGCATTAATAAACTAGCACAATTTCCAGCTGATTGGCAGCATTCCATTTGATCAAAACCTCGGCTTCTTCAAACATTGTCCCACTAAAATCAGTATAAAAAAGCTGCCCGTGCGTTTTCCGGAATAGATTTTTCATACTGATTTTAGTCTGAGAAAGATTCAAGGAGGTGACCTATCAGACAAAAGAGGATATTTTTTCTGATGACTAGTCTCTTTTGAACTTCTCCGACTCAAATCACTATGAAAATTATGATATGATGTATGGATATCAATTTTCGTATGCACGAGCATGGAGAGTAGTGCGGTGTGGCCTCCCTGTTCTCCATTCTCATGCATAAAAAAATTAGTTATTTTTATGTTATAGTATACTTTTCATATGGATTTTTTATAGAAAGTTGCAGGGGGATGATTCATTGGGAAAAAGAGTTTCCACCAATCCTTTTGAAATTTTGCTCCCGGTAATTAACAGTAATTAATAAAAAATACCTATAATTAATAATAATTAGTGATAATTAGAATAAATTTATATAAATGAGTTTAGATTAGTATAAAATCTTAAAAAATAGTATAAATAACTATAAAATAATATATATTATAATAAATTTCTTTAAAATAGAATTTAATTTTCTTCTCTTTTTTGGATAGTGTTTATTTTATATCTAATTATACAAAATAACTAATTGATTCTTATTTTTTTTAAAAATATGGAACAATTGTAACACCCCGAGATTTTAAGAGAAATAATATTTTTAATTTATTGATGTCTTGTGTTGTACGTTACAACAAAGGAGTCTTGCACAACACGCAACCCTAACATGGCTACATTACACGCAATTGTGACATTCCTCGATAGTGTGTGTAGTACGCAATACCGAGTTTCACTAAACGAGATATTATTATAATATTATTATGAACTAGCCATTATGAATAATAATACCCATATTTTGAAATTTTATAAATTTTATCCTTCAAAATAGACTTAATTCTTGGATTAGGAATATCGAAATTAGCTTAGGGTGAAATTTTGGAACTTTTCGGATAACTTTCAGATTCTGATTAATAGTGGAAATTACTAAATTTTAATTAAAAATAACTTTTTCAATCGAAATAATTAATAGTGATAAATTATTAATTTGAGTGGTTTCAAAGTATATTTAGAATATATTTTTACAATTTAATACAATGTTGGTCATTGGATGTAATATCACATTTAAACCAGACATAAATAAGTGTCAATCTTTTGATAGTTATTATCTCTTAAGAACATGCTATTTGTTTTGATGACGGGAACTAATTTTTAAATTAATTAATGCAACTAATATTTTTTGAATTTGAAACAATAGACATCATTTTTGAATTCATAATATCAAATATAGGTTAGGCCTAATTTTTGGTATTTTTCTAGAAACTTTCATTTTTTGATGAATAGTGAAACCACTAAGTGGTAGTTAAAAAAACTGAATTTTTCATAAAACATAATTTTAGCGCTTCTGTGAGTGTAATTTCAAAAATCCGAGAGACACGGTTAATATCAAGGACTAAAAAGTGGTTCAATGAGTTGAAAATAATTTTTTGTGAATAGTAACTTTTTACTTTTTTTTACAACGGTTAAAAATAAATATGGTAATTAAGGGTGAAAATGATATTATTATTACCCTAAAACATGTCCTAATTCTATTGGATAAGTGTAATTCTGCCAAAAACAACCTTAGGAATAACATATGACAATTTAGGCCCACTTGGATTTGATTGGGACATTTATTATTAATTTATTTAAAGAAGGGTTAAAATAGTTAAAATCAAAGTTTAATGACTAAATAATTTTTAATATAGGGTTATCCATAAGATAAATTCCAATATAAATATTCATTAGAAAGATAAATTTATTTCATACATAATGGTATTTTATTTATAATTTTTAGACTTAAAATAATTTAATTTCACTATGAAACAAATATGATGCAGTAATTATCATATTATTGAAATATTGACATAATTGTTGTTATAAATACCCAAATTAATGTAATTCGAGACTTTTTATGAATTAAAATAATTTTATATGTTAATATTACATGTTAGTATTGATTTAATTAACTTCTTTCGAACTAATCATTCTGTTATGATTTTCACAAAAATCAATTTCCAAATAGTGTCAAAATTGACATAAAATAGTTTTTAAAACTAATATTATATTAAAAATTGTTATTATATTCCTAAAAATCTAAGGTTCGGCCAATATACTTATATAATGATAGTTGTATCATTAATTGACCACTTGGGGGTCTCTTGTATGTATATGGTAAGTTTATTAACTATATAATATAAAAATACAAAGTGACATGGTAAATGTCAATCTTATTAACTAAGAGTTAAAACTAAAAGTTATGTTTACTATAATGACCTAAACTTGTCTAAATTTTATTGTATGAGAGGATTTCTACATATCCCCGCCTTAGCTTCAAATTAAATCAATTTGGAGCTATTAAAAACTGAATATGACTTTATAATAAAATAATATTTTTAGTTATTCCATAGGTGCCCCTCTCCTCCCTTATAAAAAGGCACCTCCTCCCTCTCTTCCTCACACCATTTGGAGCCTTCATGCTCGGCCAACCCATGAACAATTCTCTTCTCCACTTCCCTAGAAACATCATAGAGGTCCTGGTCTTTTTCAAAGACCAATTTTAATGCCCTAAGAGGAGGTCTCAAAGAGGTGCTTCAAAGAAGAGGTAATGTCCGTTACCGATTCTTTCACCTTTATTTCTTCTTCCACTTATTATTCCTAGGTTGTTTCATTATGAAGTAATAACATCAGTATCACTAATATACTTATATGTTATTATAGGTATGAAACAACCCTATTTCGCCATCTATCCATCCTACTGAAAATGAAATCACCGAGCGTGCGTACGTACGGAATACCGTCTCCACGCAGTGGTGTAATCTATTTTCCACCACCACCTTACTTGGATGGGTATAATGGTGTAAATAATAACAATATATGATTATTGTAAAGTTATATTGATTCTTTAATATTATACATACAGTCCAATAAAATTCCATGATCAAGGGAAAGATATCATCGCTCATGTGTACGTACGGAATACCGTCTCCACGATGCGATGAGATTCATTCTCAATGATTAACCATTCAAAAATGATCATAAAGTATATATAATAAGTAATCATCAAATATATTAAATAATAATGATACTGGATTTATGTATATATATATGTATGTCATCCAATTAATTCCATTCAATTCAATGGGGAAACGAAAACAACGTTCATGCATACGTACGGCCTACCGTCTCCATGAACGGTATATTTCATTCCATTTATCGATCTATTATATATATGTATATTCTGAATATATATTATATATAAATCATGTTTTATATTCTGGAATTAAGTAATCATGATCTAAGTAATCATATGAATAATTACAAGTCAAAACACGGATGACAAATGAAACGATTTTACCCAAAACGCTCTTTAACATTGAATTTACAAAAGAACGGGTAATATAAAGTCATAAGTGAACCATATATGATATCATAACAATCGATATGATTCTGTAATAAGTCAATGAAATTATTTAAATCATTATACAGGAGGTTCGGATACGTACGAAGCATATCGGATCTAAGGTAAGGGATAATTTTGCAAATCTCATTTTTATCCGAGATTGCTTATTCGCAAGTATTTACTGGGGTTATTGCTATCATCCATGTACCTCTTTTATAAAAGTTTTTTCATGTATGTTTAAAGTCCTTTTTACCCATTTTTGACTTTTACTACATGGTATGTAAGTAATCTTTCTTTTGTTTATGTTACGAGGTATTTTTTTTACTTTTCCGGAAAATGTACGAGAAGAATGTTTTTTTAACTTATACGGCATGAAAGGATTTTTATGGTTTTATAAATCCTTATTTTCATGAAGCTTCCTCCAAAATATTTCATGACTATTTTCAAAAAAATCCTTTTCTTTTAAAATTTCATGATGTTTTGTGAAAAGAAATTGATTTTGGAGAAGAAAGGATATTTCCCTCAAAAATTCATTTCATGTGTTTTATCAAAATTATTTTCCATCTAAGATGACATTATTTCATATGTGTATGTTTCAAGTATAATGTCTCTATGATTTACATGGTTTCACTATTCTTATGATGAAATTTTATCCATTTTTTATATGGATTATGTTATGATGGGATGATGTTTATGATACCCATTTTATTCTTTGGGTTATGATGAATGATTTATGTGTATGTTGTGGAACAAGTAAGAATGATTTCATTATGAGATTGGTGGGACCTATATCTCGCTCCAATGCATTGGGTAAAGATTTATATCTCATGAGATAGACATGGCTGGAATGGTAAGTTAATCTGGTTCAGTGTTACCAGACTGAAACGAGGAGTGAACTCGATTCAGAAAGGGACTTTGTCTACTAAGATGGTCTTGGCAGCAATGCCTTGGCTACTATGGAAATCATTAAATGTGCTAAATGGATTCCACAATTAAATGTTTTATTCCCATGCTATGTTATCATTATTTATTTGACATTATGATCTATCTCTTATGTACTTCCATGTTTTAAGTCGTTGCTCAAGATTTTGATGTTTAAACATTATGTTCATGTTTTTAGGTTCAAATGTGTTTGGTATGTTTTATTTTATCTATGCATACCCTTACTGAGCATTTGAGCTCACCCTTTTTATGTTATATTATCGCACAGAATTAAAAGAAATGTTTTAGGTAAGGAAACAAAAAGTGGAAGATCTTTATGGGAGATGTTGAAGATCTTTCACCACGATTAGAAGATTACGTTCCCAGTTTCCAAAGACACTTAACTATTACGGTCCTTGTGTGTGTATTTTTGTTATGTATTATGTATTATAAAAAAGTAATGTAATATCTATGTATGTCATGTTTCGGATCTCTACAGTTGGTATCAGAGGAAAATGAGGTAGGAATGTATCTGATCCTTGGGAACTCTCACATGTGAGCGTTGGACGAAGCTTGGCTCTCCACCCAAGGGCTTCATGAGAAAATGGCTGCCACTAGGGATGGTGGTGTGTTCTGCCCAGGGGGGTGTAGTCTCCCATGGAGTGCCCTGATAGGTATCAATTATAGTCCACTAGAAGTAATTCCAGACCGTTATAGTTGGTATCAGAGTAAATGTTTAGTCAGCCTTCAGAAACTAGGATGTGAAAATGTTAGTGAGATCCCTAGAGATATTTCTATGGTATGTCTAGGGATTTCCTTAAGGATAAGTATACGTATAAGATATAGTCCTAGAACTATGGTAACGATATTAGAATTTAACCTAAGATGTTAGATATTGAGGGCACTCCCCCTTTACTATGTTGTTTTCCCTAGCATGATTTTTTCCTCTCACGCTATTCTTTTTGGGTTTTAGAAAATGGATGGAAACAGGAAGATTCATGATAATGGAGGATATGACAGACAGTGGAATGATATTCTTCATGAGAAACTGAATGAAACAGGATCTGGAAGTCCAAACATCGTTATTATTCCTAATCAGAAATCTCATAATATGATCAATAATCTCAACTTTGGTACGTTTCCCGACTCAGATAATAAGAGAAAGATGGAGTTTCATGATGATCATAGAGGAAAGAAATTTCAATTTCCCTCATGTAAATCATGTGGGAAGAGGCATCAAGGAGATTGTTTCAAAGGAACTGTAAGATGCTTTGGGTGTGGAAAAGAAGGACACAAAGCCAGTAAGTGCAAAGGAAAAGGTTCAGTTAACACCATGGACAAGGATAATGGTATTGCTACGACATCAACAATGATTAGATGTTTTAAATGTGGAATATACGGGCACTATGAAAACCAATGCCCTAATGGAAAATCTCATGAAGAGAATTAGCATGGTCATATGGGTAGTATTTATGTGGATGATGATGAGGTGACCACAAATGATATATGATCTGAAAGAAGTGTTGAATCTCTGTCATTTGTTTTAGAATGTAGTGGAATGATTGTATGTTGTATAGTTAATGGTACAATGGAATAAAGAATCCTCTAAGGATTGTTACACTATTGTTTTTCCTAAAAGTATTTGGATGTATATGTTGAATGGTACCAGTAACCATGGAAGGTTATTCAAATATTTTTGTAAAGTAGATGATATGCGCATAATGAAGGAATAAGAAGATAATGAGATGTTTTATTGTATTCATGAGCTCATGATTGATATAAGGACTAAGTGATACCATGGTTTGAGTATATAGAATTTTGAGGATTTTTGTATGTGGAAAGTGTTAACTTTTAACTGCATTCATGTTTTCACTAAGGTTCAATGGGTATTCATTTTTCAAGAGAATACATGATTAAGGCCTTCGAATGTTTGGAATGTGACCAACAAGACATATTTATGATATATGGGGATCAACGATGGTATTAAATCTCTGGTAATCATTTTCACTATATTATGAGAGTGGACTGTAGTATTATGGATAAGCATAAATATTGGAATGGATTATGTTGGACATAAGTTAGTATTGTGTATGGATAGAATTTTTTTCGATATTATTGATGGGATGTTATAGTTATATAGTTTTAGAAAAATGACAACGTGCAGGACGGGCGATAGCCCATCGCGTCGGACAAGGCTGTGGGAATCGAACCCACAACCAAAGTGCGACTGGCCTTTATCGCCTACCACTGGCCTACAGGAAGTCCCTAGTTAGTAGAAACTAGTTTTATTTTATCAAGCGGTAGTATATATGAAGTATAAGTTCATTTTTGGAACCATATACGATTAATCTAACCATAAGATGGACTTATAACTTTTGCTAACCTTTTGTTGGAAACAGATGGAATGACCCATCATTCGATCACATGATCTGCTAACACATCACGAATAAAAAATTCAACTTCATTTCTTTACGGTATGAAGTGGAAATTCTTCAATTCACGAACAATAGTGAGATTGTACCAATATAATGTATGTATTTATTTTAATTCATCAACTATAGGGAAATGATCTTGAAACCCAAAAATGTTGTCATAGTTCCCTTATATCCGATGAATTAGATGGTACCTTAGATCATCACAAGTATATAGGTTTTTGATTGTCGGCTTTTTCATAGCCATGTTCTCTACCACTCTCCATCAGAACATGATGGTTAGGTTTCTCTTCCATATCCATATTTTCACCTATGTTATCCTATGTGGAAACCCATTGATTATTTAATTTGGGTAACTATTATGTTTTATACTTTAGTTTTTAAAGATTGTGTTGGTATTCCTTCGTACGATGTGGGTTTCTATTAAAGAAACTTTCTAGTAGTAAACCATTTATAACCCCGACGAATTTCGAGGGCGAAATTCATTTTTAGGGGGGTAGAATGTAACACCCCGAGATTTTATGAGAAATATTCTTTTTAATTTATTAATGTTGTGTGTTGTACGTTACAACAAAAGAGTATTTCAAAACACGCAACCCTAACATGGCTGCATTACACGCAATCGCGACCTTCCTCGATAGCGTGTGTAGTACGCAATACCGAGTTTCACTAAACGAGATATTATTATAATATTTTTATGAACTATCCATTATGAATAGTAATATCCAATTTTTGAAATATTATAAATTTTATCTTTCAAAATAGACTTTATTTTTGGATTCGTAATATTGAAATTTGCTTTGGGTGAAATTTTGGTACTTTTCGGATAACTTTCATATTCTGATGAATGGTGGAAATTACTAAATTTTAATTAAAAACAAATTTTTTAATCGAAATAATTAATAGTGATAAATTATTAATTTGAGTGGTTTTAAAGTATATTTAGAATATATTCTTACAATTTAATACAATTTTGGTCGTTGGATGTAATTTCACATTTAAACCAAACATAAACAAGTGTCAATCTTTTGATAGCTATTAGCTCTTAAAAACACGCTATTTGTTTTGACGACGGAAACAAAATTTTAAATTAATTAATGCAACTGATATGTTTTGAATTTGGTAAAATATACATCATTTTTGAATTCATAATATCAAATATAGCTTAGGCCTAATTTTTGGTATTTTTCGGGAAACTTTCATTTTTTGATGAATAGTGAACAACTAAGTGGTAGTTAAAAAAACTGAACTTTTCATAAAACTTAATTTTACCACTTCTGTGAGTGGAATTTCGAAAATCCGAGAGACACGGTTAATATCAAGGACTAAAATGTGGTTCAATGAGATGAAAATAATTTTTGGTGAATAGTAACGTTTTACTTTTTTACCACGATTAAAAGTAAATAGGGTAATTATGGGTAAAAATGATATTATTATTACCCTAACACACGTCCTAATTCTATTGGATAAGTGTAATTCGGCCAAAAACAACCTTAGGAATAACATATGACCATTTAGGCCCACATGGATTAGATTAGCACATTTGTTATTAATTTATTTAAAGAAGGGTAAAAATAGTTAAAATCAAAGTTTAATAACTAAATAATTTTTAATATAGGGTTATACATAATATAAATTCGACTGTAAATATTAATTAGAAATATAAATTGATTTCCTACATAATGGTATTTTATTTATAATTTTTATACTTAATATAATTTAATTTATTTATGAAACAATAATGATGTAGTAATTATCTTATTAATGAAATATTGACATAATTGATGTTATAAATACCCAAATAAATGTAATTTGAGACTTTTTATGAATTAAAATAATTTTATATGTTAATATGACATATTATTATTTATTTAATTAACTTTTTTTGAACTAATAATTTTTTTATTATTTTCACAAAAATCAATTACCAAATAGTGTCAAAATTGACATAAAATAGTTTTTAAAACAAATATTATATTAAAAATTGTTATTATATTCCTAAAAATCTAAGGTTCAGCCAATATACTTATATAATGACATTGTTATCATTAATGGACCACTTGGGGGTCTCTTTGATGTATATGGTTAGTTTATTAACTATATAATATAAAAATACAAAGTGACATGGTAAATGTCAATCTAATTAACTAAGGGTTAAAACTAAAAGTTAAGGTTAATATAATGAACTAAACTTGTCTACATTCTATTGGATTAGAGGATTTCGACCTATCCCCACCTTAAATTCGAAATAAATAAATTTGGAGCTATCAATAACTGAATATGACTTTATAATAAAATAATATTTTTAGTTATTCCAAAGGTGGCCCTCTCCTCCCTTATAAAAGGGCACCTCCTCCTTCTTTTCCCCACACCCCTTTGAGCCTCCAAGCTCGGCCAACCCCTTCCAAATTCTCTTCTCCACTTCCCTAGAAATATCCTAGAGGTCTTGGTATTATTCAAAGACCAATTTTAGTGCCCTAAGAGGAGGTCTCAAAAAAGCGCTTCAAAGAAGAGGTAATGTTTGTTACCAATTTGTTCACCTTTATTTCTTCTTCCACTTCTTCTTCTTAGGTTGTTTCATTGTGAAGTAATAACATAAGTATCACTCATATACTGATATGTTATTATAAGTATAAAACAACCCTATTTCACCATCTATCCATCCTACTGAAAACGAAATCACCACGCGTGCGTACATACGAAATACCGTCTCCACATCGTGGTGTAATCTATTTTCCACCACCACCTTACTTGGATGGGTATAATGGTGTAAATAATAACTATATATGATTATTGTAATGTGATATTGATTCTGTAATAGTATACAAACACTCCAATAATACTCCACGATCATGGGAACGATATCATCGCTCGTGCGTACATACGGAATACCGTCTCCACGACGCGATGAGATTCATTCTCAATGATTAACCATTCACAAATGATTATAAAGTATATATAATAATTAATCATGAAATATATTACATAATAATGATACTGGATTTATTTATATATATATATTTATGTCATCCAATTAATTCCATTCAATTCAATGAGGAAATGAAAACAACGTTCATGCGTACGTACGGCCCACCGTCTCCATGAATGGTGTATTTCTTTCCATTTATCGATCTATTACATATATGTATATTTTGAATATATATTATATATAAATCATGATTTATATTCTGGAATTAATTAATCATTATCTAAGTAATCATATGAAAAATTACAAGTCAAAACACGGACGACAAATGAAACGATTTTACCCAAAACACACTTTAACATGGAATTTACAAAAGAACGGGTAATATAAAGTCATAAGTGAACCATATATGATATCATGACAATAAATATGATTCTGTAATAAGTCAATGACATTATTTAAATCATTATACAGGAGGTTCGGATACGTACGAAGCATATCAGACCTAAGGTAAGGGATAATTTTTCAAATCTCATTTTTATCCGAGATTGGTTATTCGCAAGTATTTACTAGGGTTATTGCTATCATCCATGGTCCTGTTTTATAAAAGTTTTTTCATGTATGTTTAAATTCTTTTTTACCCATTTTGACTTTTACTACATGGTATGTAAGGAATCTTTCTTTTTTTTACGTTACGAGTTATTTTTTTTACTTTTCCGGCAAATGTACGAGAATAATGTTTTTTTTAACTTGTACGGCATGAAAGGATTTTTATGGTTTTATAAAGACTTATTTTCATGAAGCTTCTTTCAAAAGATTTCATGAAAATTTTCAACAAAATAATTTTCTTTTAAAATTAATGATGTTTTGTGAAAAGAATTTGATTTTGAAGAAGAAATGATATTCCCTCAAGAATTCATTTCAAGTGTTTTATCAAAATTATTTTCCTTATAAGATGACATTATTCCATATGTGTATGTTTCAAGTATAATTTCTCTATTATTTACATGGTTTCACTGTTCTTATGATGAAATTATATCCATTTTTTATATGGATTATGTTATGATGGGATGATTTTTATAATACCCATTTTATTCTTTGGGTTATGATAAATGATTTATCTTTATGTTGTGGCACAAGTAAGAATTATTTCATTATGAGACGGGTGGGACCTATATTTTCCTCTAATGCATTGGGTACTGATTTATATCTCATGAGATAGACATGGCTGGAATGGTAATTTAATTTGGTTAAGTGTTATAGGACTGAAACGAGGAGTGAACTCGATTCAGAAAGGGACTTTGTCCACTAAGATGGTCTTGGCAGCAATGCCTTGGACACTATGGAAATCATTACATATTCTTAATGGATTCCACAATTATATATTTTATTCCCATGCTATGTTATCATTATTTATGTTCCATTATGATATATGCCTTATGTACTTCCATGTTTTAAGTCATTGCTCAAGATTTTGATGTTTGAACATTATGTTCATGTTTTTAGGTTCAAATGTGTATGGTATGTTTTATTTTATCCATTCATACCCTTACTGAGAATTTGATCTCACCCTTTTTATGTTTTATTTTCCCCTAGGATAAAAAGAAAGGTGTTAGGTAAGGAAACAAAAAGTGGAATATCTTTATGGGAGTTTTTGAATATCTTTTACCACGACTAGAAGATTACGTTCCAAGTTTCCAAAAACACTAAACTATTACAGTCCTTGTGTGTCTGTTTTTGTTATGTCTTATGTATTCCGAAAAAGTAATGTAATATCTATGTACGTCAAGCTTCGAGTCTCTACAGTTGGTATCAGAGGCAAAGGAGGTAGGAATGTATCTGATCCTTGGGAACTCTCAAATGTGAGCGTTGGATGAAGCATGGCTCTCCGCCCAAGGGCTTCATGAGGAAATGGCTGCCACTGGGGATGGTGGTGTGTCCCACCCATGGGGTGTAGCCGCCCATGGAGTGCCCTGATGGGTATGAATTATAGTCCACTGAAAGTAATTCCAGACCGTTATAACAATTATTTCGACAACAATAATTATTAGATGTTCATTCTTGGATAAATCAGTGTATGAATAAAAACAATTCTGGTTAAAATCCTATATATATTTAGGGTGTTCAAGATTCCTTATCTTTTGCATCATCAAAACCAAAAAAAATTCAGAAGGGACAATTAAGTGTCCTAGTAAAAAAATGTTCTCTGAGGACATATGAAACATTTGAAAATATTGGCAGTCATTTATTGCGTTTTGGTGTTCCACAAGATTATGTTTTTTGGTATCAACATCATGAACGAGGTTCTAGAGAAGATACTAATAATTTGGTTCCAAATCCAAAACGATTTCAAAGTTTAGTACATGATGTGGAAGGTCCATCTTTTCAACAAACTGAAACTTAGAATGATATTGATTTAACTCTTCTGTTAGAACCATCTTATTTATATGAGATGTTGAGGTCCACTAAGGATTCCTTATATCTTAGTTGTAAGATACGAATGTTTTAATCATTTTCTAAATTTATGGCTATTAAATCAGATAATAGAATGTTAAATTGTTGTTTTGATCAGATATTATATTTGATAAAAACACTACTACTTGAAAGAAATGTGTTTCCTACAAATTTATATGAGAGCAAGAGGTTGGATTGTAATCTGGGTCTTGGTTATCAGATGATTTATGAATGCTCAAATGACTGTATCTTATATTATGGTGAAAATCATTCATTGGATTGTTTTCCTACATGAGGAAAATCAAGATATAAAGAATATCAATTAGGTATGTCTTGATTTGTTCTTGTAAAAAAATTGAGATATTTCCCACTCACACCCGAATTGCAACATTTATTTATGTCTCAAAACACAACATAAATGATATCATGGCACAAATCCAACATTTCAACTAGTAAAATCTTTAATCATCCCTCTGATGGTGATTAATGGAAACATTTTGACCAATTGCATCTGTATTTAACTATAGAAGCCCGAAACGTGTGATTGGTTCTTTCTAATCACAGTTTATGTCCTTATGGTTCTTATGGTAGTCAGTATTCATTTTGGAATGTCTTTATAACTCTGTAGAATTTACCTCCATGGATGTTGATAAAGGAGACATGTATATTTTTGACCTTATTAATTCTATATCATCTAAAAGAGAATATGGATGTTTATTTGAAACCATTGATTGATGAGTTAAATTCATTGTAGAGTAATGGTGTCGATACATATAATGTTGTTTTGAAATAAAACTTCCTACTAAAAGTTGCATTGATGTGGAGAATTAGTGACTTCCCAGTATATGGAATGTTATCTAGATAGAGTGCACATGATCCAAAATCATGTCTATATTGTATGAGAGACACAAATCATTTATGATCGTCAATGGAAGAAACCTTGTTTTTTCGACTATCATCACAAATTTCTTCCAACCGATCATCCTTTTAGAAGAAATAAATATCATTTTAGAAAAGGAACATTTGAAAAAGATTGGCCTCCAACCATGATCTTAAGTACAGAGTTAAAAAAATTATCTCATCATTACCTCTCATCACATTTCGACCAACAATAAACTAACAAAAAATCCTGGGTTTGGAAAAAAGCACGATTGGATAAAACAGAACATTTTTTGGGATTTTCCATATTAGTTTGATTTGTTAGTCCATCACATGTTGGATGGGATGCATATTGAGAAGAACTATTTTGATATTTTTTATACATTTTTGTATACACTAGGTAAGATCAACGATAATGTAAAAGGCATGATTAGATCTTTTCCAAATTTACAAGCGACCAAAACTTGAAATTTTTTTAAATTTCATATCACAAAAGTTAATGAAGTCAAAATAAACGTATACAATATCTAAAGAAAGTCTCTTATTTTTTTTTAGTGGATTGTAGATTTTAGACTTCTAGATGGTTATGCTTCCAATTTGGGAAGATGTGTCAGAAATGGTCATATTACTGGATTGAAATGTCGTGACTATCATGTTTTAACCGAAAGACTTATGCTAATTGCATTAAGAGTTTTTATAAATCTTATAATTTTGGAAGCTCTAAAAGAAATGTCATATTTCTTTGATAAATTTTTCTATCAATAACTAACTATGATGTCGTAAAAAAACTGCAAGAAGATGTCATTTTAATTTTATATAAACTAGAAAAAAACTTCCTTCCATGTTTTTTTGACTCAATGAAACATTTGATATTACATTTTCCACATGAAATAAAATGTGGAGCTCTGGTATAGTTCTGATGGATGTACCCATTTTTGGGTACAAGCATAAATTGAGAAAAAAAGTACGCAACAAATCATCTTTTGAAGGATCAATTGTTGAATCATATTTTCAATAGGAGTTTTCTATTTTCTGCTCTCATTACTTTTAATCTAAATATCCATCAAAACAAAAATGGATGAGCTGTAATGAGGGAAATGTTGGTGATGACATAAGAAATCAATTATTAGTTTTCAATTATCCTAAACATGGCTTCTATGGAGTTCATGAATGATGTATTTCAGATGATGAATATCACAGAGCTCATGCATATATTCTTCTTAACTATAAAGAAATTACACCATTTTTTATTGTGAGCTCCTATAACTTATTATATAATTTTTATAATAGTACATTAATCATGTTTTGTTTTCATATTATATGATAATCATATCAACAAATAGTTTCCAAAAATTATTGTAGTTGCTCTTAAAGAACATCGTCAAAAATAATCCTACTGTTTTCAAAAACTGATAACATAAATTATTTATTATTTCACATAAAAAATAAATTTTAAACTTGTTATAGTGATAATTATTTTTCAAAATTTCTGGTATCTCAATAAGATGATAAAATATATAATCAATTGTGCGTACTGAGTAAAACACAATCCAAAATGGTTAAATATTATAATTTATATGTGATGAATTGTTTTCGATTTCATATAGGTGCATATGGAGAATCAAAAAAAACAATTAATAGTGGAGTTCTCTTGAGAGGATCTCATCATAGTGAAACTGAAGTAGACTTTTACAGCATGTAGGAATAAATGATTGAACTGTGTTCTCTGGGAAAACATTACATAATAATGTTTAAATGTTAGTGTTTGTATACTGATAGAGGCTTTTGTGTTCATTTGATCTATGGAATAATTGATATTAAATATTAAAGTCTTCTTTCTACAAATGAACCATTTTTATGGTCTCATCAGGAACAAAAAATTTATTATGAAAATTATTGTGCTACTTTAAGGGATTTGGGTGATTAGTGGAGCATAATAAAAAACAAATCTCGAGAGAAATGGTTTACTAAAAAGTGAATGTGGTTCCACTAAGGTGCATGTAATTAAATTTTTTAAGTGAATGCTTTGAATCTATTTTTTCATGAAGAGACATGAATATCACTAATGACACCTTACAGTTAAGTGCCAATGGTAACGATGATATTAAATATGTTACAACTAAATTTGAAATGATAAGAGATTATAATACTGAAACTAATATGAAAATTGATGATATTGAGAAGGAAGATGAAGAAATTGACATTGGCAACTACGAATATGAGGATGAGACGGACATTAAAACAGTTCAATGATTTTTAAAATCATATATAATATATATCTATATATAATAGTTGTTTTCAATTGTTTTCTAACAACAATCATTTCATGTTTCAGATGGATGAGGATCTGTATTGTTTGTTATAGGAGGCTAATCTACATTTGGATGAGCAGAAGGCCATATCATCCTACTCTCAAACTGCTGGCAATTCAAAGGGAACTCGGAGGGGGCATGGTCTTGCCCAACTGATTATTCCTGACCCTATCCTGAGAAACTTCCATATCTTGGGTTCGATCCACGCACACAGAGGTATATTTACCTGTGTATTTTAGTTAGTTTTCATTAATTTATTTATATACTAATGGTTTGATTAATTGTTGTTTTTTCATGGTTTTAAACATATAGCTATTGGATAGGGGAGAGATATATTGCGCAATTATTATTTTTTTGATGCATGGGTGTTATGGGATCAGATTCCCATTGATTTACAACACGGCTTGTTCAAGAATTGGATGGTACATAAAAAAATAATATTTATTTTGAAATTAATTTAATTAATAACTTCATATAATAAATTATTTGTAGGGTTTATGGTATCTCATTGATGAGAGCATGTGTGAGGCTATCTGGAAGGATAGGTAGGGATCTATGCCTCCGCATTGCACTTAGTTTTTGCACAATTTGAAAAGGAAAGCAATGGAAAAAGAATAAGTGACAGAGTTTGATGAGACATGTTGCATACACCAACCTAATTATATTTCATCTCAGGTTTGGGATGGATTATGTACACACTTGTTGAGTAGGTGGTTTCAGAGTGGATCATCAGTAGGTCGGAAAAATTGGGGGAGACTGGTGGTGACAAATCGAGCTAGTAGTCGTACATTCAGTATACATATGGATCATATGGTAAGTATATTTTTGTCAAATATTGTATATAACTCTAAATTTAAATGGTTTATTTTATATTCATATAGACAGTCACACAACCTGATATTATAGAGTATGTTTTTTATAAGAGGGTGTACAGTGATCCAGCCACCGGAGATATTAGAGGTACTCGTCAGTGTCAGATTGTGGATAGTATAATTTTTTTTGAGTGTTAAATTTTACTACATATAATATTTTAACTATTTTAATTTTAAATTGAAATTGAAGGAGTCATATGAGTCTCTGACATCTCAGAGACATGGTGAGAGTCAGGCCGAGAAGGATGGTCAGACCAGTGCCCCCCGATTTTATGAGGCAGCATGGATGCAGGTGACCCAGTATGCCTTCGAGAAAGGTCGAGTTGTTGTTATCAGCTCTTGATTGACCCCTATGGGTTTTTGTGGAACTTATGCAATGTCAGAGACCAGCTCGAGAGGAAGTTGTGGAGATTCATCATCATATCATGCATAGTATGAGGAGTAGTGTGAGCTCAGAGTGAGCTTAAAGAGACTGTGCATAGGGAGCAGGAGGAGATGCGTCAGTGACAGCCACAATAGCAAGAAGAGTTCCTACGATAGTAGAAGCAGTAAGATATACAGCATAAGATGCATCAATTGTGGAATCAGTAGGAGTAGGAGCAGGAGAAGATAGAGTATATTCAATGTCTGACTCGCTGTTTAGAGATGGAGTTCCCTCCCCCATCTCCTCTCCCTCTTCCAAATGACATTCCCCCTCAATGACGTATTTTTATTTTATAATGAAACATTTGAATGTAATTTTTTGTAATATTAACTATTTAAACTTTTAAATAGTGCCTTTTTATATTGTCTTGAATATTATAGATTTTATTATTTATTTCATTTTTTATTATATTTATTATTTTATTAATTATTATATTATTATATTTTTGAAAATACTCACGTTTTTATTATATTAATATTATTAATATTATTATTTCATTAATTATATTATTATATTATTTAATTATTTTATATTTAATTTTATTGTATTAATATTATTATTATTTCATTTATATTAATATTATATTATTAATATTAATATTATTTTATAAATAATTTTATTGTACTAAGATTAATACTATGATTTAATCTATATTAATATTGTACTATTGTTAATATTATATTATTTAATTTGTTTTTAAACTATTTACGATGGGATCGTCGCAAAAGGTTTTATTTTTTTTATATTTTTCATAGTATTTGCGACGGTCCATCGTAAAAGGGTTTATTTTTTAAATATTTTCCGTAGTATTTGTGATAGCCTTTCAAAAATACTAATTGTGACGGTCCATCCAAAAAGTAAAAAATCGGGAAAACTTTTTTCGACGGGTGGTCAGCCTATCACAATAGTGTTTTACAAAAAAACGTCAACCTCTTTTTGTGACGGTGTCACTACCCATTGAAAATATTACCTTTTGCAATGGTTTGTTGTAAAAGGTAATATTTCTAATGCCCTTTTTACAACAGACCATTTACGATGGGACCCCATCACTAAAGAGAATTTGCAATGGGAGCCCATCACAAATGGACTTTTGCAATAAACCATTTTTTAGTAGTGGATTAACTATTTGACGTAACCCTCGATTCTGGATCACCATTTGTCGTAGTAATTTCCATCAAATTGAGGTGTCTTATAAGGAATCCAATGATCATTTTCATTCAATCATACCATCTTAATGATCCTTCCCTTAGACTTTGAGGTCTAGGAAAGGGTTTTCATAATAAAATATAAAGAAACTGACTCTATAGAAGGATTTGATAATTTCTAAAACGAATAGGCCCTCATAACAATTGTGAGGTACGATTGGAAGATGAAAGATGGGATATAAGAGGTGAATAGACCAAATTAAAATTTCTTAAATGAATCAATTAATGATTAAATTTAATTATTAAAGTAAATTAATATACTTAATTAGGATTGGAATAAATAATGATCACAATGATGTGTTTTATAGTATTTTGGACAATAGTGTGTGTAGTCTACTCTTATGCCTCTCCACTTAGTGAGAGATACGGTTTGCATTACCTAATTTTTAAAGGAGAATGAAAACCTGATTACGAAATACTTTTCTAGTGGAAGAATTACCTAACACCAAACATTTTTATGGGGATTCACAACCCAATTAAAACCATAACTTTAGATACTATGAGTCACAACCCAAACGATCCTGATATAAGAATCTGAGAGTCACAACCCAAATAAAGGAAGTTGTCCTAATCCGTCCTCAGGACCCGTGCATTGATTACCCCATGCCCTCCATCCATAGGTCAGGGGCTGGCGACTAGTACCAGAGGTGTAAATCCTGAAAAAAGGGAACGCATTGCCTTTATAAAGTAAAAAAAACACCACAGAGTAAGCATGCTGAAATAAACACTAAGTAAACTGGTTACAACTGTAAGTGCTGGAAAGTAAGTGGGCCAGAATACAAACCCAACAGAAAGTAAAGTACAATTGAAAAGAAAGTACATCAACTGAAAGTAAAGCAGCAACGCCAAGCCGTCCACTGGAAATCTCACCTGAAGGGTGGGTACAGAAAGTCTCCTCGGCTCCTCGGGTATAGCTGTCCACTCCGTGTACGTCCCACCTAGTGGTCCACCTCCAGGTACCGACTTGCTCCACAAGCCTCCACCATGATCAGCGCTATCCGTAGTCTGCATCCAACACAACGTAGTGCGGGAATAGCCCATGCAGGGGTAAGTTTACACTACTCAGTAGGGACCCCAAGACCCTCGATGGTCTCCCAGAATCCACAAAGGATAAACCACAAAGGAAAGATACAATCACAAAGTAACAACCAACTCTACTTAGGTATATGATCATACATATACCTAAGTCATCAATTCTAGGTCTTCTCCAACATCTGATCCCAAGTTCGATCTAGTCCACACAGGATAGCACTATCTAATCCACACGGGATAACACAACCCAATCCACATAGGAATGCTAGCCAATCATATCGAAGATAATGACTGAAATTCAAGACTTAGCTCACACAGGTATACTCTTCGTAAGGTGATAGAGATGACCACATGTAGACACTAATTCTTCTAAGATGACGGAACAACATATGATACAGGACTAGCTAAGCTATCGGACCCACAAAGGATAAAAGACCAGCCACTCTGCCGGACCCACGTAGGATACAAGTACATAGTCAAATACTGCCAGACCCACATAGGATACAAGAATAGTATTCACGTACTGCCGAACCCACATAGGATACAAGAACAGTAGTCATCGCTTTCGAACCCATGGAGGATTTCGGTACGGTCATCGTCGCTGCCGAACCCATGGAGGATCCCAGTACAGTCATCATAATCGTCGCAGTCACAGTCAGCTCTAGGGTTCCACACACAGCATGCTTGATTCCGGGAGGGTCCTCTCCACGAGCCATGGGGGGTCGATACATCAACTGACACGAAGTTCGGATTTGATGTATCCCAAAGTTCCATCTCGTCAAATGGAACTCAATGTGACAGACAGCGCATCAATCGGACGCCCGGTCTGAGAGTTATTGGCCTTTTCGCCCCAGGGGCCCTGTTGGTTTTTAAGTCAAAACCAACCCGACTATACACCAATTTCATCCAAACCTTGAGAGGAGTAATCCAAAAGAAGCTTCCCACTATGAGGAATCCATCAAAGTCGACGGCAAGTCGATCGGACATCTGGAGCTCAAGTTATAAGCGTTTCTGCTCCAAAGGCCCGGTTGGTTTCGTGTTCGAACAAAACTGGCCATACCAAAAGTTCTCCTAAACCTTAACTGTAATATACCGAAACGACTATCTCGATCCAAGGATCTCATTGCAACTGGTGGTGCCTCAATTGGAGTTCCTTATCCCAAGTTATGGGCCTTTGAACGAAGTTGTCCGATTTTTAGGGGGTTTTGGACCCAGACCGATCCGGCCCAAGACCCCCCACCTCGTGGGTCGGCCCACTTGGGCATGGCCCGGCCCGACCCAGCCAGCGCGGCCTGACCCGACGCGAGTTTCGGCCCAGCGCGGGCGGTCGTCCCGGCGCGGGCGCGGCCCGCGTGGCCGGCGGCTCGGCTAATCGGCCGGGCGGGATGTGGAGGGGAGTGATTCCCCCCCCCCCCTTGATTGAAGAAACGCCCACCACATGGGGGGACCGCCTCTTTGCCATCTGGGGGTTACGACCCCCGGATCTTCCAAAAATTTCCGGCCGAGTTGGTCGGCCGGTGTGCCGCCGCGGGACCCTCATGGGTCCCGCCTTCCATGCGCCGGTGGCTGGTGGTTCCGGCGGCACCTCCCTGCACTGCCACAGCCTTAATATGAAGACTTGTCTGACCGGTGTGGCGCGATGGCACTGCGCCCCGCCGCCGCGGCCCGCCCCTGCCGTGGCCCTTCGTGATGCTCCAGCGCGACACGATGGCACCGCGTGCCTCCTCCGCCGCCCGTCCTTGGTCGCGGCTTCCTAAAGCTTCACTGGCACAGTGCGACGACGCCGCGCACTTTCGCCGCATTCATCCTCATTCTCGCGCGGTGTCGTTACACCGCGCCGCATCCGTTCCAAACAACTTTGATGGACAAAAACAAGGGGTGGAGGATCAGTTGTGTTTGTGTGTTCCGACCTCCTCCTGTTAATTTAATAACAAGTGGCTAAATTAACATAAAACAACTTCGACAAAGCAAGGCAAAAATTTATTCCATTAAATTTGAACTTAAAACCCCTACCTCAAAGAAGAAATCGCGGAAGCTCGCATCGCGGAGGACGGTATCGTGGGGTGTGGCCCCGTACACATTGACGAAGATCGTTCGAGGAGGAGCGGCGTCTCCCTTCCTTTGATGTGGGAGGAAGAACTAAGGAAGGAACGTCAGTGTTCTTCACGTTCTTCAAGGAGAATAAAGAACTTCTTCAGAGAAAAGAACACTCCCTCTCTCAAAAATCTCTACACAATGATACAACAATAATAAAATAAGTCTTTTCCATATTTTATTACTCATGAAAACCTTTCAAAATTCAAATTGAAGTCACCAAATTAATTAACTTGTGTAGTCAAATTAATTGGGTGTTTAATTGTCTTGCAATTAAACTGGGAGAGAGGATGAGTTACAAAATTAATTACTAGAGGGGGTTTTAATGGGGTGTTGGGTAAATTGAAGGAGGTGGGGGTTCATGTGGGCCCCACCCCAACTTACTCACATATTCATTTCCCATAACACTTAAAACATCTGCAGTGTAATAAAAATATAATTGTATAACAACTATATTTTTATTTTTCACATTTTTAACAACTCCTTCAGAGCAAACGCACCATCGAAAAATGTGTTCCTAAGCAATTACCGGCGTTGTGGTTTCATCAGTGCCCTTGGATCTCGATTCCAAGCATCGGTTCAAAAGCTAGGAAAACCCGCTCGTTCGTTGACTGAACGTACCTGAGATAGACTTAGGAAATTGTTTCCCAGCACACCGGCCCTCGGAATCAGGTGCCGTCAAAAACTGGACTCTCATAAAATCCCAAATAAAATACGAAAAAAAATTCCTTGAAATTTACTGGTATTTACATTACTCCCACCTCAAGTATTTACTTCCCCAAAAATATACATCACAAACTAGGGGGAAAATGAGGGTATTGTGCACTCATCAGAGCCCCCTGCTCCCAAGTTCTCTCCTGGAGGTTCTCGTGCTGCCACCTGATGCGCACTAGAGGAATCGACCGCCCACATAGGACCCGCTCCTGTCGATCCTCGATATCCACCGGGACCTCCGCAAAAGTCACCCAATCATTAATTTCCAGCTCCCCATGGTCGATGATATGCGTCGGGTCATGCATATATCTCCTCACCTGAGATACGTAGAAGAAGTCATGCACCCGGTGCAACTGAGGTGGTAGATCCAAGCGATAAGCCACCTCACCTATCCTGCTGAGAATCTGGAATGATCCGATGAAGCGCAGAGATAACTTTCCACCCCAGAAAACTTTATGTAACCCACATCAAGGTGAGACCCGCAAGAAAATGTGGTCTCCATCCTCAAACTCTAGTGGTATTAACCTCCTGTGAGCATAAGACTTCTGTCGACTCTGAGTTGTCCTCATCCGCTCCTGGATGACGTGGATCTTATCTGATCCATTGTAGTAGTGGAGGAGTGAATGTGAGTGACTGTTGAAAGGCTGCTCCATCTCTATCCATGAAGGATATCTGCAAAGTGGCTAGCTCCTCTGTAGCCTCTCCATGTAGCTGAATTCCCATCCTCCTACTGAGAGCATCAGCTACTACGTACCCCTTTCTAGGAGTATAGACTATATCAAAGTCATAGTCTGGGAGGAACTCGAGCCATCGCCGCTGTCTCAGGTTCAGGTCCTTCTGCGAGAAGATGTACCTGAGACTTTGGTGGTCAGAATAGACTATAAAGCGCTCGCCCATCAGATAGTGCCTCCATAGCTTCAAGGCAAAGACCACTGCTGCTAACTCCAGGTCATGGGTAGCGTAGTTCTACACATGCTTCCTCAACTTTTGGGATCCATAAACAATCACTTCCTGATCTTGCATCAGGACACACCATAGTCAGGTCCCTGATGCATCGTAGTAGACTATGTACCCTACTCCCTCCTCCGGTAGCCTCCAGATAGGTGCGCTGGTCAATCTCTGTCTCAGCTCCTGGAAGCTCTGTTGACATCTATCTGACCACACTAAGGTTTTCCCCTTATTTTTCAAAGCTGAATGTGGTGCCTTAACTCTGGAGAATTCTGGCACAAATATCTGGTAGTACCCAACTAGACCCAAGAAACTTCGTACCTCCATCACGCTCTGGGGAGGCTCCCAAGCTAGCACTACTTTGTTCTTCGCAGGATCCAACGCAACTCCCACCTCAGAGATGACTTGTCCTAAGAAGTTGACCTCATGTATTTAGAACTAAAACTTCGAGAGCTTAACATAATGCTGGTGCTCTCAGAGTGTGTCCAATATAACCCGCAAGTGGTGGGCGTGCTCCTCCTCAGTGGTCAAGTATATCAATATGTCTTCGATGAAGACTACGAAAAATCGATCAAGTTAAGGCTAAAAGATATTTTTCATGACACTCGTGAACACTGGTGGTGCATTGGTTACGCCAAAAGGAATAACAATGAACTCATAGTGGCCATACCGACATCTGAAGTCCATCATCTGCACATCCTCGTCCCGAACTCTGAGCTGATGATAGCCTGACCAGAGGTCTATCTTCGACAACCACCGTGCTCCCTTGAGCTGGTCGAAGAGGTCGTCAATCCTCGGTAGCGGATACTTATTCTTCACGGTCACCTGGTTCGGGTGACGATAGTGGACACATAGTCACAATCTCCTGTCCGCCTTCTTGGCGAACAAAATCAGGGATGCCCATGGTGAAACACTGGGTCTGATGAATCCCTTGCCCTGCAAGCCCTCCAGCTATACCCGTAGCTCTCGAAGCTCGGTGGGGGCCATATGATATGCTGGAGTGGTTATCGGGGCTGTCCCGAGGTACAGGTCAATATAAAAGTTTACCTCTCTGTGAGGAGGTAGTCCTGGAACGTGGTCAGGAAAAACGTCTGCAAACTGATCCACCACAACAGGAAAACACAGACTCCGCATGTCAACAGCTCCTAGGATGAGGCTAGCCAACTGATGAGTGATCGGCTATCCTCTCCACTATGTAAGTCCATCCTGCACTGCAAAGGCTCCCTTCTCACTGGTAAAGGTGAACCTGCTCCCATCGGTGTGGACACACCGCACCTTGCACCTAATACAGTCGATCTGAGCATGGACTGTAGATAACCAATCCATGCCCAAGATGACGTCGTAAGGCCTTGACTACACTACAAGAAGATCACAGTTGAAGATCTCATGTGCAAGAGTAAACTCACACTACCAGCACCCGTGCGTAATCATCGAGTCTACTCCCAAAGGAGTCTCTAGCCGTAAGGATTGAGCCAAAGGCTCCGTCGGAATCTCCGAGCTCCGAACAAGGGTAGCAGAAATAAAATAATGACTCGCCCTTGTGTCCATAATAACTACAGCAAGGGTATAGTGGACACAGATACTACCTCGAATCATCTCTGGGGCGCTATGGTCATAGACCTCCACTGCCTGAAGCTGAGCCTGCCTCTGCCCTCCAGCTCCCTATGGTTGGGGTGGACCTCCTAGTGGTGGTGGTGGTAAAGCCTCAAAGCGTCGCCCACCACCTTCTGCTCGGCTAACTCCACATCCCCATCCGCCTGCTCCCTGCAGACAGCCACGGTCGACCCTCTCCCTCTGCCTGGGTGGTCCCCCAACCGTCTACTGCTCCTCTGCACGACAGTTCGGGAAGTCACGAGCCATGTGGCCCTGCCCGCCGCATGCATAGCACTGTCTGCTCCTCTTAAGACTGGATCTGCACCATGTGCCCCGCACCTCTCAGCCAGTGTCCTGAGGTCGTCCGCCTGATGGTCTAGTCCGCCTGGACCACTGCAACATCCATCGACTGTCGGCTGTAGAAGACTCTAATATGTGATGCCCTGCGGTAGGTCTCACTGCTGGTGTAGGCTCAACAAGAAATCTCTCTACGAGAAGGGCTCGGTCCAGTAATCATGTCTTCATCGGAATGCTGAGGGAGATAATCGATGCCCTGATCTCATGCCTCAGTCCCTGCTCTAAGGTCTTGTCCCTGAAGAATGGGTCTCATACCATGTCCGTAGAATAGCGCGAGAGATCGGTAAATCTCACCAAGTACTGGGCTACCGTCATGCTGCCCTACCACAGCAGTAATAGATCATGAATGCACACCGAACATAGGGTGCCTGGGACGAACTCTGAGCGAAAGAGGCTCTCAATGTCCATCCAGAGGAGAGATTCCCCGTCGTGCACCTAGAGCATCAGGCTCCACCATCTGCCTGCTACCGCGTACAGGAGACTCGCTGCAGGGATAACCATGAGGTCAGATGGTGTCCCCACTAACCTGAAAACTCATACAACAGCCTCCAGCCAATCCTCGGCTGCCTGAGGGTCCGTCTCCCCACGGAACCTGGGAGGTCTCTGATGCTTAAACTCATGTAGTTCACTAAGGCTACATGCACTCTAAATGGCTGGGGATGGTGGCATCGGTGGCTCGACGGGTAGAGGTACCGCCGGTGCCTCCGCTATAAAAGGGAGCTGCACTGAGGCCTCATCGCACAGTGGGTTATCATCTCGTAAAAAGCTCTAAACCCTAGCTGGCTGCCATCGTGGGGCCGTCCTGAAAATAAATAGGTGAACCACGGTCAACACAGTATACCAGGTGAGCTAACACAAATTAATCATAAATAAAACTTTTGAAACACGCATGCAATCAATGTTTTCGTGCACTAAGTCAAAAATCAGAGGTCAGGGTTCTGGTGTATGGATACGTAGGCCGCCGCACCAACACTGGACGCCCTAGACTGATAACCACACTCAATACCCTTAACACTATTTCTTCACATAGAAGAAAGATCAGAGCCCTGAGATCTGCGGTAGAACCAAACTCCTTTGATACCAATTTGTCACGACCCATCCTCAAGACCCGTTTTGTGATTACCCCAAGCCCTCCTTCCATAGGCCAGGGGCTGGCGACTAGAACCAAAGGAGAAAATCCCGAAAAAAGGGAAGGCATTGCCTTTATAAAGTAAAAAAACACTACAGAGAAAGCAAGCTAAAGTAAACACTAAGTAAACTGGGTACAACTGTAAGTGCTGGAATGTAAGTGGGCCAAGATAAAAATCCAACTGAATGTAAAGTACAACTAAAAATAAAGTACAACAACTGAAAGTAAAGCAGCAACGCCAAGCCGCTAATTGGAAATCCCACCTGAAGGGTGGGTACAGATAGTCTCCTTAGCTTCTCAGGTCCAGTCGTCTGCTCTGTTTACGTCCCGCCCAGTGTTCCACCTCCAGGTACCGACATGCTCCACAAGCCTTGACCACGATCAGCGCTGTCTGTCGTCTACATCCAACACAACGTAGTGCGGGCATAGCCAATGCAGGGGTGAGTATACGCTACTCAGTTGGGACCCCGAGACCTCTGAAGGTCTCCCAAAATCAATAAAGGATAAACCACAAAGGAAAGATAAAATCACGAAGTAACAACCTACTCGACTTAGGTATATGACCATACATATACCTAAGTCATCAATTCCAGTTCTGCTCTGACATCTGAGCCCAAGTTCGATCTAGTCCACACAGGATAGCACAATCCAATCCACACAGGATAACACAACCCAATCCACATATGAAAGCTAGCTATTCATGTTGAAGATAATGATTGAAAGTCAAGACTCATCTCACACAGGTATACTCTTCGTAAGGTGATAGAGATGATCAGATGTAGCCACTGATTCATCAAATCTATCGGACCCACATAGGATACAAGACCAGCTAAGCTGTCGGACCCACAAAGGATACAAGACCTGCTACTCTACCGGAACCACGTAGGATACAAGTACAAAGTCAAATACTGTCGGACCCACGTATGATACAAGAACAGTATCCACGTACTGTCGGACCCACATAGGATACAAGAACAGTAGTCATCTCTGTGGAACCCATGAAGGATTTCAGTATGGTCATCGTTGCTGCCGAACCCACGGAGGATCCCAGTACAGTTGTCATCGTCGTCGCAGTCGCACCCATCTCTAGGGTTCCCGCACACAGCATGCTCGATTCAGGGAGTGTCCACTCATCAATCCAAGGGGGGTCGATACATAAACTGACACGATGTCCGGATTTGATGTATCCCAAAGTTCTGTCTCGTCAAATGGAACGCAATGCGACAGACGACGCGTCAATTGGACGCCCGGTCTGAGTGTTAATGGCTTTTTTGTCCCAGGGGCCCCGTTGGTTTTTAAGTAAAAACCAACCTTCCCATACTCCAACTGCTTCCAAACCTCGAGAAGAGTATGCCAAAAGGACCGTCTCACTATGAGGAATCCAACGAAGTCGACGGGACATCGATCTGACATCTGGAGCTCAAGTTATAAGTGTTTCAGCTCCGAAGGCCTGGTTAGTTTCGTGGTCGAACCAACCCGGCCATACCCAATGTTCTCCAAAACCTTGAGTTTAATATACCTAAACGACTGTCTCGATCCAAGGATCACATCTCAACTGAATGTGCGTCAATCAGAGGTCCGTAGCCCATGTTTTGGGCCTTTGAACAAAGCTATCCGATTTTTAGGGGGTTTTGGGCCCGTACCGGGTCGACCCGACCCGGGTCCGAGTCCGGCCCACTAGGGCATGGCCCAGCCTGGATGGTGCAGCCCGGTCTGGCACAGGCGTGTCCTGCGTAGCCAGCAGCTCGGCCGTTAGGCCAAGTGGGATGCGGAGGGGGGCGCTGCCCCCCCCCCCCCCTTTATTGAAGAAACGACCCCCGCATGGGGGGCCCGCCTCTTTGCCAGCCGGGGGTTACGACCCCCGGATCTTCGGAAAATGGCTGGACGAGTTGGCCGGCCGTTGTGCCACCGCGAGACCCCCACGGGTCCTGCCTTCCATGTGCCAGTGGCCGGCGGTTCCTTCTGCCCCTCCCTGCACCGCCACAGCAGGATGGCGTCACACCCCTCCACCGCAGCCCGCCCCGGCCGCGGCCCTTCGTGATGCTCTGACACGGCGTGATGGCATTGCGCTCCTCCGTCGTGGCCCGTCCTTGGCCGCGACTTCCTAATGCTTCGCCGGCATGGCGCGACAACACTGCACACTTTCTCCACGTTCATCCTCATTCCCACGTGGTGTCGTTGTACCGCGCCGCCTCCGTTCCAAACCACGTCGATGATCAACAAAACGGGGAGGAGGATCGGCCGTGTTTTTACGGTCCGACCTCCTCCCGTTAATTTGGTAACATGCGGCTAAATTAACATAAAACAACTTCAGAAAAGCAAGGCACAAATCTAATCCATAAAATTTTGACTTAAATCCCCTACCTCAAAGATGAAATCGCCGAAGCTCGTGTCGTAGAGGACGGTGTCGATGGGTGTGGCTCCGTACATGTTGACGAAGAACGTCTGAGTAGGAGCGGCGTCTCCCTTCCTTTGACACGGGAAGAAGAATGAAGGAAGGCTCATCATTGTTCTTCATGTTCTTCATGGAGGACAAAGAACTTCTTCATAAAAAAGAACGCTCCCTCTCTCAAAAATCTCCACACAATAATACAACAATAAAAAAATAAGTCTTTGCCTTATTTTATTACTCAATCCAACCATGAAAAACTCAAATTGAATTCACCAAATTAATTAACTTTTGTTGTCAAATTAATTGGGTGTTTAATTGGCATGCAATTAAAGTGGGAGAGGGGATGAGTTACAAAATTAATTGCGAGAGGGGGTTTAATGGGGTGTTGGGGAAATTGAAGGAGGTGGGGGATCGTGTGCTCCCCACCCCAACTTCCTCACATCTTCCTTTCCCATAACACATAAACCATCTGTAGTGTAATAAAAATATAATTGTATAACAACTATATTTTTATTCTTTACATTTTTAACAACTCCTCCCGAGAAAACACACCATCAAAAAATGTGTTCCTAAGAAATTACCGGCACTGCGGTTTCATTGGTGCCCTCATATTTCGATTCTGAGCATCGGTTCAAAAGTTATGAAAACCCGCTCGTTCGTTCACTAAACGTACCCGAGCTAAACAAAGGAAATTGATTCCAGGCACACCGGGACTCAGAATCAGGTGCTGTAAGAAACTGTGCACTCGTAAAATCCCAAAGAAAATAAGAAACAAACATTTCCATGAAATTTACGGTTTTTTATAGAAGGGATTTTTTATAAAAGCATAAATAGAAAGTGATATTGCATGCGACAGATGGGAAATAGTGTTACAAACACAAGAGGTCATAACAAATGAGATATATAAACCCAAGGAATTAGAGGAACTATTTATTTAGTGAAGGATCATCTCATCTCATCAGGACATTAGAAGTCTTATAAGATGTAATTTATCTCTTTAGAGATCGTCTCGATGAAGAAACAGAGTATCACATTGGACTTTATAGTTTGTACAACACTTTAAAAGTTTACAGGTTTATTCATGTATTAAAACAAAGTGTCAATAATGTTATCACTTTAATACATCCCAAGATTTAAAATATAATATTTCAAAAATAACAAACCAATCTCCAATAAGATAAAATACTTCTAATTCAATTTACATAATTATCCAGAAGAGAGAAAATTATTAGATAGAATAATCATGACAATTTTTTTTTTGAATTTATAAGTAAAGTACCAATTAAAATCAATTTGAATTACCCATTAAATATATTACGTATACTCTTTAATAGTAAGTCAAACATATCCCATAAATATCATTAGCTAATTTGACTATTTAAATTCAAATTAAAAAATACAATAATTTAATGTACAGAATACATATTCAGAAATTAAATTATACTACATTAAATAATGAAAAAAAGATTAAATTATTTATATGTCATTAAATATTAATTTATAAAACAATAAATCAATTAAATAAACACCAAATATAAAAACATATGTATTCAAAAAAACATGTTGTATATATTCACATAAAAACAATCAAATTAATATATATTTTAAAACTGATTAAAATAATTTAAAATCACTACATATGATATAAAATAATATATATGAATTTTAGAGAATAATAAAATACATAAAATAATTCAAATAAGCATGATGTTAATTAAAGAGTAAAAAATACTGAAAAATGAACATGTTGAAAATTGCATATGATAATTAAAAACATCTCTATGTTAAAAACCCTCTAATTTTGAAGAAACCATGTTTTTGATTAAAATTATGGTTGAGGAACCCTTCTTTTGATTAAATGTATGGTTTAGGAACCCTACTTTTGAAGGAAACCAACTTTCTATCAAAGCTTTATGTAATTAGTTTCAAAATCACATGAACATTAAATAAATTTAAACTCCACCATACGATCACTACATATAATTTATATTGTAAGTTAACTAATCATGAGGAAAATTCCGAAATTTATTGTATTTATGGAAATAGGAGGCATGGTAGGTTGGTTAGAAAATTCCTAGTCACTTCTACAACATGCAGTCTATACACACTTATGATATACAATATGTTATAGGATTCATACGATAAGATAACAGATTCAAGGGGTAACTATATTAATACATGCATTCACATTGCCAAGGGTCATGGTAGGTTGAAACAAAGATTCATAGTAGGTTTCAAAAATGGATTCATGGTAGACTACAGAAATGGAGAGAGAAACTGAAACAACGTTATATCTAAATATTCAACCAAAATTTAACCTAGCTATACAATCAAATTAGGGAATGGTCCATAATATTTAAATCTGTAAAATTTCAATATATTTCTAACAAATCATGTAATGCTATAACCTGATATCTATGTCATGATTTATCATAAAAAATAGTGAAATATATGAAATAAAAGCTGGAAAAAAAGACTAAATTTATTTCAAAACATTGGTTAATTTTGTAGGTCCTTAAATGGAATTTCATCCTTTAATTCAATTTAATTAAATGTAGATAATTTTATAATATATCCCATCAATAAATAGAATTAAATTATAATATATATATTTAGAGCTGTCAATGAAAATAGAAGAATATATTTTCTGTAAATTTAAAAATTCTATAATTAGTGTATATGCTTTGGGTGTTTTTCAGATCATATAAACAAAAAATTACGACTTTATTATATTTTAAGGAAATTTAAACAAATATATTGGATATCCAATGGGACAATATGTGTGAATATCCAAACTATATAACTTATGTTATAATAGAATAACTGAAAAAATTTAAAAATACTATAAAATGAAAATTTTAAATACAACTAATGAAATGTAGCATGTTCGGAACAAAATGAGAACATTCTAGAGATTGATTTAGAATTATAGTAGTGGAATAAATGTTATATAAACATATTTTATTTTATATCAAATATAATTTACAAAAATAATACCACAAAACAAATATTATAACAAAAATACATTGAGCTAGTAAAAACATATTTCAACATAAAATAATTAGATGGTTTGGAATATTCAAAAACATAAAATATTAACAATGAATAATAAATTCCCAATAGATAAGTGTGCACCTCTAAGAAAACCTTAATTCCAATTAAATATTTTTATTATTAGTAAAAACTTCTTTTAATAGTTCAATGGTAACCCTCACAAAAATCATTATGCATGAAAATTATATCATAAGAGCTAAAACATTTTTCAAAATCAAAACATAGTATACAATTTGAATTTTTTTATCACAATAAAAAATAACCTAACCAATTTAGATAATAATTTGATATATAATGTAGAAATAGAGTCCCAAACTACTAATACTAAGATTCATAGCCACACCATGGCATATTCATGTCACTCTAAAATCGATTGCAAACATAAACCAGATGATCAAAAACTCAATTTTAGAAAAACAAATGATGGAAAGCGTAGAAAATCATGTTCTAACAACACTGAAGGCTCCCATAACCAAATAAAACCAATTATATATTAAACTATTAAAAAAAATAAATATCTATAAGGATAATAAAAAATGATCCAATCCTTAAAAACCTAGAGTATCTCAAACATCCTTCCCTTAAAGGGGGATATGGGAATTATTATTTTTTAAGTTGAGGATAAAAAAGAAGGTTATATCTATTTACCAGAGCCAGTGTTTTATAGGTAGTAACCCCTACTTGGATAAAAATAGAAAATTTTAAATCTTATCCTATGATCCTCCAAAGGGTTATCAAACTGTGAGTCCATTCTAGCTTAATAGATCAATCTATCTATCTAGGATATGGAAAAATACTTTCCAAATATAGAATTCTACCCTTGGTAGAGATTAAAACCATCCTAATTAATCAGATGTTACTTACCCATTATAACCATAGTGAGCTAGAGAGACATTATAGATTAAACCACCACCACTCAAACCTAGGATAGTATAATAGGACCCTCCCACCCCAATAAATTAACCTATAGACACCTTATATTTGTGGATTATACACTACTTATGAGGGTAGGAAGAACTGAACTCCCCAGAAATTCCTCTACTAGAAAATGTCCCAAAAGTCCAGGATGAGATTCTAGGTAGCAAGGAAGAATAAATGTAGTTTTATAGATCATCCTAATACCATTTAAAAACTTGGACAATAGGTAAGAGCATAACATTGTTCCTAGTGGAACTTATGGAGATATCAAGGGAAATTAAGAATAAATCATATATATAAGAGGGATCCATCACCTATCAATCTAGGGGATCTTGAACAAGAACATCGTCCATATTGGGATACATTTACCATTTTTCATCCCATACTTATTATATAACACATCGGGGTTGACCTCCATTCTAATGGATTCTGTATTTAAAATGACTATGATGGTATCAATTGGCAAAAAATACTACAATGTTATTAAAAATTATTTGTTTCTATAAGTCATAATTTCCATCCACCCAAAACTAGATGTGATGACTAAGATCCCTGGACAGATCTATTTCAATGAAAAAATGGGAACATTGGGCTTCTAACCCTAGACAACCTAAAATATACCATCCAAACCCAAAACCAAGGTATAATAGAAATAATGGTTATTAAGTTTTGGAATATCCTTTTAAAAAGAACTCTAATATACTACTGGTTAGTTTAGTGATGTATCAAATAAAATAAAAAAACATTCCATGATTTTACCCAACACATTGCCTCAATTTCTTCACACTCATATAAAACCCAATTATATGAGACCCATATACTCACATGAGGTATTTTACTCCCTCATCAACCTATGGAATATTTATCATAAGGGTTAAAAATTAATATGAACTTCCCTGTTTGATAAAACAAGGTCATTAAGACTATAAATATTGGAAGGATAACACTTAAAATATATTTTTTGGAATAAAATGGTTCATTTTATGCCCTATTTTGTTATTTTATTTTATCATCATTAAATATGAATCGAATTAATAATCTGGATAAAACTGATAATTTTTTTATAATTATCTCATCACCCATGTGTATACCTAATAATGTTTTGATTATTAATGATATTATGTATATGAGATATCACTGTTAAAAAATATTTTATAGTTATGTTTGAAATCCATGTCTAAAGTCTAATAAAACATGACAGTAGGATATTGTCATATTTTGGACAATCAGGAAAGTAGGAATCATTACTAAAGATCTCAATATATTATGTAGTATATTTGAGAAGGGAGGTGAATCATTGTGACCCTTTTATCAATTTATTATCTCTTTTAAATTTCCCTATTAATATTGGAACCTCTATCTTACATAATATGTATGGACCTTCATATTTGTTCCTAACACGCACCACCACATGAAAATTAGTAAATAAACAAAAGATAGTATCATACTATATTTTTACAAGGTTTAGTCCTAATATGGGTTTCTACTTCTTATTGAGTTCTGATTGAGTTTTGATATATGGATTTTATCACAAAACAATTATAGTGATTAAAAATAGGTGAGAATTTCTCATCCTTATTTCAATACTTACAAGGAGATAGATGGTATTAGCCTTATCCCTTAGAAAGGTATCAACCTTAAACCAATGGTATCCAATTGTAGTAGTTATATCTAGATAGAATTACAGTCTACTAACTATTTTGGATTATATTATAATATATCCCTCATGTCATCAATGTTCCTCCAAATTCATCAATTGAATAGTATCTACAGTATACTCTAGGATGCCAATGCATCACCAATGGTAGATCTTATTCCATAGTAACATGATTTTGACTTGTAATTTTTTTTCTAGTACTATTACATATTTTAAAATCTATCTCAAAATGATCACGCCATATATATATATAAGGTTTCTTTTCATTATTTTATCCCTCATTACTTCTCAAGATCCTTAACACGTAGATCATGAACAAGGAAGAAATAATATTAACCTTGATAAAATCTTTTATTATTATTCTTCATAATTTATGAAATGATATATCATAGGTTAAAAATTTACTCCTATTTCACATTCTTCTTAATTCATATCTTATACATCCAGTGAAAATATATAAGAAGTATATTTTTCTCATAAACTTCCTTCTTATTATTATATTCTTCTTTATCCTCAACAAAAAAAATCTTTTATCAATGAATATCATCAACTTCTCTCATTCTTTTCTACTTAGATTCTTTTATAGGAATTTAGTATAAATTTTTTTGTTGTTAGATCTTATCCAAGTCATTTATATTTACATAATCACATGAATATGTTTTACATAATTTGAATATAGAAAAATACATTAGTCTTGGTAGTGTGACCTTCTTCAAAAAAATTTGTCTTCAATTCTCATTAAATCCTAGTCAAATATATATTCATTTAATCTTCCAATAATATTTGAGATTTTTTTTATTCAAAACATCCACAAAATTCACTATAGATTAATGTATGATATAATTCTTATTCATATATGGGAATATCATTCCATTATGAATCTTCTCTTCACAGTTTATGCTAATTATTATTATTTTCAAAGACTTGCACAAATATCATTATAAACTTTATATTTAATTCTAACCCCATTATCCTCTACTCAACTCATTTAGTACCTATATTTTCAATTGTATAAATAACTTGTTTTAAGTAGCTCTTTTATCTTCTATCAGTACCTATATTTGATTCTGACTTATGTCCAACTCAACAATCATTAGATATATCAATTGCATCCTACCAAGAAACATCTCAACCTTTTCATTAAATATATTTTACAATCATATGAAAATATTTTCATCAATATGTATAATGGTAGATATATTAAATATAAATTATTCATAGAAACTATAAGTTACATATCATTGATAAACATATTCATAGTAACTCCAATATGCATCTCATTATTTAATCCTTTTATTCATTGATCTGTCCTCTATCACCTAACACATATTGATATTAAAATTACTCTTTATCAACAAATACATTCATTATAATTCATTTGGAAATTTAATCTCCCTCTTTAGATTTGTTTTCAATATCCTCAAATACCTTATAAAAATTCTTGTTGTAATTTCTTCACCAGTTCTCCTTTTATCTACCCCTTATTAATAATAAATACAAAGGTATGAGGGTGATGGAAATTCACATTCATCTAATGCTTCAAGCATGGATTACAATATCATTTCTCCCCTTTATTCTCCCCATTCTGGAATTCACAAACATAATATATAAAAAAGGATGGAATTACATTTCAATTTTTAATGATCCATTAATTAAATAAATTTATGTCTACATGAGTTATATTTTTGTAGAAAATAAGAGTGATTAATCAAAAAAATAATGTTATCTATAAAACTATTCAGTAAGTGAAACCAACTCAAAAATTTCTTTATATGGGTTGTTCATGTAGATTTTGGAAGTAATTTATAACATAGGGCCAAATTTAACAAACACATTAAAAACATTCATTTTCATTCTCATTTATCACCCTTTAATATATCTTCTTAATTTAACATATACTCTCCATTAATGATCATGTTTTATTCAACTCAAAATAAGCATGAGAAAGTGATTATTATACCTCAACATTAGCCTTGTCCAAGAAATTGTAGTTGTTCATGAAATGATAATATTTTTGTATCTTCTAAGTACTAATACCCATTAAGTGATACACTATATAAATCTTCACCAGATTTGTTTTTCATAAATGATCTCTCACAATCCTTTGATACACCTTTAAATATTTCTGGGAGGCATCATGATACAAGTAAAATCATTTCAAGATAGATATATTTTCATGTTTTCTAGTTATCACAACATTTATCTATTTCTCCCCTACATGAATCACCTTCAATTACCTATGTATGGAAACAGAAAAACAGATGGGGAACAAATTAGGTTCTTCTATTTCTTCTTAATATGAGTAGTAGGGATGAAAATTGCATAAACAATTAGACACAGTTTTCCTATAAACTCAAATTTGATGAGAAATCATCATGATTTCTACAATTTAGATTTTATAGACTTGAGAATTTGTGGGTAGCATGATATTCTTATTACCTTCTTCATTAACCTTTTTTGTAACTTCCTTTTTCATGTTCGCTAATAAAGAACATACATTATTTCTTCATGTGTATTTTTTTATTATGACTTCAATGTTTCTTTTCCTTTCTTTATTATATAATTCTATACTTGTAGTCATGTAATTCATTTTTATAGAGTGAATCATATTTTTTTCACTATCAACAACATTCCTAAAAAAACATCAAGCTATAATTCTTTTTAAATTTCAATAATTCTTTGTTTGGTATGTCTTTCACCAAACCAATACACTTATTTCTTTCATGTATTTATTCTTTCATTTTTTGTTACATATTTATTCCAATAAATTTGATATTCACTACCTTATTAAAAACTTCTATGATGTATCCTTTTATTCCATAGTTGATGAATCTCTTATTTAGTGTATCATAATCCTCATAATTCTTCATGGGTGTGTTTTTTTAAAAAAAAAATCTTATAATTATACCCCAAGGTTGATTTTTCTCCAATACCCTTTTTTTATTCCTAATTTCTTAAGTCCTTATTTATTTATGATGGTGTAAAATATAATTAATTGTTTTGAATAAGTATTCAACACCATTATATCCTCACTTGTTACAAATTACATATAAATTTTCCAAGCTTCCAAATCTACTTTTATAGAACAAAATTTTCTTTTTCTATGCATTTTTTCATCAACCCATAGGACATATCATCACTTCATGTATCATACCTCTTGGTAAATTCCTTCTAAAATATTCAGTAATAGAAAAATTATCCCATCATTAATTTTATTTGTGTTCAAACCTTCCAAAACACCTGTAGTAGCCAATAATCCTTATTCTATTAACTTTAGTTGTAGTTTATCCAGATTCATTCCCTAGATGATTTTAAAATAAACAACTCTCCTTTTGAGATTTATTTTGGGATCCAAAATTCCTTAATATTCTCACATCAATACTTTACATAGAGGTGGGATTCTTAGAATTACTTTCCCCCATATTTTCTTAGATTTTTATTTGAAACATGTACTTGTAAATGAAACAAAATTAAAGAAAATAGATTTTTAAATGTTAAGGGACACCTATTTCATTGATCATACAGTAGAGAAATAATTAGATTAACTCAAGACCTTTTTCCATTAATATAAGTTTTTTTGAAATAATACACTTTTCAAAAACTTTTATGGAATTACCTATTTTCTCAATAGTTTAGGAGGATTCAAGCTATGTTGATTCAAGATTTCTCATTTTGACTTCTAGTTCAAGATAAGTCTTATTGAGAATATTTTTATCATCCTTGGTTGATCTTACATTTTTTTCCATTTTTTATTTATCATTAAAATATTATCTTAATGCATTTTATTTATTTATTTTAATAAATTTTCATACTCCTTTACCCTTTTGGATTTGATCTCTAATTATGCATTTTGACACTAATAATAACATCCAATGAAGGAATATTATCTTTTATTATTCTCAAAGTCATATCTTTTCTACTACTTTATTTCTACAATTATCCTTCAACCATTGAATTATTTTCATTAAAATACAATAATTATTATTCCATAGGTTCAAAAAGTTGGGTGAGAGTTTTTCAATTTTATAAGTTTTTTGAAAATGATTTCTCCAAATAATTTTATTATATCTCTAGTAGTACTTTTTCATCATATAGTCCCTTGATAAACTCAAATATATAACTGAAAACTTCAATGGTATCCTTATTTAAGTAGTTTTTAAATTTATAGTAGTGGCCCTCAACTGATTCAATAAAGTCACACTTTAACTATCTAAACTTAATTCATCAATAGGATTATTCTCAATAGAAATGGATGAAATAACACATTGATTAATTTCAATTATTGGTGATTATTATTTATCCTTTTAGGTATTTCTCATCTTTTTATCCTCTCTTTTATTCTTGTTCTTTAATATTTTTTTAAAGCCCCTATGTCTATATTAAATAGTATGAAAATTTTATTCTTTATCTAAAGGAACACTAAAACATTTTGAAATTTCAACTTCATATTTTTCTAATAAAAACATCTAGTAAGAAAACTAGATTCAATCAGAAGGAAACTATACTATCTTTGATAACACATAATGTTCCCAATATATTGTTTAATCACTCTGAGAGGGGGTCATACCAGAGTGAACATTTTTTGTTAAATTATTCTCTCTTTTAATTTCCCCTATTAATATTCAAATTTATATCTTTTTTAAGATCTATGGGTCTACTTATGATTTCCCAAAATATACCACCACATGTAAAGTAGTAAATAAATAATAAATAGTAACATGAAATATTTTTACACCCCATGATCCCAATGTGGGTGTATACTCTTTTCTATTTTTTGTGAAGGTTCTAGGATTCAAATTTTATCACTAATCAATTTAAGTATTTATATAAGGTGATAAGGTATCATCCTTAACCCAAAACATTTGGTTTTTAGTAAGGTTAACTGACTCAAGTGCAGTTTACATATAAATATCTTAAAAATAAATCACATATATATATATATATATATCATCACACAAGACCAATAAATTAACTTGAGGAAAATCTAGAAGATATATTTTCTATACACCTATTATTTGGAAAACCCCTTATTAAAGTTAGATTAAAATAAATATTGATATAGTAGGTAAAATAATCCACGAACAATCAGGATGTGGTGGGATCTTTGTGGTTTTCAAAGGGGTCTTATTCATGATTTTACAAAGACTTTAGACTGTCATTTTCATATATTTATAATATGGAGGGGGAAATACTGCTGATACATATTTAAAAGTTAAATAAATGGAAAAATATTTTAGTGTAGGTGGGCTCTAACTCTACTGTACATTCCATTAAGTTCAATATTTCTTTTCTTTGTTTGAGATTTGGAGTGTCTTGGTAGGAATACATAGATTACTATAAAAACCCTGAGTTTGTGGTATCACATACTTATAGGGAGGGTAACAGAGATTCTAATATATTTTATAATATAGGTGAATGATAGGGAAGATATTATTTTCCTTGTGTATTTCTTAATAAATTTAGATGATGTTGTTATTTAACATTTATAAAACTCTTTATTTTTACTCTTTATAAAACTTTTATTGCTTTGAACATTGATCTAAGGTGATCCTTTTTTTAAAATTTACTCTTTAAATGTATAAATATATAAATATGTTAATATATGCGTGTGTCTGTGTTAATTATTTGTTTTTATATTTGTGTGTGTTTAAATTTAATTTCAATTATAATATAATACTAAAATTAAAAAGAAAATTTTCAATGAAAATTTATATAAATATGTAAGTGTTTATATGTGTGTGTGAGAGACATCTATATTTTAATTTCAATTTTAATTTCGTAATATATTTCAAATAAAAAATAATTATTTGAATATTTAAAAATATAAATATATAATTGTGTGTGTGTTCTTTTATATATTAATTTTTGTTGAGATTTAGTGTATAAATGAATTCATAGTGACCAATACGTGAGGATTTAAAAACATTGCAACTTGAAATATTTTTATTATTTATGTATGGTTATATTTTTCTCAAACCATGATAGCAGGCTATGTAATAATCATGGTTTTTTGAAACCATTACCATATGTAATTTTATGGTCATGGTTTTTCCTAACTGTTGCAATATGCTAACCTATATGTATGGTTTGGATAAAATATGATTACATCTTATCCTATAGTCACAATTTGGGAAATCATAGAAAAAAACTATGATTATATGATATTTTTCTAATAGTATAAATTTTTTTTTCTACCCTACATCTATCAAATTTAATATATATCTCATATCATTGAGTAAAATGAACATATTAATATATTTAATTTATTGATCATTTTCATTAACATTATTTGTAAAAATCAAAAGATGATCAACATGTATAATTAATCCCACGTGTAGATAATTTCTAATACCAGTTCAATCGCTAACCTATCCATAATTTGTAACATTCCCATTGGCTATTTGTTTTTATTGAATTCTAAAATGATGTGGGATTGATGAGAGTGCAATAATGTTATCCTGGAGAGCTTACCCAAACCCTTTTAGTTGATGGGTACATGAATAACATCACACCATAAATACATCAAAGGTAAAAATGGGAAAAAAAATTACAACCTTCATTCATGTTTAATGACTAGACCTTCCACTAATAATATAATCCAAAGTTGGATGTCACATGCCCTCAGGCACACTCCCAGATCAATAGAGGCTAGATATTGGCACCATGTGCTTGATCTTAATTCATATTATATTGATTTAGGTTTTATATCATAACCCAAAGTAACAATAATAGTCATAATCATCAATAATAACCCAACTTAACTAACCACAATAAATATAATTATAATAGAGGACCATCCCAAAAACATATATATATATATATATATATATACACTTATTTGAAAGTAAAAAATAGATATACCATGAAATTTCATATTAGGTATATATCATATTAAACTCATGTATAATGAACTTAAAGCGATTAATAATTACAGGATCATCCAAAATAATTAAAATACTCTAGTTTTTTTATCAATTGATCATCCATGACCCCAATCCTTGTTGTAATCATCAACAACCACAATCACTCATCATAATTGTAACATCTTGAGCTAGGTGACACGAAATCGTTCCCCAAGACGGTGGACCAGATGGCCTCAAGCATGCCTACCCATATTCCAGAGGCTGCCGACTAGAAGTGAGGTCCTATAGTGTGTCTATGGGGAGATTATTCCCTCATGTAAGAGTGTAACATAGTTGAATAATAATAATAGTCAATAGAGTAAGTAGTAAGTCAACCAGATAGAAGATAAACTTAAAAGCAAGAATATATAATCAATGCCAAAGTTAATATAATATATAAAATTATGTTTTATATAATTTCCCTATAAATCTAGAAAAAGGTATATAAGAATCAGTACAATACATGTTTCAAAATACCGAAAATATCAAAAATAAAATATCCCAGTTAGCATTAAGAGCATAACTTGGTCATGTGCTCCCCTACTCCAAAATAATGATCAAATCAAGAATAATATTGGGGGTGATTTCCCCTATTCCTACCTGAATTCATATAGTATGTATGGTTACCCAATGGAATCCCAAAGAGGGTGTGATATAACACTCATTAGGCCCCCACCAATGCTGTCTATATCAAATCCATGATTTATATAACAATCTAAACAATGTTAAATATATAAATAAATTATTGTAGGCATGAAAGTAAAGTCCCCATGGCATATGTGATAACTATAAATTGATACATTTTAGAAAAACAAGGCTCCCTACAAACAACATTCAGGCTTTACTAAACAAGGGATGTTGTAACAACTTAAATAAACAAGTCACATTGTCTAGTCTAACAATTGTAATTTGATACCCATACTAAGGTTATCTGTAATCATAGATAAATATATACCATTACTTAACCATATAACCAAGTGTAAAAAATCCATCTTGGACACACCAAATAATCATAAGTTTCTAGCGAACATTCTGTGTAATCATAATTGTCAAAGCATGATGGGTCAGATTCAAGGTATAGAAGACTAAGCCATCCACGTCGAGTCCCAGGAACATCTTGATGGAAACACAGTGAAGACTTGGGTGGGGTCCCAAGATAATTTCAACATACCGTGTCTAATACAATCCTAAGCAATCCAAATCCAAGAGGTTACAAGGCTCAGGGCATCCTATAGAATTAATATCAAAGGAGTAAATAAGTCCAAGACATCCACTACTGTAATCAAGAACCATGGGTGAAATATTCATGGATTCCTATTGCATTAGAATCTAGGTTATACCAACAGATTCAACCACTATCATAATCATCTAATCATATCATTAATTTATCTTTTCATAATTAATCACATTCCCTGACTCTTCCTACTAAATTCCAAAATTTCTATAAAATCTATTTAAAAAATTAAACAATTTTAATCATGTCAACACATGGAAAAGGAGTCATAAAATCTCTCCTATCATCGCAGTTCAATTAAATTCAATTTAAGAAGTATCTCCTAGTAATTTGATCACTCACACTCCCAGTGGGGTGGTATAAAGTAAGATAGATACATGGTCACACTCTATGGGTGGCCAAAGTTGGGGCTAATAACCTCTAACAATCTCAATGGAGCTAGTGGGAATATGAAATAGGTTATGATTCATCCAATTCAACCAATAAATTAATTAAATGGGAAAAAATGGAAATTAAAAAATTTGGTACAATATCATCTATTCTTATAAAACACCAATACCTTAAGCAAAGTCATAGACCACCTACCATAGATTTGTAGTAGAGAACTCATCCAGTATTGATCTTTGATTCGATCCAGATCAGGAGAAAAATGAAAAATGGGTAAAAATCCTAAAAATAGGGGGTATTATCTTGAACCTAAATAAATCCATAGATAAGAATTCAAAATAATAATAACATAAGTGGAATAAAGGACTCATTAGCATGAATCTAATAAGACTTATGGTTTTTTATTCTGAGTTTGGGTGATAAAACCACAAAAAAATCATAGGATATGGATTTAATTGGATCTCCAAAATGAGAGTTTTTTCCAATTGAGGAAAATATAAAATAAATTTAGGTTTTAGTAAATTTTAATAGGAAATGGGAATTCCCACATGAAACACTGTGCCGCACAGTTTGGCCTCACGATTTTCCAAACTGTGCGACAATAGTGTACCCTTCACGGTGCTAAGTGGGCCTCACATGGATTCCTAAGCACAGTTTAGAAAAATATATGAAAACCATTTCTATTCCTCTATAAAAAATTTAGAACCCCCCATAGGGAGTTCCCCTAAGGTTTCATTGTTTCCTAAAATCTGGAAACCTCCTACATCCCTCTGTTATTCCCTGCATGATTATAAGTAACCATGCGGCATGTGCCTCTCAGTTTCTACTAACCATATAGCCTATATATTTTTTCCAAAATGTGGGGCTATGGGCTCTGAAAAATCCTTAGACACCAATAATACACCCATGATCTCATTTCACACTTATATTATGCCACAAACAAGAATTTAAACTAAAAACAAAAGATTCAAACCTCATATGAAAACTAGGGATCTTATAATATTCCCCCCTTAAAAAATTCATCCCTGAATTTCCATTACAAGGGTGGCCAAGAATCACATGAGAATAACACCAGCCACTGAGCATGTATATCGGCCTCCCACTCCCATGTCTCATTCTATAAACAGTTTTATGGACATAACACACATACTAGAGTAACTTTCGTACCTCATAGAACCTTTGTGCTCTTATCTACAATACAAACATGATTATCCTAAAAGGATGCATCATCCTATAAATCTAACTCATTATACTGTAGAGTGTGAGTGGGTATTAGTGATAATTGTTTAGCTAAGATACATAGAAGATTTCATGCAAGGCCTGATACCTCTTTGATTACTGCAACTGCTAGGCTACCGACCTGAATCCCTAGAGAATCTTGAATAGCCTAACATATTGTGGTGAAATATTAACCAGTATTATAATCCATCTGTTTCCCAACCTCATTGATATATATATAAATACTTGATCCCCAACTTCAAATTATAGAGGTCACTGATAGAGATCAGTTTATTATTTATATCTAGAATGTGTAGTATCCATTAATTTTCGGATCAACTATACCTACTCCAAATTCTCCTCAATGGGATGTGGTTATATTGAAGCTACCTCACCTACCTCTAACTAGAACATGAGTGATCATCATTTCTTATTATACAAATCCTCATAAGGTTCCATCTATATAGTTTCCTGATAGCTATTATTCTAGGAAAACTCAACTAGGGGTATATACCTCTCCCAAGAGCCCATAAAATCTAGGATGCATGCTCTCATCATGTCCTCAAGAACCTAAATCCTATTATTTTACTATCCATGAGTCTAAGGGTGGTTTTTCATGCTTAGAATAACCAGTGTACCTAATTCCCTCTACGAAATCTACCAGAAATTAGATTTAAACTGGGTTTCCCTATCTAATACAATGGTCTAAGGAACCTCATGAAGTTGTATTATCTCAATGATATACAACCTAAAAATATCATCCACTAATAAGGTCTCCATAGTCGATAATAAATGATAAACCTTCATGAGCCTATCCAAGAAAACCCAAACAACATCACTATCTCGAGGAGACCTTGGTAAAAAAGTCAAAAAATTAATCACAATGACATCCCACTTCCACTCAAGAAGGGGTAACTACTGCAAAATCCTAGCTGGTTGTTGGTGTTCCACCATCACATACTGATAGGTGGAACACCTCATGACAAAACCAGCTACCCCATGTTTCATCCCCAGCCACCAATATAGGAGACATAAATCCTAATATATCTTGGTAACACCAGGAGGCACTTCCCAAATTAATGAATCTGACTCCCACATAATCTACTTACGTATGTCCACTAGAACCCAAATATGACTATGAATACATATAATTTCATCCTCTCCCACAGTCTAATTAGGAGGCGGGTCCTCACCTTCCACACTCTCTCAAAGGAAAAGGCCCTCAACATTAGAATGTTTACTCATCCTCCCTCTATCTAGAATATTATAATTCACAACTATTGATGAAAGTAAATTATTTAAATTACTATTCTAAACCTCCAATTTCATCTCAAAGAATAAGGCCATATGATTCCACTTGCTACTATCCTTCTGAACTGCCTGTATTTGAGTCCTCCTGCTCAATATATCTCGAACTATATTTCAGTTTCTAAGAGTAAAGGGAATCTCAAAGTAAAAAATGGATATAGGTACTCAACCCAACTTAACTACATAAAATTTAGATGATGTTTTGTAAATATAAAATAATGTATTTTTCTGTTTGTGTACACCAATAAATTATCTCCCAGTAAGTAATGTCTCAAACAGTGTAAAGTAAGAACAACTATAGCAAACTCGACATCATGTGTCAGGTAATTCCTCTTATGTAGCCTCAATTAATTAGATCCATATATCGTGACTCTATAACCTATATAAGAATTTCTTTTATATCGATACATGATGCATCACAATACATAGTGTAGCTTCTTCCCAACTCTGGTAGACTTGGTATCTGTGCTAAAGTTAGTCTCCCTTTTAGCTACTCAAAGGTTGTCTCATAGAAATATATCTATAAAAAATTTATACCCTTCTTAGTCAATCCCATAAAAGGTGTTTCCATGTGTGATAAGTCCTTTATGAAACACCTGTAATATTCAACTAGCCCCAATAATCTCTGTATGTCAAATATATTATTGGGATTCTCCCACGAAACTATATCTCTCACCTTCTATGGATCAACTAATATTTCTTTATATAAGATAATATGATCCATGAATTGAACCTTATTCATCCATAAGTGTCACTTTGGGATCTTATCATATAATTGTTTCTCTATCAGTGTATCCAAAATGATCTCAAGATGATTGGCATGGTTGTGTCAATTGTGATAATACACCAAGATATCATCCATGAATACCACCACAAATGGATCCATATAAGGATAGATAAATTGGTTCATTAGTTCCATCAAAAATGAAAGAAAGTTCATGAGATCGAAATTCATAATCAGATACTCATATAGACTTTACATGCAACAAAAAGATGTATAAGGTATCTTTGCAGGTCAAACTTTCACCGGATGATATCTAGATCTAAAATCAATTTTTTAGAAAACCTGAGCTCCTCAAAGCTGATCAAAATTTCCATATATCCAAGCTAAGGGATTCTTGTTCCTAGCAGTCAACATGTTCACTTTTGGGTAATCTGTTCATATCCATAGGGCACCATCTGTTTTTTTTTTCTCAAAAAGGACCAGCGAATCCCATGGATAAGTACTAGGTCATATAAACCCCTTTTACTCCACATCCTCTAACTAACTCTTTATCTCTTATAACTTAATATTATCCATCCTATAAGGAGGAATGGATAACGGTTTGGCTCCTAGAACTATCTTGATAGATAATTCCACCTCTCACTCAAGAGGTGAACCAAAAACATCATTCGGCAAAACATTCCAAAAATGATCAACCACTGGATGGAAAACTACCTAATGTGATCCTTGATCATCCAATTACAAAGTAAAAATATTGATTTTCATCCCACCCATCCCATGATGTTTTGGTCCATCTCTGCTCACTTGGAAATCCCATTCACCCAGGTGAATAAAAACTCTACCCTATAGTGATGTTAAAGTTACCCAATAGTGATATAAATTAACATAGTCTTGATAAGAAACTATCCATAACATCCTAAGTATAATGTCAAACCATATCATCTCAATGAAAAAAAATATCATTCCAGGTGACACCCACCAATATCAAGGGGACAGTGCATACACTAGTGTATACCCTCTGTTCTACTCCCTAATAGATTATCCAAGGTCATAACTCCATTACAAAACAAAACTATGAGCCCGAGGATCTCCACAATAGGTACACATTTTAAACTATGAGATTCCCCTATATCAAAATGGGAAAATACTATAATAGAAGATATTAAGATAGTACCTCTCACTCTCTCTCTAGATTTTCCTCGGCTGTGATTCCAAGGGGGTAGGATGCATCTGTGCCTTCCCCCTACTCTCCCTCACTACTTCATGCCTCATCTCTCCCTTCCCATATCCCCTATGTATCTTTGAGGCGGATTTTTGCACCAGGATTTTGGGTGCTGCTCTTCTTGGGGGATTTTATAGGGATGCTTTAATGGAACCGTCATGTTTTATGTTTGTGGGATCCCCTGGCCACTCAAACCTGCTCTGGCCTTGATTTCCTTCGCTCCTCTCAAGGTCGGATCTAGAGTAGGGTTTCAAAGGTGGTATTGGTATTTTTGGTGCATCGGTCTATGGTTTCTCTAGGCTCTCTCATGATGGTTTTTTCTTGTTTGGCATCTAGATTCGGTTTCGTTGTCGCCCAGAACCCTCGGCTGCCCAATTACCTACTCTAGTTTCAATTTCCTCTACTCCTTTCTGAGTTGGACATTGAGTATTGGTAATCTAAGAGACTTTGGGATGTGGGACTTGGAGGTCAGTGGTTTTCTTAGTGAGTATGGTGTCAGTTTTCCTTTGATGCTCTGGTTCTATTCCCCTATGATGTTGGTGTTTTTTGTATAATTTTCGGAATTTAAGATTTACTTGTTTTTTGGGTTTTATTAGTGGTGAAGGTTTTTTCTTTCGATGGGTGTTCATTCTGTTCTCATGGTTATACTTTCAACGATTAAGGTTTGTTTCATTTGTCTGTGAATGTTGTGTTCTGATTGTGGTGAAGTTCGTTTCTGGTGTGTTTTGGTTTCTCTGGTCACTAGCGATGGCGGTTTGGGCAGTTTTGATGTCGATGAAGACGATGGGTGATGATGAAGGATAGCAGTGATGGGACATTGGATGATGGGGTGATGCTTGGAGAAGCGACTTTGATGGTTATTTCGGGATATTTCTTATGCTATTCTATGAAGTTTCATTTTGGTTGTTTATGGCGGTGAAAATGGACTCCGACGGTTACAGGATGTTCGTGGTGGCTGTAGAGCAGCGCTGATCAGCTCTGAAAAAATGTGTTCTCCAGCGTACGGGTGTGATGAAGGACAACAAAAATGATAGCGATGATGGGTTGGTGTTGATGGAAGGTGTGAATAATGATGTAGAAGTCATATCATCTGGTGATGTGGATCCTCGTGGATCAAGGATTCATCGAATTATGTGTTGCTGATGCATTTTAAATTTTGAATTTCAAATAGGGCATGTATGTTCTGTATCCTGCACGTGATGTTTTGGTTTCTGCTCAGCCTCAAAGCAGTTTTTTGATAATAATAAAAAAGATTATTTGGGTTGAAACAACCTCACTACCTGTAGTATCCCCACTTTGTGGTCTATGTACAACTGGTTCCTTGATTCCCTAGATATGAACATAACCTTGGCCTGAACAACCAATAGTACTCTAGTGCACAACCAATCGTAGAGCTATGAATCCCACTCTTGACCCTAGAGTTGGAGTTGATCCAATTCCACTGACTATTGGAGGGAATGTCCTATAAAAATGTTGAACATGGACCATCCTACCACAAGCTCAACACTTAACTGGGTCTCGATCACACTAATTCCACATATATCCTCATCTTCCACACTAATGATAGAAAATAGTGGTACTATCACAAACATCATGGTTGGTACTCCCCTCATGAGAAGCCATAGAACGTTGCTTCCTACAACTCAAAGCTGAACCACTGGGTCACGAGGCTAAATTTCCCTCTATGGACCCAATTTGCCTTAAGTTTTTCTCTATAATAATCACCTAATTCACAATCTTAGTAACATTGTTTAACCTAAAAACGTTTAATTAATATCAAAATTCATTCTTAAGACCTTCCTTAAAGACTCTCACTCTTGATACCTCATTTGTAAGATATATCAATGAAAAATTCTGATGCACTGTAAAGCATTCTGAATATTCCATAACAGTCATCATTGTAAAGACCAGTTTGGGATACCCCTAACACTAGGTGGGGGTGAATCAGTGTTGGGGACTTTTTGATCCAATTCCAACTTCTTATCCTTGTACCTCTTAGACTTGTTAGAATCTTGATTCTCTTATTCTCTTTTCCCTATCACATGAAAGTATATAAAAGTAGTAATGATAGAACACGATATTTGTATAAGGTTCACAACTCAATAAGAGTAGTTATATCCTTGTCATGGTCGAAAATAATCCTTTTTGTGGTTACATTGAGTAGGATATACCTTTATACTATTGTAGCACATTGAAAAAAATACAATAGTGAAAATTATATAGCTCTTAGATGGGTATTTATACTACCTTCCAATATAGTCTTCTCCTTGTTGATGGGGGCTTTAAACACTAATATTTTTATCCATTAGTTGAGTCATTTCTGATGTCACAGTTCTACTTTTTCTTTATAATCCTTCTTCTTCACATTGTTTCTTACATAGAGGCATCCAAGAAACTCCTCTTATCTCTTCCCAATAGAAAATGTGATAACTGGATAATATTCTTCTTCTATCATTCACAATCATATGAATGTGTTGTGAAATGATGAACACTTGATTCTATCTGACCCAAATTTTAATCAGACAATATCAATTTGGTCACCAGATCTTCTTTTGTTCTTATCTCTTTCTTCTTTAGTGAAAAACCAACTGCACTGAGGTCTCTTCTTATTCTTCATCTTAATGAAATCACAAACTTCTTTTGTGATTATTAAATCAATTAGAATTAGCTAACATAGAATCATTAGAATTTATATGGATCGAATAACTAAAAATATATTGGACACTCTCTTCTTCATCTTTGTCACACAATAATATGAAATACTGCAATAGTGTCTTATTATCTTCCTTAAATACTAAATTACAACACATGAGTGTATTGGAATACTTTCTTCTTCAATCTCCCTCACAAATCTCACAACCTTCATGAATCAAACTGTTATCTTTTGTGAATCCTCCGAGTGTTGTACATGAAACCCTTTTCACATTGCATGAAACATTTGACTTTATCATAGAAAAACAACTTGCACATCACTTACTACTTGAACACAACTGAGAAATTTCATGCCACTTTTGGATTGCACAGAACTCACTGCTTATGTGCCACTCCCTACTTGCACACCACTCACTACTTTTGCTCTCTTCCTGCGTGCCAGTCTCGGCTTGCATGTAACACATTTACTTACACACAACTCACTGCTTATGTGAAACTCACTACTTGTGCTCCCTACTTGTGCACCCCACACTACTTTTGAGTCACTCTTGGGTGTAACTCATAGCTTGTGTTCCACTTCTAACATACACACAACACACTTCTTGCATACAACTCCCTACATACATGCAACTCAAAACATTCACAACAGTTCTTCTTGTGTGCCACTCCCTACAACTTTCATAATCTGAAACTCATAATTTCTCTTAAGCGTTGATAATTACAAATGAAGAGGGTATCCACCTATTTATAGTCATTTCACCATGTTCAAAAATTCCTACGTGCACGCAACTTACTACTTCCATGCCACTTCATACTTGTGTGACATTACCCGAACATGCATGCACTTCTTTCCTTTTTCATTATTTGATGTTATGATCCTGAAATATTACTTGTTCTCAACTTTCAAAACCTCCTCAACACTTTTACAGAAATTCCTTTTCCAAAAACACTTCTTTCCATTATCTGATTTTTGGACCCAAAAATTTGGCAAACATTGGAAAATGGCATCACCATAAAATCTGCATCAACAACACCACTCACACTGATTTGCAGTCATATAAAAAAACCAATCTCTTGTGATATTTATCCATTTATTTATAACCATTACCATTATAATATTTTCAATTGGAATTATTATAACTTCCATATCTTCTAGAAATATCTTTCCTTCCAATCAAATCTTAATATGATTGGCACTACCTATACTTTCCCATTCCTTCCTAAGGATTTCATCACAAGTTCTCCAAAAAAACTTATGATATAAATGAAATAAAAATACACAATGCATTATCATATTATACTATTAGTATTATTCAACCATGACAGCCAGTGTCATCAAAAAAATCCATAACAATTCTCCAGGTGTTACCGTGAAACTCAATGTCCTCAAACAATTCACATGTTTTCTTGGAATGTCAAGACTTGAGGAATTCATTAAATATCCATTAAATATGCAAGTACTTAATCATATTGATATCAATTAAATCTTAGTATCTCATTGAACACAATTTAAAACCAAAGAAATATGTTGACAACAAATACATTCCCTACACAAAGTGGGCACAACAATCTCCCCCATTATATTTGTTGGAAATACCTTCAATGTTCTTTCCAAATTATTATGTCAATATGTAGAACTATTATCTTCCCTATCCCTATTTATTTTCAAACTTTCTTCTCCATCCCCTTTATTTTTCAAAAATTCATGTGACTTTATCTCCCCCTTTTTGACAAATAAATACAAATTTCATGGGAAAAAGGGTATCAGTCCACACATAAGTAATGAGACATCCATCATTTCACTCTATGTCTTCTTAAGCTATACTCAGTGTAGAAAATATGGGGATTTGATTTACACAACAAATCATCCCAATACTAACTGATACTCATACCTTAAGAAATGAGAAAACATATGATTGACTTAAAGGATTATTCACTATCATTCCAGGATGAAATTACTAAATGTGAGATGAATCTTTTTAATAACAATCTAACTCAAAATCCTGCAATCACATCAACAAATAGATAAAAAACATTCAAGTGAAATAGGAAGGATAAGTGACCTTGGGGAACTTACTTTCATATTATGTCACTGAGAAATTCAATTTCTACCCCTTTGTAAAAATTTTGTTATTTTTTATAACCAAGGATTAGATATTTAAGAGAGAAATACCTTTTCAAATGACATGTTCTTCATGAAATTTCTAGAATATTTATATTTGATACAAATTGAAATAAAAATTCTGGAATCTTCTTCATTTATCTACCCTTTAAGGGAAACACTTCTCATTATTTTCATGATGGTGAATCTCATTAGGAATGGATTTCAAGAAATTCTATTATGCCGAATACGACATAATGGCTCTTCAACTTATGACAATCCAGATTGGAAAACTTTTACAACTTCATCAAGGATTATCTCTTAGAATATTTGTTCTTCAGAATACCTTAAAATAAGATCAAATAAAGATGGAATCTTATTTTTCCTAGTTATCCAGACATCAACTACATCTGGGATGATCCTCCGTCATATTAATATTTGAATATCAATTTAGGATTCATTCAAATACGGTAATTTATTTAACTTTTCCTTCAAGAAATTTCATCACTAATTACTTCTCATGTTCTCCCCCTGATAACTATATTCACCATGAATTACTTTTATTATAAAGACAAATACAATACACAACGATTTAAGGTAATAAGGTGGATCACACTTTCTTCATTAATATGAACCACAAGGTTGAGATGATCATCTCAACCATGTTTCCCCATTTTATCAAGTCTTCATTCTTGTAAATCAGAACATCTATTAAAATTTATATTGAGGTAGGATAGATCTATTCACATCCTATTCTAATTTTTGTGGGAAAATTTTCTTATTAATATCATTTATGTATGATACAAAATTAATCCTCTTTAGGGCTGCTTCTTGTTCTGGAAATAAGGTTAAAAAATCTTTTTCAATGAGACCATATTTCTTATATCTCTCACTAATAAATTCTTTATCACAAGATTTGACTTTTTTTTACAACCTCTCATTCAATTTGTCTTCTTCATGTTGAATCTTTCCATTTCCTTTTTCACTATCCTTAGATTGTACATCTTCAAGTTTCCTCATTCTTTCCATGTCTTCAGGAAAAATAACTAAAATGTCATTGGGAATTGTGGTAGTAAGTTTGGATCTTCCAAATTGGTTATTCTAAGTGTCATCCTTCTTGGTAGTTCTTTTGGATGCACCACCCTTCAAATTATTGGATTTAGAATCCAAGGTCTTCTCATCTTTCCTTCTTGGAATATTTATGGATGGATTTTTCTTTATAACATTATTTAGATTTCTTCCCAAGGTAGCTTATTCTTTATAGGCCAGATTCCATGATCCCCTTTTCTTATCATCTTTGGATACATGTTGAGATGATCATGTACCAACCACGTGACCACTACTATTCCATACATCACAAATGTTATCAAGAATTTTAAATCTATTTTAAGAATAAAAATACTTTTGTTCATGTGAATGTTGATTCTTATTCTCTGGGTTTCTCCCCTTGGTGATAGGCTTCCTTTGTGCATTCACATTTTTAGGATTGTACTAAAAATTTAATGCACAATTCTAAAATCTATTACAACACCAACATTGACCAAAAAATCGTGATTTCCTGATATTTTTTTGTCATATTGTTGTGTCTTCTTTATGATATGTTGTTATTTATATAGGTAATCGTCTACCAAATTATTTTTTCTATCCATCCTAGTCATGGTGGTATGCATATTATCACCTTTATTTAACCATAATTGTTCATATTTTGTTTTATGAACTGCATTTTTTATGATAACAGGTTTAGAAACATCATTACAAGACGGTATGGATGGTACTTTTTTATTCTCCGATGCTTGATATAGATCATTACAAGATGTCATGATCTTATTATAACATTTTGGAGGTCTTTCAACCTTAAAATAATCTAATGAAAATTGATTACTAGTATAAATGTATCCTTCTTTTGTGAAGTGTCAATATGTGTCTTCTCAATATTGTCTCACTGAGCTCACAATTATAGAAATTTCATATTGATGATGCTTTTTTACCTTTAATCATAATCATCTTCTATTCATAAGCCTTATTCATTCTTACAACTTCAAATTAATGAAGCTTAACATTGTTTTGTAACAAAGAGTCATGCTCATTGATATTCTTGGAATTTTCTTCTAAATGTAAACCCTTGACTTCACAGCTATTCTTATTCTTATCTTCAAGTGCATGGATCTTCTCTTCTAGAGTCTTATTACCTTCCTATTTCTTTTCAACTTCTTTGACCCATTTTGATGAAATCATTTCAAATTTCTTATTTGTTTATTAAGTGGGTAAAAATTTTCTTGAGGGATTTAAACATTCAATAATTTTTTCTTAAAAATAATTTTGAAAAACATTAGTTTATTCTTCCATATAGTTGATATCTTCATGGATAAATTAAAATACTTTACAAAAAAGGGATACACATTCTTCAGGAATAAAATTCATAATAACTCTTAATCTATCAACTAATAACTCATAAGAAGTTGTAGATCGATCATCATCACCACTTATTCTAAAATTTTCATCATTAGGGATAGTTTTTAATGGACTTAAACATAAATTTTTATCATGAAATGTAGGAAGGTTATCCATATTCTTAGTGGAAACTTGGGACATCAGCTCATTACATTCCAATCCTGATATGTCTTCATTTTCAGTAAGGTGTGGAGAAATAGATACTTCCTCTTCATTAGATAAGAAAGACTTCTTCTTCAACTTTCTATTGTCTTTCAGTTTCTTATTCATTATGGTCTTGGAATATATAGAGTTATTCTTTGAGATAAATGAATCTTCACCAAAACTTCACTTCGTTACTGAGTTAGGAAAGAAACTAAAGTCTTCAAAGGAGAATATATTCAATGTAGAGATTCCAACAGAGGTGAACCTTACCTATGATACCAATTGTAAGGACTAGTTTGGGTTAGACCTAACACAGAGAGGTGGGGTGAATCAGTGTTGGGAACTTTTTAATCCAATTTCATCTTCTTGTCCTTGTACCTCTTAGACCAATTAGGATCTTGATTCTCTTATTCTTGTTTCCCTATCGTATGCAAGTATATTAAAGAATTAAATATAGCACAAGATATTTTTACAAGGTTCACAACTAAAAAAGAGTAGACACATCCTTGTCATGGTCATAAATAATAATAACCACACAACCACAAGAGAATAATCATTTTCTATGGTTACAATGAGTAGGACATACCCTTTCACTCATGAAGCACTTTGAAAACAATCCTATAATGCAAGTTGTATAGCTCTTGGATAGATCTTTATAATACTTTCTGAGATAGTATTCTACTTTTTGATGAGTATTTTTAACACCAATAAAGTGCTCCATCAGTTGAGTCTTGTCTAATGTCACAGTTCTACTTTGTTATTTAATAGCCTTCTTCTTTACTTTGTTACTTTCACAACAGCATGCAAGAAACTCCTATTATATCTACCCAAGAGAAAAATTGATGACTACGAAATCTTCTTATTCTATCAACCATAATAATATGAATGTGTTTTGGAATTATGAACACAAGATTCTCTCTAATCAAAATTTTAATCAGACGATATCAATTTGATCACTAAATCTTCTTTTGTTCGTTTCTCTTTCTTCTTAAGCGCAAAACCAACTCCACTAAGATCTATTCTTCTTCTTCTTACTGGAATCACAAACATCCTTTGTGGTTATTAAATCAATAATGATCAGCTAACATAGCATCATCAGAATTGATATGGCTTCAATAACTGAATATATATTGGACACTATCTTCTTATTATTTGACACACAATAATATGGGATAGTGAAGTAGTGTCTTATTATATTCCATTAATACTCAATACCAACACATGAATGTATTCGTATACTTTATTCTTCAATATACCTCATGAATCTGTCAACCTTCATGAAGAAAACTATTATCTTTCATTAAACCTTTGAGTGTATTGTGTGAAACCCCTTTCACGTTGCAGGAAACATTTGACTTTGTCATGGGAAAAAAACTTACGCGTGACATACTACTTTCATGAAAGTCACGACCTACAGCCCACATCCAGCTTGTACAGAACTCACTACATATGTGAAACTCCCTACTTGTGAACTAATCATGGCTGTTGCTTCCTGTCTACATGTTAGTCTCGTCTTGCATGGAATGCACATACATACATGCTAATCAATGCTTATTCACAACTCACTACATGTTCTCCATAATTATAAATCACTCATTGTGTTTGTTCCACTCTTGTGTGAAACTCAAAACTTGTGTGCCACTTCTAACTTACATGCAACACACTTCTTGCATGTAACTCCATACTTGGACGCAACTCAAGACTTGCGCACCACTTCTGGTTGTGTGACACTCCCCACTAATTTCACAATACAAATCATAGATTTTCTCTGATGTGTTGATCATTACAAATGAGAACGGTAGACAACTATTTATAGGCGTTTCACCCAGCGGCCAACTTGCTACTTTCATGCAAATTAATACTACTGTTCCACTTCCAACAAGTGTTCCACTACCTTAACTATAATTCTCTTCTTTCCTTTATCATATTTTTATTTGATGATCTTGAAATATGACTTTCTCACAACTTTCCAATCCTCCTTAATAATTTCGTGAAACTTCCATTTCCAGAAACACTTTTTTTAATTCTTGAATTTTTGGACCCAAAAAATTGGAAGACATTGGAAAATGGTGCCACCAAAAAATCTTTTTTGGACGCACCACTCAAACTGATTTGTGATCATATCACAAAAATCATCTCTTGTGATATTTATCCTTTGATTGATCACCATTACCATTGTCATATTTTCACAGGAAAGTATTGTAACTTCTCTGAATTCTAGAAACATCTTTATTTCCAATCAAATCTGAATAGGAATAGAACCACTTGTACGCACCCATTCCTTAATAAGGCTTTCATCATAAGTTCTCCAAACAACTTATGATATTTGTGAAATAAAAATCATCAAGGCAACTTCATATTATAATATTATAATTATTCAACATTGAAATCCAATGTAATCAAATGAATCCATAAAAATTCTCTGGGTGTTACCATGAAACTCAATGTCTTTAAACAATTCACATGTTTTCTTGGAATATCAAGACTTGAGGACTTCATTCAATCTCCATTAACTTTGAAACTAATTCATGATATTGAGATAAATGAGATCTTAGTATGTCATTGAACACCATTGACAACCAATAACAATCCTTTGACAATAAATACAATCCACACAGAAAGTGGTCAAAAAAATATCCTTGTTTCTAATTTTTGGAAATACCTACAATGTTCGTTCCAAATGATTGTGTCAATATATTGAACTATTATCTTCACTGTCCCCTTTTCTGTTCAAACTTTATTCTCTCCCCCATTACTTTTCAAAATTTCATTTCACATTATCTACTTCTTATTGAAAGGAAATAAAAATTTCATTCGAAAAAGGGTATCAGTCTATACTTAAGAAATGTTTAATCCATAATTTCACTCAAAGTATACTAGAGTTGTTCTTAGTGTAGAAAAAATGGAGTATTTGATTTAGACAACATAGCTACCCATTAGTAACTGGTCCTAATACCTTTAGATATGAGAAAACATATTATTTTCTTCAAGGATTAGTAACTTTAATTCTAAGATAAAATTAATAAATATGTGCTGAATCGTATTAATAATAATCAACCTGAAACTCCTAAAATCACTTCAAAAAAAAGATCAAAAACATTCAAGTGCAATAGGAAGGATATGTGAACATGTGGAACTTCCATTCATCTAATGTCATTGAATAATTCAATTGACCCCCCTATGTAAAAAGTTTTTTATTTTTGAAAACCAAGAATGAGAGATTTAAGAGAGACATAACACTTCAAATGACATGATATTTAATCAATTTCTAGAATATTTATATTTGATACAAATTGAAATAAATATTATGGAAGATTATTCATTTCTCTCCCCTTATAGGGAAAAAATTCTCATTATCTTCATAATGGTTAATCTCATTTAGAATGGATTTCAAGAAATTCTAGTAAGATGAATACCTCATAATGGGTCTTCAACTTGTGAAAATTCATATTGGAAAACTTTCACAACATCATCAAGGATGATCTTCTTGAATATTTGTTATTCATAATACTATGAAATAAGATTAAACTAAGATAGAATGTTCTTTTTTGGTCTATATAGTCATCAACTTCATCCGGGATGATCATCCATCATAATAATATTTTAATATCAATTTTGGAATCATTCAAGGATGGTAACTTCTTCAGTTTTACAATCAGGAATTGACAACACTCATTACTTCTTAGGTTCTCCCCTAGATAAATTAATTCACCTTAAATTATTTTTATTATAAACACAAATACAATACATAATGATTTAAGGTAATAAGGTTGATCCTCTCTTCTTCATTAATATAAACCACAAGGTTGAGATAATCTTCTCAACCAAGTTGCTTCATTTCTTCCAGTCTTCATGCTTGCACATCTGAACTTATATTATGATTTATGTTTATGAAACTTAGATCTATTCACATCCTCTTCTATGTTGTGTAGAGAACATTTATTCTTAATATTCTTCATGTATGATACATCTTTACTACTCTTTAGGACTACTTCTTGTTTAAGTGTTATGGTTAAAAATGCTTTCATGATATGACCAGATATCTTATATCTCTAACATATAACTTCATTATCACAAGTGTTTCCTTTTTTTTGGAACCTCCCATTCACATTTCCTTATTAATTTTGAATTTTTCCATTTCATTTTTCACTTGCCTTATCTAGTTTATATTCAAGTTTCCTCATTATTTCCATGTCTTCAAAAAAAATAACTAACATGCCATTAGGAACTATGGTTGTATGTTTGTATCTTCCACATGAGTTATTCTATGTTCCATTCATCTTGGTAGTTCCTTTGGACACACCACCCTTCTACTTAATAGGTTTTGAATCAAATGACGTTTCATCTTTACTTCTTGGAATATTCATGGGAGCATTTTTTTTATAGCATTATTCATATTTCTTCCCAATGTAGCTTCTTCGTTCTTGGCTAGCTTATGCAATCCCATTTTCTTGCCAGCTTTGGATACATGTTGATATGTGCATGTACCATCCTTATGACCACTATCACCGCATACATAAAAAAATTTATCAAGCATTAAAAATTTGTTTTCAGTATAAAAATACTTCTATACATGTGAATGTTTCTTCTTATTCTCTTGATTTCTCCCCTTTGTGATGAGATTATTTTGTGATTTTAAATTTTGAGGATTGTACCAACATTTTAATGCACAATTCCCAAATCAATTATAGAGCCAACATTGACCAAAAAATATTTATTTCTTAATATTTTCTATATCATATTTTTTGGTCTTCTTAATGTTATTTTGTGTTTTTTGTGGAGAATCAACTACCACATTCTTTTTCCTATCCACACTAGTCATGGTGGTAGGCATATTCTCACCTCTCATCATCCATACTTGTCTATATTTAGTTTTATTAACTAAATTGTTTATGATAACAGGTTTAGAAACATCATTACAAGATGGTATAGATGGGACCTATATATTCTCAGATGCTTGGTATAGATCACCACAAGATTCCATGATCTTCTTATCCCATGTTTGAGGTCTTTAGTCCTTATAATCCTCCAATGAAAATTGATTAATAGTAGAACTGTCTCCTTATTTTGTGAAGTGTCAATATGTGTCTTCTCAAGATTTTCTAACTAAGCTTCCAATTCTAGAAATTTCATATTGAGGATGATTTTTTTATCTTTAATCATAATCATTTTCTCTTCACTGGCCATCGTCATTCTTTAAACTTCATATTCAGGCATCTTAACTTTGTTTTGTAACAAAGAGTAATGTTATTTGGTATTCATGGAATTTTTTTCCAAATGTAAACCCATGACTTCTGTGATCTTCTTAATCTTATCTTCAAGTGCATGGATATTATCTTCTCTATTATTATTAAATTCCTTTTTCTATTCAAATTCTTTGACACATTTTGAGGAAATAATTTCAAATTCCCTCTTATTTTTTAAAAGGTGCCAACTTGTCTAGAGAGATTTAAACATTCTGCAATTTTTTTTTGTAAGCCGTTATCTAAAACATCAGTTTCTTCTTCCAGTGGGTTGATATCTTCTTCCACACATTGAAATACTCCAAAAACAAGAGATACACTTTCTTCAAGAATAAAATGTATAATAACTCTTAATCTATCAACTAATAACTCCTGAGAAGTTTTAGATCTATAATCATCACCACTTGTGGTAGCATTTTCATGTTTATGAAGGATTTTGAATTTACTAACAAATACCTCCTTATAACTGGAGGTAAAATGTTTATCCATATTCTTGGTGGAAACTTGATCCACCAACTCATTACTTTCTAAGCCTGATATGTCTTCATTGTCATCACGGCATAGAGAAATGGATACATCCACTTCATTGGATATGAGGAAATTTTTCATAAACATTCTCTTATATTTCATTTTCATAGTCATCATGGTCATGGAATATATGGAATTATGCTCAGTGATAACTTAATCTTCACCAAAAATGCACTTCATTGTTTATTTAGGAATGAAGATCAAGTCTTCAAAAGAGAATATCTTTAATGTATAGAATCCAGCAGAGGTGAAACATGACACTGATACCAATTGTAATGACTAGTTTGGGATACACCTAAAATCTAGAGGGGGAGTGAATTAGTGTTGGGGAGTATTTAATACAATTTCATCTTTAAATCCATATACCTCTTAAACCTATTAGTATCTAGATTATCTTATTATATTTTCCCTATCACATTAAAGTATATGAAAGTAATAAAGATAGAACATGAAATTTTTACAAGGTTAATTACTCAACAAGAGAAACTACAACCTTAGCATGGTTAGAAATAATCTTGATCACATAACCAATAGAAAATAATTCTTTTGTGTGGATACAATGAGTATGATATACCCTTACACACGGGAAGCACTTTGAAAAAAATCCAATAGTGAAAGTTGTATAGCTCCGGGCTAGATATTTATAATTCTATCCAAAATAGTCTTCTCCTTATTGATCATTGTTTATTAGACAAACAAATTCTTCCACCAATTGATTCTTTTCTGATGTCACAATTATAATTTGTTCTTCAACAGTGTTTTTCAAGTTGTTACTTGCACAACAGCATAAGAGAAACTCCTCTCATCTCTTCCCCGCAGAAAACTTGATAACTACACAACATTCTTATTCTATAAATCATAATAATATGAATGTGTTATTGAATGATGAACATTAGATTCTCTGTAACTAAAATTATAATCAGACGATATAAATATAATCACCAGATCTTCTTTTGTTCATTTATCTTTCTTCTTCAGTGAAAAACCAAATGCAATGTGATCTATTATTATTCTTCTTACTGGAATCAAAAACTTCATTTGTGATTATTAAATGAGTTAGGATCAGTTAACATTGAATCATTAGAATTGATATGTCTTGAATAACTGAATATTGATTGGAAACTCTCTTCTTCTTCTTTGACACATAATAATATAGAATAGTGCAGTAGTGTATTATTCTCTTCCTTAAATACTCAATAACAGTACATGATTGTATCTGTATACTTTCTTTCTCAATATCCCTCTATAATCTGACAACCTTCATGAAGAAAACTATTAAATTTCATGAAACTTCTGAGTGCCTTGCATGCAACCCTTTTAACATTACATGCAACATTTGAGTTTGTCCTAAAAAAACTTGTGTGTCACTTACTAATTGTGTGTAACCCAAAAAATGTGTTCCACTTTTGGCATGCATGGAACTCACTACATACATGCCACTCCCTACTTGTGCACTACTCACTGCTTGCTCTCCCTACCTAGCTTCAGTCTCTTCTTGCATGAAACACACTTACTCACAACTCACTGCTTATGTGAAAATAACTAGTTGTGTTCCCTACTTGAGCACCACTCACTTCTTTTTTTCCACTCTTGTGTAAAACTCACAAATTGTGCCCCACTTTTGACATTCATGCAACACACTACTTATGCGCAACAACCTGATTGTTCATAACTCAAAAACTTGTGAGCCACTTCAGTTTATGTTCTACTCCCTACTACTTGAAAGATCCAAAGCTCATAATTTATCTTATGTTTTGAGAATTAAAAATCAGGATGGTAGCCACCTATTTATAGACATTTCACCCTACATGTATCTTCCTACTTGTGCACAACTTACTACTTGTTCACAACTTCCAACTTGAATGCCACTACCTTAACTTATGTGCACTTCTTTCCTTTGTCATATTTTGATGTGATGATCTTAAAAATGAATTTAATGCAACTTTTCAAACCTCCTTAACACTAACATGAAAATTACTTTTCCAAAAACTCTTCTTTCCATTATCTAATTTTTGGACCCAAAATTTTATCAAACACTAGAAAATGGAACCACTATAAAATCTTATTCAGAAACGCCACTAGGAAAGATTTGTTTTCATATCACAAAACCCATCTCTTGTGATATTTATCCTTTGATCGATGACTTTTAGCATCATCATATTTTCAATTTAAAGTATTGTAACTTCCTTATCTTCAATCAACACCATTCTTTCCAATAAAATCTCAATACGATTGGGACCCCTATACTCCATCATTCCTCATAAATCTTGCATCACAAGTTCTCCAAACAAGATATGATATTTGTGAAATAAAAATCAGCAAATAATCATCATATTATACTAGTATAATTATTTAACCCTGATAGACAATTTCATCAATTGAATCCATAACCATTATAAAGGCATTACCATGAAACATAATGTCTTCAAACAATTCACATGTTTTCTTAGAATATCAGGGCATGAGGAGTTCATTCAATCTCCATTAACATGGTAACTACTTCATCATATTGAAAGAAATGATATATTTATATATCATTGAACACTATTTACAACCAATGACAATTAGTTGACAATACTTACAATCCATACACAATGTGGGTACAATAATTGTGCCCTATTGAAAATGCATAAAATCACTATCTTGCACTACTCTCAAATTTTAGATGAAAAAGTAATCATAGATATTGGTTTGGAAATCACCCTAAAACATGTCTTGCAGCTTATTAGCCTGGTTCAAAACATCCCACATGTGCATTGCTGCTCCTTGAAGCATATATTATGTGATATTTACACTCCACTCATGAGTTTTCTTCATATTATAAAATATAGAAAAAGTTGTCTCTAGCCATATCTCAACATCCTATAGGTTTCCATCTCCTAAAAACCTGATTGGATGCTGCTTTGGGAACACTTGTGTCTTCTCTTCCATAGAAAAGGTGGGTTTCAATGCTCCCTGAATGGTTTTCATAAAGTAAATAAAACTCTGACCAAACTATTCCTTCGAACCTATGTTTGGTAAAACTACTAGTTCCACTACAGTAATGATATGAGGATCTACTGGTATCCCATGCTCCACCACCTGTATAGCATGGTCATCGCCACCCTCCCGGTGTGCGACTATAGGTCATCATAGTGTCATGTATATACAATTCCAAACACACACCTCAAAAAAATTGATAACAATAATATTGATGTCAAAAACAAGGGATAGTTCAAAACCTCTTTATAAATTGTTCACACCCCTCTACATGATCCTAAGGCCAGGACTGGGCAAAAATAAACTTTCGTAGACATCATGAGAGACATTTCCTATTGCCCACTCCAATGTCAGGTATAATTTTAGTTCTCTATTTCACCATTATATTTACATTTAAATTCCAATTTATTCACAATTATATTTAAATGGTTAAACAAAATGGGAAACCACATCTGATCCACAATGACCCATACACCTCATGAATTGAAATATGAAATTCACTTAATCCACACTATAACACGTTCCGGTCCATGTGACCAATGTTCCATGACTCAACATGACACCATTGAATGCTTAGGGTGTTTATTGTAGCCTAATTAGGGAGAAAATTAGGTTATGTAATGGATTCTAAGTATTATCCATGTTTCTCAATTCCCTACACAAAACATTTATCAAACGACAAGTATATCACTCAAGGCACACATAAAAGTGTTTTGTAGTCAAGAAATGCATCCTATATGGTTTGAAATAATGCATGGTATGTGAATTATAACAGGTTCCTAAAATGATGCATAATATGTATAACCTTATCTAATTGGGAAACAAAATATCCAGAATCACAATAATACCAATAATAACTTCATAACTCAAGTGTATCACCCAAAGGTGGAATCAAATCAACTATAATAGACAAAATCTTTAAAATTGCAATTTATGTTTTAGGAATGTTGGCTTTTTCTTGTTTTTGAGATAGATACTCCAAAGAATTTCACATTCCCAAATTCCAATACCTTCCTAGTACAATATATTTTATTTTAAAATAGGAATCCATAAGATAAAATCCTATGATACCACTTTGTAATGTCCCAACCTGAGTGCCACTAAATGGTACCCCGAGCTGGTGGGTCACATGGCCTCAAGTGAACCTCCCCATATGCCAGAGGTTATTCACTATTAGTGAGGGCCTAGGTTGTGTTTATAGGGATGCTATTCCCTCATGTCAAAGTCTGACAAAATAGAAAAATAATAAGATTCAATAGAGGATCTAGTAAATAAAAAAAACATAAGATAAGCATCCAAGATGGGAATATATAAACTATTCCAAAAGTAATATCATATACAAAATTATGCTTCATGTATTGTCTCTAAAATTCTATAAAATAGAAATATAATCATTAGTAAAATACATGTATAAAAATACCAAAAATACCGAGAAGAGACTATCCTAGCTTGTATAATGATCATAGCTCAGTCCTATGCTCCCTTGCTTCTAAGAAATGATCAAATCAGGAATCGTATTGGGATAGATTTCCTCTATCCATGCCTACATCCATATAGTCTGTCTAGCTACCCAACGATAGCCTGAGTAGGGTGTGAAATACCACTCAGTCGGCCACCACCAATGGTACCTATAATAAATATAAGTTGTTTATGACAGATTAAGAAGTGTGAAATATATACCACATGTATAGAAAGTATGAAAGTAAGGTTCTTATGGCTATGTGATAACAAAAAGGTGATATTCTCCAACCAAACAAGGCTCCCTAAAAACAATAATCATGATCCCATAAATAAGGGTAGTGGTAAAAACATAAATAAACAAGTCACACTATTCATTATAACTAATATAATCTAATACCCATACCAGGGATATCTATAAGAATAGAAAAATGTTCACTATGTTTGATCCATATAACCAAGTGTAAAACATCCCTCATGGTCACACCATATAATCAGAAGTTTCCAATGGCCATTTCATGTAATCATAAGTGACATACGATGAATGGTGGGATCCAAGGTATAGAAGACCATGTAATCCATGTTGAGCCCCAAGAGCATGTCAATATACCATATCCAATGTGATCCCAAACAATTCAGATCCAAGGGGTAGAAATACATGAGCCATCCTAAGGAATTTGGATCCAAGGATTAAACTAGTCCAAGGAATCCACTATAGAAATCAATATCCATATAATAAATCTCTATGGAATCCTATGGAATTGGTATTCAATGTATACTAACTGAAGCATCCACTACCATAATCATCTCAGTATATCATTAATTCATCATTTCATAATCAATCGTATTCCATGAGTTCTTCCAAATCATTTCCACAATTATTATAAATCCATTTAAATAATTAAACAATTTACACCATGTCAGTACATGGAAGAGAATATAATATCTCCTATCATCATAGTTCAGTTAAATTAACTTTAAAATGGATTCTTCTAGAAAGTAAATCACTCCAAAACCTAGTGATTTGGTATTAATTAATGGAGATACAAGGTCACACCCCATTGGTGGCCTATTTTGGGGATAATATCCTCTAACAATCTCAATGAAAGTATTGGTCATCTTTAATAGGTTCCAATTCGTCTAATTCAACCAATCAATTAATTAAATTTTCACCACTATAAAGTTCAACATGAAACAACAACTATGCTTATAAAATTCCAAACCCCGAGTAGAGGTATAGATCACCTATCGTAGGTCAATACTAGATCACTCATCCAATATCGATCACGGAATCAATCTAGATCGATATAAAAGAAATGAACAAATGAAAATCATGAAGATATGCATAGTATATTGTACCTAAATAACTATATCGATGTGAATTCAAACTAAGAACAACACTAGAGGAACAAATTAACCACCTTTACAAATACAATGATACTGATGGTGTTCGATTCTTAGTCTAAATGATAAAACCATGCTAAATTATTTGTCTTGACATTCAAAGAAGCTCCAAAATGAGAGTCTTTGTCTAATGGAGGAAAATATAAAAATGATTTAGGTTTTAAGAGATTTTAATGTTGAAAGGTTAATATCCCCAATAAAAATTAGGATGTATGGTTTGACGGCATAGTTCGCCAAACCATGCACCAACCGTGTATCCTTCATTGTGCTAAGGGGTTTCTCACATGGTTTCGTGGGTATAGTTTAGAAAACCATGTGAAAATTTTGTCTCATTCTCTTTCAAAACTTGTAGAGCCCCCACACAAGTATGCACTTGAGGTTTCACAGTTTCATAAAACTATGAAACCTCTGGCACCCATCTATCAAGTCCCGCACGGTTAGGAGTAACCATGAAGCTTTCCCCCCCCCCCACAATTTCTATTAACTGTGCGGCCTACCTTTTTTTCAAAAAAAGTGGGGCTCTGGGATCTTAATAATCCCTGAACACCCCTAATACACCCATGATCTCATTGGGAACTTACATTAGTCCAGAAACAATCAGTTATACTAAAAAAATATATCTGTACCTCATACAATAACTTAGGATCATATAATAAGTATTTTCTTTTACCTACATCATGAATCCAAAAATATGCACATACAAATTAAGTCTGTTTGGATGATTTGAGTATACAATAACATGATAGGACATTGATCATATACTTTTATTATATCCTATAATATAAATCTCATGCATGTGATCCGACGTGATGACTTATACTCAAAGTGTATTAAACAATTCAGACTGCATTTTCTTACGAGGATATTATGACACCCAATCCAACTAGTTTTGGTTAATATCATTATTCTTATTTTTTTCAAATACACAACAGAACAAAATAATAATCTTTCTTATAGATTACACAATAAAAAAAGAAACCATTGGTCCTAGTGATTCACGATCTCTTATCCATTTACGCACTAACCCCTTAGTCTACATAATATTAACCCACTTGGTCCATGTAGCACTAACCCCCCCCCCCCCACCATTCCATGTAATGTTAATCCCTGAGTCTATGTAACATGGAACCCTGGTCCATTTAAAAATAACCCCCATGTTCTATTTAATATTGACCCCCCTAGTTCATGTAACACTAATCCATGTGACCCACATAACACCATCCCCTTCTACAAAAGACACTGACTATTTTACACAACCTAACACCAACCCTTTAATCTATGTATCATTAACCCCCTAAACTATATAACACTTACCTCAAGATCATATAAAACCAATGTTTTTTTAACCCATGATACATTATTATCCCCTTTACCATGAGAAAAATCTTCTTCAAGTTCATAAGATAGCAATATATGGAAAATTATTTAACATAATGTATAAATCACCTAAGGTATCTCACCACCAGTCAATAATTTTGAAAGACCCACATGATTACTCATGTAGAGAAAAGTATCATTATATATTAATATTTCCCATGAAACCCCATAATGGAAAAATATATATATACCCTTCACTATATATTATATATTATAGTGAAAACAAATCATTGAGACCCCAAAGATAAACCCATCCTTAGAAAAATGATAATCTTAGTTCTAATAAGCTATTACAGAAATCTATTTATTTTTGAATACACAAGAACCCTATGATAATCCCCCTTTACCATTCTACATACCTATATATATTATCCCACAATATTTACGCGTTAATTAATATATATATTAGAGACTACCTTCCTATGTCTCAATCAAATCTTATCCAAAAAAATAATTAGTTGAAACCGCTTGAATTGAATGATTCAATGCAAAATCACCAAAATGATGTAAAAAATCATATTATATGTGTTATTTAAAAATATAAATGGAAACCTAACAAGATAGGTATTGGTGAATTTCCCTATCATTTTGATTTCACTACCACTAATGAGTCATAATTAAATCATTTAATGATAATTGTGGTTCAATCATAATTAGAATTAGGTTAAAAGAGAAAATATAGAACTTGACCCCACCCCCATTGTTTGACCACTTTCATAAATAAAAAAGTCACATTTATCTTAAAAATATTTTATATAAATCTTACCAAAATACACATATTTGCAACATAAGAATCAGGGAGCCACTAGAATCTCAGTGGTACTCACTAGAACAGTAATGAGAGAACTGGCTTATAGTTCTCTACCACTAAAACTTTACTATAATAAAATAACAAGGAAGTAGATACTTCCAACCCACCCTACATTTATTGGACTTCCACTGAGCTCTACAGGGACCAACATACTTCTTACCAAGACTCTTTATGCTATGTTGATACCATTTACTCCTCCTAGCTTCCTCAATATCAATTTTTAGAAGAAAAAAATACTCTTATATAAACATTAAATTTACAAAAAATAATATTATTCACTATTAAAAATTCCACTAGTCATTATAAGAACCCCACAATCAGGTTTTTCAATCTAAAAAACCATTAATGAACTTTTATTAAAAAAATATTCAACCACTACTCCCACATATCCACTTATTATTAAACAATTTTCTCTTGTATATGAACATGATACCAATAAACCTTAATTAGATATATTATATACCCTCATAACATCCTTACACCAAAGTCCATAATACAAAGAGGCCACTCTTTTAATGAAACATCTACCTCTAGTTCCACCTCATCACTCTTAATGAGATGTGAAGGTTCCAGTTTTCACTTCCATGGTTAGGATAAATGAAATGAATCATTCATTCCATCATACCATGTATGAAGAATTAATAGGTATTATATCTCTTCGATCCTCTCTTGGATCTCAAAAACCCCATAAATCATTTTTTTAATTTCTTGTTTTTTGCTAATCTTTTATTTCCCAGCCAAGGTGGAACTTGAAGAAATACAATATCACCCATGGAAAACTCTAATGATTATCATATTCCGTTTTTGTATAATATCTTCCAACACTTTGTTGTTGTTAACCACTTACTGAATAGTTAATCCTAATAAATATTCCTTATATGAGACTAGGACCAACAAGAGATTCTTCCCCAAGATCTATCTAATATTGTATTTATCAGCAGGAAAAACTATAAAATCCCTTGAACAGTTATATTGAAATCAATTTTTGAAAACTATTATTATTAGTGAGATTCATTAAAGATATATGTCCATACCAATAATTTTAAAAATAATAAATATATCTGCATGAAATTTCATTTAATATCAAAAAGTATGCTTAGATTTTCCATCATTTTGTGGGTGATAAAAATTAATCATCTTCACCTGACATCCTAATTCCTATTATATTCCCTTCTAAAGTGAGATTTAAATCTATAATCTTCCTCATATATGATTATTTTTGTCTCTCTATGAAATTTGAACATTTACTAAATATATATATTCACTAATTCATTAACTTTGTGTCTTTTATGAGAATAAAGTTAGTTATATTTTTTAATCAATTAATTAATACTCACAATGTATCTTTTCACCAAGAAGATCTTGGTAATATTTTTAAAAATTCCATCAAGACTTCATCTCAGTCCTGCATAAGAATAGTAAATTACAATAATGTACCAACAATCCTTTAATTTTCAGCCTTCATGTGATGATAATTTAATGACATTTATATAAATAAAGATTTATCCCTATTTATACTGGACCACAAGAGATTTCTTCAGATAACATGGTGTATCTTGGTCAGACTAGGATGAATATCACATTAAGAATATTGAAAATCTCACATCACCTCCTCTATCATGTTCATAGGTAACACCAATTATTTATACACATATAAGTATAACTTGTCCTCTTAAGTTTAATTTGGTAATAAATTCCATTTATCAATTCTCTAACACTCCATGATACAGCCATGGTCATCAACTAATGTCTACCTAAACATCTCCACCACAGAAGATGTAATGTAGGTTGGTTTAAAGACCTCCTCACCCAGACCATTTTTCATCCCTAAATTCATATGATTCACATGGATTCATTGAACATTTTTCATTTTTTAATTTAGTTTTAATTGTTTTAGTTTAATTATTTTATAATTTTTAATATATTTTAAGTATTTTGGTATTTTGTAGTCATTTTAGGAATTTTAAAAAATATATATTTAATTTTGTAATAATATTATACATCTAATATTAAGTAGTATTGTTATTTATATGTTATTTTGTTATTATTATTAGTACTATTATTATTATATATTAATTTTATGTATTATTATATAGTTATTAAAATATAAATTTTAAATATTATATTATTATTAGTATCCTTAATATTTAGTGTTTTTTATTTTATATATAGATAATATTTTATTTTTCAGATGGAGGCTCGGTATATAGGCTATCCTCAATAGGTAGGGTATGTTGTAAGGGGTAAATAATGAGTGTCAATGGGTCATTCTCCCTAAAAAATTATAATTATACTTTTTGTGATGTAGAAATAATGATAAAAAAGTAGACTTTTAAGTATACTTTGATTTGTCCATTGTTCCATGAAAATTATAATAATTGACTTTTTGGGTGTATTTTGATACTTGGGGATTGTATTTTATAATCTATCTTGGTACTTGGGTTTGTTTGTTTTTTCTTTGTAACCCCTATAACTAAATTTAAATTACTATTATTATGTTGGCTCATCCTAGATGAGTTGGTCTGGTTGGTTGATTAGAATCGAGAGGTCAAGGATTCGACCTCTTATTTATAGAAGGAATGTTTTTCCCATGTTGTATATTTCTTAGGAAAACCACTTTCATAGTTTCTCTATTTGATATAAGATCCTAACTCAAGCGATGGCACATAGGTGGGAAAACAATTTTTGATGTGTATACGATCGATTCATGTGGTCACGGATGTCTACTAGCATGAGGGATACTCAATTTTTTCTTTGGCTAGGGTGAGTTCATGATATTTATACACATTCATGCATATATGTGTGGTATATGGGAACTAGAAGAATAAGTGTGTGGTGTCAAGTGTATGGTGTTGATTTTTTGGGTTAATAATAAAAAAATAAAACATGTTAGTTTAGTAGGCATGTTATTATGCTTGTTAGTTAAACTAAAAATCTCTTTATGGTATATCGATCCAACCTCAAAAAAAATCATATATAAAGGAAATTTAATTATAATAGGAATAATGTTGTAAGGTGTACCTAATCTTGAGGGGGAAGTGAGGTCCATTCCATGATACCTTATTGACTATGCGTGTTGTTTTATTTCATTATAACCCCTTAATAACAACTTAGATTATTATTATTATTATTATTACTATTTACTGATTGATTAATCATTTTTTGTTTTTGGTGCATACGTTTTATATAAAAATGATGAAAAAATAAATAATCATTAACCTTGGAGGCATGGAACACTTCTACCCATTCTCTCTCTCCCTAAAAGCTACTAACACACTCTCATACTCCCTTAAATCCCCTTCATTACCTCACCTATACTCCCCCCACCTAGACCCCATCTACCTTTCCCATCACTCACCCGCTCTTATTCACAACCACCTAGTTATTTCCTTTCCCTTATCTAATAATAGACTCAATTCCATTGTGTTTTACTCCTTTATCATTCAAAATAGCGTTATTTCCCCTTTCCATCACTCTGTGTAAAATTCAACAATCAGTGATCTTGAACCAAAACCATTTTCACATTTTCCTTTATCATAAATGACATGAACATCCTAATATTAATGATGAAAGGTAATTATATATTTGATTTTCTTCATAACTAGTGTAAAATGTGTTTAGTAGGAGTTTCTATATAATGAGTATTGTTTATCTTTAATGATATTGTTTGAAAATGAATGAATTTAGTACATAAGGATACACTCCACAAATTTAGTGATGGTAAATAGTGTGTTAATAAATAGTGGTAGATCCAATATGTGATTGAATAGTGTTTTATCTATATACCTGAGAATGAATATAGTTATAGAGTTTTAGGAAAACACACTTCACATTTTCAATGTGTCACTGGTGATAGTGTGGTGATGATGTTATACTTAGGTGATTTAATTTCATTAATTTTCTTTTACTACATTATTTTTATGTTTTTATAATTTTTTGTCCTATATTTTTTATGAATAGGATGATGTATGAATGAATAATTATTTATTATCCATGTTTTATTGTCATTTTAATTATTTTAATTATATTTTTTATATCTAATTATTTATATAACTTCTTAATTTTGATCTAAGATATCAACAAATAAACAGTTCCCACTCATGGGATACCAAATAATTCCTCACTAGTAGAAGAATATATAATAATTTATTTAGTATTTATTTTATTTCATGCACGATAGATTCATAATTCATATGTGAGTGGCTTTATAGGTTGTGTCATAGTTAAAGTGGATTATGATGTGGTCTAGGTAGGTGTTTCATAGTGATATAGGTTGTGTCATGGTGTGGTGTTTCTCACCTTGACTATTTTTTTTAATTCAAATTAAGGCCTACACCCATCATTTTTATTATAATAATAAATGGTCTCAAACTCCCATCCCTCCATATGATTGAGAGGCAATTGCCTTCGGTTTGAAAGTAACTTTTGGATGAATCAAAGTGAATTAAAGTTCAAAAATATTCAATGGGTCCTAATTTCCTCTTGTTCTTAGTATTTCATCATAGATCCACTCTTTCTGTCTCTATGGTTTCTTTATATCTATTCCTTTATGGAAATATCTATTTTTTATTATGTGAATATTGATGATTTTTATTTGATCTATTGAAGGGATGTTGTTGTGAATATGGATGCAGAATTTTTAGTGTTGTTCTCTATTTTTTCCATCCATTCAGAGGTATCCAATCACTCTCTCATATCCATTATTCTAAAACCTAAGGGATTAGTTTTCTTAAATGGGTTTTCTTTCATTTTATATGGTTTTATTTGGTGATTTTGTGAAGGAAACTATTTTTTTTGTATTTTGGAGATTTTGAAAAATTTCATGGATTTTGGAAAACCCCTCTTGGTTTATCATTTTGAAATGATTATTTTAAAATTATAGAATATTTTTTTTTCAAGAAATATATTGATAAAAAATTTCAAAGAAATATTTTTTGGGGGGAAATGATTTGTCATGGAACTTGACACGATTGGATTGGGGTGAATTTAATTGGAAGGGAATTGTCGAAAGTTCCAGCATCATGGTTGGACAGATTATGGTCATGGAGTACCACCATTATGGATGGATGGATTATGGTTCGGTTTTACCATCATTAATTCTAATATGATGATTCTATATATTGTGTGAATATGGATGTTTGTGTGGGTGTGTGGGAGCATGGGAAAGGTAATGACAAATGTGAATGGATATAAATAACTTATTTACAGTTTTCTATCCTGGATAACTAATTTTTTAATCATTCATATAAGATGTGCTAAATGGTTCTTTTCCTTGTGGCGTGTGATGGGAAGTATTTGGGGAATTCATTCTATGTTCATATTCAACCCCTTCTTGGGAAATTAGGTGCATTTGGAGAACTTATATTCAAAGATGCAGGAAAAAGGAGGGTATTGTATTTCTCCACCAATGTATCTTGATATATTGGTTTTGGTGGGAGATTTTAGATCATAGATCTTTTTTGGGTGGTAATTGAGATCGTGTCACATGATGAATTTTATTCATGTTTTCTTTTTGTTATTTTTCATTAATATTTTATGTTCTGTTGTCACTATTTTTTTCTAATCTATTGGAATCTCATCTTTTCGTATTTTTTATATCCACGATTAAAATATATTTACTTGTTTTTTTATGATGTGTAATTTGGTTATTTTACTACCTCAATGATAAACATACCCTAATGTTATCTTATTCCCCAAATATTTATATTCATCCTTTGGTTTCATGGGTGAATCAACTAAGGTTAGTGTATCACCTCCACCTCTTTCCAAGCTAATGGGTGAGGGGATGATGTTACATATGGTATCAATATTTGTCAGTTTTTCTATCTCTTAGGATAGTAATTATGAGATAGAATGTCAAAACATGAAATGTATAGATAAAAAATACACAACTTACCTTTTATACTGAATTTCATGTTACCAGGGTTTCTGGGTAAAAAAGAGTTCTAAAATACTTCTAGTTTTGTTTTCATCTAGTCCTCATGGGTTCAGTCAGTGAATATTGTATAGCATGAATTGATAGTAAAACTTACCACTATTATTTAATTGATCATTTGTTGTTTAGTGATTTATGAAAATAGTGAAAAGTGTTGATTTCTAAAAACAATAATTGTAATTATTGTTACTTATGGTGATTTATAAAACATGTATAAGCCGCCAGTTTTTAATGAGTGATTACTAAATGGGTTTTGTTATGGTTATAGTGAATGGAACTGGGTAGATGTCGTAATAATTAGAAAGATAAGTTTTATGAAAATTTGGGGGCACTACAATTACATGTAAATAAGAAATTATCATAAATCATCATTCAAAATTTTCATGTTATTGATAGTGGAAATAGAAATTATGAACCTCAGTAAGTTGACTAATCTATCTTCTTTTAGAGGAAGAATCCACCCACATTTTGGGGGGATTCTATGCCTAAAAAAATGGAGGTGTGGTTGAATATGATGAATCATATATTTGAATTCTTAGGAACACTAGTATAGATGAAATTGAAGTTAGAAACTTATATGTGGGAAGATCTTGTATGCCAATGGTGGGATTTAGTTTTTCAAGCTACATTCAACCAAGGTACTACATGGGTGGATTTAATGAATTGTTCAGTAAAAAATTATATCCCCGTATGTTTAGAATTTAAGGAACAATTTATTTCTTTGTCTTGAAATAATATAACCTATCTATCATAGAGTATGCATTTATGTTTTTGAATTTGGTTTTCTTTTCCCAAGAAGTTTCTTCTTATGCGTCCGTGGAGGCACACATCTTTGAGTCTAGAATATGATAAGATATTCACTCTAAGATGGATTTTTTATTTATTGCAAAAAAATAAGGAATTTTAAATAGGTAAATAGTAGTGGAAAGAGTCGTTTTTTTAAATATAGATGGAGGGAGTAATTTTCTCACCATGGGAATGGGTGGGAACTCAAATTATAGGAATAAGTGGAAGAGTGATACCTACATCCAAAGTTGGGGAGGATCTCATAATCAGACCACTATATAAATTAATATCCCTCCATGGACAATATAAATCTTGGTTTTTTTCAATTTAGCTATAATTCCCATAAAAATAAAGATTATGTGGCACCACTTAGATCATGCCACACCTTTTTTTAGAAGTGAAATCTTCAGCATTATTATGATAGTGCTTTGAAGTATGGTGCTAGAGATTTGTCTCATGTTTCTCAAATATCTTATTCTTTTATGGGGTGATATTTTTATAATAATTATTTTCCTCAAAATAGGGTGAGAAAAGGTGATTAAAGGAATACTACAACTACTCAGGTTATGCAATATCAATAAGTAATCAAAGATCATGGATAATCGGGTAAGAAGAGTTATGGTGATGAAGAGGTTATCAAGAATGATCAATATGAACCTTTAATGATGAAAGGTATAATTGTTTTGAATTCCACCCTTTTGAAAGCCTTCTTTGATATGGGTTCATCATACTCTTTTATTACTTATAATATGGTTAACCATATAGGTTTACTTGCTGAGATGATGCCTTATATTTTGAAACTCTGAACACCTTTGGGATAACATGAGTTTCAAGACTTTATGTGAGCAATGTGCGCTATAAAAATTGATGGAAATGATTTGATTTAGGATTTATTTATTCTTGAGATTGATATTTATGACATATTTTTGGTAATATATTGGTTGTAATCATTAAAGGATCTCATTAAAGTTATTTTTACATCTACTAATGGAATTAATAATCTCTTTAAAGATGATTGGATAGTGAATAAAAGAATACAAGGAACTTTGGTACTAATGGTTGGGAATATCTCTTATCATTTGGAAGTGATTACATAGGAATGTATTGATGAAATCATACATATATACTTCCCACCCATCATTGATTGCATTTTATGATTTATTTTCAAATAATTTCTATGGGTTTCCACTTAAAATAGAATTAGAAATGATTATTTATATCCTACCTAGGACAATTAATTTTTAAATTTTTTCATATAGGATGGAAACAATGGAATTCAGTGAATTGAAAATCCAATTGGATGAATTAGAAACTAAAGGGTTCATTCGACCTAGCACATCCCCATGGGCATCACTAATTCTTTTTGTAAAGAAATAAGATAAAACTCTTATGTTCTGTGTAGATTATCATAATGTCAACTAATATATAATAAAGAATTGGAATCCTATTCCAGAAATTGATGATCTATTTGACCAAATGAGTGGATTCGTATGGTTCTATAAAATTGATATATGGTAAGGTTATCACCAACTATGAGTCTAGAAATAGAATATTTCAAAAATAGATTTCAAGATTAATTATATCCATTATGAATATGTCGTTATTCCCTTTGTAATTATGAATGAACTAATGTTATTTTTGGAAATTGGTGAATTTAATCATTCAAAGGAATATTGATTCCTTTGTAGTATTTTTCATTTATGATATTCTAGTATTTTCTTGGACCAAGACTGATCATGAACAACACATGGATATAGTGTTCGGTGTCATTGGTGAGAAAAACCTTTATGATAATATTTTAAATTTTTATTTTTTGATATAATAGGTATGATTCCATGGTATTGAATTTTCTGAAAAAATAGCTTCATTGGATCCATAAAAGATAGAAATTTTTATCTCTTGGAATCCACCAAAAACTATCATTGAGATTTGTAGTTTCTTTGGTTTTGTAGGATACTATCGATGTTTCATTCATGATTTTTCAGGCCTTCCCTCACTGATTAAAACTTTGACAAGTAAAGTGTCTCATTCCAATATAATGAAGATTATCAAAAATCATTATAAGACTCAAGTTTTTCCTTAAGTCAACATATAACCTACATTTCTGGAATCGAGATAGGGGTACGTAGTCTACTATGATGCATCATGGTCTAGGTTGGGATGTGTTCCTATAAAGGGGTTCATGTTTTTTATTATTGATTATGACATTTATGTGTTTATGAGATAAACTATCCAATGAATGATTTGGAATTGGGTGTCATAGTTCATGCCTTAAATACATGGCACCATTAACATTTTGGAGAGAAATTTATAAAAATTTGGATCATAAATGATTGAAACACATTTTATCACCAGGTTCTTTTAATTTATGGTTAATTAGATGGATGGAATATCTATAGATGTTTGAATTTAACATAATCTATACACTAAGAAAAGGATACTATATAGCAGATGCTTTGAGAAGGAATTGATGTAATCAGTTGGAAGAAAAGGATTTGGATAAATGGTAGATAATGTCATTAATAGACGGCATGCATCTGGATTGTTTTGACTAAGGTGATGTTGTAGTTTTCTTTTTTAGTTTATTTTTTTCTTGTATTGGTTGAGAATATTAGAGATGCTCATACATATAATCATGAATTTATTACTATGATTTCAAAACTCAATGGTGGGGAGACCATTGAGGGATGGAAGCTATATGGGAAATTTGTAGTATGATTTATAGAATAGATTGTATTTCCTACAACCTATCTAGAATAAATTATTTCTACCTACCACCATTTAATATGGGATGTTCATCAAGAAATCCAAGAGATGTATAAATATTTGAGAGTAAAATTTTTGTGGGAATATATGAAGAATAAAATGGTTGAATTTGTATCGATATGCCTTACCTTTAAGAAAGTTATGTTCGAGCACCAACAACCATCTTGTATGTTGTATTATTTAACAATTATCATTTGGAAATGGGATAAGAGAGCCTAGGATTTTGTAATATTTCTACCAAGAATGATTAAGAAACATGATTCCCTATTGTTGATTGTGGATAATCTCATGAAGTTGTCTCACTTAATCCCTACACATGAAAACAATATCATGGAAGACTGATACAAAATCTACATTCAAGTAGTTGTAAAGATTCATGGTGTCCCAATTTCAATTATTTCAGACCCAGACCCCATGTTTACATATTGGTTTTGAAAGTCCTTTCAATAATACCTTTGAACCAAATTAACCATGAGCCCAACATATCATCCTCAAACAGATGTAAAATACAAATGTATGATCCAAACAAGGGAAGAAATTTTGAGAGTCTTTGTAATGGTTTTGGAGGCTCATGGGAAGAGTGCATACTATTAATAGAGTTCTCATATAATAACACTTATCAGGCATCAAAACATACGGCTCCTTTTGAAATATTGTATGGTCATCCTTTTCATTTTACACTTTTCTGTGTGGAAATAGGTGAGACTTCACCAATTAGACCAATACTTATTCAAAAAATAATGAAGAAGATTCAAATGATCATAAATATAATGGTGGCATCTCATAGTCATCAAAAATCATATAAGTATTGGCATCAAAAACCATTATTGTTTGGGGTGGCTAACCATGTATTCTTAAGTTTATCTCCAACAAGGCTAGGGAATCAGAGTTTTTTTATTCATAGAAATATATCTCCTCTATTAATTATACCTATTAAGATACTTCAATGAGAGATCAATGTGGAATAATTTTTTTCTTTACCATCAAGGCTCGGTTCTATGCATAATTTGTTTCTTCAATCTCAATTGAAGAAGTACCAACTTGACCCTGACCATTTGATTCAATGGGACTATGTTGATCTTGAATCAAATTTTGCATTGGTTCACATATTGGTATGGATTATAGAAAGAAAATAGAAGTTATTTAATGGTAATATCATAATTTTGGTATGGTTTTAATGGTATCATGGTTAGATGTTTAAATTTAAATTGATTTATACACTAAGAAAGGAAATTATATGGAATAATATTTGAGAATGATTTCATGTAATTAGTTGGCCAAAAAGGGTTTCGATCAATGGATTCTAATGATAGTTATAGCTTATATGAATTGGTATTGTGATGAATAAAGTGATGTTGTAGTTTTCTTTCTATTTTTTGTGTTCCTAGTTTGGTTATGTTGTTAGAGATGCTCATACATATAATCTTTAATGTTTGACAATGAGGTCAAAACACAATGGTGGGGAGACCATTGAGGGATGGAATCTAGAAGATATATTTGTACTATGGTCAAGAGATTAGATTGTAGTTCCTCCAACCTATTAGGAATATCTTCTTTCTTCCTACCAGCATTAAAAAGATGGGATGTTCATCAGGGAATCCAAAATATTTATGAAGCATTGAGAGAAACATTTTGATAAGAATACATGAAGAGGAAAGTGGTTTTATTTCTCTCAATATGCCTCACCAGTTCGCAGGTTAAGGTCAAGCACCAACTACCAGCTGGTATGATGTATTCTTTTCTGATTACCATGTGGAAATGGGAGAAGAGATCCCTGGGTTTTGAAATAGGTCTTCTAGGAATGGTTAAGAAACATGATTCAATATAGGTGATTATGGATCAGCTCACAAAGTTGGCTCAGTTAATCTGTATTTATGAATACAATATGGTGAAATACTTGTCCAAACTCTAAAATGAGGAAGTTATAAAGGTTCATGGTGTCCCAATTTTGATTATATTTGACTGGGACCCCATGTTTACAACTCATTTTTATAAGTCCTTTTAATAATTCCTTGGAACCAAATGACCATGAGCACATCTTATCATTCTCAAAGAGATGGACAATCCATATTGAAGATCTAAATAATGGATTAAATATTGGGATATTTGTAATATATTTTGGAGTAACATAGGAAGATAACATACAATTAATCGATTTATTATATAGTAATATTTATCTTGCCTCGATACATATGGATCCTTTTAAAGCATTGTATGGTCATCCTTGTCATTCTACACTTTGTTGGGTGGAAATAGGTGAGACATCACTAATCAAACCAATCATTGTGAAAGAAATGGAGAATATTCAAGTGATTAGAAGGTGAATGGTGACATATCAACATCATCATAAATAATAAAGTGATCTACATCATCAACTTTTATCATTTGGGGTGGCTTGAGAATATCTCCAAATCTAAGGAATCATTGTTTTTGTAAGAAATTAATGTTGTATCCTAGATTCATTAGACCGTTTTAGATACTTTACTAATTGGGTGATGTAGAATATTGGTTATCCTTACCGTCAATGTTCATTTCTATGCATAATGTGTTTTTTATCTCAATTGAAGAAGTACCAACCTAACCCTAACCATGTGATTCGATGGGACCAGGTTGATCTTAAATAAGATTCTATTTTGGTTCACATGTGGGAATGGATTGTGGATAGTAATTAGAAGATATTTCATGGTAATATCATCAGTGTAATATAGATTTAATGGTAGCATGGTCATATTTTAGATGTGGCAATGGAGCAAGAAAAGTAAATTTTGGAGAAGTGGCCCAAGAACTTCCAGAACAACACCAATTTTCATATTTTTGAGGATGGAAGGACCAATGGTGGGGAGAATTTTACACCCCCAATTTTAGGTATATTACCTTTTCTTTATGTTTTTTGGATATTATATAATTCTTGGGTTTGGTTTCAGGATTCCTTATGGGTTTTAGAGGCGGTTTGGAGAGAGTTTTGGTTTTTTTTGTGGATTCACTATGGATCATGGGGCTGCGGCATAGCGCTTTGGTTATTGTGGTATAGGGGTATGTTCTATGATGTAGGGACTTGAAAGAGGGATTTCAAGTCTAATTCCCATTTGGACATGGATTCACTATGGAGAAGGGTTATGACATAGCCTAGTCAGTCATTGTTTCATTTAGTAGGGACACAGTGTAGGGAATTTGGGTACTGCGGTGTGGATGATATGGTTGTGTTGTAGTTCCCCAAGGGAGATAATTTCGTGGTTCTATAAAAATTTGTACCCCTATTTTGTAATGGTTAGAATTATCCATGTTTACTCCTTAGATAATGTTGATTTGTTTCATGGAAGGCATCGTGGTTCTCAAAGGGATTAATTGGGCAGGCTACGTTGTAGTCTAGGGAGGACCACACTATGGTCTGGGTATATTGTACCATAGTTGAAGGAGATTTCACCATGGGTTGGGAATATATTCTATAGTGATATAGGTTGTGTCGTCGTATGGTTCTTCTTATCCCAATTTTTTTAGTTTTTAATTCAAATTGAGGTCAAGAACCCTCATTTATCTTCTAATCTTCTAGGGTCTTGAACTCCTCTACCTCCCAAGGCATTAGAGGTAATTTCCATTAGTCCAGAAGAAAATTTTGGAAGAATCCAAGTGTATTGGAGATCGTGAATCATCAATGTTTATTTTTACTCTAATTCTTCCTTGTTCTTCTTAAATCTACTCTTCTCCTTTCACTATGATGCATGGATATATTCCATTATGGATAGAACTACATTCTAGGATATGAATATTGATGATATTTTTTGGTTTTATAATAGGGAAGCTGTTATGAACCCAAATCTAGAAACATTAATGTCATTCTCCATTTTCATCATCCGTTATGAGTTAAGAGGCTTCTATATTATCACCATTATTCTAGAAACTGAAGGGTTAGTTTTATTAAATGGGTTTTCTTGTATTTTCTATGGTCTCATTTGGTGATTTCATGAAAGAAATCATTTTATATGTGTTTTTGATGATTTTGAAAAATTACATGTCTTTTTGAAAACCCCTATTTTTTATAATTTTAAAATGATAATTTTAAAATAATGGAATTGATTTGATAAAATCTACATGTTAATAAAAAAATTGAATAAATATTTACTTATGAAAAGTAATTTTTCATGGAACTTAGAATCATGTGGTTGGAATGTATTTAAGTGGAGGGTATAGTACTAAGTGTCACTGTTATGGTTGGATGGATTATGGTTAGGGAGTACTACTATCATGTATAGATGGAATATGGTCATTCCACACTACCATTAATGGTAACACTAATCTTACGTGTATCATATTTTTATGGATGTCGGTGTGGGTGTGTGTGATCATGGGAAAGGTTATTACAAATGTGAATGGATGTGAATAAGATTGTTTTGGGTTTTCTAACATGGATTTATTTATTAGATTTAAATAAAATATTTGAATTCTTTTCAAAATTTTCATATAAAATGGGATAACTAGTTCTTTTCATAGAGGAGTGTGATGGGAAGTCTTTGGTGAAGGCCAACGGAGTTTATACTCACCCCATTTTTTGGAACTTTAGTGAATTTGTACTTGTCCTATTATGAGACATAAGAAAAGGGAAGGTATAATATTTCTTCATTGATTCATCTTGACACCATGGTCTTAGGGGAGCTGTAGGATCTTGGATCATGTATGAGTGGTACTTATAATCATATCACATGATGTCTTTGAGTCGTGATTTCTTTTGTGTATTTCTTATTTATATTTCATGTTTCATTTTCATTCTAATTTTTCTATTTTATTGGATTATTATTTGTTTTGTATCATTTATCATCAAGAATTGTATATATTTTATTGGTTTTTTATGTTGTGTAGTTTGGTTATTTTTCGTCTTCAAAAAAAATCTTCCCCCAATTTTATTTTATTCCCTTAACACTTATTATGAGTCTTTGGTGTCTTGGGGACATCACTTACGGTTATTAACACCTCTACCACTTTCTATGTCAAAGGGTGAGGGGAATAATATTACAATAATATTATAATATATATATATATTGTTATAATAGTTAACTCAGTACAATTCCATTATCTATAAAAAATCAATGTGAATTTTATAGTCATTAGTATAAATAGTGGCTTCGACATCCTATCTATGATATTAGTTTTTTATAAACTAATGAAAAATGTATCTAAAGGAACTTTTTACCATCAGTTTTAACCTAAAATAATGCCAAAGATTTTTTATTGACTTTATAACATCATGTTTTAACAAACCCCCTTCCAAAAAAGATCATCAAAAAGATTTTTGGTGTTGGTTTTGGTAAAATATTGGGGCCATAAATTTAAAAAAGTATTATTATTACTAGTGTCGGTTTTCATAAAAACTGATTCCATTAATAAATATTTTTTGTTAGTTTCTATAAAAACTGATTCTAAAACTTATAAAAATACCCTGGATCAAGAAACCCTCATTTTTTGGATCGTTGAAACTATTTTTCTCTACTAACCACATCTTCGAATGTGACCCATTGATCCTCAACAGATATTTTTGTTGATTTTATTTGATTTTTATCATTATTTCAGGATCTGTGGTCTTGATTATTCATCTTATAACATTTTTTCAAAATCCATGGAAGTATTTGGTCTTTAACAGCCATGTTCAGGCCAATCATCAACCACCGTTTGAATTTATTTCTTTTTTCTTGTTTATTGTTTGTTTCTACAAACAGTGTTATTTGACCTTGTAGTGTTTATTCTTCCAAATAATTTGAGGGAGAAAGGTCAAATTAAGGATCCATTTTCCTCATTAAACTTATAATTTTTTTAATATTTTTTTTTAATTTTGAAGATAAATTATTTCTCTTTTAGTTGTATTATTTAGTTATTGTTTCAATTATTTGTATGTAGTTGATTGTTATTTATAAATTTTGTGGTTAAAGTTCATTTATTTTGATAAATTTTTTATTTTATGAAATTATCAATGGTTCTAGATGATATTTTGTAATTAAAAATGATATATTGTGTCATCATTCATCAATATAATGTTAATAACATGTAATAGCTCTATATTTTTCACCCATTAAATTAATACGGTCTTTAATACCTTTTGACACACGCGACACCAAACTAATGTAAAAACCATGTATAATGAACTAATACATGTTAGATGATTTAAAATAATTAAATTAAAATATCAATAAAATGAATGTATATATTATGAAAAAAAATTACTATTTTTAAATTTAGAAGATATATAATTTATATTACAATAGAATTTTTTTCAAATAAAATATGTTAAGATTTTTGTGTAATTGAACATAATAAATTAAATTGACCACATTTAAATGATTAAAACAGTATATTATATTTACATATATGAACTAATATATTATCGTTAACTAAATTTCATATTCTTTTGAAATAATATTACCAAATAATAAATGTTCAAATGTTCATATTTCAATAAAAACATTTTTTCATTATATATAATAATTCATTAAAAAATATAATTTTTTAAATTTAATTTGGTAAAATTTACTTCAATTATTGATTTATAATATTAATATTATCTTTGTATAACTTTTTTGGTTTTTTTGGAAATAATGTATTTTCATGTAAATAATGATTAATACTATTTTTACAAAAAAAAGATGGTTTCAATAGTAGCATTGGTCAAAGGAGTTACCATGAGGAAAATGTAACCACTATATTAGAATGATCATTAGTAAAATAAGTAACCATTTATCATACACAACCACAAACATTAGGGTGTGAAATTAAATAAACATCCTAATATTATAATATAAGTTGTGGAAAACATACATAAAATAACAAAATCATGTTTTTCTTCTAAGAATATCATATATATATAAAGAAATAAAAGAAAATAAATTGAAACCAAAAAATATATTATTTTAAAAAATCACGATTTTATACTAGGAATTTATATTGGAGTTCTTATATGTGATTTACGTTGGATCAACATAACCTACATCATGAAAAATAAATACATTTTTCATATATGTTTTTATTTTATTCATAATAATTTTTTATATTTTCTATCTGATTGCCAATCATCTTTATTGAATTTACTTATGTTTACAACTTCTCTCTTTACATATTATTTTAAATATTTATATGTTTTTAAATATTCTCCAATTATATTGGGATATCAGGTATTGAATGGATCGTAATTGGTTAAATTTATGAAGAACCACTAGTGAATATGAAAAATGAGTTGATTATTACTTGGAATTTTCTAAAATAAATCCTCTAAACAAAGATTTGATTTTATGTCATTGTGTTAAGTATTTTAAAATGAGAAAATTAAACTCTTGAAAAATCAAGGATCAACTCATTTTCTATGGTTTTAGCCATAATTATACATGTTAGATTTTTCATGTTTACTGAAAATTGAACATATAATATTGATCAAAATATTCATAATGTGGAAAAGAATAGTATTGAATAATTAATACATTATTTAGGTGTTAAAAAATAGAAAAAATAGAAATTGTTGAATGATTTTATGGAGATTGTGAGAAACCATTATTCCCATGTTGTAGTAAATATACAATTTTATCAGCAATTTTGAGATTAGTTACTTTAAAGTAAGAAATGGGTGGAGTGATACAATTTTCTCTAACTACCTTGAAATTTTAAAAGAGATACTTCAATAAGGTAATGAGCTTCCAGATTCCAATTATGAGGTGAAGAATATATTATGCATAATGGGATTAGTGTATAAAAAGATACATTCTTTCCCTAATTATTGTGTGTTCTATATAAAAGAATATGAAAATTTATCAAACTCTCATAAATGTGGGACATCAAACTCTAATATTAATGAAAAAATAAGTCATATTCATTCTCAGGTACTAGTATATATCCTTATGAAAAATGAATTTTTTATAATTTCTAATAATTTTATCTAATAATTCATTCATATAATTCCAATAATTAAACTGTGATTCATTCTCATGTACTAAAATAAATGCTCATGCTAAATTAATTTGGTACCTTCTAATAATTCTTTATTTGAAGTGTCAATTTGAAAATTCAATTGATGTAAATATGTTAATATAGAATTCATATAAACACATATATATAATGGTAACTTACTTCACCTAGTTGATTGACCACAGTGGTAGAGATTTGATAAACAATTTCGTGATTTTGGAAGTGAAGATAGAAATATTCTAATCGGATTGTGTACTGATGGAATAAATCCATATGAGATACTAAGTAACCCACATAGTTCATGTAATGTTTTGTTTGAAGTTTAAAACTTTTCCCCACATATATTTATGAATAAAAAATATATTATGATGAGATTGATGAGATCTAGACCAAAACAACTAGGAAATGATATTAATATGTATATTTCACCATTGATTGATGATTTGAAACTACTATATGAGACACATGTTAAGCGTTTTGATGCATAAAAGATATATTATTTTCTTATTCATGCTACGATAATGTTCACTATAAATGAATTTCCTGTATATGGAAGCATATATGGATATCATGATAAGGGACATAAAGCATGTCCAATTTCTGAAGAAAATAATTCCTATTATCAATTGCAGAATGGAAAAAAGATAGTGTACATGGTACATCTAATATTTTTGAAAATTGATCATTATTATAGATTGAAAAGGAAATTTAATGGTTTACATGAATGCAATCTTCCCCCAAAACCATTGTTAGTTGAAGAATATTTTGACAGGGTGAAAAATATTAATTCAACATTTGGAAAGAAAAGAAATTCTCATCTTCAAAAAAATATGTGGAAGAAATAGTCTTTCTTTTTCTAACTACCTTATTTGAAATTTTTATAGATAAAACATAACATTGATGTTATGAATGTTGAGAAAAAAATATGTGACATTTTGATTGAAACTTTTTTTGATATAAAAGGAAAAAAAGAATGGATTTCATACTAGATTGGACTTGATATCAATGGAAATACTTTTAGAGTTAGCTCCCACTATGGAATTAAATAGAATATATTTACCTTTGGATTGTCATAAATTAATAAATATTGAAACAATGAATTTTCTCCGGTGTATTCATGGTATTAAGGTACCCAGTAGTTATTCTTAAAATGTGGGTAATTTGGTGTCATTAAATTATTATAAATTAATATGTATGAAATGTCATGATTATTATTGATTGAGGCAAGAACATATACAAATCACAAAGTGTGGTATATTACCGATAACTATCATAAATAATATCATCGTGTTATGAAATTTTTTCAAATCCATTTGTAGATAATTTTATAATCAAAATTTGTTAGATGTGTTGGATAAAGAAAACGTTCTTATTATTTTTCAACTAGAAATATATTTCTCACCTATATTTTTTGATATAATGGTTCATCTGAGGATTCATTTGGTGCATGAGATAAGAATATATGGGACAATTTATTTACGATGGATGTATCCTTTTGAAATATATATGAAAATTTTTAACAGATATTTTAAAAATCCTTATTGACTATCTGCCTATATTATTCAAAAATATGTATCAAAATAGGTTATTGAGTCCAGTACTGATTATTGGTATAAAGTAGAGCATATTTTTCTCCCAATATCTCAACATATGATAGTTGATGGTGAAGGTAGAGGGATTTATGGCTTAAAGATAAAGTTAATTCCATATAATGAACTGATGCAGGCACATTTATACATTTTGAACAACACAGATGAGGTTCAATCATATATATCATCACATATTGCTGAATTAAAGTTATGATATCTGAAAATAAATGAAAAGTGGATAATGATTGGGCATAAAAAGACATTTATTTCCTGGTTTAAATAGAAAATTATCACATATATATCTAAATCGGAAATATTGAAATGTTTGGTTGGTGGACTATCTATTAATGTCATCACATGGTCTGGTTTTGATATTAATAGGTAAAAATTTTACACAAAAAAATCTGGATCAAAAGAGTACCATTCAAAATAATGGTGTAATGGTTATCATTGAAGCAATGTATTTTTTGAGTGAAAAATATAAAAACCCAATTTTTGCATCAATATCATATTTTGGAGTTCTTGAATTCATATGGTAAATTGATTATATTAAATTTTGAGTTATTGTGTTTAAGTGTAATTGGGTTTTAAGTAATAGTTGTGTGAAACATGATGAATATGGGTATAAACTTCATGATTTTAAAAAATTTAGTTTCAATGAGGAACCATTTATTATGTCCACACATGTAAAGAAAATATTTTATGTCATTGATCCATCAAATGATCAGTGGCCTGTCATTTTTTAAGGGAAAAGAATCCATTTGGATATTGAGGATCATGATGATGTTATTTATTTATATGAGGATTATTCATCTATTACATGATTTTTTAATAATAATGACTATAATGCATCCATATTGTATGTAATACAAAATGATCATGCTGAAGGGATATGGGAAAACCAAAAAATAACTCTCCTAATTAATCTGGTAATTATTTGAATTATATTTTTTTGGAAATTTACATGTGTAAAACCTATATTAGTTAATAAATATTTGATATTTAATTATATATATTTGATTATTTATATGATTTTTTGGGTTCAATTTTAATATTCCACGGTTATGGTTGAAATTGTTTTAATTAAAATACCTGACGTACATTATTATATTTTGGTTAAAGTTACACATATGAGAACACTTTTTTGAACTTTGATATTTATATTTATAAATTTTTCTATCATTTTAGAAGAAATATTTATATTTAATAGTTTACCTTGTATTTTTTTTGTTTAAGAATCATAACATCATTATTTTTTTAAACTTACAAATGCGGGTCACTTTTTTTACATATATATTTATATTTTCCTATTTTCTAAATATTTATTATCTAAAAATATAATTATTTATTAAAAACAAACTTTTAATTTACAAAAAATAATTTCAGGACTACTGATGAGACTTCTGCAGTGCAGTAATCTTCTTTTACTATTAAGAAATTAAGTTCTTGAATTGGTAAACATGGCATTACACATTCACCAATACTATCACTTACTCATGGAGATGAGCGATTACATATTACTTTTGATGATGATAATAATGCAACTAGATGAAATGCAATGTAGTTTATCAGCATTATCACCATACAGATCCATTGTAAAATTAACATTTTATATCCTAATTAGAAGGCAGTTGACAAGATGGGGATAAAACAACTTTGGGAAAACATAATAGTATAATATCTCAATTGATTTATTTTATCTCATTTTTTGAATATGATATATTTTAAATGACTCATTTTTATTTTATTAAATTACATATGACATTCAATTTTGAAGAAAATTAATCAATTAATAAAAGATGTATTTATTTAGCCGCAGTTTAATGGAGAAATTTTAAAACAAAGTTGATAAAAAATTGTGTTTTTGGAAGGAGAAAAAATGAAAACCCATGACTCAAGTATGATTTTTTAGATATAGAGACATGGAAGAAATTGTTTTCCCATACCACATGATGAATACTTTCTGGTATGATGATTATATTATATTATAAAATTTCTTACATGTGTACCTAATTACATTTTATTTTACTTTTTATATAATATGCCCATAGGAAATCCCATCAAGACATCCAATTTCATAATGTATACCCTCGTACTTTATCACATGGAGGGTATATTTTATTGGGTAAAAGAAAAATTGATGAAAAGTTTGAAGCATTGAGATCTTAGTCTTCTAGTCATTATAACGAGGATTATTTTAGTCCTCCGAACCCCCACCCCCCCCCACCAACCATGAAAAATAGAAAATAGTGAGAAAAATAAATAATTAAAAGTATCTTACAGAGAAAGATAAGTACGTATCTAAAATAATTGTAAGTAAATATTATTTATTTTTTATGAAATTTTTTATTTTATAAATTAACAACACTAATATACCATTTAAAATTTTTATTTTTGGATGAACTTTAGAAGCAATCTTCACAGGTCACTTTTATCCCTTAGAGTAGGACAGACATCATAGCCACTACTTTAGGAAAGCCAGAACACCCAAGTCACATAAGATGATATGAGGTGGGTTTTAGTATTCTGAATGTTTTTGGTCATCAAAGTAAGAAATAAATAGACATAGAAATAGAATCCTTAAAATATGAGCTGAAATATATGAGGCATTCCATGGGATATGAATTTCAATCATCTATTGAAGATATGTTAGAATAATTGATGACATAGTCATGGTCTGTATAGCCTTCTCAGCCTATCCATACTTTTCAGCTAGCTACATAGCCTATATAGCCCTCTAAGCTAGACCATCCTACCCAGCCTTCATATGTAGATCCTCCACCTCTGTGCTCAGACCCAACCTTATACTATGAGTTATATGCTGGATATCCTCATGTACATATTGCAGTGTTCATATTCATGTATTTTTGGGGGTAATCTGTACATCACCATCTTATGCAGACGGGTCGGGTCATAGTATCAGTACATAATATTATTCATCATACTCCCCTACTACCATTTCCTACTAATGATATTACCAAATTTGGGGATTTTATGGGTAATTTTGTACTTTTTCCATTTTTACATCTTCATTATCTTTCATACAAGGTATGCATTTTCTTTAATATTAATTACATCTGATTGAAAATTATTTATAATTTTTTGTAAAATGTAACTTATATATGAGTATCTAAAACCAAAATAAATGGTACAAAGTAAACAAAAGTTTCAGGAACAAATAACTGTAGATACTTTTGATATTTCTGAGGGGATACAAAGATTATCTTTGGCTTCTTCAACCTTAGATAATATCTATGAGTTTTGGATGACGTCTGATATATTTGGAAGAGACTATCCATTGAGAATATTTAGAAAATATAAAATTAAACTAATTAATTTTAAAGATCTCAACATTTATATGTAGTAGTTGTTTTCCATTTAAGTAAATTGATGTTTTAGTTTTTATTTTTTTTAATTAAAGGTGGTTTAAATTGACTAGATAAATTAATTTTGTAATTAGGTATCTACACACACTTCTTATTCCAAAGGAGGCCACTTAAATTTATAGTTTTAGAGATCTAGAATTTATTTCAATGGGTATGAAATATTTTAAGACTACTGATAGAGTTACATATATTTATATATATGTGAGTGATTATAAAAAAGAGAGATTGATTGTTGGTTTTTGATATTTCATGATGGGTAAAAACACAAACATAATTATGAACCAATAGTCATTATATTTTTATTAATTGTGATATTTTTTATTGTAGGGTGGAATTAGATGTTATTCATATTCTTCCAATGTGAATGCACATTATATTGGTTTTTTACTTTATTAGGTGATGCTCGTAAAAAATTTACCACCTTATTTGACTGGTATGTTTTATTCTTTTTATAAGTTCGTTATATTTAATTCTTATTGTATATGCATGTATTATTAGATGATATATATGAAAATGCAGGTCATGGAAAAAATTTAATAAATATCACTTATTGATAAAGATCCCAAATGACATTCAATATATTAATGTATTGGTAATTATTTTTTATATTAGTTATTATTCTGATTTTATATGTATATATATACTAGTTTTTATTATCAAGTAAATTTTTTATAATCGCGATGTCATCACCAACAATGATATGTTAAATGTATTTATTATGTTCTATAAATAATGTATGAGATAATCATAAATAGGGTAATTACTGAATTTGATATGTTAATTTATATTAATTATTTTATATTCTATTTCATAGTATTCTATTTTTTAATCTTATATCATTCAATGTTATTATAGACATTCAATGATACCATGTCTTATACAAAATATGAACTTACCGATCTTTGATCTTTTTATGAAAACTATATGTTAGTTTTGATTATGTTTTAAGATAGTTATATTATAATGTTTAGGATTAATATAACATTTTCCTAATAAAAAGTTTTCAAAAACTAATTCTTTTTTTATAATAGTTGTTTGAACCTAAAGATCTCAAAATAATTCTTTAACAAAAAATGAAAATTATTATCCTCTAAATCATTAGTTATGTGTTTTATAATTATACTTTATTTTATAAACATATAGATAATTATTTTTGGAATCATTTGTTAAAAGTACGTTTTTATAAATTTTTAATCTATGATACATGTTTCTTGATGTTTATATATTGTTTTTTCTATTATAAGGATTCTGATTTTTTTTAGGGTGTAATATTGAAAATTTTCCCAAAAAAATATCTCTCATCGTTGGTATTTATTGAACTGATTTTGAAATTTTAAAAAAACTATGCAAGGGTTTCGGTGTTGATTTTCATGAAAACCAACACTAAAAATAACTTTGAAAAAAAGTTTATGTGTTTGTTTTTACTATAAATTAATGCTGAAATGTCAAAAATAGTGGACCTTTGACATCGATTCCAAGTAAAAATAGACGTTAAAATAGGAATAAAATGTATAAAATATGGTTTTCAATGTTGGTTTTTAGAAAATCAACACCAAAACCCATATTTTTTACATCACCTTTATAAACGTCTGTTAAAACCCAAAATTAAAATTGCAAAAAAAAAAGAGAAGTTGAAACGTGATTTTTCACCAGTGAGTGCTTCTTTAGAAATATTTGAATTTCTAACATACACAATAATTGTAGATATGGTTACCACATGATTCAATAAAATTATCTTGTTCATTTCCCTATCCTAACTATTATATTTATCAAAATGATATGTGTGAAGGACAGTTTTAATATCCCATTGATAACTCGAAGTCCTTCGTCAACAAGTACTAGGAACTTATTCCATAAATTTTTTAATGTTCTGTTGAATAGATATAACTACTTTAATATGGATTTATCCCTTAGTTATTTGACTCTTTATTACCTGTTTTATTCTTAGAAAACATTAAAATTATTACATATCATGAAATACATGATAGATCCCTTTTCTAAATAATCTAGATTTCTACTCAACATCTTAATCTCCACATGTTTATTTACACATCATATTAGAGAGACTTATTCCATGGGACATACACAATAATTCACTATTGAATTATTCCATCTTATATTTTCACTACCTTATCAATATATATACTATGACTTGGTCCAAGAAAACCTATAAAATAATCCTAATAGATCATATTCCCCAAAACATGGGTGACTATATGAATTCATTCATTAGAGAAATAATTTTTCAACTATTTATTAACTAACTATAATATTAGTATCTATTTTACATATTTTAATAGTATATTTCACTTAAAAATCATGTTACTACCATTAAACTCTTATAGACACATGGAAAAATAATCATCTGATGATTCAATTCCAACTATGATATATAAATGGATTATTATATAATTTATATAATAATCATGATATATACTATTAAAACATGAATTCAAAGGGAATTCGATATCTATATTGGTGAAAATATGTCTATATAGTAAAAACCATAACGGATATTAATCCTTTAATAACCAGTATTTTTCTATAGTTACTCACATTACTATTCATGTATATCTCCTTGTTGAATACCAATTAGATATCAATGGGTATTATATCAGCATGAGATATTAAAAAAAATTGAATCATATTTTCATAAAATAAATATATAACTGAATTTGCATATAATAGAAAATTTTAACTTATTCCCATTTACCACTTCATGATTATAAAACTCTATCTATTTGGTTTTAACTTTACAACATAGTATGTTCCTTCAGAACATTAGTTTCCATGATCTCCTACTGAACTTATTCAAATACTAACTATTTTTTTATCTTAATCCATGACTTCATCAAATTATTTTGTGATCCCACTATAACTAATAGATATGTTATTCACTCTTATATAATAATATTTACTCACTTAAATAATACTTCTATATCATTTAGATATTAATATACATAGAAACTTATGATAATTAACTATGATTCACATTATATTTTTCTTCATGTAGGTTTTTTTATAAAGTAATCTTTATATAATTCTTTCATTAAAAAACATGAGTTAATTATATAATTAATTTATTTCATACCATAACTTATATGATATCCATTTTTAAATATAGTTACCATAAGGTTTGGTGTTAATGTTGTTGTTTTTGAATCATATCTTGAAAGGAACAATGGAAAATTTTCATGTCCTATAAGACTCTTTATCAATCTTCCTTTTACAAACACCATGACTTTGATATGTATATGGAAATGAGAATTTAGGAATAACATCACTCTATAATTAAATTATAAATAAATTCTTGGTTATTATATTCATTGTCTCAATAACATGAGGAATATCTTATTTTATCAATAATTTTCTCTAATTTTCTTTCTATTTTTCTAAAATATCTTAAAGATAACATAAATTATATGAATTTACCTTTAGTATATACTTATAATAGTTAACACGTATCTAGTTGAGATAATTCTTTATGATTTGTGTCTTCATCACATTTTAATATCTTATGGTGGCTTTATATTAATAACATATCATTAAACATGTCAAATATCTATGATTTTCAACTCCAATGAGTCTAAAAACCCTTGTTGTTGTATCCATGACATTTAATTTTAGTTTTATTTAACCTATAATTATCTTGTTGGAACTATGTATTATTTAAGTCTATATTTAATATTCATCATTAATCATCAAAATTTTCTACCTATTATTCAAGTGTAATTAAAATATTAATTATGTATGGTATGCTATAACAAAATTTTTTTCAAACAAAAAATAGAGTATCATTTTGTTTATTACTTGAAATGGAAATAATACTGCCGGTAATAACCAATAAAAAATAATAGTTTCCAAATACATGAATATTTATATTTGGTAATATGAAGTTTTGAACTTCTATATCTAATGTATGATTAAAATTACAGTAGTAACTTAAAGATATAATTCATTCTTATAATCTTTATAAACTTCCTTGGTTCCTATATTTAGATAAAAATTTGAGAGTCCAAAAATTATATCCAATACCCAAGAAGTAAAATAAAATTATTTCTTTAAATAATGAATATACCTAAAGTAGATACTTCTTCTTACTTCATCATAAAATCATTTCAATTATTCTTCTGCTGAACTTTCTTTTCACATGAGTAACAAATAGACTCACATTCATTAGTCTCTCTCTTTATATTTTTATTCTATGATGGACATTGAAAAGGTGTCACTAAATTTGAACATGTCATTGGTTTTTCTACCTCATCCTTATATTCATTCACTATAATGATTGTAGAACAAAATCCCCAAATATACCTATCAACTTAGGAAAATATAGTCAAAAGACTCTTGATTGAATTCTTTATATAATATATTTTTTATTTTTTAATGAAAATATAAAATTTTGAGTATTAAGGATAAAAGAATGATATTTTGGGTAATTTATTACCCATATGGAATCCTAAATTTTCTAATTTATTGATTTACTACATTATCTTGAGTACAAGGTAAATATCTAGGTATACATCTTCCAGTTTTCACTTGAATAGTGTAGTGATAATCCCATTTATCATTTGATTCTCTATATCTCCTTTTCAAATTCTTATGGATGAGTCAATATGGTGTACTAATACATGTTTTTAAGTTGTATATCTATAATCCGGAAAAAATTTATAAAATGATGCATTAAATAACTGATGGATCCTCCATGTTCCTCTTATAGGCATCCCTCTCACCCTCACCCATTCCCTGAGGTGGCTAATCTAGTATAGGGGATTCTAGTAAATAAAGTTTATTTTCCTATAGTAGTACTATGTGAAGTCATAGTTACAACTATTAGAATTTTTTACTAGTTAAGAGGGTCTATTTCTCCAAGACTGATAATCATAATAGTGAATTTTTGTTATTTTTTTCCATTATATACAACAAATAAAATATTATTTTACTACTTTATATCATAATTACTAGTGATGTCATCATTAAAAATTTAATTAACTCTCTCATTATTTTATAAAATCTTAATATCCCTCTCCATTAGATTTGGAATATCTAATAACACAAATATTTAGGTGAAAAGGTTCTATATTTTTCTTTTCCTAGCCCATGTAGAGGGATATACAAGTTATTTAATGGTATTTAGGTTGAATTTTTTCTTATAGAAAGAATTAACTTATATTTTCTTGATCTATTGAGTGTAATTCCCAATCTATAAATCATGTACTCAAATTTCTTCAACACTTACCACAAAATTACACCAAGCATTTATTTAATATTTCATGATTAAATTGACCTAAATGATTAATTATAACTCCTTGATAATTTAAATCATCCTAAGGAGGTCTGACTAGTACTTTAAAGAATGTTTTTTTTCTAACTCAAGTTATAGAAGATGTTTAATGAATTAATATTTTAATTAGAGGGGTTTTTTAACTTATGGATAAATATCATTTATTTTATTCTTTGTAAAATTGTGGATTTTATATGAAACTTACAAAAATAATTAACCATGTCTGATAAAATAATTTACACATTAAATATGTTTTTATAAGATATTACATTTTACCCTTTGTATACCTGTAATTTACTTTATGTGAAATCTTCTATAAACAATTAACTATACCCAATAATGAAAATATTATTTATTTTATTTTATTTTATATAATCATGATAGCTAATTTATTTATAATATGTTATTATGCTTAACTAACAAAATATACCAAGAATTTTATAAATAAATAAATAACCATACAATAATAAAATAAATTAAATATGTGAAATAATCATGAGATTCATCTACTAGTAGGTTTATTGAGTGGACATAAACCAAACTAAAGCCTGGTTAAATTACTCTTTGATCCTTAACATGGATTGAGTTTCAATATCTACAATTATCTTATGTATCACCTTGTTTGGATTCATCTCATCTAAGGTCCAAATCCATCTCTTCTAGTTGGGATATCCATCATTTAAAATTTTATACTCACGTGCAAGTGAAGGGTACCAAGGGTATAGGTCTAATTTAAATAATACATGGATAAATAGGAATATACATAATAAAGTAGGGAGTGATGATTCATAGGTAGTCATATATAATTTAAAAATAATCTTTACATAATAAACCATGTAATAAATAATTATATTGGATAAATAAATCCAACAAATATACAAGCCATTCAAAGTTCGTGATCATTCACTTCATGCAATGAAAACCCCATTTAATGTTGTTATCATTCATTTCAAATTGCTCCTTTCAAGATAAATTAAGTTTAATTAATAATTTATTTATTTATCTTAAATTATTTTCACCATATGGTCTTTGAGATGTGTTCAGAACCGCATTAGTTATTATCAAATAAATTTAATAAATTTAAATTTTTTATGTAAAATAATTAAGTACACAACATGTACTTTGGAAATAACATGGTTTGTACTACCTGGTTATCATTCAATATCATTAATGGAATCTAATGATTACACAACACATAATCAAAAATGAAACATTATGTAATGCATGTTTTCTATAGTCATTATCCTTTATCATGTGCTACATGACATGTAATTCCACATGGAATGCCATTACATTCATGGTGTGTTTTCAACATGGTCAAACTTTGTAGACTACGCATCGTGTATCACCACACAACACCCCGTTAATATATGTGTCATATAACACTAAAAACCCATGTTTCTTACACAAATTGTAACCAAATGATATAAATCATGTTCTAGTAATCAATATGAAACATGTAATGAAGTCACATGTTGACCAACACACCACACTGAGCATTAATTGGCATGTAATTTGTGTGAAATAACAAGTATTTCACAACATGTACTAAACCATTACATGTCTTATACTCTGAGTCAAGTTTTGTTTCAGACTAAAAATAAGTATATAGTTTCTTTATAATCTACATGTTTATCCACATGATGCATCATGTTATACACTGTGTGTACCCTGTATGGTATTACACAATGTGTACTCAATCTCTACACACCATATTGTTCTTATCAACCCATGTTGCATGGTGGAAGTTAATACTCAAAGTTTAATGATTCCATGTATAGTCCCACATGACATGTTATAATTTAAATGATGTGTCCCTTGTGTGGAGAAAAACTCATGACATGGAACGTACTCAGTCGCTACACACTATGCAATCCTATCGTGCAGCTAGTGACCTTGGCTCCCGCAGCTAGGTTCTTCAAGTGGTATTCAAGATTTTTCGGACCAGTCTTGGATATACAATTTTAAATCAATGAAGAATATTGATCTTTAGACTCGGAATAAAAATATGACCATGAATAATAGAAAATAAATGAATAAAATTTGTTGAAATTTTATAAATAATTATAAATTAAAATGTGGCCACTATTATACCACTTAAAGGTTTTTGGGTACAGTGGAAGTGTTGGGTTGAGGCCCAATATGTTTTTACCATTTCATCATATAAATGGATAAATATGAAGAAATGGACGAATTCAATCTAAAATATCATATATGGGATCATGCACATTAAATTTATAATTAATTTAAATGTATAATTACCTCTACTATGGCATTATTTTTAATCAATTTTTTTCACCACTCTTATCATTTTATCATTGTGATAGAGAATCCAACCAATGATACCTCTATATGTACCCACAACTTCTCCATGAATATTTTAATGATATTATTTGTATCATGGATGCTAGAATATGGAAGATAAATTTCTTAACATTAGTCATCATTGGTTTTAAAGAGGATATCTTGTTTCCTCCCTTATTTATTAAGAGGGAAAGATGGGATAATTCTCTCTTGATCTTGAGAGAATTTTAGATGATATCTTATGTATATATAATATGTCTTATTGGTAAAATTATTTATTTTATATTATATACTTAGGTTGAAATAAATATAATTATACCAATCCCCGTATCATTTTATATAATCCAACTGATACCCAACATCTAATATAATAATATTTTTATTATTATTATTATACACCATGACATGGATATAATACAATATAATTTCATGTATAAATATATTAATATTTATTGAAATTAAATTAAATCATTCATTTACATTGTATAATTAAATGTTATTCATATTCTCTCATAAAATATTTCAGTCCTTGAATAATAAAATTTATATATTCATTCGATAAAATGTATATTATATTCATAGAAAATGATAATAAATATTTATTTAAATATTCATAGAAATTAAATAAGTATTTATTTTACGGCATTCAATAAACTTGTGAATAAATAAATATTATAATTATTATCTCATAAACAAATAAATAAAAGATAAAATTTAACTCATATATTATAAACTCAAATATCACATGATTGAATTTTTATGATCCACATTACTAGAATAAATATTATTCTAATAATAATGAATAATTTTATTCTCAAAATAAAGCTCAATTTAATTTTGTGAGATTATGGATACACTTAGTGGATGGCCTTATGACCCCTTTTTCAATGCAAGTATGTGGAACTTATAAAAAGTATAAGATTAACAACTAAAAATGCATTAAGGGACCTACAGAGAAATATGTTATTGAAGAAACTACAACAACCTTCATATGAATACTAAAATGTAATGTAATCTATTTGTTGATAGATATCTCATTAAGAAGAATTTATACTTGTGTTATCACTCTCTGTACTCGATTTATCTTTATTTTACTTTCTCAAACATAAATTTATATAAACTTCTACAACCATGGAATTTTTTAAATAGTTCCATTGCAATATAAGAGAAAATGTACCTTTGTTCTATTAATATTTAAGAAAATAATCCTTTATTAACTAATAAATTAATTTCATATCACTTATGATTTTCCCAATTTATTCTTCCTTTCCATGAGTATATATCATCATGGTTTTCATCCATCTAAAAAAATATGTGTTTCATGATAAACATTAATTTAAATCATAAGTATAAGGACCAATACTCATTATCATGGATAGGAATATCCAAAAACACATAATAATTTTTTAATTACTATTTTTAGTTCTATCCTCACGGCCTCCCTTCTTGGATATCACTAGGTGAAAACGTCATGAGAAGAAATTTTAATACTTTTGGGCCCCAATCACCTAATATTTTGACATCATCTATGTCATGTCAGATTGATTTATCTTGACAATGTTTAATGTTTATTTAATTATATAATTATAGAATCCATGTGTTCTCATTATGGTGGGGAATATTTATAACCCTTTTAAATGTAAAATATTCTATTGATATTATCAAATTCCTTTTGTGTGAAAGAATAATCATTATGTAATAAGATATTTATATTCTAGTAATCAAAAGTAAAAATTTAGATGGTATCAAGGCACAAACCATAACAACACTTCTACTATAGGTTTAAGTATCTCCGTTATCATTTTTTCTCAAGCCTTTATAATTAATAAACCTCCATAAACTTCTCATAAAAAATTTATTGATACCATCACCAGAATGTGTACACTACAGCTACCAATAAAGAATTATTTTTCAAGAATTTCATTTAAAGAACCTTCAACTATCAAGAACCTTCAGAATCCACTTAATCACCACATATTAACACAAAACCTAAACTCATGACTGAGGTGTCTCCATATATTACATACAGCAAATTGAGATTTGGTATGGTTTTAATAGCTCATAAAGTAATATATCTCTTTACCTTCATAGAAGATGAATAACATTGTACATCTCACTATAATCTAACTCATCCATTTTAGGGTATCAATTGGTTATTATATCTAAGATAAATCATAGAAAAATATTTTCTATAAAACTAATAGACCAAGGAAACCTCTAACATCATAGATATTATTTTAAATTTTCAAATACGTCATTGATTACACACTCTTATGATCCATTAAGATTCCCTCCTTCGATTTTACATATCCCAAGAATGTTACTTATTATATCCAAAAGTGATACTTTTAAATATTTCCATTGAAGATTCTTTGAAGAAGATTGAGAGTCCCATGGTAAGGTAGAAGATACTTATAAGAAAGAGTGAAATGTCAAATTAGAAGATTAAATAAAAACTTGAGAGACTAAATAGTATTGGTCAGTATATAACATTTTTATTTACACTATTATATAAATATCACCACAAGTATTACTTTATCCTTCCATGTGGTATTTAGATTCTCTCATATTAGAAGCATATTGTGGACTTTTTTCTTGATGTGATGATTAATGATTTTTGATATTTATTTTTTATTACATTTATTTTTTATGTGATTATAAAATTATTTTAGTTTTATTGGAAAATAGTATGATTCAAAGGAATGAATAAAATCATGAGGAATATAAAACCATATCATCGATATGTATTGAACTTTTCATGGTGGATATTAAGAAAAAAACTTTTACAGAAGATTCCTAATAAAATCATTATATTTTGAACTATGGTCAGATAATTAAGACAACTAAAAAGCTATCCACCACAGGGAGTAGAAATATTTCTTGGTTTTTTAAAAATAATTATGGTATAAAATGATAATGACATACTTTATAGTCATAATTTAAATACATTCTTTGATGCAGTTACTATTTTCCAAAGAATCAAAATACATTATGGTGAGATATATGATTCAAGAAGTATTTTCATGGGTAACTTTTCCAAATAGCCAAAAAGGATAAATACATCATGGTTTTTTAGACATTTTATTAGAGTAAAACATTGTAATTCTAGTATTGTTATTTCATTATAGTTAAGGGTAGAAAACATTATTTTTTAGTCAAATCATGGATATTAATAATGTCCCTACTAATTTTAAGTAGATTAAAAGATATCAACTATGGTTCTCAGATATGGTGTTGACCATGAACACTATGTTATGGTAATGAAAAATGAATCTTGGTTTGGGGAATTCTGTTTGAAAATAAAAAAATTTATGTGAAAGTGAGAGAGCTAGCCAAATATTTTATTGGTCATTCTAAAAATAAATGTCATAGACTTTGAGCATTAAATGAGTGAAAATTCATTGGTATATTGAATTCACTTGTGGAAGATAAAGAAGATCATTAATAAAAGATTTATTATTATTCTTGATCATCATCATTATATTATTCTATTATTATAATGTACAAAATATTGAATACATGGTTTGATTATCAGTAGATGTCACTTATAAATGGTTAAAGGACATACCCTTTCACTTAACATTTTATGATAATTAAAATAAAAAAGTCATGAGATGTGTCATATCACCCCACAATCACCATGCTCCAAGAAATAAAATTTATTATTTAATATTTTAAAAACCCTATAATAAGTGTGCATGTGATTATCAATTTATCAGTCATGATGATTTAACATATTGATAATATATCATGTATGTTAAGTAGTAATTATAAAAAATGAAAAATAAAATGTTTGTGTGTAATAATTCACACTCCCCCCCACCACTTACACACAAACAATTAACCTAATATCACACATAGAAGTATCAATTGGTATCAGATAGAAGGTTTTATCCTGAGGATCATGATTATATTTTTACCTTTCTTCTCATATCAATTGGAATTATTTTTCATGAGTCATATGATTTTTTAAAATAAAAAGGGGACATTAATATTTTATGAAAATGTCTTGACTATTTGTAATGACATAATGATTACTTTATTTCCTTAGGATATAATGTTATTGAAGTTACTCTAAAATGATTTAATCTACCTGAATAAAGTGCAACATATACTCTATTTGATCAGAAAAACATTAAAGCCTCTTAAAGAGATTTTAATGTGTTCCTATGAACTCTTTTAGATAAGGAATTGACCCTTATCATGGGATATAAAATCACCAAAAATATATGTTATAAACTATATGATAATCATGAAGTTAAAAAAAGTTTAAATAATCATAATTTTAACTATATCTCTCTTAATTTTCAAAAATTAAATATTTTAGGATGAATGCATGGAAGAATTTTTTTAAATAGGTGAATCTGATTGTTATCATTTTTCATTTTTAGGGAGAAACTATTAATGTCTCAACAAATTTTGAATAAATTGATGCATAATCATCCAAAAAAATTATATGAAGATCGCATCTCTAAAGGTCTGGAATTATAATGGATTATACATCAATAAATTACATGATATCTTTATTTAATATAAAATTTTAAGAGATCCATTTTTAGAGGAGAAGTAAATATATGAGGAGGATATCATTTTTATATATCTTATGGGATTGAGAATTGATGATAAAATAGTAAACATATAATGAATATTCATATAATTAAATGGATGGAATAAATTAAAAAAAATTCACATCTCTCAAAAGGATTTTGGAAATAAAATGTCAATTAAAAGGGTAAGTTTCCATTTAAATGATTTAATTATTAAAATTTAAGAAATTTTTCAATGAAGCATCCAACAAAACTCATGAGGTAGTTAATGATGATAATATTAAATTATTTTCAATATTACTTACAACAAGTTCACTAAAAATCATAGGTAAATAAGTTTCTCTAATGTAATTGGAATGATTCCAATATAAAAAAAAGGGATAAATCATATTTATAAAAAATTTGAATTAACATTTAATGTGTAATTTGAGGTTAAAGAATTACATTTATAGTATAAAAGTGACTACACTTATATAGTTCAATCTAAATAATATAATGATTAATATTATAATAACAATAATGAAGGTGAAGATGATGAATAATATGAAATAAAAAATAAATTTTGTTTGACAGTATATCTTAGGATTTATATCAAAAATATCACTAAACTTTAGAAGTATGTTTGATCATTTTAAAAAATAAACTAATTAAATTGATGAAAAAATGAATATTGAAATTATAGGAGAGTTCCTAGGGATTTTGATGGCCTTATGTCATTATTTATGAAATAAATAAAATCATTCATGTTTCCAAAACACTCCTATTTATGAGACAGTAACAATTTCACTTACTAAAATAAAATTATTAGGCCTGGGTGAAAGTTAATCGACCACTGATAGTGGGTGAATCAATTCATACAAAATTATTCATGAGCTAGTTAAGGAGTAGTATCCCTGAATAATTAATCAAAATTATTTAATGAAAAACATAGTGAGGGATATAGGAACACATTTACACAAGATAATTTTACATGGTTCATACAATATTTTTATCAAGTGGTTGTATCTTTGATGATTAGTGGTTGTGATCTCACTTCAAACATTTCATTTTTATTATCAAAGAAAAATATGGTGGTCGGATTAAGAAGAAAGTCCTATAACCCCACATGTATGAATGATATAATATAAGGGAAAAAGAAAAAAATGATCATTATCATTATTTAATAATCTTCCTCTTCCTCACCTACGTTCCTCCAATGAATGTATGATGTTTTTAACTTCTTCTTATATTACAAATTTACCATATTGTCATGGTAATAATCCAAAGATGAAGTGGGAATATATCTTTTCCATTATTTAGGCCTCTTAAATTTATTTTCCAATTTTATTTAATTTCATCCAAAACTATAATGTGTTGTAGTTGAAAATTATCATATTTTTCTTCTTAGAACAAGATCCAAAAACTAAGGTTTACTATCTTGGACTTCCTCAACCTCAAATATAGAGGCTAAAACATTCCATGGTCCACTGCCCAATGGTTTGGGGGTATATAGTTTTGGGAGTGGATCTCAAAAATGGTTTGATGGAGATAAGATTAGTTTTATAATTTCAAAGACTGAAATGAAAATTTTTATAAAACCTTTGTTGGTTTGGGTAACTTGGTCTGGATATTGGAATAGTAGTGTATTTGTTCTGATTATTTTATGGTGTTTGAGTTTGAAACACCCATTTTGGGGTGTTTTATATCATGGTTATGTTTTTTTCCTAGAGGTGACTGTTTTAGTATACATTTTATATAGGTAGGCTTTTTTAAGAAATAGGGAGGAATGAAATTCAATTTTGGGTAATTCTGGTGTGAATAAAAAACATTTTTGTGGTTTATATTTCATTTTGGCTTTGGAAGGTAGGGTTGAAATAGTCAATGTATTATGTTGTGGTGGTTTTTGGTTGGAGTTGGGGTTCAAGGTTGAAACAATCATTTCCATTGGTATTGTACCATATTAAAGTTCAACTTCATGTAGCTATAGTCAAATGATCATGTGATTAAGGTAGAGTTAATTCATTTTAATGGATTTAAATAATGGTTTTTTTTTTTGAGAAAACTATCTATGTAATGGTGTGGCTCTTGTTACACCATGTTGGGGTTCTTAAATATTTATTAAAACTTCAAGGTTATCTATATCCTCAGTTGCTGCTCTCAACCTTTCATAACCCCTAACTAACTATTGGCTTTCCATGTGTGATCCTTTACCAATTACAAAAGCATATAATTCCCTATATTTTTGTGTAAAATCCCATTTAATCTAAGGTTCCTCCTTTATCACTTGATCATATTCTATTTCCCTTTATTTAGTCTCATATCTATTTTCTATTCTAATAAGACCATGAAAATGATCATGTACTAGTTTTTATGTATCTTGATTGTGGTATTTTTTATGGTATTATATTTATATGTTTTTTGGAGTGATTATTGGGAATCCTCGATGGTTTTATCACCATTCTTCTGCTCAATCTTGAACTTTATTCATTAAACCTTAATTTTTGTTAAGGTATTAAAAACCATAATTACATACTATGTGTGAATATGAAATTTTCATGTCTATGTATTAATTAATTGAATGGTTGGAATTAACCTTATAAAGGTAATGAATGTGTTTAATGGAAATTTGAAGGGATACTATCTTTCTCATATACCTTATATTATTTATGATATTAATTATATGTTATTGATTATATCGATTTATAATATTATTATTCTGATATCACAATTATTATTGATTACTTATCATGTTTAAAATTCGATAATAACCTAAAAAAGGCAGCATAAGAGATTTTTAAATATTATATTGATAATTTTTTTTATTTATGCATAGAATTATTAAACCATGATTCGGTGTGTTGGAATGTATCTTGATATAATGATTTATGTTATTTACTATTATGATTATTATAGTTTTAAACATTGATATTATTATTTTTTGTTTCGATTATATTGATTTTTTTGACGATGTTAGGTGGATGATATGATGTGATTTGTTGTGGAAATGGTTTGATATGGTTAATGATGGGATAGTGTTGTTGATATTGAGTAGTGGTGATATTGTTGTTTAGGGAGTTTTCATGATATGGTGTGGTGGTTGTCATGATGTTTTGGTTATTAATGTAATTATTTAGAGGTTTATATGGTCATGTATTAGTTTCATAGAATATGTAATAGTAATGAATTAATTAGTGGTGATGATTTAGTTATTAAATAATTTTTTGGGTGGATATAAGGTTATAATTGAAATATAAATATTTAAATGGTAGTGATTATATGTCATTATAATGGTTGGAAATAAATGTGACATAAAAAATGTGATACACTTGACAATGTGGTTAATAATGATGTGGGAATTGAATGTATTTAATAAGTGAATAAATTATTATATATATAGTGGTTGGAAATTTGATAATTTTAAAGTTTTTATGAACAATAAATGGGTATAAAGTTTTTAATGAGGAGTTATAAAGGTATTGTTTTTTTGTTGGTAAATTTGGTTATGTTTATTGGTTAGAGGTGGTTGTGATGTTGATATGTGATGGTGGTGGATATAGTTGTAAAGTTATAGTGTTAGGTAGAAAACCTTGGGGATGATCTTGTGTGTACACACACAGAGAGATATATATATTAAATATATATTTTTTATTTCCTACGCACCACCATCCAAGTCAACTAACCTGACTGTTGATTATATGACGTTTTTAGTTATGGTTGTTTTCTCTAGAATCCATGATGAAGGTGATTCAGATGGATGGATACTCCCCCTTCCCCTCTCTCTCATCCAAACATAGTATAGGACGTGATGGAATAAGGATATATAGTTATTATGTGGTAGTACAGTGGGGGCATATATATAGATAGGAGGGCACAAGGTTGATGTCATTCCTGATTGAATACCTTATAATGATGTGAAATGTTGGTGTGTTAGATATGTAGTTATATGATGATGTGGAACATTGTTGTTATGTGAGTACATTTGTGATGTGAAGATGTGGTTATATTGTTATGAAAATATGAAGGGGATGGGAGCACCAAGATATAATTCATTGGGGTGTTAGGGAGATTAGTTTAGTGGGGAAGAGGATTCATGGTAAATTTCTTATATTTTAAATTTTTTTATATTACCATATTGTTCGTTTTGATGTATTTGACGAAGTTTTTTAAACAAAGTGTAACCAATATAAACAAGATCAATCGTGCAGAAAAATTAAATCAGGTGTAAATTGTAAATGTGGAAACCAATATACCCTACATTAAAGATGGTCGTTGCATTTATTTGTATCCTATGTGGTTGATAAAGATCACATGCGAGTCATACAAAATAAAACACTCCTTCAAAGGTATCCAAGAGTTAAAAATTAATCACTCATCATATGAACGGGGTCCTCTACCCTCCATGACATGTTAGTCCCTCTTAGTATAACGAAGGTAGGAGAAGAGAGCTATGAGTAGGTGAGTTTTGGCGAATGATTGAGTATGATTTCATACATATTATATCTTATGGTGAAATCTCATTTATAAATCCATCATGGAATCTCTATAAATGATCATGAATTAAACCATAAATTATGGGTTAATGCATGCATTAGTTGTAATTTTTATCCTATTCATGAAACACTTGTATGAATATATGTAACTTTCATATTTTTCATCTTTATAAAATGACTAATTTATTGATATATTATATATAATATCTTCTTTAACGATAAATGTTATCATTCAGTCATCCATAAATTGTAGTGTGTTAGAGTATATCATCCCATATGATTATACTCATTACACTCCATGTGATATCACTCAGTCGTACAAAATTATTGGGCAAGTCATTGGAAAAAAATTCATTATGATATTCCTCTATAATGTGATACGATATATACATATTACATCATATGAAATTATGATTTAAGTCCTATATATTTTCAATATCTCACTTTAATTTAAACCATAAAAACTTTGTACCATTTCACCTTATATGACATCACATATGATAACTTGTGAAATCATATCAAAAAATATTTTTAATATCTTACAAAACACATTTGGAAAGCTATCATTAACTTCACTTTGTTTCACATCATATGAAATACCTTGTGAACACCCTTCCAAAACTCTTTTGAATTAACTATAAAATACTTTTTGAGCATCTCTCTGAGTCAAACTCAATCCCCATTCTTTCAACCACAAAGTGTGGCCTCATAGACCTTTATAAAATTGATAAAAAATATGATTCGCTCGATCCATACATGTAAAAAAAATTAACCATCTATAAATTCAGAAATTATAATCAATCTATGATGGGATATAGCATGATCTTCTTCCTAAACATCTATCTCTATACTTGTGTCCACAAATTTTATCACATGCTAGTGTGCATACTCGTATGTTACCTTTTTAAAAAACATCAAGTGACTATGGGACATAGACTACGTCAGTCCCATATATCCAGCTCATTAGTTCTTGATTCTATAGGTATAGACAAACTAGGTCAATGAATACATCACATGTCATTCACCTTTTATGGATGAGCACATCACATATACCTCACATAAATAGATAATAACATCACATATAATATCTAAATGTTGTTGCACACTCCTTAGTATTTCCTAATTGAGGGCCCATTTTTCATACTCATCATACAAGAGAACAAATACCATCTTATTTGAGCTCCAATCAGTAACATGATCATCAACACACCAAACCACCCTCTGATTATCTAGGCATTGAGTCATGTTTAAGAAATGCATCAAAGTATGAATGTTCTCATGCTATCTATCACACCAACCTCAAGTATTGAGTGATCTAAATATGATTTTTACACCTAGTATACCAAAGAAATAGTGTATGACACTCCATGTAGTATACTTTGTGGTTCATCAAACACACAAAAAAACCCATTTTATGCCTCAAGAGCATATTATGTATCTCCATATAATAATTAAACTCATGATTTCCTTAACATTACATCATAACCTATAATACTCCACGATGAACATTGGTTAGGGATAACTCAAAGCCATTCTTTGATAGTTAACTTATCATTAAACTTCAAAAAATATGTATCAATATATACGTATTTATTTCCTATGTGAAATAATTATAAATTGGATATTTCTTTTTATATGATATATTTTATATCCTTAAACTCTTTTAATACTACTTAACAAAAGCCTAAATAATTTCATGTATAACATATCATATATGATATACTATTAAATCAAACTTTTGTATGCAGTCCGTTATACGGTTGTGTTAATTTATTACATCTATATATAATTCATTCCATATCACTATATGACCACCCGATAAAATCATCCCACTAAAATAATTAGTGTGTAATATCTATAAAGAAATATTTTTTGAATAATAATGATATTTAGGAATAATATTCCTAATGTTTAACCCTTGAGAATATTCAAACTTTTTTACTCCACAATATCAAGTGTTATGGTTTTAACTTTTATAATTTGAATAGAACTCTTTCTATATTTATCATAACCATTCTTACAACCCTCTACATCAAAATTTTCCTTGATATATAATATAACGATTTACATTACTAATTACCAGAACATTCTAAACTACTTTAGGATAAAGTGACATTCTACTTTTTTACTAGAATGATCCTTTAAGAAATATTAATATTTGCTTCCTCGTGGTAAGTAAATGTAACTATTTTCATTTATCTTTTTCATCACATATCTGTAAATATTTAGGATATTAAGTTAAATTCACTTTAAATTTTTTTACTAGTATAATTCTTTATTAGTTAACTTTTAACTTCTTTGTTTTCAAAGATACTCCTAATAACCTATTAGACACCATATTCTCTTTAGAATATCATGATAAGACAAAAACTTTCCTTTGGGTTTAGAAATTACACTTATTTCCTTTTATTAAAAATATATTAAAAAATTAAACTATTGTTTCCATATCATATGTGGTATCCTATATATTTGGATAATTTTATTGAAAGTATGATTATTCCTTGAAATATGTCACTAATGTGTGGTGGGATCATTTCCCTCATATTTTAACAAATATCTAGATAAACTCCTTTGTCTTGAATCAAACACTTGTATCCCTGTAACCTTTTAAAAAAATGATATATAATTTGACGAATCATAAACCTTGTTTACTTAATTCATTATCTTATATTGTTCATAATAACTCTTTGTTAAAAAAATAACTCTTATTATCATATTAGAGATGTAATATAACTACACAGAACCTTTATTTAAATCTATCTGATCTTGATATATACTCTTTCATTCATACATTGTATACAATAATTGTTTTCTTCATCACTTTAATGAAAACTATAAGCTTTATCAATTATTCCATTTATTTTAATCTAATTTATACTCCTAACATTTGTAAAGTATACGTTTGGTATCATATGGCCTAAAAAATAAAGAATAAACTTTTATAACACTAACACCTTGCATGGATGGAAGATTAAATAAATCCATTATATTTTTTATATTAAAATCATTTTTATTCCCTCGAATTTAATAATTATTTGTGTTTTAGGATGTTTTCCAATTAAGTTTCAGTTCATTAGATTTCATGAATACTTATTAAAATGGACAATATTATGAATTTATTTGACTTATTTTGATGATTGGAATAAAATGAATGGATAGATATTAATAATCCTTTATTTTCATATTTTAAAGGAGAAAAGGGAGTTTGAAATAATGAGGATGGAATTTGAATAAGTATTGAATTTATAAATGTATACTTTGGAATTGAAAGGAATACTTATGATTCATTCTACTTAATACATATGATTCATTTTGAATCATCAAAATGAAAATTTTATCGAAGTTTTTTAATGTTTATACGTCACTTTTTCACTTGTAAGAGTCATTTTTAAGTAGTGGATAAAAATATAGCAAAGTCCTACCTTGTCTAAAAGTAACATCAAAGAAACATAAAAGTTAATGTTACAACTGCTTGTAAAATATTAAAATATAATACTCTTACATTTATATATATAAAATTAAAACATTTGTCCCATAATGATATGTTTTATTCACATATTTTTTTATGAGAGATTAAATTTCATTAAATACGAGTCATTTTCATGGATAGAGGCATGCGTAATTGTCCAGGACATAGTGAAAATTCGACCAATCTATTTGTTTGATAATTAAACATTGAATATCACAAGAAAATAAAATCATGGCATGGTAAATCCATTCATTCCATGAAAATTATAGGTTCTCACACATCGAAATAGAAACATACTATAATGGATTATTAAGATAGATTGCCTTTGGGGAAACAAAAAATATCATTCTATGAAAAAATTAGATTCAATATATGGTAGGAGAAACAATATAAAACCAAGGAAGATTGTTGTATTGAAACTTATAGTACTAAATTATGTAAGAAGATGATTTTGGCTCAAAGGGGAAGTCAATACATGAGAGATTGTATCTTTCAACATGGCCTTAAACATGGTGTTCTATGCATATAAATAATGAAGTAGTTATAAAAAATGGTTGTTGTTACACTGTGATGAGTTGTGTTTATCATTTTAAGCACAAATAGGCATACCCTATATTTTACTTATCCTAGGTATTATGTATGTTCATCATGGTGATTAGAGTGGATTTCATGGAACTACGAAATTACCAATACCCCTCCATGGTGTGACATATTTTATAGTGTTAAAACTATGTGGAGCCTTTCTTGATACCTCCATTCATTTAAATGATTTCATATTCCAATCAATCATGTGAATTAAAAAGATCACATGAGAATAATTAAATATCTTGGGAGGAATTTTAAGATAAGATAATATATTATGTTTCCACCATGAATAATATCACGAGGTAGAGTCACGTGAACAAGGATTATTCCACATTAACCATTTAATCCTATTGGTGTGAAGGGATTAGTTTTTTATAGGAGGCTAGGGAGTGTTGTAGAGGTTTGGTATATTTGTTCTTTTCAGTGTAATCTCTGGTAATTTCACTCCTTTATTTTAACCCTATACATGGATGGAAGATCCATTTTATTGATTGGGGAAGTGGGGTTAAGAAACATTGGTTATTATTGAGTTTTATTATCAATATAAAATTATTTCATTGATATTTGATCTTGGTTTCTATTGCTAATTTATCTAATTAAATGTGATTTTTTTTAGTTGGTATTTCACACATTGTTTACTATTTCAGATGATAACACATTTTCTTCCTCCACTTGATTCTTATCATATATAATGGAATGGGTAAGATTCTGTGGTGGATTATCTAATGATTGGTTATTAAAGTGTGGGAGGTAGTGGATATTTATATATTTCTCAGGAGTTCCTTCATTCGATAGGGTTTTTCTTGGGTAATTTAAGGAGAGGTCATTACTTATATTTCACACTCTTTGAAATGATGATTTATTCAAATTTATCATTTCTAATTAGAAACTCACTCCCATTACCACCCCTAAATGAGAGAAAATGTGATTTTTAATTCTTTAATTGATAAAATTTCATCAAAAAGATTAATATATTTAAATGAAATATAGCATAGAAACTAGTGATCCAACCCCTAAACTAATCACATGTTTCATATCATGAATCAATAAAGTTTTTTTATTTGAAATATTTCCTTTTTTTCTTAAATAAAATCAAATCAACCCCATTTTTATTTTACTAATAATTATTATTTAAATTTTCATCCCAATTTAGAGACTATATTTGGTATAAATTATACCTTAGGTAATTAATTTATTTTTATACAACTTTTGGTATGTGTGTCAATGGACATTCCATGAAATTTCAAAAACCCCTTTGGGTATCTCAAATAATCCCATCATATGTAATCATTACTTCTTTATTCCTGAATTTACCTTTAAGTTTCAATGACCTCAACTGGATACTCAAATAAACATTTTTTAAATCTATGACTAACTTCGATTCTTTTAGTTTGAATTTTTACCCACTTTGACTATCAATACAGCATCAGGAACTGGATATCAGTTGTGTAAGATTTTAGGCTTCATTGAGGTATGTTCTTATTTAAATTTTGGTTAAAATCCCTTAAATTTGGATAATTAAATGTTTTTTAGGTTTATGATGGATCTTGGGGTGTTCCAGGGGTTTGGGACATGAAATAAAGTGAAATAGGTCTATCCTTTTCAAGTTTCATTTTTATTGCCCAGTTAGTGTAAACCGTACGAGTGGGAGCTCCAAATGTGAAACCTTGGACATAAGCATTTCGCACAGTTGGTGCAATGTTTTTCAAACCATGTAGTATTCCCAGGTAACCATGTGACTTATACCCATCCTGGAGAGAGGTAGGAACATGGTTGGAACACATTTTGGAAAACCATGTGCCCTATTAAAAAAATTCACATCCACCTCCATCTAGATTTTAAAGAATATACCCGATTTATTCTACTATTTCTTCTCTGGAAACCCAAGTGATGAACCATTTCAACCAAGGCTTCCCAAAGATTGATCCCCTTTTATTCTAGTTCATTTGGTGTTTTTGGGTGATTATTGAAGCTCCAGGTAAGTCTAATTCTCCTTTTTATTCAATTTTCTTGGATTAGAACTTATTGTTTTTTATTCTTCTTCGAACACCCTAAAAACCTCTTTTTCCAGTGGATAATATGTTGGTGATTCAAGGGGTTTTTGAATCTAATTCAGAGTATAAGTTTAAGAATTTGGTTTTCTTCCGAATCTATGTACGTGGTCTCCAAGTTATATCTCATGGTCTCACTGTTGATTTTTTTCATGTATGGTTTTGTTATTGGTTCTCTCTTATTATGAATTTGATTCCTTTAGTGATATTTTGAAAAATTGTCTTCTAAATGGTGAATTTATCCCTTGATGTTCCTTATGGGATGTGTTGAGGTTGATTAGATTTTATTAGGTCCATCCATGGGGTGCGCCAATATTCATTAACATGCAAAAATTGTAATTATAAGCATAAATTTAATTTGTGATGAAATAGAGACATGATAATTGTGCTAAAATGTAATTTTTAATTATGAAGGGGTACTAATGGTAGTTGTTTCTAGTTTTTTTTAACAACATAAGTTATTGTTTGGAAAAATTTGAGAAAGGTTTAAATGGAATGAATTGAATCTTTCAAATGACTTATGAGTTTGTAATTGAATTGTGTAAAGGAGCTTATGCATTTGAATTGATGAGTTATGTGAAATGGGTTAATGTATGGAAATTTTTAAATAGGATAAATGTGTTAAGGAATGAAATGTTAAATGGGTAAAATGGGATATTCTAATTAAATGGTAAATTTTTTAATGAGTTATGGCTTGAGGATGTTTCATGTGTGAATGAAATGTGAATTGTGAATGTCATGTGTATTGATTGTGTATGATTTTTGATATGTTATATGTGGTAAATGGATAAATAATCATGTTCACATAGATAATTGGTGTGTTATAATGGATTGAGGCACCTCCCATGGGTTGTGTAAATTGAGGCTCTAAACCCCACCCCTAGAATACATAGGTTATGGACTAGGAATGAGGCTCTAGGCCCCTAATGGATACATTTGATGAGACTACATTGAATGAGGCTATAAGGTATGTGTGATGTAACCATTTATGAAATATATATCCCTGGTGAGATAGTGAGCTTCACTTATTCCCTTATTCTAGGTAATTGACTGGCATAGTCCATAGTGTAAATGCTGTAAATGAATAACCCATGGAACAAGTGATAAAAATTTAATAAATGATGAAAATATTTAAAGTAAATATTATTAAATAAATTAATTTGAGTTATGTTCAATTTATTTTGTCATTTATTTAGTACTTTCATTAACTATCTATTTAGAATAGATATTTTGTAGACACCATTGGTGGTGGCTTACTAAGTTATACTCACACCCTTATCGGGTTGTCATTGGGTACCCGAGCAGATTTCATGGTTGTAGGTCAGGAAAAGGGTAAAGTCCACATGCTAGGGAGTTTAGTTAGGGTTGGGATGTTAATGGTTCATGATATGGGCTTGGAGTCAGGACACATTTTTTGTTTTATCTTTTGGTCTCTATTTATGGGTTTTCCTTCTCTTTTGGCACTGTTAGCATGACATGGAATATTTATTGTCTGGTTGTGGTTGTACCTTTTTTAGGAATTGGTTGGTAATTCATATTTCTAGTTTATTTCCTATTTATCTTTTACATTATATTTTATCTATTTTGGATTACTTTGGTAAAGAGGTTATAGTCTCCCCACATGATCTATTTGGCCCTCGCTACTAGTCGGCATCCTCTGGTGTATGGGGAGGTACTCTTGAGGACATGTTGAGGCCTGGATCATGGTACTGGTTTAGTGGATTCTAGGTTGTGGATGTTAAAAAGTGATATCGGAGGAGTTATTTTCTATGCCTTATTATTTGGGTATGGTTGATTGGGGATTATGAAGTGTCCAGTCTTGGAAATGAGCTTATACTTAGGATTTGCTAACACATGTATGAAGGAAAAACAAAGTACCCATATTGGAAATTCTTGTTGTTTATATTTTTTGTTATAGTGGAATGGTATTTCGCCATTGGGTGATGCACTTGTTTTGTGATGTGACTGTTTTTTGGTATTTTTCCCATTGTTGGAATGGAACTACGTTGTGCATTCATGCATCATGTTAGGCACGTAGGGATATATATGGCATGAATCATGATAGGAACACATGGGATGGATGTGTGGGACTTGAAGGGTAAAATTTATTTCATATTCATTAAGAATTCAAAGAAAATAATGTCTAATAAATATGATGTGACTGGTAAAATAGAAAGAATATGAAGGATGGTTAAATGTATTTGCTTAATGAAAGGGTTTAAATGGGTTAAAAACTTATTTTTGGTAGTTTTCAGAGACGTGTTATGATATCCTTTAAGGCAGTGTATGTGGGATGATTTGTTTGTGCCTAGTGAAGGGTTTTAATTGGGAATTATAGATGTTATGTGTTATGTGTTCTGATGTGCTTGTTTGGAATTATAGGAAGATTCCACCACAACATTGTGTGTAGGTTGGGTGACCATAAGATGTCACTATGAATGCTCCTCCATAAATAGATCAAGTAAACCCAGTGATTCGGGGTAACCAAGGGTAAGAGATTTTTTGTGATAACTTCAGTCGTTTCATGCAGATGATGGAACGGGACCCAAATTGGGTTGTTCCATGTATGTTTGAGTTGAATATGGAGTTTTAGCAAAAAAAATAAATTTTTTGGGAGAGGGTGGACCTAATGCAGTTGAATTTTGGATAGAGTTCATTCATATGATTGTTGATCACTTAGAGACTCCTCCTGAGAAGAGAGTCAGGCTAGAGGATTAAATGTTATGGGGTTAGGCAAAGCATTGGTGGGATGTTTTGTTCCAGACTCAGTAGGCAGATGGTATGTTATAGAAATACTTATAGTATAAGTTTATGGAGAGTTTCTATCCATATAACTTAAGGAAGGAGGAGGCTATAGAGTTTATGAGGTTAACCTAGGGTTCTATGTCAATGATGGAGTATGATGGATGCTTCACTAACTTGCAACGCTTCACCTCAACATTTTTCGGGAATGAGGGAGATATGATGGTAAATATATAGGATGGACATAGACATGATATCATGTCATAGGTAAATATATTCCATTTAAAGAGGTTTGATGAAGTAGTGGATCAACCCCTTATTTCATAAGGAAACCTCAAGGAGGCTTCTAGTGGTAGGCATGCAGTTTCAGTTGGGAAACCCAGTGGTGTAGCTTTTGATGGTACGAAGTGATTCTTTGAGATATGATACTAGGGCAGTGGTGGATAAAGTAGTTATAAAATGGAATCAGCCTCATTCGTCGGTGACAAAATTTTCTGCTATCAATGTGGTTGGCTGGGGAGCATGCACAGATAGTTTCCGAAACCACCAGTTGAGTGTCGAGCATGCGGTAGTTTGGGGCATGTTCGGTAGGAACACTAAAAAATAAGTACTAATATAGGATTGAGTTCAATGAAAAGTGTATCCAGGGGGTTGGTTACCCCATATCAGGTAGGTAGCTAGATCTCTACTAGTCATACTAGTCGGGGTAATAGATGAGGTACTCTAGGATGGGAGTGTCCATATCAGCAGGGTAGTATAGCACCAGGAACTCAATCCATAGCCTAGAGTAGAGGTTTATTTCAGCTTCATGTAGTTCAATCTACACCTAGAGGTGGTGAGGATGGACCATCGATATTTTGAGCTGTGATTCCTGAAGCTTCTACACTTTCTAGTGTTTTGTTTGATATCAGTTCATTGCATTCCTTTATATCTTCTCAGATTGTGGGAGTGTTAGGCCTATTAGTGAACATGTGTGCAGGGTTATATCAATTGATACTCCATTAGGGGTACGATCAAAAAACATATGATAGTGTAAGGGGTGTTCCCTCTAGGTTGGTGGGTACTATTTTCTATGTGACTTATTTGTACTCGAAATGATAGGTTTTGATCCTATAATGGGAATGGACTTGTTAGTATTGTACCAAGCCCATATTTATTGTTACCATTATAGGGTATTGTCCACATCTCTTGAGGTAGACGCGTATTTCCATCATGGTGAATAAGATGTGCTGTCAGGCTTTACTGAGCCAGTTTGTTTGTAGTTAGGTGAACTCACAACCAAATTGGATTGTCTTAAGCTAGATAATGGGGGAATATAGAATATCTTCCTTCCTCTAGTGGTGTATCAGATTCAATATGTATTTTCTAAGGACATATTAGGATTTATACCATAAAGATCTTTGGATTTCATGATAGAGTTTCTTTTGAAAGTATAAACAGTTTCCATTCTACCATACATAATGATTTTAGGAGAACTCCAGGAACTTAAAACTCTCATGGAGTAATTAGAGAATAAAGGGTTTATTTTTTCCAAGTATGTCACAGTGGGGATCACTGGTGTTTTTTGATAATAATTCATATAGATAATTGTGATTATGTGTCTATTATAGGAAGCCAAATTAGAAGAAGATTAAGAACTGATACCCTTATCCTTGAATGGATGATCTTTTAGATGAGTTGAGAGGTGATTTAGTTTTCTCTAAGATTGATCTGAGGTTAGGTTATCATAAATTAATGGTGATACCTTATAATGTACTGTGAACTACCTTCAAAATAATGTATGGGTTGTGTGAGTTTTTTTTTTATGTTGTTCAGGTTAACCAATGTGTAGGAAGTGTTTATATCCCAAATAAACTAAATATTTCACCATTACCTAGATAAGTTTTTATTTTTCATTGTTCATAACATCTTGGTGTACTCTAAGACCCATGATGATCATTCCAAACATCATGAAATCGTATTTAGTTCACTAAAAAACATATTCTATATTCAAATCTATCCAAATATAATTTTCAGATTGATGGGGTGCATTTCATGGGTCAAATCATCTTAATGGAAGGCATGGCAGTGGACTCAGAGAAAGTGAATGTAGTTCTGTATTGGGGGCAGCCCAATAAAGTCTCTGATGTTCATATTTTTCTAGGTTTGGTTGGATATTACTGAAGGTTAATTAAATAATTTTCCCAATTTGAAGAACCACTTTCAGGCTTGACCAAGAAGGGCATCAAGTTTGAATGGTCTGGGGTGTGTGAGAATTCTTTCCTAGAGCAAAATAATCATTTTATTACCACACCAATTCTGAACTTACACAAGCTAGGTAAGGGGTATACATTGTTTTTTGATCCATCTTGTATTGGTCTTGGGGTAGTGTTAATGTAGGATGATCGAGTTGTGCTATATGGGTCATGATAGTTAAGGCATCAGGAAATAAATTATCCTACTCATGATATTGAGTTGGCCACAGTGGTTTATGCCTTAGAGTGTTGGTGGAAATACTTTTTGGGAGAACAGTTAACAGTGTATAAAAATCATAAAAGTATTAATTACATCTTCTCATAGAATGATATGAATCTTCAGTATCGAATATGGGTTAATTAATTGTAGTATTTTGACTTTGAGTTGGTTTACACACCACGAAATGGGAACAATGTTACAGATGCATTGATTCATAAAACTCAAAATCATGTGGTTTAGGAATCTAGTTCTGAACGTAGAATGATGGGGTTGTTTGTTGAGATGCATCTAGAGGTACAGGATGGGAATGGGCAGTTGAACCTTTCATCCTTGGTAGTTGATTCCACACTCTGGATCTGACTCAAGGAGAGGTAGTATGAGGAACCAGAATTTTTTCCCTTGTGGGAAAATCTTAAAGGTGGGGAGCCACCTTCTGGTTTCACCATTAGAGATTATGGGATCATTTATGTTTGTGTTTTTGTTTTTGTTTCTATGTTCATGTGAAAAGATTTTAGACATGAGTTTCATGAATTAATGTGGTTAGTGCATCATGGTTTGACCAAAATGTATCATGATCTTCGTAGGTAGTATTGGTGTCCAATGATAAAGAAAGAGGTTATAGGTTTTGTGTTGTGATTCCTTACCTACCAGTGGGTGAAGGCTGAACACCCATGGTTAGGTGTTTTGTTTCATCTATTTCCTATTCTGAAATGGAAATGGGATGACGTGATGATGGATTTTGTGGTGGGTCTCCCAAGGACACCTCAGATGAATGATCCGATCTTGGTAGTTGTGAATCGATTGACTAAGGTGGATCATTTATTAATGATTTGAGAAACATTCACCATTGACCAGTTGAGTGAGTTAACTATTTGGGTTATAGTGATGTTGCATGGGGTTCCAAATACTATAGTTTTGGATCAAGTTTCACATTTTACATCATGCTTCTGGTAGGGACTACAAATGGTGCTTGGTACCCAGGTGTTTTTGAGTACGACTTTTCACCTATAGACAGATGGGTAGTCAGAGCATACTATTTAGGTATAAGAGGATATGTTGAGGTCTTATGTCCCAGACATTGGTGGATTGTGGAAAAAGAATCTAGCATCGGTTGAGTGTTTCTACAACAATAGTTACCAGGTGACTATTCAGATGGCACCATTTAAGGAACTCCATGGTAAACCATGTAGATCTTTATTGTGTTGTATGAAAGATAGAGAATCAGAGTTTTTAGGACTGAGTCTCATGCAGGATATTTCAAAGAAGATCCAGCTGATTTGAAAATACATGGCTCCAATTCAGAGTAGATAGAAGTCATATGTGGATCTGAATCATCATCCTCTTTAGTTTACGGTGAGGAATCATATGTTTATTTGGGTGTCTCCACGGTTGGTTCGTCGTCAGATTTGGAAACAGGGTAAGTTGGTGCCTAGGTATGTGGGGTTGTTAGATATTTTGGAGAGGATCATATTGGTGGTGTACTGATTGGATCTTCTATAGTGCTATAATGGTATGATTGATGTTTTTCATGTGTCACAACTTTGTAAGTATCACCCTCACCCATCTCATGTGATTGATTTTGAGGATATTGATCTTGATGATGATGCGTTCTTTGAGGAGCATCTCGTTTACATTGTGGATCATAATAAAAAATTCATTCAAGGAAAGATTGTACCTTTGGTTCAAGTTTTGTGGTAGCATAGTAATTTTTAGGAAGAAAATTTTGAGAGGGAGTCTGATATACAGGCTATATGTTCTAATCTCTTTTCTTTGGAAGATCTGTAATTCTTGGGAAGATCTACTCAAGGATGACCCATTATAAGGTGGGGTTGTAAGATCCTGAGATTAATGGAGATATTTTATTGTTTAAATATTGGTTTTAATACATTAAATTTGTATAATTAAATGTTTACTAGGCGTATGAGGGTGCTCAGAGGTGTTCTGGGGGTTCGAGACACGAAAGAAAGAGAAATTGAGCTACCCTGTGAATGTTTCATGGTTGGCACATGGATAGTGTAAACTCTGTGAGTGGCAGATTCAAACCTTATGACCTTGGACAGAGGAATTTCACATGGTTGTGGCATGGTTTGTCAAACAGTGTGGGATTCCCAGGTAATTGTGCGACTTGGACCCCTCTTGTATAGAGTCAGTTGCGCGGTTGGTGCACTATTTGGAAAACTGCATGCCCTATTAAAAATGGGTTTATACCATTTTCCCTTAGGATTTTATAATTTATGCCCGATTTATTCCCTAATTTCTTCTCTAGAAACCATATTAATGATCTATTTTGACCAAGGCTTTCCAAGTATTGATCTCCTTCGATTAGAGTCCATTTGGAGTGTCGTTGGATGTGTATCGATGCTTCAGGTAATTCAAACACTCATCTTGATTATATTTTTCAAATTTGGGATTGAGGCTTTGTTATTCTTTTTTTGAATCCCTAAAACCCACTTTTTCTAGTGGATCTTTGGTTGGGGTTCAAGGGGTGCTTCAATATGATTCAAATTCTAAGGCTAAGCATGTGTTTGTCTTTATAATTGAGGTAGGTGGTCTACAAGTTATATTCCATAGTCTCATTATTGATTTTTTTGATGTGTGGTTGTGTTATCGATTCTCTCTTGTTGTGAATTTGATTCATTTAGTGAGATTTAGTAAAATGGTTGGATAAATAATGAATTGAACCCCTCAGGATCCCTGTAAAATGTGTTGAGGTCGATTAGACCATATTAGGACCACCCATGGGGTGCGCCAATATTACCAAACATTGAAAAATTGTAATTATAAGACTAAAGATCATTTGTGATGAAATGGATCCATGATAAATGTTTTTACAAGTTATTTTTAATTATCAAGGGGGACTAATTATAGTTGTGCCTAGTCATTGGCAATGAATTAAGAGATTTTTTTTCAAAATTTGAGAAAGGGTTAAATTGAATTAAGTGAATGTGTCAAATGACTTATGAGTTTGTAATTGAATTGTGTAATTGAGATTATTCATATGAATTGATGAGTTATGTGAGATGTTTAATTTATAGAAATTTTTAAATAAGCTAAATGGGTTAAGGTATGAAAATGGAAATTGCTTAAATGGGATATTCAAAGTAAATAGTAAATGTGATGATGTGTGGAGGCTTTATGATGTTTCATGTGTTGAATAAAATGTGAATTTTGAATGTTATGTGGATTGATTGTGTATGATTTATGATATGGAATATGTGGTAAATGAATAAAAAAGCATGTGAACATGTCTTGGTGGTCTGGGATAATAGACCATGGCTCCTCCCACGAGTTGGGTATCCCTAGTGAGATAGGGAACTTGACTTATTCCATTATTCATTGTAATTGATTGGCTTAGGTCATAGTGTAAATGATGTAAATGCTTAAACCATAGAATAAGTGATGACATGGAATAAATGATGAAAACCATTAAAGTAAATATTATTAACTAATGGAACCTGGGTTATATTTTTTTATCATTTCATTTATTTAGTACATGCATGCACTATCTGTTTAGACTGAATATTTTTTAGATACCATTGGTGGTGTCCTACTAAGTTATACTCACACCTTACTCAGGTAGCCATTGGGTACTTTAGAATATTTCATGGTTGTAGGTCAGGACAAGGGTAAAGGCCCTATGAAAGGGAGTTGAGTTAGGATTGGTATGTTCATGGTAGAGGATCTAGACTTGGATTCATGACTCATTTTGGGGTTTCAACTATTTGAATTTTTGGGGGGTTTTCCATCACTTTTAGAATTTCTAGCATGATATATCATATTTATTGTTTTTTGTGGTTGTGTCCTATTTTGGAATTTGTTGGTCATGCGTATTTATAATTTATTTCTTATTGTTCCTTTATTTTATATGTTATGGATTGTGGATTAATTTGGTATAGAGGTTATATTCTCCCCAACACGATCTATTAGACCCTTGCTGCTAGTCAGAAACCTTTGGCATACATAGAGGCATGCTTGAGGTCATGTGGCAACCCAGCTCGGGGCACTAGTTTAGTGTCTTCAGGGTCGGGGATGTTATAATTTGTTCAGTTAATCTATCCTCAATATTTTTTTGGATAATAGGATAAATATTTCTTGAACTCATTCATATTGTTGGAACATTTTCATATTTGATAATAGTATGAATTCTTTAACTTGAATAAGCCTTCAGAAAACCTCTAGTCTGATAAATTCATTGGCATACTCAATCATATTGGGTATATGAGTGGAGACTAAATACCATAGGTTAGTTATCATAAAATTATTTTAAAACCCTAACTGAATCATTTAAGGCTTATATTAATATCTGCACTCATAAATTGAACAACTGTAACACTTAAGAAATTTTCTTGCTCTTGTAAAATCATATAATAATTTTCTTAAAATATGCTTCTCTTTTCTATAAGATTGTCATTAAAGTTAATTTTGGTTAGGATGATTATGATGATGTTATCTACCATAGAATATTTTATTACATGAGTATCATATTTTACATTTATTTAATTAATATTTTAATTAAATTTTCTCCCATTAAAATGGTGAACTCTTTAGAATCACATAATATCCATTAGTGATCCAAGATCCTTATTTAATCATGACTTATATCGGGTATCATGTAAATAATCCTTAACTATATCTATTAAACAACTACTGTCAATCATATCATATATGAATCTCAGATAACTAAGTGGATAACTCATTAACCAAATCCATTATTTGGATTCACTCAATTGGATTCCTCTAGTATCCAAATGGTTATGGTTTCCTAGCTAAGTGTAGCCCAAATAAAATTCTATGAACAAGGAACCTAATAGTTATGGTCATCTTATTAATTTATTTCATACACAAGCTAATATATGGGAACCTAATAGTTAGGGACACCCATAATGAATCAAGGTCATAACATGTGTATCTTTGTAAGGAATCTAACACATGGTATTTTAAAGTGGATTTAATCTCATCATATTATAACATGTTATTTCATTCACATATTCATGATTCTAGAGATATAATTTGAAACCCAATTCCTTTAAACAAATTAATATTTTCAAACCATATTAATGTGTAACACTTTAAACAATCCATAGTATTTTTACTCTCCCAAAGATAGAAGCCATACATATTTACACATATCCAAAATCATTACATGAATAAGTTATATGATCATTTCCTGTAAATGTTTATAATTATATAAGATTATTAATCTTCAAAAGAGTAATCTTGGAGCCCCAAATTGACAACCCTAACTTTATATAATAATCCATAATCCTCTATAATAGTGGGAAGTTCAACCCAAATTTCCTATAACCAGATATACTTTACTAAATATATGTTACAATTATTCATAAATCTAATACCTAATATGTATAAAATATATTCAATAATGAAATTCAAGTTAATAACTTTAATACAAACTAAGGCCAAGGCAGATGAAAACTAAATTCACTTATCATGATGAGCATATAATGTAGAGGCCCGAAGCTTGACGTACATGTACAATACATTACTCTTGAGGAATAATTAATACATTACAAAACTAGACACACGAGGATAATAATAGTTTAGTGTCTTTGGAAACTTGTAACGTAATCTTCTAATCGTGGTGAAAGATCTTTAACATCACCCATAAAGATCTTCCCATTTTTGTTTCCTTACCTAAAATATTTCTTTTAATACTGGGGGAAAATAAAACATAAAAAGGGTGAGCTCAAATGCTCAGTAAGGGTAATCATGGATAAAATAAAACACACAATATACATTTGAACTTAAAAAACATGAACATTAAAAATCTTGAGCAATGACATAAAACATGGAAGTACATAAGGCATAGATCATAATGGAACATAAATAATGATAAAATAGCATGGAAATAAAACATGTAATTGTGGAAACCATTAAGAACATGATATGATTTCCATAGTAGCCAAGGCATTACTTCAAAGACCATCTTAGTGGACAAAGTCCCTTTCTGAATTGAGTTCACTACTCATTCCAGTCCTGTATTACTGAACCAGTTTAACTTGTCGTTCCTGCCATGTCTATCTCATGAGATATAAATCTTTACCCAATTCATTAGAGGGAGATATAGGTCCCTCCAATCTCATATTCAAATCATTCTTTCATGTGCCACAATATAAACATAAATCATTCATCATAACCCAAAAATAAAATGGGTTTCATAAAAATCATTCCATCATAACGTAATCCATACGAAAAAATTGGATATCATTCCATCATTAAAAAATTGAAACCATGTAAATCATAGAGACATGATACTTGAAACATAAACATGTGAAATAATGTCATCTTAGATGAAAATGGTTTTGATAAAAACACTTGAAATGAATTCTTGAGGAAAATATCCTTTTTTCTTAAAAATCATTTTCTTTTCACAAAATGTCATGAAATTTTAAATGAAAAAGGGTTTTTTTTTTAAAATAGTAATGAAATATTTTTGAGTAATCTTCATGAAAATAAGTCTTCATAAAACCGTAAAAATCATTTCATTCCATAAACGTTAAAAAACATTCGTCTCGTACTTTTGTGGGAAAAGTCAAAAAGTACCTTGTAGGGTAAATAAAAGAAATATTCCTTCCATACCATGGGGTAAAAGTCAAAATGGGTAAAAAGTACTTTAAAAATACATGAATACACTTTTATAAATCATGGACATGGATGATGGCAATAACCCCAGTAAATAATTAAAAATAAGCAATCTCGGATAAAAATGAGATTTCCACAATTATCCCTTACCTTAGGTCTGATATGTTTCGTATGGTTTCGAACCTCCTGTATAATGATTTAAATAATGTCATTGACTTATTACATAATCATTTTCATTGTTATGATATCATATATGTTTCACTTATGACTTTATATTACCCGTTCTTTTGTAAATTCCTTGTTAAAGTAGCGTTTTGTGTAAAATCATTTCATTTATCGTATGTGTTTCGACTTGTCATTTCATGATATTATTACTTATATCCTGATTTACATAATTCCATAATGGAAAACATGATTTATATATATAATATATATTCATCATATATATATATATATATATATTATAGATCGATAAAAGGAATGAAATACACCGTTCATAGAGACGGTTGGCCGTACATACGCATGAATGCTATTTTCGTTTCCTTATTGAATTGAATGAAACTAAATAGATGAAATATATATATATATAGATAAATCCAGTAGCATTATTATTTAATATATTTCATTATTATTCATTATATAAACTTTAGGATCATTCATTTATGGTTATTCATGGATCATGAATCTCATCGCGTCGTAGAGACGGTAGTCCATACGTACGCACGAGCGATGATATCGTTACCATAATTATAGAATTGGAGTGTATGGTATAATATATAAGAATAAGTATGATGTTATAACAACCATATATAGTTATTATTTACACCATTATACCCATCCATGTAAGGTGTTGGTGGAAAAACATATTACACCACGGCGTGGAGACGGTATTCAGTACGTACGCACGCGCGGTGATTTTGTTTTCCATAGGATAGATAGAAGGTGAAATAGGGTTGTTTAATACTTATAATAACATATCAGTATATTAGTGATACTTATGTTATTTCTTCATAATTAAAAAACCTAAGAAGAAGAAGTGGAAGAAGAAATAAAGTTGAAAGAATCGGTAACGGACATTACCTCTTCTTTGAAGCGCCTCTTTGAGACCTCCTATTAGGGCACTAAAATTGGTCTTTGAAGAATACCAAGAGCTCTAGGATGTTTCTAGGGAAGTTTATAAGGTAATTTTTCAGGGTTTGGCCGAGCATGAAGGCTCAACATGGTGTGATGAGGAGAGGGAGGAGGTTCCCTTTTATAAGGGAGGAGAGGGGCACCTTTGGAATTGTTAAAAATATTAATTTATAATAAAAATAAAACCACATAAAAAACTTAAAAAATGACTCATATTCAAATATTATATGAGATAGGGTTGTAATATAATCATCCAATCAAATTTATACATGTTTTTATCTTATTTTAAACCTTATAATTTTGATTTATCATTATTTAATCTATTTAAGTTTATTTGTGGTAATAAAATTGTAAATTTTAAATGGTTATAAATAATCACTTATGTGTTGTTAATTTTACATAATTGGATACTTTATGAAATTTTATAATATATGAATTTCAATTTATAATTTTTAAATATTTTTGTGATTTTTAAGCAATTTAATAATATGATATTTTTATAAAATAACAATAGTGTCAATTTTGACACTATTCATTTATTTGAATTTAAATAAAATCTAAACAGAGGATATATTCAAAATAAAATATTTAATAGATTCATAAAAGGTCATATGTGTATATAAAATTATTTTATCATATTAAATAGTTCATATAATATTTATTTTATTATTTCCTAAACCATTTATTTGGTTTATCTCTTAATAAAATAAATTCTACATTATTTTTGTATAATTATTTAATATACTTATTTGTTGTATAAAAATTAAAAATAAAATCCTATGATGAAGATAAATATATTAACTTTCACAATAATAATTTTACTCGAATTTATCATCTTAAAATCACAATATTTAAATTGTTATAGTTATTAAATTGTGAAGGTGACAACTTTGGCATCATTTAAAATAAAATTATATAAGTGTCATAATCGCTTTTATAAGGCTCAAAATGGTCAAATATTCTACCATTGGATGATTATGTTTTACCTTTACATTCCCAATATGTTTTGTTCAGGGTTTTGTTCATTATATCGTCACTATTAGTTTAATAAAAACTATATTCTTGATTTTTCACTAGATAAACAATTTCTGCATCACTATTGTGTCACAATTAATGATAATTATTTAATCCCTAAAAATTATAAATAAATTCATATGATGTAGATAATTTAATTATATTTCTGGATACTATTTATGTTCTAAGTTTCATGAAGTATATAACTAAATTGAAATTAATATACTTATAAGATTTAAGAGATTGACATGTTGTCACTTTCTTTGGTTTAAATAATAATTATGTTATTTTCATGGATAAAAGTCCATTAAATGATTCTAATCCGACCCTTAGTCGATATGGGTCTACTTTTAGTCATCCAATAAAATTTTTTCATGTGTTAGGGTAATTTTATAATATTATATTTACCCTTAATTACACGATTTACCTTTAACTATGGTAAATAAAATTTACCGTAGTTACTATTCATAATTTCCAAAAATAAAAAGTAGTCTATTAACATAATTTGGACCCACTTATTTCGAATATGGAATCCAGTTTTTGAAATTCAATACACAAAAGTTTCATAAATTAAACTAAAATTAATCCCGTTGTTGAAAGAAAACAGGTATTTGTTTAAAACATTGCAAAAGATTGAATTGATTTAACCTACTAATTCAAGTTAAAATCAATGCTAATGACATAAATTATATTAAATGGTAAAAATATATTCTATTTATACTTTAAAACCATTAAATATTATAATTTAACCATATAAATTATTACGATGAAAAAAGTTTTTTTAAATTAAAATATAGCGTGTTTTTACTATTCATTAAAATATGAAAGTTATCAGAAAAATATCAAAACATTATCCAATATCAATTTTTATATCTTGATTCAAAAGAAGAAGTTTATTTTGTAAAATTGAACTTATAAACATGTCAAAAACTAGATTTAATGTGGGTGCGCCATCAAAAGGCGGCAAAAATGCATTTTTTTTAAAATACTTATTTTACCCGAAAAATTTATATTGTTCACATACCATATTCTAGAAAATGTGTAAGATGAATAATAATTTCATAAAATTCAAAATTTAGTAAATAATATTCATAAAATCTAGTTCATAATAATATTATAATAGTATATCATTGTTTAGTAAAACCCGGTATTGCGTACAACACACGCTATCGAGGAAGGTCGTGATTGCGTGTAATGCAAGCCAAGTCAGGGTTGCGTGTTGTGCAAGAATCCTTTATTATGTTGTATAACAGAATCCAACCATATTTCTTTTATACATTGAATATATATATATATACACACACTCAATGTTGCGTAGAATGACTATTACATAACGAACTTGAAATTGTGTGTAACACGATCCAAGAATAGTGTTGTGTATACTGCAAGCTAATATGGTGTTGTGTATAGTACAAGCTAAACTTGGTGTGGTGCATAATAGAATACATCAATGAAATTAAAAGAATATTTTTCATAAAATCTCAGGGTATTACATTCTACCCCCCTTAAAATGAATTTCACCCTCGAAATTCATCAGGGTTATAAATGGTTTACTACTCGAATGTTTCTTTAATAGAAACCCATATCATAAAAAGGAGTACCAAAACATGGCTTTAAATACTAATGTATGAAATGTAACGGTTACCCAAATTAACTCATCATTGGGTTTTCACGTAGGAGAACATAGGTGAAAATATGGATATGGAAGAAAAATCAAACCATCAAGTTCTGATGGAGAGTGGTAGAGAACATGGCTATGAAAAAGCCATCAATCTCAAAGCCATAAATTTGTGATGAAATATGGTACAATCTGATTCATCGGATATAAGAGAACTAGGAAAACATTTTTGGTTTTCAATATCATTTCCCTAAAGTTGAAAATTTTGAATTAGAAGAAATACTTTATTTATTTTGGTACAATCTCACTGTTGTTCGTGCTTTGAACAATTTCCACATCATCTCTTAATGAAATGAAGTTGAATTTGTTATTCGTGAAGTTTTAACAGATCATGTGATAGAATGATGGTTCATTCCATCTGTTTCAAACAAAAGGTTAGAAAAAGTTATCAAATATACATAAGTCCATCTATGGTGATATTAATCATATATGGTTCCTAAAATGAAATTATACTTCATATATCATACATCTTAATATAATAAAACTAGTTTCTACTAAACAGAGACTTCATGTAGGCCGGTGTTAGGCGATAAAGGCCAGTCGCACTTCGGTTGTGGGTTCGATTCCCACATCCTTGTCCGACGCGATGGGTTGTCGCCCGTCCTACAGGTTTTCCTTTTTCTAAAACTACATCATTATAACATTCCATCGATAATATTGAAAAGAGTTCTATCCTTAGACAATAATGTCTCACATCCAACATAAACCATTCCAATCTTTAGGCTTATCCAAAATAATTCGGTCCAAGCTCATAGTATAAAGAAAATTATTACTTGAAATGTCACATAACAATCACGTGAATGCCATCATTTATCCTCAATATATCATAAGCTATATCTTCTTGGTCAAATTACAAACGTGTGAATAGATTAATGATGTATTCTCTTGATAAATGAATACCCATTGAACCTTAGTGAAAACATGAATGTGGTTAAATTTTAACACTTTCCACATACCAAAATCCCAAAAATTCTATATACTCAAACCATAATATCACTTAGTCCTTATATCATTCATGGGCTCATGAATACAATCAAACATCTCATTATCTTCTTATCCCTTCATTATGCGCATATCATCTACTTTCCAAAAATATCTGAATAACCTTTCATGGTTACCGATACCATATACATTCAAATACTTTAGGATAAACAATCGTGTAACAATCCTTAGATGATTCTTTATTCCATAGTACCATTAACTCTACAACATAACTCTTGATAAATATACAATCATTCCACTACCTTCTTAAACAACTGACTGAGCTTCAACACTTCTTTCATCTCATATATCATTTGTAGTATCCTCATCATCAACCACATAAATACTACTCATATGATCATGCTGATTCTCTTCATGATATTTTCCCTTTGGGCATTGGTTTGCATAATGCTTGTACAATACACATTTAAAACATTTAATCATTGTTGATCTCTTAGAAATACCATTATCCTTATCCATGGTGTTAAATAAACCTTTTCCTTTGCAATTATTGGCTTTGTGTCCTTCTTTCCCACACCCAAAGCATCTTCCAGTTCCTTTGAAACATTCCCTTTGATGCCTATTCCCACATTACTTACATGAGAGAAATTGAACTTTCTTTCTTCTATAATCATCATGAAACTCCATCTTTCTATTATTAGCTGAGTCAGGAAACTTACCAAAGTTGAGATTATTGATCATATTATGAGATTGCTGATTATGCATAATAACAATGTTTGGACTTCCAAATCCCATTTCATTTGGTTGATCATGAAGAATATCATTCCCTTGTCTGTCATATCCTCCATTACCGTGAATCTTCCTGTTTCCAACCATTTTCTAAAACCCAAAAAGAATTTTGTGAGAGAAAAAAATCATGCTAGAGAAAACAACATAGTAAAGGGGGAGTACCCTCAAAATCTAACATCTTAGGTTAAATTCTAAGATCGTTACCATAGTTCTAGGACTATATCCTATACGTATACTTATCGTTAGGGACATCCCTAGACATACCTTAGAAATATCTCTAGGGATCTCACTAACGTTTTCGCATCCTAGTTTCCAAATTTTAACTAAACCTTTCCTCTGATACCAACTGTAGAGGCCCGAATCTTGATGTACATGGACAATACATTACTTTTGTGGAATACATAATACATTACAAAAACAGACACACGAGGATCGTAATAGTTTAGTGTCTTTGGAAACATGGAACGTAATCATCTAATCGTGGTGAAAGATCTTCAACATCTCCCATAAAGATCTTCCCATTATTGTTTCCATACCTAAAATCTTTATTTTAATTCTGGGGGAAAAGAAAACATAAAAAGGGTGAGCACAAATGCACAGTAAGGGTAATCATGGATAAAATAAAACATACCATATACATTTGAATTTAAAAAAAACATGAACATTAAAAATCTTGAGCAACGACATAAAACATGGAAGTACATAAGGCATAGATCATAATGGAACATAAATCATGATAAAATAGAATGGGAATAATACATGTAATTGTGTAAACCATTATGTACATGATATGATTTCCATAGTAGCCAAGTCATTACTGCCAAGACCATCTTAGCGGCCAAAGTCCCTTTCTGAATCGAGTTCACTCCTCGTTCCAGTCCTGTATTACTGAACCGGTTTAACTTGCCGTTCTATCCATGTCTATATCATGAGATATAAATCTTTACCCAATGTATTGGAGAAAGATATAGGTCCCAACCATCTCATATTGAAATCATTCTTTCGTGTGCCACAATATAAACATAAATCATTCATCATAACCCAAGAATAAAATGGGTTTCATAAAAATCATTCCATCATAATGTAATCCATACGAAAAAATTGGATATCATTCCATCATTAGAAAAGTGAAACCATGTAAATCATAGAGACATGATACTTGAAACATACACATGTGAAATAATGTCATCTTAGATGAAAATGGTTTTGATAAAATACTTGAAATGAATTCTTGAGGAAAATATCTTTTTTTCTTTAAAATCATTTTCTTTTCAAAAAATGTCAAGCAATTTTAAAATAAAAAGGGTTTTTTTGAAAATAGTCATGAAATATTATAGAGTAAGCTTCATTAAAATAAGGATTTATAAAACTGTAAAAATCCTTTCATGCCGTATACGTTAAAAAAACATTCTTCTTGTACGTTTGTCGGAAAAGTCAAAAAGTACCTTGTAGGGTAAATAAAAGAATGATTCCTTCCATACCATGGGGTAAAAGTAAAAATGGGTAAAAAGTAATTTAATCATACATGAATACACTTTTATAAAACATGGACATGTATGATATCAATAACCCCAGTAAATACTTACGAATAAGAAATCTCAGATTAAAATGAGATTTGCACAATTATCCCTTACCTTAGGTCTGATATGCTTCGTATGGTTCTGAACCTCCTGTATAATGATTCAAATAATTTCATTGACTTATTACATAATCATATTAATTTTTATGATATCATATATTTTTCACTTATGACTTTATATTACCTATTCTTTTGTAAATTCCATGTTAAAGTAGCGTTTTGTGTAAAATCATTTCATTTATCGTATGTGTTTCGACTTGTCGTTTCTTGATATTATTAATTATATCCTGATTTACATAATTCCATAATTTAAAACATGATTTATATATATATTATATATTCATCATATACATATATATTATAGATCGATAAAAGGAATGAAATACACCGTTCATATAGATGGTAGGTCGTACGTACGCATTAACGATGTTTTCGTTTCCTTATTGAATTGAATGAAACTAAATAGATGACATATATATATATACACATAAATCCAGTAGAATTATTATTTAATATATTTCATTATTATTCACTATATAAACTTTATGATCATTCATGTATGTTTAATCATGGAGAATGAATCTCATCGCGTTGTGGAGACGGTAGTCTGTACGTACGCACGAGCGATGATATTGTTCCCATAATTATAGAATTGGAGTGGATGGTATAATATATTAGAATCAGTATGATGTTATAATAACCATATATAGTTATTCTTTACACCATTATACCCATCCATGTAAGGTGTTGGAGGAAAAACATATTACACCACGGCGTGGAGACGGTATTTCGTACGTACGCACGCGCGGTGATTTTGTTTTTCATAGGATGGATAAAAGGTGAAATAGGGTTGTTTCATACTTATAATAACATATCAGTATATTAGTGATACTTATTTTATTACTTAATAATGAAACAACCTAAGAAGAATAAGTTTAAGATGAAATAAAGTTGAAAGAATCGGTAACGGACATTACCTCTTCTTTGAAGCGCCTCTTTGAGACCACCTCTTAGGGCAATAAAATTGGTCCTTGTAGAATACCAGGACCTATAGGATGTTTCTAGGGAAGTGTAGAAGCGAATTTGGCAGGGTTTTGTCAAGATTGAAGGCTCAAATTGGTGTGAGGAGGAGAGGGAGGGGGTGCCCTTTTATAATGGAGGAGAGTGGCACCTTTGGAATTCTTAAAAATATTAATTTATAATAAATATAACCCCACTTAAAAACCTACAAAAATGTCTCCTATTATAATATTATATGATATAGGGTTGTAATCTCATCAACCAATCAAATTTAGACATGTTTTGATCTTATTTTAAACCTTATCATTTTGATTTATCCTTATTTAATCTATTTAAGATTATTTGTGGTAATAAAATTATAAATTTTAAATGGTTATAAATAATCACTTATGTGTTGTTAATTTTACATAATTGTATACTTTATGAAATTTTAGACTATATAACTTTCAATTTATAATTTTTAAATATTTTTGTGATTTTTAAACAATTAATAATATGTTATGTTTATAAAATAACAATATTGTCAATTTTGACACCAATCATTTATTTGAATTTAAATAAAATCTAAATAGAGGATATATTCGAAATAATATATTTAATAGATTAATAAAAGGTCATATGTATCTATAAAATTTGTTTAGCACATTAAATAGTTCATATAATATTTATTTTATTTTTTTAAAACCATTTATTTGGTTTATCTCTTAATAAAATAAATACTACAACATTTTTTTATAATTATTTAATATAATTATTTATTGCATAAAAATTAAAAATAAAAGCCTATGATGAAGATAAATCTATTACCTTTCACAATAATACTTTTAATTTAATTTATCATCTTAAAATCACAATATTTAAATTGTTATATTTATTAAATTATGAAGGTGACAACTTTGGCATCATTTAAAATAAAATGATATAAGTGTCATAATCGCTTTTATAAGGCTCCAAATGGTCAACTATTCGACCATTGGATGATTATGGTTTAAATTTACATGACCAATATGTTTTGGTCAGGGTTTGGTGCCTTTTATGGTCACTATTAGTTTAATAAAACCTATATTCTTGATTTTTTACTAGATAAACAATTTCTGAATCACTATTGTGTCACAATTAATGATAATTATTTAATCCCTAAAAATAATAAATAAATTTATATTATGTAGATAATTTTATTATATATCTGTAGACTATTCATGTTCGAAGTTTCATGAGGTTTATCACTAAATTAAAATTAATATATTTATAAGATTTAAGAGAGTGACATGTTGACACTTTCTTTGGTTTTAATAATAATTAAGTTATTTTCATTGCTAAAAGTCCATTAAATGATTCTAATCAGACCCTAAGGTGATATGGGTAGACTTTTAGTCATCCAATAGAATTTTGGCATCTGTTAGGGTAATTTTATAATATTATATTTACCCTTAATTACCCGATTTATCTTTAACTATGGTAAATAAAATTTACCGTAGTTACTATTCATAATTTCCAAAAAAAAAGTAGCCTATTAACATAATTTGGACCCATTGATTCCAAATATGGAATCCATTTTTCAAAATTCAATACACAAAAGTTTCAGAAATTAAATTAAAATTAATCCTATTGTTGAAAGAAAACGGGTTTTTGTTTAAAACATTGCAAAAGATTGAATTGACTTAACCTGTGAATTCAAGGTAAAATAAATTCTAATGACATAAATTATATTAAATGGTAAAAATATATTCTATTTATAATTTAAAACCATTAAATATTATATTTTAATCATATAAATTATTACGATGAAAAAAGTTGTTTTTAATTAAAATATAGCATGTTTTTTCTATTCATTAAAATATGAAAGTTATTAGAAAAATATCAAAACTTTATCCAATGTAAACTTTTATATCATGATTCAAAAGAGGAAGTTTATTTTTTTAAAATAGAACTTATAAAAATGTCAAAAACTATATTTAAAGTGGGTGCGCCATCAAAAGGCGGCAAAAATGCATTTTTTGAAAAATACTTATTTTACCCGAAAAAGTTTTTTTGTTCACATATCATGTTCTAGAAAATTTTTAAGATGAATAATAATAATATTATAATAATATACCGTTGTTTAGTAAACCCCGGTATTGCGTATAACACACGCTATCGAGGAAGGTCGTGATTACGTGTAATGCAAGCCAAGTCAGGGTTGCGTGTTGTGCAAGAATCCATTATTATTTCGTATAACAGAATCCAACCATATTTCATTTATACATTGAATATATATATATATACACTCAATGTTGCGTAGAATGACTATTATAAAATGAACTTGAAATTGTGTGTAACATGATCAAAGAATAGTGTTGCGTATACTGCAAGCTAATACGGTGTTGCGTATAGTACAAGCTAAACTTGGTGTGGTGTATAATAGAAGACATCACTGAAATTAAAAGAATATTTTTCATAAAATATCAGGGTGTTACATATAACTCCTTAATTTCCAGTATAATAATCTATAGAAGTGGTTTAACAATTTAAGTTAAGTCATACACACATTCATAATATAAATAATTTTTAACTATGGATAAAATAGGAAATAAATTTTAAATGATTTATCAATTCACATATATAAACATAATATAAGAATATATGAAAAATTCATAAATTAAATCTATTTATAAATAAATTTATAATTTAGACAATTTTATAGACTTTACATAATTTTGAATATAAAAAATATACATTCATTTCATAATATGAACTCTTAAATATTATTCTTTATATTTTATTTCACTTTGAATGTATGTAATTTTATTAAATACAAACAATTTATATTTTAACTTCTATTAAGTAAACATTTTATATAATCAAAATATTATATAATTAAAATTATTTAATCCTTGATTGAATCAATCATTGATTCTTATAATGTGGTCTAAATAACATTCCAAATAAGTCCCTTAATTTAAATAATTAAAATTATATATTTTGAACAATTATTAAACACTTTAAACGTATCCTTATTTTTCAATTTCTAAATAATTCATAAATAACCCTTATGGATTATAAATAAACACTTCATATCTAAGTCGTAAGGCATGCCATATAATTTTCTAAAATATATTTCAATAATAAAACATAATATTATATAATTTTATTAATAAATTTTTTATAAAGATTTCATTAAATAAATAGAAACACTTTATAAATAACTAATTTTTAAATAATTTATAAATAATATAATTCAATTTATAATTGAATTTAGAGAAAACAAATTCCATCATTTATATTTAACAATTCAAATTGAATCTTAGGCTATGATTGATAGGATAGAATTAAGAACTATCATTCATATTTTTTGAATTATATCCCTATCAATCCTACAAAATCCCTACCATATTTAATGATGTGAATATATATCCCAAAAGTGATGTGATACACTATTTTTTAAACATACAATTGTGTTGTCATTGAATGTGATAGCCTGATATCGTATTCTATGACTGATGAAAACCCGAGGGTTTTTTGCTGAGCCACTAATTATTATATCCCATGTTTTAATGCATGAATCAAACAAATAGAACAAAATAATGTAACATATTTTACAATAATAATTAAAACATGAAATACGACTTAGAAAAAGTTCATACACAGTATGATTTCATGATTCAAAAGTCATGGAAAGGATTTTCTACCATTGCTAGTTTTTGAAATATCTAACCAGACTTGTTAAACATAGTTAAATCAATATAGAAACCAAAAAACAAGATCAATTATGCTAGATAAATGATATCATATTTAAATTGTAAATGAAGAAACTATTATACCTTACACCATAGATAGTTGTTGCATCATCTATATCCTATGTGGCTGATAAATATCACATATGTAGTAGCCAAAATAGATCCCTTCTCTATAGGTATGTATGAGATAAAACTGAATCACTCATCATACATTCAATACCCTCTTCCATCATGAAATGTTAGTGCCTCATGGGGTAAAGGATGTAAAATAAGGGAACAATGGGAAGGGGGGCTTTGTCTTGGGATTGAGTTGGATTGCATGCATATTCCATTTCATATGGAAATAATATTTATAAATCTCTCAACAACACTCCAAAAATTAGTATGAATTTACTCATATATTATTAATTAATTCAGGAGTCGGTGGTAAATATAATTAATTTCATGCAACACTTTCATGAATATATCTAGATTCCATATGTTTCATCTTTATAAAACAACTAGTTTAATTATATATTACATGAAATATATTCTTGAAAAATAATAATTACCATTCATCCACCATTCACTCATAGTGTGTTAGAGTATATCATACCATATGATTATAAAAATAATAATTTATATGATATCACCCAATTGTAAAATAATATTTGGTAAGGAAGTGGAAAAAAATAATGCATTACAATATCCCTTTATCATAGGATATGATATATCCATATTACATAATATATAATTGGGATTTAGAGAATATCTCTTTTCATATACTTATATGAAAATTTGGGTGAGAGATCCTTAGTGGTTTTGATATATTAGTTAACCTAATTTAGGTTGCGTGTTGGTTTCACTATTTATTCCCAGAGGAATTGATATGCTTATTTCAAATTTACAAAAGAAGTTTCAGGGAGGATACTACTAAATATAAATGTATTATACCTATATATATACATACATATATATTTTTGTGTGTTTGTGTGTGTGGATTTAGTTGGGTGTGAGGGAGGGGTTGGTGATCATGTTAGACCATACTAGCTAATGATGTGGAGTTAGCTGGTGATCATGGAGGTCTTGTCATAGGAGTTACCTTATGGTATTTCATTATGAATTTTATTTTACATATGATATTTCATGTATCGTGATACTAATTTCATTTATGTTATGGAGTTTATTGTTAATTGTTTTTTAATTCTTGTGATTTATGAGGGAAATACCCCATATATGTGTGTTTTTATATATTTTGTTCTAGTTTCCAAGTCATAGAGTTTTGGAGGTAGGATACTCATATTCACTACCAACCTAGGAGGGTTTAAGTGAGGAAAGGTGATGAATAAGTCATATAATATTTTTTTGGATTTGGGATGGAGTTTAGAGTAAGGCACTAGTGAGGATTGTATTGGGTTGGTGGGGTTATAGTGTCTATCTAACCTATCATACAACATAGGCAAGGGAGAGAGATTATAAAATGGGTGTTTATGTCCCCTTATGATATGATTCAAGTTCTTTTATCTTACTAAATATTGTATGATATATGATGTCGATTTTGGGGTGGATACCTTGGTGTGTCTCGTGAATCATATTTGATTACCTTTGTGTTTTAATTAGGAAGATTTAGGGAAATTAAGAAGAATTTAAATAAATTTGTTAAATAAAATTCCAAATTTTTAGAATTAATATTTATTTTTGTTCTAATAGATATGGATCATAGTTAATTTCCTCATGATGTTCATACTGATGAGGTGAAATAGGATTTTAGAAAAAAATGTTGTGGAGTTTATGTGGATAAGGATGGTTCTTAGAGGAAGTTGCTATAAGAGTTTTTTCATCAGATATTAATGAATTAAGGTATGTTTCTTATCAATATATGAAGATAATGTTAAATATTATAGATATAAATTTTAATATAATCATGTTATAGGAAGGATTAGTGGATTCTATTATCCATTAGTTTTTTCATGGAGCTACTCATCAATGATGGATATTATTTCTAGTCAATTATGAGGAGTCAACGATATCATGGGATAATTTATGACAATAGTTTCTGGTAAAATTACATTAATTTATGATGAAGGTAGTATGTTTTAGGGACTAAATTTCTCTTTTACACGAAAACTTCAACATTCATGAGTTGTTAATTCATTTCAAAAATCATTAGAGTTATGTTTCTAATCATATTCTAGATAAGGATGATGGAGCATAACATTTTGAGGTGTCATTACATCCAGATATCCGAATTAAAGCCACCCTATTTATATTTTCAAAATATATTAAGGTGTCGGGGAAGGTTAATTTAATATATAAAATTTATGTGTGGACCAAATGTCATGAGATAGAGGTTATAGGAATTTATCAAAGAGTAACGGTATCGATGTTGATTCTCGATTGTATAGGAAATAAAAGTTTCATATAACAATGATTCTGTATCATATTACACCTCCTAATTCATCTAGAATGTATAGTTAGTATACCTCTATCGGGAGCTTTGAAATGGTGTGATTTTCCTACAGAGTTCATGGTTCTTAGAATCTTTAGTGTCTGAATTTCATTGATAGTTAGTGTAGAGTCGGAAGTCTATTTCAGGTATAACCATTGTTATAGTTTCCTTTGAGACCATATCTTAAGAATAAACAGTAGAGTTAATAGTCATTTAGTAATATATATATAGGATATCTTCATGATGTATCAGGTACTCAATGAAAAAGGGCATGTTATGTTCATAGTGATGGTCAGTGTTGGGTTCAGTGATTTATAGGATTAGGGAATGGTCATATGAACTCTATTGAGTTTCCAATTATTGGAAGTCCAAAGTCCATTTGAGATTCTATCTATTTATCATTTACCTTGGTATATGCTTTGTTTTATTAAAGGGTTTTTCACTAATTTGTTTCACCTTCCATGGATTGAGCTCTGGGAATCAAAGTGGAAATACTTATAGTTCACGTGTTGTAGATTACACCATTTGAAGGTTAGTCTAACATTCTTGGGGTGTGGTGGGATATTGAGTTGATTATATGTAATCATCATAAATTTATAGGTTTCATATTTTTTTAATACTACAACATATTTCAATCCTTACCATGGATTGGTTGCATTCGGTATAATTTTTTTTATGATTCATTTCATAGGAGTGTGGTATTATTTTAGGTGGAAGTTAATCATGTTTTGATTTTGGAAAGTGGGAGCCTCATATGGGTTGAGGGCATGTGGAAACTCTTTCTTCTTAGCTAGAGGATTTGATGTTACTTTCAATTGAGGTTTGGAAAATAGTTTTTCTGAATGTTTTGGAAGACATTCCTAATAAATTTCTTGAAGTGGATGGGACCATACCCGCTTCTCGGGATACCAATATTTGGATAGAGTTTCAACTAGGTGTCACTCTAATTTTGATGTCTTCTTATAGTATGGATCCTTCATGCTGAAAATATTTATGGATTTAGATTGAAAATATATTATATAAGGTTTTCATCAAGCCTAATGTGTCTCCTTGAGGTACTCTAGTATTGTTCATGGAGAATGTGGATAGTTTTTATTAATTATCATCAATTTAATCCGGTGACGGTAATAAACCATTATACCCTCCTAAGTATTAATTATTTATTTGTTTTTTTAGAGGGATCCAGTTGGTTCTTAGTTGTTTATCTAAAATCATGGTAACATAAATTGATGGTGAAGGGGAGGATATACCAAAGACTTCCTTCAAATATAACTATAGGAAATTTTAATTAATGGTTATTCCTTTTAGTGTTATGTAAATCCCGATTTCATTTATGGTACTAATTAACATAGTGTTTTTTGAGTTACTAGATCAATTTATGGTATTGTTCATTGATGACATTCTCATATAATCAATGTCTGAGGAGGATCATTTTGAGAATATAAGTGAGGTTTTATAGGTTCTTCAACAACATTAGTACTGTGTGATGTTGTCAAAGTGTAATTTATAAAATTTTGAATTATATTTCCATAGGCATGTTATATCTCAGTGAGGTGTGGTAATTGACCCATAAAATATTTAGACAATCATTTTTTGGGTGACACATAAGAAATTTGAAAAAATTTATAGTTTACGTTTACTTATAGGATATTTTAAGAGGTTTATGATTAATTTATATTATATTATAGCTCAATCGATGACATTTACTAGGAAGGATTGGGATTTCATTTAGTCAGATCTGTGTTAGGTTGGGTTTGAGTATCTTAAGGAGAAGTTGCTTTGTGCTCATGTTCTTAACATTCTAGAGGAGGGAGTCATGTTTTAGGTTTCAGATGATGCTTCCAATCATGTCTTGGGATTTGTTTTGATATATTAGAGGTAAATAAACTCTTATGGGTCTCACCGGTTATGTCCTCATGAACATAACAACACTACCCAAGATCCTAAGCTAATTATAGTTGTGTTTACTTTAAATTTGTAGTGGTACTATATTATCAGAGATAATTTTTTGGTCTTCACAGATTATAAGAACCTATAATATATTTTTACATAGCATTATTTAAATCCATGTTAATAATAGGGGATGGATTTAATATAGGATTATGACTTTGATGGTGGATTTAGTATTTATTTAGATAATAAAAATTCATATAATGGTGTTTATGAAGGGACTAGATATGCATTGAGGATGATAGGGGATCGTTAAATTTTATGGAATCTCTTTATTATATTTTTAATGAATGTTTGGTATATGAATAATCTCTTAAGGAATGTTTATAGGATGATCGGAATCGGGTGTTGTTTAAGTGGTGTCTATTTGTTACATTGGCGAGGTGTGAGGCAGTTCACTGTAAATTTCATAGATCAACCTTAGTAGTGAATCCAATTATAACTAAGATAAATCATTCTTTGAGGGTACAATTTTGGTGGCCATGGATGAAGAGGTTGATATCAGAGTATGTGTCTCTATGTTTGGTTTGTTTTGAGAAGAAGGATAAAAATCATGTTTTTGGTGGTTTATTACATCTATTGTATGTTCTTCAAAGTAAATAAGAGGATATTTTAATGGATTAAATTATTAGTCTTTTCTAATATCTGGTTGGATCGGAATTTATACTGGTGGTTATGGATCCGTTGATAAAGTCTTATCATTTCATAATAATCAAGGAGTAAATTGTGGTGGATGATTTATAGAGGATGTATATATATGATATTGTTTGGATGCATGGGGTTCTACGGACCTTCATCTCAGATCATGATCCTCATTTTACCTCATGAGTTTTGAAGGTTCTTTAGTATGACTTTAGATTTCAGTTATGTCATATAACCACATTGTATCCTCAAAATGATGGTAAGAAGGAGAAAATTATCTCTGATTTGGAGTAAATTTTTTATAAATGTGTTTTATATTTTAGAGATTCATGGGTGAAGCACCTACATTGGTTGATTTTCCTAATAATAATATTTATCAATCATCCATTGGTTTGGCTTTGTTCGATGCATTTTAAGGATGGTCTTTCATATATCTATTATGAATAATTGAGATTTTAGAATTGGTGATTCTTTGAATATATTTAATATATAGAATTATAGATAAAATACTTGTGATTTGTGTGTGGATTAAGGCTTCTCAAAACCATTAGAAGTCGTATGATAATCAAAGGAAGCAACCTCTAGATTTTGAGATCGTAGATCATGTGTTCGTGGAGGCTTCTTCTAATCATGGAAAGTAAATGTTAAATTATGGGATTAGTCATTCTCCTCATTTTTTAGACCTTTCATGGTTTTGTAGCATGTTGTTGAGGCATCATATCAGTTGGCACTTTCTCTACTGATGGATCAAATCCATGATATCTTCCATATATTTCAATTTCATCAGTATATTCATGATGGATCATATGTATAAGGCCCCGGCCTTAAACCTTACTTAATATTGAATTAAATGAATAATTCACATTGAGGATATTTTCAGGTTTAGAGTTTTAGAGAATTAGATCATAAATCATGAATTACATTCCACATTTAAACAAAGTGGTTACATAAAAGATAGAATTCGTTTTTTCCCATGAACGGAAACATATTTAAAATAAAACATGGATTCTTTCTTGACACATCCTTGACACTTCCATCATATCATGAACCTTTCCCTTGACCTATAAAAAACATTTCAAGAACTTTGGATTAGCATAAAAAGCTTAGTAAGGGATATAAAGGTATAAAAAGAAAACATTATTCCTTGTATGAAATCATACTTTACTCATATAACATAATAATTTTAACATACCTCATCAAATCATGAATAAATCATAGAAATCATAAGGCATAAATGTAAATTGAGGCATTCATAACATTCTTACATAGGGAGTAACCCCCTTGGTTACGTTTGGAATACCCATCACAATATATTCCCTATATCTCTTCGGAGAAACCTTAAAGTTTAACTCCTTCATGTTACCCAATGCATTGGAGAGATATATTGGGCTCACCTGCCCTTATTTTATCACGGAACCACCTGTCTTCATAATAAAGCCCAAGAACCATAACATAATCGTATCACATAAAACATGCATAAAGGAAACATAACATTTCCACTTTTCGATCACAAGATATCAATACAAAACATTGATATAAAAACATTATGAAAACCATTTTAAATACCAAAATAAAATAAAATTAAAACATGGTATTTATTTTTCTTTTTAAAAAAGGTATGGCTTGTAGAGGAAGCTGAAACTCAAATAATGGGCACAGCGGCGGACAAGTCGTTGTTGCCACATACGTACGACAAAAACATTCCCTTTTGTCATTTAGTAAAACGCTTCGTATAAAATGATTCATTTTGGATAAACGTAAAATTCAAATGGTTTTATACACCGTATAAATGAAATTTTGTATAAAACAAAATATGCCTCAATGAAAAGAGATTGAGACGTTGTCCCTTACAGAGACGGTATCCTTAGATTAAGGATAAATCAATTACATAATTATGTGTGACAAATGAATACACCGAATTTAAGTGGATATTAAGTGTAAAACAATCAGAGGACATTCACACATATTCATAGAACTACATATTCAAGGAGTACAAGTTTATCCCAAAGAATCAAAATTGGGTTAAGAAGTTCTCTAGAAAAAATTCGACAGCCTAACAGCGTCAATTCAAAATTCAGAAAAAGATTTGATGAGAGATAAAAAGGGTATCTCATCACTTCGACATAAAATTTACATCAATAAAGATATATAATAACATATACCAACATAATATTATTTGAATTAAAAGAAATAACAAAAGAAGTCTTTTAATAAGAGGAGGGTGAATGGTTCCCTTACCGACTTGGGTTACTTTTGAAATGTACACCCCATTGAAGAAGGGTCATACAATGAATATGTAAATACCCATAAATGAGATTATATTACGCAAAGAGTATAATAATGGGAAGTACATACACCACTCAAAGGAAAGGGTGGAAAATGTATCATAAATCTCACAAGACTAAAAGTGAGATGAAAAATCCCTTACGAAAACTCGACATCCTAACGGTGCCACTTAAAACTTCCAAAAATGGATTGATGAGATCAAATAGGGTCTATCATCATATTACAATAAAATGTTCAGAAAGAGATTATAAAAGAACATCCCCCATAATAACAAAGAGGATATTAAAATAAGTGACATAAATGAGAGTACTTAAAAAGAAAGAGAGAGGATAGATCTCTTACGAAAATTTTTCAGCCTAACGGCGCCACTCAAAACTTCCGAAATGGATTGATGAGATAAAATAGGGTCTCTCATCATATAAACATAAAAAGTACAGTAAGAGTAATATAAAAGAACATCCCAATCAAAAGAAAGATGATATTAAAAGGAATGACATAAAAGAGTGTTCTTAAAAAGAAAGAGAGGGGTAGGATCCCTTACCTCATGTCCGACATGACTCAATCGTTCTTTAATCTCCTTTAAATCGGGTAACTCTCTTTGATTTGAGCACAAAGGCTTCATTGGAATGTATTCTGCCCAATGTGAGGATTCATGATGAAGAGAGGGATTTGGAGAGATGAAATTGGCATGGGTTGGCCGAGCCAAAGGTTTGGGATGTGTGTGTAAGGTGGTAGAGGTGGCGGCCTTTTATAAGAGGAGAGGAGGGTCACTCTTGGAAAGTTAAAAATATTACTTTATTATAAATTTATTTTCGGATTTAAAAGGTCCCAAAAGGATATATTTAGAGGATAAGGTGATAAGGTTTCGAAATCAAACCATCCAATAGGTTTGTGACAAGTGTAAGACTTAGATTTCACCCTATCTTCTAATTTTATTTAAATCGTTCATTTATGAGGTAATCACTGCATCATCACGGTGTCATAAATAAATTAATTAATTTAATGTCTAAAAATTATAAAAAAAATATCATGATGTATGAAATCTTTTTTGATTTATAATGAATATTTATCGTCAAATATATGATTTATATAACCCCATGTAAAAATTGTCTTAGTAAAACAACACATGTTTGTTACATTTTAATTTTAACATTAAATAAAAAGGTGTTTATGTCATTTTCCAACCAAAGTGGCTCCATGGGGTCCCCAAGTTAACCCATGGATTTTCTTGGTCGGCCAGGACTCATCCAAATAGGGTATGACATGTTTCTAGGTCATTTCATATTATTAAAACATTATTTTTACCTTAAACTACACTAATTACCTCTAATCGCGATTAAAACTTAAAAGTTACTATTCACCAAAAAGATTATTTTAATCCCATTGAACCAAATTTTACTTCTTAATGACAACCATGTATGTCGGATTTTTTTTTAAATTTAAAACACAGAGGTGGTAAAATTTCATCTAAACGAAAAATCAGTTTTTTTAAGTACCACTTAGTGGTTTCACTATTCATCAAAAATTGAAGTTTTCCAAAAAAATACTAAACATTTAACCTAAGCTATATTTAATTTTCAGAATTAAAGAATGATGTCTATTCTAAAAAATTAAAAACATATATGTTACATTAATTAATTTAATAATTAATTCCCGCTGTCAGAGCAAATAGCTTGTTTTTATGAAACAATAAGTATCAAAATATTGACACTAGTTTAAGTCCAATTTCAAGATGAAATTAATTCCAACGACCACTATTGGATTAAATGGAAAAAATATATTCTAATTTCACTTTAAAACCAATTCAAAAGTTAATCTAATCATATAAATAAACTAGATTAAAAATAGGTTTTGAATTAAAATACATCATTTTTCACTATTCATTAAAAATGAACTTTATCGGAAAAATACCAAACAATTACACAAAGTAAATTTTGATGTCCCAATTCTAAAGAAGAGTATTATTTTTTCAAATAAAACACATAAAATTTTCAAAAAGTGGATTTAAAAGTGGTTCGCCAGCAAAAGGCGGTTAATCGGCCTTTTACAGAATATTAGAATGTTTACGCTTAAAATTGGATTCATTCGCATTTTTAATTCTCTAACATTTATTGTAAAAAGTAAAACTATTTGACAAACATATATAATCATTTTTTAGACAGTTATGTTCATTCCTTCCATTACAACAGCTAGGCGTTAACTACCATTTAAAATAATATTATTTTATTATTAGAGTGCAATGTAAGATTCCCAAGAAACTCGTTGTTGTGTAATTGGTACGCCATCGAGCATAGCGTCCCCATTAATGTAATATTAATATTTTATTAACAAATATGGATAAATGTGAAAATTTCATATTCTTTATTTACATGGTGTGTTACATCCATCCCCCTTTTGGGAATTACATCCTCGCAATTTTAAAATTGGTCTTGGAAACTTCATTGAAAATCCCACATCGGAATAAGAGTCAGTAAAACTATCACTTTAAAATAAAGAAAGAGAAATACAAAGGTCACCAAAGTTAACCCATAATAGGAATCCAAGTATTAAAATATGGACATGGAGGAAAAAAACAAAGGGTCATGTTCTGATGGATAGTCATAGTAAGCATGTCTAGGAGAAAGTTAACCATAAGAAAATCACAAACTTGTGATGGGTTAAACGGTATTTGATTCCCCAGTAGAAAAAGTTAACAGACAACATTTTTGTTTTAAGTTACTCTTCATTAAGGAGTTTATTTTTGAGCTTAACTAAATCATAATGAAACATACTTACTTGTCACGTAGACTTTCAACTTTTACTAGATTCCTTAATCAAACTCATATTTTCTCAAAAGACGAGCATTTAGGAAGACTTGTTCGCATTAAGAGTACTATAATCAACTTATTGAGAATCACATAATCCACAAAAGAGAACTATAAATTTCCCATGTCTTTAGACAAAATCCAAAACCAAAATTGTTAGTATGAGATCAGATAATCCACAAAAGTATAATCCTTTATAAAAAGAAAATCTATTCTTAATCTCCAAAATTTGTCCCAAAAAAACCAAAGTTCAACGTAGGCCATTAGATAAACAATTTTCCACACAATTATTAAAAGTAAACCAAACTAATATTGAAACCCAAATATTTGAAGGATTTAATCACATAGTCTTCCAAGGTACAAATTAACTTTTATCACAAAATAACATCAGTTGCTTTTAAATTCTCTTATTGAAAATTAATTAACCTAATCGCATATCCTCCATGATAGGTTAATCATTTCCAAAGATAACCCAAAATAAATATACTCTTGATTCATAAAATCATCTAACTAAAAAGAATTAGTCAAACTAACCAGGGACTTCATGTAGTCCAGTGGTAGGCGATAAATACCAGTCGCACTTTGGTTGTGGGTTCGATTCCCGCATCTTTTTCCGACACGACGGGTTGTCACACGGTCTGCGTGTTGTCCTTTTTCCAAAACTATATAATTCTTAAAACATTCCCCAAAAAAAAGATAAAATCTTCAAAAATAATAATAACATATTTTAACGTCAATTTTATCTCATGCCTTTCATTTTTCATCATAATATATAATAACCCATAATTACCTCAAAAGTAAGGATCATATAAACCCTAATGGTTACCTTTATAATTATTACCTGAACATCCACATTGATTGGTCATCTCGTACATGGTGCATTACAGAACATACCAAGGTACAATTGGTTGATCATGACTCCTTGATAGTTGGTTTAGAACAACCACGAGTTTCCTCATTGAATCCCACATTTCATCCAGTCTCTTAATCAGAGAACCACCATAGTTTCCTTCAATCCTATTGTCACTTTGGTGCCTGCTAGATCCATCCATTCACTAAAAACAAAAATGTCAGTGTGAGTATATCAACAAAACCATCATGTACTAATGAGGAAGATAAACACTAAGATATAATTACTCATTCACATTATCTAAAACTAGGAATCTTTCTGAAATCCTACCCATTATGGTAATTTCATTTATGCCTAGAGAATACCCTAACCTCTAATGTTATCTAAACAGACCTTTGATACCAACTATATGGCCCCAGCCTTAAACCTTACTTAATAATGAATTAAATTAATAATTCACATTGAGTATCTTTTCAGGTTTAGAGTTTTAGAGAATTAGATTATAAATCATGAATTACATTCCACATTTAAAAAAAGTGGTTACATAAAAGATAGAATTAGTTTTTTCCCATCAACGGAAATATATTTAAAATATAACAAGGAATCATTCTAGAAACTTCCTTGACACTACCATCATATCATGCACCTTTCCCTTGACCTGTGAGAAACCTTTCAAAAACTTGGGATGAGCATAAAAAACTTAGTAATGGATATAAAGGTATGAAAAGAAAACATTAGTCCATGTATGAAATCATACTTTACTCATATAACATAATAATTTTAACATACCTCATAAAATCATGAATAAATCATAGAAATAATAAGGCATAAAGGTAACGTGAGGCATTCATAACATTCTTACGTAGAGAGTAACCTCTTGGTTATGTTTGGAATACCCATCACAGTATATTCCCTTAAATCTCTTTGGAGAAACCTTAAAGTTTAACTCCTTCACGTTACCCAATGCATTGGATAGCTATATCGGGCTCACCTGCCCTTAGTTTATCACGGAACCACCCGTCTTCATAATAATGCCCAAGAACCATAAGATAATCATATCACATAAAACATGCATAAAGGAAACATAAAATTTACACTTTTCAATCACAAGATATCAATACAAAACATTGATATAAAAACATTAGGAAAACCATTTTCAATACCAAAATAAAATAAAAGTAAAAAATGGTATTTATTTTTCTTTTATAAAAGGGTATGGCTTGTAGAGGAAGCCAAAACTCAAATAATGGTCACGGCGGCAGAGAATTCTTTGTCACTTCATACGTATGACAAAAACATTCCCTTTTGTCATTTAGTAAAACGCTTCATATAAAAAGATTCCTTTTTGATAAAAGTAAAAGTAAAAGGGGTTTATACACCATATAAAAGAAATTTGTGTATAAAACAACATATTCCTCAATGAAAGGAAATTGAGACGATGTCCCTTACAAAGATGGTATCCTTGGATTAAGGATAAATCAATTACATAATTATGTGTGACAAATGAATACACCAAATATAAGTGGATATAAAGTGTAAAAAAATCAGATGACATTCACACATATTCATAGAATGAAATATTCAAGGAGTAAAAGTTTATCCCAAAGAATCAAAATTGGGTTAAGAAGTTCTCTTGTAAAAATTCAATAGCCTAACGGTGTCACTTCAAAATTCAAAAAAAGAGTTGATGAGAGATAAAAAGGGTATCTCATCACTTCGACATAAAATTTACATCAATAAGGATATATAAGAACATATTCTAACATAATAGTTTGTGAATTAAAAGACCTAACAAAAAAAGTATTTTAAAAACAGGAAGGTGAAAGGTTCCCTTACCAACTTGGGTTACTTTCGAAACGTACACCCTATTGAAGAAGGGTCATACAATGAATATGTAAATACCCATAAATGAAATTATATTACACAAAGAGTATAATAATGGGAAGTACATAAACCACTCTATGGAAATGGTGGAAAATGTAGAATAAATCTCACAGGACTAAAAGTGAGATGAACAATCCCTTAAGAAAACTCGGCAGCCTAACGGTGCCACTTAAAACTTTCAAAAATGGATTGATGAGATCAAATAGGGTCTCTCATCATATTAAAATAAAATGTACAGAAAGAGGAATATAAAAGAACATCCCCCATAATAACAAAGACGATCTTAAAAGAAGTGACATAAAGGAGAGTACTTAAAAGGAAAGAGAGAGGTTAGATCTCTTACGAAAATTCGTCAGCCTAACAGCGCCACTCAAAACTACCAAAATGGATTGATGAGAGAAAATAGGGTCTCTCATCATATGAACATAAAAGGTAAAGTAGGATTAATATAAAATAACATCCCAATAATAAGAAATATGGGGTTAAAAGGAATGACATAAAACAGTGTTCTTAAAAGGAAAGAAAGGGGTAGGATCTCTTACCTCGTGTCTGACATGACTCGATCGTTCTTTAATCTCCTTTAAATCGGGTAACTCTCTTTGATTTGAGCTCAAATGATTCCTTGGAAAGGATTCTGCCCATAGAGAGGCTTCAATTATGAAGATAGGGATGTGGAGAGATGAAATGGGTAGGTCTTAGCTGGGCCAAAGGATTGAGAGGTGTGTGTAAGGTGGTAGAGGTGGGGGCCTTTTATAAGAGGAGAGGAGGGGCACTCTTGTAAAGTTAAAAATATTACTTTATTATAAAATGCTTTTCAGATTTAAAAGGTCACAAAAGGATATAATTCGAGGATAAGGTGATAAGTTTTCTAAATACACTCATCCAATAGGTTTGTGACAAGATTATGAATTAGATTTCACCCTATCTTCTAATTTTATTTAAATCGTTCATTTATGTGGTAATCACTGCATCATCACGGTGTCATAAATTAATTAATTTATTTAATGTCTAAAAATTATAAAAAATATCATGATGTAGGAAATATTTTTATATTTCTAATGAAGATTTATAGTCAAAGATATAACTTATATAACCCCTTGTAAAAATTGTTTTAGTAAAACAACACATGTTTGTGACATTTTAATTTTAACGTTAAATAAAAAGGTATTTATGTCATTTTCCAACCATAGTGGCTCCATGGGGTCCCCAAGTTGACCATGGATTGTCTTGGTCGTCCATGACTCATCCAAGGAGAGTAATACATGTTTCTAGCTCATTTAAAATTATTAAAACATTATTTTTACCTTAAACTACACTAATTACCTCTAATCGCGATTAAAACTTAAAAGTTACTATTCACCAACAAAAATTCATTTTAATCCCATTTAACCACATTTTACTTCTCAATGACAACTATGTATGTTGGATTTTCTGAATTTCAAAACACAGAGGAGGTAAAATTTCATTTAAATGAAAAATCAGTTTTTTTAAGTACCACTTAGTGGCTTCACTATTCATCAAAAATTGAAGTTCTCCAGAAAAATTCAAAAACATTACCCTAAGCTATATTTGATATTCGGAATTCAAAAATGATGTCTTTTTTAGAAAATTAAAAACATATAAGTTACATTATTTAATTTCATAATTAATTCCCGTTGTCAGAGCAAATAGCGTGTTTTTACGAAACAATACGTATCAAAAGATTGACACTAGTTTAAGTCCAATTTCAAGATTAAATTAATTCCAACAACCACTATTGGATTAAATGGTAAAAATATATTCTAATTTTACTTTAAAAACAATTCAAAAGATAATATAATCATATAAATAAATTATATTAAAAAGAGGTTTTGAATTTAAATACAACATTTTTAACTATTCATTAAAAAATGAACTTTATCGGAAAAATACCAAAAATTTACACAAAGTAAATTTTAATGTCCCGATTATGAGGAAGAATTTTAGTTTTTCAAATATAACACATAAAATTGTCAAAAAGTGGATTTAAAAGAGGTTCTCCATCAAAAGGCGGTTAATTGACCTTTTAAAGAATATTAGAATGTTTCCGCTTAAAATTGGATTCATTCGCATTTTTAATCCTCTAACATTTATTTTAAAAAGTAAAAATATTTGACAAACATACATAATAATTTTGTAGTTAGTTATATTCATTCTCGCCAGAACAACAGCTATGTGTTAACTACCATTTAAAATAATATTATTTTATTATTAGAGTGCAACGTAAGATTCCCAAGAAACTCGTTGTTGCGTATTGGGTATGCCATAGAGCATAGAATCCCCTTTAAAGTAATATTAGTATTTTATTCACAAATATGGATAAATGTGAAAATGTCATATTCTTTATTTACCTAGGGTGTTACAATATGTAATTGATTGTAATGACTTAGATATTGAGGATGATGTGATGTTTTTATAGAAACCTACTATGATTCATGCTCATTGGGATAATCTGTTTTTGGTGGGAATGTTATTTTATTGGTTTTTGTCCTTTGGAGGCATGATGGCTTAGATAAATTTATACTAGAATGTCAGTCACATATATTTTCTCAATACCATAAGTTATTTAATGATTTATTCTTTTTTGAGATATTATGTTTTATCTATTTTAATAGTTTTTTAGAAGTTAATATTGTTATTTTTTTATATGTTTCAATATTTTTTCTCTTTTTCTCTATGTTTGTGATTTTGGTGATGACAATATTCTTGTTGGAGAGGTATCGTATAGAGTGTTTTATTTCATTTTTTTCTTCTATTTCTAGGATAATTTTGGATTATAAATGATGATAAATATTTTAGAGGTATTTAATGTAGATTCCCATAATATCCTTGCTTCTCTACATTGTAGTATGAGTATGTTACAGTTTTTGGAGTGGAGCTCAAAGATGGTTTTTGGGTGAGAAAATGGGTTTTAATATTTTAAAGACCAAAATGGTTATTTTGAGAAGGCATATGTCATTCTGAATTTTTTTGTTGTGGGAATATTATTCTATAAATTTTGATTATTTCTTGGTGTTGAGGTCTGAAACATCCATTTTAGAGTTTGTTAATACCATGGTTGTGTTCTGTGGTTTAGAGGTGATCACTTATGGGAGAATTGTCTAATGGTGGGATTTCTCTAAGAAACAAGGTGGACTAAAATTCCCATTTCAAATGTTATGGTTTGATTCAACCATTTTCTTGAAAAATATTTTTTATTTTCATTTAGGTAGGTATGGTGGAAATAGATATAGTCAAAGGACTATATCATGGTGCTTCTTGGTTGGATTCAAGGTTCTAAGCAGAAATGAACATATTTGGAGATAGTGTACCATGTTGAAGGTCAATTTATCATACCTATAAAAAAATTCATGAAATTAAGAATGATTTTTTTCATTTTAATTTCCATGAGCATTGGATCACATTGGACCAAACCCATATATGTTATGGTGAGCCTCTCACCACACTGTGGTTGAGTCCCATGAGTTTTATTATAAATTTCAAGTTTCTTCTCACCTCATTTTGGTTCTCTTTACCTTCCTCAAACCTTATCTAACTCTCAACTCTCTTTGGGTGATTTTGGCCGATTCCTAAGGGATGTAAGTATTTTTCATTATTCTAAAAATACCATCTAATTTGAGGTGCATCCAATGCAAAAAAAATGACATATAAAAAATAAATATAATGAAATATAATACATATAGTGGTAAAATGAGTAATTCCAAAAAATATTATGCTTTGTTGGTAGTAATTTTATGCACAAAGAATTGTTTCTATTGAAATCCATATTTTTAGATATTAACTATTCAATACCAACACATCTTTTACAAATATCAAAATTCATTGATTTATCTTATTTGAACCTATAACTTGTTTAATAAAAATAAATCTCTTCGAACCAATAATTATTACCAATAAATATTTTATCATTAAAAATATATGTTGTATTATATTATTCAATAAAAAATTATCAATAATTAAATATTTATTTGTAAATTATTTTATATTAACACAAAATGTTTAAATTTAGTCTTATATATTTGTTAAATGAATCTGTAATTACTAACACCTCATTTATAAATAATTTGTTTCATGAATATATGCTTGTATATTTGTTTTCAAGCATAATTTTTAATTATTTTGTATTGAAATTATATTTTCTATTCATTTAATAAGATATTCTCTTATATATCAAAATAAAATACAAATATAAATGTGTAAAAAATTATTCAATTATTAGATTTTTATAATTTGTAAATTTTTATTATATTTATGAATTATATCCTTCCAAGTATAAAAATCGGGCACCCCAGTTTCAACCACAACAAAAATACTCCCCGCCTCAATTTGATACATAGGAACCCCTGAAGATTTGAGAATGGATTTGGTTCATCAGCCCACTATTCATCACGCAAATCATATGATATATTTACATTCATCACCACCAATTCATAAAAACTTTTTAAATTCATCACAGATCATCACGTCATATATTTTGATTCATCGGTAGACCCTTTTTTTAATTTTACACAGTGGAATTTCAAATTCTGACTAATTAAATGATGATATAACCCTCTAAAACCCCATTAGTTGTATTCAACCTTGCATAAAACATTCTTCACAATGATAACATCTTTCATCCAAAAACTCATAGTCACTGTGACCCTCAAATAAATCCTTTTTCCATAACAATCCTTTACTATAATGGCATTTTCTTCTCAAACACTCACAACCATAAAAACCCTCAATGAAAATGATATATTCTTTTAGAAATTATCTCCTAGTAATTAATCTCATAGTGATGACCTCCCTGTAAGGTCAACCTCTCTAACACATAGAACATCAACCTCTATTGAAAATCACATATCGAACCTCTGGTGACATTGATTTGGGCTCACTAGATTCAAGGTTCCTTTCTTTTGGAAGTTTTTATGGATTTAGAGACTGCATGGTGATCTTGGTGTTGTGGCACCTCATATTCATCTATGATATGCCTAATTATAAAGACTCAGCCTTATAAATTACATATCCATGTGTCTTTACAGTATAATTCACTTTCTTTCATTATGTCGATCTTTGAATTTTTTAGTTTTAGATAATTGGGTCATAACTCTTACATAACAAACCCATATATTACAAACCATACACTTCAACTCAATATTCATTTTTCCCATAATATAAAACTTTTAAAAATAAACACATCTTATTTTCATGAAACATATTCAAAATTTTAATCTTGATGACTTACTTATCCATATTAATTCTTAAAACCCTATAAAAAAGTAAAACATTAGATGAGTAAAAAAATATCAATACGGTACATGAAAGGAATAAAAGAAACACATTAATCCATGATTTATAATGAAAATTTACATACATAAAAATAAACTTTTGGATCAGAATAACCATTTTCTTACCCAAAAAATTACTTTCGCTACCAAAATATTATCATAAAACATTTCATAATAAATATTAAATAAAAAAATAAAACTCATAAATATTCCTTTGAAATCATGAATAGTATAAGAAATATTTTTCACAAAGTTATGCTTTCAAACCATATTAAGTATCATATACTTTCACTTACCTTTTTAAATCATAAGATACCCATAAAACCCATAATAAACATAGATAAATCATGTAGGTAACATGGTGCATCGTTTTCATATCACACTTAAAAATAAAATAAACTTCATGATTATACATAAAAATAACCATCACCGTTCTACATAAAATAACTATAATGGTTACTTATAAAATAACCATCTTGGTTACACATAAAATAACCATCATAGTTATAATTGGAATAACCATCACAGAATATTCTCATAATTTCTTATGAGAAACATAATCAGTCAACCCACTCTCTTTACCCAATGCATTTAAGAGTTGTAATGGGATAACACATTCTCTATTTATAACAGAACCACCCATCTGGATTAAACATTCTTAATAACCATAATTTAATAAATAAAATCTTTCTTAATAAAAATTTTCTTTTCACCCGTAAGAAAAAAATGGATATTGAATTATTCATTCCATTCTAAAATCATTTTTCAAAATTACCAAAAAATAAGAAAATAGGGTTTTTATTTGAAAAAAATGAATACATATAAAGTAAACCAAAAATAAAATAACATTTATGGTGGTAGGATAAGTAATTTTTTCTGTATATGTTAAAATAGAACAATTCTTTTTGTTTTTGTAAAAATTTCAAAACATACCATAAAAATATTACATTTAAAAATATTTGAAATAAAGTTAAATGAAAAAAAAAATTTACATTAAAATTCATATATTTACATATAAAAACATTAATAATATATATATTTAAAAATATGGACATGGAAGAAAGTAGAGGGAAAGGAAATGTTAATAGATTATTTTTAAAATAAAGTCTCTTACCTTGAGTCTGACTCATCCCATGTGTTATTTATCTTCCTGAATAATAAAATAGTGTTAATTAATTAATTACATAAGAACCATTTACATTTTTATTATTCTTTTTATATCACTTATTACCATGTTATGTTCAATTACTTAATAATTTAAGTTCACATCATCTATTTTGTTGATATTCGGTACATAAGTCCAAAATGACTTCGATGGGTTGACTATGGTCATATAGGTAATTATTCCATCATATCTACAATAATAATCATGTAATACTTATAATTTTTATACATAAATTATAATTTTTAAACTTTTCGTTAAATATGATTATGAAAAATGAACTATGCCACGATGATGGAGACGGTAGGTCATACGTATGCATGAGTAACGTTTCCATTATTCAATGATCATAATGGAAAAAAGGTAAGTACCCTACAATATTTAAATAATGATAATAATATCACAAATATAATATTATTTCTATAATTATACATATATATGTAATCCATGTGATGTGGTGATGAAAAACAATTCTCATCGCTTTGTGGAGGTGGTAGTCCACATATACGCATGAACGACATTGTCATTATTCAATGAATAGGAAGGTAAGAAAACTATATGATATTTTATCATTTAATAATTATTAATATGTTATGAATATCATAAATATAGATTAAATACATCATTATAACTATCCATAATAGAAAGTGATGGAAAATGAATTACATCAGTTCATGAGGCGGTAGTCTTCTATACACACGAACAAAGAATTCTTCTCCCATTTGATGAATTTTGGAGATATATATAGATTATTAAATTAAAATAATAATATATATTTATATATAAGATACTATTATAATTATTTTAATATGGTTGAATAATATTTTAATGAGGTGGATGATTAAATATACTAAAACATGTGGTTAAAAACTATACCTCTTCTTTGGAATGTCTCCTTTTCTTAATATCGTAAGACATATAATGATGGTATTATGCCTAAAAAAGGAACTATAAAATTATTTTCGGGGTTATATTAAGGTATTTGGGTAGTTAAATTATGAACAAAAATTATTTTTTTATGTGTTAATTAATACAAAGAAGTGATGCCTTTTTATAAGAGAGGGGAGGGGCACTCCTGATATTTCTTAAAATATTAAATTAATATAAATTTATTTATATTTCTAAATTACTCAAAATTGATAAAATTATAAGTTAATATGATTATGAGTGAAAAACATCACATAAAATAATTTTTTTACAAGTTTTTATCACATTATTACCCTTATATTTTCTTACCCTTTATTAACCCTTTTGAAAATTATAGTGATATCAATGTTTTTCACACTTAAGGAATTAATATAGTTTCTATAAAAGGATAAATGGCCCATAAATGGACTATTATTTATGTAATTAACAATATCCCATTCACTTTTTTTAATAGAACATTTTTAAGAATTTTAAATCATTTAATAAAATATTAGTTATTATAAAATATCATTAATGTCAATTTTTGGAAATATTCATTCAATTTGATATTTAAAAATATAAGAAAATAATTGAATTTGAATAAAATTTATTAAATACTTTATAATTTGTAATTTTTGTCTAAAATAATCTCTTAATGAAAAAACTATCTCATACAATGTTATTTTTAGAGTTTTTAAAATCATTTTATTTATTTTTTTATTGCTTGCACAGGCACTACGTTAGTGTTGTCTAAGAATTTAAGTTAATTTTTTCTTCACTAAAAAATAGAAATAAATTACAATGAAAAAATCAAATTATTTATATTTTAAATTAATATTTATAAATGAATATATCCTCTATTTTTCCCTATATAAAAAATTTAAATATTTTAAAACGAAAATAATTTTATTTTTTACTTTTCTTTATATTAAAAAATATTAAATGTCAAAATATTTTTAAAATAGAATAAAATGACATAGATTTTAATTTTGGATAATTATATATAGCATATAATAATTAAATAAAATAAAGTCATATTTTAGGGTCGTTTTTTAGTCTTTATCATTTTTTTAACTGTAATTACCCAATTTACCATGGTAACAAAATTTACACTTGTTACTATTCATAATGTCCAAAAATTAAGGGAAATTTAACAAGTTTAAACCACATGATTCAAAATATATAATTTATATTTAAATATTTAAATCATATAATTGGAATAATTTAATTTAAAATTAAACATGAAAAATGCAACGAAAAATAGATTTTAGAAAAATGTGTTTTTAAGCCTCAAAATGTACTTATACCAAAATAATTAATAAAGATAGTTCAAATATAATTAATTATATTATATATAACTAAATAATATTTATGTTCCTTTGCGGTAAAATTCCAATCAAAAATGTATTTAATGAAAATAAGTTACAATTTTATAAAAATCAATATTTTTCCCTGTTCAATGAAAAATAAAAAAATATTTACATCCTAAGATAATTTTGATGTGATAAATTCAAAAAAATAAAATTAAAATTAAAATATAAAAATATAAATTTGAAATTATAAATTCAAAAAAAATAAAAATAAAATTATATAATTGGTAAATAAATATTTTAAGTAAAATCATATAATTCTTGAAAACTCATTTTATTTAGAAATAAATCATTTTTATTTTGAATTAAAAATTACCTAATATTTTTATAATGAATATAACTTTAAAAAATGTAATTAATTAAAACATGAAAATTTATTATCTTAATATTACCTGGGTTGTTACACTAATGATTTTTATGGTCTGAAAATTATTTAGAATGATTTTTTATAAGAATATTATCATTGTTTTTAACAATCTTTCTAAGGAATTGTTTTTCTCTCATTGACTTTTTGTTGGTGAAAGATTATTACACCTCATGTAATAATTGTAAATCCTTTATTTATTAAATTTTTGGGGTGCATGATTTGTTCTTTAAACTCATGATCTGAGTTATTATTTTCTAAGCCTCTGTTGGGAATTTATTATTGAAATTTTAAATTATTATAAATATAAATTATAAAGGCTATTAATCCTCTTTTTGAAAACAAGGTTTATTATGATTATATAAAAAAATAAATCTCATACTAGATTCAATTTGGAAGGATATGTGCTCTCAGAGCAGCAATCAAACAATATGATAATTCACTACTTCTGAGTTAAAATTAATTCAAGACCAATTATAAATCGTTTTTCGTATAAGCGCATTTACTATTTCTCTATATAGAATCAAATTTATTTTCTATACATTATTTTCAAAACTCAATGGAATAATGATAACAAATTTTCAAATCATTAAACCCATTTTGATTGATCTTGTCTCATATTATGGGATTAAAATTTTAGATCCACTATAATTTTAATTTATCAATTTTGTTTTTTTATCATTTCAATTTCTTGAATATATTTTCATGAGAGATGTTGAACAGTTATTTCAGGGGATCATGTAGATTTGAATACTATAATAGGTTCTTAATTGGTGTATATTCTGATACTTCTATTTAAAATCAATTTTTTTACATTATAGAATTTGTTGATAGATATACTTTTATCTTCATATTGTAAAAATATTGTTTTCAATGCTTCATTTTTATTGTTAAAAACATGGTAATTTATTCTAATTATAAATGGTAACATTGGTTTGTATTTTGTGATTTTTAGTATTTCTTATATTTTATTATTAGTTTTAGAATTTTTCATTGATGTTTGAATCATTTATTAATTATAATTCTTATAGAAATTTCAATATATATGGTTAGTGTGTAATTATTTATTTTGATGACTAATATTAGTAATTTTAAATTTCATTTAAAAAATCATGACAAATGGTATGTGTTATCTTTTCATTGGTTTTTGTTTGTTTTTTAGAATTTATTTGTTTTCCTCTATATGAATTTAATGTTCCTTATTGGATAATATAGTAGTTTATACTATTCTATAAGCTATATTTCCTCATGTGTTGAGTTCCCACTGCAAAAGATACATGTAATCTTGTGAAAACATTTTTCCATGAGAGATTCCTCTATATACATAAGGAAATTTTAGGTGTCACTTTGTTTTTAGGTTCATCATTGAGCTGTTGCTTTGTGGGAATCATTGATCCTTTGGTTTCTTATTAATAATGATAAGAATATGTTGCATCAATGACTCATGGGTTGTGCAGTCACAACATGCAACAAGCATGGTGATCATGTCATTCTGGAGTGGAAAATGATTATTTCTTATAATAACCCCATCTTCAGTGTGATTCACGATAGTGACACCTGATGTTTGGGATAAATAGATTACAGATTGATTTTGATGGTGTTTTATGAAAGGTATCTTGTAGTTTGAACATGTTTATAACATGTTTCTTATATCATAATGTTCGTTTTTAAATTTGAACATGTTTTTAAATTATGTTTGGTAATGTTTATTCAAATAAAGCCTCATTTTGTTGGAATACCCATATATAATAAATATAATAAATATAATTAAATTAATAAATATAATATGAAATTTTATAAAAAATATTATAATACCCTTATTTAATATTTTATTTAGAATATAATTTACAAGAATAAATTAATTATTGGTATTTGTTATAATAAATAAAAATATCAATATTGATAATATTATCAATAGATAATTTTTTTGTATGGATCTATTGCTAATAAATTTTAAAAACATATATATTAATGATCGGTATTATTATAATCACAACAAAACTATATTATTTTTCATAATAATATTTAGTTACATAGTTTTTAACAATAAATTACACAAAGAGACATTTATCAAGAAAATTATTTACTGACATAAAATATACCTTTACTAATATATATTCCCAATTGGAAAAATTATGTACATTATATCGATCTATCCTCCCTACATCCTATTTTATTTCCCTTTTTCTCATTACTTGTCTACTCTTTTTTCTCATGAAACCATGGAAGGGGATTTGGTTTAGTCATTATAGTTCTTGATCAATGTATTTGTAAAATATTTCCCCTCCTCATTGGATTAATAAGGAAGAGGGAAATTACTTGGCCTTAAAATACATACCCAAGTTTCCAAAGGATGGAAATAAATACCCATGGATTCTATACATGTGTGGGATGATTTTATCTTTTAGAAATAAAATAAACCAACCAAACATTCCATAACCAAAACTAATAAATTATACATGATAACAATGTAAACTAACTCAAGTACTTTCATTGATATCATAATCAAACTATAACAAAGTACCACAATAGAAGACAAAAAATATCAAGGTACATAGAGGAAGACAAAACCATTAAAACCAAAGACTCCAAAAAAACTACTCTACAGATCCCAAAAAATATCTATACTCCAACATCACAAAAAAAACCTAAGTATCGTGAACCAAAACTTGAGAAGTGTGATAATTTACCTTTTCCTGAGTTCTGATAAATGACATCTGCAAAAGCACCAACATTCCAAAGCAGGGGTGAGTAATGAAACTCAATAGATTTTCCCCAAATGACTTCCCTACTCAATCCACTTGGATAAAACATGTTATCACATTCATATAAAACAATTTATATAAAAAAATATATCAATTTAACAAAGCCAATCCATTTCCTAGTAAAGCAGTTTTCATACCAAAACAGTTTTCCAACTAAAGCTATATATAAGGAAATCAACCAAAAAAGTCATTATTCATTATTTAATTTCCATTATAGAATAACCCATTCCATTTCACATAATCAAACACACCCCTACACATAATATTGGTGTTACCATTGATGGTGGAACTTTCGCATCCAAACCCATACCTTTTATGGTGGTACTTTTATGACCATTATCCATCCCATTCCATACATGCTTCAAAATTTAAGACAACCACATTCAAATAAATCCCTTTTCAAACCAATTTAATCATTTCAATAAAACCGCACTTTTATTTAAAATCATTACAAAAAACCATGTCAATAAAACTAACCCTTTTCTTGAAAACACTTTTCCAAAAAACCATTTCAATGCATTTCAATAAAACCATTAATTATTGAAAGAATAAAAATTAAACCATTTACCATAAATCTATCAAAGAGAGATTTTAAAATCATCATTTTAAAATCAAGAAAACAAGTTTCATTTCACAACCACTTTCCATAACTCAACAATTTCACCATAAATACATAAACTACTCAAACCATCACCAAATTGGGTTTCTAACAAGTTTTTCATAACCATTTAATAATAAATTTAAATCAAAACAATTAATTTGAAATCAATACTTCTATTTTAATCAAGAGGAGTCCAGAGTGAAACCGCCTACCTATGAATTTATGATGATAATGAAGAATGGAACAAAAACTTCCATGAAACCAAGTTGAATCTCCAAAAACCCAACATAGATCTCTTACCCTAACATAAACTAGGTTAAATATAATTATATATTTCATAAACTACCTTATATCTATCCATAGTGGATGTAGATCTAAGAAACTAGGAGGGAGTGAGAAGTAGATCGAAGGAAACAAGAAAAACTACCAAGAACAACAACATACCACAAGAACCTTTCTTCAACACACCAAGGGAAGTCTTCATATCACCTTTGAATTGATGGTAGAATCCTAAACTACATTTTGGAGGATAAAATATCTATATAGGACTGCTTTGGGGGAAAATGAGGGGTTATTTTCTTAATCCCTACCAATATCAACAATTTAGGTATCTTGTTTCTAAACCATGCACGGTTAGTTGCACAACTCGAAAAATCATGCGATAATCATGTGCTAAGATCTACCTCAAGGAACACCTCACACGGTTGTCCCATACTATTAAGAAAACCATGAAAAATCTCAACATACTACTTTTTATAGTTTCTCCAAGGTGTCCACATGGTTTGGACAAACCGTGTGCTAGCCCTTACGCTAGACCTTTAGCCCATGTCTCATTGTACATGGTTTCTTATAGGTGTTTCACGGTTTCCACAAACTGTTCACTAACCATGCACTCTTATAAAATCCACCAAAACATTCAAAAACCTCCCAAAAATGCACCCTAGCATTGTATATATTAAAAAAATCATAAATAAAGGATTACAGGAAAATGGGGGTACTACATTTTCCCCATCATTGGCCTTTCCACCCTTAGAAAGTAGAAAACCACTGGTTTCCTAAAAGAGTCTGGGGAATTTCTTGACCATTTACATCTTATATTCCCAAGTCTCTTCTTGAATCTGACCATGTTTCCCCAAAACCAACACCAAACTGATTCTTTTGTCATGCAATACTTCCTCTTGCCTATCCAAAATCTAAACTGGCCTGCGAACCAACGAAGAATTCGACACTAGGTCAATGTGATCCCATCAAGTCACATGGGGAGGATCAGATTGATACTTTTTCAACTAAGATACATGAAACACATTGTTAATAGCACTGAAGCATGGTGTTAAATCCAACTGATATGCCACCTCTCTAACTCATTCAAGTGTCTCAAAAGGGCCAATATATCTAGGAGATAACTTTCACTACTTCCAAAATGATGATGTCCAAGTCTTGGATTGATCCTTAAGAACACATGATTACTCACCACGAATGAAAATGGATATATATGGTGATTTTCTTATGATTCATGACTACTCATTATCATATCTATCTATTTCCTGATTAACTGAATCTTCTCCATTGTTTATTGGACAAGGCTTAGCCCAACTAGTTAAGTCTTGCCTATTTCCACCCAAAAAAATGGTGAAAACATGTAAGCCTATACAATGCTTCAAAAGGTTCCATTTGTATCAAGGAATGGTAGTTTTTGTTATATGAAAACTCCACAAATATTATGTGCTCTTCTCATTAGCCACCAAATCCCCTTACAGAAGCTTGCAATATGTCTTCCAACATCTATATCATATGTTCAAATTGTTCATCTATCTGAGGATGAGAGTCCATACTCATGGTCAACTAAGTCCCATGGGATTTATATAAGGATTTCTAGAATTGAGAAATAAAACTTGGATATCATTATAACATTATCATAATTGGTATGTAATGCCTCTTAACAACTTCTCAAATATAGATTTTTTAAAATTCCTCCACAATATGAGATTCAAGAATTGGAATGAAATGAGTCAACTTTGTGAGTTGATATACTATCACCCATATGGAATCATATTTCTAATCCATTCGTGGGAGACCTATTACAAGATCCATAGTTATCTACTCCCATTTCCAAATAGGAATAGGTAAACACTGTAACATACACGTTGCTCGCTGAAGTTCCGCCTTAACTTACTAAGATGTTAAGAATCTTGAAATAAACTCAACCACATTCCTTTTCTTAATTACCCACCAAAACTGGGCTTTCAAAACCATAAACATATTATGTATTCTAAAATGAACATACCATCTAGAATAGTGATAAGAATGAAGAAGTTGTTCCTGAAAATTCATAGGTACAACTGTCCTATTTATAAACAACAACACTAAACTTTCATCCAGCTTCCATCCCTCAATGGTCTCCCCACCATTGAGTTATGACCTCATAGAAACACATTCTCCATTGGATTTCTAGGACTCTTTAATCATCTCCACTAAACCATAAACCAAAAAATAGAAAGAAAACTACTACATCAAATCAGTATTTACATTCAAGGTTCATTTATGTTATCACTAACATCAACTTCCACTTATCTAAATCCTCTTTTTCCAACTAATCATATGACTTTATGCTTAATGTATCTATGACCATATTTCATTTACTCGGGGTATACATCAAGTAAAAGTCAAACATTTGTACATGCTCTATCCATGTTCTTTGTCTTAGGTTCAAATCCTATTTTGAAAAAATATACTTCATGATATTATGATCCATAAGCACGCTAAATTTCTCATTAAAGAGATAATGGAGTCAAGTCTTCAAAGAATTCATAATGGAAGATAACTCTAAATAATGTATTGGCAGTTATTATCATGAAACCTTAACTACCATGATCCATACGCATCAATATTTTCTCCCTATATGAGAACACATCCCAACCCTAATCTCGAAGCATCACAATACACTATGTACCCTTTTCCTTATTCTAGAAAAATAAAGATTGGTGCTAATATAAGGTAATATTTAAGCTCTTAAAAATAATTTTGGCATTATTTTTTCCATTGGAATTGAACATTCTTATTTTTCACGGTTTGGATAGGTGAATCTAGTTTTTAAATATCATTAACAAAGTGTTAATAATAAGCAACCACTCTAAGGAAACTCTAAATCTCAAAGACATTATTTAGAGGATTCCATGAGATTACAACCTCTATCTTTTATTGATCCATTGAAACACCACTTTCAAATATTACATGGCTAGTAAATCATAGCCCTTATATCGAAAAATAACACTTTGATAATTTGGAATACAAACGATTATCTCTTAAGATTCCCAACACTATCGCCAAGTGTTTCTCATACTCATCCATTTTCCTTGATACACCAGTATGTCATCCACAAAAACCACCACAAAATAATCTAGATATATCTAAAATATCCAATTCATCAATTCCATAAAGACTTTTGGTGAATTCATAATATCGAAAGTCAATCTTCTTATGAAATCTATCTTTGGAATATCCTCCTTCCAAACTCACAATTGGTGATATACTAATTACAAGTTAATTTTGAAGAACCATTGAGCTCCCCTAAATTGATCAAATAGATCATAAATGCATGGAAGTAGATACCAATTGTTTATCATAACTTTTTTTACCTTATGATAATCTACACACATCTTTAGAGTTCTATATCCCTTTTTCTAAAACAAGGCTAGTGCTACCCATATAGATGTGCTTGTCTGAATGAACCCTTTTCTTTACAGCTCCTATAAATACACTTTCAACTCCCTTAATTCTGTTGGTTCCATCCTATAAGATGGAAGGTAAATAGGACTGGTCCCCATGAGGATATCAGTCATAAACATCACTTCTCATGTGGGTGGAAACCCTGAGAAATTATCTGGAAAAACACCAGGAAACTGATCCATGATTTCTAGAATACTACCATTCTCGATCTCTCCCATTTATTCCAAAATCAACACTACCAACAGGTATGATATTTTTCCAACCACTGGGTCCAACAATCCTACTTCACCTACCTTTACACTACTCTCTCCTCTAATTAGATTCTCAACACCATCCTCAGACAGAAAACAAATCCATCATGTATAACAGGCGATGTGGGCCTTGAACATTGTCAACCAATCCATGCCTAGGATTATATCATATGCATCCATCTCAAGTACTAATAAATCCCATATCAACTCAGCTACATTAATGGTTATAGAACATGATCTATACAAAAATTCATAACGTTCTCTTTTACCTAGAGGAGTTTGATGTTTTAAAAACGCATCATATCAACTTTTATACTTTTCAAATCAATAGAAAGAGAAGAAATAAATTAATTGGAAGCACCCCTATCAAACAAATCTTTCATAACGGTATAATTCAAAAGAATAGTACCTCTACCCATTAATGTTCTAGAACGATCATCCACAATAACCTGCTCATCTCTATATAATTTCTTCATCATTGCACATTGTTCTATATTTACCTACTAAGATTTATCTTACAGAGGTGTCATGGTATTCCTGGAGTCACTATGGATAGATCTGTTCTATTGAAAAGTGGAATTTTACTGCCCTCACCCTATCAAATAATACGACATTTGTGACACCTGTGAAGCTTCCTGAGCACCCGTACTTATAGAACTATCATAATAGTGCAAAATATTCCCTGTATGGAAATAATTTTCACATTCTCTAGGTTGTATCATACACTCTATCTTCATGTGGCTCAAAGAATCATATTAGAAACATCTTATCATTCTCATTGGTTATGTAGGAAGATTTACTGATCCATCCATTAGATTCTGAGCCATACTCCCACCATGGAAATAAGTTTCCCCTTTCTACTTTCTCCCAGCATTAAAGTTCCAAAAAATTTCCATAGGAATCAACATGCTTCCTCCAGCCGTTTCTCTAGAGATCCCCCTTTCTACAATCAGAATTCTATTGAAAATATATATATAATTCATATTACAGATCATGGTAATCTTCGAGAAAATATCTTAACTCATCCTCGATTCAAAGATGTGTTCCATCAAGGATGTACTAGCAGAAAATTTAGGTGAAAAACATACTAAATTCATGAATTTATCCACATAATCCATGATATAAATATTTTCCTTATACAAACTGACGAATTTTTTAATTATTTGAATTCATAATGTGTGAGGATATAATTACTTGTTGAACAATTCTTAAAAATCCTCTAATGAATGTTCGTGGTCTAATTCAGCATGAACAGCTAAATCCCACCACTGGTGTGAAATATATTACAGCATATACATCATCATATTGACTGTCATCCCTGCTTGTGTGCCAAGGAAATCAAAGATGTGATTCATCCTATTCAGTCACATCTCTAACTTTTCTAGTTCCAAATCACCCTGAAAGATAGGTGGATTCTTCTTTTGGAACTAGATGGAATGATCTACTTTCCTGGGCTCATCCTTCATGTTCCACATATCCATAGCTTGAAAATATTGGACTATACTCTGAACTAGATGTTAATTCACCAATGGCTCGGGTGTAACCACATTCTTAGAAACTTCTTACATTTGGTTTCTATGATGCCTACTGGGTGTCATTTTCTATACATACAACAGTTGTTATAAGTCCCAATCTCTAGCAACTAAAGGCTCTAAAATTTTCAAATTCTTCTAAATCATCTATCATAATAAATCTTTCTAAAATTCAACACTTTTCTACATTCAACCATTTTTTAAAGTTTCTCCATGTTTTTTAAAATCAAACCATTTTCGAAATTCATGTTTCATTCCTTTTCAAAATATCACATTAGAAAACAAATTTAACCATTTTAAAAAAAATTACTTTGCATAAAATTATATATCATTATTCAAAATGAAATACGCACTCATAGTGGGAAGTAATTTCTAAAACGCGTGGAATGCTTGTCTCATTGTCTAAACCAATGAAAATGAGATTCCAATTCCTATTATGGTCTTTAAAACACTTATATACACAACTCCTTGTTGACTTTATGTTCAACATAAAATGGTTAGATACATATTTTTATGCTATACATTTCAAGTATCTATAATAATTCTTATTTATATGATCCATCATATGAATAACCAGAATGAATTTTCAACTCCAGGAAAGAAATCCAATACTATGTCAAAGACCACTTATTCCATAAATATATTCGAAAGGACCAAGCTGATACAACTCATAACATCCCACCCCTCCTCATTGGATTGATAATGAGGTAGGAAATTACTTGGCATTAAGCAAAATCCCTAAGGCACTAAAGGCTAGAAATAAATGAAAAGGGATTCAATACATGTGGGGTATGATTTTCCCTTTTAGAAGAAAAATAACCCAACAAAACATGCCATAAAAAACCATGACATGATGCATGATAATAATGTAACCTAAATCTAGAACTTCCATTGATATCATAACCAAACCATTATAAATTACCACAGTGGAAGAATTCAAATATCAAGGTATATGGTGGAAGAAAAAACCAGTAAAACCAAAGAATCAAAATATGCTACTCCATATCTCCCAATAATGCTCCATACTTTAACTCCACAAAAAATCCCAAGTTCCATGAAGCACCACTTGAGAAGTCTGAAACATTACATTTTCATAAGTCCGGAAAAATGACATCTCCAAAATCACCAACATATCAAATTAGGGGTAAGTAATGAAACTTGGTATATTTTACTCAAATGACTTCCCTACTAATGCCACTAGGATAGAACATGTTATCACATTTATATAAAACAATTTATATAAAAAAACAAAAATATTTATTAAATCCATGCCACTAAAAAGTAAAATAATTTCCATACAAAAATAGTTTTCCAACTAAAGAAATGTCCAAATAAAGATAAAAAACAGGTCATTGTTCATTATTCAACTTCTACAATTGAATAACCCTTTCCATATCACATAATCAAAGACACCCCTACACATAACCTTAGTGTTACCATTGATAGTGTAACATTCTTGTCCAAATATGTCTCATTGATGTTAGTTCTTTCATGACCATTATCCATCCCATTCCATACATTCTTAATAATTTAATCCAATAAAATTCCAATAAATCCTTTTAAAAACCAATTTAATAATTTTAATAAAACCACACTACTATTGAAAACCATAACAACAAACCATTTTAATATAACTAACCCTTTTATTGAAAAACTATTCTAAAAAACCATTTCATTGTATTTCAATAAAACCATCCTTTATTGAAAACATCTTAATTAAACCATTTACCAAGAATCTAGAAAATCCACATTTTAAAATCTAGAAAATAAGGCACATTTCAAAACTACTTTAAAAAATTCCAAAATTTCACCAAAAATACATAAACTACTCAAACCATGACCAAAGATGGATTCTACCTTGTTTTTCAGAATCAATTTCAATAAAAACAATTAATTTGTAATCAATTCTTCTAGTTTTATAAATAGGATTCGAGTGTAAATACACCTACTGTGGGATTTATGACAACAATGAAGAATGACCTAAAAATGTCCATGAAACTAGGTTGAATCATCAAACAACCCACCCTAGATCTCTTACCCTACCATCAAAAAGGCCAAATCTAATCATATTTGGAATAAAATACCTCATTTCTATCCATTGTGGATATATATCTAAGAAAGTGAGAAGGAGGGTGAAGTATATATAACAAAACCCAAGAAAAACTACCAAGAACTATAACATACTGTGAGAATCTGGCTTCAAAGCAGTAAGGGAAGCCTTTGGATCACCACCAGATTAATGGGAGAAGCCTTTTATTCCTTTGAGAGGATAAAATATCGAGTTATGTCCATTTTCATGAAACAAATGAGGTGTTATTTCTTAATCCTGGCCTAAATCCACAATTTAATGATTTTATTTTAAACTACACATGGTTAGTCAAATTTTCCACTAACTGTGTGTCAGGATCTTCCCTAAGGAACACCTCTTGCAGTTGGCATGCACTGTTAGACAAACAGTGCTCCAATAATGAAAAATCTCACTATCCCAATTTTCATTGTTTCGCCTAGGTAGCCACGTTTGGACAAACTATGCACCTCCCAGTGCGCTAACCCTTTATACCATGTCTCATTGTTCATGGTTTACTATAAGGGTTTCACAATTTCCGAATACAATTCACTAATTGGGAACCCTTAGAAAACCCTTAAAAACATTCCAACCTTCTTCCAAACCCTCCAAAACATTACTCTAACACTTTACATACTTAAAAATTAAGGGTTACTTACTTGAAATTTATGGTGCTATAGTATTGTTGACAAGATGATTCTTATAGGTTTTTTTCATTTCTTCTTGGGAATTGTTAGTGGTCATATCATTGTTCTTATTCTTATTCATACACTACATTATGTAAAAAATTGTTGGTGGTAGGGTATTCAAAAACTATTTTTCTTATTATGTGTGAATAGAGAATTACAATGCATATGTTTTTATTAGCTAAAATTTTAAAATTATCTTCTTATATATAATGAGGTAGTTTAATGAAAATTAAAAGGATTTATGTAGTTAGTATATTATTTATATTATTCATAATATTAATTATATTCTATTGTTTTTATGGGTTGATAAGATTATTTTTTTAATATAATTTTTTTGTTGACTTCTTATCATGTTCATAATTGTATAATAATATAAATAAAATGAAAAATAGATTTTGAAATCTAAGAATTGTAATTGTTATTTTTTATTAATAGAATTTTTAAATCATTCTTATGTATGTTAGAACATACATTCTTTTTGTGGTGGTGTTAGTGGTTTGATTTGGTTGATGATGGGATGGTGTGGATGATACTGAGTAGTGGTTGGGTTGATATTGATGTGGTTGACAGATGATAATGTAGAGATGATGATGTTATTGAGATTCCCTTGACACATAGTTCTTGATCTAATGTTAAACATACATACATTTAATAAATCATGTGGATTACAATAAACTCTCAAGATAAAAAAAGTTCAATATATTTTTAAACTTGGTACATATACATCTAAAATCCTAGTATAATCACTATTGCAAATCAGGCCTTTAACAACAATAGTAAAAAGTCTTTTTTAACGCTATAGAGGAGCTAATAATTTTAGCGATGTTAATGGGTTTTCTTCAATAATTATCATAAAAAGCGGTAATAAATTCCTCCTTTATCAGTTATTTTTTAGCAATGATAAGGGGGTCATTATTCACACTTTTTTATCGTTGTTAAATTCCACCTTTATCAGTATTTTTTAGCACTTTTAAAGTCCCCATTTAATAGCATTAAAAAAAGCGTATATAAAGGATCCACTGATAAAGTGTATAAATTTTTATTCACCCCCACCCCCACATCTGCACCCCCCCCCCTCTTTATCAGTTCCTCCCACCCCCTTTATTAGCGCTTTAGCACACACCCCTACCTCTAACAAGTTTCAAACATAGGGCCTCTAGCACCAGCGCATTTTCTACCCCCCTATACCGTTTTATTTTACATTTTATGATATATCTATATATTTATATATTTTTCATTATATATTTTATAAATATATTTATATATATTTATATATATATAGATTTATATATATGTTTATATATATATTTGTGTGTTTATATATGTGTGTGTGTGTGTGCGTGTGTTTATATATATATTTATATATACATGTTTATATATGTGTGTTTATATATATATATATATATGTTTATGTGTGTGTGTGTGTGTGTTTATATATATGTGTTTATAAATATATATTTATTTATATATATATATTAAATACATATTTATTTATATATATTTTTTAAAATGGATATTAACTCTAAAAACCCTTAAAATACATAAAAAAATTGAAAGTCCCTGAAACCCCTAAACCCCTAAAAATCCTAATACAACCATAAATTTTGATCTAGTAGTCCATTTTAGCTCCAAAACTATTAAAATAGAACATCATGAAATGAGATTCGATATGATATGATTGGAAGTTAAAGTCGTTTGAATTTTAAGAAATCAAGGTTGGTGAATAAAAACTCTGTTTCGGAGGGCATCTAATACTATATTGGGGGAAGTAGGAGAATGATCAAAGATATAGTACCAAACCTAAAACATTTAGTTCTTTTCATAGGCTTCTATTTAATATGTAGTTGAGCCTAAACAGACACCCGGATAAAAAGTTATGGTCATCTGAAGTTCGAGTTCGATTTTTGACTTTTTGAAACTACAATAACATTTATTCGTTTTGTTTTCATAAAAATATAATATAATGTTGTATTAGATCATTTCATAATATTTTATTGGACTAGTTTTGGAGATAAAATGGACTTCAATATCGAAAGTTATGATCCTTTTAGGGTTTTTAGTGTTTTAGGGCTTTTAGGTGTTTTAAGGGTTTTCACATTCGACGACCTTTCAAACGGCCATAACTTCTTAACCAGGTCTTCTGTTTTTGCCTCTACCATGTATCAAATAAAAATTGATATAATTTATACACCCATAGGGACCCTATATTATCTCTATTAAGGATATAAAATGCTCATAAGGCCTCTAAACATCCATAACTTTTACTATGAGTGTCCATTATTCAAATATTTTTTTTTTGAAATATACCATTTATCAGTGATATTTTATAACTGATGATAAATGATTATTTTATCAGCGCTTTTTTACTAGAATTGATAAATGGGGGAGAATTTATCATCACTTTTTTACAAGAACTGATAAAGGGACCCCTTTAACATATCTTTTTTAGTGTTGTTAAATTCCCCCTTTAACAACACTAAAAATCATTGATAAAGACCCCCTTTGAAAATAATTATTCCAGAACTGAGAAAGGGAGTTTTTAATAGCGCTTTTAGTGAGTTTTGATAAAATCCTTGTGCTAGATATACCCAGTTTTTTAGTAGTGAATATAAATTTCTTCCATAAATATTCTATACACATGAAACTTTCTTATGTGAATTCCTTTTATTGAAATCCATTGAGAAATGGAGAATCACAAGAAAGGGTGGGCTCTAATATTGTGTAAGGGTAAAACATAAGTGATAACAATCAAATATCTTAAGTGAGAATAATATAAACATATGGGTACAATAAAAAAATCAAGGTATAAGTTCACATCATAAGGAAATAATATCTTATAAAACATGGATCATAATTCATGAATCATAACATTAGGCCTTTAAAATAAAGAAGAAGATATAATAGGACCATAACATAATAAGAATATGAAAATAATATAAAACATGACATCATAAACATATTTCAAGGATCACTATCAAGACCATTATCATATAGTGGAAAAATTCCCATAATATATTGGTTTTAATCCCTTGTCCCATACATGTAATCTCATGAGATATAAAACATTAACCAATTAATTTAAGGTCTATATAATTCCTTGTCCACATGTCACATCATAATTTATAAATGAATATGTGTCCCACATAAGTAAAACATGCATCATTCCATAAATAATTGTAACATGATAAACTGAAGTAAATTAAATCGGTATCTAATTAAATTAAGTAACATTTTAGGTAAGAAAAACTTTAATCAAGATAATGTTGTATAATATATTTATACCATATTCATAAATTGTATATGGTTTAGTCGATAATTTCCCAGGTCAATCAAATTATGTGTATATAAGTGATCACCCATCAATAAAAGAATCACACATGGGTATTCACAAAGGAAATGCATATGAAAAAAATTATTTTTATATGAATTGGATAAATAATGAAGATAAATCTTGTGACTGATAATTTATCTTTTAGATAACTCATTTCCATCACACCATATATACATAAGAATTAAGGTAAAGAATTAAAGGATATATCGATGAAAGTATTATGTGAAATAAACCTATATCCAAATAAAATAAGTCAATGTATAGGAAGAAATAATAATTTGTCTCATAATCATAGAATAACATAATTCATGATGGAAAGAAATAACTTAATTGAAATAAATTGAGTTTAAGCATCCCTTTATGGTTTTGGTAATGAATCAAAACCACATAGATAGAGTAAATAATTATAATATAATCACATGAAAAAATGGTAAATTATGATAAAATAAGATAAGTGATAGTAATAAAAACATGTCAAATAATAATAGGTGAATTAGTCTCATGAAATGGAACTTGAGACAAGTAAACCCTTAATTTAGGTCCTTTTTTATTTCATCACATTTGCACCTCCTATATAATAAAATTATATTCATTAAAACATCAATATATATTTAAATTATACTCCTTTTTTCATTATTTATTAGTTATAATCATTGGAATATATTCATTACTATTTTTTCTTAAAATTGAATTGCATGAAGACATATTTTTCTTTAAATTTTCTTATTTTTTTATTTATTTATTTTAATTATTTTTACTCTATAATTTTGTAAAATAATTAAAAAATTATTTTAATACATTAAAATAAGTTTATAATATATAATATACACTAAATATTTATGTTGGATGAATTAATAAAAAATAATACTTCATTATCGTTCATAAATATTTTTTGAAATATCTAAAGCGTGTCCCCTATGAGTATCAAACTAGGTGTATAACAAAGAGCACTTGTTGTGTACGAAGTGAATATTGAGTTAGTACCAAACTATACATTTTTAGGGTTATTACCCCTATATTAATATATTATTTATCAACATCTAGTTTTTTATATCCCTATAGTAATTTATTTTCTAGAAAACCAAATTCTCTCTTTACTTTACCAAATTTACATGATATTTTATAGTTATATGAATGCTTAATCATAGTAATTTCTTATTAATAGGGAATGATGTGGCTGATATGGATAATAAAATGGATAAAATAACTTGATGAAATATCATAAAATGAAATAAATATTTTACATGAAAAAAAAATGTAAATTAAAATAGATACAACAAAGGAAATGTGAATAGAAACTTGTAAATAGAGAGAAAATAACCCTTACTTAGGCATAATAATGTATTAGGAAATGGTTATAATGAGGTCATATAAATAAAATCTCATTAATAATATATCTAATGTATTATAATACTTATATAATAAAAAAAATTTACTATGTGAAAATTAATTTTAAATGACATTATAATAAAAGGTTTACAATTGAAAAGGAAAGAGGAGGATTATGAACAATTTACTTGAAATGTATCTTGTTGAATCTTGATTATAGACTCTTATAACCTTATAAAATCCTTGATAAGACTTTAGAGAGATAAAAATGAAAGTATCTCCTTGTTCAAAGTCTTTTTATTGAAGTGTAATACAAGAATTGGTGTGTATTTTTAGAAAAAAGATAGGGAATTTTTTATTAATTTATAAGCATAGGTTTTAGACTCAAAATTATAAAAAATGAATAAACATTTTCCTTATTATGGTTTTATCCCATGATTTCTAGAAAAGGGTAGTTTTTTTTTTGTCTTTTAATATTTTATCAGCTCAAACACATTTATTATATATTATTTTGAATATGTACAAGATTCTTTTTCATAAAGAGCTATTTTTAAAACCCTAAAATATAATTTAGTCTTTTTAAGGTTCATTATTGGTTAATAAAAATTGAAATATTAATTTAAAATACATTATTTTAATTATAAAAACTATTTTTGTTAAATAAATCTCTTTATATTCTTTATTACATCACTTTTATGTCACTAGGATACCATAAAACTTACTATATATTCATATCATATTTGATTTTTACCCAAAAATTCAACAGTCATAAAAAATCATAAAAATCACAATTTGATAATTTTGACGTGTTGATTTAAAAAATAAATTATTATTATAAAATTATAATTATAATTTTTTTTTAATTTATATCATAAATAAAATCATATGATAACTGAAAAAAAATTTATTTATAATAACACCATTTATTTTGTTATAGGTGCTTTCATTTATATTTAGTACAATATATTATTTGATATATGCTTGATAATAAATTTTTTATGCTTTTAAAAAATTTAAATGTTATGAAATTATTTTTCTAGTTAAGCATAATTTAGTTTTAAATACTTAATCGAGAAAGAAAATTTAGTGAAACATACTTTACACACTATTATTATAATGAAATGTAACTGACTATTCTATATATCTAAAAACTAGATAATCTAAATATTTTATAATAATAACACGCTATGAATAAAAGGAATTATATTTTCAAATAAATATTATATAATTTCAAAAAAAACATGTTACATTAAATTTTTTTAAAAGGAAAATTTTGTCATATAATATATACATAGAATTTGGTAAACCCCATTTAAAAATTAAATGAACTATATTTTAAGTGAAAATGCATAATAAAGTATTGCTTTAGTAAAAATTTATATTTAATCTATCATCATTTGATTCACATAAAATGATATATGAAAGTACTTTAAATTATTATATGTTAAAATTTTGTTGCTATGAAAACATTTATCATACTTTGATAACCATTAGATTATAATTTCTTAATTACCATGAAAAATATAATTTACTTATAATGAATTGTGAATTAGTAAAAGAGATTATATGAAACTATAAAATTTCATTATACATGAATTAATGTATTTAATAAAATGTAAAGGAAACAACTTAGGTGATAAATATGTGTACAAATTCATTTAACATATACATTTATAATTTAAAAAATAAAATGAATAATAATATATTATAGTTTATGGGATCATACTATTTATACATATCCTATTAATCTATAGGTAATGGTTGTTTATCCAAGTCTATAACATCAAATATTCACAATCCTATTTCCCCAAAATAACCAAACTCTACTCTAATATCAACTAAGATTCCCCATAACCAAACATCTAGATATATTTCTAATATTACATAATTTTAATACACACATCGATTACAAAAAACTCTCAACATCAAAAGTTCAGTTTCTTTAGGAACTATGTGAATAACAATATAAACTCATGGTATAATATACATTTCTTCCAAAAAGATTCTATGCACATAAAAATTTCCTATATAAATTCATTTCAAATAAATTCTTAGAGAAATGAGGCACCATAATAAGTGATGATATAAAATGATCAATAAGGGTAAAGCATAAGTTAAGACAATCAATGATCATAATGTATCGTGAGATAAACATGTGAGTATGAGAACATAATCAAGAAATAATTACATATAATAAGGAAATAATGCCTGATGAAACTTGGATCATAATTCATAGATCATAACGTAATTAATTGATCATAAAGAAGTTGATATCATAGGTTCATGGTGTCATCAGAATTTAGAAACAACATAAAACATGAAATCATAAGAATATGTCAAGGATCACTAGAAATATTATCATCACATTTTGGGAAAATTATAATAATGGATTGGGTTTACTCCGCAATCACATGCATGTCATCTCATGATATATAAAACATTACCCAATTAATTGGAGAGCTATATAATCTTGGGACCACCAGTCACATAATAATATGTACATGCATATGTATTCCATATAAGGAAAACATAAATCATTCTATAAATAATTATAAAAAGATAAATCTGAGGAAATTAAATAGGTATCCAATAAAATTAAGTAAATGTATAGGTAAATAAAATTTAATCAAGATAATTACATATTAGGTATTTACCCCATATAGATAAATGTTATATGGTTTAGTCAATAATTTCCCTACTCAATCAAAGTATGGGTATCTAGGTGAACATCCTTCAATTAGAATAAGCATACAATGGTATTAACAAAATTAATTAGAATAAAAGTTATATTTATAAACATTATATAAATAGGAATGATAAAGGTATTGATAAATCACTTATCTTATAGATATTTCATCCATCACACCATATATACATAATAACATATGTAAAAAAACAAAGGATATATCATTGAACTGGTTATGTAAAATAAATTTGTATCTACATAAATGTAGTGAAAGAATAATATAAAAAAATAAGTATTTATAGTTCATATGATAATATAATAACATAATCCAACATTTAAATAAATACATCAATGAAATTATATTGAGTTTAAAAATCCCTTTATTGGTTTGGTAATGAATTACAGGCACATGGAAGGAGAACAAGAAGTATACTTTTAAATCACATGAAAAATTACGGAATTATGATAAAATAATTAAATGGATAGTAATTAAAATATGTAAAATAATAATAGATTAGTAATTCTCAATAAATGGAAATTGATAAAAATAAACTCTTAACTTAGGTCCTATTTTATTTTATCACACTTGGACCACTAGTAAAATAAATATATATCTATTACAACATGAATCTAGAGATTAATAATTTTTTTATCATTATTGATTAGTTGTAATCATTTTAATTTATCCATTGTTATTTGATCTTAAAATTTAATGGCTTTAAGATATCTTTTCCTTAAAATTTTCCCATTTTGTTTCAATTTTTTTATTTTGATTATTTCTAATTTTTCATTTTGTAAAAAAAATACAAAAGCTTATAATGAGTTGGTATAATTTTATAATTCATAATATAAACTAAATATTATTTTTGTAATAATTAATAGGAAGTAATCATTCATTTCGGTTCACAAATACTTCATGAAATGTCTAAAACATATTACGTGAAAGTGTCAAACAAGTGTAAAACAAGGCCCACTTATAATTCAATGAGTGAAGATCGATTTGGTACCTTAAAAATATTTTTTAGGGTTATTTCACCTTGTATAATCTATGACAAAGCCACATCCACTTGTTTACATACTTACAAGGATTTCATTGGTAGAAACCCACATACTCTCTTTGCTTTATCAAATTTCTAGTTTGTTTTATGGCTACAGAAATCATTAATAATAATAATAATAAATTATGAATAGGGAATGATGTGAGTGATATGGATACTCATATGGATGGAATAACTTAAATAAATATCGAAAAATTAAATTAATACAATACTTTAATAATAACTTGAAAATTAAAAAGGATACAGCGTAGAAAATATGAATAGGAATTTGTAAATAGGAAGAAAATAACCCCAACTTTGGCATAATAATGACTTAAGAAATGGTTATAATTAGGGGGAATAAATAATATCTCCTTAAAAATATATCAAATTGATGAAAATAACATGTAATAAAAAAAATTTAAGTATGATAAAATGAATTTTAAAAGACATTATGAAAAACAGTTTGTAGTTGAAAAGGATAGAGGAGTATTGGGAACCTTTATCTTGAAAAGTAAATTCTTTAAGCATTATATGGGACTCTTAGATCTAAATGAACTATTTGGGATGAATCTAGAGATAAAAAAATGGGAGGAAAGTTTTTCTATAAGTCTTTAGAGTAAAGAGAAATGGGATAATTGGTGGGTATTTTTTGCAAAAGAGATGGATTTATTTATTAATTTATAAACATAGGTTTTGGAATCTATGTAATAGAAATGAAAAACCATTGGCCTTAATAATATTTTAGTCCATGGTTTATAGAAATGGTATGTTTTTTTAGTATTTTAATAGTTTATGGTACAAACCCCCTTTAGTATATATTATTTTGGATGTCTAAAATATTCCTTTTCATAAAGAATTGTTTTAAAATCATAACTATACTTTAGGTTTTGGAAGGTTCGTTATAGGTTTATAAAAATAATATTATTACTCTAAAATATATTATTTTAATGATAAAATACATTTTTCCCATAAACACATTTATATTATTTATTACATCACCTTTATGTCATTATTATTTTACAAAGCTTATCTTATATTTATACCATATTTAATTTTTAATCAAAAAAATTGACTACCACAGAAAATTATAAATAATTAAAAATTTGATAATTTTGATGTTATTATTTCAAAAAAAAACTAATTTTTATCAAATTAGAATTCTATAATTTAGGAACTTATGTTTTAAATAAAATATTAAAATAATTATAAATAATATTTATTTATAATACGCCTATTTCTTTTTTGTGGGTGATTACATTTAATTTTTACCATCTATTAATTAATATATGTTTGATAATTAATTATTTATATTTCAAAAATGTTTACATTTTATGAAATTATTCTTCTACATAAGTGAAATTTATCTTTTAAATATGTATTCAATAAAATGGTTTTAGTGAAATAGACCGTATGCACTATGATTACAATGTTATGTAAATAACTATTTTATATTCACAAAAATATCATTATAAAAAAAATTATTATAACAACATGCTATACATAAGTGGAATAAAATTTTAAAATAATAATAATAAATATAAAATTATTTTTTAAAAATAATAATTAACATTTTGTAAAGGAAATTTTTACTTAATAATATAAAGATATAATATCGTAAAAACCATTTACAAAATAAAAGAATGATAATTTAAGTAAAAATTTAGGATAGATTTTTATTTTATTAAAGAAAATGATATTTAAGAATTCATCATATTTTTCACATAAAATGATATATGATATTACTTTACAAGGTTATATGTTAATATTTTGTGACTATGAAAACATGTATCATAATTTGATAGCCATTATATTATAATAAACTAATTACCATGAAAATAATAAGTGATGTGTTTATAATGAATAATGAATTTTTAAAAGAATATTTATAAAACCATAAAATCCTATAATACATGAATTAAAATTTTAAAGAAAAAAAATTAGCAATAACAACTTGGGTGATAAATATGCGTAGAAATTCATTTAACATTTACATTTATAAATTTAGAGAGAAAATAAAAAAAATATTAATTTTAAATCTAGGATATTAAAGTTGTTGTTGTTGCTATTGATTTAGTTATATTTAGAGGGTAATGTGGCTATCTCATAGTGTCCAGGAATGTGTAGTGGTTTTAATGAATTTTTATAAGCAATGTGTTGTGATAAAATTAAACTTAGTAATGGAAGTAATAAATGAATTGTTGAATATAGTGTAAATAATTATTGATAAAATATTGAATAAAGTGTTAGGTAGATGTTATGTAACATCCTGAGTAAATATAGAAATAATACATTCAATTTTTTATTAATATTTTGTGAATTAAATATTAACTTTACTATAAAGGGGTTGCTATGTTTGATGGCGTACCTGATACGCAACAATGGGTTTTTTGAAATCTTACGTTGCACACTAATAATATAATATTATTATTTTAAATTGTAGTTAACTCCTAGAATTTATATTGGAAGTAATGAACAAAACTAACTAAAATATTATTATATATGTTTTTTAAAGTATTTACATTCATCCAATAAAAGTTAGAGGCTTAAAATGTGAATGAATCTAATTTTAAGCATAATTTACTTTAAAAGGTCGATTTATCACCTTTTAATGATGAACCCTCTTTAAATATAGTTTTGGTCACTTTTATATTTTCTATTTGACCAAATAAAATTCTTCTTTAGAATTGCGACATCAAAATTTACTTCGGGTAAATTTTTGGTATTTTTCCGATAAAATTCATTTTTTATGAATAGTGAAAAATACTATATTTTAATTCAAAAGTTCCATTTAATATAATTTATTTATATGGTTATATTATCTTTTTAATTGTTTTTAAAGTTTAATAATATTATGTTTTTACAATTTAATCCAATTTTTGTCATTGGAAGAAATTTCACTTTGAAATTGGACATAATCAACTGTCAATCTTTTGATAGTTATTATTTCTTAAAAACACGATTTTTGTTTTGAAAATGGAAATTTATTTTAAATTAATAAATCCAAATTCTATGTTTTTAATTTTTTAAAATAGACATCATTTTTGAATTCTGAATATCAAATATAGCTTAGGCTTATTTTTTGGTATTTTTCTGAAAAACATCAATTTTTGATGAATAGTGAAACCACTAAGTAGTAATTAAAAAACTGAATTTTTCATTTAAATGAAATTTTACCACTTCTTTGGATTGAATTTTGAAAATCTAACATACATGGTTGTTATTAATAAGTAAAATACAGTTCAATAGGATAAAAATAAATTTTGGTGAATAGTAACTTTTGTATTTTATTTACCGCCATTAAAGTTAAATAGGATAATTCAAGGTTAAAAGAATATTATAACAATACAAAATCTTCCTTAACACTTATCCTATCCTTATTGGATTAGTCATGACCGACCATGGTCATCCTTGGGTTGATTTTGGGACCTCATGTAGCCACTTAAGTGTGAAAATGACACTTTATTTTAATTAATTTAAAGTAAATAAAAAAATAACATAAACAAAAATCTTTTAGTAAAGTAATATTTACATAGTGTTATATAAGTTATCTTTTCAACTAAAAATATTCATTGGAATGATAAAATTATTTAATACATTATTGTATTTTTTGTATAATTTTTAGTCATCGAATAAATTAAATTATTTATGACACAATAATGATGCAGTATTTACCTCAATAATAAATGGCTTATATAAATAAGATTCTAAATATTAAAATAATATCCAAAACCTGTAAAATTCTTATTGAATGATTTTATTTTTACCATGAGTCATATTATCTTCAACTTTAATGATTTTTGGACCTTTTGAAACTGAAGATAACTTTATAATAAAATATTTGATTCAATCATTCCAAAAGAGCCCCTCCTCCCCCTTATAAAAGGACACCACTTATAACCCATTACTCACACCTCTCAAGCCCCTTTTATCATCTAAACGCAACCCAATTAAGCTCACTACATCCCTCTTATCCTCTTACAAGCCTTACCATTGGCAGAAGTCACTTCATGAAGTCCTTTTGGTTCAAACCAAATGAAAGTACCCAAATTAAAAGTAACGGTTTCTCTTAAATTCTTTTATTTTATTTTACTTATCCAACCACTAAAATCTTTCTATTACTTTATTTTATAACAACACTAGTATCCTCAATATACTAGGATGTTGTTATGAGAGGGATTCAAAATACACTTACACACACCTTCATCTAATGGGTGAAAAACAAACTGTTTCTACGGATGGAAAACTAATGCCTCACGAAACAATGATTGTTCGATTATATCCTACCCCCTATCATGGTGGCCATTAAGATTGAAATTTATTTATACATGATATATATTATCTTTATGTTTTCATTATTCTTTCGTATTTTTCATTTATATCTGACCTTTATGGTTTCCATTATGGGTAAACGCGATAATTTCATTTGAGGAAGTGCGGACTACCGCCCCCTCAAAGTGATATGACTTGTTCATGCCATACATGGGATGTATAAAGGATAGAGTTAATGATATTATATATGATATTATACTGGAATTATATTATACCTATGTATCATTATGTTTTCATTCCATTAAATATGAAATTGAAATGAAAGTAGTGTTCATGTGTACGTACGACTTACCGTCTCCATGAACGGTGCATTTCATTTATTATCTCTAAATGCTATGTACTGTTAAAATACATATATATACTGAATATATATTATATGTATGATATATAAATCATGAATATCACTCTGGATATAATAAACTTTTTACCATGTGAACAAATTTTAATTATAAGAAGTCCATTTTTTACTCAAGTACCAAATATCGACAAAATGAACTTTATTAAATTAAATGATTACATAATGTTTATAACATAGTAATAAGTGATATAAAAGGAATAATAAACTTTAAAAATGTTCGTAATAAATTATAAATTATCTTTAGTTTATTATTTAGGAGATTAAAGAAAAAATGAGTCAAGTCAGACACGAGGTAAGGGACTTTGTCTCAATCTCTTTTCATTGAGGAATATTTCGATAATATATACCTTCTTATTTTACACAGTATATAATAAAACCCTTTGAATTTTACTTTCATTCAAAGGGAATATTTTTTCTACAAAGCATTTTACTAAAGGAAAAAATGGAATTTTTTTATCATTTGCGGCGACAATGACCTCTCCGTCGTTGTAATCGTTATTTGGATTCCTCTATAAGCCTTAATGTTTTCTAAAATGAAAAGAAAATCCCCTATTCTGTTTTTTGGTGTTTTGGTTTCAAAATGGTTTTTAAGATGGATTGATTATTTCAATATCTATGAATTATTTCTTTTGATTGCAAATTAAATGTTATTAGGGAAATGTTTATTTTGTAATGTTTTCTGTGTTATGATTTTATAATGGTACTTGGACATTTGACGATTGGTTACATGATAAACCAAATGATAGGTGGTGCTGTGATAAACCAGGATGGGTGGTTATGTTATAACCTCCAATGCATTGGGTATGGAATTTGTCCTTATAGATGTTACATTTAGTGATATGTGTGGAAGTCGGCCGTATGGTTATTCCATTTAAGTATGTTAATGTCCCAAGTTACCTTTGTATGTTATGTGTTATTTATATGGGTTTTATGGTAATCCTTTGTTAAAAAATGGTAAGTATTGATCATTTATTCAATGAAGAGTATTTACTACTTCATAAAGGTGAAAAATATTACTTATGATAAAGTATTCATGGTTTACTTGTTGTTTTGAAAAACTAACAGTTTTCCTTCTTTGTGTATCCCTTAATGAGCTTTTTATGCTCATCCCATGTTTTTGAAATGTTTTTCATAAAACATAAAGTATAATAGGTTCAAGGATGGGATAAAAGAAATGTCTTGCTGTCTAAAACATGGAACTAGACATGCCTCCATTTTTTCAAGAGTTTTAATTGTGTGAAAAAAAATTGAAACTGAGTAGATGTGTCTACATGTATTATTCAAGTCATTATGTATATGTTATTCCCTAATTCTCTAAAACTCTAATCCTGAAAAGATCCTCAATATGAATTATTACTTTAATTCAAGATTATGTAATGTTTTAATGTCGGGTCCTTATAATTGTTATCATAGGTTAGTTTAGACAACTTTAAGAGTTAGGGTTTTGTTAAATTAATATCCGTAAATTAATATATGGTAATATTGAAATGATATATCATTTACATATTACCATGTTACTTCACCTAAGATATTTCTGTGTTCAGAATAGATTTCCTCAGAGGAAACCGGGTAGCTATATTGGGAATACATCAAGAGGAAGAAATACTTCCAAATCAGCAACTTGAGATGGTCAGAATCGGAACTGAATAGCTTGTTGCATTGATGGAACAGTTGACTCATGCTATAAATGGTGGTGTTATCCATGTACGAGATCAGTCTTATCAACAACAGAGGAACATTTCAGTAGTGGATAATTACATGAGGTTTCATCCCCTATCATTCAGAGGATCATTTGACCTTGTTCTAGTAGAAGGGTGGATTAAAGCACTAGAGAAAATTTTCGATTTCATGGGTTGTTCAGAACATTAAAAGGTTAGTCTCATTGTATACCATTTTGAAGGTGAAGCTGATTAGTGGTGGTCGATGGTGAAAAATATCAGGGATAGTAAGGAGATTGATGCTCTTATTTGGGATGAATTCAAAGGTATATTCCTTGAGAAATATTTTACTAAATTGGATTGACTTAGGATGGAAAAAATATTCTTGGAATTGAGGCAGGAGGTTGACTTAGTGGCTGTTTATAAAAGAAAGTTCGCTCGACTTGCAAGATATGCTCCAAATTTCATCAGAGATCTTGATAGTAAGATAAATCAATTTTACTCAGGACTGAAGCCGCAATATCAAATAGAATTAGCCAATTGTGAGTTCAAATGTTATGAAAAACTTTTTTGATGTGCGGAGAAGGTGGAAATTGAGTTTTTTGATGATCAAGTGTTTTTTGACAAACAATAGAATAAGAGGTGTAGTTTGCAGGAAAAAGGAATGAATTCATCAAAAAATCTTGGAGGTAAGAAAACTAAATATCCATCTTGTGATAAGTGTCGTAAAAATCATCCTGGAGAATGTTTATCAAAGTCTTAGAAGTGCATGTGGTGTGGTTTGTCTGGTCATTTTGCTCGTAAATAAAAGGAAGATTATCCATAAAGCAATGAAATTCCTGTGGTAAGATGTTTCATGTGCAATGAAATGGGTCATTATGAAAATGAGTGTCCTGCAAAGAACTCAACTGAGGAAAAGAAACTAGACTTCAAGAAGAAACAGGTGGTGAAATCCTTTAAAACTACTTCAGTCGATGTTGGGCCATCGAATTAAGTAGTATATGGTACACTATTTGTTTGTTCAGATTATGCCAATGTGTTGTTTGATTCAGGTTCTACACACTCTTTCATTTCTGAGAATTTTTCTAGTAAATTGGAAATTCCATCTCATGATATGAATGCTAAACTTTTGGTAAAAACAACTGGAGGAAACATTGAGACAAAAAAAATTATAAGAACCTTCATGTCCTTGTGTGTGGAAAGAATATACCTGAAAACCTTATTGTTTCTCCTCTAGTATAGTTTGATGTTATTTTGGGTATGGATTGGCTTTATGTTTATCATGTAAGATTTAATGTAGAGATAAAGTGGTTTCTTTTTAGATTGATTTTATATTTATGTACCAGAAGGAACCCTTAATTTTGATAACATATCAAGAACCTAAGAAACTAGTAAAAGATGGAATTGAATGTTACCTTGAACATATTGTTTAAAATAAAGGAACTATTTAGATTAATGATGTACAAGTGGTAAATGAGTATCTTGATGTTTTTCCTGATGAGTTTTCTAGTATTATACCTGATTGGGAAGTTGAATTTACTGTTGACTTCATTCATAATGCTAAGCTAATTTCAAAACCCCTGTATCGAATTACTCAAATTGAACATTTAGATTTAAAGAATAAATTTCATGAGTTATTAGATTAAGGATTCATTTGACCTAGCACATCATCATCGGGTTCTCCTGTATTGTTTTTTAAAATGAAATATGGTTCAATGAGACTTTGCATTGATTATAGAGCATTGAATAACATCACTATTAATAACAGGTATCCTTTGCCTCATATCGATGATTTGTTTGATCAAATCCTGGGAGCTCAGTATTTTTCGAAGATTGACATGAGGTCGGGGTTCCATAAGTTGAAATTAAAGGAATCTGACATTTCAAAGACCACATTTTGTACTAGTTATGGCCATAATGAATTTGTAGTTATGCCTTTTGGGCTAACCAATGCACCTACTATATTCATGGATCTTATGAATAGAATCTTTCGTGAGTTCTTGTATAAGTCTGTGGTTGTGTTCATTGATGATATTTTGGTGTATTCTAAAATTAAAGAGGAGCATGAAATTCATTTAAGGGTTGTTTTGAAAACCATAAAAGAAAAGAAATTGTTTGGGAAATTCCTCAAGTGTGATTTTTTGTTACAGAAAATTTCTTTCCTTGGTCACATTGTTTCAAAAAATGGCATAACTGTTGATCTTTACAAAACAAATATTCTTAAACAATGGACAGGACCGAAAAATATAACCAAGATCCATAGTTTTCTTGGTTTGGAAGTTTATTACCGGAGGTTTATTGAAATATTTTCACGGTTATCTAGTCCATTAATTATACTAACTCGAAAAAAGTGTTAAGTTTATTTGGACAAAATAATGTGATGATTGTTTTCAAGAATTGAAAAGAATATTGGTGAATGCTCCAGTTTTGGCACTACCTTCCAGAAATGGTGATTTTTTTATTTACAGTAATGCTTCATTGAAAGTAATTGGTTGTGTCCTTATGCAGAATGATCAGGTAATTGCTTATGCTTCACATCAGTTGAGACCTCATGAGTTAAATTACCCTACACTTAATTTGGAATTAGCTGCTATTATTTTTGCATTAAAAATTTGGAGCCATCATTTGTATGGAGTAAAATGTGAAATATATACTAACAACAAAAGTTTGAAGTATATATTCACTCAAAAAGAATTGAACATGAGATAGAGGAGATGGTTAGAATTAATCAAGGATTATGATTGCACGATCCATTTCCATCTGGGAAAAGAAAATAAAGTGGTTGATGCTTTGAGTCAAAAAAGTAATGCTTCATTAACCATGCTATGTTTGGAACGATATCCTTTGATTTTTTATTTGATGAACTTTGACATAGAAGTTTTTGGTGCAACAAATTCTTCTTTTTTGTTTTAGGTGTTAGTGAAACAATCTCTATCAAATAGAATTAAGCAGGTGCAGAAGAAAGACAGTGAGTCACAGAAAAAGGTAGAGTTGGTTTAGAATGGTAAGTTTCCTGAATTTTATGATGATAATAATTGTGTTTTGAGGTTTGGGAAGAGATTATGAATGGCTTGTGATTCACAGTTGAAGAATGAGTTGTTATGTGAAGCTCAGAGTTCCTCATTTTTAGTTCATCCTGGTAGTACTAAGATGTAGAGAGATGTTATTGAGTATTAATGGTTGGATCGAATGAAAATAGATATTGGTAATTTTACTGTGAAGTGTTTGAATTGTCAGTAGGTTAAAGTAGAGTGGCAATTACCAAAAGGTATGCTTCAGTCTTTACCGGTTCCATAGTGGAAATGTGGAACTATATATATGGACATCATAGTGGGATTACCAAAGACATCTCGAGGTAATAATGCAATCTGAGTTATTATTGATCGGTTGACTAAATATACTCATTTTCTTCCTATTAGAGATAATTTTCCTCTAGATCAACTTTCTCGGCTGTATGTTAAAGAGGTAGTCAGGTTACATGGTGTTTCCCTCTCCATTGTATTGGATCATGATCCCAGGTTTACTTCTAACTTTTGTAAAGGCCTTCAGAAGTTGTTGGGTACTGAATTAAATTTTAGTACATCTTTTCATCCTTAATCAGATGGGAAATCAGAATGAACAATTCAGACCATTGAGGATATGAAATGTTATTTCTCAATTTATTTTAAGGGAAGTTGGGACCAACATATTTCTTTGGTTGTATTTTCATATAATAACTGTTTTCATTCCAGTATATAGATGGCTCTGTTTGGTAGAAGAGATGGCAGAAAATTTTCAGTTGATTTAGAAGAACATGAGAACATATCAGAGCAGGCAGAAAAGTTATACGGAAAATCGGAGAAAGGATCTTTCTTTTGAGGTATGTGATCAAGTTATTCTCAAAGTTTCTCCATGGAAAAGTGTGATGTGTTTTATAAAGAAGGTAAAATTGAGTCTGAGGTTCATTGGACCTTATGAAATCCTAGAAAAAGTTGGTTCAGTTTCTAACATAGTGGCTTTACCTCCAAGTTTATCCTAGGTACATAATGTTTTTCAGGTTTCAATGATAAAAAGGTATATTCCAGATCCATCTCATATTTTAAGTACATAGGTAGTTCAGTTGAAAGATAATCTCTCTTATGAGGAACAATCGGTCCAGATTCTTGACCTTAAAGAGAAAGTTTTGTAGAATAAGGTAATTTATCGGGTAAATATTTTTTGTAAAAACCATATGGTTGAAGATGAAATGTGGGAATCTGAAAATGTTCTGAGTGATAAATACCCCCACTTATTTGATAATTGAATAAAATTACGACGACGCAATTTCTAAAAGGGGGGAAGGATGTAACATCCCGAGTAAAGAAAGAAACAATTCATTCCCTTTTTTATTAATATTTTTTGAATTAAATATTAATTTTACTTTAAAGGGGTTGCTATGTTCGATGTCATACACGTTACGCAATAACGTTTTTCCATGAAATCTTACATTGCACACTAATAATAAAATATTATTATTTTAAATGGTAGTTAACTCCTAGACATTATATTGGTGGGAATGAACAAAACTAACTACAATATGATTATACATGTTTGTTAAATTATTTACATTTATCCAATAAAAGTTAGAGGCTTAAAATGGGAATGAATCTAATTTTAATCATAATTTACATTAAAAGGTCGATTTACAGCCTTTTAATGGTGAACCCTCTTTAAAAATATTTTTGGTCACTTTTATATGTTCTATTTGACCAAAGAAATTCTTCTTTAGAATCAGGACATCGAAATGTAGTTTTGGTAAGTTTTTGGTATTTTTCTGATAAAATTCATTTTTTTATGAATAATGAAAAATACTATATTTTAATTCCAAAGTGCCTTTTAATATAATTTATTTATATGGTTAGATTATATTGTTAATTTGTTTTAAATTGTAATTATATTATTTATTTTACCATTTAATGTAATTTTGGTCATTGGAATAAATTTCACTTTGAAATTGGACATAATCAACTGTCACTCTTTTGATAGTTATTATTTCTTAATGAGACACATTTTGTTTTGAAAATAGGAATAAATTTTAAATAAATTAATCCAACTTCTAGGTTTTTAATATTTTAAAATAGAAATCATTTTTGAATTCAGAATATCAAATATAGCTTAGGTGTAATTTTTTGTATTTTTCTAAAAAACTTCAATTTTTGATGAATAGTGAAACCACTAAGTAGTAGTTAAAAAACTGACATTTTCATTTAAATGAAATTCTACCACTTCTGTGGGTTAAATTTCAAAAATCCGACATACATGGTTGTTATTAGTAAGTAAAATGTGGTTCAATAAGATAAAAATAATTTTTTGTGAATAGTAACTTTTGACATTTATTTATCACGATTAATGGTAAATACGGTAATTAATGGTAAAAAGAATATTATCATAAAACACAATTTACCTTATCACTTTTCCTAACCTTATTGGATTAGTCATGGCCGATCATGGGAATCTTTAGGTCAATTTTGAGACTCCATGGAGCCACTTAAGAGTGATAATGACACTTTATTTAAATTAATTTAAAGTAAAGGAAAAAATGATAATAACAAAAATATTTTAGTAAGTTAATATTTACATGATGTTATATAAGATATATTTTCGACTAAAAATATTCATTGGAAAGATAAAAATATTTTCTACATTATAGAATTTTTATTATAATTTTTAGACATCAAATAAAGTAAATTATTTATGAAAAAACAATGATGCAGTATTTACCTCATTAATAAATGACTTAGATAAATAAGATTATAAATATTTAAATAATGTCCAAAACTTGTCCAATTCTTATTGGATGATTTTATTTCGACCATGAGTCATCTTATATTTGAATTTAATGATTTTTTGGACCTTTTGAAACCAAATATAAGTTTGTAATAAAATATTTCTTTCAAACATTCCTAAAGAGCCCCTCCTCCCCCTTATAAAAGGACAACACATATAACCCATTCCTCAAACCTCTCATGCCCCTTTGATCATATAAACTCTACCCCATTAAGCTCCCTACGTCCCTCTTCTCTTCCTTGAAGCCTTACCATAGGCAGAAGGTACTTCAAGAAGTCCTTTTGGTTCAATCCAAAAGAAGCTACCCAAATTAAAGGTAACAGTTTCTCTTACATTCTTTTCTTTTATTCTACTTCTCTAACCCCTAAACTCTTTTAATTACCATATTTTATAAAAATAACAATATCCTAAATATTCGAGGATTTTTTTATCATAAGGATTCAAACTACACTTAAAAACACCTCCATCTAATGGGTGAAGAACATATTGTTTTTGTGGATGGAAAACGAATGCCTCCCGAAATGATGATTGTCCGATTATATCCTACCACCTATCATGGTGTCCATTAAGATGGAACTGTATTTATATATGATATATATTATTTTTATTTTTTCCTTATGCTTCGGTATTTTTCATTTATATCATTCTTATATGGTTTCCATTATGGGTACACGCGATAATTTCATTTGAGGAAGTGCGGACTACTGCCCCCTCAAAGTGATATGACTCCTTCATGCCATATGTGGGATGTATAAAGGATAAATTTAATGATATTATATATTATATTATATTAAAATTATTATATACCTATGTATCATTATTTTTTCATTCCATTAAATATGAAATATAAATGAAAGTAGCGTTCATTCGTATGTATGGCTTACCGTCTCCATGAACGGTGCATTTCATTTACTATATCCAAATGTTATGTACTGTTAAAATACATATATATACTGAATATATATTATATAAATGATATCTAAATCATGATTATCACTTTTGATATAATGATCTTTTGACCATGTGAACAACTTGTAATTATAAGAAGTCTATTTTTGACTTAAGTACCAAATATCGACAAAATGAATGTTAATAACTTAAATGATTACATAATGTTTATAACATGGTAATAAGTTATATATAAAGAATAATAAACTTGAAAAATGTTCTTAACCAAGTTGAAATTAACTTTAGTTTATTATTCAAGAGATTAAAGAACGAACGAGTCAAGTCAGACATAAGGTAAGGGACTTCGTCTCAATCTCTTTTTATTAAGGAATATTTTAATAATATATACCTTCTTCTTTTACACGGTTTATAATAAAATCCTTTGTCTTTTAATTTCATAGAAAGGGAAAAAATTATGTGAAGCATTTTACTAAACGAAAAACAGAATGTTTTTAACGTTTGCAGTGACAATGACCTCCCTACTACCGTAATCGTTAATTGGCTTCCTCTATAAGCCTTAATGTTTTCTAAAATTAAATGTAAATATATTATTCTATTTTCTGGTGTTTTGGTATTGAAAATGGTTTTTTAAATGGATTTATTATTTAAAAATCTTGGAATTATTTCTTGTGATTTCAAATTAAATTTTATTAGTGAAATGTTTATATTTGTAATGTTTTATGTGTTATGATTTTATAATGGTACATGGACATTTGACGGGTGGTTATGTGATAAACCAAATGATGGGTTGTGTCGTGATAAACCAAGATGGGTGGTTACGTTATAACATCCAATCCATTGGGTATGGAAGTCAGTCTAATGGCTATTCCATTTAGTGATATGTGTGGAAGTCAACCGTATGGTTATTCCATTTAGGTATGTTTATGTCCCAAGTTACATGTATATGTTATGTGTTCTTTATATGGGTTTTATGGTAATATTTTGGTTACCAAATAGTAAGTATTTATCTTTTATTAAATGAAGAGTATTTACTACTTCATAAAGTTTAAAATTATTACTTATGATAAAGTATTCATGGTTTACTTGTTGTTTTGAAAAACTAACAGTTTTCCTTCTTTATGTATCCCTTACTAAGATTTTTATGCTCATCCAAAGTTTTTGAAATGTTTTTCACATGACGTAAAGAGGAATAGGGTCAAGGAATGGATCAAGGAAATTTCATGCTGTCTAAAACATGGAACTTGGCATGACTCTTTTTTTCAAGAGTTTTTATTTTGTTAAAAAATTGAAACAGTGTAGATGTGTCTATATGTATTATTCACGTCGTCATGTATATATTATGGCCTAATTCTCTAAAACTCTAAACCTGAAAAGATCCTCAATGTGAATTATTCAGTTAATTCAAGATTATGTAATATTTTAAGGTCAGGTCCTTATATGATATATGTAAATTGAAATATAAATGTTTACTTGAACATAAAAATTATATGCACTTTTCCATAGCGACCATAATATGAGCCTCACTTAGATGACATGATATTGGTCCCAAATAAGGTAAATAGCCTAAGAGGGGCATGAATCATATTATTTTTATATTTTTTAAATTACCCTCACAAAAAATATTATCCCAACATTAATAGAAACTATCCTCTTCCTTACAATTGATATATATTGATAATGAAAAAATCATAATGACACAAGAAATTTATTTGGTTCTCCTAAACTGGTTTAATTCAAGGAGAATGCAACAAAAATGTTTTACTACACCTGAAACACTAATCCCACTATTTATAATATAGTTTAGAGTGGTCACACTGTCCCTATATGTTCAAAACCCTCACAATAAAAAACCCACTAATCTCAACAACTTATACAACCCATTGCTTATCCAAATGGTATTTTCTCCGGGGAGATAACATCCAAGATCACCTTTCTAACTTTCAAACACAATCCTTGAATCCCTCCTCTTTGTTATCTTCTATTTTATTTCCATGTTCCTACTTTCCCCATTTGATAGGGAAATATATCTCCCATATCATCATAGAATTACCATGTTTCCCTCTTAATATATCTTTTATTCACCTTTTTTAAGATTGTAAATTCATGCAATTACTTCCATTAACAATAAGTCGTGATCACACATTTAATCCCCTTAGTTCCCTCATGAAATATGGTAAATATAAATCTAGAATAACATAATCTTTCCACAATAATTTAATGAATATTATCTTAGAATGATATATATATTCCATTCATATTGTAAGTCTGAACTCTTCTACCTTCATGGTATGAAAATATTCATTATCGTGTGTAACTATGAATCTATGATTTTCATGGAGTGTGCCTTTAAAACATTTCATGGAGATAAATATGTAATTTTTCCTTGAGTGGAACACCATAGCATGACTTTCATCAAAACTATTTGGTCACCTATATTCTAGGAATGTTATCTCCTCCAAATTAAAACTCTACAGAGTGAGTTCCTCCCATCACATGAACACATTAAAAATGGAAGAACCTCTGAAATCCACCTCAATACCATCACAATTTGTCAAACATCCTACATATTGTGACTATTTCTTCCTTAAAAATAGAAATTTTAAAAAACCTTACACATTCCTTAAAGACTCATACGTATTATACTAAGGAATATGTCATATTCAAGGAAGTCCATGACTTCACCATTTCTCAAGAAATATTCCCTCACAATGTGACAATGAATTCTAGGTTGTGATCACTTATCTTTCTCTAAAATATCCATGATCCTAATACTCATGAGTTCTCCTCATTATGTGATTATTACCATGATACAAACCTAAATAACTGGCTTCTCTTTCTTAGTCAGGTCATGAAATGACCAATAGTATCATGGCACGACTTTTATTGTTTTCTATAAAAAGTATAAAACAACACATATGATATCAAAGAATATTATGTATGATTTTAAATACCCTTACATATTTAGGTAATTCTAAACTTTCCCATTTTCCAGGGAACTCGTATCATGGAATGTTCGGTGTTTCCATGATGTGGATTTTTTCCTATGAATAGAACATCATTAAGATTATTCCAAAACATCTTTAGCCTTTATCATAACCCATTAAGAACTTTTAGGAGTCACAAAATACCAAAATTTATCAAAAAAACTTAAAAATGTGCCAAGGGGTTATTTAACAAACTACCACACTGGGTTTTTTGTAACTCTTTCACAACATGATAATCCACCATAATATCTATGAACTTCAAAAGCGACTAGCTACATATTCTTAACCACATTTCCTTCAAATATTGTATCAAAAAATCCTTAATAATTAACTATAAGCACACATTATTCAATATCATCATTATAAATAAGAGTTAAATAAAATGTTACATAAGAAAACACTTTTTTGATCTCCATGTTCATCAATACCTGAAAACTACTTCTCACTTTGAATAAAAATTCGAGCACACTCCCCCCTTTATAAAACATTATCATAGGATTACACCCCATTCACCAATAGGAAGGAACACTCATGACCTCTTAAATCATGGATAGATTATCCCAAAACATGAAAGACATATACCATGTAACTTATGGATAAATATCCCCATTTTTCAATAGAACCATAGATAATTTTTAAATAAGTTCACAAGATAGAGTTATAAATCCAAAAATATCAACAAAAGAGAGTTATTATACATTTATAAAAATAAAAAATCACATGGGGAAGTGGGGTTCCCTTCTCCAAACCATATAGTTTGATAGAGATGATTAGACTCCAAGATCCAACTATTACCACATACTCTAATATTACTATCCATTTTCCAATGTTATCCTTGACAAAATGATGCTATTTATTTATGTTTTTTTATCATGAATGATTGAAAATGTTTTTATAAGATTAATAAAACTTGATTTATCACACCTGATTTCAGTAGGATATTTCACATCAATTCCAACATGCTGAAGCTACAGCAACATCAAGAACAATTAAGTACACACTTGAGTAGTAGTTATATAATCAGCATGTGCAGTGCTAAGTGAAATGAATTATTTCTTCTTGCTTATCCATGAAATACATGAATCTATATACTCATCCTTTATAGTTCTATGAAAAATGTAGTGCTACTTCTATGTAATCCAATAACTCTTGATGTAATGTTCTGTGGTAAAACCATCTGAGATCCCATATTCTATTAATGTAATGATGAATTACTTTCACTAATGGTATGTTGATTTTCTGTCAATGGAATTGGTACGAGATAGTTTGACATGCGGAAAAAACAATGTTAGGTCATTTCATTGTTAGGTGTATTAGGCCTCTAATTATTTTCCTATATTCTGTTACATCGAACTCCATACTATCACTATCTCTTGAAAATTTTATTCAAGTATCTATCATCATTATAATTGGCCTAAAATCTTACATTACAAATATCTTGAGGATAAATTTTCAATATTTTATTGAGAAGTAAATCTTCCATGCTTTATTTAAGTTACCAATATACCAAGGAAAAATGTTAACTCCCTAATCATAAACATCTCAAAAGTTCTCCGGAAGTAATCATTAAACAAATTGAATTTTTCCTCATATGATACTCCAAAAAATTATTTCATCTATATAAATTATCACCAATGTTATTTGAACATTATCTTTATTATTTTAGAGATTGTGATCAGATCTACCTCATTTGAATACATGTTGTCCCAAGTATTGATCAATCTTAGAATACTAAGATATTGGTGATTTCTATGACCTATACAAAGTATTAATTAATCAACATACTTTTCCATCATATTCTTCTTTAATAAACCCATATGGATGGTCAATGTTCACCTCCTACTCCTCAAAAACACCATTAATATAAGGCCCCAACCTTAAACCTTACTTAATCATGAGTTAATACAGGATTACACATTGAGGATCTTTTCAGGTTTAGAGTTTTAGAGAATTACATCATAAAACTTGCATTACATTCCACTCTTAAAAAAAGTGGTTACATAAAGATAGTATTCATTTTTTCCCATCAACAGAAACATATTTAAAACAAAACATGGATTCTTTCTTGACACTTCCTTGACACTATCATCATATCATGTACCTTTCCCTTGACCTGTGAAAAACATTTCAAAAATTTGGGATGAGCATAAAAAGCTCAGTAAGGGATACACAAAAAATGAAAACTATTAGTTTTTCAAAACAACAAGTAAACCATGTATGCTTTATCAAAGTAATACTTTTCACCTTTTTGAACTAGTAAAAACTCTTCACTAAATAAAAGTTCATTACTTACCCTTCTGTAACCAAAAGATTACCATAAAACCCATATAAAGATCACATAACAAATAAAGGTAACTTGGGACATAAACATACTTAAGTTGAATAACCATACGGTCGACTTCCACACATACTTAATGGAATAGCCATACGGCCCACTTCCACACATACTTAATGGAATAGCCATACGGCCGACTTCCATACCCAATGCATTGGAGGTTATAACGTAACCACCCATCCTGGTATTCAAGGCACCACCCGTCATATGGTTTATCACGTAACCACCCGTAATATGTCCAAGTACCATTATAAAATTATAACACATAAAACAAATATAATGGAATGATAACATTTCCACATTTCAATCACAATATATCATTTAAATATATTGACATAATAGAATCAATTATCAAAACCATTTTCAATACCAAAATACATAAAAGAGTATATGGTATCTATTTTATTTTAAAAACCTTACGGCTTGTTGAGGAAGCCAAAGATCAAATAATACTCGCGGTGGCGGAAAAGGTCATTGTCACCACATACGTTAAAAGAAACATTCCTTTTTGTCGTTTAGTAAAACGCTTCGTAGAAAAAGATTCCTTTTTTATAAAAGTAAAAGTCGATGGGGTTTATACACCTTATAAAAGATAGTTGTGTATAAAACGAAATATGCCTCAATGAAAAGAGATTGAGATGAAGTCCCTTACAAAGATGGTATCCTTGGATTAAGGATAAGTCAATTACATAATTATGTGTGACATATGAATACACCCAATATAATTGGATATTAAGTGTAAAACAATCAGAGGTTATTCACACATATTCATAGAATGACATATTCAAGGAGTACAAGATTATCCCAAAGAATCAAATTTGGGTTAAGAAGTTCCCTTGCAAAAATATGACAGCCTAACGGGGTCACTACAAAATTCAGAAAATGAGTTGATGAGAGATAAAAAGGGTATATCATAACATGGACATAAAATTTACATCAATAAGTTTATATTAGAACATATCCCAACATAACAATATGTAAATTAAAAGACCTAACAAAAGAAGTCTTTTAAAAAGAGGAGGGTGAAAGGTTCCCTTACCGACATGGGTATCTTTCAAGACATGCACCCCGTGAAAGAAGGACAATACAACATTGATGTAAATACTCATAAATGAAAGTATTATACACAATGATTAATGTAATGGGCAGTACATACACCACTCAAAGGAAATTGTGGCAAATGTCGCATAAATATCACGGGAATAAGAGTGAGATGAAAAATCCCTTACAAAAACTCGGCAGCCTAACGACGCCACAAAAATGGATTGATGAGATCAAATAGGGTCTCTCATCATATTAACATAAAGTTTACATAAAGAGTAATATAAAATAACATCCCCCAACATAACAAAGAGGAGCTTAAAAGAAGTGACATAAAGGAGAGTACTTAAAAATAAAATGAGAGGTTAGATCTCTTACGAAAATTCACCAGCCTAACGGCACCACCCAAAACTTCCAAAATGGATTGATGAGAGAGAATAGGGTCTCTCATCACATGAACATAAAAAATAAAGTAATATTAATATAAAAAAACATCCCAATAACAAGAAAGATGAGCTTTAAAAGGAATGACATAAAATAGTGTACTTAAAAAGAAAGAGTGGAGTAGGATCCCTTACCTCAAGTCCAACTTGTCTTGTTCATTTCTTTATATTACTGAATAATAAACTTTGGTCAATTAATAATTGACTAATTACCTCCTTTATAGATTATTATTCAGTTCATATCACATATTATAATGTTATAATAATTGTTTAATAATTTTAGTTCATATCAGATGTTTTTGTCGATGTTTGGTACATGAGTCAAAAATGAACTTGTTTGAAAAAAGATTGCCCATGTAGTTATAAGTAAATACTTTCCAGAATAGTATTAATGAATAAAATATCATATATATACATTAAATATTCATTTTATACTATTCCATATCATTTGGAGATAAAAAACGAAAAGCACCGTTCATGGAGACGGTAGGTCGTACGTATGCATGAACGCTACTTTCATTTTTTGTCATATTAAGGGAATTAAAAAAAATGAGAGAGATATATATGTGTTATAATTCCAGAATGATATCCATAATTTAGATTTAATATATTACATATATATCCATTATATATATGTACTTATAATATTACATAACATTTTGAGATAAGAAATGAAATGTACCGTTCATGGAGATGGTAAGCCGTACGTACGCATGAACGCTACTTCCATTTCTATTTCATATTTAATGGAATTAAAACATAATGGTACATAATAGTATTTTAATTCCAGTATGGTATCATATATAATATCATTAAATATATCCTTTATACATACCACATATGGTATTAATGAATCAAATCACTTTGAGGGGGCGGTAGTCCGCAATTCCTTAAATGAAGATATCATGTTTACCCATAATGGAAACCATAAAGGTATGCCATAAATGAAAAATACAGAAGCTTAAGTAAAACATAAACATATTAGATATCATATATAAATATAGTGTCATCTTAATGGCCAAATTTGAAGGAGTTAGAAGAATGTTGAACAATCATCGTTTCGGGAGGCAGAAATTCACCATCCACAAAAACAGTATGTTCTTTAACCATTAGATGTAGGTGTGTGTAAGTGTTTATCGAATCCTTATTATAGAAAAATCCTATTATATTGAATATACTGTAGTTTTAACCAAAGAAATGAATAAAAAGAGTTTATGGGGTTAGATAAGCAAAATAAATCAAAAGGACTCAAGTGAAGACATTACCTTAAAATCGGGTAACTCCCTTTGGTTTGAGCTCAAAGGATTCCTTGGGAAGGCTTCTGCCCACAGTGAGGATTCCAGGAGTTAGATAGGGATATGGAGAGACAAAATGGGAAGGGGATGGCTGAGTAAAAGGCTTTAGAAGTGTGGGTAAGGAGGTAGAGGTGGGGGCTTTTTATAAGAGGAGAGGAGGGGCACTCTTGGAATGTAAGCAAATGTTACTTTATTTGAAACTGAGTTTCGGATTTAAAAAGTCCCACATTGATATTATTTGTGGATAAGTTGATAAGGATTCGAAATCCACCCATAAAATAGGTTTTGGACATGTGTAGGTCTTAGATATTACATTATCTTTCCATTTTATTTAAATCGTTAAATAATGTGGTCATCGTTGCATCATCATGATGTCATGAATAATTTAATTTATTTAATGTCTAAAAATTATAAAACAAATACTATGATGTAGGAAATATTTTTATCTTTCCAATGACTATTTATAGTCAAAATGATGACTTGTATAACCCCATGTAAAAATTTTTTAGTAAAACATCTCAGGGTTGTGTCATTTTTACTTTATCATTAAATAAAAAGGTATTTATGTCATTTTCCAACCAAAGTGGATCCATGGGGTCCCCAAGTGTCCCATGGATTGTCTTTGTCGTCCATGACACATCCAATGAGGATAGGACATGTGTCTAGGTCATTTCATTTTATTAAAACATTATTCTTAGCTTAAACTACACTAATTACCTCTAATCGTGATTAAAAACTTAATAAGTTACTATTCACCAAAAAATTATTTTAATCCCATTGAACAACATTTTACTTTTTAATGACAAACATGTATGTCGGATTTTTGAAATTCAAAACACAAATGTGGAAAAATTTCATTTAAATAGAAAATCAGTTTTTATAAGTACCACTTAGTGGTTTCACTATTTATCAAAAATTGAAGTTTTTCAGAAAATTACCAAAAATTCACCCTAAGATATATTTGATATTCTGAATTCAAAAATGATGTCCATTTTAAAAAATTCAAAACATATAAGTTGCATTAATTAATTTAATAATTAATTCCCACTGTCAAAACAAATAGCGTGTTTTTATGAAACAAAAAGTATCAAAAGATTGACACTAGTTTAAGTCCGATTTCAAAGTGAAATTAATTCCAACGACCACTATTGTATTAAATGGTAAAAATATATTATAGTTTCACTTTAAAACCAATTCAAAAGATAATCTAATCATATAAATAAATTATATTAAAAAGTTGTTTTGAATTAAAATACAACATTTTTCACTATTCATTAAAAATTGAACTTTATCGGAAAAACACCAAAAATTTACACAATGTAAATTTTGATGTCCCGATTCTAAATAAGAAGTTTATTTTGTCAAAGATAACACATAAAATTGTCCAAAAGTGGATTTAAAATAGGTTCTCCATAAAAAGGCGGTTAATCAACCTTTTAAATAATATTAGAATGTTTATGCTTAAAATTGGATTCATTTGCATTTTTAATCCTCTAACATTTATTGTAAAAAGTAAAAATATTTGACAGACATATATAATCATTTTGTAGTTAGTTCTGTTCATTCTCGCCATTACAACGGCTAGGCATTAACTACTATTTAAAATAATATTATTTTATTATTAGAGTGCAATGTAAGATTCCCAAGAAACTCGTTGTTGTGTGTTGCATACGCCATCGAGCATAGCGTCCCCTTTAAAGTCATATTAATATTTTATTCACAAATATGGGTAAATGTGAAAATGTCATACTCTTTATTTACCTGGGGTGTTACTATTAAGGAATGTTAATTTTATTTCCATTTGTTACACTTTGAACATTCCTTGCATCAACATAGCTACGAAAATATGAATACTTTTTAATCAAGATTTGGTGCAAATTTTTCATCAACACCAATTCCCTAAATTTGGAAATACCCCTTGAACACCAATCATGCATTTTCCCAAGTAACCTAATTATCTTTATTGAGTTTTTTCTATAATATCCACTTATTTCCAATGAAATATTTTTTTCTGGGTTGGGACAATTTCCCATGTTTGATTCATTTCAATTTGGCCAAGATCTTCATGAATTTATTTCTCCCATTTGAAAAACATTTACGTTTATTCAAAAAAAATTAGGGTATAATTGAGATAATAAAGAGGTTTTTGGTGGAGACATTATTCTCTATGATTACACCAGTGTTAACTGGTCATTAATAATATTTACTACATTAATTTCCCATTATTTCTTGTCTTCTGCATAGCTAATAAACCTTATATAATTTCGTTATGATTATTTTTGCCTAATAAATATTATATAGTCCAATGTTCTCCCTCTTGGTTTCTCACTTCACCGTCTATATCCTCTAATATTTCACCATTGTCCAATTTTGAAAACTAATCACTAGTTTGTGAATTCTATTCATTTTTCACAACTATTACATATTATATTTCAAGGATTTTCCCAAAACTTTTGTTATACTATTTTCATTGCTTGATTTTCTATGAGTATACAAGGAAAATACCTTCATCCTCATGAGCCTCAAATTTTTTTTCTCTTTATTGAGAATGTATCATTTAATCCAAAAAACGTGGAAGTACTTTGGTATCAGATTATTCCCATACCACATCTCATAGGGTGTATTATATTAATTCAAATATAAAAAGTCCTATTTTAGATATAAATCCATGTAATTAACAATTCCTTTCAATATGACACTAGTAGATTTTTCTCAATGAGCATCGTCTAAGCAATGTTATTAATAATCATGTTTTTTTGTTCAACTACAATGTTTTTAGGGGTCTTTACCAATAAAATCGAATGTTATATAACCTGATTCTTAAGATATTATTCTAGTTGATTATTATATAATTTTTTTCCATTATCAGTTAAGAACTTCGAAATTTTCATCCTAAGAATCCACTCCATTAATATTTTCTTGGAGTGGTTTACATTTTATTCAAACCATAAGATTATAAATAAAATTTTCATATAGAAGGACTTAAATATTTAGTAGAGTCATTGAGTAGAGTATCTCTATATTTTTTATTTCAAAAAAACTTATATCTCGGGAAAGGGGAATGTGGTAGTAGACACTTTGAGTGGGACACTATTATTCGAGTTAGTGAGGTTACTTTTGGATTAATGGAACATGTTGTGTTTGTTTGATAAGATAAATTTGGATGTGTTTTGTGGAGGTGATCTAGTGTTCTTGACTTATGTGCAAGTCACATATTTTGTGGGTGATTAGGTTTAGCTTTGGCAGCAAGCGGAACCTGGATTTCAGTGTCTTAGAATATTTTTAAATATTGGGGAGACCATGGTTGGTTGGTATAATTCTCCTGAGGTTGTTCTTCTATTTCTAAAGAGTCTTGGTATTCCCTTGTCCTTAAGGTAGGAGTTAAAGAAGTGTGGGAATTAGTCTAGTTATTTAATTTATCCTAAGTATACCAAGATGTTTTATGATTTTAAATTTTGATATTGGTAGCATGAGATAAAATGGGTAATTACCAATTTTTTTACAACATTTCTTTACTTGTTAGGTGATTATAACTGAGCATCATATGTCTAATAATCGTTTGCACGAACTTCCAATTTTAGTGTGAAAGTAGGAGGATATTTCCATAGATTTTGTGATCTTCGTGACTCATACACTGAGTGGGAAGGATGTTATGTGGGTGGTTATTTATTTTTTGACTAAATTGGCCCATTTCCTTCTTATAAAGGAGTAAATGAGGTTGTGGGAGCTCAAACACGTTTATGTATGTGATATTGTAAATATTCATAGTGTGCATTCAAAAATTATTTATTATTGAGTAACTCACATAACTTTATAGTTTTTTAATAGTATTTTGGAGGTGATAGGTTCTTAGAAAACTTTGAGCACAATATATCACCCTTTGATGGATAGTCAGACTGAGTAGACATTCTAGATCTTTAAGGATCTGTTCGAGCTTGTGTGCATGATTTAGAATATTCATATGATAAGAATCTATCATTGGTTGAATTTTATTATAATAATAGTTATTAAAATTTGATTAATACGGATCTCTTAGAATCTATTTATGGGTGACCATGTTGATATCCTCTCTATTGGATGCAATTTGGTGAGTGCTACTTATTAGGGTTGAGAATCATTTAGGAGATGACATGGAAGGTTTAGTTGATCTATAAGTGGTTTATGATAGCTCAGAGTCACTATAAATATTATTGTGATCATTAAAGTTGTTTTTTAGAGTTTATGGTTGGTGATCGATGGTTTTTGAGAGTTTTTACTCATTTGGGACACCATTGATTGGGAAGACAGTGTATGTTGGTGTCACATTATGAAACAGTATTCAAGATCATGGAGTGTCTTGAGAAGGTGGAATACCAACTGGATTTAAAACCTTGTATTAAATCTATTCATGATGTGTTTAAGGTATACCAGCTAAATATATATCATCCATACTCATCCCACGTGATCGAGTGGGAGGATTTGGAAGTGGATCCTAACATCATGGTTGTTGATCAGCTTGTTCATATCTTCGATTATTAGAACAATATGTTGTTTGAAAAGTTTATCCCCGTGGTATGAGTGATATGGAAGTGCATCAATGATATCAATGAGACAGGGTAGTATGAGGAATCAGTGAAGAAGTAATAGCCTCACCTTTTCTCAAATTCATAACCACACGGACTTTCTAGATATTTAAATAGGTTTGGTGGGGATAATTTTGATACACATTAGGTCATTGGTCTATATTTATTTTATTTTTATTTTTATTATTCCTATTTTTAGTGTTTTTGGGAGTCAAGGTTTCAAAAATGTGGATTTGGGGCAAAACAGGACAAGGTGCATAGTTGGCATTCAATTAGTTCTATCTATGAACCAATCTATGCAACAAGGGGTTGAAGGCTTACAATTCCATTTTTCATTCATATCTCATTATTTTCCTAAACATTCTTGTAACACCCCAAGACACTGCTATATAATTTTCCTTTAAAGAAACTTTCTGTTGATAGTTTCTTCAACATGAAACATTGAACTAAAATGATCTGCAACATATTGGATAAATATTATTAATAAAATTCAATAATAATAAAACTACTAATAAATAAAAATATTTCAATCAATCTAAAATGAAAACAAAATAGGATTAATAACACTTCAAGTTTTAAAAGGAGATTTTTCAACAAAAGCTGTTTTTCTTTATCTATTGTATTTTCATTTAAAATATATATTTTATAATATTATAATTTTGATAATATAAAATGAATTTAATTTTTCAAATTAATTATTCTAGAATTATCTTAGTGGTATTTTTTAGGGTTTTTTTGAAATAATTTAATTTTAGTTGAATAGTGAAAAATACAATTTCGAAAAAAAATCATAGTGTTTATAATTATATCAAGAGGTATGTATAACTTAAAAACTTATAAAACATTTTATATGATCAAAATTTTATTCAATTATTAAAATTATTCATTTAAAAGTAATATTTTTAATTTGTAAAACCCATTCTTAATGTTTTGGAATCTTAAGTAATATCTTACTCTAAAAACTATTTTTATTCGCTTATATTTAAAAGTAGCTTTCATCACTTGTAAAAATTAGAGCTAAAAAATGGATTCCATATTTTATATCAACATTTTTAATATTATTTAATAAGTTCAATTTCATTATTAGGCATAAAATTATTATTACTAAGACTGAAGTTAATAACCCTAATAATGATGAAAGTGTTATTTTTGAAGAATTGTTTTAATAATGTTTTATAATTTTTAACTAATAAATTAAATAGATAGATTTTATATAATTATTTTTATATTATTTTTACACATATATAAAATTAAATAATTCCTCATTTAAATGATAAATGTTATATAATATTAATAACACTTAATGTTGAAAATAATAATTTTTCTACAAAATAGTTTTCCTATAGATTAAATGTTTTAATTTAATAGTTATTTTAATATTATTTAAAAATTGAACTATATTATATGTTTATTAAATTTATTCTCATAACATCAAAAAACATTTAGATTTTTTCCCTTATATTTGTAATAAAATATTAATTACATGTGTAAAATCTAGTTACCTATGTAAAAACCACAATGGAAAAATACAAAAAAAACAGGGGAAAAAGAAATGAACATTTTTATAACATGCATGAAAATAATTTTAGAGGATTTATTTAACTTATATCTCCAAATAAATTCATTATTTCTAAATTTTAAAGCTATTTAACAATTTACATTGTCATTCTGTCATTGAAAAATTAACGGGTATTTAAAAAATTGTTATCTTCTTCACTTATAAAAAGAAGATTATTTTCACTATATTTATCCACAATTACAAAGATTTATCTCTACCAAAACTCTACCCTAATATATATTAAACTCTCTCCCCATGTTTATAATTTTTTTTCGTTCTATAATACCCAGCTAATGAGCCTCAAGTTGTTACCTAAGGGAGAAAATCCAAAGGGAGAGGTAATGTTCTCAACCGAACACTCCTACTTCTTTTCCTTTTCTCCCCATAAAACTTATTATATCCATTAAATTATTGTAACAATAGGTTTTTTAATATTATTAAACGTTATTATACTAATTTAATATTCTCCTTCTACCCTCCACAAAAACTTTTTGAAAAATGAAGACGTCATCATGTGTACGTGAAGACTACCTCCACCGTGAATAGCATGTTCTATTTTTCTATTACTACCTAAAATGGATGACTTTAAAAATGTATTTAATGAATAAAAATGATATTTATTACACTATTAATATTCTTTAAAATAATATTGGAAATTATAATTGAAATTTACAATAAACATTCCAAATAAACTTAATCACTTAGAATAAAAATATCAAGACAACTTTCTTAATTTGAGTCTATTTTGGGAAAATATTTCAAACTATATAAATTTTGTGATAATTTAATAATAAAATATATGAAACTATAAAATTATGGATATTATGAATATTTTTTATAATATTTTTTACCAAATTTAATATACAAAGGAGGTGTTAGATAAATCAATTGAACCACCTCAAGTAACTACCATAAGCGAAGACTATTTAATAAATAAACAAAACATGTTAATAAATAGAGCATATAAAATGAAATATAAATATAAAATATTATTAATAGAGTTTTTAATGAAATTAATTTTTTTTTCGTGATTTTATGTGCACCCACGGAACAAATCAGGACTCAAAGTGGGGGTTTTTGAATCCGAATTTTTCTTCATTGAGAAATGATGAATATTTACCACTTTATTAATTTTTTTGGCGTATATATTAGACATTGATAGTGATAATATTTTCATTGTTTTTTATATTTTTTTCAATTATTTAACCCCTGAAAATTAATTAATTTTAGTTGATTTGTATCATTTTATTGTTCTTGGTGAATTATTGTCTTAATTGTGAAAATTGGTGAACTATGGATAATTATTATTTTTATAGAGCTTATGTATTTTAGGAATATCTTTTACTATTATGATCCAAATTGAGTGATTATTTTTTTAGTATTTACTATCTCATGGGATTCAACTTTTTTTATGTCCCAAGGTCCAATTCGACCTACAATGGCCCAAAAAAATAAATCAAGAGGAAAAATTTTGCTGCACAATAGAATGGAACTCACCTCAGTGATTGAAGCATAAATTGGCCTAAATAACTCGAAATTAAGTGATTATATATGGAATATAAATATGACTCGATGGATCATTTCAACATTAAATATCATGAAGCAATTCAGTCATTAAGGCTTACATTAGATGCATTGAAAAGGAAGAAGTTGAAGAGTCTCCTTGGGAAGAAAAAGTATTCATCAGTAATTAGATCATAACATTGGGTAAATTTTTCAATATCAGTTGAGATTTTGAGGTATAATGTAAAAGAGAGAGTGAAACAACATTTTAGAATACAACTTCTCGATATTCAACCATTTAATATGTGAAACATACTCAAAAAATTTTTTAAAAGGTTGGGGATGAAGCATCATTTAATTATTAAATCAAATCAAAGACCTCTTTTAACTTGGTAGAGGGAGGCCCATTACATAGCCTGAAGGCCCAATGGGCATGTAGCCCAGTACATAGCCCGTAGGCCCAAAAGGTGATATTCTAGATGATTGAAATATTTTTGTTCTTTTTTATTTTATCTATTCTTTTTGTTTAGTTTCAGTATGCTCTTCTCTTCCCATGTTAACTATATTTCCCTTCACATGGAGGGGTAAAACCTTTGAGTGATCAGGGAAGGGGAAGTTTTACTTTTTTAATGTCAGAGTTTGGTGCTTAAATGTAAAACAATATTTTTTTTAAATGATTTCTAATCACTATATTTCCTAATTATCTTAATGTGATCATGTTTTGGATTTGGTGTATTCATCGTTAATAACTTTGGTCGAAGACTTTTAATCTATATCCACCTAGTGTAATTTGTCTCGATTGAGCAGATTGTGTTAGGTGGTGAGTGTCCAGAGATCATTGGCATGTGTGTAGAACTAGTGAACAATTTCTATATTTATAAGGGGTAAAAAATTTTGATCAGGTCATTCCTTAGTTGCTTAGGATTTTTTTATGAACTTGCATGCACCTAGAAGTGAGTTCTATTTCTTTCTTCAACCAAGGGTGATTGATAACTAAATCAGGAGTCTTTCATTTATCATTCAATAGGAAGATAGGGGGAATAATATTTATGACTATGATGAAATTTCAAAAAGATATCATACCTTGACCCTATCACTCTCTTCATCCATTAGTGTTTAACCTTTATTTTTAATTTCTTTCTTTATTTATCAACTCAAAAAATTTAAAAAAAACCTCTTCTTATTTCTTTAAATTAAGTGAAAAGTTTAATTGATGTGCCCTCCTCTATGGAGAAAATCTAGGTTACCCACTTTAATACATTTTAACTTAGGTAATATTTGTTTTTGTCACACCCCATGACAGGAACATGTCAGACATGGATTTATTTTAACATATTTTTCATGGAATATAAGGTATTTAAAAATATAAATCATTTTCTATCTTTCAGGGTTTTTCAATTTTAAATATAATGATGACGTATGGGTTTGGTGGTCTTAATTATAATTCATTTAGTCATGTTCTTTTTTGTGCATAATTTATTCTTATATATGGTTTTATTTTTTATTTAATTACCATGAAATTATTATGAAATATTTTTAATGTAATTAATGGGATATATAAATCCAAATCAAGTTCCTTTATTAATTTTTATTTTTATTCAAGTGTTACCAAAGTCATAAGGTTTTTTGTAACTCATTTTTCATTCATTGAGTTATGATTATTCTTTTTGAACTTTATTTTTATAAGTTGGGTATGTTCTATCCTATGATTTTATTATGATGTATTTTATCTTTTTTATGTTTATTTACATTTATCTATTATAAAATCTATTTAAAATGATTCATCCTTCAAAATACGATGTCTGTAAGGTTTTTTCATAACTCAACATCCTTTTTGATTTATAATGACAATTCTTGAACCCCATTATTCTATGTTGTATTATTTTACCCTATAATTATATAAAATGATATTTAAACTTCCATTTCTATAGATTTACATTTCATCCTCATGATCTCATTTTTTTAAGGATCATTTCCTATTTATGTCCTTACACCACGGAATTTCTCTTCGCTATTATCTTTTTATCATTACATTGATAAGGGTACTTTCCACTGTATTATTAATATTACTATTTATGGATATTCATATTTTTGGCCACATAATTCCATTGAATGGGAAAATATTTATAATTCATATATCTATTATTTCTTTACAAATAACTATTAACTACTTAGCCATGATTTTGTATGAGGTTCCCTAGGGAACATGAAGATATGTGTTGCTTAACCATACACCTTCTTTCTCCAAATAGATTATGATCATATAATTCTATTTATTGATTTGGGAAAGTATTTACTTAACTATATAACCATTACTCTATATGGTGTTATTCTAATGGATTCTTACATAAAGATTTATTTCATTTATTGATTAGGGAAATATTGTCAATTGTTATACTTTTCATTTAAATATGAATTTTTATTGATTCCTAATAAATAATGGTTATTTATTGTATATTTTATTCATTAATTTATATGATTAATACATTGGACTTAATTAGTGATGTTCAGGGCCCAAAATAGCCCATTAATACATATTTGGGTCTTAGGAGACAATATAGTTTGGGTATTTGGTGTATGTATTCTCAATTATATAGATGTATTGATGAAGTATTGACAAAAAGTATATGTCTTGTCATATGTCATTGATGATATTTAATTTCTTGTCATAAGACCTTGATAAATCTAGGATTTTGAATTCCATCCCCATGGAATTAGTTATTATTTATTATATGTTTATTCATATTATTAAACCTATATTTGTTTCAATGTCATGAGATAAATTATATGGAACTATTTTATTTTCATTTATTTCTTATCATATTATTCATATTTTGTTTTTTATATGATAGATTATGATGTATGATTTCCCTTACTGGGTGTTTGATCTCGCACTTCTTATGTTATTATTTCCTCACGTTATGAATAATAGTATTACACATGATATTTATAGAATAATAGCATATGTGGATAATTTGTGGGATATATTTAAGATTTATTATGAATTAACTTATGTCTTATATAGTTGAAAAAATATTCATTAGTTGAGAAGGATGATAGATTTATTAATTAATGATTTGTCATAATTCTATAAATATATAAACTTAATAGGTCGTGGGAATGTATATAATGAAATATTTTATTTATTTCATGTAATTACAGTATAGTTTCCTCTAGGATATTATAGTTGATATCATATCCGGTATGTTTTCACCACCAGATCTGGGAGTGTGGTTCCAACCATGTTATATTTAGTATCAGAACATGGTTTAGACAAATTTATATTGTTAGGATTTAATTATAGGATAGAAAAATTATTTTATATATCATCATAGGTTTGTATGTTTAATATTGATTATAACTTAAAAGGTATAGATAACCCCTGAGGTTGATTAAGTTAATATCTAATACATTATGTTTTTTGGGGAATAGAAGAGATAAATTTATATAAACCCTAGTAATGATTCTAAGTATAGGAAAACATCCAAAAATTTTATTAAGTACAGAGTTTTTGGTCTCTTGGAAATTACATCTGTTTGGATACTAGAAAGTAGATGTAGTTGTACCATAGATTTACCAAGAGATAATCAACCTAAAAAGGTTAGTTGAGTATTAAATCAATATTTATTCAGTATATGACGAGGGGGCCTAAGAGTACACATCTCGATTATAAGGACTCGACCTTAAAAATTACTTAATCATGAGTTTTATTCAAGAATTTAATTTCTTTCACTTTGAGGATCTTTTCAGGTTTAGAGTTCACGTGAATTAGGTCATAACTCATACTTTGAAAAAAAATATAATACAAAGCTCACACATTTGATCACAATCTATTCTTCCCACCATATAAAACTTTTTAAAACAAAACATTATTTCTTTTCATGAAAACTCTTCATGAATTTCAATATGAATGCATCATTACCCTTACCGATCTCGTGAAAAACATTTAAAAATGTGGTATGGGAACAAAAATATTAGTAATAGATATAAAAATAAAGGAAACTATTAGTCTAGTGAAAACATTAAAACCCATGAAACATTTACCTTTAAATAAATGTTTATTTAGAAAAAGAAATAAATAATTTTTACCTAAAACACAAAAAAAAATTTGAAAAAAAATACTTTAAAACCCATATTAGGATTTTAAAAACCCTATTTTGATAGATAGAGCATCACATTCATAAACCATTTTAAACCCATGTTAGAAGTAACTGGATCGTAGTTAAATCCATCGTAGAAACCCTTTGGTAACTCCCTCCTTCTTAACTTTTAAGACAAGGAACATTACCCAATGCTTTGGAGAACTATTGGGGAGAACCCATCATTTAATTCGTAATGGACTCACCCATTTCTATCTACATCACCCCATCATATAATTTGTAATGTGATCACCAAATTATATTTAGGATACCCTGTCATATAGGATGTAACGGGCTCACCAAATTCAATCTGGGCACACTCATATCATGTATAATTTTCATGTACCATATCATGAATAAAAAATTATTATTTTACTTTCCCCAATGAAAAATTTTAAAAACTATTTTAAATTTATAAAAGAATCACTTTTTTATATAAAAATACACTTTTCTTTTAAAAACCCATTTTCAATACCAAAATACCCTTTTATTTTGAAACCCCATTTTCAATGCCAAAATACCCAAAAAATGGAAAAATATTTTTATTTGAATAATATTATAAATAATAAAAATGAATAAAAAAATAAAATAATGGTCATGATAGTATAAATTTCATTGTTTCCATATAGAACATTCATTTTTTTCATTTGTCAAAACATTACATTTAAAACATGTAAAAATATTCCATTTTTGAAAGACATCAAAATAAAATAAAAAGAGAAATAAAATTTAATTTATAGAATCTTTTATGTCTACATAAAATTTTTATAAAATCATTTTAAAAACATGGACATTTAAAATAATTATTGGAAAGGAAAAAATTAAAAGAGTATTTTTTTTAAATAAAAGTCCCTTGTTACTGGGGAAATATTTGAATCATAATACCCATTCAAGAATAACACTAAAAGACATTAAATAACATGAGAATAGATAAATTAATTATATAACATTTAAAATTTGTTGTATATTCACCTTATAAAATATTATAGGCTCATAACATCAAAAATATGCCTCAAAGAAAAGAGATTGAGATGAAGTCCCTTACCTTGAGTCAGACATGTTGTGTGTGTCTTTATCTTCTAGAATAATAAATGTATGTAAATTATTTACGTGATTGAAAGAAATTATCAATTTTATTATTACTTTTATTTCACATATTATTGTGTTATATAAAACTACTTAATCAATTAATTTTATTTCATATGATTTGACCATATTCAATTTATGTGTCAAAAATGACTTTGGTGGGTAGAATATGGTCAAAGAGGTCATTATTTAAACATATAAAGAATAATTATCTTAAAATATTTTTAATATTTATAATTAAATTATAATTTTAATACCAATAATGAAATATGGTTTTAAAAAATGATTTATGTTACAATCATAGAGACGGTAGGTCATACAAATGCTTGAGTAAAGTTTCCATTTTTCATTGATCATTATGGAAAGGAAGTAAGAAATATTTTATATTCCAAGAATTATAATAATAACATATATACCATATTATTTATTTAAATATACTTATATGTATCATTAAGGTTTTTTGGTGATTAAAATAGAGTCGCATCGCTTCATGAAGGCGGTAGTCCACATGTACAAGAACGATGTAATCACTTTTTTAGTGAGTGAAAAAGGTAGGAAGGAAAATGATGTATTATCTTTTTAGAATGATAAATATGTCATTAGTATAATAATTATTTCATTTATATAACATATATTCATTATATTTACCCATATTATCTTCCATTTAACACATTAATGAAAAATTAATCACATTACTTAGTGAGGCGGTAGTCCTCCGTACACAAGAGCGACGTTATCGTATTCCCCACAGAATGGAAAGTAAAAAATTTTATATATGATATAATGACTCAGGATGAATAATTATGTTATAAATATAATATAAATTATTTATATCCATCATAATATCCACCCATGAGGGTTGTTAATAGAAAAAAATGACATCAGTTCGCAAGACGGTAGTTTATCGTACACACCAATAATGAATTTGAAACACATTTGATGGAAGTGTATATAGTATTAGGTAATTAAATTATTATAACAACATCCCAATAAATATATATATGATTATACATATTTTATTATATCATAATGGTTTAATAATAATTTAATTATGTAGAGAAATAAATAAAATAAAAATTATCGTTGCAGAGCATAACCTCTTCTTTGGGTAACTTCTTTTGGTTTGCACCAAAGGCCCTCCTTGGTTGCCTTTATTACCAAACAAAGTATTATATGATGATACTATGGAATTTTTTAATTTATTTGGGTAGGTATTTTATGAACCAAATATTTTTAGAGTGAATAAGATAGGAGAGTGGGTGGCATTTTATAAGTGAGGTGAGTGGGATACATGTAATTTTTTTAAAAGATTCAATCATACAAAAGTTTTTATCATGGAACAAGCCTTATGAAACTCCCTAATATAAAATATAATATTTAGGTTTTAAATATGTCTATATAATTATTTTTTAAAAATTATTTAGTTTATTTTAACCCTTATCTTTTTAATTTAACTCTCTAGTAAATTCATTTTTACCTCAGTCGTAGTAATTAATTTTACTATTTAAACATTTCGTTTTGGAAAAAAACTAAGTGAACATATTAGATAATATAAATTATTATTATTCAAAACATTGAATCCATTTTTCAAAATTCTATTAACATAATTGGAAAATTTTAATTTAAAATTAATCTTGCAGACGTGGCGAGAAAGTGGATTTTTAAGAAGTGTATTTTTAATGAAAAAGATAATAGTTTATTAACTCTATGACTAATAATAATCATTGTAAAAATTTAAATTAATATTTAATGATATATAATCTACATATTTCATTTACAAAATTCTCCATTATGTGTTATTTTAATTAACTAAAATGGAGAAACATTATGCATTTTAAAACAATTTTTAGAAAAAACACATTTTTAAACCCAAAAACAAAATTATACTAAAAACTAATAAATAATTTGTTCAAAAGTAATTAAGTGTATTAAATATAACTAAATAATAATTATTTTACCTAAAATAATATTTAAAATTATATTGAAACTTGTAAATTATTTAATTTATTTATAAGAGAATAATTTTATAAAAATCAATATTTTTCACTTTCACTAAAAATAAATATTTTATGAATAAAATCCCAAAATTTCCCCAAAATTAAATTTTGATATGCTGAATTAAAAAATTTAAATGATTTTTTTTAAATTAAAGTTATAAAATTTAGAAATTAAACTTTTAAATAAAACATTATAAGAAAATTGTTTGATTAAAACTATTTCATTTTAAAAAAAAATACTTAATATTTTTTATAATGAATTTATCTATCTAATTCATATTATTAGATATGAAAATGATTTATTATATAATTATGGGGGTTCTTACATAGATAGAAACACCCCGGGGATATGCTTTATATGATTCACATACACCTTACGAACCATTATAAAAAATTTAAATATAATGGCTTGAGAACCTAATAGGAGAATGACCATGGAAAAATAAATTGAAATATAGATATTCATAAGTTATTTTATATATTAATTGATATGTTATTTTATGGATAAAGAGTGATTTTAATTTTAGGAGCATATATTTTAATGATTTTCTAGTTTAGAATATTGTAATAAAGTTCATGTAAATTTGGGACTATAATTTTTTTTGGATTAAGAGGATAAAAGAACAAAACTAAATGAAATATATGTTAAACCAATAGTGATGTATATCTAACATAAAATAAATGTAATCTAACATGATTTTTTAAAACTTATGAAATCTTGAAGATTAATTTTTGATAATTATATTATAATGTTAATTATTCATCACTCATGTTAACTCTGTTGGTTTTACTAATGGATGGATCTAGGAAGAACTAGGTTAATAATGGGTAAGATTGAAAATTCAGTGATAGTGATAATGGAAAATAAAATTAATTAATAGTAGGAATGATAAATCTTGTTATGATTCCAAACTGTCTATGAGGAATTTTGATAAATATTGTAGACATAGTTTAATTCCCAAATACACAAAGAAAGAGAAAGATGACATCTCATTGAAGATTTGATGATGATGATGGTGAAGGAAATAAGATCAAATTTCATATATTCCAAAAATGTGGAAAGAAACACCAATCATAATATCTCAATTAAATTGGGATATTAATTATAATTATTAATGGAGAGGGAATAGAGCAACAAGTTTCCAATGAAAAATGAATCAATCAGTTAACACAGTGAATGGAAAAGGTGTGTTTCCTAGTCTTACCTGGGATATTGAGGTAAAAAACTCATTTGAAATTATATCAGAAGTTATGTATATATTTTAGATACCCCTAACTAATTTTATTAGTAAGTTATAATTATAAATTGTGAGGGTGTAATTTATGTTGGGGGTTGTAACATCCCAAGACTTTACTATATAAGTTTCCTTTAAATAAACACTATATTGATACTTTTTTCACACACAACACCGAAATAAAATGATTTTTAGCATATAAAATGAATATTTTCAATAAAAATCAAGAATAATGAAAGATCTAATAATAAAAAATAATAATCAATTTAAAAATCATACAAAATAGGATTAATAACAATTAAAGTATTAATAGGAAATTTTTCAATAAAAGAATTTTTTCTTTATTTATTGTATTTTCATTTATAATCTAAATTAATGTGTTATAGATTTTTATTTTTTTCAAATGAACAAAATTTATTAATTTTTCTAGTTAAAATTAGTTTATGGTGTTTTTTTTTGTTTTTTTCAAAAAAAACAGTTGAATATTTGAAAATACCGTTTTTACTCAAACCATAGAATTTATGATTATATTAAGAAGTAAAACATATAAAACATATAAAATGATTTTAATGATTAAAAAACTAGTTATAGAGTAAAATTTTTAATTTAAAAAATACAATGTTGAATTTATAAAACCCAAGCTTAATGTTTTTGAATCATAAGTAATATTTTACTTTAAAAACTTTTTTCATTTTATTATATTAATAATAATGTTTCATCACTTATAGAAATTAAATATAATAAAATTTATTCCATATTTTATATCCATGTGATCATATTATGTAATAAGTTCAATTTCATTTTTAGGCATATAATTATGATTAATAAGATTATAGTTAATGACCATTATAATTATGAAATTGTTATATTAAAAGAATTTTCTGATTAATTTTGTGTAGTTTGTATCTTGTAACTTAAATTTATTTTTTTTATAATGAATTTTATATGTTTTTTATACATATATATAGATATATTATCATTTATTTAATTGGTAATTAATCTTATATAAGATTAATAACACATAATAGTAAAAAATATTTTTCTATGAAATATTTTTTCTATATATTAAATGTTTTAATTTAAAATTATATTTTTTATTATTAATAAATTGAACTAGATTATAGGGAGATTAAATTAAGGTTCATAACATAAAAAAAATTAATATGGGTTACCTTATATTTTTAATAAAATATAAATTAATTTTGTAAAAACTAGTTACCAAGGTAAAAACTAAAATGGTAAAATGTAAAATTATAGTGATAAAAAATATTTCATGTAGTCTTTTCTCCCACATATTCAAACTGCGTAGCTGATTTTCCAAAAATGGTTACCCTCTATATTTTTGGCATATTTTGGGATATATACCTCTAAATGGAGTTATTATTATTGATTTAGAAGTATAAAATATTATCTAAATTTAATTATAATACATAAAACTATAAATAAATCTATATAATGTTTAAAATTATGTTGAAATTTATTAAATGTTTTCAATATGAATTATATTATTTTTTAGAGCTAATTTTCTACTGTGATTTGATGATAACATTAGATATATAAGTGGGATTAAGGTGATTCTTGACTCTATAGAAATATAATGAAAATTTAGAAATATAATTAAACTATATTTAATGTTGATTCTTCCATTTAAAAGGTCTATTTTATGTCTGAAATTTGATAATTCAATCTTTGTATAGATTTTAAAATTCTACGATGTCAAATTTTTGATATGTGAAGAATTCACTTATGTGGTGAATAGCCTATGGGAATACCCTATGAGATTTTTTCCTTAATGTTTCATTGAAAATTATATAAGATATTCTAAAACTGAAAATCAGTATTGTTTTATTTAATGTTCCACATTTCCATTTTCTTTAAGTGTAATATGAATATTTTTAATATTTTATTCGTTCTAAGATTATATGTTAATTATTTAGAACTCATATGAACATGTTATAATTTATTTCTTTATGTATTTAATGTATTTATATAGTATTGATCATGCATGTATATGCATAGTGAAAATTATGGAACGTGAAATATTCAAATTCAAATATTCAAAAATGCGATGAGTTGGCCTCGATTATTATCAGGGAAATTTCCATAGATTTTAATTCTTATTATTTACTGCTATATTAAATTTTCTAATGAGTTTTATTGTACAGGTTGTGTTTTTTTACATAATATTGAGGATAACTTTTATAAATATTGTTTTTTATTTATAAATTAAATACATGTAGAACATATTCTAGGAAATAAATAAGAATTATTTCATTGAAGTTGTATACATGATTCTTGGTTAGCGAAAATGAAATATGAAATAGATTTGAAATCTAAAAGTCGTTGTGAAAAATGAGACACTATTTACCTAGAGTGGAAAAACCATTATGGAGAGGCCATGAGGTTGAGGATTCTCTTGAACTATACAAGTGTTTTATTCTTTGGTGATCAACTAATTCCACTATAAAAACTAAAATCATTTGATCCTTTCCTGTTGGAGAGTTTCTTGCTACCTTGGCATTCAGACTATGAAGTGTTCATTCTAGATTTTTGTATTTATTTGTTCATATTATTTTTCAATGTACATAATTATAAAGGGGTATACTACCCATTAAAAGGTAGGTAATTATGTTGTGTCCCCCAAAAAATTCATATGTTGGGTTTTTCCTCTAGGGGGGAAAGGTAGAAATCTCAGGTTTTGCCTCAAGGTAGAAAAAGGAAAGATTGGTTTGGTTTTAAGCCTATAGGGAGAAAAATGATTTATAATTTGGTTGTGAATCTATCTGGTAAAAAATTCATTGTAATATTATATTATAGTGATTATATTGGGTGTCATATCACTCAGTTCATGATAGGGGTGAAGAGTATAGTAGGATAGTTTAGATCTAAACTACTAAAAAAACTATTGTGGTCATTTTATTTTATTTTTCACTACATTAACATTAATACTCTAATATAACTGTTAAATATTTCATTTAATTAATACAGTTTTAAAACATCCAATTCACCCCCATATTTTTTATTTTTCCATCTTAACACTAGACCATCACTGCCCTTCCCCTAAACCATTCAAAAAATGAAGACATCTTCAAGTGAATGTGCGGACTAGCACCTTCATGAATGGTGTGTTCTATTTTCCCATTAATTACAAAAATTTATGAATTTAAAACTGTATTTAATCTATGAAACTATTATTTATAATACAATTTATATTCTTGGAAGATAATATTTTACATTATATAAGCGAAATTAATAATAAATGATCATAGTAAACTCAACCGCCTAAAATAAACATATCAAGGAACCTAACTTAATTTGAGTAAATTTTAGGAAAACACGTGAAATTGTATAAATTTTATCCTAATTGAATAATAAAATAAATAAAAAAATAAAATTATATAGAATATTAAGCTATTTTATAAATCCTTTGGACACGGTCAATATACTATGTAAGTTTCCGAGAAATCGATCGAATCGCCTCATGTAACTGCCATAAAAAGAAGCTATTTAATAAATAGATATCATATAATAGTAAAGAGACCTTATAAAATAAAATGTAAATTTAAAAAGTATTTATCAAACTTAATTTTATTATTAGTTAGGCTCATGTACAGATTGAATCAGGACCCGAGGTTAGAGTTTTTGCATCTTAGTTTTTCTTTATTGAGATATGATTTATATTCTCCACTTGTTTTATTTTTTATATTGTATATATCGGCCATGGATTTATTTTATAATATTTTTTATAAAATATATGGGATTTAAAATTCTAAAATCATGTGCTACCTTTCATGGGTTTTCAATTCAAAAGATGACGATGATGTAAGGGTTTCTTGGTCTCAATTCTGACTCTTTGAGAGAAGTTATATTTTGTGCGCCATTTTTTCTTATATATGGTGTTATTTTGATTCATTTCCCATGTAATTATTCTAATATATTTTTCATGTAATTAATAGGATATAAAAATATAAATAGACTTCCTTTCTTCATTCTTCTTTTAATTAAAGTGTCACCCAAGCCATAAGGATTTTTGTTAACTCAATTTTCATTCATTTAGTTATTATTGTTTATTTCAAACATTAGTTTTATGATTTGGGTATGTTATTACATATGATTTTATTGTGATTTATTTTCTCTTTTTCCTAGTGATTTAAATTTATTTCTTATAAAGATCCTATTAAATGAGTCTTCCTCAAAATACAATGTTCGTAAGGGCTTTTCATAACTCAATTTCATTTCATTATCTTATAATGATAATTATTTAACCCCATTATTATAAGTTGAATTATTTTACCCTATGATTTTATAAAATAAATTTTACAATTTTATTTCTATGGATTTAAATTTCATCCTCATGAAATCCTTCTTTATGGTTTATATCTTATTGATATATTTATACCAAGAAAGTACCCCTCACTACTATTGGGTTATCATTCCTTTGATAAGGGTATTTTCCCTTATATTATGAATATTCCTAGTGTTGTATATTCAGCTATTTAGCCACATTATTTAATTTAATGGTGAAATTTTAATAATCTATATATCTTCTATTTTTATATAGATAGTTATAAAATATTTATCCCTGATTATATATGATGTTCCTTAGGGAAAATTATGATATTTGTTGTTTAACCATCCACCTTATTTTACTGGATGGATTATAATAATATAATTCTATTTATTTGTTTGGTAAATTATTTTCATAACTATATATATCCATTAATATATATGGTGTTAGTTTGATGAATGCTTACATAGGGAGCAATTCAATTTATTTATTGGAGAAATATTGAAAATCTATATACTTTTCATTTGAAAAAGGATGTTTACTATGGAATTTTTGTTATTTATTTTAAGGTTTATTTATTCTTTCATATTATGAATCCATTATACTTGATTATTAATTGGTGGGGACCATAATATCCCCTTATGCATCAGTAGGTATCATAAGATAAACTAGTTTAGGTATTTGGTGTATGCCTGTAGATTTATTTAGATGTCTTTACTATAGTCTTGAAAGAAAGAAAATGTATTGGCATAGGTCCTTGATGGTATGCAATGTATTTGAATAATCCCTTGATAAGTTAGAATTTATTCATTACATCATTATGAAATTAGTTATTATTTTCCATGTGTTTATTCATATTGTTAACCATTGATTTGTTTAATTCTCATCAGATTAACTATATGGAACTACTTGATTTTCATTAATTTATGATGATATTATTCATGCCTTGTTTATTATATGATGGAATTCGTTATATGATTTCCCTTACTGGTCATTTGACCTCCCCATTATTATTTTTCCATTTCCCCAATTTATGAAGAAAAGTGTTACACATGATATGTCTCGAAAAATACCATGTGTATTGTGGGAGGTGTTGAAGACTTATTATGGATTTACTAGTTTCTTATATTGTGGTAAAATTTTACATTAGTTATAAAAGACATGGAATTAATTAGTTAATGGGTTTTATTAATTATATAACATAAAAGTTCATGGGAATGTATGTAATGGAATATTGTCTTTAATTCATGTAATTATGGTATCGTTACACATAGGTTGTTATAGTTTGAATCAAAGACAATATATAATGTATGTTTTTTTAGCACTGGATCTAGGAGTGTGGGTCCAAGTATATTATAATAGGTGGTATTATATGTAACTATGAAATCAATTTTGTAAACTTGGAGTAACCCACACAATTGTCTTATGGTTTTCCTATCCATGTGTTCTTCTTGGTTTACATAAAATTGTGAAATTAGATTTCTTCCCTTGTCGAATGTAAGACCCTTTCCCTTCTTTTTTGTCCTCAATCATGTGTCTAGCATCCATACATCCAATATCCTTCTTCCTTCTTTCTTTATTGGTGATTATCCTTAATTATTGGTGGTTTAACTTAGGGTAGTCCATGATTTCATGTGGTTTTATCCTCTCTACCTCCTACATTCCCTTGTTTTTATTTTATATGGATTTTTAAAACCCTATAAGGCCCAGGGGTGAAATTTGGTTTAAGGATGTGGTTTTAATGAAATTTATTGATGTTATAGGATTTTAGGGACTGTTTTCTTCCATTTTTAATTATATTAGGCAAAGGAGATGATATTACATCATGTTTGAGGTAGGTGTCTCTACCTAATGGGTCTTTTAGATAGAACATCATGGTTCTTAATTATACTTGGGTTTAATTCAATAAATTATGATTGATATGAGTTTTTAAGGGTTTTTACTTGATTTTTAATTATGATTATTGGATTTTAATAGATCAAGTGATGTTTTCAAATGGTTTTCCATAAAAATCAATTTTACACCCTAAATGTGTTTGATAAATTATTTAAAATGGATTCTTGAAAACAATGTTATTTTAAGGGAATCTTTAAAAATTTATGTTTCCTCTATATGATGGTTTATTGATTATGAGCTTGATTGAGAATGTTATTTTGTTTATATTGGTTATGAATTATATATTATATTCACATGGGAGTCCTTTGGTGGGTGGGTAAACCAGAATAAAGTATCCATATAATATATTGTTTGATGGATAGAGAATTTTTCCTAGTTAGACTGAGTTTTCTAATGGTATGAGTTATATTGCATGGTTATTCCAAGAGGACTACCGGGATGGAAACAGGTTCAGGTATGCTAGATATCGTTTATATAGTCATTCATGTTTTCCCTTATCCTATATATCTAATCCCATGTTTTATGTATTACACATAATTGATATGTGTTACTACTTTGTACCCATTTCAATATTTGATCTTGATGTTATTTATTCCATGTTTCCCTCTAATTTATATATGTTTCCATATTCATGTTATCTTTTTCTTTGAACATGGAATATTTTAAAGGAAACCAAAGGATTTATGAATTTTTTGAATAAAGATGTTTCAAAACATTATTTTCAAACTTGACTAATGGGTTACATGGTAAAATACATTGTGTAGATTCATGGTGGTATCCTAGTAGGCTTTTTCTCAAACATTGGATATACCCATGGGGTAAATGTTAACTTGGTTTTGAAGGATATAGGTAAATGTAATAGTGTTAGGTGTTTTTGTGGATATTAATAGTACGCATCATCCTCCTTCAATGTGGTGGTGGTGGTGACCATTATTCATTGGGGGTTTGGGATTTGGAGGAGCATTTTTGGATCCTCAATGATTTTAGGTTATTTTATATTAACATCTCTAGAACTAATCCTATTTTTCTGTCTTCTTTTTATGTATTATTTATCACTTGTTTATGCTCATGATATAATGATTATGAGTTATAGTTCATCATTTCTTCTTATTATATTCTATTTAACTATCTTTTTATTTAGAAATGTATTGTTTAAGGGTGTATATACCCAAATTATGTATGGTTCATGCTATATTTTCAAGAGGAATCTATATGGTGATTATTTCGATTCTTATTTTTGATACCCTAGTACTTTTTTTCCTGCCCATGGCATCCAGAAATACATTTTATCCTTTGTGATGAGCTATATTGGGTGATGTGTTAGGTATAACCAGGTCAATTAGTTACATGTAATACACTTGAACACTTTGTATTTTTTACAGATTACCATAATCCATGTAATCCAATTGTAATCATAAATAAAGATAACATAAAACATTCTTCAATCCATGGATTTGAGCGATATTGGTTGGCACACATAAATGTGTACCAACACATGAAATCTTATTGAATTATAGTGCTTCAACTTATAGGTTTTCTGAAGGATCTTCCCTTTTTTAAAAGTATCTCATGTGTGTGTGATAATGTTAAATTTGTGGGATATCATGGGCTCATTCCTTATTAAAAATTCTTATAATTATTTTTGGATCAAGTGGACAATACTTTTACACTAAAAATTGTTCTATTATTCCTTTGATAGAAATCACTCATCCTCTTCTCCACTAATGAGGTCAATATTTCCCTTTCTATACTTTCCTTTCATCACAATAGTGTCATATTATCCTTCAATGATGCAAGCCTTCTTATTGAAATTTTCTACATTCCCTGCATCATATAGTTGACTTACACATAGTAAATTGTGACCAAGCCCTTCTAACACTGATACATTTGTGTACCTCAAGACATTATTTCAAATCTTTAATTTTCTAAGGGAAATGGGATTCAAACCATCATCATTTCTAAAACAAATGATTTATTATTTTTTGTATTTGATTCTAGTGACAATATTTTGGTTACCCATTATATTTGAAGTGTATATACTATTAAGGATCCACACTCTAGTATGAAAGATTTATTTTAAATAATTATCTATGACATTCATTTTATTATATTTTCCTTCATTGATCCCTATTTTATTTTCTCCTTCCATCAGTTGTAAATATGATTGTTCTACATCGGGCTCCATTAGATCATACTTTTTTTACAAGGATGAATATTTATTATGTGTTCTCAGCTTGCTTGATGAAGATTTTTCAATTGAGATATACTTTTTTGGGGATCCTTCAATGCACTTCTTTTTACCCTTGTTGATTAATTTATATCTTTGGGTCTTTAAACTTCACACAAAAATTAGAATCCATTAAAAACATATCGAGTGTAGAAATTTTATCTTGTATTTTTTTGTTGATCTTGGCCATTGAAATATATTTTCTATATAGAACATGAATATTGTATATAACCCATATTTCTAAAAAAAATAACACTAAATTAATATTGTATTATTGTGAGTATTGATGACTCTACTTGTGGTATTTTTGTTTTTTGAAAATCACCCAAACCAACCTTCTTCTAGTGTATTGGTGATTCTGAGTTTATATCAACTGCCACAAATTTATATTTGGTATCAAGCCCCTAAATAGATTTTCCTTTACCATTGAACCACTATTCTTTTGGGTAACTATATAACTTTTATGTTTTCACCCCATGATCTTATTTTTCTTCTTTGGTTTCAAGCACACTCGAACTACCCGATGTCATATTGGGAGTTAGAAGCCTTCATTGATCATCAAACATACATCGCAAATTTATCACTTCACCTTCAAGATCCTCAATCCTCTTGACATGATATTTCACTATAATTTTCTATCCACTAATAATTAGGTCTTCTCTTTAATTTTGAGCTTATACTCGGTCTCCTATTCTTAATTTTATATCTTTTCAAGTTTAAGTAATTCAATCACATATTTTAAAACATATTATTCATATTATATTTGTTTCATATATAGTTTATAATTACATACAACATCATGGGATTTATTTGTTTTTTCCATAAAAACATCAATTTCTTTGACAGTAGCTTCTAGTTCAACCTTGAGGTCCACTCTTCCCTTAACATTGATGATTTCATCATCATAGTCCAATATTTTTTATTTTTATATTATAGTCATAAAAAAATACTCACCGATATATTTTTCGTAATCTAATTCCTATGCATTTATTTATTTGGAGCTAACATCTTATTGTAATATCCAGTTCTTATTTTTGAATAATATTTGTGGTGAAATCCTCTTGCATGTCACATCTTTAAATAATTTCGTTATATGATTGTTTTCTTCATAATTATCTCAGAATTTATTTTGGAATTTATCTGAGAGATGCCCAAATTTTCTACATCAAAAGAATGAAATTATAAGGTTGACATTGAATCTTTAATTTCCCTACTTAATATTTAAGGAAATGAATTATATCACACCATCCATCTCCCATTCTTTGATCTCATCCTCTATTATGAGTTTCTTTGTCACATTGAATGAAACTGCCATCGTATTATAATTTGAAAAGGGATCATTATCATTATTAACCATCTAGTATGAAATGATATTTTTGTAAAGACAATCCATTTTCACCTACATTTTTCATTGTATTCAAGCACTAAAAACTTCCCTAACGAACCCATTCAAAATATTTCATGATCTTTCCATCAAGGAACCATCTGAGAGAACACCAAACTAAACTCACTTGGCATACTCAATCCAAGTGGATCAGTAAACACACAAACCTAACTCAAGACTCACACCACACTTACCTCAAGAGGATTCTATAATAAATACTAAATGAAATCCTCCTACTAAACCTCAAAATAACTAAAGAAACACATAATGATAACTAATCACCTAATAATTCAAACCATTAAATACTATTTATAGAAAACACATATAATAAACTAAATAAAATTCTAATTCTATCTCTATAGTGAGAAAACAATAAAAAGACCTCAAAAGGGGAAGTGTGTGGGGTGGAACTCATGTACATAGTGTGTACCCCTAGCATCCTTACCTAGCTGTGTACTGCAACCCACTTGAAATGAACTTTATTTGACTACATATCGTGTGATGAACACACATGGTGTGTAACCCACATGGGGTACCTAGACAAATACCTCACACTCAGGTGAGAAAAGTTCCCCACACAACCTTTTTCCATCTATTATATAGGGGTTTTGTTCATGTACCCTACACATACATGTACCCAAACATGGGGTGTTTATATGAGTACCTGACCACACCTCAAATCACCCCTACATGGAATGTCATTTGGACTACACACCATGTAGTCCTCTTTACTTACCCTCTACCTGAAAGAAATAACACATAGTGTGAGACTCAATAACACATTTTATGTGATCAGGTTTTTCTAAATAGAAAACCCCTACAAAGCCCCTAAAATACTTGAATCTATCAAAAACACCCCAAATGGGCTTTCAAGGAATCACAAACAAAAAATAAAGGATTAAAAAACAAAAAAAATATGGATTAAAATATTAAAATTGAGGAAAACATACAAATTACCTTCAATGAGGTGTAAAACGTAGATGTTTTAGTCTAGGTCTATTGATCATAGCAACCACATCTCTATCTAGGCCTCAAAAATAACTTGGAGGTGCCTCCTCCCTCTCTCTCTCCCTCTTCTCCATAGGTCATCCAACACCCACAAGGGGAGGTACCTCTTGAGGCTACATTATAATTCAATGGGGGATAGTAAAATAAAACAAAATGAAAAAAAAATAAAAGAAAAGGGAAAAGAAAAAAAATAAATGATAAAGGAAAATGAGCTCGATCTTTACCCTAGTGCCTACTATGAGTTTGTACCTTGCCTAGGAAAAACCTCCATCCTAGAATAAACCATAGAGATTGAATTTCAATCTTCAAACTTGTTCAAAATTATATCATTACTTGAACATGTAGGAATAATTAATATTCAATTAATTAAAAATTATATATTCCATGAAAAAACTAATGGATTATAATTCTACCAAACTCCTTCCCTGGGGAAAATACCCATTTTTGGGGCAAACAGAGTGCTTAGAAGTATTTTATATGATCATATGATAGGATAAATTACAATTTTTCCCTTCAAAACCACCTGAGAATAAAAATTAAAAATTTCACTTATTTTTTGACCAACAACGACATGGTTCATTACATATAGGCACTCATTTATGCCTATTTAGAGCATTTCCTTGGGTGCTTACCACATAGAAGTTGAAAATTTTATTCATGAATTACCTTTGTATTGTAACCTGGGTTTGTAACAATAGGGTTCCAAACTGCCTAGATGTTGTTCCACTTGATCAACATTATTTTAGGCATCACTTTTCTTAGGTCATCTACCTAGGTTCCTACTTCACCCAGTCTACATATGAGGATTCCCACTTCACCAAGACCACATAAAATGGTGCATAATTTGACTAGGACTCCTAGATTATTAATCACTCTAACTAGGACACTTATATCCGTTACCATTTTCCTAGGTCACCTACCATGGTACCTCTTCACCAAGGTCTCCATATCATGGTGCCACTTCACCAAGGCCTCTCTATCAGGGCACCATTTCACCCAGATCACATGTCGGCGGTTTATAGTCTTAATGGAAAATAATTATACAATATAAGTCCTAACTAGGAACCATAATAATTTATTCCTTTTAATAAGGATAAAATTATTTCCTAAAATACTTCATGGACACTCATTATCCAGAATCAACTCTCCAATGAGTGGAATCTACTCAGGACTCCTCCTCAGCCTATAAACTTACCTGATTAGGTTACTATGCTTGCTAGAGTAATCCCACTAAGATCTTGAATTCCGTTGATAATAGTTATTGAGTATTACCCCAAGATTTTATGACATATTTCTCTTTAATTAAATTTAAGTTTGTTGATAACTTTCCTTACACACAACATCGATTTAAAAAAAACCTATACTATTGAAATATTATTATTTAATGTGACAATTATCACATAATTATTGGATTTTAAAATATTAATAAGACTAGTTAAATTATTAGAAATTACTTTTTACATGTTTATAAGATGAATTCATTGGTTATCAAAAGATTATAAATGAAAATAAATACATTTGAAAGTAAAAGACATGTTTTTCTAAAAAACAATTTTTTATGAGAAAAAATGTGTTTTTAACTTAATAAATTATATTAAATATTTTTGATAAATAATTTCATAAAAAATTAAAGATTATATGTTTATTAAAATTTTTTATAATTCAGCTAATGGTGTTTACTCGGTGTGAGATATGATTAAATCCAATTTTATTCTTAAAAAGACATTTTTCTAATAATGGTTTTCGTTTCATTTTTCATGCATATTTTAAAATGGATTTATTCCACTTAAAGAAATTTAAAATTTTAAAATTTATTCTGTACTTGGAATTTTGGGGTTCAAATTTCATAAATGTTTCAATTTTAATTTTGATCATTATGTATAGTAATGATGGTAAAGATTTATCACCTAGATAAGGGTAAAACTGGTAAAACTAGATTAAAACATTGAGATAAGGCTTTAAAATCTCTATAACACTTTAATTTATCCTGTTGTATGAGTTTATTTTTTCCATGATAATACATGTTTCTAAAATATGGTAAATTGGTTCCATTTCTCTTTGATTTTGATCATTATATTATTTTAAGAAACGGATAGATACAAAATTTCACTCTGTTTTAATTTATAATATGTGTTTTACTTGGGATAAAAAGAATGTATTAATGAATATAAAAGGTTATTTTATTAATAAATAATTTATTTATATGACAATAAATTACTTTAACTTTTTAATTATGATATAATTACCTTAAATGCTTTTGTAACACTGATACAGTGCTTGGGTAGGTAGTAGAGAAATCAAGGTAAATTATTTAAAAAAATAATATCATTAATATTTTTTAGATGGATTTGGGTATGAAACAAATTTAATATATAATTATGAATTATAAATTGTGTTTAATTTTTTCATATTATAATTTAATTGTTATCTTGATGTTTTTAAAGTCAAATTAAATGAATAGTTCCAAAAATGACTTTATTGATATTTTAGGTTAACTAATATTTTATTAAATGGTTTATTAGTAAAAATAAATCTTTCAAGTGGAAAATTATGCTGTTAAATGCTCAAAAATTTCATCCATGGAACATTTTTTGTCCGCTTTTCACATTAGAAGTAAATTTATTACACTTAAAGTCTAAAAAATGTGTTTCCATGGTTATAGTTAAAAAGGGTTAATGAGGTGAGATTTAAAATACAACATAAACATGTATAAATTTTATTATTTGATGGTTATTATACCTTAAAAAATTAATATCTTTTAAATTTTTTCCATTTTTTCCACTTTACATGATTATTATATATATTATATTTAAATCTTTTAAGTAACTCCAAGTGTATCATTTCCCTCAATTATAAAGGGGCACCTACTCTTATTCTATATTCACAAATTTTTATCCTTATACATGCATAAATACCTACCTAATACAAACATATATTCCATCACCATGTCATAGATATTATTTAATTTCCAAGATACAATCCTTTCAAGGATTAAGGTGTAATCCAGAGGTGGTTTCTCAACGAAGAGGTGTAACTCTTAACCTAGTACCTTCAATTTTATTTCTTCTTATACCTCCTATAAATATATGGTATCCATTAAAAAATAATTAATTTAGTATCTTTAATATACTAAATTTTTATTATGATGATATATCAATAATTATCCATCTTCTTTTCATTCTATGGTAAAAGGTAACATCACGCGTGCATACGTGTAAACTACCACATCCACAAAGCGATGTGTTTCGTTTTTCATAATTGATTCACATTAATGGTTATAATGATGGATTTATAGAATATATGTGATATTTATTATATTATTAAAAAAAATTAAAGTTTAATTTTTATTTAATTTTCTTTCATCCAATCCATCAAAATTTGGAAACATCACTCATGCATACCTACGGAGTACCATCTCCATGAAGTGATGTAATTCATTTTTTAATCACTGATTTATATGAGTAGTTATGAAAGTGTATATGATGAATAATTATGATTATAATGATAGTATTATAATTATATATATTATTTAGCCATGATCAATGTATAAGGACATGGACTATTGAACTAAAACAAGAATGAAAAACAAAGCAGTTATCACCTGGAAAAGTGATTTTGATAAATAATTGTTAAAAATTTGGTGATAAGATGTTATGTGTAAATAATATATGGTATGATATATATTATTAATGGTATGTAATTGATGTAAAATAAATATATATTTATTATATATTACTTTTTAAAATATATAAAGTAATACAAGGCTTGAGATAAGGGCTTTACATTACAATATCATTTTTTATCAAGATTGTTTATACTTAAATTTATGAAAATGAAATTATATGGTATTTCTCTCCAAAGTATTATTTTCTTTCTTATTCTATACTTATTTATATATGTTAAATTTTATTCCTTTCATTTTTTTCTCTTTTAGTACTCAAGATATTGAAATTAATTTTTTATGGAAATTTGACTTTGTTTTACTATTTGATTAGAAATACTTTCCTTCCCTTTCAATATTTTTTATAAAATGTTTTCAAGAATGTTTTTTGTATTCTTATATTATTTTTAAAATTAATTTTTATCCATGTTTTTATTTATATAAAATAATTTAAATGAATCTTCTTGTCATTTTCAGAAGGAGATAGTTTTGAATTTTTACTAAAAATGTTCAAGGAATCATTGTTTTAATGTACATGACATGAGAAAAATTTCCTCTCATCACGACTGCTCAATGATTTAAATATTAATTTTAAATTTTACATGATTTTTTTAAAATAAAATAATTTCTTTAATATTTTAAAAAAAATATTTTAAATAAGTGACTTAAAAATGAGAAATATATTTTCCTCAATAAATGTTCTATTGATCATTAAAATTGATTTTTCATCTACGTTGAAATACATTGATGTTACTTATTATTCACAGATGATATGATTTTATGATACTGTAATTATTTATTTGGATGCTTTATGGTTATTATGATGAAATATTTATTAAATCCATTTTCTTTTCCATGGGTTATGTTATAATAGAATGATAAATGTTTTCATAATATTATGCCATACATATGAATGGATTATTATTATATGATGGGTGGGTATATTATAGACCTACAATGAATAGGGTAAATCCTTATATCTCATGATATAATTATGGTAAAATATTTGATGGGCTCTATCTACTATGGTAAATGGGTAGTGATTCCTGATCCACTGTAATATGGGAAACATGTGGTAATTCTTAATTTACTATGATATGGGGAAAAGGTTGTGATGATTGAACCTATATGATATAGTAAATGGGGGTTTATGTTTGATCCACTATGATATGATGGTCTCAGTAGTTAACCTTGATATATGATATGGTATCTATTCCTATTATGGATCCACACTATTATGATATATTTTTATGCATCTGATTTGAACTCATGGTTTAGGATTGATTTATGATGATTCTTTTCTCTTATGATTCTTTTCATTTTAAATGTTATAGTTTTATGCCATGAATCTTATTTGTGGTATATGAAATATTGAGTATTAACTTGTTAAGTTATTATCATGATGTTATACCATTATGATTATCATATTTTTTTCATATGATCATCGGTTGATATATCTCATGTTTAGCCATATTGAGAATCTATGTTCACCCATTATTATGTTTCATTTCCCTAAGTTATAAATAATGGTTTTATATAGGGTATGTAAAATAAGGCTATAATGTGATAAGAAATTTATGGGATATATTGAATATCATTCATGAAATAAGTTATTTATATATATAGTATCCTAAGACACTGAACCATTATATTTTGGGGGTGTATGATGTTATTAGATGTATTTAATAATCATTGAAATTACATAATATCTATGTATGTTATACTCTGGTCACCACAATTGGAATTAGAGAGAGGTTTAATTTTTTTGTAGATTAGGATTGGAGAACTTTAGTTAAAACCCTAGGGATGGACCTAAATACATGATAACATTCTAATGTTTTGGTAAGGAATATATTATGTAGTTTTCCTAGAAATACATCCCTTTATTGATACTAAAAGTTGTCATGGTTTTAGAACAGATTCATCTAGGTGTAATAACCCTAAAAATATATGTCGAGTATATAAAGGGAATCAGTATGGTACATAATGAATGATACCTTACTAATCACATGGTTTGACACTCCCAAATGATATGATTGGGTTAATTCAAATTTTCGTTATAAACCATTAGGAGAGATTTGAATAGATAATGTCCAAGGATGACCAAGGATAAACCTAATTCCATAACCTTAAAGAATATACCATTTTTTTTATTTAGATATCCTATTAATGATTTTACATGATTATATTATTTCTCTATAATATTATTGTAACTTGATGAATATACCATTTTTTGTTTTAATCAATATCCATAACCTTAAAGAATATTTCTAAAAATTAATGTAATGGAAAATGAAATGACTGTCCTCCTAAGAAACTAAATGTTATTGGTGATGGAATATATAATAATTTTTTTGTGATCACATAATTTTCTCATTCCATGAATCGTGTTGAACTTCTGAATGCTAAAAAGAGAGAACAATATAATATTGAGTCTTTCTTGATGCAACATGCATTGTATTTTTGTGGGTATTATGATCCTCTAGTGTCGAAGTGATGGATCAGTACTACTAAGAAAATATTTTATGTTCTCTATTGCTCGGAACAAGAAAAGTTTGTCTTAGTCATTTATCATTTAGATGTAAAAACAAATCAATGGTGTAATCGTATTAATATTATAATACAATAGGAAGAAATTGACTCCATGGAATGGGATGATTTTAAGAGGATAATTTTTAGTAAGTATATAACTCATATTATACATACAAAAATAGAGAAGGAATTTCATGATCTTAAGTAGAAGGATAATGAATCCATTGATACCTATAAGGAAAATTTAAAAATGATTGAAAGGTATGCTTCTAATTTAATAATCTTCCCTAAAAGAAAAATTTATCAATTCTTTAGTGGCTTAAAACCAAGTCTCTTAAAAGAGTTATAAAATATTTTAGTATCTATGAAGGGGTCATTCAATGTGATATTAAGGTATAAATAAAAATTGTATATTCCCAGCATTCTCATAGTTTTGATAAGAAAAAGGAATATAGAGTCACAGAAAAACTTGAATAAATCACATGGTTTAAAGAAATTATAGTCACCTATATGAAAGAAATTTGGAAATAAACATCAATGAAATTACATAAATAGAATCAGGAGGTGTTTTAAATGTGGAAGGTTTATTCATAACGCCCATGAATGTTGGAAGGTGATAAATAGTTCAGTTTATACAATGGAGGAGAGTAAGATTTCAACTAATTCCCCACCCACACTCCAATGCTTTAAATATAAGTTGTTTGGGCATTACACCAACCAAGGCATGAATACTAAGGTTTATGATGATGATAATCCTCAACAACATACTAATCCAAAATATGAAGGGAAATCTCATGAGATTATGATTGTCTAAGATGGTTTTGAGAATGAAATGGTGAAAGGAGCATTTATCATCCACTCTAGAAAAGATAATATCTTATTTTATTTTATCTTTACAAACTCTTTTATATATAATGAATTTGTTAAGGGTATCAAATTACTACCTCAATGATTAGATGTTGAGTTATTAGTGAAAACTCATAATAAAGTGACTATCTCATCTCATTTATATAATTAATCTATTATAGAAGTTTATTGGAATGTTTTTACTTTAAATCTTTTAATTCTATCACTAGTTGAATTTTATGTGATTTTAGGAATTTATTAGATTTCATTATATAGATCCCATTTTAATTTTCAAGGAAGGAAAGTCAGATTTTATATTCCAAATAAAACTATGATAATTTATTAGTATGAGGATGAATATGAACTTCCAATGGAAATTAATTCTATCATATGGGTCTTAATTCCTATCCATGAAGGGTCTTTATCTTAGATGGTTGGGTAAAAACTCATAATTGAGGATATGTATATTGTTTGTGGGTTAGTCGATGTCTTTCAAGAAGAGATTCCTATTCTTCCACCAAATCATGAAGTTGAGATTTTAATAAAACTCATGCTATCTGTTATTCCTATTTCAATGACATTATATTGAATATACCCAATTCAGTTATACTAATTAAAGAAGAAACTCTAAGAGAATATTGATATGGGATTAATATGGCCTAGTCAGTCACCTTATGGTGAACCAAATCCTTTTTCTTAGAACAAATATGGGTCAATGAGTCATTTCATTTATTTTTGGATACATAATAATATTATTATCAAGAAAAAGTTGTTGTGCCAAATGTTTCATTTTTTTCAATGATATGTCAATATATGTTTGGTAAGCTAATTATGAGAAGTTGTTATTCCTAGAAAATTTTTATGGATTCATTTTATAGAATTTGATGTCCCACATGAAAAATTCTCCATGATAAATCTTATGAATGTTTGAAGTGATCCTAATGATAAGGACATGTGTCAAAGGATACATTGTTTACAATAATGTTTAGAATAGCATGAAATATTAATTTCATTCCTTGAAGTTAAAAAGAATCAATTATGATTTAAATTTATGTTTCTAAGAAAAAAAGTATATTTCTTTATGAATAATACATTTGATAAAAGGGGACTTGAGAAGTTTTTGGATATGAATTTTTAAGAAGTATTTATATTTTATTTTATTACATAAAATTTTTATAAGTATTAAAGGATATATATTGAAAAAACGATCCCATTAGAGCACCAACCCAAGCCAGGCTTGAATGAGCTCTTATGGGACCCAAAAGGGTAAACCATGCCAATAAAACCCATCCAGGGCTAGCATGAAGGCATCATAAGTGGTCGTAGTGGAACATCCACATAGTCCCATGTATAATTCATAGAGAGCACATGGATCATAGGCAGCGCCATCATGCGGGGTAGCATGGTGGTAGGATGGTATGAGGAAGTACCAGAGGAGGTTTGGGAATTCTGGTCATTCATTATAGATCTTGATTAATATACCATAATGAATTGAAATAAAAGATTATATGTAGGATGAAGGAACATGAGTTACTATTACCACATCATTTAAATGATAGGCATAATGTGGTCTATCTGATAATGCTCATCTCTGTCATTCAATCAAGTCAAGGATTCCGTCTTATTCCTCAGCCCTCGACAAAGTACAGTACATCGGAGTTTGAATCAGCATAATCTAATGTGGAACCCAAGAACTCCATGATCAATTTGAGAATATAATGATGATTCAAAGGGTCCATGAATCATCAAGAATGCAACTATGACTTTCATGAATGTGAATAGATCGAATAAATAGGATTGGTCAAACTATAACCACATTTTCAAGAGGCTTCTTGAACAACTGTACAACATGGATGAGTTTGAATCTTGAAAAATGAGAAGCATACGACCTCATCACATGCATGATAGGATCTCACCTTAAGGGACACTTTTGAAAAAATACACCATGATTTTAAGTCTACTTTTGAGAATACCCAAACAAATCGGTTATTTGAAGAAGTCATCTATATGGATTAATTCATGTTGATTTGAAGGATTTGTTGATGCGGTTTAAGAAGAATATCTTTGGTGGTGATACTCACCTATAAAGGGAGGATCCCTCACTCGAGAGAGGTTATTGAGTTTCATGAGAGTGCACTTATTTTCTGAATAAAATAGAGCCACCGCAATCCCTTGGTTCATGAAAGGTATCTTTCCTCATGATATTCCTTCACAAATTAGAAGGTGGAATTTCACATCCCTTTGAAAATCGATCAACACTCTAAAAGGAGATTCAATAATAATTCAAGGTGTGTGATACTCTCACATGTAACCATTTTATTTTCTTGAACTAAGAACCCATGGTCTTCTGGTTTGTACGAACCCCCAAAAACCAATCCTTGTTTGACTAGCATGAAGATCTTATTTGAACTTTGTTGAAATATCACGTACTCAACCATGTTTGAAGAATATAGTGGGTTCTATACTATTTATTCAAAAGGAGTATCATGCACAATGAATAATATTTCACTTTAACCCATTCGGGTTCATGAAAAGAAGGTAGTGGACAGCACATAGATGACACAAGTACATTGAACTTAATCTAAATAAATATAAATAGTGTATGTGTGCATAGGAGTTGTGCGTAAATATTAAAAGTGGATAGTGCGTATTTGATGTTTCATGAGGCAAAAAACACATGCATAAATTCATGTGTGATCATTCACATGTGATGAAATATTGGGATACCCAAAATAAGATGTTTGGATTCCATGAAATCCATGAATTTGTATATCTAAATTAATTTGATAATTCTGGAAGAATAAATTGAGACTGTGTAAGTTCAATCTTTCATAAAAAATTGAATAAATTTGGTTTACATTTTACATACATCCAAGTGAGGATGATAATTTATGAAGAAGAAATGTTTGGCCTGATCATAGTTGCACTGAGATAACTGGTCATTACAGGTGATCATAATTATTGAGAAATACTAGAAACACTACCAATATAATTGAATTGTAAATTAGAAAGTTCAATTCAGTAATATCATAAATGAAGAACATGTGATCATCCCATAGTGGATCAAGATATAATATAAGAAAGATATTTTAGTTAGGGGGTATAACCAGTTGTTAAATAGTATTGAGGCTGGGAGGAACTACCAGTCTGGTGTAGTTGGGGGTATAACCAACTACTAAAGATGGATTGAAGTAGGGGGTATAACAAGAATATAATTGGGGGCTATAACCAATTAATAATTGTAATCACCTTCTGATATAGTGGATAATCCATTTTGGGTGAGAATAACCAACATGTAAAGTAGTAGTTCTTTGTACTAAACCTTGTAAATACACGTGTTATGTTCCTTTACTTTGAAGCATTATTCAAGGTAAGGCTGAGAGACACAAGAGGAGTGGATTAAGGCTTCAACCAATCATGGATATTGAATTAGAAAGGTATAATTCATAAAAAGGAAATGGGTCACTTATTCACCCCTCCCACTCTCAGTGATATTAAATTGATATGGGTACTACAATTGGTATCATAGAAAAGGTTACCTATTAAATATTCAGTATACTATTGGGAATGAAGAACATGAATTTAGTTAATATCATGGGTGTTCATGTTTTAAATGGATATAATTATTATGGTTTGAGGAATATGATCATATTGTATCTCCTATCACTTGGAGTAGAAGTAATAGATATAGCTATTGTGGGATTTAAACCCTAGGATGAGAATTCTCTTATGACTTTTGCAGATAAGAGAAACTTGATGATGGGTGTAAAGGCTCAAAATGAAATCTCCATAGCTCTATCTAAAAAGGTATACACTAAAGTGATGGGTCTCCAAACTGCTAATGAGATATCAGATAAATTTAGATGTAACTATTAAGAAAATATCAAAGTAAAAGAGGGGATGTTTCAAATCTAGAGTATAGAGTTTTAAGATATTAAAATTCCTGATGATGAAAGTTTTACTAACTACTTTACCGAAAAAATGAGACTTTTAGTAGCATTAGAAGTTTTCGGGAAAAGTTTTATGACTCAAAAATTGTGAAGAATATAAAGAGAAATTTCCCAAATAGATTTTCTCTAAAGATTTTGGCTCTAGAAGACTAAGATGATATATCATTGGATAAACTTCATAATATCCTCATTACATATGAAATGGGGAAAATTATAGCTTCCAATAATAAAGAAAAAAATGAAGAGGCTTTTGAATCCATGATAAAAGTTAAATCAAGAACCCAAGAAGAACTAGAATCAAGTGATTATATGGATGGGGAAGGTGAAAAATACTTCAATAAAATGATGGAATTATTTATTAAGATGTTTAATAGAGGATGGTGGAATGGAAAAAGAAAAAAATAACTCCAATTCTATAATTTCCAAAGGGATAGTCATTTCACTGGTGATTATCCAAAGAATAAGGTTGTTGGAACTTAATCAAATGAGAAAGGTAATAAGCCCCATAAAATAAAGTGGAAGATGTACAAGAATAATTTTTCTTCAAAGTAGAGAAATATAATGATTATAGAAATAGATGAATCTCTATAAACAAGTATTTAGTTTGAATATGAATGATATTCTATGAATCAAATGTGTTTTATGGGTAAAGATAAGAAATCCTAAGAATCATTTTATGGTGATGAAGGGGATGAGATAACTGAACTTGAATGAATGTTAAATGAAAATGTTAAAGATACACTTATGACGAATATGACAGTTAGGAAAGAGAAGAAAAGGATAAAGAATTAATTTGATAAAATAAACATTAAAAATATTGAACATCTCATGAAAGGGGAGACAAATCTTAAAGATATAAGGGGATATGATATGAAGATAATTGTTATAGAAGGTAATCTGAAAACTATAGAAGAAAAACTAGTTTGAAAGGAAGAATTACGACTTTTTTAAGAGAGTAAACATTACAGATTGAAAATATTTGCGTCTGAGAGAATGGTGAATGATCTAAGTGAAAATATTTTTAAGAAAAAGGATGAGTTATCTTGGACATAGTCAATGTCTCTTTCAGCTCAAAGTGAGTTGAATAAGATGAAATAATATTTCACAAAAGTTTTTGTGCTTGAGGGTGAATCTTCTAAAGATACTGAGAAGAAGGATCCATAGAAAAGGGTAGTTTCAATACTTGGTGAATCTCAATGTACATTTTTTACTTCTAATAATGCAGGATCAAGAGAAAATACTATATCTGGTTGGACCAAAAGAAAAAAAAATGAGAAAACATCTTCCTTAAAAGAGTAATGGATTAAATCACCTAGAAGGTTTCCTCCTAAGCTGAAATAGCCACAATATGTGAAAATACAGAAACTAAAATCTTCAGAGAAAAACTATTATCAGTCTCTAAGATCAAGGTTTAGAGGTTATTATTGGCATTTTTCAGTTCTTGTTCATAAATTCAATTCATGATGGTATAATATTTCGCTACCAGGAATGAGGCATGAATCAAGGGGGAGCAATGCTGAACAAATGAGATTATATTATCAAAAAGAGAGACTTATGACCAATACATCATCAAAAATGTAAATACAGAACAAATTTGAATGATTGAAGATAGTTTGTGAATGATGTGTTTAAGAAGTTTATAAATTTGATAAATGCTTGAAAAGACTACTAGTTGATATAGGGAAAAATATTCAATAGAAAAACAATTGAATGTTTTATAGACATTCTAAGAATATAGAAAAGGTCAATAACGATTACCAAATTATTAGGACAAACCAAATAAGACTGGATAAGAAATTGGAGGACGTTGAAAAACTTATTCAAATTAACGGAAAGTAAGTTATTACAGAATATGAGGTGGAGAAAATTATTCCACTAAAATCTATTGATAATTCATCTATAGATGATGACTTCAAAATATTGAATTGTTTGAAATATGTGAGCAGATTGGGCATGGTAAAACACATTGTGAAAAAATAATAGCATCCTGATAACTGATCATGAATAAAATGTGGAAAGAATAAAGTAGTGATTCTGATACCGAAGAAGAAATAACATCCTTATCAGAAGTTTAAACTAATGAGGAAGGATCAATCACACCTTCTAAGGAATCTGAGGAGAAGAAGAAGACCAGACATAGAGGAAGCTCTCAGTCTGAATGTTATATCTGAGAAACCAAAAAAGGTATATCCTTATTCCCTTATATATAAATTCTTTTGTACTAAATTTTAGGGAATTTAAGGAGATGTATTCATCCCTTGAGGGGGATCATTGATGAAATGAATCTGGTAATTATTCACTGCTTAGTAAATGTGGAATTTCAGAATAGGTTTATAATTCCAATCACACTTTCATCCATTGATCATAATTGAACTATCTTATCAATTAAGGGGGGTCTTGGTTGATGGAAAAATGAGGTAAATGGGGATATTTATCTTTCCAATGGAACTTTATGATGTTTTATTTATTTAATTATGTTCAAGATTTATCATTACATTGATAAATCTGATTATTTACAACCGTTGGATGAGAATTGACACATTATATGCATGATTCCACCATGAATGGTAATTTATGGACAGCATTGATACCCTTGGTCACATATCTCTCTTTTTCTACACCAGGTTATCCCAATTATACTTAGAGTTTATTAAATAAAGAATATTTACTAATAAAACCATATGATATCATCCATATCTCAAAGGAATTCAGGAAATAATATTTAAATTAAGGAGAACATGTTTTCTAGAAAGACCCCACTTTTCCTTTGCATTTGACTACCAATAAGTGTGAAAAAAATTTGAGCACTCATATTGCCTCTTACAATGTGTGCTGAGGAGGTATTGACAAAAAAATACAAAGGGGGGATTTTTTGGATGAGTGTTTCATTTTTTTCAATGATATTTCAATATGGTTTTGAAGGATAATGATGAGAAGTGTTGATTCCTAGATAATTGATATGGATTCATTTTATGTCATTGGATATCATTGTTGGACAATTCTCCAGGATAAAGCTGACAATTGTTTAAAGTGGTCCTAATGACAAAGAGATGTGTCAAAGGAAACATTGTTTAAAAATAATTGGAAGGGAATGAAATTTTAATTTTATATTTAATGAAGTGAAGAATAATTGAAGATAATTTAAAATTAATTTTCCATGAAAAAAAAGAAATTATATTTTTTTATAAATAGGACATTTGAAAGAAGGGCGCTTGAGAAGGTTTTGGCTATGAATTTTTAATAAGGGTTTGTATTTTATTTTGTTACTTAAAATTTTCTAATTATTGAATGAGATTTACATAAAAAAATGACCCCATCATAGTATCATCCCAAGCCATGCTTGACCTGAGCTCTTATGGGACCTCGAAGGGTCAACCATGACTAGGGAACTTGTTGAGGGCTATCACAAAGGCAGAATGAGTGGGAACAATAGCGTCCCCACATAGTCCCATGTATAAGGCCTAGAGAGAGTATTGAGCATAGGTAGTACCACTGTATGGGGTGGAATGGTGGTAGAATGGTATGATACAGTTCTAGAGGGGGTTCGAGAATTCTAGCCACTCATCAGAGATCTTAATAGATAAACCATAAGGAAGTGATACAGAAAATTCGATGTGAGTTGAAGGATATCTGGTTAATTTTTCCATGTCATTTAAATTATGGACATAATGAGGTACATCTAATCACACTCATCTCTATCATTCGATCATGATGGGGATGTTGTCTTCGTCCCCATCCCTAGACTGAGGAATGTATATTAATGCTTGAAGTAGTTTCATCCATCATCGACCCAAATCACTCCATGATTGATAATAGATTGTAATGATGAGTCAAAGAGGCAATGAATCATCATTCATTAAACTGTTTCTTGCATGCATATGGTTATATTTAGGAACTTGGATCATTCGAACTGAAAATATAGTTATAGGAGGATACTCAAACAACATTCCACTATGGATGAGTTCAATGATTGAAAAACGAGAAGCATGCGAACTCATCGCATATATGAGAGAATATCATCAAAAATGATAATTGAGAAAAAATACACCATGATTTTTTTGCATACTTATGATAATACCCAAATTACTTGGTTGTTGGAGGAATTCATATACACATATTAATTCATAGATATTTGAAGGATTCAATGATGCAGCTCAAGAATAGGATCTTAGGTGGTGATACTCACCTATAAAATGTGGATCCATCACTAGATAGAGATTATTAAGTTTCTTGAGATCACTATTGTTTTCCAATGAAAAAAGATCCACTTTGATCCCTTGGTTAATGAAGGGAATCCCTCCATGTGATAGTATTTCTTGAAGGGGAAGGAGGATGTTTTAAACCCTTCAAAAAGTGATCAACACTATCGAAGGATATTTACAATGAACATAGTTTTGTGAAGCATTTTAGGTGCTTGATACTCTCATGCATAACCCTTATTTTTTCATGAACTGAGAAAATGTGCTCACCTATTTTTCTCAATGCACCAAAAACTAGTGGCTGCTCGACTAGCATAAAGATCTTTCATGAACTATGTTAAGATATCATGTACTAAAATGTGTATGAAGAATATATTGGGTGGCCCACTATTTCTCCTAAAGGAGTATTGTTCACAAGGTAGAAGCTTTCACTTTCACCCAATCAGGTTCACACAAATAAGGGAGTAGACAACACATGCATGACACGTGTATATTGAACTTAATCTAAAGAATAAAAAACAGTGTGTTTTTTCTGTAAAATGATTGAATGAAGAATAAAATTAAATAGTATGTATTTGATGATGCATGAGATAGACAACACATGAAATCATTCATGTATGATCATCCACATGTGAAGAAATATTGAGATGCCTGAAATAAGATGTCCGGGTTCCATGAAATCCATGCATGAAGCATATCTGAATTAATTGGATAATTCTAGAAGTATAAATTGAGATTGTTTAAGTTTAATCTTTCATAAAACATTGAATAACTTGTGTAAAAATATTATACCCATCTAAGTGATTTTAGGACATCATTAAAAACGAAGAATCAGCCTAAGCATAGTTATATTGAGGTAACTAGTCATTATATGTGATTATAATTATTAAGAAAGAATAGAATCACTATAAAGGTACATTAATTGTAAATGATATTGTTTTATTTAGAAAACTCATGGAGTAATATCAACAAATCATCCTATAGTTGATCAATAAAAAATAGGAGAAGGATCTTTTAGATGGGGGGTATAACCAGTTGCTGAAGAGGCTTGAGGAAGGGGGGTATAACTAGTCTGGTGTAGTAGGGGGTATAAAAAAATGATGTTGGTGGATTGAATTTGGTGGGTATAACTAGCTTTTAATTTGGGGGTATAACCAATTATTGATTGTAATCACCTTCTAATATAGTGAATAATTCGTGTTGTGGGGAATAACCATCTTGGCATGGAGTCATTCATTATACTAAACCTTGTAAATCCTCATATTCTATGCCTTTAATTTATAAAATTATTCTAGTTTAGGTTGAGATAAAAATAGTAGTTAATCGAGGCTTTAATCATCCACATTGGTTGAATTAGAAATTGAAATTTTATAAAAATAAAAGGGATCATTGATTCACCCCCTCGCCCTCTCAGTGATCTTACACTAGTCTAGGAACTACAATTGGTATCACGGAAAAGGTTGCCTCTAAAAGATCCAATATACTATTGGAAATGGAGAACATAAATTCAGTTAATATAATGGGTGTTCCCATTTTCAATAGTGATAATTATCATTGTTGGAGGAATATAATGATATCATATCTCCTATCACTTGGAGTAGAAGTAAGAGATGCAATTACATTGGGATTTCCACCCTATGATGAGAATGCCTCTAAGAATTTTGGGGATAATAGAAACTTAGAGATAGATAGAATGGATCAAAATGCAATCTTAATGGATCTATTAGAAAAGGTATATAATAAAGTGATGGGTCACTAAATGCTATGAAGATCTGGGATAAATTGAGAAGTATATATGAAAGAAATCACAAAGTCAAAGAGGTGAAGTTGAAAATCCAGAGATGTGGTTTTGATAATATTAAAATGGGTGGTAATGAAAGTGTTCATGACTACTTTCCCATAATAAATTCAATTTTTATTAGCATCAAAATTTTTGGGGAGAATCCGGATGACTTAACTATAATTAAGAGGCTAATTAGAAATTTCCCATATATATTTGATCTAAATGTTTCATCTTTATAAACCAAAATGATATATCATTGGATGAACTTAATAGTATTCTTATTATATATGAAATGAGTAAAATTTAAACTTTTAAGTAGAAATAAAACATTAAAAATTCCTTTGAAGACATGATAAAGGTAAATTAAGAATCAAATAAGAACTAGAATCAAGTGATTCTATGGACAAGGAAGGTGAACAAGAGTTTAATAAAATAATGGCCTCATTTACCAGAATCATTAACAGAGGTAGGTGGGATGTAAAAAAGAAAATAGTCACTCAAATGATGGAATTTCCAAATGGATGTCCATTTTTCTAGTGACTGTCCAAAGAAAAAGGTTGTTGACACTAAATCATAAAAGGAATATAACAAGCCCCATAGAAGAAAGTGTAAGAATCATAAAAATAATTTTTCTTCCAATATAAAAAATATGATGAGCATAGAGATGGATGAATATTCATCAACAAGTAGTGATTAAAAATATGGAAGATCTTCTGATAATCTAATCTGTCTTATGGGTAAAACCAAGAAACCTAAACACTCGTTTGAAGGTGATAAAGGTGATGAGATAATTTAACTTGAATGGATGTTAATAGAAAATCTTAATGATACAACTTTGACCAATATGGAACTTATAAAGGAGAAGAAATGTCTAATGAAAGAAGTTTATAAAATAACCTTTGAAAATAATGAATGTATCAAGAAAGATTAGACACATATTAAATAAATAAGGGGATATAATATGAAGATATATGAGATGAGAGGAAAGCTGAAAAATTTTGAAGAAAAAACCAGTCAGAATGGAAGAATCAGTACTTGTTGAAGAGAGTGAGCAATATAGATTGAAAATAGATAAATCTAATAAAATGGTGAATGAGCAAATTGAAAATATTTCTGAGAAAGAGTATGAGTTATCTTAGACATATTTAATGTTTCCGTCATATCAAAGTGATTTAAAGAATATAAATGAAGATTTCCCCAACGTTTCCATGCTTAAGGGTGAATCTTCTAAAGCTGCTAAGAATAAGGGCCCACATAAAAGGTTACTTTTTTACCCAATTAATCTCAATGTACATTTGTTACTTATAAAAATGTAGGCATGAAATACAATACTATATCTAGATGGAAAAAAATAACAAATGAGAAAACATCTCCCAAAAAGGAGGAATGTACTAAATCAGCTAGAAGGCTTCCTCCTAAGCTGAAACACCCACAGTCTGTGAAAATAAGGGATCAACAATATTCAGATCAGAACTATTATCAATTTGTAAGATCATGATTTACAGGCTATTACTGGTTTTTTTATTTCTATTTTATAAATCCTATTTACTATTATAACATGTAACTACCAGGAAGGGGGTATGAATCATGGGAGGGAAATGCTGAAAAAATGAGATCAGATTATCAGAAAGATAGACCTGTGACTAATACAGCATTAAAACTATCAACATGAAACAAATTTTAATTCTTAAATATATTTTGTATTAGATTTTATCAATAAGGTCACAATGTTGATAAATTCTTAACAATACTTTTATGAGATGTTTCCTATGCTGAGAGAGAGAAAAAATTTCAACATTAAAAAATGGAAAGTCTTATGAAAATTTCAAGGATACATAAAAAGTCAAGAAATATTTCTGAGTTTCTTGGAAAAGCCAACTAATATTGGATAAGCCATTATATGAAGCTGAAAAACATTCTCAAATTAAATGAAAGAAATTTATTATAGATTTTTAGGTGAAAAAAATTATTCCACTAAAATTTGGTGAGAAGTCGTCTACAAATGATGAATTGAAAATCCTGAAGTGTGAAATATGTTAGAAGATTGGGCATGGTACAAAACTTTTTATATCAATACTACCATCTTGAGAATAGATCATATAGAAAAGGTGGAAATCATAAAGCATTACTTCTCATACTGAAGAAGAAATAACTTCTTTATCATAAGTTTCAATTGATGTTGAAATATAAATCATGCCTTTTAAGTAATTTTAAAAGAAGAAGAATTCCATATTAAAAGGAATATCTCAATATGAATGTTATATTTGAGAAACCAAAAAGGTCCCTCATTTTTTCATTATATATGAATTCTTTTGTACTAACCTATAGGGAATTGAAGGATAATTATGAATCCCTTGAGGGGGTCATTGATGAGTTAATGATGTTAAATTTTCACTACCTAGTGAATGAGAAATTTCTAAATAGATTTATAACAATCATACTTTCATCCCTTGATCATAATTGAATTATCTTATCAATTAAGGGGGTTCTTGGTTGATTAAAAATGAGAGAAATGAGGATATTTATCTTTTCACTGTTTTTGTAGAATTTTGTACTAGATTTATCGTTACATTGATAAATTTTATTATTTACAACTCCTTGGATTATAATTGATACATTTTAAACATGATTTAACATGCATGGTTATTTAGGGCCTGCATTGATAACCCTTTTCATATCACTCTTATTTTCTACACTCGGTTATCCCAAGTAAACTTATATTTGATTAAATAAAGGCTCTTTTCTGATAGAACAATGTTATATCATCCATCTATCATAGGTATTCAAAAAATAATCTTTAAAGGGAGGAGAACATGTTTTTGAGAAAGGCCCCACTTTTCCATTTCATTTTATTCCCAATAAGGGTTAGAAAATTTTGAGCACACATATTGACTCTTATAATGTGTGCTAAGGAATTATTGAAAAAAAATATAAAGGTGGATATTATTGGGCCAAATTTTTTATTTTTTGAATGATATGTCCAAATGGGTTTTGTAAGATGGTGATGAGAATTGGTGATGCCTAGAGAATTGTTATGGATTCATTTTATGGAATTGGATGTCATGCATGGAAAATTCTCCATGATAATGATAACAATTTTTTTAAGTAATCCTAATGAAAAGGACATGTGTCAAATGAAACATTGTTTACAACAAAGTTTGTAATGGCATGAAATATGAATTTCATATTGCATAAAGTGAATAATAATTGAAGATGATTTAAATTGAAGTTTCCATGAAAAAAAAGAAACTCTATTTTTTCACGAAAAAGACATTTTAGAACATGGGACTTGAGAATGTTTTTTCTACACATTTTTAATATGTATTTTAATCTCATTTTATTTCATAAAATTTTCTAAGTATTGGAGGATCTTTACTTAAAAAATGATCCCACTTAAACACCATCCCATGTTAGGCTTGACCTGAGCTCTTGTGTAACCTATAAGGGTCAACCACACCCAGGGAACCCATATAGGTCTATAATTAAGGTGGAATGAGTGGATATAGGAGCGCGCCTACAAAGTCTTGTGTAAAAGGCCTAAAGAGAACATGGATCATAGGGGGTTCCACCGTGCAAGGCAGCACAGCGACATGATGGTAAGGGGTGGTACCAAAGTTTGTTTTGGAATTCTAGCCACTCATCACAGCTCTTGATTGATATAGAATAGTGAAGAGATATGGAAGATTTGATATGGTATAAAGTTGTTTCTGTTAATATTGTCGCTTCATTTATATAATGGATATAATGTAGTTCATCCAATTGTGCTCATCTCTGCCATTCGATCAAGACGGGTATATCTTCTTCTTCCTCATCCCTCGACTAAGGACAGTACATGGGAGTTTGAAGCAGTGTTTTCCATCATAAAACCCAAGAACTCCATGATCAATAAGATATCATAATGATGAGTCTAATATGACATGAATCATCATGAATGAAACTATGTTTTCATTCATGTGGACAGATCGAAGAACACGGATCGATTGAACTGTAAATAAAGTAGCAGGAGGCCGCTAGAAAAATCATCCACCATGAATGAGTTCAAAGCTTGAAAATGTGAATCCTGTTGTAAGTTACCATCTAGGATAATTATATCATTGGGTGGGGGAGGGGTGAATGAGTGATACTTTTTATTTCATGTTTTCTTGAAATTGAAATAACCTTCACCTCCTATTAAATATTATATTCCCTGCTGAAAATAATTCAAACACAAATCCACAAGAACACAAGAATTTATAAGGTTCACTATTCAATATGAGTAGCTAAATCCTTGGTATGGATTGGAGAAAATCCAATACCACACAATCCACTAGAACAAAATCTTTGGATTTCAATGAGTAGGATATACCATTTCACTCGCACTACTACAAATTAGAGCCCTACCGACGGACCTATACCAACAGTTTGGAAAACCTTTGGCATATGTACCTCAGAGAGACCTTATACCAATAGTTTTGGATAAAACCATTGGTATAGGTCCATTATAGTGACCCTATACCAACATTGTTTCCACAACTATTGGTATAGTTCTACCCTATGCCAATAGTTCCACCAAAACCATTGGTATAGCTCAAAATATCAAATAAACTATACCAATGGTTCTCAAAACCGTTGGTATAAACCTATACCAATGGTTTTGAGAATTGTTGGTATAGGTACCCATATTTTTTATATATTATTTTGTCAAATAACATTAAATATATCAAATGTTAAAATACATATGAATATATATATATATATATGAAATTATGTTCATAAAAGTCATCTTAAGTTAGTGGTTAGGTCATTGATATATAAGGCAGAGGTTATGGGTTAAAACCACCATTGTGTATTTTATTTTATATTACTAATAAACCATTGGGATAGGTTTATCCCAATGAGAAATCACCCAATGGCCCTTCAAACCATTTGTATAGGCTATATCAATGGTTTGGGGGCCTATACTAATGCCTCCAAACTATTGGTATAGGCTAGTTTTCTGTTAGTGTTGTGTATCACTTTGAAGGCAATCCAAAAGTGTGTGTGCACCCTCTTAGCATAAATAAGGTAATAAAAAGTTTTTTTAACAATTTATGTTACCTGTGATTCTTTTCAATTTTACAAATGTATCCCTTTAAAAACAATTCTTAAAATTCTTACCCAGAAGATGGTAAAAACTCCCTATACTTTTTTAAGAAAAACTCAGTCCAATTTTCCCAATACGATTCTTCCTATTCTGATTTTCTAAGTCCAATTCCTCTGAGTATGATTCTCCCAATACAATTATTCCTGGTACGATTCTCTAAGTCTGATTCTTTCCATTATGAATAAGCTCAATATGAAAAGATATAGCACTAGCTGAGTGTGATTGAGATAATTCAAAACTCCTTCTTCCTCAGTATGGAAAACCCAATATGAAAATCATGATCCAATTATGCAGCCTGATACAATGATCATCTGAATACAATTGGAGATCATAATATGATAGTCTCTTGAATACGATAATCACTATGTACGGTTATCAGCTAAATACAACATTTCAATCTAGTTTCTTCTCCTATCACTTCATCATTTAAATTTCTTCAACAAAATCTCAGTATGAAAACATATTCTTCTCTCTAAAAACATAGAGTTTCTTTATCTTCTATTATGAACATTAAATCATTCATCTGAAAAGTATGATGTACTTTTCACCTTTTATAGGTGACCCATAAGAGGTATTGGTGGGAATATCAAAATATTTCCCGCTCACTTTAATTCACCCAAATCTTGATTTCCCCTAAAATATTGGCTGAATTTATGACTTCGTCAATGCTTCTCAATTATTCTAAAATCTTTTTAAAACTTCATTTCTCCTTCATAACAATATAATTTCTTCAAAACAATGATCTATTTCAATTTAATGTAAATGTATGAAGAAATGGACACCACTCTGAATGTTGAATAAAATCATTCTTTTGAATACTCTACTCCCCCTTGATTCTATATTCCTCATACTCCTTAGTCTATGCTCTTGAATCAATTATACTTCTTCATTTCATATCTTGACCCACTTGAAACCCACTTGAAAAGAAAACAATGTAATTCAACCCCTTTAAAATGGTTGAATACATCGTTGATTGGTATTTTTCATGATGTTTTTCATTAGACTCAACTCAATTTAATTTCCATCGGTCTTTGTTGAAAAAAAAATCTTCCATAGTATGATGGAATGCCGAATACAATAGAACAGGGTCAATAAATATGGCTTCAACAACTTTCTTCATTCATAATGATTTTTCTTGTTTTATGACTTCCTTCATGACTTTGAATACATTTGATAATAGATTTAGAATCATTATATTTACATTATAAAGTATTTTAACTTTCCATTCTTTTTAGCTTCTTTCATTCCTTCCCACCCAAGTATGATTATTCAGAAAATAATTGGCCCAAATAAAATCAAGTTGAATATGATTGTCCTGATTACAATCTTTTGAGTATGATTGGATTGTATACAATCATCCTAATAATGATCATCCTATATATGACAATTTTGGGTATGATTATTCTAGGTATGATCTTCACATTCCTTTTTCTTCACTTCCACCCAAATATGATTATACTAGGTACGATTCCATTTTGAGAAGCAGCATATATTTCTTCTCTTCCACCCAGATACGGTTATACTAGGTACGATTTGGAATACCTATTTTCCTTTCATTATAGGTCTAATCAATCTAAAACACAATTTCCACAACACTTTCACTCTCCCTTTCTTTCATAAAGATTTCATCATAAGTTTCACAATTTACTTATGATTTATGAGAATTAAAAATCAGAAAAGCATAATCACATTTAATTAATCATATTCATGCTGACTCTGATTGTTCATCAAAACCATCACTTTATTCATATCGATTTCAGAGTGAATCTGAAGGCCATTTACTTCTAGAAATATGCATTCTTAATGAGACTGATCCTTTTATTATGGACTCAGTGTGAATCTGATTATGATCAATTCCTCACTATGATCTTCTCCTATTCCAGACCCATGGTGAGTATGATTATTTTGAAAGTGTGAGTCTTATTATTTTTAAAACAATGATCAACAATATTTCCATCCATCATCTTTCTCAACATACATTATTTCTTCAACATACTGATAGATTGAAAAAAAATACAACCAAAACACATCTTGGGCCTAACAATCTCCTCCTTTGTATTTTTTATCAATACCCACTTCCTTTTTCTTCTCTTCCATCCCGATACAATTATACTGGGTAAGATTTATTTTCAATTGGAAGTATCTTTTATTTATCTTCCACCTAGATATGATAAATCTGGGTAGGATTTAGAATACCTCTTTTCCTTTATTTATAGTTCTCATCAATTTGATACATAATTGGATGAATCTCTTTCACTCCCACTTTCTTTCATCAAGATGTCATCATAAGTTTCACAACATATGATTTTTTAGAAATAAAAATCAGCAAAACATCATCGCATTTAATTAATTATTGTCATGTATAATCTAATTCTTCATCAAATCCATCACTTTATTCATATTGAATTCAGAGTGAATCTAATAGCCATTTACTTCCAGAAAGATGTGTTCTTAATACGACTGATCCTTTTATTCTGGAATCAGTAAAAATACAATTATGATCAATTCCTTACTATGATATTATCCCATTCTAGTCAAGCATTTTTCTCAACAAACATTTTCTCTAATTATTTTGAAAATAATGATCAATATGATTTCTATCCATCATATTTCTCAACAAACATTTTCTCTTCAACGTATAGATCAATTGACAACAAATACAACCAAAACAAAACTTGATCCTAATAATATCCCCTTTGTATTTTTTGTCAATACCCACTTCAACCACTTGAAAATAATAAGTAGTGTTTTTTTCTTTTCTTACTGTTTATTTATGACCATTTCTTTCTTGCTCCTCTTAATTTTTAACTCTCCCCCTTTCTCTCATCTCTCCCCCTTATTGACAATCAAATTCAAAGGGTTCATCAAGACTTGTTTCTCATCAATGCTCTCATTTCTTGGGGTTGTAACTTTTCTTTAACATAGGTATCACATTATTTTCATAACAAATAACCTTTATCTTAATAGATCTAAATCTACGTGGGTGAACCCGGTGTAGAAAATAAGAGTATATAATCATTGTGATCAATGTTGTCTATAATGAAACTTTAATGTAATACCATGTTCATGATTCATTCAAAATTATATTTTTTTGGGAATTCCTTCAAATAATTTGTTTTAAGAAAAAATTAGCCGGCACCCATCTCAACAAACATATCAGAAACATTAGGTGAGTAAAAACAGAACTTTTTCAAGAAAACATATTTTTCATAACCTCATTACTTTATTTTGCAAAAATAATAAGAGACTCATTAATTCCATATTTCTTATTTTCACTCCTTCAGTTACCTATAATTTATCACAAGTATAAAAAGATTTTATGAATACGGAAAACCATGATCGTTCCTTAGAAACAACAATTGTACAGATAGTCCTCTCTTAGTCTTTAATTCCACTTCCTTTTATTGGATTTTTCATTAGACATGCTTTCTTAATTTTGTCCATCCTTCTCAGGTTTTGTAACAACTTTCTTCTTATCTAGAGAATCTTTTCATGATAATTTTGAATTTTATTCTTCTTTAGAAACATCTTTGTTATAATCTATTTGTAATATTTTTTCTGTGTATTTCTTTTCTTTTGGTAAGATAGTTGAATAGCTTTTGACTTCATTTTTCACTTTCTCATATCCACAATTTGTTGATACCTTTTTTTCAACATTTCTTATATATTTATAATTATATTTTTTTCTATAAAACATCCATATTTATTAGAACTATGAATATATTTATTTTCAACCTTCTTCTATTTATTTTCCGATCCACCAACATTTTTGTTATTAACAAGAGTATTTCTTTTATTTTTATCTTTATTGGAACCAGAAGTATTTGAAACTTTTACAGATTCATATAAAACATTTTTGAACTCAAGGTTCTTTGAGACTTCTGAATTTCCAACTTTTTTGGTTTTAGCTACATACTTGACATTCATAAACATTTTTTTTCAGATACAAATACATATTTCTTTTCAACATTTAAAGGTAAAAAAATATCCTCACTTTCACTAAAATTAGTAATAGATTTTTTGAAGCTTGTACCTTTCTCTTAATCTTTAGTAAGTTTTTGTTGAACAAGTTCCAACTCTTCTTATTTTGTTTTCAACTTCACTTTCAGATGCTCATTATGATTATTTTCTTCTTCGTTTGATTCCTTCAAATCATCAATTTATTTTTCTAGCTTCACCTTCTTATTATAAAACCATTCTTGGTTTCATGTTGAGGAATATTCAACTTCAAAATTTTGGTTTTTCTTTTCAAACATTATGATCTTTCTCAAACATTCTTTTAAATCATCTTTGAAATGAATTTCAATTTTGAGTTTTAAATATTCATCAGAGCTGCTACTTTCTAATTCTTCATCATTCATTGTTATAATAAAAGTATTTTCACCAAAATACTAAATAGATTTTTTAGATTTAACTTCACTTTATTCTACTTTAGATAAGATACATTCATTGCTATAATAATGTTCCTCATTAACTATGGAAATAAACATGTTCTCTTCAACATAATTTTTAGCATCCTAAATATCATCATCCTTGGCAAAAAAAATATTCTCCTTTTAAATTTGTATAACATCTTATCCATATTCATTGAATAGAATTTTTCTTTATCACCCATTTTCTTCCAAGATCTTCTTAGTCTTCTTTCTTCTTCTGTACTTTCTTATTTATTAACTCTTTAAGGAAAATTGGAAATAAATTTCCTAATAGCTCCACATCCAAAAAAATTAAGGTAATTTTACCTTTAGAACTTCTTGTACTACTTTTCACATTTTTCAAAAACAAGGATAAAATATCATTATGATTTTTACATACCTCATTTTCAGAATCATAATCTCTAGCTTATTCTTCATCAAGAATATTATTTTATTTCTAGGAAGCCTTGAATGAAATTTTTATATCAACTTTAGATTTTTCTTTTATATAATTATCCCTTCTCATTTCATAAGTAATGAGACTACTATGCAAATCATCTATAGATAATTTTTCGGGATCTCTATCTTCCAATGAAGAAACCTTGGCATCAAACTTGTCAGGAATAATTCTAAAGTTATTTTAAACAATAGTATAATCTTCTTAACTTTTCACCAAGACATATAATAGTTCTCACAATGTCATTTACCCTAGTAATGAAGTCATCAACAGATTCAGGATCACCCATCTTGAGGTCTTCATACTTCAATCTCCATATTTTCAAATTTTCATTCTTCACTTTTGTATTACCTTCATAAATGTTATTCAAATTATCCTAGATTCCTTTTGTAGTGGAAACTCCTTTAAATATAATAAAATCACTTTTAGAATGTGATGAGAGTAAATTATTCTTATCCCTTCTATCATTCACAAGATTTTCCTTATCAATATTAGAGAGATGATAATTATCAATATAAGGAGGGAAACCATCTGTAATAGCTCTTGAGACATAATACCCAAGATACATAGGATATTTACGCATTCTTCCTTTATAGATATGATAATTCCTATCATTTAAGATTGGAATTCATTTACTGTTCAAACAATTCAGATTATCCATTATCTTCTCTTCAAACCTTCAGCAAAGAATAAATGAAGGGAATATTTGAATATGAAACCACTTTTAAGTGACCAGTCAGGATAATTTTATCACTAAGAGGGGTATGGTGAATTAGATATACTTTTTCTTTTATGTTTCCTTACAATGGAAGCAACCTCCTCCTTCTATTAATTATTTTATTCATTGTTGAAAACAATTAAAACACACATCCACAAGAACACAAGTATTTAAAAGGTTCACTATTCAATATGAATAGATACTTCCTTGGTATAGTTTGGAGAAAATTAAATTCCACACAATCCACTAGAAAACAATCCTTGGTTTACAATAAGTATGATATACCCTTTCACTCATGTAGCACATTAAAGACAATTCAAAAGTGCATGCGTACCCTCTTAACTAAAATAAGATAATTCAAATTTTGTGTAACAATGCATGTTACCTATTATTTTTTTTAATTTCACAAATGAATCCCTTTTAAAATAATTATTAAATTTCTTACATAGATGTTGGTAAGAACTCTCTAGACTTTGTTAAGAAAAACTCATTCTGATTTTCCCAGTACAATTCTTCCCAGTCCGATTTTCCAAGCCTGATTTCTTCAAGTAAGATTCTCTCTAAAAAATTCTTCCCATTAAGATTATCTCAGTCTGATTCTTCTTAGTACGAATAAGATCAATATGAAAAATATTTAGTGTTAGCTGAGTACGATTGAGAAAATTGAAAACTCCTTATTCCTCGGTCCAAAAAACCCAGTATGGAAATTGTGATCTGATTATTCAACATGATACGGTGATCAGTCGAATATAATAAGAGATAAGAATATGGTAATCAATGGAATATGATAGTTACTGAGTATGATTATCAACTGAATACAACTTTTCAATCTTTTTTCTTCTACTATCACTTCTTCATCGAAATGTTTTCAATAAAATCTCAGTAATAAAACTTCTTCTTCTCTCTAAAAACATGGAGCATCATACTCTTCAGTGATGAACAGTACATTAGTCATCATAAAAGTACAATGTATTTTTTTCCTTTTATAGGTGACCCGTAAGATGTTTTGGAGGGAATCCCAAAATATTTCCCTCTCACTTAAATTAACCCAAAGTTTGGTTTCCCCTAAAATATCAGGTGCATTTATGACTTCGTCAATGCTTCTCAATTCTTATTGAATCTTATTCAAACTTCATCTCTTCTTTATATCAATATGATTTCTTCAAAACAAAGCTCTATATTAATTGAATTTAATGTATGAAGAAATGGATACCACTCTAAATTTTGAATACAATCATTATTTTGAATGCCAAACTACCCCTTGATAGCAAATTCAGCAAACTTTTTCATATCTTCTCTTGAATCACTTCTACTTCTTCATTTCTTCTCTTTATGCACTTAAACCCCACTTGAAAAGAAAACAAAGTAATTCAAACCCTTTTGAATGGTTTAATAATTTTTTAATCATTTTGTTCATAAAATTTTCATCAGCCTCAGCTCAATTTCATTTCCATTAGTAATTGTTTAAAAATAATTCTTCCTAAGTATGATGGAATTTCCAATACAATTGACTCGTGTCAATAGATTCAGATTCAACACCTTTCTTCAATCCAAAAACTTGTTCTTGTATCAATATTTCCTTAATGACTTTGAATTCATCTGAGAACAGCTTCAGAAACATCATAATTACATTGTAAAGTAGCATAACATTCCATTATTTTCAGCTTCTTTCTTTCCTACTTACCCAAGTATGATTGTTTAGAAAACAATTACCCCAAATATAATCAAGCTGAATAGGATTTCCCTGATTATAATCTTTCTAAGTACGATTTGACAAGATATTATCATCTTAATAACAATCATCATGGATTTGATCATTATGGGTTCAATTATTCTAGGTATGATATTTAGCTTCCATTTTCTTCATTTCCACCCAAATATGATTATAATGCGTACGATTCATTTTTGATCTCCACTATATATTTCTTCTCCTCCACCTAGATATGAAAAATCTAGGTATGATTTGGAACACCTATTTTCCTTTCTTTCTAATTTTTATCAATCTAAAACAAAATTGGATGCATCTATTTCACCCCCCCCCCTTTCTTACATCTAGATTTCATGATAAGTTTCACTACTTACTTATGTTTTATGAGAATTAAAATTCATCAAATCATCATCACATTTAATTAATCGTAGTCATGAAGACTATGATTCTTCATAAAAAAACATCACTTTATTCATATTAAATTCAGAGTAAATTTGATGTCCATTTACTTATAGTAAGATGAATTCTTAATGCAACTAATCCTTTTATTCTAGACTTAGTGAAAATATGATTATGATCAATTCCTCACTATGATCTTCACCCATTTCAGACCAATGGTGATTCCAATTGTTTTGAAAGTGTGAGTCCTATTCTTTTAAAAACAATGATCAATATTATTTTCATCCATCATCATTCTCAACATACTTTTTTTCAATATTCTGATCGATTGACAAAAAAATACAACCAAAACACAACATGGGACTAACACATGTGACCTTATCTCATGAACAAGAGGATATCACCAAAAATGAGACTATCAAATATATATTCCACGATTTCTTGTGTACTTATGAGAATACCCAAAGGACTCAGGAGTTTGAATAATCCATCTACATGTATTAATTCATGGATATTTGAAGGATTCATTGATGTGGATTAAGAAGCAGTTCTTAGGTGATTATAATGACCTATAAAAGGAGGATCCCTTGCCCAAGATATTCTGTTGAGTTTCTTGAGATCTCTCTTGTTTTCTATTGAAACAGATCCACCACAATCCTCTGGTTTGCAAAGGTAATCTTTCCTCACAATAGTCTTTCATGAAGAAGAAGGAGGAAGTCTATAGCCCTTCAACAAGTGATCGACACTCTCAAATGAGATTATTGAATAAAATAGTTTTTTGAATCATTTTAGGTGTGTGATTCTCTCACATGTAACCCACTTGTTTGAGTTAACTGATAACACATGCTCACCTGGTTTGCATGAAGCACCAAAAACCAATGCTTTCTCGACTGGTGTGAATCTCTTTCATGAACTATGTTGAGATATTTCAGACTGAAATATGCATGAATAATAAAGTAGTTCTCCAATATTGTGTCTAAAGGAGTATTGTGTGCAAGGAAGAATATTTCAATTTTACCCATTTAAGTTCACTCCAAGAATGTAGTACATGAATGACACGTTTACATTGAACAAAATCTAAAGAAATAGAAAAAGTTTTTTTGTTTGTGTGTGTGTTCATAGAAGGTGTGCATGAAGAATAAAAGTGGAAAGTGTGTGTTTTAGTATTCATGATAAAAACAACGCTTGCATGAATTCATGTGTGATCATTCATATGTGAATAAATATTGAGATACCCGAAATAATATGTTTGGATTCCATGAAATCCTTACATGAAGTATATATGAATTGAGTTAGTAATTATAGAAGAAGTAATTAAGACTGCTCGAGTTTAATTTTTCATAAAACATTGAAGAACTTTTTTTCACATCTTACACACATCCAAGTGAGTCTAGGACTTTATGAATAATGAAGAATCAGGTCGAGTATAGTTTCACTAAGGTAACTGGTCATTAAATGTGATCATAATTATTGAGTAAGAGCAACAGCACAACAAAGGTACTTGAATTGTATATGATCATGTTTTATTCATAAAGCTCATGAAGGAAGATTAACAGAAAATCTTATAGTGGATCATGACATTAGATAAGAATGAGCTTGTAGTTGGGGGGTATAACCAATTTCTGAATAGGCTTGAGGCTGGGAGTTATAACTAGTCTAGTGAAGTTGGGGGGTATAACCAACTGTTGAAGGTGGATTGATGCTGTGGGGTATAACCATCTTGTAATTAGGGGTTATAACAACTTATTTATTATAATCACCTTCTGATATAGTATAGAATATATGTTTTTGGTAATAACCATCAAGGAAAAGAGTAATTCTTCGTACCGGACCTTCTAAATAATTATGTTTTGTTCCTTTACTTTATAAAATCATTAGAGTTAAGGTTTAGATATAAAAGAGGCTTGGATAAAGGCTTTAACTATCAATAGAGGTAAAATTAAAATGTGATCATTCATAAAAATAAAAGGGATCACTAATTCACCCCCTCCCTCTCTTAATGATCTTACACTAATCTGGGAACTGCACAAGTATCATCTACCTTGTATCAGTGATTTTTTTGATCAATTACTATGATCTCAATACATTTACAAGATTGAAGTTTGATCTAGATATCATCAATTGGGGGATAAAAATGAGGATATACCCAAAATAGACTTTTGTATGAGGTATGGGTATAATGGATTTATAGTGATTCCTTTTGGACTTACTAATTCCCCTGATATCTTCATGTATTTAATGAATATACTCATTAAATATTACCTTGATCAGTTTGTGGAAGGATTTATATATGATATTATTATATATTCAAAGATAAAGGAAGAGTATGAAGATTATTTGAGAATTGTGTTGAAAACCCTAAGGAAGGATAATTTGTATGCTAAATTTACCAAGTGTGTATTTTTTTCATTATAAAGTTTCATTCTTGGCTCATACAATCTCAGGTGACTCTATATCGGTGGATCCTTCAAAGACATAAGTTATTGAGAAATGGACAAGACTAACCACGGTAATCAAAATCCATAGTTTATTAGGTTATTTGGATACTACAGACATTTTTTGAGAGATTTATCATTACTATCTAATCCACTTACTATGTTGAATTGAAAGGGGGTAAGTACTTCTGGATAGATAAATGTGAAGAGAATTTCAACGAGGTAAAGAGAAAGTTGGTCAATGAACCTATTATCACACTACCCTATTATAGAGAATGGTTTTGATCTATAGTGATTTATAAAATAAGAGGCTAGGATTGTTCCTTATGAATAATTATAAGGTGATAGGTTATGCCTCTTTCCAATTTAAAATACATGGACATAATTACCTGACACATGATTTTGGAGCTCACACTAGTAATTTTTTCATTGATGATAGGGAGGTATTATCTTTATGGTGAAAGTTGTGACATATATATGGATCATGAAATCTTAAAGTATATATTCACACAGAAATAGTTGAATTTACACCCTAGAATTATTTTTATAGATTACTAATGATTATATCTCCTTAATACATTACCACCCTAAGAAGGCAAACAGGGTGGTTGATGCTCTGAATCAAAAGGACAATGTTAGTTTATTTTTAATGAGTATTGAAATAGATAGAATACATAAAAATTTATAGATTATTGAACTTGGAATATTGAGAAAAGGGGACAGATTATATTATTCTCATTTGAGTGCTCAACCATCCATCCATGGGAGAATTAATGAGGTGTGGAAGGAAGATGTGAATTTGTAGAAGAAAGTGATCAATGAATCATAGTTTAACCCTAATTGTGATGGAATGATAAGGTTTTGGAATAGAGTATGTGTCCTATAAATAACATAAATAAATAAGTAATTTTTATATAAATCTCATATTTCATCATTCTTTATTCATCCTATAGGTGTGAAGATGTGTAGAGATCTGAAAGAATGCTTCAGGTGAGACTGCATGAAAAGGGATACTGCAAAGTATGTATCTCGATGCCTGGTATTTCATCAAGTTAAGAATATGAGACATAATTTTAAAGTTATATTTCTACCATTACCCATACTATAATTGAAAAATGATAACATTACCTAGTATTGCATCATCAGACTCCCCAAAACATCTAAATGGCATAATGTTATCTGGGTTGTAGTCTATTATATTAGAAAATCAGAAAAAAAAATTCTATTGTAGAACATTTATCTATTGGTAAAAATACCTAATTATAAATTAATAAAGTTTTCATATTACATGGAGTACCACTATCAATCATATCTAATCATGATCTAAGGTTTAACTCTATGTTTTGAAGAAGTCATCGGTAAGCTATGAATACAAAGATGAGTTTTAGTACTATATATTATCTTTATATAGATGGTTAGTCTGAGAGAACCATTAAAACTCTAGAATACATGTTAATATTTTTATATATATATTTAAAATATAGTTGGGATCAAAACCTTCCTTTGGTGTAATTTTCTTACAACTATAACATTCACTTAAGCATTTAGATGGACCCTTATTAATCCCTTTGTGGTAGGAAGTACATAAATCCAATGTGTTGGGATGGATATTGAGAAATAAATATTTTGGGACATTATATATATAATTAAATGGAATATAAGGTTAGATACATTTATAATCACATAAGGGCATCTCAAAGTTGATAGAAAATTTTTACTGACAATTGTCAAAAAGATGTAGAGTTCAAAGTTGGTGATAAGGTATTCTTACAAATATCGACATAGAAGAAGATTATAAGATTTAGAAAGGAGGGATATTCGAGCCCTAGATATATTGGTCCCTTTAAAATTCATGATCACATCAGGATGGTAGATTATCACTTGGATATTCCATCAAATCTCTCTCAAGTTCACAATGTGATTCATGTATCTCTCTTGAATAAGTACATACCTAATCTTTCAAATGTTTTGAACTCATAGTTCGAAACTCTAGATAAAATATCTCTATTATGAGGGAATAACATTTGAGATTATATATCTTAGAGAAAAGGTTATAAAAAATAAGACCACTCATCTAGTCAATGTTTTGCGGTGAAACCATAAATTAGAATAAGTTATGTGGGAACCTGAGGATGTGATGAGACAGAAGTATCCTCATTTGTTTATATTGAGGGAGATGGAATTTAAATGGATAAATTAATATAAGGAGTTATAATATATTACCCTAATATGTTATGATATATTTCTCTTTAAATAAATTTAATTTCTTTGATAGTGTTCTTTATACACAACATCAAGTTTAAATGAACCATGACATACTGTTGAAATATTATTATTTAATGTGATGTTTATCACCTAGATATTGGATTGTAAGGTATAAATAAAAATAGATAAATTATGAAAAATTATTTTTTAGACATGTATAAATGAATTCATTTCTTATTAATTGATTAAAAATGAAAATAATAGAATTTAATAATAAAAGAGTGGTTTTTTTGAAAAACAAAATTATGTGTATGATGTGTTTTTATGTTAATAAAATAAATTAATAACTATTAATGAATAATTTTAATTAAATTTATATATTATATTTTCAAAAAATGTTTTGATATTCATTTAATGGTGTTTACTATGAATGAGATAAGAATAAATCCAGTTTTAGGCTTAAAACACATTTTTCTAAAAATGGTTATCATTCCGTTTTGTGTGCTTATTTTAAAATGGATTTTTGTAACTTATAGAAATTTAATCTTGAAGAAATTATTCCATATTTGGATTTATTATGTTTAAATTTGGTAAATATTTATCTTTTATTTTTTATCATTATTAATAGTAATGATGGTAAAGATTTGTTACCCCGATAAGGGTAAAATAGGTAAAACAATGTTAAAACATCAATATAAGGATTTAAAGTCTCTATAAAACTTTAATTTATCCTATTTTTTAGTTTATTTCATCAATAATCACACAATTTTCTAAAATATTGTAACTTGGTTCCATTTTTCAATGATTTTATCTTTTATATTATTTTAAGAAAAGTATTAGTACAAAATGTCAATATCTTAATTTAACTTTATCTTATATATTGTTAAAAGGGATAAAAAGAATATATAAATAATTATAAAAGGTTATTTTAGATATAAATTATTTATTTTTATGATATTTTAAAAAAATAGTGATGATGTAAAGACCCAGAAATTTCAAGGAAACTTTTTTCTTAATTTTCTTTGGAATTTTACAAGAACGCAGTTTCTGACGGTGCCTGATTCTGAGGCCCGGTGTGCCTAGAATCATTTTCCAAAATTTTGCTCGGGTACGTTCAATGAACCAACGAGCGGGTTTTTCTAACTTTTGAATCAGTGCTCGGAATTGAAATCTGAGGGCACTAATGAACTCGCAACGCCGGTAATTGCTTAAGGGGACCTTTACCGTAGTTGTGTTTCCTCGGGAGGAGATGTTAAAATTTGTGGATTATATATGAAGTGAATAAAGTTGTGGAAAAATTTTATTTTTGTATCTAAGTGGCTATATCCTACATGGGGGAGTTGGGGTGGGGCACCTAACTACCCATGTGAGGATAATAGTGAGGTGGGTCCCACACGAGCCCCAACCTTACCACTTCCCATAACTCTCATAACCTTTCCCCCCTCTTTAATTTGTAACTCTCAAAGAAAGCCCTCTTTAACTCTCCCAACATTTCAGAGGACCTTCTCTCTCCCTCTCTTAACTCTTGCCAACATACAAAAATTAATTAATTGAACCTACTCAATTAATTAATTAAGTGTTTTGAGTTTTGAAATTTGAAATGGCTTGTGTTAATAAAATAACGAGGGTAGCTTATTATTTTATTTTGGGAGGGCTTTCGTTGTGATAAGGAAGATTGGGAGAGAATTCTTGTGAAGAAGAAGCGGTCTTCCTTCTCGACGAAGAACGACATCATCTTCGACGAAGAATGCTAATTCTGCGAAGAATGATCGTCGTGCCATCTTTTCTCTTCTCCGGGACAAGTGATGAGACGCCGCATCAGATGCACTCCGACGTCGCCTAAAAATTCTTTCCTCACGACGCTGTTTTCCGCGACGCCAGACGTGCGAAATAAATTATCAAGGTAGGGGAATTTATTTTGGTGTTCCCTTATCTTTTGAGAAAAAGAACGACGAGCGTGGACCAACCAATTCCAGGTTGATCCGCGGATCGTTCATTCATGCGGATTGATGTTGAGGATTATTATTTAATTTGTTCGAGATTATTAACTTGACGTTCTTCGTGAAATATGTCCATTTGCTATCAATTAACGAGAGGGGGTCGGACCGCACAAACACGGCCGACCCTCCTCCTTATCCATGTGGGTTTCTTTTGTGGATTGAAACGGGAATGGCGCGGTGTCGTCGCACCGCGCGGAAATGTGCGGCAAGGAATGTGCGGCGGCGTCGTGCCGGGCCGTGAAAACGAACAAGGACAAGACACCATCGCGTCGTGTCGGAGAAACCCGAAGACATCCACAAACAGATTCGGGCCATGGTGAAGGGGTGCGGCGCCATCGCGTCGCGCCGAAGAACCACGAAGACGATGTGTTTTGTTAATTTGATGTGCGGATTGACGGGCGACGACAAACGAAGTCGCGCGGGCATTGTGGGATCTTTGCAGCGAAGGTCGGATCCCGGGGTGACCACTGGCGAAGACCACAGGAGAATCGGACCACCGGAGCACGTCCGGTGGTCCGCAGAAGCCCCTACCGGTGCGCCCCACCGGTGCGGCGGCGCCGACGGTCGGGGGCGGCGGCGCCGACGGTCGGGGGTGGCGGTGCCGACGGTCGGGGGCGGCGGCGCCGACGGTCGGGGGAGGCGGCGCCGACGGTCGGGGGCGGCGGCGCCGACGGCCGGGGGCGGCGCCGCCGAAGGTCAGGGGCGGTAGTGCCCGGAGCGCCGCCAGAAGAATCCGCTGCGGCTGAAGCCGCGGCGGCGGAGCGCGGTCCCGTGACTACGCGGTACCGTAGGGGAGCGGCGGGATGCGGCCGGCTGCCGCATTCGCTGGCACGGGCGGCCCCAACCGTGGTGCCGCGGCTCTTCACGCGGGGGCAGCGCCCCCCGCACGGTTCGATCGTTCGGTCGAACCCCCGGCCGAGCCGGGCTGGCTTGGGCAGACCGGGACGGGCCGCGCCCAGCCGGGCCGGACCGCGCCGGCCGGGCCAGACCCGCACCATGGTCGGGTCGACCCGGTTCGGGCTGACCCAGGGGGTCTCGGGTCGGGTCGGTCCGGGCCCGAAACCCCCGTTTTCGGACCCCTCATGGTCTTTCGCCGATATCTTGTGCTGTAAACTTCTGATCGACGCATCGTCAGCGGCGATGCGATCCTTGGATCGAGACTGTCGTTTCGGTATATTGCACTCAACATTTCGGAACACTTTGGGTTCATCCAGGTTGGTTCGGATATGAAACCAACTGGGCCCTCGGAGCAGAAACGCTTATATCTTGAGCTCCGGATGTCCGATTGACGTGCCGTCGACTTTTATGGATTCCTCTAAGTGAGACGGATCTTTTACCTTACTCCACTCGAGGTTAGGATGTCGTCGGAGTGCGGTCGGGTTGGTTCGCTCAAGAAACCAACCGGGCCCCTAGAAAGAAAAAGCCAATAACTCACAGACCGGGCGTCCGATTGACGCGCCGTCTGTCTCATTGATTTCCTCTTGATTAGAAGGAACTTTTTCCATACTTCTCCCAAGTTTTGGTTTCTTTTGGATAGTGTCTGGGTTGGATTGTACATGAAATCCAACCGGGCCCTTGGAACGGAAAAGCTGTTATCATTCAGACTGGACGTCTGTTTGACGAACCATCAGCGGCGTTGGTGATATCATTGAGAAAAGGTCCCAATGAGTATACCCTATGAGAGTTCGGGGTACAGTTGAGATACGGCCGGGTTGGTTCACTCACGAAACCAACCGGGCCCCTGGGAAAAAAACTAATAACTCACAGACCGGGCGTCCGATTGACGTGTCGTCTGTTGCGTTGAGACCCCTATGATGAGGCGGCCTTTTGAGATACTTCTTAGTGGGACATTGAGATACTTGGATTATCGACCTGTAGCTCGTGTAGCGGACCCTCCCAGTGATGAGCGTGTAGAGTACGGAGGCCGTGTAGCCAACTGATACCTGACGACTACTTGACCGACTCAACTTGGAGTGAGTCGACTAGCCCAGTGGATGGAGCACTACTTTGTTTGGGTGCAGACCCATTGCGGACGGAGCACTACCTGTGTGACAGTGCAGACCCGCGGTACTCATCCGGAGAGTACCTCAGCAGGCTACTAGGGGGTGTGCACTACTGTGTTTGGGTGACATACCCTGGTGGGAAGCACTACTATGTTTGGGTGGCTGACCCGCCGTACTCGACAGGAGGAGTACCTCAGCAATCTTAGGTTTGTGTGCAGTACCTCAGAGTCGTGACAGGACCACTGTACACTCCAGAGACGGGGCTCTTCAGTAGTTATGATTTCGATAATGAAAATCCTAGTTTGAGCTGGTTCTATGACCTTTGTGTTTACCTCTTGATTGAGATGGGTCACTTGATAACTTAGGTATATATATGGGCATATACCTGGGTGGTGGTTTTCCGTTGATTTTATGATCTTGGTGTTTTCCTCATGATTGAGATGGGTTTCTTGATAACTTAGGTATATGCCTGGGCATATACCTAAGTAGAGGTTATCTGTTGAGATCTTTTTTTGGTTATCCTTGTTGGTTTTTAGTGAGACCTTGAGGGTCTCGGGGTCCCTACTGAGTATCGTTATACTCACCCCTACACGGGCTATGCCCTCACCTCGTTGTGTTGGTTGCAGACGACGGGAAGTGCTGACGGAGGCCGAGTGTTCGAGGATTGGACGGTACCCGGAGGTGGACTACATGACGAGTCAGTAACCGGAGGTGGACTTCGCGACGATATGGCACCTGGAGGAGGTTGAAGGGTGAGAGAATTATGGAGGCTATCTGTACCTACCCTTCGGGTAGGATCCGTGGTGGACGATCAAGGAGTTACGCCATCTGTACCTACCCTTCAGGTAGGATCCGAGGAGGACGAACCGGGAGCTGCTTCTGTTCTTCTAGCTGTTGTCTTTTTCTATTGTACTTTGTTCAGTTGTAGTTGTACTTTCATTTGAGTTTGTATTCTGGCCCATTTACCTTTCATCACTTCTCTTTGTACTTAGTGTTTTACTTCCGCCTGTACTCTTTGGTGTTTTGTTTACTTTTATAAAGGCAATGCCTTCCCAGTTATTGGGATTTACACCTTTGGTGCTTGTTGCCAGCCCCTGGCCTATGGAAGGCAGGCTTGGGGTAGTCACGGCATGGGCCCCGAGGACGGGTCATGACAAATTGTTATCAGAGGAGTCAGTTCTACCACAGAACTTATAACTCTGATATTTTCTTTCTATGAAGCAATAGTGTTAAGGGTACCGAGTGTGGTCTTCAGTTCTGGGAGTCCAGTGTTGGTGCGGGCGGCTGACGTATCCATACACCAGGACCCTGACAAATGAATTCCAACTTTGTGCATGAAAACACTGATTACATGTGTGTTTCCAAAAGTTTTATTTAAATATTATCTCAAACACATTCAGCTCACCAGGTATAATCGTTTGACCGTGTCACGTTGTTTCTTTCAGGATGCCTTTTCTCAGATGACCAGCTAGAGCCCAGAGGGATGTGCGTACTGAAAGCCTGTCGAGCGACGAGGCTTCGGTACAGGGCCCTCTTGCAGTTGAGGCAACAGTGAAGGCACCAGTGGTACTACCATACGTTGGGCCACCAATGCCACCAGCCCCAGTAGTAGGCGATGCACGCCACATTGAGTGCGCTGCACGAATTCCAGCACCAGAGGCCACCCAGGTTCTGGGGAGAGACGGACCCGCAGGCAGCTGAGGTTTGGCTGGAGGCTATGGTGAGTGTCTTCAGGCTAGTGGGGATGCCTGTAGACTTCATGGTGACCTTGCTTCCAGTCTTCTTTAGGCAGCAGCAGGAAGGTGGTGGAGCCACTTGTTCCAGTTTTGCGACGGGATGACCTTCGCATGGGAAGACTTCGAGACCTTCTTCAGGGTGGAGTTTGTGCCAATACCTCTACACCCCGAGCGTGTTCAGGTGCTGCTGCCTTTGCCGCATGTTATTTGATTAGTATTCGAGTCATCTTTGGGCAGTAGACAGATGATGCAGAGGTCCAGGGGGACCAGACCAGCATTTGGGCGATCTCGGATTTTAGGATCGGTGGTGCGGGGCACCCGGGGTGGGGATAGAGCTAGGCGTGCCAGAAAAAGACAGTGTTACTCATGCAGCGGAAAGGGTCACCTGGAACGTGACTGTCCGACTCCTCGTACAGTTGATCCGCAGGCTTTGGAGGAGACACTGAGGCAGAAGCAGTGGCGGGTGCTTGAGCAACAGCCGAACAGTGGACAAGGCAGTAGTGCTCCGGGAGCAGGTAGACATGATCGGAACTAGTGGATACGTCTCTTGTACTTCTAGTTCCGTGTTTTTGTTGTATTCATGTCTTTGTACTATGAGCTTCAATAATAAAAAATACACTTATCTTTGTTTGCTTTCCTGTCCTTTTGTTTGGTTGATACTGAGTAGTCCCGGTTAAAACTGTTGACTTGACCCTCACTTTCGAGATTTCTACTGGAGGAGACCCAGTGACCTCACACTAATGCCGACAGTGTGACTCGACCCTTGGAGGCGAGAGTGACAGTTGGATCTCTTAGTAGTTACGTCAAGGCCTTACGACGTCATCCATGGCGTCAATGCATCATTCATGTCAGGATTGACTGTATTAGGCAATGGGTGTGGTTCATCCAGGGGATGAGACCGAGTTTCTCTTTTCGGCAAAGGAGAAATTTTAGCAGCTCTTCACAATCATATGAAAAGAACGTACAGATCATCCAAGAGAGGATGAAGATAGCACAGTACAGTAAGAAACAGGAAACAGGCTCCAGTCTTAGAGACTTGAGCGTGTTAAATGTTTAAAGAAGAGGAATCATTAAGGAGAGATGAGTCTGTGGAGCAGCAGACGTGGAGGCAGAGCTAGGAGAGTATCATGAGGTGGTGTACATCTTAACATGCTACAACCACCCACCTTAGTTATCCCCGCCAGGCTCAGGAAGCTGGAGGGTGGAGGAAGAGAGTAGTTGCAAGGAGTCAAGGAATGTGACCTAATGGCTCTAAAAATGATTCAAGGGACAGTCTGTGTCCTCTACTAGATGTTGTAGTAACGGACGTCGATATGAATCATTCCTTGATTTCACAAATCTTGTTCCAGACCTAGAGTTTCCGGTAAGCCGTGGACTTGACCCACACGTCTGGAGATACCTTGGGAGGAGACTCGATAATCACACATACACTGACAGTGTGGTCAGACCCTCGGGACGAGAGTTTCGGTTGGAATCTCTTGGTGGCAGCGTCGAGGCCTTATGATGTTGGTCTGAGTATGGATTGGATCCACAGTTCATAAACGTATTGAATGTATTAGGAAATAAGGTTGTGGTTTAACTACGACGTCGGGATGGGTTTTCCTTAGTCGGCGGAAAGAAAACCCCAGGCAGCACAGGATAAACTCATGCACAGAAGGGTGCGACCGATCACCCTTGAGTCGGTCAACCTTACCCTCGTGGCAGCAGTCATATTGAGTTTTAGTTCTAACAGGAATTAAATACCTCTAGAGTTCGAAGATGACGATCACATCCTTATACGAGTCTCACCTCGATGAGGATTACAGAGATGTGGCAAAGGTGGCAAGTTATCTCAGAGGTTCAGTGGACCTTCTTAGGTCCTCATCCGGGTAGGCGGGGTGGTTTACCGCTTGACCCATCCACCTCAGTTGCACCAGGTGCACGACGACTTCCATGTATCTCAACTGAGAAGATACGTGCTCGACCCTTCGCATATCATCAACCATGGGCAGGATGATGGTGATGGGGTTACCTTTACGGAGGTTCCAGTGGGGATCGGGGATCGACAGGAGCAGATGCTTCGAGGAAGGTCGATTCCTCGGGTGCACTTTCTCTAGCAGTACGAGAACCTCCAGGTAAGCACATGGGAGCGGAAGGCTAAGATGCGTGGTCAATACCGATTTTGTGACCCTAGTTTGTGTTGAATCTTTACGGGGATGTAAAGCCCTGAGGTGGGAGTAATGTAAAGACCCCAAAATTTCAAGGAAAAATTTTTCATAATTTTTTTTGAAATTTTACAAGAACGCAGTTTCTGACGGCGCCTGATTCCGAGGCCCGGTGTGCCCAGAATCATTTTCCAAAAATTAGCTCGGGTATGTTCAGGGAACCAACGAGCGGGTTTTTCTGACTTTTGAACCGGTGCTCGGAATTGAAATCTGAGGGCACCGATGAACTCGCAATGCCGGTAATTTCTTATGGGTACCTTTACCGCAGTTGTGTTTGCTCAGGAGGAGAAGTTAAAATTTGTGGGTTATAAATGAAGTGAATAAAATTGTGGAACAATTTTATTTTTGTATCTAAGTGGCTATATCCTACATGGGGGAGTTGGGGTGGGGCACCTAACAACCCATGTGAGGATAATAGTAAGGTGGTTCCCACATGAGCCACAACCATACAACTTCCCATAACCCTCATAACCTTTCCCCCCTCTTTAATTTGTAAATATCAAAGAAACCCCTCTTTAACTCTCCCAACTTTTAAGAGGACCTTCTCTCTCCCTCTCCTAACTCTTTCTAACATATAGAAATTAATTAATTGAACCTACTCAATTAATTAATTAATTGTTTTGAGTTTTGAAATTTGAAATGGATTGTGTTAATAAAATAACGAGGGTAGCTTATTATTTTATTTTGGGAGGGCTTTCGTTTTCATAAGGAAGATTGCAAGAGAATTCTTGTGAAGAAGAAGAGGACTTCCTTCTCGACGAAGAACGACATCTTCATCGACGAAGAACGCCGGTTCCGCGAAGAACGATCGACGTGCCATCTTTTCTCTTCTTCGCGACAAGTGAGGAGACGCCGCATCAGACGCACTCCAATGTCGCCTACGAATTCTTTCCTCACGACGCCATTTTCCACGATGCCCGACGTGCGACATCAATTATCAAGGTAGGGGAATTTATTTCGGTGTTCTCTTATCTTTTGAGAAAATAACGACGAGCACGAACCAACCAATTCCAGGTTGATCAGCGGATCGTTCGTTCATGTGGATTGATGTTGAGAATTATTATTTAATTTGTTCGTGATTATTACCTTGACGTTCTTCGTGAAATATGACCCTTTTATATCAATTAACGAGAGGGGTCTGGACCGCACAAACACGGACGACCCTCCTTCTTATCCATGTGGGTTTCTTTTGTGGATTGAAATGGGAATGGCGCGGTTCCATCACACCGCGCGGAAATGTACTGCAAGGAATGCGCGGCGCCGTCGCGCCGCGCCATGAAAACAAACAAGGACACAATGTCGTCACGCCGCATTGGAGAAACCCGAAGACATCCACGGACGGAGTCGGGCCACGACGAAGGGGCGCGGCGCCATCGCGTCGTGCCGGAGAACCACGAAGACAGTGCGTTTTGTTAATTGAAGTGCGGATTGACGGGAGATGACAAACGAAGTCGTGTGGGAATTGTGGGATCTTTGCAGCGAAGGTCGGATCCCGGGGTGACCACTGGCGAAGACTGCAGGCGAATCGGACCACCGAAGCGCATCTGGTGGTCCGTGGAAGCCCCTGCTGGCAAGCCACACCGGTGCGGCGGCGCTGGAGGTCGGGGGCGGCGGCGCCCGGAGCGCCGCCGAAATAATCTGCCACGGCTGAAGCCGCGGCGGAGGAGCGCGGTCCCGCGACCGCACGGGCCCAGAGTGGAGTAGCGGGATGCGGCCGTCTGCCATGTTCGCTGGCACGGGTGGCCCCAACCGCGGGGTTGCGACTATTCACGTGGGGGCAGCGCCCCCTGCACGGTTTGGTCGTTCGGCCAAACCCCCGGCCAAGTCGGGCCGGCTTAGGCGGACCGGGCCGGGCCGCGCCAATCCGGGCCGGACCCGCACCCGGGACGGGTCTACCCAGTTCGGGCAGACCCAGGGGGTCTCGGGCCGGGTCGGTCCGGGCCCGAAACCCCCGTTTTCGGACCCCTCACGGTATTTCGCCCATATCGTGAGCTGTGAACCTCTGATCGACGCACAGTCAGCGGCGATGCGATCCTTCGATCAAGATGATCATTTCGGTATATTGCACTCAAAGTTTTGGAACACTTTGTGTTTGGCCAGGTTGGTTCGGTTATGAAACCAATCGGGGCCTCGGAGCGGAAACGCTTATATCTTGAGCTCCGGACATCCGATTGACATGCCGTCGACTTTGATGGATTCCTATAAGTGAGACGGATCTTTTGGCTTGCTCCGCTCGAGGTTCGGATGCCGTCTGAGTTCAGTTGGGTTGGATCGCTCATGAAACCAACTGGGCCCCTAGAAAGAAAAAAGCCAATAACTCACAGACCGGGCGTCCGATTGACGTGTCGTCTGTCTCGTTGATTTCCTCTTGATGAGACGGAACTTTTGGCATACTTCTCCTGAGTTTTGGTTGCTTTTGGATAGTGGTCGGGTTGGATTGTACCCGAAATCTAACCGGGCCCTTGGAACGGAAAAGATATTATCTTTCAGACTGGACGTCCGTTTGACGAACCGTCAGCGGAGTTGGTGATCTCGTTGAGAAACGGTCCCTATGAGTATACCAAATGAGAGTTCGGGGTATAGTTGAGATATGGCCGGGTTGGTTCATTCACGAAACCAACCGGGCCCCTGGGATGAAAAGGCGAATAACTCACAGACCGAGCGTCCGATTGACGCGTCGTCTGTTGCATTGAGACCCCTATGACGAGGCGGTCCTTTGAGATACTTTTTCGTGGGACATTGAGATAATTGGAGTATCGACCTGTAGCTCATGGAGCGGACCCTCCCAGTGATGAGCGTACGGAGTACAGAGACCGTGTAGCCGACTGAGACTTGACAACTGCTTGACCGACTCGACTTGGAGTGAGTCGACTATCCCAGTGGACGGAGCACTACTTTGTTTGGGTGCAGACCCATGGCGGACGGAGCACTACCTGTGTGACTGTGCAGACCCGCGGTACTCGTCCGGAGAGTACCTCAGTAGGCTACTAGGGGGTGTGCACTACTGTGTTTGGGTGACATACCCTGGCGGGAAGCACTACTGTGTTTGGGTGGCTGACCTGCGGTACTCGACAGGAGGAGTACCTCAGCAGTCTTAGGTTAGTGAGCAGTACCTCAGAGTCGTGACAGGACCACTATACACTCCAGAGACGGGTCTCTTCAGCAGTTACGGTTTCGATAATGAAAATCCTGGTTTGAGCTGAGTCTATGACCTTTGTGTTTACCTCTTGATTGAGATGGGTCACTTGATAACTTAGGTATATGTATGGGCATATAACTGGGTTGTGGTTTTCCGTTGATTTCATGATCTTGGTGTTTTCCTCATGATTGAGATGGGTTGCTTGATAACTTAGGTATATGCATGGGCATATACCTAAGTAGAGGTTATCTGTTGAGATCTTATTTGTGGTTATCCTTGTTGGTTTTTAGTGAGACCTTGAGGGTCTCGGGGTCCCTACTGAGTATCGTTATACTCACCCCGACACGGGCTATGCCCGCACCTCATTGTGTTCATTGCAGACGATGGGCAGTGCTGACGGAGGCCGAGTGTTCGAGGATTGGACTGTACCCGGAGGTGGACTACATGACAAGTCAGTATTCGGATGTGGACTTTGTGATGAGACGACACACGGAGGAGGTTGAAGGGAAAGAGTGTTGTGGAGGCTATCTGTACCTACACGTCAGGTAGGATCCGTGGTGGACAATCCCGGAGTTGTGCCATCTGTACCTACCCTTTAGGTAGGATCCAAGGAGGATGACCCAGGAGTCGCTTCCATTCTTCCAGTTGTTATCTTTTTCTGTTGTAATTTGTTCAGTTGTAGTTGTACTTTCATTTGGGTTTGTATTCTGGCCCATTTACCTTTCAGCACTTCTCTTTGTACTTACTGTTTTACTTCCGCTTGTACTCTGTGGTGTTTTGTTTACTTTTATAAAGGCAATGCCTTCCCAGTTATCGAGATTTACGCCTTTGGTGCTAGTCGCCAGCCCCTGGCCTGTGGAAGGCGGGCTTGGGGTAGTCACGGCATGGGCCCTGAGGATGGGTCATGACAGATAATATAATTATAATATACTCTTATGTAACATTGTTAAAATTCTTGTGTTGGCTACAGAAAATCAAGGTAAAAGATTGTTTTTTAAATAATATTTTTTGAATAAATTATGGTATTCTATGAAATTAATAGGTACTTATAAAGTATAAATTAATGTAAATTTTTTTATACTCTAATTAAATAATTATTTTTATGTCTTTAAAATAAAATTAAATGAATATTCCCAAAAATGACTTTAATGATATTTTATGTCAACTAATATTTTGTTAAAAGGATTAAAAAACAAAAAACTCTTTTAAGGGGAAAATTTTGATATTAAATGGTCTAAAATTTCATCCATGGACCATTTTTATCAAATTTTTACCTTATAAGTAAATTTATGACCCTTAAGGTCTAAAATAATATGTTACCATGTTAAGGTTAAAACGGGTTAACGAGGTGGTTAGACCTAGATATAAAGTTTAAAATACAACTTTAAAATGTCCAAATTTTATTATTTGAAGTTATTTATACCTTATAATATCCTTAAAAATTATGTTCATTGTTTTCACTTTACATAATTATAATATATATTATATTTAAATATTTTAAGTGGTTTCAATTGTGTCATTTCCTTCAATTATAAAAGCGTACCTCCTCTTATTATTTATTCAAAATGTTTGATAATTATAGATCAGCCAATACCAAAAATAATGCCATAATATATTCCATTCCCAAATCCTATATATTCTATTTATTCCAAAATATCATCCTTTCAAGGATTAAGGTGTAATCTAAAGGAGGTTTTTCAACGAAGAGGTATAACTATTAACCGAGTAGTTTCAATTTTATTTATTCTTATACCTTATCAAAATCAATAGAAACCATTATAAAATAATTAATTAATTGTATTAAATATAATTAATTTTTTTTATAATTATTTAACTATCACTTTCCACCTTCTTTCTATTTTATGGGAAAAGAAAACATCACTCGTGCGTACAAGTGGACTTCCACCTCCATGAAGCTAAATATTTTTATTTTCATCATCATTTCACATTGATGGTTATAATGATGAATTTAAAAAATATATGTGATATTAATTATATTATTATATTTTTTAATGGTGATTTATTATTTACTTTTCTTTCATTCTATCCATCGAAAAGTGGAAACATCACTTGTGTGTATGTACATACTATCGTCTCCACAAAGTGACATAATTCAATTTTAATCCCCACGTTATATGAATACTATTAAAATTTTATATAATAATTAAATATTAAACTCATTAAATTATTAAATTTATATATATTATGGAACCATGATCAAATTATAAGTACTTATACTTCATGAATTCAAACATGCATGAAAAAACGAAGAATTTATCACCCAGAACAATGATTTTAATAAAGAATCATTAATAAACAAGTGACGAGATATTATAAGTAAATCATATATGGTATTATATATATTATTATGGTCAAATAATATATTTATAATAAATATATATTTATTATACATGAGGTTTGAATACATAAAAAGAAATACGAGACTTGATATAAGGGTTTTACGTTACAATCTCATTTTTTTTACTGGGATTGTTCATGCTTAAATTTATGATGATGAAATTATATAATGTTTCTATATAAAATAATATTTATATTATTATCCTATATTTATTTATGGATATTACATTTCTTCCTTTTATTTTCCCCTATTTATGTACTCAAAAGACCAAAAGAATGTTTTTATAGAAGACTGACTTTGTTTTTTATTCGGTTGGGAATATTTTTTTTCCATGTCTATATTATCTTTAAAAAAAATCATGATTTGTTTTAATATTATAATATGCTTTTTTAATTTAATTTTTACCCATGTTAAAATTTCTATAAAAAATTTTAAAAGGATTCTTCTGTCATTTTCAGAATATTCAACTTTTAAATTTTCATCCAAAATGTGAAAGCAATATTTGTTTTAACATAAATAGAATGAGTGAAATTTTCCACCTTTGTAACCACTAAATTATTTAAAGATTCGTTATTAAGCTTCCATGGTTATTTTCAAATAAAATTCATTCCTTAACATTTTGGAAAATTTTGATTTTAAAAAATTGATTTCAAAATTAGAAGGGATTCTTCTTCAAGAAATTATTTTGTGGTATTTAAAAGGGTATTTTCATCTATGATGACCGATGTAACCCATTTTATTTTACATGGGTTAAGTTGTGATTTAATGATAAATGTTCTCATGATATTGTGGCATACATATTAATAAATTATGATTATGTATTGAGTGGGTTCGTTATATCCCTCAAATGCATTGGGTAATGCCTTATAAATAAAAATATAATTATGTTAAATGAGTTCATGTGATCGATACACTATGGGAAATACATAATGATTCTTGATCCACTATGATATGAGAAATAAGTGGTAATTACTAACCTATTATGATATGGGAAACATGTCATAATTCTTGATCTATTATGATATGGGAAACAAATGGTGATGCATAATCCTCTATGATATGGGAAACATGTATTGATTCCCAATCCAATATGATATGATGTTATCAGTAGTTATCCTTAACATGTGATATGGTTCTTATTCCTTTGATAGTGACACACTCTTATGAAATGTTTTTATATTTATTATTTGAATGAATGGATCATGATTGATTTATTATGGTTCCTTACTCTTTTGATTCGTATCTTTTGAAATGAAAAAACATTTCCCATTACTCATGTTTATGATCTGTGAAATATTGGTTATGAACTTTGAAATTTTTATCATGATAGCATACCCTTATTCTTATATTATTCTTTAATATTATCATTAATTAATATCTCTCATGTTAACCCTTTTTGAGGATTTGAGCTCCCCTTTTCTTATATTTCATTTCCACAGGTTATGAATAAAGGCTTTAAGTAGGGTATGTAAAAGAGTGGTATATTGTGAAAAGAACATTATGGTAGGTGTTTAATAAATTTCATGAAATAATTTGGTTATGTGTCTAGTCTCTAAGTAAACGATTCTTTTACAAATTGAGGGTGATTCATGTTATTAGATGTAGTAAATATTCATCAAAAGGATGTAATATCTATGTATGTTATTCTAGGGTCACTGTAGATAAATCCTCACACAAGATTCCTTTCTTAGGTTTTCCTTTTAAGCTTCTAGGACCCCAAGGGTGATCACAATCATGTATTTCATGATAATGAGGGTCTCTATCATTGGGTGACTGATAAAACCTCCCCTGAATCAAGATGCTCATACGGATTTCCCCATATAAATAATTCTATCAATTTCATTAGAATATAGATCCATACATATTATGGGCCTCATATTATATATAAACCCCCACCATATCCTCATTTATGACCATATCCATAGCCCAAATGGGTCATAGATCAAGTGTAATCTCTAACCCATCCTCACTAGGCCATATCCTCAATGAGTCAAGTCTTCCTTCCTTTATTAATTTTCAATAGATATGAGTTTGACACACATATTGGGCTCTTAATAAGTGTAATACCCAACCATACCCTCTTCTATTTAGCTACCAATAAACAAGATAAACCAGAAAGGAAAATTCATGCACAATCCCTACACAAATTCAATAAGATGAGATACTCCTCTTGGTTCTCTCACATTCCTTGAGTTATGATTCTCCTCTTGGATAATTCAAGTATCTTGAGTCGATATTCTCTTCTAGGTTTTCTTTAAGTACCTTGAGTCGAGATTCATGAATTTCTTCTTGGTTAATTCAAATTACATGAGTTAAGATTCTCTTCTTGGTGACTAGAAATAATCACACCCAATTCATATGTCAGGTTAAAACCAAAAATAATTACCTCATGCGTAAATCACACACAAACCTACTTCTAGCTACCTTTGACCTGGTATCCTTTTTTGGATAAATTTAAACTCCATGGTCCATTCTTATCACATTAACATAAACTTTAAAGTGATATTACATAAATCCTTGTGTATATATATGATATATAGGAAATTATATATCAGATGAAAATTATTATTTTCAGGCATTGTATATTAGTCCATTAAACTTGTAGAAAAAAATGATAAATTGTTATCAATTGTTATTCTCTCATATTAGCTATCATTTATGATATTTAATTAAAAAGGTTTTGTTTTTTTTTTGAAAACTAACTTTTTATAAATACTGTTTTTGTAAAACAGGAAACGTAAAGTTGATGTAAGAAAGATTTATTGCAAAGTTTCTAAAAAAAAGTTTTAGTAAAAAGTTTTTAAAATATTATTAAGAAATATTTGTAATGAATTATTTGGATAATAAAAAATATAGAAATTAAAAAGAAGTTAGAAAGTTAAAATTTTGTTAGAGAAGAAGAAATCTAGAAAGTAAGGAATGTTAGAAAGTCATAAAAGTTATAAAGTCAAAAAAATAGAAAGTTAGGATAGTTAAAATATAGAAATGTTAGAAAGTTATAGCGTTACTAGAGAATAAAAAAATTATAAATTTAGAAATTTACTAGAGAAGAAGAAATTTATAATGTTAGAAAAGTAATAAAGTTAGAATGTTTCTTGAGATGAATAAATTTAGAAATTCTAGAAGTTAATACAGTTTTTGAGATGAAGAATGTTATAGAGTTTAGATTTTAAGAGTTTTTTTGAGATGAAAAATGTTAGAAAATATAGAATTTAAGAAATTTATCAAGTTGAATAAAGTTATAAAGTTTGGAAGTTAAGAAATTTTTTGAGGTGAATAAAGTTAAAAAGTATGGTAGTTAAAAAATTTGATAAAATGAAGAAATTTATAAAGTTTAGAAGTTAATAATGTTACTAAGATGAATAAAGTAAGAAATTCAAGAAGTTATAAATTTTATTTAACTATGTTAAGAAACATTCTTAATAAATCAGATGATTCTTTGTTGATCATTCAAAGTTTCCAAAATCATGAAGAATCTCATGACACTTTATATAGTTCTTTGAAGAAAAGAAAAATTACAAATAATGTATTTAAAATTTAATGGAATTTTTTAAATCTGATAGAATTTTTTGAATCAGATGAACTTTTTTCCAACAGATGAACAGTGAAGTTGAATCAAATTATCCAATGAATAATAGAATCAAGCAGACAAAGCTCAAAAATATTAGAAATGGATAAATAAATATGATACATTGTAGAATCAAAAAAAACAAAGGGAATAAATAGTAGAGTAATATAGAGAAAGTGGATGAATAGAATAATCAGATAGAGAATTTTTATGAGTAGTATGATTGGATAGATAATGTGCATGAATAGTATGATTGGATGAAGAATGTGTATGAACAGTATGATCGGATGGAGAAAGTGTATGAATAGTTTGATCAGAAGGAGAAAGTGTTTAAATAATATGATCAGATGGTTAAAGTGAAAAAATAGTGAAATTGGATAGAGAAAGTGGAGGACTATTAAAAACAAATATATAGAGTCCATGTAACAAGATTTATAAAGTTTTAGTTACACTGTTCAACATAAAATTTGTAGAAATATGAATTTACAAAGTCAGAGTTATAAGTTGTATAAAGTTTATGTTACAAAGACTGATGAAGTTACTTAAATATTTGTTTAAGGAAATTCATTGAAATGTTTTTGATGCAGATTTAGTAAAAATATTTCAGAATATTCTAGAAGGATTGAGAAGATTCCATAAAAATTGAGTTTAGCATGGGTTTTTTAAATTTTAATTTCAGTGGGATGGGAAATGAATTTAGTTTCCCGACTTTTAAATCTTGGGAGAACCTATATAAAGGGTTGAAAAGTATTATCATCCTTACAACTGTTAATTGAAAAACATTTGATGCTCTAAATAAATTATGACATATATGAGTTTCTAGATAGCGGTTTCTGATCATAGAATTGGAAAGAGTTTTATTCCAGAAAATCATATAAAGAAGATCGGGTAGTGAGGTTTTGAGAAAAAAAAATTTGGGGTGATAAGTTTTTTTTAAAATGAAAAAAACACAAGGTTTTATCTAGAGTAGTTTTTGAAGAGGTGTAATGGAAGGAGGCTACCATACACAGGCACACCTGATGGGGAAATCAGATGGAGATAAATTTTATAAAGATTCTAGATATCATTTTTTTGGAGGAGATGAAACAATGTTTCATATTTTATTTTTGCTCATTATTTGTAATAAAAACCTATAAACTAATGAGAGTCAGTATAATCTACCTAAAGGGGGATTAAAAGAGTCTAAATAGAGTTTTCTCAAATTTATATTCACTTATTTATAATTGCGAATTTATATGGTCCCATGAGAGTGGAAATGGATAGGATATAGGTTATCACACTAAGTTCAAACCTTGTAAATATTGTGTGACTTTCTAACATTCTTACATTTTCATGCTTTTAAAATTATTATAAAAATTGATAAAGAAGATAACTCTAACAAGTTATAGGTGTTAAATTTAAAAATTTGGAAATTTGTAAAAATATAATCACTGATTCACCCCCCCCCCCCCATCAGTGGTTCAAAGATCCTTTGGTACTTAAATTTTTATTAGAGGGAAGGTTACCATATTGAATCCTTATCATAGAAAATATTAATTTAATCAATAGTAAAATTATTCCAACCTTTGATGGAAAACAATTATCATGTCTATAAAAATATGATGATTCCCTATCTACTGTTACTTATCCTATAGGTTATTCTTGTTGTAACTATTGGGTTTCCACCCATTGATAAAGATTCTCCTGTGAATTTTTCTAAAAAGATAAATAAAGAATTTGATGATAAATCTATAAATGATACTCTTATATCATTGTCATAAAATGTTTTCATGAATGTGATGGGTCTCAAAATAGTTAAGGAAAATTGTAAAAAACTAAAAAGAATCTTAGAATGAAATACCATAGTGGACAAAAAAAGTTAGTAATCTAGTGAAGCAAGTTCCAAGATATCCGAATGAGAGGTGAATCAACTATTGATGAATACTTCACCAGAGTTAATGATGTTTTGTACAACATAATAGGTTTTTGAGATATCTTGAAAGATTATTTAATTTTTAAGTAAATCATGAGAAACATCACTGACAAGTTTGATACTAAAATATCATATTTAGAAGATTAGATGATTTATCTCTCAATAAATTGCATAACATTCATATTTTCTATGATATGGGAAAATATTCAGCATTAAAAATAATAACTTGGATGAAATTTATTTTAAAGCTATGAGAAATTTAAGAATCCAAGATTTTAAGAATGTTAATACTAGTGTTTTGGAAGATAAATAAGATGATGAGATCAATGAAAAGATCATGTCCCTTTTTTTCTAAGAACTATAGGAGAGGTAGACGAAAGTATGGAGGTAAAATTCTACTTAAATATTTTGAGTATAGAGGACTTGGGTATTTTTCTATGAATTTCCTCAAGAAGAAATTGGGTTAATATAAGGATAATTCTGAAGAAAATCCATATTGGTAGGTGTCTAATAAATCTTATAAGGAAGATAAGAATTAAAATAGTGGTAATAAAAAGATTAATAGAAATAGAAGTATTATATTGAGTAAGAAAGTTAAATCTAACTCAAATGAAAAAAAATCAGAAGATGAATGTTTAGAAAGATCACAAATATATTTGTAAATGTTGAGGAAAATGAAGATTCATCAACAAATGAAGAAGGTGGAGAAGAATATTATAAAGAATATCAACTCAGATATGAACTTGTAGCATGTATTTATCAAAATACAAAACCCAAGAAAGTAATCATAATAATGAATAAAGAAGGTGAAGTGGGAATTAAAGGAATGAGATATGTCATTAAATAAGAAGATGAGTATATTCAGGATATTGCTAACTTCAAATAAAAATTTTTCAATAGGGAAATATTATGGAAGATCTTAGTAATAAAATTACGTATAAAAATGATAAATTGTGTAATACATAATCAAAAATTCTTAAGGTTGAATTTTCCTTAAGAAAGATGAATGAAAATTTCAACATGGATAATAAATTAAAATCTGAATCATCTCAAGCAATAGAGAATGATAACTTTTTGAATTAGATGATATCATCACCCACTATTTGTAAAATATCATCTAATTTTACTAATATTTCAGGTGTTTGATTTCTTTTAAATCTTGGATTTAAAAGGGATGTGAGATATCTATGAAAGAATCAAAATTTTAAACCAACCTATATAAGAAAGTTTCTCCATTCCATGTGAAAATAAACATATAATGAATTTATGAACCTCCAAAAAATTTCTAAAAAGAAATATTTTATTTCTACTAAAAACGAATAATTAGTGGTTATTGTTGGTCGTGTCGGATGTTTAGGAATAAATCATATAATTATTGACATAACATGTCTCAACTGAGAAGTAGGAATGAAATGTGGGGGATCAACAAAAAATAAAAGTAAGTAACTTTTCCAATCCATTAAAAGTTGGAAAAAATATCAAGATATTAGAAAAATTCCAATGAATAATCAGTTTGGTTACTTGAAGAATGTTTTTATAATATGTGACCAGCTAGACACATTACTGAATATTATTTAGAAACTCTCGTAAGACATACATAGTGTGCAATAAAAGATAAGGATGAAAAAAAGATGAATGTTTTTGAAATATATTTTATTGTCAAAACAACTTTGAAGGACTAAAAGGAAAAAACCATGGATTCTTCATAGTGGTTGTTCCTCAAATATGATAGGTGAATTAATGATCATGAAAGATATATAAAATCATGATGGAGGTGTAGTAACTTTTGGAATTGATAGATTCTTAAAATTTAGAGTAATGGTAACTATAGAGATTGAAGTTTAGAAACATAAATCAAAGGAAGTTTTATATATTGATGGACTCAAACATAACTTACTTAGTGTGAGATATCTTATTAATGATGGAAAAGAAGTGATATTCAAGAAAAAAATTCATGTATCAACAAAGTTTTGGAAGATGGTGAAGTTATTACCAGGGGAGAAAGAAACAATAAAAATATCTTTTGGATATAATAACTTTGTAAATATTTTTATTTGAGTGCTAAAGATGAGATGAAATTATGGCATCAGAGGATTGGGAATATTGGGTAAAAAATAATGAAAATATTTACAAATTTTATGCTATTATAAACTTTCCAATTTTGAAAATAAAATATGATAATGTTTTTATAACATGACAAAAATGGAAGATGGTTAGTAAAATCTATAAGAAAGTTTAGATTTAATCTACCATACATATTGAGTTTATTAACTTGGATCTGTATGGTTTAATGAGACATCAATCCATGAAAGTGTATTTTTACTTTATCACTTTTATTTATTATTTCACTCAGTTGACCAACATTATGTTTTTGAGAGATAAATTAGTGGCTATGGAAATGTTCATATTTTTCAGAAGAGAATTTGAGAGATAAATGTGTGTTCATATAATGATGTTAAGAACTAATAATGGTAAAGAGTAAATATGCAATGATTTATAGTTGTATTTGAATAATAATGTGATCAACATCAGTATAGTGATCCATACACCCCTCAAAATTAAAATCGGGTACTGTAGCAGAATTGTACACTGTGCAGGTACTGTAGCATAATTGTACATTGTGCAGGGTACTATAGCAGGAATTATTGGCACTGTAGTAGCTGGAACTATTCACCTTGGGCCACAGGTTTGGGATTGGAGTCCTTAAGGCTTTTGGGCCACCTAGGCCTTCGGGTCAGTAGGGCTTTTGGGCTACCTTTAAGGCCTTCGGACCACCTTAAGGCCTTCGGACCACATGCAGTTTCCCCAGATAGACTACAAAAAAAAAGAGCAGCCCTAGAAGAGGATTCAGAGCAGGTGAACTCACTAGAACAAAGCCAAATGTATTGTTAAAATGAGAGGGTATGGCTATGCCATCGGTACCATCCGGTTCGTGCATGGGAATCCTAGCCAGACGGCCATGCGAAGGTGGGTAGCTACGTCACGATGCAGATGCTAGGGGGGAGCAGTTCCTTGTAGATAGTATGGTTGAATTCTTTATGACCTTCGGTACATGTATCTCCTAAGCCTACGGGCCATGTAATATCTGATCCTACGGGCCTTGTAATGGTTCCCCCTCATCCCTTGAAAGGGGGTTATCCAAATCAATAAAAATAAAGGCCTTCGGGCCATTCGGTCTTAGTAAGTCCCTGTTTACTAAAGATCAAAAATCCAAATCATGAAACATTTAATGAAAAATTAGAGGAATTAATTTTCATGGGATATTCCCCTAATGGAAGAATTTTTAAATATTTTAACAAACATTTAAAAAATTAGGTGTATTCTTATGGAGTGAAAGTTACTGAAAATCCAGCTTCCATAACAAAGTTCGATGAAAATGGTATGGGAGATAGGTTAAAAACTTCCAATAATAACAACAAAAGTGAAGATGAAAGTTATCCAAAAGAAATAAATAAAGATTAATAAGAATCATGTGGTAGGTAAAGTGAAGTGGTAAGAGAAAAGTGAAGTGGGAAGAGAAACTCTCAAATTTCATACCCCGTAGAAATAAGTAGAATATGAAAATATCATTGGAAATCAGAAAGTACCATTTCCAACTAGAAGAAAGTTTAGATTAGAAAAATAGACATCACTTATCTCACAAGTTGAATAGAAATTCATTTCAAGTCATATGAACACAAATAATGGTTTCATGCTATGAATTAATAATTAGATCAGATAAAAAATAATGAAACATAAGAACTTATTCCACCTCTATTAGGGAAGAATATTATTGGGATAAAATGGGTGTTTATAAACAAGTTTAATAAGAATTCTTAACTTTCACAAAAAAGTAGGACTTTTTTAAAGGCTATTAACATGAATAAGGTGTTAATTTTGAAGAAATTTTTCCACTGTTACAAGATTAGAAACTATCAGAATATTCTTAGCAGTGGCTACACATCGTTGTTGAAAAGTTTATCAGATGGAAGTGAAGTCAAATTTATTAAATGGGGATATTAAAGAAGATGTTTATATTGAGAAACCATGTGGTTTTCTACTTGATGAATATAATAACAAGGTTTTTATGTTGAATAAATCCTTATACATGTTGAAACAAGCTCCATGATCCCAATACTCTAAAATTGATAGTTTCTTAAGAAAAATTTAATTTTTCTAAAGGAGAACTTGACAGCAACTTATATATAAAGGAGTTGAACTCAAAAATCCTGATTTTTATTGTTGATGTAGATAATATAATTTTTTACCTTATAGATAAAATTATTGTAAATATTTTTTAAAAGAAATGAAGATAAACTTTTAAATTTCAATGATCATATAATTAACATTCTTTCTAGGCTTAAAATAGAAACTAAGATAAAGATACATTTTCCTATCATAAGAAAAGTATTCTAGAGAGTTGTTATAAAAGGTTAGTTTTGGAGATTCCGAAGTAATTTCTACTCCCATTTCATTTGGAATAATGATGATTAAAAATGAGTCTAGAAAAGGTTTGAATCAGAAAGTCTTGTGAAAATTGATAGAAAGTTTTCTCTATCTTGAATATTCTTGGACAGTCATTGTTTATGTAGTTACTTTATAAGCCATGTATCAAATTGATCCTAATAAATATCATATTATAGAAGAAAAAAATGCGGAGATATATTAAAGGAACATATTCCTATGGTTTATTTTAAAAAATAAGTTGTGATATGAACTTTCTTGGTTATATTGATGTTGATTGGGTTAGATATTTCAATGATAGAAAATCAAAATTATGAGGAATATTTTTCTTGGTAGAATATTTTGTGAGTTAGCATAGTAAGAAACAGATTTCAATGACTTTGAGCTCACTGGAAGAATAGTAGGTTGCTGCCACCCAAGCCTGTATATAGATAACCTATATGAATATTTAATTAGAATATTTGAGGTTGAAAGTTTGTAAATCATCAAAGATACTTTCTGATAATCATAGTTTCATTGATCTTTCAAAAAATACTATACAACATTCAATATCAAATGACATTTATATCAAGAATCATTTCATTAAGGAGAAATTTTTTGGTGGAGATTTGATGTCAGAGCATATTTCTAAAAAATATAAAATTGATCATATTTTCAAAAACACTATTCCAAGAATGTGATTTGAATAATTGTGGCTAAAACTTCATGTTCATCCTCAACCAAATACTTCCTAGAACTCTTATAGAATTTTCCCATCATTCTTTGGATTATTTTGACCAATGGGGAGAGAATTTAACAACTTTGTATGAATTTTTTACAAATTTTTCTATAATGAAGCTAAAGTTGTGTTTATCATAAAATGGGGAAGTGAACAAAAAATTTATAAATTGAAAAATTATGAGTTAAGAATTTCGAACAAAAATGAAGAAGATAAAAATTATGTAAAGTTTTATCTTAACATTGACATAAATTATTTTATCACCATGGAATAAAATTCCATCGAAAACATTACTTTATCTAGTAGTGTGTGTCAGAACACTCTCTTTTGAGAAAGGCTATGTTTTGGTAAAAGTTGAAAAATGATGAGCCTCAAAAGTTGTTAAATAATGTTGTCAAATAATCCAAAGTGGGAGATTAAACATCCATTGTGATGTTTTGTTAAAAAAATTGTATTTGTTGATAACTAATTTTTTTGTGGAAATTTTTGTAAAATAGAAAAAGTAACATTATTGTAAGAAAGATATTAATAAAATTTCTAAAATAATGTTTTTTTAAAAAATTTATAGAAGTTCATTGATAAATATTTTTTATGAATTTTTCGGAGAAGAATAAATTTAGAAATTCATAAAATTTATAAAGTTAGAAAGTTTATGGAGAAAAAGAAAGTTATAAAGTTAGGAAAGTTAAAAAGTTAGAAAATATAGAAATCTAAAAAACATAGAAAGTTAGGAGAGTTATAAAGTTAGAAAAGTTAGAAAGTAAATTAATTGTTACAGAATAAAAAAGTTAGAAAGACAAAAACATTCAGGAAAATAACAAAGTAAGAAATCAAAAAAAGTTAGTCAAAATGTTTCTTGAGATGAAGAAAGTTAAATTTATAGAAGTTAAGGAATTGTTTGTGATAAAGAAATTTATAATGTTTAGAATTTAATAAAGTTGAAAAGATGAAAAATGTTAGAAATTTTGGAAGTTAATAAAGTTCTTGATGTAAAGAAAGTTATAAATTCTAGAAGTTAAGAAAGTTGTTGAGGTGAAGAACTTTAGAAAGTCTGGAAATTAATAAAGTTGATGAGATGAATAAAGTTAAAAAATTTAAAAGTTAAGAAAGTTGATAAGATGAATAAATTAAAAAAGTTAGGAAGTTATAATGTTAACTTAACATTGTTAAGAAAATTTCTTACTAAATCAGATGATGTTTTGTTGATTATCAAAGTTTTCAACATCATAAATAATATCATGATACAAGCTATATCTCTTTTAAGAGAAGAAAAATTGCAACTGATGTTTTTAAATCAAATAGAATTTTTTAAATTGGATGTACTTTTGTTAATCGGATGAACTTTTATTTAGTGGATGAATAGTGAAATCAAATGGAAAAATCCAATGAATAGTTGAATTGAATAGAAAAAACTAAAGAATAGTTGAATCAGATAGACAAATTTGATGAATAGTATATTCTTATAGACAAAGAATATAAATAGTAGAATCATATGAATAAAGTGGATGAATAGTATAATTAGATAGAGAATGTGTATGAATTGTATGATCAGAGAGAGAATGTGCATGAATAGTATGATCGGATGAAGAATGTGTATGCACAGTATGATCGGGCAGAGAAAGTGTATGAATAGTTTGATTGGATGGATAAAGTGTAAGAAAATTATAGTCAGATAGAGAAAGTGGATGAACAATGACATTAGATAGAGAAAGTGGATGAATAATTAAAATAGTTTTACAAAGTCCTTGTTACAAGATTTACAAAGTTGAATTTACAATGTTGAAATTATAAGTTGTTCAATGTTGTAGTTACAAAATCAAAATTGTAAGTTGTATAAAGATTATGTTATAAAGATTGAGTAAGTTACCTAAATCTATGTTTAAAGAAATTCAAAGAAGTTTTGGTGATGATGAGTTTGTTACAAAATTCCAGAATATTCGAGAAGGCTTGAGAAGCTTCCATAAAAATTGATTATAGCATGAGTTTTTGAAATTTGAATTTTAGTGAGTGAATAAATTAATTTAGTTTTTTAGCTTTGGTATATTAGGATAACCTATATAAAGGGTTGAAAAGTATAATCATACTTATAACTATTCATTGACAAAAATTTTAATCACTAGAGAAATTAGGTCAGAGGTGAGTTTTTGGATATAGGATTCTCACCAGAGAATTGGACATAGTTTTAGTATAGAAAACCGAACAAATAGGTTCTGACAAAGAGGTTCTGAACAGAAGTTTGTGAGTTGTTGAGTTTTGTTAAAATGAATAGAATATAATTTTTTATTAGGCACGATTTAAAAATAGGTTCAATGGATGGAGGCTATCAAATTTAATCATGTCGAATGGAATATTCCTGAATGGGGAAGATTGGAAAAAGGGAAATCGGAAAGGGATTTCAGATATATATTTTTTAGAGAAGATTTTACAAAGTTTCATATTTTATTATGGATCATGTTTTGTATTAAAAACTTGTAAACTAAATAGAGTCGGTATAATATGCCTATTGGGATATAGAAAGAGTATAATAGGAGTTAGCTCAATGTTTTATTCACTTCATTCAAATACTGAATTTCGATGGACCCACAAGAGTGGTCGTGGAAAAGATATAGGTTCTCACTATAAGAACTTAGATCTTCAGTTTAGGTATGGATCATGAATTTGGGTAGTTTTTTAGGAAAAATAAACAAATGATGATTTTCTATGTACACGTCGTGTACTTAGGAGTACATGTCATGTACTTGGGTACCACATACAATTGCATACTAGCCGTGTAACGGCCCAGTACATGGCTATGTAGGTGACCTGGCAGAATGCCTAAAATAGGGGACAGTTGAGTCTAGTACATGGCGTGTATATTAAATGAAAAGGTCATTTAATTTTATTTTTATTTGATGAATCAGAGTGGGGTCATGTTTCATCTCCAGAACAATTTTCTTCTCACTGTGTTTTGTATAGGACAGTAACGAAATGGCTGTGAACGTCGAGCCCCTCCTGATTCTCTGTCCGAGCTCCGATTGAGATGTCGCTGGGTGCGTTGGATTACCACCAGTGAGTTCTCTCTTTCCCTACATCCCTTATTCATGATTCCTCCTCTCTTGTGAGTTATCGAGGGTTGATCGTTTTTAACCTTTTTGTAGATCTACATCATTCTAGTCCAATTCCAGGGCCGAAGTTCAAGAGTGTTGATCGTACAATATCAAGGTAGGTGGTTTGTGCCTTTATCTGATTGTCTTTGGATTATATATGCCTAAAGTTCCAAATACCCATGATTGGGGTATTTCATGTTTTGGAATTTAACCCTTCTTAATACCTATTGTGATTTTTTGATTGAGAAAGGGTTATTGCTTATGTATAAAGTTCTATACCTTGATTATGGGTGTGTTTCCCTTGTTTGATCGACTATGGTCGTTTAGTCTAGAATTCTTGTTAGGTTAGTTATTTTTCCATGCCTTGTGTTGTTAGGATGAATTTACTAATTTTATGAGATGGATGTGATTCTCATTGTGAAAGTATGACCAAGGGGAATTTCACTATGACAGCTTCCCAAGGTAGGGTCATTAACGTATAATGGTTGTTAAGTTGACCCAGAGGTATTGAATGTGAGAACTATCGGTTGGTCATAGACTAGAGGGGTTAGACCATGAGAGCTACCCATAGGTTCATTATTAAATTAATGTTTTACCCTAGTGCATTGACTTTGAGATCTTCCATGTGTTCATAATAATTTATTGTTTCTATGTAGACTAAGGGGGTATTTACTGTGAGAGCTACCTAAGTCGTCGTTTGTAAATGTTTAGTGCTATGTGGGACCAAAGGGGTTAGACTGTGTAAGGTTTCCTATATGGTCATTATTTATTGATTTGATTATATTTTAAACCAAAGTGGTTTGGATGTGAGGACTTTCCCATAGGTTTGCTTTTGTTTGATTGATTGTGACGAGTCTTCCAAGCCAAAGAAAAAGCTTGCACTCTGTCTTACTAGATTGTTTAGATGGTCTTCTGATAAATTTTTTTCACTATTACATAGGGGATATAGAGCTTAGGCTAGATCGTGAGATTTTATGATTCAAAGGAGGAATAATAAATGTAAATGAATGTAATTGAAAATTTTAGGATTGTTTAATTTTGAGTACTTGTAGTTTATTGCTTCGTTTATGCATATTACCTGCTATATATATTCACTGACAATTAGGCACAGATATTTTGGTGGTTGCCTACTAGGATTTGTCTCACAACTTGTTTGGTTCATGATTTTGGACCCAAACAGATTATATGGTTTCATGTATAGATAAGGGCAAGTGCCCTTCTTCATCAGGTACTTGATTGTTGTTGGAGCTGGAGAGCATGGGACCAAGCTAAGTCTTGCGATGCTCTTGGATTTTACTTCTTTTTTTACATTGGTTTTAGTATTTTATTTATAGCATAATGACTTGTTTGGATGCTTTACTAGACACATGTGACATGCATCATTTGTCTATATATGCTACAGTTGTTTTATACTATCAGTCTTCCGTTATTTACTTCTGTTGTAGGGTATTACTACTTCCTCTATTGTTTACTATTTTCTTTCCCCTATGTATACTCTTCCAATGAGGGCATAGTTTCCCCATTATCACACTATATCCCTCACTGCTAGTCAATAGCCTCGGGCATTTTTGGAAATGTTCTTGAGGTCATGTGACCAACTGGGTTCGGGGCATCTTTGGGTGGTACTCGGAATTGGGATGTTACAAAGTGGCATCATATGTGGTTATTTTCTACATTTCCTTACTATTTGGAGCCTATATACTGGGATAGGAAGAAATGGGTAATTGGTAATAAGTTTTTCCTGAGAGTAGCTAACCTGTGTACAGGGAAAAGCTGAGTTACCTTAAATATTGAAATTTTTTTGGTTTTTCAATTGTTACAGTAGATTTTATTTCACCATTGGGTGACGTACTTGTTTTGTGATGTTATTATTGATATCATTATGGTTCTATTTCTGTTTAAACTCGATGAGATGAGGGTATTACATCTCATGCATCATATAGGAAATTTCTAGAGATCACATGTAATGCATTCTTATCACGCCATTTAGGATGCATTATTTATTGCATGTTTTTATAATATAGGTTGTGCTAGATATACATGTGGATGTGATAGATTCTGTGATAGAATACCTGGTATTTTGATAGGTTATTGGTATATGTAATGTTTCATTTGTATGGACACCAAACTTTGGTCCCTGAGGTGTTATGGGCCCTCTTGGATCGTAATTTGGTGGATCATGTTTGAAATTTAATTGAATTTTGTCATGTTATTATTTGAATAAGAATGCCAAATTTGATTCACAAGAGTATGGGCTCTCATGGATTGGAATTTTACATGTATTAGATAATTTTTTACATTTTTAAGGGTTATGGAGAATTTTTAGAGGCTTACTGTCTAAAAACCCAAACAACATGGCGTGCAGTGTTATGAACACACGCCATGTGTTCTTCTGTTCTTAAAGAAACAAATTTCTTAAGTACATGTCATGTATCGTATTTACACATCAAGTAGTCCTTGATAGTGTGACTGAATGTGTTAGTAGATACATAGTGTTGATAAATTTTTGGTAGAACACACCATGTACTGGGAGTACACGTCATGTTGTAAAGAACTGATCATTCGGTTGTGTGATGAATGACATGGGTGGATGAAACATAGGATGTACAAGTTGTGTCTAGCTTGTACAGGCCGTGTAGTTATAAAGCATGTATCCGGCCATGTTACCAACGACATAGGTTTATGGAACTTAAGTGGTACACTCCATGTCTAGGGTGAACACGCTATGTAGTGTTACACCAAGAGAGAAACCACGTGGTTCCAGCCATGTGGGGGAAAACCCGGGTTGATTGAGTCTTGTTAAGGAAACACTGTGTAGAATAATTTTACCCTATGCAGTTTTTCGTTGACAGAACCCGTGTGAGTTGGGATGGGTAGACAGACATGGCCAGGAGGGAGGACTTGAGTACACATTGTGTTCCTGGATGGCACGTCGTGTACCTATGATGTTTACATGCATAGGAAGGCAGGGGTGCATGTCAATGTAAGTGTGTGAGTGTACATTCTGTGTATGAATGCTACACATCATGTAGTCATATTTTGTACCCTTTAAGGGACTGTTCCTTTTTAGTCCCCTGATGTTAGTTTTGGACCCATGAGTAGTCCTTTTTGAGTATCCTTTTGTGTAGATCGAAATGGTGGAGCCTATGCAGCATTATTAGGACTCCTATTGGTGTTTTGGGGTTTCTTTTATAAATTTATATGTTCTTCCTCCATTTATTGTTTTCAGTTATATTTTGGGAGTGAGACCATTGCGTAACTGGTCATTTGGTTGTTCGGAATAACCTAGTTGAGTCTTTTGATCTGAGTTGAGTTGTGAGCCATCTCTCATGACATTTTTTTAAGTATGTTTCCCCATGTGAGATGTGACTTTTTTCCTATGAGGCCATGAGACATGTTGCTTCTAGGGAGTCCCTAGTAGGATCCCACATCTGTGTATCATTTCGAGGATCTCTATCGTGGGATGCCCTTGATGTTTACCATTCGAAGATCTCTTGTGGGATTCATCTACTTACATTCTTTGGAAGGGGGTTTTAATAGAATGAAATTATTATTTGTTCATTCTTTGTCTAGTTAAACAAATGCTATTAGGACCCCTTTTTTAGGACACATTTTGGTTTAACAAGATCCTTTTAGGTTTCCTTGTTTGTTAAATAGGATATTTTGGCTAACTTGCCATTCGTGATGGAATGTTACAGTTATAAAATGTATTAAAGGAAAGTTGGTGAGACTTGACCATTTTACTTTGAGTTGTTGAGCTAAAGTAGATTCGTAGGGTCTTTTGAGCTGAGTGAATCTGTTTTTGGTAACCTAGTAGAGGACGTTTATGCTTATGTTTTGTAAAATGCTAGCTTGTTTTTGGTAGCACATTTAGAGATGGTTGTCTTGTTCTCTACTGAGAGATTTTGATTTTGATGATGTCTATGTGTCATTTTCCCTAGTAGGACTTCTAGTTTTAAATAACATCTTTGTTCATAGGGGTGGTCATTTTGCCTTGACTTTTTATGTGGGGACAAGCTTGAGGATCGCTTGGTTCTATGGGTTAACATGTCTCAGGCATGGTCAGCAATTAGGAGTTCAGGTAAACCTCCCTTTTCTTTAGTGATGGAAGACTTGGTACATCATCACCTGAGTTAATGGTCGGGTAAATGATGTTCTTTTGAGATAGTTCTTGTGTGAGTCATTTAGTACTAGGATGCATAGGGTGGAAAGCCTGTACATTGTACCCTAGAATGTGCTACTGATCTTGTGAACTCAGGGTAGTGTATATCGACATACACAATACCCCTCGAGTGCTAAACGTATAAATGAGTTGTTGAGTTCGGTTACATCATTGATATTTGAACTATAGTGTATATTCTTGGGTTATCTCCAGTGTAGAGTGGCCTAAGTGTTATAGGACCTTTTTCGTCCCACTACTCAGGAGGACTTTCTGGGACATAAGTGTTTTGATACGCCGGTTAGTTTATCTTTTTGGCTTCATTCCAAGTGATGTGATGTGGTGATCATGGTTTAGGGAATGACACAAGTTTGTTTAAGTTTCTTCTAAACGAGCTCTTTTCTCGACATATAAGACACACCTAGGTAGGGAGCATCATGTCAGTTCTATTTCAAATAAGTTCTTTCTAGGTAAAAGGATCACAATAAAGGACAATTCATAAATGGTCCTTTTTACTTTAATGCTTTTGAGGATTGTGAGTCTTGTTTCATGTTGGTGCTTTCTAGGTAGCATAATGTTGTTGTGATTGGTTGAATGAAGATGCAACAACAAGTAAAATTGAGTTTCCTTCACGAGGTCAACCAGTAGTGGTTCGGCTATACTATTCTGGTAATCTATGAAGTCCTCTTAGTGTACTCTCCCTTAAAAGGTTAGCATGTCCCCTATCTTGACATCATCCTGGGTGCACTAAGAGAGCATCTGTTATACGTTGTGATACAGTTGGAATTTGTTGGACTAGTTTGTGATATTTTTCTATGTTGTGTGTTGGATGTGCGGTTTTAGAAGATGATTAGTTAATCTTAAGTGATACTTGATTTTCTGTGTAATAAAATCTTGTAAAGACTCTTGATGCCTACCTCTTCCCTGACGTGACTACCAGGCGGGTATCATTTTGGGTACAGTCAGTTTTTTTATGTGTACTTTTGGGCTGAACACTAAAGTCTCACTTTTACAAGGTGTATGGACCACCTAGGTGAGTTCATTATACTCTAGACTGATTTATCTAAGGGTATCATAGAGTTTTAGTTTGGTTCATAAGTAATTCTTAAAGAAGAAATAATTCCAGTCTGTTGGATCTGGAATTATGTTTTTGTTTGTGTCGTGGAATGACCCATTTTGTGATAAATGGATGGTGTGACATAGGAGCATCACCAAGAGACATGAGTACGCTATGGTGAATGGGATCATTGTGAGCACGTGGTGCCATGGGAAAATTCATTATTTTTATTTTACAATACATCGGCCTTCTAAGCCAATAATTTCTAATATAAGTCATTCAGTGATGGTTTGACTCATTATCATTCTTGTTCCATGAATATGGTTCGAGTGAGCTAGTTTGAACACCCCTCTAATTAAGGGTGGGTGTGCTATGGAAATCCTAAATATCTTTTGAGGAAATATTGTGTGACCAGTTTTTCTAATGTTGTTTTGGGTTTGACCTTCCCTTATTGTGAGGCCACTTTTATGACCTTATTTCTGTTTGGGTTTTCCCAGTTAAAGGAAAAAACTCTGGTAGCATCGCTATAATTCTTAGGGGTGTGCTTTGTAGAGTTTTTTGAATGTTGGAGGCATCTTGGTATCGATACCATGTGAGTTGATCTCGACAGGCTCACGAAGGATTATTATTTGTTGGTGTTTAAGGAAACCTTCAGTTTTGATGATATTAGAAGGTTGTACATCCAAGAGATTGTACGTTTTCATGGGGTTCTACACTCTATCGTTTCAGATAGGGATGATCGGTTTACTTAGCGTGTATGGAAGCAACTACAGAGGTCTTTGGGTACATAGGTACTTCTGAGTACAGCTTACCATCCCCAGAAATATGTCTAGTCTGGGCGCATTATTTAGGTTTTGGAGGACATGCTTCAAGCATGTGTCCTGGATTTCGGGAGTTCTTGGGAGAGACACATACCCCTAGTGGATTTTTCCTACAATAACGGTTTTTAGGAAATGATTTAGATAGAACCTTATGAGGCTTTTTACAGTAGGCCGTGTCGATCCCCCCTATGTTGGCTGGAGGAAGGAGAGGCAGCTATGTTGGGACCTCATCTTGCCCAGGAGACCACTGAGCAGGTGGAGTTGATTGAGAAGAGTGTGGATACTGCACAATCCCACCAGAAATCATATGTTAATCGATGAAGATGACCACTAGAGTTCAAGGATAGAGATCAGGTTTTATTACATGTCACACCTAGGTTGGGACACAGGATGATTAAGAGAAATGAGAATCTTTCCCCAAGATACTTTGGGTCATTTGAGGTTTTAAAGAGATTCGGTCTGGTTTCCTATCAGTTGTAGTTACCACTGAGGTATTAGTCTATGCATGAAATCTTTCACGTTTCTCGGATATGAAATTACTTTTCAAACCCATCTCATGCTTTCCCACTCAAGGAGTTCAATTGGGGATAGATGCATCCTTCGAGGCGCATCATATTCGAATTTTGGATCGTAGCCTGAAGTTTCTTCATGTCTGGTATGTTCCTCTGGTAAGGGTGTTATGGCAGCATGGGCGAGTACAGGACGAGACTTGGGAGAGGGAGGCCGACATATGATCACAATGTCCAGAGTTGTTTGAAGTTTCTTCTTCACCACCCTTGGAAAGAAAATTCATGGACAAATTGCTTTAAGGGGGATTTTTATAAGAACTCTGATCTTCAATTCATGTATGGATCTTGAATTTGGGTTGTTTTTGAGGAAAAAGGACTAAATGATAATTTTCGAAGTATACTTTGTGTAGTTAGGATTACATGTTGTGTACCTAGGTACTGCGTATAGCTGCGTACTGGCCATGTAACGGCCGAGTACATGGATTTGTGGGTGACCTGGAAGACCACCAAGTGGTGGATAGTTGATCCTAATACATGGAATGTACATTAAATAAACACATTGTGTACTTTTATTTTTATTTAATGAATCAGAGAGGGGTCGCGTCTCATCTCCAGAACACTTTTATTCACCATGTTTTTCATACAGGAGAGAAACAAAATAGATGAAAACATCAAGCCCCTCCTGATTCTCTATCAGATCTCATATTGAGAGGTCTTTGGGTGTGTTGGATTCCCACCGGTGAGATCTCTCTTTCCCTAGATACCTTCTTCCTAATTCCTCCTCTCTGATGAGTTATCGAGGGTTGATTTTTATTACCCTTTTTATAGATTTGTGTCGTTCTAGGATGATTCAAGGGCCGATGTTCAAGAGTGTTGATCATACAACATCAAAGTAGATGTTTTGTGCCTTTCATTGATTTTCTTTGGATTATATATGCTTAGAGTGTTGAATACCCATGTTTGGGGTATTGCGTGTTTTGTAATTTATCCCTTCTTAATACATGTAATGGGTTGTTTTATTGAGAAAGAATTATTGATTATCCATAAGGTTTTATACCTTGATTATGGGTGTGTTTCCCTTATTTGATTGATTATGGTCGTTTGGTCTAGAATGCCTATTAGGCTAGTTTTGTTTTCTATGCCTTGTGTTGTTAGGATGGAGTTACTGGTTTTATGAGATTCATGTGATTCGCATTGTGAAAATATAACCAATGGGTATTTTACTGTGAGAGCTTCCCAAAGTAGGGTCATTTATGTATAATTGTTGTTATGTTGACCCAGTGGTATTGACTGAGAGAGCAGTCGGGTGGTCATAGACCAAAGGGGTTAGACCGTGAGAGCTACCCAGAGGGTCATTATTAAATTAATCTTGGACCCTATGTAATTTATTATGAGAGCTTCTAGGTGGTCATTATAATTTATTTTTTCTATGAAGACCAAGGGGGTATTGACTATTAGAGCTTCCCAGGTGGTTGTTTGTAAATGATTAGTGAAATATGGGACCAAAGGGGTTAGACCGTGTGAGCTTTCATAAAGGGTAATTATTTATTGATTTCATGATATGTTAAACCAGAGGGGTTAGGATGTGAGAACTTTCCCAGAGGGTTTATTTTATTTGATTGATTGTGATGAGTCTACTAAGCCAAATAAAAAGCTTGGACTTGGTCTTACTAGATTGTTTATGTAGTATTATGAAACATTTATTTCACTATTACGTAGGGGATACAGATCTTAGGCTAGATCTTGAGATTGCATGAATCAAAGGATAAATAATAAATGTAAATAAATGTAATTGAAAATTTTAGTATTGTTTAATTTTGAGTAATCCTTAGTTTATTGCATAATTTATGCATATTACCTTCTATACATATTCACTGACAGTTAGGCAGAGATCTTTTGGTGGTTGCCTACTGGGATTCATCGCACGCCTGTAACCAAATGGATTATATGGTTGAAGGTATAGATAAGGGAATGTGACCTTATTCATTAGGTACTTGATTGTTTTTGGATCTGGAGAGCATGGGACCAATCTGAGTCTTACGATGCTGTTGGAGTTTACATCTTTCATTACCTTAGTTTTAGTATTGTATTTCCATCATTTTGACTTGTTTGGCTATTTTCCTAGACAAATTTGACATGCATAATTTATATATATATATGAAAAAATTGTTTTATACTATCATTCTTCCACTGTTTAATTCTATTGTATGGTATTACTGCATCCACTACTGTTTACTATTTTCTTTCTATTGTGTATACTTTTCCAATGAGGGCATAGTTTCCTCATTATCACACTCTGGCGCTCACTGCTAGTTGGAAGCCTATGGAATTTGGGGAAATGCACTTGAGGTCATGTGACCAACCAGGTTTGGGGAACCTTTGGGTGGAACCTAGAACCTGGACGTTACACTCACACTATGTCTGAACCTTGTAAATCTGGTGTTCCTTTTTTACTTTCTAGCATTTCCATGATTGTGATATTGTTATAAAAATTGATAAGGAAGGTAACTCTAACAAGTTACAAGGGTTAAATTTCATAAAGTTGTAAATTTATAAAATGAAAACCAATTTTTCATCTCTCCCCCCCCACCCCTTATTAATGGTTTATTGATCCTTTTGATCTTAAATTTATTATAATGTTTCATGAGATAAAACATTTGGAAAGACTCACATTCATGTATATGATACATGAACTATTCATGGTGTTTATTCTGGTATTTTTTCACATGAATAAATGATAATATAATCATGGAGTATCCTTGATTGCCTATTTAGCTTCTTCCATGTGATGGTGGTGTATGAAATTTCTATTATGCTTGACCAAACATCCCTGAACTTGATGTTCACTTTCTTCTTCCTTTTCATACTAAGATGCTAGCACATAGTGGGAGAAAGCAGAATCCTACATGTGAGACATCTTATTCAGATTTTCCAGGGGATACACCAAGGATGTGGGATTATTTTATTATAATTATATGATATTTATGAAGAAATTTCAAAGATGTTAAAATGTGGATGAGATGATATAGTGTATCTTTAGTGTAAGGTACACATATTTGCAGCAGATATCTTCATTTCAGTTTTATCGAATATTTCATTTGTCTTTCCAGGGATATCCTTGTATTTGGCTTCTAATTGCTTCCACTATTTCTAATAAGTATTATTAGATTAATATAAAACCAAATAGTGGTAAAAAAAGGAATGGTTAAAGAGTTAACTGATTCTTGATAACTCTCACACATGAACGGTGATAAAGTGTGGCTCTCCACCTAGGAGATCTATTGTGATCAAAATAGTTTCATGCCCAAAGAGTTAGGTAATGGATTACTTTGATGAGTTTATTTGGATGTCACATTGAATGTGATAATATGAGGAATAGAGGTTCTACCACCCTAAAAGTGGTATTAGATAACACTCGTGATTTAAATATATGAAATATTATGTTGAAATGAAAAAGAAAAATAAAAACAGAGCCTCAATTTCTAGTTTTATCAAAAATCATAAAAAGTGATTACCCTTACAAAGTTGTGTTGTGTAAATGTAACCAAGGCCTTACCCTTATTCAACTGAGATGTGTAAGGGTAATAAAGGAATTACCCTTATACAAGTAAGGATTTCTGAGGCTTAACTTTATGAGAAGGGTTCATGTAAAGGTAGTCTGTATTGTAACCTTTATGTAAATGGTTTGTTTAAAGGTGTTACCTAAGGGTATGATATTGATTACCCTTATGATTGATGGTCGTGCAGGGTTTTAAAATCTTATGTAATGGTAAATCATATATCCATAAAAATTATTCAATTTTTAAAAGGGTTGTGTAAAGGTAATCGGTTTCTTACCCTTACAAAAGAGGCTATGTAAACATAGCAGGGATTTTTTTTAGGCTACATAAATTTGATACCCTTACATGAGTTGGATACGTGAAATTGGTACCTTTATGAAATAATTCATGAAGTTCATGTAAATTTAGATCGATACCTACCGTTATGTGAAGAATTCATGTAAAGTTAATTCCCTTAGTACCATTACACAATGTATTTAATTTGAGATATGTAAAGGTAAGTTGGGACTTACCTTTATGCAACAACTTTCAGTTGGCACTACGTAAGGGTATTGTCCTTCTATTGAAAATCTACATAAAGGTTGAGGATAGTTACCCTTACATAGGAATGGTATCTTATATAAGGATAAACATAAAATATTTTAAAAATTATTTTTAAATTATTAAATGGTTTTAATGGTTTATAAAACATTCATAAATCATTATAAAATGTATTTTGGGAATATTTAATTTAAAATGGTTTATAAATTTATTAATTTATTATAAATGGATTATAATTAATTAATTAAATGTTTATAAAACTTTTATTTTCCCAAATATTAAATGTTAATATTTGAAAGATATTTTATCCAAATTAGATGGCATAACATATGATATATAAATTATAGTGTTTATTTAGAAATTATAAGTGATAATTTATAAAGGGTTTTAAATTTTTAAATAAGGCCAAAATATAAAAAAATTATATGTAAATTATGAATTTTTTATAATTAATAATTTTGAATTGTTCAAAATAAAAAAGTGGCCTTATTTGGATATTATTTAAACTGCATCAAAAGTGTTTTGATGGTTTATATAATCAAGGTTTAAATAATGATTAAGTGATATTTAGATTATGTAAAATGTTTACATAATTGAATTTGGATTAGAAATGGTTTATTTTCATATAATATTATATATTTAAAATTGAAATGTCATATAATTATAAATATGAATGTGTTCATATGTCATGAATATAAAATATTTACATATTCAAAATTACAGAATGTCTTGGGTTAGCTTGTTTTTTGCATTTTCTTTGGTTAACTCTTAGCTGGGAAGCTCTAATGTTTAGGATAATAGAGGAATGGATTTGATTTTATCTATATGATGGATTGGAAAAAGGTATTTCCACACAATTATCCAGGAATAATGTATTATATAATTTGTATGATGCCCAACCTAAACAATTAAGTGGGGAGATGAATGCAAAATGGACTCATTTCTTATTAAAATATGGATCTTTTCCCAAAAATGGTTATGATGGATCTTCTTAAGTTACCAATCTTACAAATCATTTTGAGTATGTTTGGACTTAGAGAAGTTAAAAATTAGTAGATAAATGATTTAAAAATCTTAAATTAATAATTTTTCACTTAATATCCTAAAAGTTTTAAGATATTTAATGGTAAATAAAAATTTAAAGTGTTATATTTAGTTACTATTTAGAAAGTGGATACCAATCTTTTCTAAAGGATTATATCAGTTTAAGATGATTTATTTTTTACTCAATATCCTAAAATATTTTAGGATGATTATAAAGAAAAATTTAAATAGTTTCATTTAAGTTATTGTGAAAAGTGAAATAAACTATTTCTTGAAGGGTTGTACAAGTAAAAATGAAAATTGAATTAAACTTGATATCATAATAGAGTTTAGGGTATGAAAGTAAATATAAATGTAAATATTTACATTAGTTACCATAAAAAAGTTTGGTCACTTAATCCTAAAACATTTTAGGAGGACTGGTAAAAAATAATGTAAGTATTTACATTATTTTAAGAAAAATATTGATAGAATAGGGTAACAATGATTATGTGATGACCTTAGAAATATTTCTAAGTAGAAAATATAAGTTTAAATCATAACATTTGATTTTTTGGATTTAAGAAGTTTGAATATGTTCATAAATTTGAATAGTTTGGAATATGATTCCTAAATCTCACCATTATTTAAACTATCTTTCTTTATAGATGTTTCTCACAAAAGAGTTAGTGGGAGTGTTTTATAATATGGCCACATAGAAATGTGATAGGGATTATATATGATGTAATGTGTTAACAAAATCCAGAAAGTGTAGTAAACATAAGGTGGATCTAGTAGTTTATCATATTTGATATATTAAATCAGTGCTTATGTTGGGTTTGTTAAATATTTTTTAAGATTTCAGGAATATTAAAATGTATCAATTTGGAAGGCATCCTCCACTATATCATTATTTAAAATTATCTATATAAATGTATATATAAATATACATTTTGTGAATTATAATGATAATTGACTTCTCAAAGATAAAATTCGAGTTTATCCCTAACTAATGTTTGTTATTGAGTATTGTAGTATATGATGACATGTTACGGTTGGCGTGAGTAGGATTTTTGTATAGGGATACATAATATTCTCATAAGTAACAAGGTAAAGAATATGATTATTTATGTTCACTGTAGGACTAAATAATTATACCACATGGAGTGTCAAATAGATGTATTTTTTATAATAGGGGTGCATGGATCATATTTCAGTACTCACTACATTAGGTTGGTGATATACCTAGAATCGAAAACTTAATACATTGATACCCTATTTATGAAAGTAGACATATTGACTTAGCTAATACAGGGGTGGTTGGGTATGTTGTTGATCATTTCATTGGTTGGAGCTTAACCAAGATGACATTTTCCCTCATATATGAAAAGTATGACATTATGGACATCATTTGATATAGACTATGGGAGTGTGAGACTGTAACTAGATATTTTATATCTATATGGATAAGGTACATGTTATGTGTTTATCCATAATAATGAATTACATATGATGTATTCATCGATCAGATTGTTCTATACTCTGGGAATTGAGAACATATGAGTTGGCTATATGGGATTGACATGCTCTATGTCCCATGGTCAATCAATGGATTGGAAAAAGGGAAAATATGAGAATGAATGTTTTAATATGATGAAGACTACTAGAAATTGGTATAGAGATACATGTTTTTAATGGATATCACACCAGATCCTGTTATAGATTAAGTATTTTTTATTCTTTTCTAGATACTATATTTACTTAAACTTATAGATCCAGAGATTCGTATTTTTTCAATGCTACAAAGACCCATGGGGTTAAACTTTGTGGTTGGTTTAATGGGGATTGAGTTTGGCTCAAATAACTACTCAAAAATTATTTTATAGTTAATACAAAATTGTTTTGGATGGGTATTCACAAGGTATTTCATATGAGGTGTAGTTAATAATAGCTTTTAAAAAATGTTGCATAAGATATACAAACGCATTTTTGGATATTGTTTCATAAGTTATTGTATATGATACAATATAAAGTGAAATGGGACAAAATATTTTAGGATTTAGTGTAAGTTGGAGATTAAAAGTGATATACCCTAAAGCCGTGTATATTTATATTATATATAGGTGGTTCTGTATTGAATTAAAATTATTATTTGTATAAATGGTATATCAATCCATGAAAATCATAGAAAAAATGATAAATTTTTATCATTTATCATTCTCTCATTTAGTTATCATTTATTATATTATTTTTTTAGATGAAATGTTTAGGAAGAACTGTATTCATGTATATGATACATAAACCATCCATGGTATTTACTTATGCATTTCATCGCAAGAATAAATTAGATGATAATCAAGTAGAATCTCTAATTACCAATTTAACTTATTTCATGTGTTGGTAGTGTATGGGATTTCATTTATTATAGGATGAACCTCCTTGAACCCAGTGATATCTTTCTTATTATTCTTTTTCAGGATAAGATTATAGCACATCATGGTTGAAACGATAATCCCTCATGTATAATATGAAACTTAAATTAGCCTGTGGAGACACCATGGAGGTGTGATTATTTTATTTCCACTCAGGTGGTCTTTAACAAGAACATTCAAATATTTTCAAGGGTGAAGGAGGTGATACAGTGGCTCTTTATTATAAGGTGTGCTTATTTATAGTAGAGTTCATCATCATAGTTTTATCACATGTATCATTTCTCATTCATGGTAAATCCTCATATTTGGTTTTGAATTTATATTATTATGTATAATAAGTGTTATTAGATTCATATGAAACCTACAAAAAACTATGCTTCTCAAACCAATGGGTTTTTATTCCTATTCCTACAGGATATGTAGGATACATCTATGAGGTTCAATCCCACCACTATTATCATCCCATATCCCCCTAGAGTGGGGAAATCTCCCAAACATTACTATAATTCTTATGTGATGGGCATAAAAATCACCCTTCCCTATTTGATGAGCATAATATTCCATAATGTCCTGACATGAGGAAGATATATAACCATTTATTCTTATATGACGAGCACAATACAACCTTCCTTATGTGATGAGCATAATATAACCTTGTCCCCTAGCATGAGGAAGACCCAACCTCTTATTGTGTGATGAGAATAAAATGGCCCATATCTCCATTCCTTATACAATGACCATAGATTGACCTCATGGACTAACATGGGAAAGATAAAATATCCTTCCTAGTCCCCACTGCATGACTTTAAAATGTATAGTAAATGGTCCACTCCATATGATTTTAAACTTTTTAGAAGCTATCATGGATGTATGAACTTAAAAAGCACTATTATGGTCCTTGTCACATTATATTAAAAGGTGTGATGTGTCTTATTAAATAAAACAAAACTACATGGATTTTGATTCCCTTTATAGGGATACATAGGAAGCCCATTCCATGGGCATGAACCCAATTCTATGGTACCTCCTTCATCATTTAGTAGAATAAAAATTCCTCTTTGGATGGAAATAAACTCCTCATTTTCTACCTATATGGATTTAAGCTATAGATTAACCAGATACATGGATCAAATGACATATAGTATAATTCTCATGTGTAGTTTCCTCTTAAATTCATGTAATTTTTTTAATTAATTTCGTAAGGGTAACTAATATTATGAAGGAACCTAGGACTTTTTGAAAGCATGGAAAATGGAATTTAGAAAAAATTCAGGTATAGATTTATTTTGAAACATAAAACATGGTATACCCCAACACATATTTGTCTTTGTATCATGTAAAAATTAGTTAAATAACAATGAAAAGAATTGGAAATGTTAAATCAAAATTTTACCTCATTCAATTTTGATCGGAAACACATTTCAAAAATTATTAGAGATCATCACTCAAATGTACCAAACACAGTACCCTATAGATTATCCACATGTATTCTGCAAGATTTATCAAACATATTTATATTATATCTAGTTGCTCGTGTGGATAATCGAAGGATCTTCAACATCTTCATGATCCCAGGAGATCAAAATATTGATCCTAAAACTTGGATCGAACAGTTCAGGACCTTCCCTTCAATTTCCCTCTATAGAAATTGAGAGGGGTGGAGAGTAGGGATAATTTTATCAATCACTTCACAGTCTCATTTTTGTTCATACATTTATTTAAATACTTAGTTAATAACTTCCATAAATTTCATTTATGTCTTTATTGAAGTTAACCCTTAAAACAAACCCAAAAATGATACAAACAACACTTAAAATATTCTACATATATTGCAAATATTTTATCACATGATTGTAACAAATAAAATATGTTGCATGATAAAATAAGATCCATTAACTTGAATTGTATCTCTCTTATATATTTAATGAACCATTAATATTAAATATTAAATATTATTTAAAAAAATGTTTTTCATTATATTCACTAAATTACTTGTGAATATAGAAAGTAAATAAATTCAAAATTCATTATTATAAACTCAAATAATATTGAATTTATTTATAGTATTTTTTATCATATAGATTCAAGCATTACCTGGACCCCACAATGGGGCTCACCATATCTTAAACTCTAATTCACAAGAATTCTATAAGATTATAAATACACTGTGTCTGTGACACTATAATCACATATCTCATTTTACTAATTAATAATCATATATCAGGAGTTTATTCTAGTAACCCACAAATACCCCTAAGGAGATAAGGTTTAGTCATAGCAACTATAACCTCTTACGAATACCCACCATATAATATAATCTTTGTGTCTCATGATATCTCATAAATGAATACACACACACTTCATGTCATCATCCTTTAATAATTTATTTATTCACAAATTTATAGGATGGACTTACCTTCAATCATAATTTCCAAAGATTTAATAAAAGTTCTACATTCCTGGTTTACTAGGCATGATATATCTCTTCCTTTTAGAAGTAAAAAATTCTTTCTTATACATTCAATTATTTTATACCATCAATGACTCTCCCAATTCAACATACCTCACCATAACATAAATTTCATGGATTTAATCTTGAATCAACATACATGATCAAATAGTGCACATTGATAATGATAATGAGTGGATAGAGCAATACAAATGATTATAAATAAGAACAACCAATGACACTAGAAACATGTAGTTTCCCTATTGGTGGGATATTCCATGTGATCTCCTATACTCGATATCATTATGTGTGAACTTTATAAAACATTCTTAATGATTATGATCCCCCAACACCTGATATTCATACATCATCTCTGTCCATACAATATGATATATTTAGACTATAGGATGTATGTTTAATATTAATGTCATGGTATCTCAATATTCTCATTATAGTTGGGAACTATTATAACTTATTGATATGAGGAATAATATAAATAAGTTATCATGTAAATAGTAGATATAGAAGTTTAAACACTGTTATGGTAAGTATACATCATGCATAACTCTCTATCTATATGATTTAGTAATCAAAAAGTACTTTTGATGTTGGGTATAGGGAATCAAATTTTACCACACTCCCACTTAGACAAGAGTTGTCTTTAACAACCAATATGTTAGATCTCACATGATAATATTATGCTTCTACTGAGTACTTAATTTAGTTATTGGGTTTGATGAATTTTTCTACATGGCTGCTATGTTAACTACAACATCACCACTTTGAGTAAAACTCCTCAAGATATGATATCCTTGAGTATAACCCATTTTTTACTATATTATAATATTTTCATCTTGGTTATTACATATGGTATGATTCCATGAATTGGAAAAAATCATTTTGTATTTCATACTTCTTTAGTGGAAAAAATACAATATACTCAGTATTAGTAGATATGGATACCACTGGATTTAATGAGCCTATCTTTCTCATTAACTTAACCTAAATATGATTTTATATCAATTGATCAATAGTTTTTATACAATTTGAAACTAGTGCTCCATCCACTCCAAGTACCTTTTACATATCCCTTATACTTTCCCAAGTAGCATTGTAAGCCTCTAACTGCTTATCATATAGTTCTTCTATATTTATTTGATATTTTCCTACCATAATGTGTGTGTTGGAAATATAATATTTAGTACATAACATGGAATATATGATAGATCCATAAAAATATCATATGGATTTCTACTCACCATTTTTATTATCCTCTTATGTCTTAAATAGGTCTTTTTTGAGAAATTTATTCCATGTTATATTAGAAACAATTCCCTCTCAAATTTTTTCAATAAATTATTAATATACATACTTTGGATTGGTTGAAGTTACCCACTATATTTTCTTCAAGAGATATTTTTTCCTATAAAATGGTTCACTATTTTAATTTTTCTTTTAGAGAGTTACTTTCAATATAGTCTTAACAAATTATAAGACTAATAGTTATTTTCCTTTTGTTATCAACATATTTTTACTTATAAAATTATGGAAATCCCATTAAACTCTCATATACACTTGATATACTTTCATTCTAAATGATTATTATATGATCATGATGCCTTCATTAATCTATAAATAGATCTCTACAACTTTAATTACATATTTGAATTCTTTTGATTCTCCAACTATCATGGTTGTGTCATATATACTCCTTCCAATAAAGATGGTCCTGACATATGATTCTTGATATTATGATCATAGAAAGTTTCTATGACAAGTTTAATTATAATGGATTTAAGCATGATGACTTTGTATAACCAAAACATATTTATTAGTTTGACACATGTACCACCCATGTATAGTTTCACTTGAATACCCACCAATGTCTTTATATTAATGAAATAAATCAACAAAATACTAAACTGATTATGTTATGTGAAATCTATTTTTCTCAATTCATATAAACTTGTAAAATGTAGATTATTGTTATTTAATACCTCTCTATAGGATGAAAAATTGTCATTCTTATTGAATAATATACCACTTTGACTTAGGGATAATAAAACTACTTATATTTGGTTTTATATTTCCTATATTGTATGTGTCTATGGAATAGTTCTCCTTCTATGATATCTTGTTAAACTTGTTCCAATTTCACTTATTTTTTCATCTAAAGAATTGATTTAGTCTGGGTCAATCTTTTTCCCACTATCTCAAATAGATATTTTTCCCTTTTATAGAAATATAGTCTTTCACTTGACTATAATTTTTTTATCTTAAGGATTTATGTAACATCCTAAACCTTTAGGATAATTACATTATATTCACTTTTTTTATTCTTGATGAAAGTTTATTTACTGACTTATCCTTAACAAACTCTTTGAATATAAATAGTTTAGTTATAACATAATGGATTTAATTCATATTATAACTCATATGATATCTATTTTTTTAGTATAGTTGGCTTATAGTTAATGATTTATGCTACTATTTGTGAATAATGCCTTAAAATCATGAACGACTTTACATGAATTATAAAACTCCTCATTAATCCCCCTACTACATACATCATAGCTTTGATGTGTATAAAGAAATATAAGTTTAGAAATAAATACACTCTATGTTTTTTATGATCAATGACTACAAATAATAATCATCATAGAAGATCCTTATACTTAAATCATAACTCTGATGTGTATAAGGAAATTTTGGTTTAGGAATAAACCCACTCTAAGTTTTTAATGATCGGTGAATAATTGGTTGAGATATACTCTGAAAATATTTCCTAGAGGATCCAATATCTTGTCCAAGTATATTTATTTCACTTTTACATCCCTTAAAACTCTTGTATGAGTCTCATAAAGCATGTGAATTTACCTATAGATTATACTTGAAATAGTTCAAACTATCTACCTAAAATAATTTAGGAAGCTTTATGGAAAGCATTTATACCTGAAGGTTAATTTTTTTAAAATTTTATAAGTAGGTGTGTTGATAATACCTAAGGTTCTTAACTAAAATGATTCTAAATAATGTACTGGGTATATCCATGATAACTGATTATAATTTTACTTAACAAATATTTATCTTTCCACAATTGGAAATGAGTTTTACATTTTATATTAATTTTTTATTAGTTATGATTCATGTATTACTAAACTATTATTTGTTTATGAAATACCATAAACAAAATTTATTCCAAAATTCTAAAGTACAATTCAACACACAATTATAACTTTCAAAGAACCATTCACTTGGAAATAAACAATCATGTGCTTCTCTCTAATGATGTAGGTGTCACCCTTTCTCAACCACATACCAAACACACCTTTACCTCTAGTAATGTTTTTGGACATCCTTAGTTCTTGTACTTAGACACAAATTTGTGAGTGGAATATTGTATCTAATACCCAATGAGTGTGATTGAAATATTACATTTAATGATAAATATACTTGAAGTAGAATCTTGTGCTTTCTTCTTCTCCAATTCATTATTATTTCTCTTCTAGTGACCCATAATTCCACATTCAAAGAAAATAACATCATGCTCAATTCTCTTTATATTTATCTTTGGATTCTTAGAAGGATGTTGTGAAGATACTTTTGTTGGTGTATTTACAGTTGGTCTTTTCACCTTTTATTTCTAATTTTTCCCCAAAATAATTAAATATTTAACATTATTTAATTTCTCATATTCTTGGAAATATTGTCCCAATTTCTCCATACTATTTGTTTTATAACTATTAATTTATTTGGAGAAATGGGGTGGTAAGTATGATCGAATAAGATGAACTAGAAGTTCTTAATTCAACTTAAATCCCCATTTTTCTATTCGGTCAATATACTCTATTATCCAAAGTACATGGGGCCATATTGAATTCCATATTTAAATATATTTATGTGATCAGTTTTATAATAATCTCATTGATATCTCACGTCATTTTAACCTTGAAAACTTCTCAAAGATGAGACAACATGGTATAACCATTCATGTCCTTATTTTTTTGATACTATTTGGGAATTGATGATAGAATTATGATATAGACATCAATTTCATCATTCCTGGGTCTCTTATAAGAATCCTTCTCATCATCACATGATAAATTATGGGGATAGTTCGGTAGTGGGGACTCTAGAACATATAATGTACTTTTATATTATTTTACAATGTGAAAGTGCCAGTACAACTCATAGAAATTTGTGTCGGTAATGACATGTTCCTTGTCTAGTATTTATCGTAGTGTATTTATGGTATTGATTTATATTTTATAAAAAATAAAACATAAGAATATTATTATTTTAACCTTGATTACCAATTATTATAGGAATTAATGATACTTTATCTTTAAATGTTTTCAACTATTTTATCAAATTCTAGTATCCCCCATCTAATAGATTTAGAATACTCATTAACTTAAGTATTCTAGTGGAAAGGATCCATAAAGCCTCTCTCCATAGTCCAAGATATGGTTACACCACTACTCAAAGTATTTTGAGATGGGATTTTGGATTTTCAACCACATTTACTCATAACCCCTTGGTCTTTTGAGTAGAGTCATATCTCTTACAAGATATAACATTTCATTTCTCATTACTTTATATCTAAAGTTTCAAAATGATAGCTATGGTTATTTATTTGCTACAAAATTTAGTTAATTTGACCCACTGCTTTTATATGAATGCCCTAGTAGGAGGAGACACTCTCAACTAGGGTTGGTGAGGACCTTGTACACCTAGTTTTATCCAAATTTAAGTAATGGAAGGAATAAATTGTTGGTCAGAGTATAATGTAAAGAGGGAGAGTGAATTGAATATTTAAAATTAAAACAATAAAAAAATATAAAATTCAAAATAAAATGATTTTTATACAATGAAGTGATAAATTTGTATATTTGATCTATATTTTAAAGTTAATATCAACATTAAATAAGTGAGTAAGAATGGTGTAAATTTGATGTATAAAATTTAAAAACATTATGTGTATCAATATAAGATGATAAGGTGTATAAAATAAATGAGAGAATGAACACATTTTGATAATGAGTTTGGAAATAGCTCAGTGTGAGCCCCTACATCTCCACCCCTTGAATTGAGATATATGCCTTCTTAGACCCTCAATTTTAATGGAGTTAACATAACCAAACATACCTTGATTTTTGATGAAGACATATTGAAACTAACTTCCCTTTTTTATGGAGATAGACAGAAACCAACTCTGCTTGCTTTTTGATGAAGATGGAAGGAAACTAAAGGTTGAAGGTATGATGAGAAGGGAATATTTTCTTGGTGAAAATCTATTAAAATTTTGATCTTGTATCTCTCTAGAATGTTTCAATAAGTTGATAGAGAGACATATGGACAAAGGTAAGAGACTTTAAGATTTAGAAAGGATGATTGAAACTTTGATATTGGATACTGATATTGGAGGGAATTGGATAGAGATGTGTCATGACCCGTCCCCCGGGGCCCGTGTCATGACTACCCCAAGCACGTCTCCCAAAGGCCAGGGGCAGGCGATTACCACCGAAGGCATAAACCTACAAGTGGGAGGAATTTTCTAGAGTACTTGTACGCGCACACACACCCAACCACATCCCAACACACTGAATGGGGAAACAAGTACCATATAAACAAGCTGAGTGCAAGTAAAACTGAAAGAAAGTGGGCCAGAATACAAACCCAACAAGAACTGAAAATAGAAAGTACAAAATGGAAATTCTGATGGCCATACGTAGAAAACCCCACCTGATTGGGAGAGTAGTGAAACTACTGGAAGATGAAGTAGTACGTCCTATCTGCCCAGTCTTACACGGGCTCGCCTGGTCCTAAGACACCAAGTCCACTGTCGTGGCATCCGTCAATCTCGTATCCTTGAGCACCCATGTCATAATGTTGGTCATCTGCACCAGAAAAAACATATGTGGGTGAAGCCCATGCAGGGGTGAGTAACACAGTACTCAGTAGGGACCCCAAAAAGAAAATAAAAGAACACACAACAATTTCTTCAAAGTAAAACACGAAACACATGACAGCTCACACCAGGTATATTCTAGGGTTATAACAGTAACATCATTAGTCACATCTCTGAACACCTCAATTACTGGAGAACTCCTCCTCTATTGAGTACATTGGGCCTACTACGTAACACAGTGATACTTCCCACTAACCTTTAACTGATGTGGTACTCGTACCTGATGAGTACGATGGCTATGTTGGGTCACACAAAGTCGTTACCCACCATGGCCCTACTGCGTCACACAGACACGCTTCCCACCTTGTTCAAACTGATTCACTCCTCTTGTCTATTAAAGTGGGTTTTTTGAGTCACACAGATCCACTTCCCATCATGGGACTGCTAGGTCACACAGAGTTGCTTCCCACTGGGCCATTGTCGAGCAGTCTTCAGGTCTCAGCAAATAGCAGGGTTCTGTATGTCGCGAGCTTGGGAGAACTGCTCCTCAAGCCATTTATCGCATCTCAACATCCCTAAAAGTCACCAAAAATCATTCCAATAGATCTTCCTCCTCGAGAGAGTCCCAATTCCACAAACGGACCATCAATCAGATTCACGATTTTCAAGATATGGACATTTTAGTAACCAGGGGACCGGTTGCGACAAGGCTCATTCTAACTCGGTTAGACTGACCTGACCAACCCAGCTCAGGGGGTTTCACATACCCTAGTTCATTCTGACGGACCCGACCTGACCTGGTGTGGGTCGGCGTCGGTCTGGTCTGGTGTGGCCAGTGGGCTAGGCCCAATAGGCCTCGTTGGACCCGACCTGGTCGGCAGAGGGTCCAACCCGTCAGGTCGCCCGGCGACCTGGCCTAGTCCGGCCCGACCCAAAGAGGGTACGGGTCCGGCCCACTGGTGCGGGTTTGACCCGCTAGGTGTCGGTCTAGCTCGTCAATGCGGTCTAGACCACTGTGCTTAGGTTCGGCCCACTGGGCAGCGAGACCAGCCTGACCCGGTGAGCCACGGGTCCAACCCACAATGTGGGTCCAGCCTGCTGGGTGTTCATGCCCCGTCCAGTCCGCCTCGCTGGACGCGATGGGGAGCCGCATCTATGCACCACCATCACCCTGTGGATCGTTGAGAGGTTCCTCATTCTTTGTGGTCAAGTGATCATGGCCCATTGTGCGGGACACAACTCAGTGCCACGTATGCAGTTATTCGATGCGGTCAAGTGACCGCATCCACTGCCTCCAGCCACCGGCTTGGCAGGCGGCTTCTCCTACTGTGTCGTGTCCTGGTCTAGCTGCGGCCTTCTATCTAACACACCATCATGGAACGCTTCCTCCCACACATGGCGTCCGCCACAGACCACTGCCGGCAGTGGCCGATGCCACGACCAGCGTCAGCGCACTAGTAGATTCTTCCGCAGACCACCAGTTCCACACCAGTGGTCTGTTCTTCGTGCCTCTTGTGCCCACATTCTCGAGATAAGGTATTCTTCATAGTGATGGTCTCAAAACTATCTTGTCATCGATTCAAGATTTTTTCCATGAAGAAAACCCATGATGGAGGGGCTCGAGGCTTGTTCGTGTCGGCCCACGCCCTCCGTGTTAGAAGTAAACAAACCAAGGGAGGTATGAGGATTTTAATTTGAATGAAAAAGATAATTAAATCCCTGATAATGAAACCCCAAAGAGGTCACCCTCCCAGAAGAACGCATGTTTCGTGGATTAACCTGTTTGTGGGTTAATCTGCGTTTATTTTTGTTGACGCTCCTCTTCGTCACATTGTTTAAAGGAATGGAAAGGGAAATGACTTAGCACAAATTGATTCATCCTTTGAAGAAAACATCAAAAATATACAAAGGAATAGAAAAGGAGTCAAAGGACCTTGGGTCGTGCAAGTTCCCTTAATGTCATGCAAGTACACTTGCGTACTGCCTAATGGTCACGCAAGTGACTTGGGTGCCCTATTTGAAAACCGCCCGTGGTCTTCTCCAGCCTATAAATACCCCCGGTGGGCCCCCCCATTTTGAGGGGATATTTTTCATTATTCACATACAGAGATCTGAACACCCAAGTCTCTTCTTCAGGCCTTCCGAACACTTATAAGGTAATTCTTTACCTAGAATGGAAGGTCTAAACAAAAGGAATAAGGTCTAAGTGTTAGAATTCACTAAAACTTGTGCGCCTAAGTGTTTTACCCTTAAGGGAAATGGACACACTTGCGCGCCACCCAAATCCTTCAACAAAACTTGTGCGCCATCTTCTGGAAATCCTCTAGGGGTAATACCAAGGGTTTGAGCCATGTCTCGCCCAAGTATTACCCTAAGAGTTGAAAATCATGCAAGTACCCATGTACCGTGCAGCTATACCTGTGCGACCAAGACTTGTGCACCCACTCAGTACCTGCGCGCCTGCCAAGACTTGCATGCCCCTATCCTTTTGGGTGCCTCTCCTACCTATTTCACTTCTCTTTACATCTATCCACCTATCCTCTTTAGGATTAAGCCTTCAGAACTCTCTCCAAATCCATTAATGGCATCATTTCCCTGTTGGCTTCCTTATCTGAAAGGAATTCGGTGGAACATCTCTCAAAACATAGTGATTTATGCATCTTTACATCACTAAAGTTAGAGAATTCATTCATTCAACCTCATCCTTTAAGGAGTGAGAATCCTTAATTTGGGCATCCTTTTCAGGAGTAAGCCCAAGTCCAAATTCTCATTAATATGGGCATCCTCCTTAGAAGTAATCCCGAAGTCCTTTAATTTGGGCATCCTCCTCAGGAGTAAGCCCTAACCATAATTCATTTAACCTAAGCCCCCTTTTCTGGAATAAACCCCAGTCTTAAAGTTCCCAAACATGGGCATCCTCCTTTGGAGTAATCACCAAGTCCCTTAATTTTTCAAGTCCCTTAACCTGGGCCTTCTTCTCAGGAGTAATCCCCAGTTTTAATTTCTCTAAACCAGTCTTAATTTACTTTTGATTTGGACTTCCTTATCAGGAGTAAAACCCAATAATAAGTCCCCTCTTAACTTAGGCATCTTCCTTAAGAGTAATCCCCATGATTAGAGTATTCAAATCTCCATGAAGCACATATACCTTTATGGACCCTTTTTCTAGATTTCTTCCCTGAAGTAAATCTTAATCCTCATCTGTCTGGGTAGTCATACACACATAAGCCCCACATCATTGTATCCTTCATGGCACAATTGTCTGGTTTCACCAATACCTCTTGTTTCTCACACCGAGCATGACTCACGTGGGCTTAGAGTGTAAAAGTAATCATGACATCTTTCTTTGAGCCATCAATCATGCATAAACATCATACTGTCTTACTCGAACTACGTGGGTTCTGATTCCTTTTCCAAAAACAAAGGATACGTAGGTAGCCCATCTGCGGGTATGATCCTAACTCTGAAATAATCAATGTCCTTCTGAATGACAATAAACTTCAAGTTCCCCACTAGGTGGCTTTAAAACCAGTATGGTCATCATAATGACTAAGGGAATTTCATGTATTGAAGGATACCATTTGCTAAGAATCTCTAAACAAATACAGATGATTCTCTATCGATGAAGAACCTCGAATACATATAAAATATTCTCTAAATTTCCTACATATCAATCATTGAATGTCAGATCTAAAGGAAAACTTTTTTTATACTTGGTAATGTAATAAGGATTCATGAACATAACTTAAATCTATAAAGAGAGTTCCGGAGTATAAAATAATTCCCCTCAAAAAGGTGTGATGCGTCCAACCTCCCATCCTCTCGACCAATGCAAATTCTTAAGACTCATCAGTCTACAACTAATGAGTGCATACCTTTGGAATGTAGTTTCAAATGGATATGGAATCACTGGATGTTTCCGGTTCTATGAACAAACCATTTAGAAACTGTTTATAATGTTTGAATCTTAAATAAATGAGATCATCCCCAATTCTAGAGGGAAACAAAAAATGGTGAACCCAACGTGAATCCTTAACCAAGTTAAAATGATGTTTTACTTATTTGTTAGGCCCCTATTTAAAACTCAATGAGAGGGCCAACAAAAAATCATTGACATATTTTCTAATCTAAAAGATGTAATGGCCAGATTTATCTTGATTATGTATGTTATATCAAACAGAAACTCTTTTCCAAGATCTTCTGAAATTCCAAAATGGCTTCTCTTAAGTTCAAACCCGTGAATACGTCTCCTGTGAAAACTTCTGCTGCAAATTCCACCGCGTCTACTCCTGCTGGATCGTCGTCCGCTCTGAGGACTACATCACCTACTCAATGTCTTCAAAGCTAGGTATAAAATGCACTAGTTAAGGAGTATCATCAACATGGTACCATTCCAACTCTGAAGGCTGTCCAACAAGCCCTCCAAGTGAACAACTCACACCGGTCGTCCAGACAACAGCGACCAGTGATTAAGAAGCAGGTGGTTCCAACCACCATTCTCAACCATTTCAGGTCTTTATCCCCAGAACGCAATCACTAATCACTCCCATATTCTGGGGAGGTGAATGAGAAGGCCCCTCAGGGCCTTAATTCAAGTATACATGAGTCCTTCCTGAGTGCTCCCATCAACAATCACTGCCAGACTCGTGTGGTAGTGCGCCCTCAACATGATGAGGGTATCATCTCCGGGCGTTCGACTCGGGTTCCTCGAACCTGAGCAGGCAAGACGAATCGCCAGAGGCGAAATCCGGTCAACAGTGAGCAGGTTCTCATCTCTGCCATCTCCGGAAAAGTCCACCAACCTAACTTGGTGGCAAGTAATGAGCAGGCACATACAGCCGTCTGTTTTAATCCTGTTGTCCAGTAGACTCGTCTGGCAGCAACACGGCAATCCCGCCAAGAAATTCTGGCTGAGTACTATAGGGAGGAACATACACCTGTTTATACATCATCAGCTAGTTATAAGGCTCGTCTGACTATATATGATGGATCTCATCAACCACGTTCGGCAAAGTACAATCAGCAGGCACATACACCTGCTATTATTGATCAAGCCTACCAACAGTCTCGTTTGGTAGCACCAGGAGAAGTCCGTCGGAAAGCTCTGGTGACAAAAAGGAGGCAGACTCAACTCTCTGTCCCTACACTAGAGTACTGTCAGGATTCACTGACAAGAAAAGGAGGATAGGAGTAGGAACACACACCTACTCCAAACACGGAATGGACATATATCCCCGTTCTGGAAGCTGAAGTCACCAAGAATATTCTATCAATGGTGAAAGAGAATAAGAAAATCCCGTCTCATATTCTAGATGCTTGTCAGGATATTATAGCAGTTTCAGCAGCATCTCAGGGAAAGACACATAAATCTATCCCTACCAGTGGAGTGACACGTCAATCATTAACTCCGGAGCAGATAAACACCTCTATTCCAGTCCAAGAGGGTTGTGGGGTGTACTCCCCCATATCATACAGACAACCAAGTCCAGCACATACACCTGAATGGAGTAGAGATCGTCAGCCTAACCTGACCATCTCTCATGATCAGGCACATACACCAGCTCAGAGTAGCCACTTTCATTAACAAGTGGTTTCCAAGCCGAGTAAGAAGGAATCCAAGAAGAAGACCCACCCAGCACAGTCAAGAAATCAAGAGCCAATCTGTAACAAGGACTTGCTTGATGCTGGAGTTCTTGAAGCCCTCAGACAGTTATCTGTTGGAATCCAAGATTCTAATCCCCCATTTCCCAATAGTGGGAACATTAATTCCAAAGGTCTTCAACAGAAACTTCCTCATGAAGGCTTGCTTCTTGATAGTTCGTTTGATCTTGAAGTTTCATCTTAGGATGAGAGCTACAATAACCCTATGTGTGGCCAGAAGACCAAGGAGCAAGAGATCTCATCTTTTTTCATAACCCACCATGGTGGTCCTCCCCATGATGATGAATTTTTCTACGAAATTCCTCTCCGCAGTAGTGATTCACATTGCCCGGAAAATGGTCCAGTGGATAATGTAGTGCCGAGAAAGTCTTCTTATCTTGAGGCACTTACAAATGCGAAACTAGTCATGTCTGATGCTTCATTGCTGGCAGGTGAAATACTTTCTCAATCAGAAGATATCCCAGGGTGTAGTTCATTCTTCGAACCACCCCTAAGTCATGCATCTTCTAGTTTAATCAGCGATTTCTCTACCAATCTTGTTAAATCCGATGAAGCAACAAGGAAGCACTAGCTCTGGTCAAATCAGGTAGAATAATCTTCATTGAATAATAAAGAGGAAGTGATGAATATGAGAAAACAACTGGAAAAATGTGAAGTGCCAGTCATGTTTTGGCCTTTGGCTGACTCTCAGTATGACATTCCAAAAGTGTTGACGGAAGATTGTATTCATGACATTTGTCTCAACATATGGAAAACTCTTTGTGATTTGAAAAAGAAAATATTATCTGATGATAAATATGAAAATCATGTCAAGATAATATAAGGGTTACAACATCAAATTTACTTCGCTTCTCTATCAGTCTATCGATATCCGAAGGTTGAAAAGCAGCAGAGAGCCCTTCAGTGTTCATGCCTTGGCGCACTAAGGAGATTGCACCAGTTAATTACCAATGCCCCATCTAGTATTCATATCAGAGGATGGGGTGTTCATGGAGCACTACATTTCACTGTGCTCTCCAGTCAGCAAAGCCTACCGAAAATGGTTTCATGAAAAGTTATTACCCATGGTCGGCCACAGTCAATGGGTTTTGTTTGTAATCAAAATCTTTCCCAAGAACAGGCTTTAACCAGTTCCTCTCAAAATCAAGAATATAGAGAACAAGTTGTTGAATTACTCCTACATCAAGTGAACAAGAATATTGAACAGGTCTCTCTTATGGAGAAAGCACATCATCAAGTGACAGAAGTGTCAGAAATCATCCAACGGTCTTTTGAACCGGGTGATAAAAGTGGATGTCGATTGATGCATCCAGCTAATTTCCGGACTAAAGTCCGCAAGATCAGGAGATCTTTTAAGAAAGTCTCAGACATATCATGTCAAGAGCCACCCCAGCTTGCCAGACTGTGGACTCTTTTAAACCAACCCTCAGAATCAACAAATAGGATTCGAGGATTTGAGAAAATACAGCATGAACAGCCCCAATCCACCGGACTGGGGACTTTTTCAAATCCTCAATCCTTCCCTCAGAGAAAGCAGGTCTTCTTTCGATTGGGGAAGAATCAACAAGAGGATTGAAGAGCCAAATTATCATGAGATTCTCTCCAAATTACGGTTCATCAAGAAGTTCCTAAGGGATCGAATCAACAAAACGCAATGTCTCATCAAAGACATGGCAGAAGACAATATCACAGAAATGCTGATAGAAGGGATGTGATGCGTTATGCATCAATTAATGTAATTAATGTCGTTGTTGCTGATCCTCTAGAACATGAGTCTCACTCATGGGACTCAGATGAAGAGGTTCCTCCTTAAGAATTTGTACACACAGACACAAATGAAGAAGGTGTGCATACACGAAATCAACGATTTACCCAAAATCTGGGTGTTCCTTCAAATAACCCACTTCCCACTCTCTAAAAGGGATCAACAAAGGGGAAAGGAAAGAATTAGGTTGCATACCCTTCCTCTGGAGACGGACAATTGCTCTCACTAGAGAAAATATTTGCACAACAAGAGGAAGAAATGAAGGAATTAAGGAGGATAAATGCAAAAGTACTTTAGGGTAGTCTTCCTCCTAAAAGTGCTAGAGCCAGTCAGCCAGGGGAATTTTTTGTGGCTACTAAGATGGATCAAAAATATCCTCCTTTATCAGTACACCCTCACTGGTCTAATCCTACGGGTCATGTGCAACAACAATTGGCAAAGCTTCCACCGGTTGCAGTACCAGCTGTCATGCCTTTACAGACTCCAATTATTGAACCTACCCAGGTCCTATCTCAACCGGATGTTTCTTAAAAGTTTATAACTAATATTGAGTCAATAACATCTTAGTTATAGACTATGGAAGGGAAGTTTTCGCAGGTTCAACTAGAAAAGAAAGCTTACCCTGAATGGGTAGATTCAATCCCTCCCCTATCAAGTTTTGGGAACCCTGTATTCCCTATTTTCAATGGATCAGGAGATACTGAATAGCATTTGATGCATTACGTATCTTGTTGAAATCCTATGATGGGAACTCTAGACTAGCAAGAAGTAGTGAAACTCCAATTCTTCGTGAGAACCTTGCAAGGACCAGCTTTTGTTTGGTATACAAGCCTGCAATCCCGGTCAATTACCGGATGGGAAGATCTTCGTCAATGATTTATTCTTCAATTCAGCTCAACTTTTCCAAAGAAGACAGTTTTTTATCTTAGAAACTGTAAGCAAAGGTAGAATGAAAGGGTTTCAGATTTCATTGATCTCTGTAAGGGATTAACATATTCCCTAATCTTAGCACTCCCTTAGGAAGAACTGTTTCCAATCTGTGTGGAAAATCTGTGTGACGAATTACGCACGCCGTTGATCCCTGTGAAATAAAGAGGAGGGTTTTGAGACCTTACTTCAATAGCTCAACAGATTAAAGATTCTCTTATAAAGACAAAGGATAAAGCTCGTGTAATTCCATCAGCTCCAGGACAGAGAATGGGTAAAGTATATACTGCTACAGTTATCCTTAAACAAGCACCTGTACCTACTTCTACCTCAAAACCTTTATCTTCTCTAAGGGCTCTACCTCCTGAGCATCAACAACAGAGGCTGTTTCATCAATATGATCAAAGAGATCAAAGGCGATAATAGTTTGATGAGTCGAAGAGTAAAGTTTATTCTTTCCGAAATGAACAAGTTCTTGGTTACTTCATTTCGACCCTAGAGAATAATTTGGTTCAGCTGCCGAGGCCCAAGTGACAAAACAAGGAAGGATATGAAGACCATCCCAATTATTGCCCATTTCAGCAGATGTTGGGGAATCCCATCCAAGAGTGTTTTGTATTCAAAGACCTCCTGCAAAAGATGGTCGACTCGGGACAAGTCAAACTAAAAGTCTCTTCATCCCAGGTAGCTTGTGTTACTGCTACAGTTCCAGAAGAAGAAGGCGAATGGAAAAAAGTCAAAAGAAAAAATGCGCAGAAATATGATGATTGGATGGTCAGGAAAATGATCAACCGAATTCATGCCATTTTGCGAACACAATTGAAGAAACCAATTGTTTCTTCTGCTATAGATGCCACCACAAAATCTTCTTCAAAGGGAAAATCCTCAAAATGGTGGAATAGTTCTAAGAAAGAAAAGAAATCAGAAGAAGATGAGTATGTGTCAAAGCCTAAGCTGTCTTTGACTCTGAAAGATTTCATGCCATCTACTTCAAAGCCACAGGCACCGTCCCACCAAACAGCACATCCTAAATTGGCTAGTCAGGCAGAGTCTTCATTAGATGAAGAATTGATCTTCGGTTCTATTAATATGATTCATTTAACATATCCTTATGCCAGTCGCAGTTTCAATTTCAATGAGCCTAAATTCCTTGTATCAAACAGTGGAATTAGAGGGAGTTCCAGGGGTCTGGGATATAGAAGAAGACGTGGCTATCCCAGAATCCACTATTCTAAATCTACCCCTACTAGAACTATGTATGTAGTAGAAACTCGTGGAAGAGCCCTTCAGCGAGCTCAACAAGAACAAGAAAGTTCTTCCACCAATAACAAATTCAGTCATGTAACATTTATTCTGGAGGATCAGTTGGGGATTCCACCTTCATCCTCTCAACAAGTAATTGGATCTAATCGGTCTAATATTACAAATCCAGGAATATTTCCAACTCCTATCCTGATACAAAATGCATCAACCTCCAATGAATCAACATCCAAGTCACCTGCTAAACCACATGTTCCTGTTGGGAAACACAGACCTCTGGATCAAAAGTATGATATATTGAAACACCTGGACCAATTACCGTCCAAGTTATCAATCTTGGATGCTTTGAATCTATCAAAAGATCTTTTGGAGGCACTCATCGAGGCTTTCTCAAGTCCTCAAGAGTTTGAAACTGAAATTGATGCAGCTGAAGTCTATCACATAAGGAATAATCCTGAGGAATTCCATGCAGTGATATCTTTCACAGATGAAGATGAAGATGATGTCGTGCATGGTAATATTAGACCTTTTTATTTATCTAGAAAGGTTAATGGTGTGGAAATCCGAAGGGCTTTCATTGAAAATGGTTCAAGAGTCAACCCCATCCCCATTCGTACACTTCATCGATTGGGCATCAAAGAATCTAATTTATCTCCTTCTTCTATGATGTTACAAGGATATGATAAAAATGAACAAGAAACACTAGGCGAGATTACACTCAGAACTAATTTTAGAGATCTTATATCCAATTCATATTTCATGGTTATTGATCAATACTCAGCCTTCAACATCTTTCTAGGAAGACCCTGGCTATATCAACATGCGGTTATCCCTTCATCATACCATCAATGTCTCAAATATTGTTTCGATGGTCAATTTGGTACATTGTATGGTGATAAGGTCTCGTTCAAGACATGTGAATCTCAATACATTGGGGTATAATTCTATCTCATGAAGGGAAAGGAGAAATCCATAACAAGGGAGATTACCAAAGTTAATGCACTATATGGTTTGGAGAAGATTCCAGTAAATCCGTTTGCACATGTGAGTACAGATTATGTGTTTCCTATCAGTCAAATTGACAAGATAGACCCAAATAAAAATACTCTTATGGAAAGATCCATAATGTCAGTTATGGAAACCGAGCCAGACAACATGGGAGAAATTGGTGACCCACTAAGCAGTGATGAAAGCCCAAATGGTGACGTCTTTATTTTATCTGCTGAAATCCAGCAAGTATATACTTCACCAACCAGTCCAAAAAAAGTTATAACAATACCAAAGGTGAATGATGATGTTGATTCTCAATCCATCATCTCCTCTTTATTACCCAAGAAAGACCCTTCATCCACAATTAGGTCAGAAATGGAAGCCTCTTCTTCAAGATGTTCAAATTTTAACATCTCTCTTAATCATGGAAATTCTAGTTCATCATCTACTGTGAATGTAGAAATGGAAGAAATAACACATGTTGAAGAAGAAGAGGAATATCTCAGGGATGCTCCTCCAGTATTTGAAGAGGGTATCTCTACCACTGTGGATGAACTCAGATAATTAAATCGGGGTACAAAAGAAGATCCACGCCCCACTTTAATCAGTGCGGTCATGAATCTCGAAGAAGAAGAGATGCATATTTCCTTTTTAAAGAAAAATCAAGACATATTTTCTTGGAACTATACAGAGATGCCCGGGCTTGATCCTGATGTTGATACTCATCATTTGGGTTTACCAGAAGAACATCGAGGATTTAAGCAAGTTGCAAGAAGAACACACCCAACCTATTCTTCCAAAATTGAGGTCGAAGTGGATAATTTTATCAAAGTTAACTTCATCAGAGAAGTTAAATATCCCAATTGGTTGGCTAATATTGTCCTAGTGAAGAAGAAGAACAGACAAATTAAGGTTTGCATCGATTTCAGAGATCTTAATCGGCATTGTCCTAAGGATGATTTTCTAGTTCCGATTACAGAACTTTTAATCGATGAAACAGATGGCTATGAAGCACTTTCCTTCATGGATGGATATTCCAGATATAATCATATCTGAATAGCTCCAAAAGATGAGGAATCCACAGCCTTCAGAGCCCATCAGGGTGTGTTTTTCTATCGGGTAATACCCTTTTCCTTAAATAATGCAGGTGTAACATATCAGCGCGCCATGCATCATATCTTCAAACCCTTTTTAGGGAATTTTGTTAAATGTTATGTGGACGATTTGGTGTTAAAATCCAAAAAACATTCTAATCACTTGGTTGATTTGGAAGTCATATTCCGCAGGCTTCGACAACATTATTTGAAGATGAAACCCTTAAAATGTTCTTTTAGGGTAACCTTAGTAAAATTCCTCAGCTTTGTTGTATGTCATCATGGTATTGAAGTCGATCCTGAGAAGACCAAGTCAATCCTTGGTATTTCACCTCCTCGAAATTTGAAAGAATTCAGAGGACCTCAAGGACACTTAGCCTATATTCGGCGTTTCATCGCCAATTTGGCAGGAAAAAGTTTTCCCTTCACCAAATTGATGAAGAAGGGAGTCACTTACCAGTGGACTAAATAATGTCAAGAAGCATTTGATATTATCAGGAAATACCTCTTGAGTCCACCGGTAATTTTGCCACCTGTTGAAGGAAGGCCACTTATCCTCTACGTGACAGGCTTAGAGCAATCATTGTGTGCCTTTCATGCTCAAAAGAATGATGCTGGGAATGAAAATAGCCTCTACTATCTCAGTCGGACTATGCTTGATGCAGAAACCCGGTATTCAAATATTTAAAAGTGATTCCTGGCATTAATCTTTGCAGTTCAGAAGTTGAGACACTTCCAGTAACATCACGAGGTCCAATTGGTATCTCATAATAACCCACTCAAATTCATCCTTGGTCGTCCAATGCTTACAGGACTTCTGGAAAGGTGGGAAGTTATTTTACAGCATTTCTACATTCAGTATGTGTCTCAAAAAGCAATAAAGGGCCAAGCTCTGGCTGATTTCCTGGCTGAATACCCTTCAGTGGAAGACGCATCTTCAGATATTGAACTCCCTGATTAGGAATTCTTCTCTATTCAGGATATTCCTCAGGTATGATAAATGTATTTTGATGGTGCTTCCAGAAGTCCAACAGGGAAGAAAATGGAAGATCCTAAATTCAACAAGGTTGGATTAGAAGTTATTCTTATTTTTCCTGGAAAAGGAAGTGTTACCTTATTCCTTCTTATTGTGGTAAGGTCGTACAAATAATGAAGCAGAATACCAAGCTCTCATTACAGGCTTAGAGTTGGTGCTTCAAGAACAAGTGAATCACTTAAGGGTGAAAGGTGATTCAGACGTGGTAATAAAACAAGTCAATGTGGATTATGCAATCAGAAAAGAAGAATTGATCCCTTTGTATGATTATGTCAGAGAGTTAATGGCGGAATTTCCTATAGAACCAACATTTTCTTATGTCTCGAGATCACAAAATGCTCAAGCTGATGCACTGGATAATATAGACACAGCTCTGGAAGATCCAAATCAGAAAAAAACAACCATCAGTATTTCCCACCGTCATACAATTTCACCTTTTGTTCGAACCAGAACAGAGGAGATCAGTGAAATTAGTCCTATTCCTGAACTGTATGGTCATACTACAAGATGGATGACACCTATCAGGGAATACCTTCAAAATGGGACACTTCCACCTAATAGAGCCAGGAAAGAACAAATCTGGTGATGTGTGATCAATTTTACTCTTTATGATAGCTCAGATCACTAAGAGAAACTTCTATACAAGCATGGTTTTGATGGAGTTCTCTTCAGATGCATTGATGGTGAAGAGACAATGGATCTCATGAAATAAGTGCATGCAGGAGTCTGTGGTGCCCACCAGTCTGGATATAGACTGTCTGATCAGATTCGAAGGCTTGGATACTTTTAGCCTTCAATGATACAATATTGTGTTGATTTCACAATGAAGTGTCATTCATGCCAAGTACATGCCAATTTCATTCATCATCCTCTAGAGTTGCTTCATATAACTAAGTACTCATATCCATTTTCCACATGGGGAATGGATGTGGTGGGACCTTACCCTTCAGCTAAGGCCAAGCAGTTTAAGTATATTCTTACTGCTACTGACTTCTTTTCCAAACGGGAAGAGGAAATACCTCTCAAAGAAGTCAGATTTAAATGTATTGTTAGCTTCATCAAGTCTAACATCATTACTAGATTTGGTGTTCCTCATACCATACTAACGGACAATGGCACCAACTTCTGTTCATCCGAGGTGAAGAAGTTGTATCAAGAATACAACATCAAATCCAACCATTCATCTCGGTATCATGTTGCGGCCAATGGCCAGATACAAGCCTTCCACAAGACTCTTTCAAACATACTGCAGAAGATGGTGGATAAAGATAAGAAGTCATGGCCTGATAAACTCTTTCATGCTTTATGGGATTATCGGACTACCACCCGCACTGCAACACGGTCAACTCCATATTCATTGGTATATGGAATGGAAGCAGTATTTCCTATTGAAGTTCAACTACCCTCACTTAGAGTATCCATTTGTGATCAATCATCTAGAGATGAACAATCTCAAAAGCGATTGAATGAATTGGAATGGTTATATGAGAAAATATTGTGCACACTGCACCACTTGGAAGTCTACCAGAATCGAATAGCATGAGCTTTCAACAAAAAAGTTCGTCTTTGTTCATTCATTCAGGGAGAACTGGTATTGGTTCTCAGAACTCCAATGATACCAGGAAAGAAGCCTCCCAATCTTGAGCCAAAATGGGAAGGACCTTATTCAATACATAAGGTCTACTCCAATGGAGCATATTAATTAATCTCAATGGATGGAGAACTCATCACTACTCTAACCAATTCCATATTTCTGAAGAAGTATTTCGTATAAACACAAAATAAATTTTGTATAAACACAAAATACATTGTCCAGGTCCAAGAATATGACTTTAAACTATTTTCATTTCTTTTGTCCCACACGATTTTAAACTATGATGTTCTAACTACATGACTCTAAACTTTATAGGAGTCTCTTATGTCCAGCAAGACGTTAAACTGCACCATCTATGGTCCATGCATATGACCTTAAACTATTTTCCTGTCCCTTATGTCTATCACAACATTAAACTGCACCATCCAAGTCCATGCATATTCCTTTAAACTATTTGCATTTCTTTCGTCCCACATGACGTTAAACTATGGCATCCTAACTACATGATGCTAAACTGTACAGGAGTTTCTTATGTCCAGCAAAACGTTAAACTGCACCATCTACGGTCCATGCATATGACCTTAAACTATTTTCATGCCCCTTACGTCCAGCACGACGTTAAACTGCACCGTCCAGAGTCCATGCATATGACTTTAACTTATTTTCATTTCTTTCGTCCCACACGAAGTTAAACTAAAACATCCTAGCTACATGACGCTAAACTGTAAAGAAGTCCCTTACATCCAGCAAGACGTTAAACTGCATAACCAACGGTCCATGCCTAAGACTTTAAACTTTTTTCATTTCCTTTCATCCAACATTACGCTAAACTATATCGTCCCTTTTTCGTCCAACATGGCATTAAACTGTGAAAAAGTCCCTAATACATCCAACATGATGTTAAACGGTGTACTCTTTTGTCCTTGCACCATGACATTAAACTGCATAGTCCCCCTTTCATCCAATATGATGTTAAAATATATTGTCCCCATCGTCCTAGCTACATGACGCTAAATTGTACAAAAGTCCTTTAATACGTCCTACATGACATTAAACTATACTTTGTCACTACTACATGACATTAAACTGTGCAGCACCAATATTCCTAACTGCAAGACTTTAAATTGCATAGTCCCTTCATAAGTCCTACATGACATTAAACTGTGCATCGTTAAGGTTTTTGCTACCTCTTGTTTCTCACACCGAGTATGACTTACGTGATCTTAGAGAAAAATACAACCATTACACCCTCTCTGGGCCGCTAACCATGCATAAGTCCCAACATCATTTTTTAGGTTGTTGTCCCCAAGAAGAACTTGATTACTAATTCATTTTTTAATTGAACTACGAGGACTTTGATCATTTCCTTCTAGGCTGGGTACATAGGCAACCTCCAATGGTTCAAGCCCAAAACCAATATCTTCACATCTATTCACCTCCATCTCATATGATGTTTATTCGTGAAACCACCCCCAGAATTAATATCTTTACATTGGTTCACCTTTGTTCTTGCTATACGACGTTAAACTGTACAATACTTTTGTCCTGTATGAAAATAAACTACAATATTCTTTGATACCCTCACCTGAGAGGGAATCATTATTTACATTGATTTTCAATCATGTTTTATTCCAAAGACTGTGTACATACATGGCAATACCTGAACTTTTTATTTTGGGTCAAACCATCATTGCACTAAAGTCCCCTTTCACCCTTCACATGTACGAACCAAATCTATACAGAGGGTATTTATAGAACTACGTGGGCTTGATTCCCATCCTTATGGGATACGTAGGAACATTCGAGTGTCCCTCGAATCCATCCCCATGTCTTTTGGGCCTAACCCCAAATTTCACTTTCATTCCCTTGACTGAAAAGTCCCCATGAAAACACACACTATGTATTTATTATAATGGTCCGAGCTCTATGACCCTAAACTAAGATCTCCAATCATTTTTTTCCTTAATGATGTTAAAATGTAGTTCAAGAACTATGTATGGCTTGATTCCCATCCTTATGGGATACGTAGTGAAGTCCAACATTTCAATTCAGGACCCAACCACAACATGATTATGGTTAGCATTGGTCTATGTATCTTTACATACATTGAAAAATACCCATTTTTATGTGTCATAATCCTAACCTTAAATATTTATAGATCTTCATAACCCTTTTCTTGACTTCTAGTCACCAAAATGTCCAAATTCTAAGAATTCTTTTGCCTGACCATGCAGCATGTTCCCTTAGGTGGTCTTGCATAAAAAAGTCTACAAAATGGACCTTTCATCCAAAAGATGCTATTATTTGACTATGCAGCCAATGCCCTTAGGTGGCCCTATATAATTCAACCCCCTGACGGGTTTGTTAAATAATTGTAACTTCATTATTAGGACAAGAACCTCTTTTTTTTCTTAGTTGTCTTAACGATGATATGTAGGGATCCACAAAAATAGCCATTCTTTACATATTTGTCTCATACTCTTTTTCATGATCTGAAAATATTCAAGCCTATGGTTTATATTTTCCCTTCCCTACGTTTGGGTCAGACCTTCGTAGGAGTGACATTCATGAAATTCTTAAACAATCTTGTTTGGAAATATCTTCTCCATATTAAAGTACTTCTTTCCATACAGTAAACTCTATACTTTAGAAAATTTGAATCTCCATAAACTTTCACTAGCTTCTTAGCACTAGAAAAGTAAATTTATGAGAGTTCTTTTTCCTGACTATGTAGCATGTGCCCTTAGGCGGCCTTGCATAAGTAGTCTACATAACGGACCTGTCAGCCAAAAGATGCTATTATTTGACTATGCAGCCAATGCCCTTAGGTGGCCCTACATAATTCAACCCCATAATGGGTTTGTTAAATAATGGTAACTTCATTCTTTGGAACTAATTATTCTAATGCCTTTTTATCTCTTTTTCATATCATTCCTCATATTCAAATTTTCTTAAGTCGTAGTTTACATATTTTTCCTTCATACTTGAGTATGGTAATATATTTTCAGATAAATTGTCAAGGAATTGATTCAATTCTAATTCATTCGGTCAAATATATTTTGACCTTAAACATTATCCTTTTTATGTCCAACATGCATGACTTTAAACTACCCACAAAAGACAAGGGAACTCTGAATAAAATTCAAGTTCCAGCTCACTAAACATACATTTTGTATGATTTAGGTAATATTGAGCAATTAAACGATTCAAAGTTTGTGAGGTTATTTATAATAATCCTAGTAAAAATCAAACTATGCTTACTAGGCCCATTGGAATAGGTAAAATTTAAAGAAGGTAGCATGAAAATACATGCAAAAGTGATTGAAGATGAAGGCTTTCTTTCCATTTGATACACAAGAATTTGAAGGACATCCACAGATTGGAGTCTCTTCACTTTTCTAAAAAATTACAAGAGGCTGTCAACATAAGTATTTACTTGATGAACAACATCCCAAGCTTCATCAGTAGCTACTTGAAGCTCATGCACCTGAACAACATCACTCTTTTCTGCCTGATGGAGAGATTTCTTGGCATCCACAATGGCTTTTATACCATTCGTTTGAGCTCCCTCCAATGAATTATTGAGTTGGTCAAGTTCCCCAGTAACAGCGTCTAATTGTTGCTGAAGCTGTATTTGCTAGACAACTTTATCTTTTATCTTATGCTTTAGCTCCTTCATCTTTGCAGCATAGTCAGCCTCAGCTCGGGATACCGCAGCCTCAAATTCACTAATATTGACTGACAGTTTCACCCTGGTTAGATCTTCATGACACTTTTGCTCTTGCTCCCTCCGGAAAATGACCTATTTCACCATGGCATGGATCTCTTCATATCCAAAACCGCCAAGTCCCAATATGACAAAGAGGGATGACAGTCGGGGAATCTTCGATGGTAGCTCCTCTAGAGGCACTTCAGATATGATTTTCCATATGCTCTGCCACGCCTTGCGTCGTGAATATTGGAACGCCTTTTGAACTTCCGGGTCCGATTCAACATCACTGTCATAGGGGGGGTATAATATGGGATTAATGCACATAGGAAAGTGCCATGTTCTACTCCTTCCCCCTTGACCTGAGCTTCTTCACTTTCAATTCTCGTTGGGGCCGAGGCTGAGGCCTCACTTCTAGATCTAGCTACTGCAATTGATGGCCCTACATATTTAATTGAAAGATTTGGTTAGTTTCAAAGGATAACAAAAGAATCGGTTTTCTTGCAAGTTAAGTACAATCACAAATATTGTTATTCCTTACCCAACGGTAGATCATCATCCTAAGAAGGATCTTCCCCATCTTTCCTAGCTTCGACAGGATTTTCAGGATAATTTTGAGGAAGAAATACTAGGTTCAGCTCCACTTGTGCTAATGTCTCTACAATGGTAGGGTTTTCTGTACCCCCTTCATGCATTGGTAGTTCAACATCTTGCTCAAACAAAACTACACATTTTAACCAATCAGGATTATACATGTAATAAGAAATTATTCTTAATAGAATGAAGGATGACAATCACGTCCATAATCTTCTAAATTACATGGTAATTTAACATGATTTATAAAATCTTCGAAAGATGCGCCAAGTTCAATCATTTCATCTAATGTCATCTCAGAATCCTGGTTAGTCTCACCAGTGGGAGAATTTGATGTGTCTTCTTGGCAACCCTCATCCTGCATTCCCTAACCCTGGACAGCATCTTCGGATAAAATCGTGGCATCTGTTGCAATACCCACCAAAATCTCCAATGCAGGGATTGAACCTGAAATATCACAGAATGGAAGTCATTAGATGTTTCATTCAAAATTTTATGATGCATTGTTAACTTACCAGAAGAGGGTTCTTCTCTTCTTGAAATAGCAGCAGGAGGGATACTGGGAACAGATACTGGCTCTTTTCCAGGAGCATCCAAGTCAGCCTGAATTTGCATTTATTCCACAGCACCCTATGTGGTCCTCAAAGGAGGATCAGTCCTTTTCCTTAGATAGGAAATTGAAGAATCCCCTACAATCCCAAGGAAAATGAGCAATCTTTTTCATGATTTAAGACTCATAATTATCCAAAGGACTTACCACTACTGATGAAGAGTTTACCTGTGGACTTCCTCCTTCGTTTCTTTTGCTTACTTGGATTTTTGGGAGTGTCTGCAGTCTCCATTATAGGTACCTGAATTGGATAATGGAAATCCATTGCCAGCTCCTCATCCATGGCCTTCTGGCCTGGAGATATCTCACCCGACTCATGAGGAGATTCAACAGCAGCCCCGATGGAAGTACCACCAAGGCTATACTATGGAGAAGGAACCTCATTAGTTCCTTTATTTTCAAGATGAAACGTGAATAAAATAACATCCTTGAGTAACAAAGCATCGACTGAAACTAAGTTGCAAAGAAAATAAGAAAAGAAAACTTACATCTTCAGGGGCCACATATTCATGCCACTCCTCATCAGTCCCCTTAGCGGCACCACGATCTATCATTTCCTTCACCTTCTTGGTGACATGGATGGAATAATCGGTGGAATATATGATCATTTCCATATCTCTGATATAAGCTCGCACTTCATCAGGGCTATTTTTAAAATTAATATCGTTAGAATCCAGAAGAGTCCCTATTCCTGGGAGATGTAGCCCCTTGCATAAATCCAGCCAGGCAGTTTCAATACTACAGTATAAACTCTGCCATGTCTGGACACCCTCTGGTCGTAGATATTCAGTGCGTGTACCAGAAGGATGCGAGGAAGGTCCTACAATTTTTTACTTCAATTTCTTCCCAACTCCTGTAACTACAGATAGAGAATAATAAAATAAGACTCATTTCTTTATAATTTGATGGTGATTAAATTTCCACAATGAAGTAACTCACCAGGAGTTGATGGAGTAGGTCTTTTGATTCTGACCGGAAAATTATATCGGGCACGAGGCCGCTTCACAACTTGTTGTGCCTCATCATCCCCATCATGGGAATCTGATGAATCAGTCCTAGAGGAGGAGTATGGAAAATTAGCTTCAGGTGGGGAAGCATCACCTTCATGAGGAAGGGTTTCTTTCTCTATAGTCCTCTTCTTTTCCCCACCTGATAAACTGGTTGATTCAGCACCCATTTAGGGTATGATAATATCCAGTGCTTGGAATACCATGTAGTCAAGTTATGTGCCACTTTTTCAACTGGTAGATCAAACATTTCCCCAATATTCTCCCTAGACGTCAGCAACCACAGTTGTCGAGTAACCATCGGATGTTGCTCCAACCTGACATGTACAGGGGGAGATATAGAAATCTATTTCAAACACTTGAATTGGAGTGCAACTCAATATGGAGAATAGGCCTCACATATAATCTCTCCGTCAATCCTGGCAACCAGCGCACCATCTCTGCAGGCCAACATGTATGCCTTCAAATCCAAGTGGGTTGTTCCATCATCAACAAATCGTCTGGTTGGCGGATTTTTATAAGTAAAGAAGTTGAATTACTTAAACATGCTCAGCCTCAAATTCATGTCATAATAATTAATATCTAATGGAGAAATTCCAGATAATTCTTGCACTGATGGACTGAAAGAACTTCTAGGAATTTGTACTCCATTCTGTACATTATAAGTCCTGAAGTGAGTGGCGATCCATCCCCATAAAACTTGGAATGATCCCACATTTCCCAAAGGAGATTTATCCATGAAGACATGAAGTAAAATCCTGTGAATATTTGCTAAAATGGGGGTATCCAACCCAACCATTTTTCCCTCAGCCAACATTGTCGCAATAATGAAGGTCCCTGGCCTGACGCCTCCCTTCGAGTCCCTGGCCAGCAAGAGATAAATTCTGAGCAACAAAGCCAAGAAGCCTGCCAAACGAGTCTTCTTTGGGATCCTTTGATTCACCTCATATCCCCATTTCTCAAACTCTCCTGCTTCTAGAGTTGGCTAGAATGTTCCAGGAGCACCTCTCTTCTCGGTTTTTGGGCAGGTGGTAGGACGAGTGGGCCTCTTATCCTTGAATTTCTTTTTCTTGGATCCTTTCTCATTCGGATACTTCTCCTTTGTCTCCTTCTCTTTATTCCCAATAAGAAATATATTCATCCACTCCTCTGGATGAATATCCTTTCTAGAATGAGTTAAGGTGGTCTCTGAACTCTTGAGCCTATGGAAGATTTTAAATAATTCCCCAGCCAAAGAAAGAGTCTTCTCTGAATCATTCCAAGTCACCTTGGGAGGAATGAATTCATCATACATGTCGCCCAAAATTGGAGCCCCTGAGATCCTGTGAACATCCCACAAATTGATTCTTACTTCTCCATGAGTCAGATGGAAATAATTGGTTTCTGGGCTCCAGTGGTTGAGTATCTCCGGTACAAAGCTATCATGTCTGTAAACATATGTTTTCCCAACCCACACAGCTTCGTATATCACCACTCCATTCAAATCATCATCAAGCTCTGCACAGGTTTGTCGCACCCAGTATGCCCACAACCAAGTTGGCTTCACACCTCCCCCATGATTAAAGTCCCAACTTTTCTTCCAGCCTTTGGGTTGATCCATATGAGCGTTTCAGAAGATTGAAGGATGACAATGTTGTTGCAGCTCAGGCTTATGAAATTTCATATCAGGCGTACAAGGGCTATGATGCATCATGTGGGCCTTCTCCACTATTTTATCATTTATAAATCCTCCTCCACATTAGATATTTTCTGAAGCAAAGTTGGTGTAATTATGAAACCACGAAAATGGGAGATATTTCATTGCTTCTGGAATAGTGACTTCTCGCGGATGACCATAACCATACAAAGTCAAATAAATGCTTTGGGGGAAGTCACGATGAAATATCTTCAGATACTTGGCCAAATACAGAAGAGTTCTATCACTGACGGTATAATAATCATTGCCAATGATACTCATCATATCATCAAGTCGCTTACTTTCCAGTTCATCCGCTATTCTGATTCTCTTGGGAGCCATTGATTCTGTACAAAAGTTGAATAATTAACTCTTATGTAAGTTGATTTTTCATAAAATTTGTGAAGGATTTCAAAAAAATGGAAAATTAATTAAGGCGCGCAAGTCTAAACTTGGCACGCATGTATTTGGCGTGAAAGTATCACCGCGCAGGTCTAGATACCTTGACAGTAGTGCGATAGCAAAGGAAATGCGGAAAAGAGAGCAACTTGCGTGGCGGAGATGACCTGTGCGGTGAGAGCTCAAAAATACGAAGTTATGTTCAATGTGCGACAAATGAGCGCATATATATAGGCCAGGCCGGCCACCTGCGTGCCTACAGCTAGCGTGCTCCAGCCCTACACGACTCACACCAGCATGATGATAGTTGCGCGTTGAACACCTTCACACCTCTTTCCCTTTGGTTCTCTTCATTTCCTCAGAGTCACATCCTAATTCTTTCAGATCCAACTATGAGGGGGGGACTTTTGTTGACGCTCCTCTTCATCACATTTTTTAAAGGAATGGAAAGGGAAATGACTTAGAAAAAATTGATTCATCCTTTGAAGAAAACATCAAAAATCGACAAAGGAATGAAAAAGAAGTCAAAGGACCTTGGGTCATGCAAGTTCCCTTAATTTCATGCAAGTACACTTGCGTGCCGCCTAATGGTCATGCAAGTGACTTGTGTGCCCTCTTTGAAAACTGCCCGGGGTCTTCTCCAGCCTATAAATACCCCCAGTGGGCCCCCCATTTTGAGAGGATTTTTTTCAGAATTCACACACATAGTTCTGAACGTCCAAGTCTCTTCTTTAGGTCTTCCGAACACTTCTAAGGTAATTCTTTACGTAGAATGGAAGGTCTAAACAATAGGAATAAGGTCTAAGAGTTACAATTCACTAACACTTGTGTTCCTAAGGGTTTTACCCTTAAGGGAAATGGACACACTTGCGTGCCACCCTACTCCTTCACCAGAACTTGCGCGCCATCTTCTGGAAAGCCTCTAGGGGTAATACCAAGGGTTTGAGCCAAGTCTCTCCCAAGTATTACCCTAAGAGTTGAAAATCGAGCAAGTACCCATGTACCGCACAGGTATACCTGTGCGTCCATGACTTGTGCGCCCACGCAGTAACTGTGCGCCTGCCAGGACTTGTGCGCCCCTATCTTTTTGGGTGCCTCTCCTACCTATTTCACTTTTCTTTACATCTATCCACCTATCCTATTTAGGATTAAGCCTTCAGAACTCTCTCCAAATCCATTTATGGCATGATTTCCTTGTTGGATTCCTTATCTAAAATGAATTCTGTGGAACATATCTCAAAGAATAGTGATTTAAAAATCATTACATCACTAAAGTTAGAGAATTCATTCATTCAACCTCATCCTTTAAGGTGATAGAATCCTTAATTTGGGCCTCCTTTTCGGGAGTAAGCCCCAGTCCAAATTATCACTAATATGGGCATCCTCCGTATGAGTAATCCCCAAGTCCTCTTATTTGGGCATCCTCCTCAAGAGTAAGCCCCAACCATAATTCCTTTAACCTGGGCCCCCTTTTCAAGAATAAACCCTAGTCTTAAAGTTCCTAAACATGGGCATCCTCCTTAGGAGTAACCCACAAGTCCCTTAATTTTTTAGTTCCCTTATCCTGAGCCTTCTTCTCATGAGTAAGCCCCAGTATTAATTTCTCTTAACCAGTCTTAATTTAATTTTGATTTGGAATTCCTTCTCAGGAGTAAAACCCAATCATAAGTCCCCCTAACTTGGGAATATTCCTTAGGAGTAAGCCTCAAGATTAGAGTATCCAAATCTCCATGAATCACATATACCTTTATGTACCCTATTTCTGGATTTCTTCCCTGAAGTAAATCTTAATCCCCATCTATTTGGGTAGTCATACACACATAATCCCCACTTCATTTCATCATTCATGGCACAATTGTCTGGTTTCACCAATACCTCTTGTTTCTCACACCGAGCATGACTCACGTGATCTTAGATTGTAAAAGTAATCCTGACAACTTTCTTTGATCCATAAATCATGCATAAACATCATACTCAATTACATGAACTATGTGGGTTCTGATTCCTTTTCCAAAAACAAAGGATACATAGGTAGCTCGTCTGCGGGTACGATCCCAAATCTAAAATAATCAATGTCCTTTTGAATGAAAATAAACTTCAAGTCCCGACTAAGTGGCTTTAAGACAAGTATGGTCATCATAATGACCAAGGGACTCTTATTTATTGAAGGATACCATTGGCTAAGAATATCTAAACAAATACAGATGATTCTATGTCAATGAAGAACATCGAATACATATAAAAAATTCTCTGAACTTCCTACATATCAGTCATTGATTGTCAGATCTAAAGGAATACTCTTTTTATACTTGGTAATGTAATAAGGATTCATGAACATAACTTAAATCTATAAAGAGAGTCCTGGAGTAGACAATAATTCCCCTCAAAAAGGTGTGATGAGTCCGACCTCTCATCCTATCAACCAATGAAAATTCTTAAGCCTCATCAGTCCACAAATAATGAGCGCCTACCTTTGGAAAGTAGGTTCAAATGGATATGGAATCATTGGATGTTTCCGGTTCTACGAACAAACCTGTTAGAACCCATTTGGAATGTTTGAATCTTAAATCAATGATACCATCCCCAATTCTAGAGGGAAACAATTGTTTAGAAATATGAATGGGGAATCTTTAAAATCAAATAACCCCTATCTTGAAGTTCGTTGTTGCACGTTCATCCTCTAGGGATTAAGATGTCAGTGTCGTTTTTCAGTTTCAATATTCAAAAGACGTCAAATAAAGAGAAGTTTTTATGGTGTTCATTATTCTTCACTGGGGTGGAAGTCTGTCATAGGTTCGCTAGAGAATGCTCCAAATTTCTAATCTATATTTCTCAAGCGCATCGAAATATAAATAGGATCTTGTCACGGTCTTCCCATAATTATGTGACATCACATCATTACGCTATTGTATTTAAGAAACAACGTTGTTACGTTGTGAGTTTACCGAGCCATTAGTGAGCCTCATTGATGTGAATTGTTTTCTCCCTGTCGCTGCCCTATCACTTCCCATAGCATTGTAATCCTCCACTCCAAAGGGAGAAAAAAAATAAAATAATTTATTTCAATTATTTTATTATTTTTCTCGAAAAGTCCAAAAATAACTTTTCCACTCTGCCCTTGCTGGCTGAAGTTAATTCATTTATAGGTGAATCCTGGAATTCCAATATCAGTGGTGCCCTTGGATTTTCAATCTGAGCAATAGTTAAAAGTATAGAAAATCCCGGTTTTACATTTACTTAACGTACCTTAAAAAAAGTTAAAAAATAATTAACAGTCACCCTCAGCCTGCGCCAGTTAAGGTTAGGATCTACCTAATGGAAACACGCCCCCATGAATCCAACGGTTCTCTCAAATTTTCAATCTGATTTACCATTTATAAGTTAAATTGCAGACCAATGTTAGTGTCTTCATAAGAAAAGAATACCCTCATGAGTTCAGCGATGGTCTCATATTTTTAATCTGAGTCACCGTTCATGAGTTATAAGCATTTGAAAAATAAAATAATTTTATTTAATTATTATATTTACGGTTATGCCATTTTCGAGTTTTCTCACTGGAGGCTTGTGCCGACTAAACATAAGTCGCACCTAGCATAAAACCAGCATCTAGAATGCAACAGTTCCCTCAGATTTCTGATTTGGGCACCTATTTAAGAGTTATTTCTCTTTTTTATTGAAAACTTATCACACATGATATTTGAAGCTTATCATTTTTAGATGGATCATTTTGGTCACTCTAGGCCTCATAATTACTTGATGACAAATTTCACAGTCTCGAAATAATTCCATATAATAAAAAAATTATACAGAAATTCCGGGGAATTACATTCTCCTTATATTAGGGATTTACATCCACAAAATCCAAAATAAAGTAAAAACAAACAAAAGGGGGGTACTGAGCATGAATATGAGCCTCCTTCTCCCTTGTGCTCTCTTAGAGATTTTTGTGATACCACCGAACACGCACTAGAGGAATCAACCATCCATGAAGGACATACTCCCATCGATCCTTTATCTCCATGGGGAACTCCAAAAACTTTACCCCATCGATAATGCCCATCTTTCCACAGTCGATGACGTGCGATGGATCATGCACGTACCTCCTCGGCTGCGATATGTGAAAAACATGATGTACCTGGTGCATAATTGGGTGAAGAGCTAAGAGGTATTCCACCTCACCAACTCTACTCAGAAACTAAAAAGGTATGGTGATCCTCGAAGATATCTTGGCACTTCGGCCAAATCTCTGCAATCCCCATTCGGGTGATACATGAAGGAAATCATGGTCTCCCTCCTCGAATTCCAAGGGTCTACATCTCTTATTGGCATACAAATTATGTCTTCTCTGTGCAATACTCATCCACTCCTAGATGATCCACACCTTCTCATTGGTAGCCCATACATGGCCTCAAATGGTTTCATGCTGATGGTGGAGTTATAACTATTGTTGTATGAAAAATCCACCAGTGGTAGGTGGTCCTCCCAATTGTAACCAAAAACCAAGACACAAGCATGAAGAATGTTCTCCAAGGTCTGTATGGTCTACTTCGTATGGCCATCTATCTTGGGGTAAAATCTATTCTCAAACGTGTTGGAATATATTTCTCAGCTTTACGTGCTGACAAGTGAGCCATCATGAAATGAACTCTACCACTACTTCCTTCATTCTCGACAACTAGAAATGACGTCGAAGGTCCGAGTACATCTTCACCATACTAGGATGTATCACCAAAGGGGGTGTGTGGGATTCCCTCAACACCTAATCCTGTAACGTCACTGGTATCATGGTGCATCCTCTGAAAAAGGAAGACATGCTCCCCACCTATCAAAAATCCATCAAGAGCCTGCCCTGAGTATATCTGAGGATGTCAGGCCTCGCAGTCAATGCCCCCAAGATGTGCCTCCCAAACTCACTAAAGGATTGTGGGAGTGATAGTATTATACTATAGGTAAGTTTTTCCATCACTATTTATGAAGGATATCAGCATCATGGATAGTTACTCCATCATCTCATCTAGAATCCGTAAACTAGACCTCTTACTAAGCACATCTTCCACCATGTGCCCCTTCCTAGGAGTATATACTATCTCAAGTCTTAGTCCTAGAGGTAATATAACCATCTTCATTGCCTCAACTGTTTAAAGGACTATGGTAACCATTCCATCCACATGAAAGGATACCCCATTTAATTGATTTATGTTCCCATCAACCCTTTGGTAGTGGTTACTTGTTCTTCACTATTTCCTGGTTCAGGTGCTGGAAGTCCATGCACAACCACAAACTCTCACATGCCATCTTAAAAAATCATTAGGGATACCCATGGTGAAACATTGGGTCTTACGAACCCCTTATCCTACAATTCCTCCTACTGTACCACCATCTCGCAAAGCTCTATGGGAGCCATTCGATATGCCGGTGTGGATATCGGTGTCGTCTCAGGGTACAGGTCGGCACAGAAGTCTACCTCTCTATGAGAAGGTAGCCCGAGAACCTCATCAAGAAAAACATCCTCATACTCATCCACCACTATAGGAAATCTTTGACTCCTCTCCTCCACTCCACAAAGGGTGAGGCTATCCCACTGGTGAGTGATTGGATGCACACTCCTTCAAGAAAGTCTTTCCTACGCTGTAAGGATTTCCTTCTCGCCGGTGAAAAAAAAACTAGGTCCCATCTGTGTAGACACACAACACCGTATTCCTAAAACAATCAATCTAGGAATGTACTATGGATAACCAGTACATACCCAAGATGACATTGTAATTCCTCGATGCTGCTACAAGGAGATCCCAGCCGAATCTCTCGCCTCCTAGAGTAAGCTCACACTTTCAGTGCTAGTGTGTAATCTTCAAATTGTCTCTCGTAGTAGTCTATAATAGTAAGGATTGATCCAACGGCTCCACTGGAATCTATGTTCCCTAAATAAGAGCCATGGAAAGTAAGGGGTGACTAGAACCTGTGTCTATAAGTACTATAGTTAGGGTAGAGAAGACACAGATCATAACTCGGATCATCTCTAGAGCACCGTGTTCATAAGCATCTGCTACCTGGAGCTAAACTCGCCCCTTTTCCGCCTACTCCATTAGGTCTAGGTGGACCACAAGGGGGTGGTGGCAGTAAAATCTCAAATTATCGACCACCACCTTCCACTCGACCAGCTCCCCTACCACATCTGCCTCTATGCATACCTCTTTTCTTGAACCACTGATGCTGCCTCGATGGCTCCTTGACCATCTTCCAGTTATCCGTATAGCGAGTCGAGCAATCATGTTCCATGTGTCCCTACCTTCTTCACACGTAGCACTGACTAGATACCTGATGACTCCCTCCAGACCAGGAGCCCCGCACCACCGAACCTGAGTCCAGGGGTCATCTTCTGAAATACCTGGACTGCTTAGGCCCATGCGTCTATTGTCCGCTGCCTGCCGAAGACTCTGCCGCCTCGGATCTGCTGGTAGCTTTAGCTGTGAGTGTCTTCTCCTCCAAGAAACTCTCAATCAGAAGGGATCTCTCTAGCACCTCGGCCTGGGTAGGGATATTGAGAGACACCACCGAAGCCCTGATCTCCCACCCAAGTCCCTTCCCAAAGGATTGAGCCCTGAACAAAGGGTCTTTCACCATATCTATGGAGTAGTAGGAAAGCTCTATAAACCTCGATGATTACTTCGAAACCATCATGTTTTCCTTCTATAGGTGAATAAGCTCATGGATGCGCACAAAGCACAAGGTCATGGGGAAAAAATCCTCTCGAAAAAATACTCTCTAAGTCAACCCAAGTGAGGGTCGCCACATAGTGAGTATGGATGGTCAAGCTCCACCATCTCCCTATCGAGCCCTATAGAAGGCATGCCGCCATGATCGTCATCTGGTCAGGTGGTGTCCTCACTAATTGTTAGACCCATGTCAGATCCTCTAGCTAGTCCTTAGAGACCTAAGGATCAATTTATCCCCTGAACCTAGGAGGTCTTTGTCTCTGAAACTCATGTAGGGCACTATGCCTACTAACTTCCTCTGCTGGAACCACAAGTAGTAGATGTTGACCATCAGGTGGTGGTAGAACTGGTGCACCACCCGGTGGGTCCATCTCAAGCATTGGTCCCTAAACGAACACCTCATCGCTATGCGGGCTATCCTCAAAACCTCGTATCAGGATCCTGGTTGGTCATCTAGGTGGAGGCATCCTAAGATAGATCAAGATATACCATGGTTAAAACATTATACCTGGTGAGATAACTCTTATTGAAAATCACAAGACACTTATGCAACTAGTGTATTCATGTATTGAGCCGAAAAGAAGAATTCAATGTCCTAGTGTATGGATACGTCAGCCGCTGCACCAACACTGGACTCCCCATATCTGAAAGTCAGACTCACAACATTAAACATTGTTGCTCCAAAAAAACATAGACTCCCAGTCTTTGAGGGGGAACTGACCGGCCTCTAATACCACTTCGTCACAACCCGTCCCCTGGGGCCCGTGTCGCGACTACCCCAAGCCACCCTCCCAAATGCCAGGGGCTAGCGACTAGTGCCAAAAGCTTCAACCTTCAAGTGGGAGGCATTTTCCTAAGTACCTGTACATGCACACCCTCCTAACCACATCCCTACACACTAAAATGGGAAACCAGTACCACCGAAAAAAGTTTAGTGCAAGTACAACTGAAAGTAAGTGGGCCAAAATAAAAACCCAACAAGAACTAAAAATAGAAAGTAAAAAAAAAGGAAACTATGATGTCAATCTACAGAAAACCCCACTTGATCGGGAGAGTAGTAAATCTACTATAAGATGAAGTAGTACGTCTAATCTGATCGTTCCTACTAGGCCCCACCTAGTCCTGGGCCACCAAGTCCACCGTCATGGAATCCTCCAATCCCTTCTCACTGAGCACCCATGTCATAACTTCGGTCATCTACACTAGACACAACATGTGCAGGAAAATCCCGTGTAGGGGTGAGTAACATAGTACTCGGTAGGGACCCCAAAAAAAACGGAAAGAACACACAACAATTCCTCAAAGTAAAACACAAAACACAAGATAGCTCACAGAGGTATATTCTAGGGTAGTAACAGAGGAATCATCAGTCACATAGTCAAACACCTTGGCTACTGGAGAAATCCTCCTCTATCAAGTAAAGTGGGTTTGTCGGGTCACACAAAGTCTCTTCCCACTAACCTTGAACTATTGTGGTACTCATCCCTGATGAGTATTTTGGGTATGTTGGGTCACACAGAGCCGCTCCCCACTATGGGCCTTCCAGGTCACACAGAGCCGCTTTCCACCTTGGTTGAACTAAGATACTCCTCCTAGAAAGTTCCGTGGATCTACCAGGTCACACAGAGTCGCTCCCCATCGTGGGCCTTCTAGGTCACATAGAGCCACTTCCCATTGGACCATCGTCGAGCAGTCTTCTGGTCTCAACCAACCGCAGGGTTCCGTACATAGAGAGCTTGGGGGAACCGCTCCTCAATCCATTAATCACATCTCAACATCCAAGAAAGTCATCAAAAATCATTCTAAAATATTTTCCTCCTCAAGAGGTTCCAAACACCTCAAATTTCCCATCAATCGGACAGACGGTTTGCAAGATTCGGGTGTTTTTGTAACTAGGAGACTGGTTGTGATGGCGCCCGGTCCGACCTGGTCAGACTGACCCGACCAACCCGACTCTAGGGGTTCCACATACCCCAGTACATTCCAATGAACCTGACCTGACCTGGTGTGGGTCGGGGTCGGTCTAGTATGTTATGGCCAGTGGGCCAAGCCCAATAGGCCCCGCTGGACCCGCCCCGATTGGTATAGGGTCCAACCCACTGAGTCGCCCGGTGACCCGGCCTAGTCCGGCCCAGCCTGAAGTGGGCACAGGTCCAGCCCATAGGTGTGGGTTTGACCCACTGGGATCAGGTTTTGCCTGCTGGGCATTGAGACCGACCCGGCCTAGTAAGTCGTGGGTCCTGTCAGCTGGGGGTTCACGCCCCGTCAGGTCCACAAGAGGTGGATCATTCCACTTCACTGGATGTAGTGGGGGTCTGCATCCGTGCCCTGTCATCACCCCATGGGTTGCCACGAGGCACGTCCTTCGCTGCGGTCAAGTGACCATGGCCCATCGTGCAGGATGCGGCTCGGTATCGTGTTCGTGGGTCTTTGACATGGTTAAGCGACCTCATCCACCGTCTCCAGCCATCGACTCATCCGATGAATTCTCCAACTACACCATGGCCCGATCCCACTACGGCCTTCAATCCAGCAGGCCATAGTGGCATGCCGGATCCCACCCATGGCTACCACCACGGGCCACTTCTAGTGCCACCAATGGCACCGGTGCGCCGGAAAATTCCTCCACGAACCACTGTGTCTGCAGTAATGGTTCATTCTTCGTGTCGCTTGTGCTCACGTTCTCTTGGGAACATCTTCTCCATCGTTATAGTCTCAGAATTTTCTTACTATCAATTCAAGATTTTGGCGACGAAGAACACCCACAACAAGGGGGCTCGAGCCTTGTTTGTTTCGGCATATGCCCTCTATTTTAGAATTTAACAAAACAAGGGAGGTCCTGATATTTTAATTTGAATAATAAAGAAAATTAAATCCCTGATAAAGAAACCCCAAAGAAGTCACCCTCTCGCAAGAACGCACAGTTTTCTGATTAAACTATTCATGGTTTAATCTTCATTTGTCATTTAGAAATAAGAATGGGGAGACTTTAAAATAAAATAACCCATGCCTCTTGAAGTTCATTGTAGTACATTCGTCCTTGAGGGGTTATGAAGTCGGTGTCACTTCATGGTTCCGATATTCAAAAGGAGTCAAAGAAGGAGAAGTTCTGCTGGTGTTCTTTGTTCTTCGCTAGGGTAGAAGTCTGATATAGGTTTTCTAGAGAATCCTCCAAATTTCTAATCCATATTTCTCATGTGCGTCGAACTATAAATATGAGCACGCCGCAGCATTCTCATAATGATGTGACGTCGCGTCGTTATGCTATTTTATTTAAGAAACAATTTTGTTATGCTACGAGTTTAATGAGCCATTAATGAGCCTCATTGAAGTTCATTGTCACTACCCTATCGCTATCCTATCTATTCCCCACAGCGTCGCCATCCACCACTCCAAAGGGAGAAAGAAAATAAAATAATTCATTTCAATTATTTTATTATGTTTCTTAAAAATTAAAAAAAATAACTTTTCTGCTCGGCCCTTGCCAGCCGAAGTTAAGTCATTTCTAGGAGAATCCTGGCATTCTAAATTCAATTATGCCCTATGATTTTTTATCTGAGCAATGGATCAAAAGATATAAAATCATTCTTGCATGTTTACTGAACGTACCTTAAAAAAAGTTAAAAAATTATTAACAGTCACCCTCGACCCGTGCCAGTCTAGGTTAGGTTTCGCCTAAGGGAAACATTCCCCCACTAATCCAATGGTACACATGTATTTTCAATCCTAGTAACCATTAAGAAGTTAAAGTTTTTAACACTAAAATAATTGTAACTTAATTATTTTATTTACGGCCAAAAACTAACTTCCATTGTTGGACTGTGCAACTCAATGTTAGGGTCTGCCTAAGGAAATAATACCCTCACGAGTTCAGTGGTGGTATTATATTTTTAATTTGAGCCACCATTCATGACTTATAAGAATTTGAAAAATAAAATAATTTTATTTAATAATTTTATTTATAGTTATGCAATTTTCAGCTTTTCTCACTGGAGTTCTGCACCGACTGAACTTAAGTCATGCCTACGGTAGACCCACCATCCTGAACGCAACAATGCCCTAAAATTTCTAATATGGGCACCCATTTTAGATTTATTCCTAATTTTCAAGAAAACTGCTCACACACACTATTTGAATATTAGAATTTACTAACAGATCATTTCGGGAACTTCATGAATTGGAATTACGTGCCGTCAAATTTTTTGGTCTCGAAATAATTTCATATAATAAAAAATTATACGAAAATTTCAGGACATTACAAGATATGTAAATGAAATGTTGATATAACTTATGTAGATCTTATAATACATCAAGAACCTCAATTTATAGCATCCAACGGTGCTAGCAAGATTCTGGAATTCGATGAGATAATTACTAATTTTCAAAAACCATTTAAGAGGAGTGGGAACCATCGAAATAAATATTTAATGCATGCTAGATCAAACATACTAGTCAGCCTCCTAATGCCACCAGTGAGCTAGTAGGCATTCTAGAGTTTCTTGGGTTATGCTTTCCTTCACTAGATTGTCATTTCTACTCCATTGGTCAGTCGGTGGTCTCCAGGAGCTTTCACTAGTTCTGTCCAATTACACTAGTTGGCTAGTGTACTGCACTAGGTAGTCGATGCTCTCTACAGCATAGAGAACACCACCTTAGACCTTATATATTCTTTTCAATTCTTTGATTTTCCATTCCTACATCCTTTCATGAATTAAAATCAGGAAAAAATTCACTTCAATACTTCAACCAAGATTTTCAAAGCCTCTTAATTAATTTTATTGATTTATCAAGTAATATTTGAATTCTATTTAATAGAAACAAAAAAAACTTAAGTGAAATTGTTTGAAACATATATGGGTGTTAATAATAAAGAAAACACTATGAGGGATAGAAATTCACAATAATATACTCCTTTTTAATGATCAAAACACTTAACATAAAAAAGATAAATCTAGTTTAAATCAATCAAGAATCAAGTATTCAAATAATTTCCAAGAGTGAAACATGTAAAAAAGTAATTTATTATTTTAAAGATCAAGATATTAAAAATGATCAGGAGATAAATAAAATGTATTTAAAAACATATCCCCTTTAAGTAACCAAAATATATCTCCCCTTTATAAAAAAATTATTTATCCTCAATAACCAAAAACCTCTCCCCTTTGTTATTATAAAAAAAATTAAGGGAAATGAGAAGAAATTTTAACAAGAAGGTAATTTCACATATGATAAAACAATAAAGACAAACAATACTAACTTCCCTTTAATCGAATACAAATATATTCAAAGAAAAATTTCGAAGAGAACTTCAAAAATTCAAAAGAAAATGATAAGATTTATTCTCAAGATTTCAAAAGGATAATATTTTGAAAAATAATTTTGAAGTATATAAGAAAATGAAAAATTGAAAAATATTAAAAATATAACTTCTCCTATTTCAAGAATATGAAATCGTAGATGAGATAGGAAGAGAGGAGATCTAGACATATGATTCAAGAGGTAAATAAATTTAATAAAGACTGATTTTTGTTCCCAAATTTAGATCATGTTTGATGTCCAAACTTCACTAGAAAGTAATATCTATGGTCCCCCTCAATTATTAGATTATTTAAAAAGAGTTCATGAGGTAAATGATATATCATTAATTTCAAGAGTTTGAATCCCATTTTTATTGAGAATAAACCCTATTACCTGATAATGACTCTTTGTTGAATAACCCTTTAAAAACATCAAAAGTAAGTTCCTTTTGGAACCCTTGAGGGATTGACCATGTAATCCAATAAATTATTTGAAACAAAAATAATTTTGGTTTCACTAGGATTGGATAATAATGATTTGAGAACCAAAACATGTTTTATATGAGATTTTAAATGAGATAAAATATGGATATACTTGGGTCTTCCATATCTATAATTTTTATAGTAGAACTAATAAATTAAATTCCTTTTTTTTAATATTTGAATTTTTTTTGAGAAATACCTTTCAAAAAATTATTATTTTTCAATGATCTTTAATTATTTTAAAAATCAAACCCAAGATTATTTATTTTTACACATTGAGAACCAAGGATCGTGTTGAGATTTTTTTCACCTTGGGTGAATTTTGAAATAGGGCATTTGAGATCCTCGATTGAAAATTTTAAAACATCAACATTTGGTTGACCTTGTAATTTTAAAACCAAATCATCTTTTTCTTTGAAAATAATATTAATTTCACTCAAAATTTTATTTTTATCATTAAGAACTTCTTTTTATTTCTTATAAAGTTACTTTTATAAATAAGTGAGTTGATAAAAACCATCTCTTTGTTAATCATTAGCATAATTTTGGTATTAATAGATTAGGGGACTTGAATAAGAGGAATATCAAGAATAATAGGCAGTATAATATTTAGAATTTAAATTACCACTTACCTCAATCTCCACCATGAGACATTTTGGACTTGTGTCACTTGATGAGGTTGATTCAAGGTAGACTTCGCTAGAAATCTATGTAGATAATTCAAGGGATTTCTTATCTTTTTTATTTTCTTTTATTTTCTTTTTATAGATTTGGAATTATGGTCTTATATGAACCTTTTTTACATTCTTAACACATCACAACCAGCAATTAAATTTGATTTTTCTTTTTGGTTCGTCGAGATGATTTCTTGCTCTTTAAAAAAATCACCATTTTAACAAGTTATTAGATTTCACATTCATCATCGGCATCACTTCTATAAGAATAATCATCTTTTATTTCTTTAAATGCTTGGTTCTTCTTGATTTCATTAACTTTTGTATCTTATTTTACTACTTGGGTTTTTTTTGTGATTTCATACCTCATGATTGATCTGATGATCTCTTCTACTTCTATGTTTTTTATGTATTTCAATTATTATATTTGTATCACTTTAAGAGCCTAATAGCTAGGTAAAAACCATAGGATTTTCTTCATGAGTGTTTCTGTAGACAAATCATCACTAAGAGACTTTCTATATTTGAGAATGTTAGTAATCCTCATAAACATACTAGAAATGGATTCATTAGGATGTATATAAAAGATTTAAAAATATTCTCTAAACACATCCAATCTTGTGTATTTAACATTATTTGTTCTTTCATGTGTGACTTATAACAAATTTCAGATTTCATGGGCCATTTTGTAAGAAGATATGTATTTAAATTCATTCTGATCAAGCCCACAGTGAAGAGAGTTCATGGATTTTACTTTATGTTCAATAGCAGTTATATATTAATGATTTCATTTATCTTCTGGTTATGTAGTAGGAATATATTCAAGCATAACCATTTTTCATACAAGATAACTTATACTACTAATAATGGAATATATATGATTCTTCTTATAGGAATAGTTGGTTCCATAAAAGATAGGAGAATACGAATAAGATGCCATTATAAAAAGAACAATATTTGAAACTGATTAAGGTTTTGAAAATTATAATAAAATTTCTGAAAACTATGATTTTTTAAATAAATATAAAGATCTCTTTAATACCAATTATTTGTCAGAGTAGAATGAAAAGAGGGGGTTAATTTCCTTTTAAAAATTTTAAAAATAAAATCCAATATAAAATTCAAAATAAAATGATTTCGATAAGATGAAGTGATAAAGAAATAAATTTTATTGGTATTATAAAGTTAATATAGGATTTAAATAAAAATGTAAGCATAGCAAAAATCTGACATATAATGTTAATGTATTGTATGTGTATCGAGATAGGTGTTGCAATGCATAAAATAAATTATAGTACAAACACAATTTGATCAAGAGTTTGGTAATATATCATTGTGAATCCATGCGTCTCAACCCCTCAAATTGAGAGATATGACTTATTAGACCATTTATTTTAATATAGATCATGTATACAAACTTCCCTTTCTTTTTTATGAAGATATTATAAAACTAACTTCACTTGATTTTTTATCAAGCTAGTAAGAAACTAACCACCCTTGCTTTTTGATGAATAAGGTAATAAACCAAAGGTAGAAGGTGGGATGAAAAGAGAATAATTTATTAGTGAAAATACATTGTAATTTTGATGTCATACCTCTCTAGAAAATTGAGCAATTTTAGAGATAAATAGATATAGGGATAGAGGTGAGAGCCTTTAAGATTTGGAAATGAAGATTGGCTCTTTGAGAGAGGATATTGATATTGGAGGGAATTGGATAGAGAACCTTCAATGACACATTCTGATAATTGATTTAAATTTTCCAAACCATCAAGTACCTCTATTTATAGCCTCTATTAGAGCTAGGAAGCTTCTTGAATTTGACAAGATCATTAAAAATTATCAACAGTAATTTAAGAAGAGTAAGACTGAACAAAATAAATATTGAAGACATACTGGATCGGTCCTACCAATTATCCACCCGATGCCATCAATGAGACATTAATTATGCTGGAGCTTCCTATGTTTTTCTTACCTCCATTAAAATGCTAGTTCCCCTCCACCAGGTGGTCGATGGGATCCTAGAGCTTATGCTAGTTCTGCCCAATTACATTGGCTGGTTGGTGCATAGCATCAGGTATCTAGTGTTATCTATAGCATAGAAAACTCCACCTTAGACCTTATAGATTCCTTCCACTTATTTGATTGTTCATTCACACTACCTTCTAGGAATTCAAGGAATGATAAAATGCACTTTAATACATTAACCAAGATCTTTAAAGACTCTTAAATACTTTAATTTATTTATTAAATAATCATCAAAGTCTATTAAATATGAATAAAATTAACTTAAATGAAATCGTTAAAAAAAATAATTGAGTGTTTCTGATCATGAAAACACCATGATAGGGAGAGAGGGATAAAAATATTCCCCTTTTATGATAACAAAAACATACCATAAAAAATATAAATCAAGTGTAAATCAAGTAAGAAATAAGTATTCAAAGAAATTAAAGATTGAAACATGTTACATTGTAATTAAATATTTTAGATACCAAGATATTCAACATGATCAAGAGATAAATAAAAATATTTTTAAAAGCTTCCAACTTTAAGGATCCAGAACATGTATCCCCCTTTTGAAAAGAAAACATTTCTCCCTAATAACCATAAACCTCTCCCCCTTTGTGATTATCAAAAATAAAACAGGGAAGGTAAATAAGAAGAAATTTTAAAAAGAAGGTAATTGCACATATGATAAAATAATTTAGATAAGAAATATTAACTCTCCATTAATCAAAAACAAATGTATTTAAAGAAAATTTCCAATGATAATTTTATAAATTCATAATAAAAAGATAATGGTTATTCTTAAGATTTCAAAAAATAATATTATGGAAAATAATTTTGAAAAGGATATGAGAAAGAAACTTTTAAAAAGATAAGAAAAAGAACATTTTAAAAAGATTATAAAGATAACTTATCCTCTTTTAAGAATATGAAAGAATAGTTGATAGAGGGGGAGTAAATATATTCAAATGAGGTTCAAGAGGGAAATAAATTTATAATATATCGAAAAACCATTACTAATGTAGATCAATTTAATGTACAAACTTATCTGGAAAGGAAATATCTAGGATCCCCCTCAATTATTGGGTCTTTTAACAAAGATATCATAGAGTAAATGATAGATCAATCATATCAAGAGTTTAAAGCCCATTTTTATTGATATACCACCATATGCTATAATAATTAATCTTGGTGGTGTTTCCCTACAAATACTTAAAATGCAAGTGCCTTTTGGTACCATTTAGGGTTCGTCTATGTAATTCAATAAAAATTTGACGATAAAATAATATTGGGTCCACTGATGTTGGATAATAAATATTTAGGAACCCAAAATTGTTTGGTATGATATTTTAAACAAGTTTAAAGATGGATAGACTTGGGTCTTTCATATCTACTATTTTTAAAATCATGCTCATAAATTAAATGACCATATTTTCAACAGTACTTGAAAAAAATATTTTTAGAAACACCATTCGGAAAAGAAGTATTTTTAAAAAGATTTCATTCTTTGAAAAAATAAAATAAGATTATTTATTTTAACATACTATGAACCCAAGGATTATGTTAATAATTTGTTAAAATTGGGTGAATTTTGAAAGAGAGGTTTTGAGATTCATGATTTCAAATTTTAAAATATCAACATCTGGTTGAACTCAAATTTTTTAAACCAAATCATCCTTTTATTTGGAAAGGATATTCTTTTCATTTAAAAATTTATTTTTCTCATTAATAACTTTTACTTATTTATTTCATGTTCTTTTTATAAATAAGTGAGTTGCTGAAAACCATTATTGAGTTCATCACGATCTTACTTTTGGTATTCATAGCTTAGGGGACTTAAAGAAGAAAAAGAGCAAGAAGAAGTGGTGGTAGAAGATTCTGAATTAAAATTAATACTTACCATAATCTCTACCATGAGACATTTGGGAGCTGAGTCACTTGAGGTGGTTGAGACAATTGAGTCTTCACTAGCACTCCAAGTAGAGATTTTAAGGGATATATTACCTTTATTCATCTCTTCTAACTTCTTCTTTTCATCTGGGTAAGATAAGATCACATTAAAGAAGGTGATAAAAATACTAATTTCTTCCACCATAGAGAAACCGAAAGAAGGAGGAAAACCCAAATATCCTAGCTTGATAATTCGCATGGTAGAGTGATGCAGGATGATGCTAACATTAATTCAATTATTCTATAATTCTTTGGAAGTCTTTTCATGGAATACTGCATAGACATCCCTTCTAGTCTCACTAACTGCATCCCAAGAATGGTTTTTGATACTATGAACCATTCATTATAGAGGGTAATTTCTGATGACGAAGCATGCAGGGATCTTCACCATATTCACTATATCAATGCTCCTGGGCCCGATGGGTTTCATGACTTTTTTTCAAATGGTTTTGGTACATTGTTGGGTCAGATGTGATCCAGCTAATGAAGGATTTGTGGGAGGTACGGATAACTTTGATACTATTAGTGAGATGTTTATTAAAATCATCCCAAAATTTCAATTCCCCCACAAGATCATGGAGTTCTGGCCAATCAATCTCTACAATTTTATTTACAAAAATTACTCTAATATTCTAGTGGCTAAGTTGATAGTCTTCCTCCCTCTTCTGGTGTCTGAGAATCAGAATGATTTTGTCCCACGGAGCGCCATCACTAATAATGCGGTCATTGCCTATGATATCTTCCTCTCTATGAATACTTGATCCTAAACAAAAAAGGAGACATGGCTTTGAAACATGATATGATGAAAGCCTACGATAGGGTTGAATGGCCTTTTCTTGATCTTGTTCTATCAAAACTAGGGTTTGGAGCTAAATGGATACTCAACATTATGAATTGTGTTACTTTTATGTCTTATAGAATCAATATCAATGGGGATAATTCGGCTAGTTTTTTACCCTTGAGAGGGTTGTCTCAAGGGGACCCGCTCTCTCCATACCTTTTCATTCTTTTGGCAGATGTTTTCTCTCACCTCCTCTCTAGGGTAGTGGAGCATGGTGTTATTCATGGAGCCAAGGTATGTCACAATGGTCCTCCTGTTTCTCATCATTTCTTTGTAGATGATTGCCTTCTATTTTATAGGGATACCACCCTTGAGTACCACCCAATATTGAAGATTATAAACCTTTATGAGAAGGCTTCTCGGTAGCGGATCAATGCCTCAAAATCTAAACTATCCTTTAGAAAAGGTGTTCTAATGAAAAGGATTTAAGAGCTTCAGAGATTATATAGGTTTCCTATGGTTGAAAAAACATTAGAAATATTTGGGGCTCCCAACTTATATTGGAAGATCAAAGAAATGTGTTGTCATGTCAATCATGGACAAATTTTGATAATTTGATCAGTCTATGGTCTAGTAGGAAAATATCTTGATCTAGGAAGGAAGTGATGGTTAAATTTGTGGCCCAAGCTATCCCATCATATTCCATGTCCTTGTTCAAGTTCCTGACTTCCCTTGTTGATTAAATTCATTCTTAGTTGGAAACATTCTGATGGGGATCTACTAATGGAAAGCACAATACCCACTAGATTGTGTGGGATAAGTTGTGGGTTTCTAAGTTGTGTGGTGTCCTTGGGTTTAAAAATCTCAAATGGTTTTATGATACTCTATTGTAAAAATAAGTGTGTTACATCTTGTCCTATTCTAATACCCTCTTTGTTATGGTATTTCATGAGAAGTACTTCCCTAACTCTAACTTATTGCATGCATCTCTTGGACTGAGGTCTGGATTTTTATGGAGATGTTTCTGGGTTGTTATCTCTTTTCTCATCTATGGATGTGTCTGGAGGATCGCAGATGGGAGCATAGTGAATGTGTGGAATGTCCAGTGGTTGTTCAAAGGGGTTTACATGAGAGTTTCTTCACCTATCATTTCAAGGTTTGAAGATGGAATATTTTTTGACCTCATTGATGATTCTTTGGAGGAGTGGGATCGGGATAGAGTTTTTGGTTGGTTCAAAAAGATATATTTATGCCTTATATTTAGCATTCTACTTAAGATAGGAGTGGGTGGTGACCAAATCTGTTGGGATGAGGATGCTTCTGTGAAGTACACTATTAGGTCAGGGTACATCAATTTGGTTCATGGATTTTCTCAGGCTCATCTGAATGACCGGTGGAGGAATATTTGGGTACTCTCCCCCCCCCCCCCCAAAGTCAAGTTTTTCTGGTGGTTGGTTTGCTTGGGGGTCTTGCTGATGTGCGACCTTCTTGCCAGAAGGTACATGGTGAAGGATGATTTCTGCCCTCTATGTTTTCAACAGACTAAAATTCCATAGCATGATATTCTTCTCTGTCTGGGTGTAGAGTTTGTGTGGAATAAATGGTCCTTGGGATTTAAGGATTTCATGGCTCCATTAATAGAGTCGGACCATGTCTTCAACAGTTCGTTTTTGTCTACGGAACCAAAGGTTGTGGGGATATTGTGCACTCTTACTTGGATGGTTTTGTCTTTCAAGAATGAATGGGGTTTCAATGATAAGTCATCAATTTATCATATTTGAGTAGATAGGGCTTCTGAATGGATGAACAGGTGGTTGTCGAATAAGGAGGATTATTTAGTGCTCCAAGCACAGAAAGCTCCACCTTGCTAGCTTCTCTCTCCTGATGGATTCATAAAAATAAATATGGATGCAGCTATATTGATAGGGTCTTGGATTGGGGTGGGGATCATTTTCCAACATCACAATGGCCAGGTGGTTGATGCTCAGTGCATGGTTTTCTATGGATGTAGGAGCCTGATTGTTGCGGAAGCATCTGCTCTTATTTAAGGGATTCTTCTTACCCAAGCTAAAGAATGGGATCAGGTGGTTTTGGAGTCTGATTACATCAATGTAATGAATGCTTTGTCTAACAAAGGGGAGGATTAATAGCATTTTGGAATTATTCTGAGGAATTGTTCAATCATTGATTCCTTCTCATCATGCAACTGCTCCTTCATCTCACATGGGAGTAATCATGAATCCCATCAGTTTGCGAGATTTGGGAAGTCTTGGGGTAGCAATTGTTGGGTTGATCATTTTCCTAATTAGATGTGATCATCTAGTTTTATTGATCATTAATATATTTCCATGATTTCAAAAAAAGATAGTATGATGAAATGTATATAATAAATGAGATAATAAACATAATTTGATAAGGATTATGGTAATAGCTCAGTGTGAGGCCCTAAGTCTCCACCCCTATAATTAAAATATATATCCTATTAAACCCTTTATTTTAATTAATATGATGTAATAAAAATACCGTTTATTTTTTAGGAAGATAATAAGAAACTAACTTCTCTTGATTTTTTATAGAGATAACAATATACTAGCTTACCTTGATTTTTGATGGAGATAACATGAAACCAAAGGTAGAAGGTTGGATGATAAGAGAATATTTTCTTGGTGAAAATATATTACAATTTTGATTTTGTATCTCTATAGAAAGATTGAAAAAGTTGAGAGATAGAGGGAGATGGGGAAAAGGGTGAGAGCCTTTTAGATTTAGAAATGAAGATTGGATTTTTAAGAGATGATCTTGATATTCGAGGGAATTGGATTGAGATCTACCAATGACACATTTAGAGGATTTATATAAATATTCCAAGACATTAATTACCTCTATTTATATCCTCTAATTGAGCTAGGAATATTCTATAATTTTATAGGATCATTCAGAATCATTAAATACCATTTTAGAGGAGAAAGACCCACCAAAATAAATATTGAATACTTGATAGATCTACCTCACTGACCAATTGTTTGATGCCACCAGCTAGCTAGTAGGCATGCTTGAGCAACCAGGGTTATGCCTTCCTCCACCATTTAATTGGTTCTCCTCTACCTACCAACTGGTGGTCTCATTGAGATTGCAGTAGTTTTTTTCAATTGCATCAACTAGTTGGTGCACTACACTGGGTAGTCATTGTTATCTACAATAAGAAGTACACCACCTTGTACATTATAGATTCATTCTAATTATTTTATTGAAAATTTCCACTTCATTCCATGGATTCAAATTATGATAAAATTCATTTTAAGACTTTAACCAAGTTATTCAAAGCCTCTTAAATACTTCAATTGATTTATCAAATAATCTTCAAAGTTTATTAAATAGAAACCATAAAAACTTAAATAAACCACTATAAACATAGACGGGTGTTTTTGTTCATTTAAACAGCATGAGATATAGAAAGGAATAAAATTAATGAATTTATATTTTCTTTGAGGGGTTTTAGTTTTTTTCGATGAATTCAATTCATTTCTATTTACATGTTCAAGGTTATATGTGATCACATTCGCATCTTTACAATGTTATAAATAGAAAAACATCCACCACACATGCTTATTTTTATCTATGCATGCTTATTTATTATCTTATGTTATTGTGCATAAAAACACATACCCAAAAATAAAAAACATGCATAAATAAGTAAAAAATGATCAGTTTATTAGCTGATTTTGATGATTAATCCATTAAATGAATAATAGAATAACCTAGACCCTAGGGGAAACACCTTGAGTTACATCATGCTTAAAACAAGTTGCATCACTCACTCCCTCTAATGCAACAAAATGATTTATGGTGTCACACCAAGTCTTGGTGTGAAAAGCGCCACCTTTCATCTTTATCATTTTACAATAATACTTGCAGAAGGGTGAGGAGATATTAGGTATGTTGGATATAGATAAATAATATTTATTATAGATGCATAGACCCTTATACAAATTATGATGCATGAGGTGATGCACATATCACCATTTATTAAATAATTATTACAAATAAACACATTAAAATAATTAAATAATTGAATAAATAAAACTATACAAGTATTGGTTAATCTTGGATCATGATCCGTTGGTATGCATTAAACTCACGTAAATAAATTAAATTTGTGATGAATTTAGTTAGAGGGTATTTTTTATGAATTAAAATAACATAAATTAATTTTAATTCACATAATACTTGTTGCAAAGTCCCAAAAATTAATTTTAAAAAATCTAAAATACTTTTTAATAATTTTAGGTATTTTTTTGGAATTTTTGGGGCCACTTGAGACTTCACAAAAACCCCAAAAGGGTTTAGGGTCATGGGATGACTTTGATGGGGTGGTTTGACCCATGAAAACATGGTGCCACATGTGGCATGTGGGGCTAAGAGGGGGCAGTTCATACATGCAGTACTTTAAAGGAAAAAATAATTTTTTTAGAAACATACAATACATCATTTTTGGGCACTATCCCCCACATATTAGGGAAAACTTATTCAATAGTGAGAAAATAAGTTTTACTCCCTTTGTTTCATTTTCTAAGACTTTTTTCTTTGGACCACATATGTGGATTCCCCTAGCCCCTTGAATTTGTTGTTTTTTTTGGTTTATTACATGCCTAGATGTAATAGGAAATAGACATTAGGTATTTTTTTAAATTAAATTAATTGAACTTGAAGTCAACCCAATTAGTACTATTCAGCTTATATATTAATATTATTATTATTTTTCAAAATAAAACACAAATATTAGCATCAAGAACTCGATAATTTATTGTCCGTTCATCGAATGGCCATATCTCAGCCATCCAATTTCATATTGAAGCACTATCAATGGTAGTGGGACCGTGAAAACACCCTATTATTAAATAAATGAAAATTTAATTTTTAATTTAGCTTAACTAAATGTGTGTTCTCTCTAATACCAATTGAAGGAACTCATGGATTTTTAGAAGCATGGAAAAAAATTTATTTTAAAATTTTGAGGTCTAGATTTATGTCTTAACATCAAATCTGGTATAACCCTGACCAAATTTAACTATGGATCATGTGAAAATTCATTAATTAAAGAAGAAAAAAATTGGAAAAATTAAATTGAATTTATACCTCATCTAATTTAGATTAGAACCATGTTTTCCTCATCATCGGCGACTGTTTCTTGAAGGTACCAAACCCGAAACCATCTAGATCATCCACATCAATTATGGAAGTTTGATAAATTGTTTTCCTATGATATATGGGTTCTAGTGTGGAGAATTTAAGGATATTCGATGTATTCATGATCACGGGAGATTGAACTATCTATCCTTAAACATGGATCAAACAATTCTTGATCTTCCCTTCACTTTATCTCTCTAGTAATTGAGATGGGGGTGTAGAGGAGAGAGAATTAGAGCATTCACTTTGCTTTGTCATTTTAGATCATACAAATATTTAAATTCTTAGGCTATAACTTTAATAAATTTCAATAGTTTCTTATGGAAGTAACCCCTTAAAACAGGACCAAAAATGACACAAGTGACACTTAAAATGTGCTACAATTGTCAAAAATATTTTATCACGTTCTTGTAAGATCTAAAATATGATACATTATAAAATATGATTTGTTAACTTGACTTGTCTCACCCTTAAATATTAAACAAACATTTAATATTAAATATTTAATATTCTTTCAAATAGAACATTATATTCATTGAATAACTTATAAATGTAATAAGCAAATGAATCCAATAACCATTATTCTAAACTCAAATAATATTAAATTTATTTATTTCCTTTACAATCATATAGAATTTGAAATTACCAAACCCCCACTGTAAGGCCCACCACGTACAAAACTCTAATTCACTAGAATTGGCCATGATTTTAAATATGATTTGTGTGTGACCCTATGGGCCCTTATCTTGATATGATTGAGTAATACTCATAGAAAAAGAGCAGATTCTATCAACCCAACAAGGTCCCTAAGGAGATAAGGTTTATTTATAATAACAACAACCTCTTATGAACACACATCATGTAATATAATCTCTTTGACCTATAAATCAATATGTACACTTTTTCCATCATCCTTTATTGATTTAAGTATCCATGACCTTACAGGATGGACTTTGATTCAATCATCATGACCATTGATTTAATAAAGGTACTACCATCTTAGTCAACTAGGCCTACGATATTTCTTCCTTTTGGAAGCTATAAATTCATTCTTAAATATTTTTTCAATTCTATACAATCAATGATGCACCCAACACAATATACTTTACCACAACATAAATTCCATGGTCTTCATCTTGAATCAAAGTATGCCATAAAATGGTACACATTAATAATGATCTCAAGTTGAGATACCAATTCAAATTCTCATAAATAGGAAAACCCAATGACATCTAAAACATTTGGTCTTCCTATTGGTGGGTTAGTTCTCGTGATCTCATATACATGAAATCACCATGTGAGAACTTCATGAGAATAAGTCTCAATGCTTATGATCCCCCATCAGTTGATGGTTAGACATCATCTGTGTTCATTATGTATGATGTATCTAGACGATGAGACATGTGTTTAAGATTAATGTCATAGTATCTCAAGACTCTCATTATAGATGGGAACTGTTATAACAAGTTTATATGATAAATAATCTATTTATATTACCATGTAAATAGTGAACACAAAAGTTATTACACTATTATAGTAAGTATAAATCATATAAAACTCTTCGTATACATGATTTGGTAATCGAAAAGTAATTTTCATGTTGGGTATAGGGAACCCAATTTCCCAACTTACTGTTATTGAGAAAGATTTATGAACATGATTTTAATTTATAACGAAGCCCCCGATTAGAAAAAAAGTCCCCTTAAGGGATGAGTTGACCTCTTATCCTCTTGTCCAACAATTGGTTTCATCATCACCACCCGAGGTGATCAAGAGGTCGCTCACCATTAGAGAGAGGGAGAGTAGTGTGAGACCTGAAATAACCAAAATGGGCATGTGAGAGAGTGGTAGACATCAGAAACAATGACGAAATGGTATTTCTTATATGTAATTGTAAAAGTTCGAAAAAAATATTCCATAAAAATTGTAATGTAAATGATCATGTAGTAAATAATTATGTGGGAATTGAATGTATTTAATAAGTGAATAAATGATGAAATATAAAGTGGTTGGAAATTGATTAATGTGAAAATAATTATGAGTGATAAATGGGAAGAAAATACATTAATTAGAAGTTGTGTGGTCATCATGTGGTGTTGGTGAAGTTGGTTATGTGTGTTAGTCAGTGGTGGAAATGATGTTGTTATGTTCCAAGGAGGGCCACGGTTTTAGAGTTGAGGTGTTATGTAGAATACCCATAGGATGGTCTTTTACATATTCACACATAAATATACACATTCATGCACACACACACACAAATTCATTATATTTTTATTATTTATTATGCACCACCTCATGGGATTGGTAACACAACCAGCACTCATATGTGATTTTGGATTCTGACTGTTTTCCCCAACATCTAGGATGTATGTGATTCAAATGGATGATTAATCCCCCTTCCCCTATCTCTATTTCAGATGTAGTATGATCTATGATAGTAATAATATATATGTTTATAAAATGGGTGCATGATTAAGGTGTACAAGGAAGGTGGAAATGAGTTTTATGCCCTTCGTGATTATATATCTTACTGTTACGTGAAATGGGGATTTGGAATATATGTGGTTATATGATGATGCAACAAATGGTTGTTGTTTTTTGGATATGGTTCTGATGTCACCATGTTGTTATGCAGTTATGTCGATGTGGAGGGTATGATAGAACCAGGATGTAAGTCATTGGTGTTGATTCAGGGCATAGTAGAAGCACCTATGGTGGGCGTTAAATTTAAATTTATTTTAATTTATAGTTTCCCAAAATCTTGATAGAGGATATTACATGTTAAATTTATAATTAATTTATTTAGATTGAAAGAATAAATTACCACATCAGGGATATTTCTTTGAAAATGATGTTGATTGTATGGAAACTCTTCTCAAATTACATTTGTTGTATTGGGAGGATTCAATTGTATAATCCATCTAGAGGTGATCCATATGTGCTCCTTTGATCTCAAAAAAACATTGTTTGGTTTTTGAGTACTAACATAGTGAATCAATTGTCTTGCATTGTTTGTCTTTATCACTCCAGGATCCTTCAAACTTCAAGTAATTATTCTCATTATTGAGAGGAATATAGGAGAAGTTTGAGAGAGAGAGAGAGATAGGTCCATTGTGAACATCATTTCTCTATTATCAATTTTGACCACCCTCTACAATAGATATAACCCTCTACTTATAGAGTTAGGGTTTATATTATAATATTATTTAATTTAATGATGGTCCTTAAATAATATAATAATATTTATTAAACCCCGTACCAAAATAATAATAATATTATTATTATTTTATATCCCACACATTGACTTGCATAATATAACATATTATTTAATTTGATTGTAAATTAATATTTTTCACTAGATGTGGTCTTGGTTTATTTATCTATTAGTCATTTATTAAACACCTGAATAAACTCTTTATTCATAAATAAATCATTTATCCACAAACCAGCGAACAAATATTTATTAAATATTCAATAAAATAAATAAATAAATTTTATTCACAATCCAATGAATAAATATTTATTCAATTTATTTGAGAAATAAAACATAAATAAAATTATTCCTTTTTCTTGAGAATAATTTTTATTCCATTAATTAAATTCAATTTGAATTTAATCGAGATCAACTAAAACACTTAGTGTGTGTCCCTTTAGGATTCTTTCTCATTAGAATTAGGCGGGATCGCCAAAATACCAAGACTACTGTCTTGAAAAGGGTCAAGGAACCCATGATAAATAACTTAATTTAATGATGATGATAACCACATATTAATTCTCATTGTGTAATATAATCCATTTATCTTAATATTTCATCAAGTAGGTTTCACATATGTGTCATCAACCTATGTGCTCAATAAGTATTTCTTTGACTATCTGAAATAAACATGTCATTACACCTTATCCATGGTAGTTAATGTAACAGTTTTATTCCTATCAAAGAGATGAGATATACACTTCCATAAGGAAGGGACAAGTCCTTCCTCGACTTACTCATTAATAATATGTCACTTGTGACACACCCAACGTATCCATCATCACTATGAACCATTATCGTCATGGTTTATGAAATACATCTAAGTGCCTGAGTCATCGTCATTGTTTACTAAATACATATAAGTGCTCGATTCATAACACGAATTAATAATAATATTAAATTATTAGGACCATTAAACATTATCACAGATAGAAATATTTTATGACACCAAAACATGCAAAATTACTACTAGCGGGTATGTTCTCATAATCTCCCATCTTGGAGATTACCTAGTGAGAACTTCATGAATAGAAACCTCATATCTTTATGAGTAATCATACATATTGGTATACATAATATATTCTCTATCATATTACATTATCCAAATGTAGAACTATATTTAAGAATATCGTTATAGAATTTCAAGGTTCTCATCATAGTGGGGAGCTGTTATGACCTTATCAATGCGATAGATACTCTATAAAATTGTTACATTAATGTCGTATAGAATAATGAAAAATATGTAATAAGATATTTTATTAATATTAAAATCATCAAATATTTAGTAATCAATGTACAAACATTTGGTCCAAGGACATCAACTCTAACAAACTTCCACTTGGACTAGAGCCAATTGCCTATGAATTTTAGTCTGCTAGACCACACATGAGAATCATGTTTCTTCTATGTTAAATATTTATTCAAGAGGTCTCCCATGTTTTCATTCATGTAAATACTATTCACTACAACATCACCACTTTGAGAAAATATCCTAATGAGATGATACTTCTGAAGTATATACTTCAGCCACTGATGTGGCCTTGATTCCTTGGTAAGGTCCACTACTATAGTATTATCATAATAGAGTGTGATATGATATTTACTTCTAAGAACCACGCAAGATCTTGGATGAAGTTTTGTATCAATATTTCTTCTTTAGTTTCCTTATAAGTTGCAACATATTTATATTCTTCTGTAAAATCGACGACCACAATCTTCTTTGAGTTATTCCAGCTCACTACACCTCCATTAAAAGTGAATATGTATCCCATTTGTGATGTTATATCATATTGATCTATTTGTAAACTATAATTTTCATATCCTATGATGTCTAGTTCCTCATATCTTCCATATACCAGGAATATATCCTTAGTATACATTAGGTACTTAAGGATAATCTGGACTGTCATCCAACAGCGATCACCCAGGTCTGCTTGATATCTTCCTTCCACACTTAATTCTTAAGTGACATATAGACTATTAAATATAATAACATACATGATTGACCAAATTTCTGATGTGTATGGGTTATTTTCCATTATTTGTCTTTTCTTATGTTTCTACGGACACATTTTCTTAGAAAGATGAATGACATGTGACACTAGAAAAAAAATCATTTTTTGGATTATTTCATATTTAACCTCTTCATTATCTTGTAAATATAAGTACATTGACTTAGGAAAATTGTCCTCTTGGATTTATCATGATGGATATTAATCCTTAGAATATATTTTACCTCACCTAAGTCCCTCATGGAGAAGTGTTTATTCAACCATGCCTAAAAATATTGTAAGACCGCTATCTTGTTTCCATTAATTAATATATCATCAACATATACTATTAATAAAATTACATCACTCCCAGTAAAACTCTTATAGACACAAGTCTCACATTAATTATTTATGAAACCAAATTTCATTATAGCTTCATCAAATCGAATGTTTCATGACGTAGATGCTTTCTTTATTCCATAAATATTTTTATTTAATTTTAATATCTTGTTGGAATCCTTTGGAGTCACAAAACCTTTGGGTTGTGTCGTATAGAAATATTCCTGAAGGTTCTTGTTAAGGAAGGATATTTTTACATCCATCTGAAAAACCTCATAGTCATGGAAGGATGAAATGGAAAGTATAATTATATTGGGTTTCCACATTAAAACTGGTGAAAAGGTTTTGTTGTAGTCAATGCCTAAACATTGTTTAAACCCATTTACAACAAGTCATGACTTATAGTTGCTGACTTGTCCTTCCATGACCAATTTCTTCTTGAATACCCATTTACATACAAGGATATTTACATCCATTAGATGATCTGCCAAAATCTAGACTTGGTTTGGGTATATGGAATCCATTTTTGAATTCATGTCTTCCTTCCACTAGGAAACATCTATGACACTTACTACATCCTTCTAGGTTATAAGATCATTATTATCAACTAATAATGATTCACCATATTTAGTGAATAGGAATATATACCTTTCTGGTTTTATATCCTCTCTTGTACTCCTATGCAGTATTTGTGTCTCTAGAACATATTCTTCTATGAGGCTTTGTGGAATTTTTTTCATGTGTCAACTCTTGTGTATCTTGAGCATGGAGTTCATCAAAGTCTATCTCACTCCCACTATCTCTTTTAGATATGTGATCCTTCTCAAGGAATGTGGGACGTTTGTCCACCACAACATTTTTATCTGAAGGATCGTATTGGTAATATCCCCTTGTTTACTTGGGATATACTATAAAGATACACTTAGTGCATAAGGGTGAAAGTTTGTTTCCAGAAAAAGCCTTAAAAAAAACTTCACATCCCCACACTTATGCATGCGACAACATGAGTTTATTTCCATTCCAAAGTTCATATAAAATACTATTTTATACTTTTGTTGGCACTCATATTAGAATGTGTACTACTATTTATAATGTGTATCCCCAAGATGATAATTGAATACCAGCATCACTCATATTTGATCTCACCATGTCTAAAAGGGTGTTGTTTCTCCTTTAACTTACACCATTCCAATGGGGGTATAAAGAAGAGTGAGATTTTATAGAATCTCATACTCCTGTAAATAATAAAGGAAGTATTGATTAAGATATTCTTAACCACGGTTTGAGTGTATTTTCATAATCTTTTTACCAATATGGTTATCAACTTTATTATTGTATTCCATGAATTTATAAAAGAAATCTGAAATATACCTCATCATGTAGACATATCCATATCTACTAAAATCATCATTAAATATTATTAAGTACCAATACCCACCCCTTCCATCAATAGTAAATGGTCCACACACATCTGTATAAACTAGTTCAAGAATATCTTTGGCATTTTCACATTTTCCACTAAATATGGAGTTATTCATTTTTCATTGTAAACATGTGTGGAATACACTAAGTGGTTTTAGTTTAAAAGAATCTAAATATCCATATTTTTGTAATTTAGTCAAAAAAATTCATTTACATGACCTAGTTAGTGATGCCAAGGTTTGGAGTCATATGATTCACATAAAGTAGTTTTTTTATCAATTGTAATTACCTAAATTATATAATATAGCACATAAAGTCTATTTTTTAAATGTGAATTACCATAATAAATTATATCATTATAAAATAAACACCATTTACTTCCAAACATGAAAATAAATCCATCTGTATCAAGTATGGATAAAAAAATAATTTTTTTGGTAATGGATGGAATATAATAAGAACCTTTTAAAATAAAGATCATTCCAGTTGGAAATGTGAGATGGTAGTCAGTGATAGCTATAACATCGACTTTAGATTTATTGGATGTTTTTAGATCTTCCTCCCCTCACTCAATCTTTCTAAATATACTTGGTTCTTATATTTGAATACGGATTTGATCACCATAGTCTATATTTAATTCACAATTTATAGAAACAGATAAATTTTACTTGATAACAAATTCACCAAAAGCTTTCCCTCGATAATTTGGTTGCATACTATTTTTCTTCCATCATCCCTTCTTTCTTTATGCTAAATATATTGTGTCCTCCTTTGATTGTCCCTTGATATTTCGCTTTTTGGAATGGCGTGAATAATCTTTGAGCTTAAAGATATTTATTTTCCCTTTTTGTTAGTCCACTATAAGGACCGAATGATTTTTTCACTTCGTATCCTTATCTACTTGAAAATAAAAGTGATCATGTATAAAAGTGACTTTTAAAAGTTTTTATATTAAAATTAATAACAAAACTGGATAATTTCTAAGAGTGATGCAATAATGAGATCAATGTGTAGTTATTTAGGGAGTTATTACCCTAGAACTTCTAGGATCTCTATGTAACCAATGAGCTTGAATATGTGATCCCCATATGGTACACCTTTTTCAATATTACTATGAAATATTGCTTTGTAAATTGATTCACACTCAAATTTACCCAAGAGATGAAGGTAGAACGGTCCCTGTAGTCTAGCTTGGGTTGTCGAATGCACTGAGGCCTAAGAAGATACCTAAGATACACAACCTATGAGATGGATTTTAGGCTATGAAGTTGCCAAATTTGGGTTTATTTTAGATGGGTTTAAATTATCACTAACAAATTTAAGTTAATTCAAATTAAGATAATGAGTTGTTCTTAGGTTATCGCTCGGGGTGGATTGGATGAATTCCTTTTTTAATGATTTTAATTTCATTAACTCGAGAAGGATTCATTCAATGAATTTAAACTAACCCCATCACCTACTAGTTAAACACCTTAAAAAACACATGCTAATCAACTATACACTTGTAGGATCATTTTCATGATCACTCCAAGGTAAAGGATCTTATTATCACATAAAAGTGGGGTGATTAAATTCAATATAGAAGAGGAAGAGAGAAAATAATTGAATAAAAGAAACTCAAATAAAATAAATTAATAAACATTTAGAGAGTGAGAAATAAAATTCAATCCAACCCCTTGATAATCCCTTGGATAAAACCTTAAATGATTTTTCCCTCCATTGATTACATGTCCTCAACGGAAGCGGTAAGTAGACTTATGAGGGTGGATTTGAAGAAGTTAAAAAAATATCAATCACTCCACCGTTGTGTGATAAATTTCACAAAGTATGGTGTGAATTGATTCACACTTTTAGGAAATGGTATCAATTTGATATTTATAAGAACATAATAAGATTAAAATAAGAACTTTTATTAAGAAACTAAGGTGAATTGAACAACTTACATGAGAAAGAAATGTGATTACAAACACAAAGCAGCAGCATAACACTATAATGAAACCAAGCACCAAAGATGCCCAACTCCCCCACCACCACTACATTAAATAGGAATTTTGGGAGCCTTGGGTATAGTCTCCAATAGTTGAATTCATCCCACTTGATTATGGTAGGCTTAGGGTGGTGGAAAGCTTGTGGAACTAAGACTTTTCCGCTGTTGACACAAGGTGGCATCCATCTTGCATCCACCGAACAGAAGACCCTAGATGGCCTTATAGATGGCCGAATTGGAATGGTCCATAGAAGAAAAAAGTGAATCTCTGTATGTATCCCAGATCTATATAAAATTTCATCCCAAATTAATTTGTGGTTTATGAGATATGATTAAACTGGTGGGATGTTTTTCTGGGCCACAGAATCTAGCACAAGATTTTATCTCTAACTTGGGACACCTGAATAATGACCATGGAGGCCTAATTATCACTATCTCCTGAATAATTATACATTCCTATATATATATTCAATCATTACATGAAATTTAGGCTTCATTGGGTCTGTATTGTGGGACCTACATTCTTATCAATGGGTTGGTTTCTAATCTGCCTTCTCCAGAATTGTTTCCTTTCATCGCCAAATATCCCCATCATAATTTATGAATAATCCATTGACCCTTGAATTAAAAATTTTAATATTTAATTTTATATCCATTTACCAAAATATCATATTAAAATATGGATAATTATGTTCCTTAAAATCAAATTAATCATTGAGTCAAAATTGGTGTACATTAGGCATGAAGTGCACAAATGATGAGAATAGATGTTCAAAATTAAAATCCACTAACTCAGGACCATAAGATCAAAAAGGAACATTTAATACCATTAAAATGTAATTAACATATGTGTTTTTATTGGCTAATCACACCCCCCCCCCCCAACATGATATTTTCTAGTCCCGAGCATAATGTATCTCAACAATATGAAATTAGAATTCCCTTTTCCAAAAACATTTTAATACATATTGATCACCAAGAACACTTATACCAAAAAATCATGAAACCCATAAAAATATTTTAATACAAGATATTTTCATAATAATATTCCAATCCAAAGAACATTCCTTTGTTCAAATTCATCGCCATATTTCATCCAATATCAATTAAGAGTGATGATGTGTTGTACATCGTATTAGACATGGGGGTTCATCTTTATTCAAGGGGTAAATTATGGAAGCAATAGGTGGAATCACATTTCAATATTAAGATGAGTGTTCAATTTTTTTTGTATTTTTTTTTTGAAATTTTTCCATGGTAATTGAAATTTCACTCAGAAGAGTCAACCCATGTAGCGAGACTTTGCCGATGACTCCTGGGCTCAAAGACCTTAGGTATCCAAGTGAAGCCCGCATAATTGGAAATCATATTGAGTTAACTTGGTCAAAATAAAGTCAAATTACCATAAGTTGATATAAAATTACTAACTCTGGTCTAGACAACTTTGGAGTCAGGATCCCCAAGTGTCTAAAGCCACACATTAGGTCATTTCATTGCTCTACGTGCAAATTTATTGTTTTTTTATTTTTTTTTATTATTTAATACTCATATTAAAACTAAAATGATCACCAAACATATGCTATTTATTTGTGGGACCCCATGAGCTCAAACTAATACCCCACTATCCAAAGGACGTGCGTTGTGATATTTTTTTTATTTGGATGAAAATATAAATGATGAAATTTCACATTCGACAGCCACACTTTCCAAAATCTATGCTCGTGAAATTATACATGGATTAAAATCAGAATCAGGGCATGATAAATTATTTGATACTCAGTTTCAAAGTGTACAATGTCTATTATCATATTCAAGGTTAAAGAAATTTTTCCTTCCATTAAGGAACACTTTTTTTCAAATCAATTATTTTTTTTGTCAAAAAAAATTATTTTATCTCCCCACAACTTAAAATAACACTATCCATAGTGTTTAAAGAAAAGAAATTTTAGAAGGGGGTAGAGGTAGAGAATGGGAGTTCAAAAAAATTGAAAACGAGGATCATGGAATGAAGTTACCTGGTGGTTGAAGTTGAAGTTCATGATACTCCAATTTAGTCCTATGATATCCATGTCACTCGCAGAATTCCCTAGTGGAAAAAGGAAAAACAAACAAACAAAAAAACAAAACAATATATATATATATATATATATAATAAATTAAAATATAAGTATATATACAAAAATTATAGAATAAGGAAGCATTATAAGCTATAGGTCAGTGGTAAGCACGCACCCCTGTCTCCCTTCAGTCCCAGGTTTTATTCTCCACGGCTTTTTCGGTTGTGACGGGGTTTCCCCCATGACCTACGATGTGGAATTTTAATTTTTTTAACCTAAAAACACATGAACTGATTATACATTGTCTTATTATTAAATTTCTGAGTAAGGTATTACTCAAGGATCACACCACATGACACGGATGAATATGGAACTCCCCTTTCATACCCATCCATACTCATAATAGAAGAATAGGTCAAAAATATATATTTTTTATATTATTTTTTAAATATCAAAATGATTCATTAATCCTATTTAATAAAAGGATTCAAAAAGATGAAAACCATAGGTTGACTCTCGTGCAGCACTTTGGTTTAATGTCACTAGCTCGGAGTAGACCCTTAATTATATAAGTATTTTACTCATCTAATGTTGGTTCACACAAATTTTCATCAACTTCATTTTTTGGAATGGTTCAATGAATGGTTTGACTCTATGACCATTAACTTTAAAGGTTTGACCATTGGTGGGATGTAGATTTTCTACAACCCCATGGGGGTACACCTCATGCACTATGCATGGACATGACCATCTAGGCCTCATGTTTCCCAGGTGTAAATAAAGTTTATATCTATACAAAAGAATAGTTTTACCATGTATAATGTGTTTGGTTTTAATATTTCTAGATTAATAGGCTTGTACTTTAGGTTTATTGATCCTAGAATTTTCATAAGCCTCCATCCTAAGTTCCTAATGTTCTTTGAGATCTAATTTCCTTTTTTTTCAACTAAAGATAGGTCATAATTCATTTTCTCAATTGACCAAAAAGCCTTAGGTTCAATCTCCACTAGAAATTGGCATGCTTTACCATAAACCAACCAATATGGGAACATTCCTAAAATGGTTTTATATGCAATTTGATAGGCCCAAATAGAATCTAAGAGTTAACTCAACCATTCTTTCCTAGATGGATTAATAGTTTTCTCAACAATTTGTTTGATTTCTCAATTGGCTAACTCATCTTGACCATTGGTCTGTGGGTGGTAAGCAGTGGACACTTTATGATAAATTCCATACTTTTCCATGAGTTCTTAGAATAGACGATTGCAAAAATGAGTTTCATGATCACTAATGATAGCCCTAGGAATTCCAAATCTAGAGAGGATGTTTTCCTTGAGAAATCTAATCACAGTTTGATGATAATTGGATTTTTTAGGAATGGCCTCAACCCATTTGGAGACATAATCGATAGCTAAAAGGATGTAAAAATATCCCCTAGAGTTTGAGAAGGGACCCATGAAATTGATTCCCCAGCAATCAAAGATTTCAACCACTCAGATGGGAGTGACTGGCATTTGATTTCTTTTTGTGATGGACCCTACTTGTTGACACTTAGGATAGCTTTGAAAAAATGTGTAGGAGTCCCTTTAGATTGTGGGCAAGAAGAAACAACACTAAAGAACCTTAGAAGAAGTTTTCTTAGAGGAAAAGTTTCCTCTACATGCCTCACTGTGACAGAATTTAAGGATGGACTCTTGTTAATATTCTGGGACACACCTCCTAATTACTTGGTAAGGGAAAAACTTATAGAGGTATAGATCATAAAACACATAGTTCCTAACATCAGAAAGGAATTTCCTTCAAACTTGAGTCCCTAATAATTTTTGAATGACTCTTGTAACTAAGAATTTGTCTATGTCGGCATACGAAGGGCAGTCACTCATAGAGTATAGGTGTTCATCAGGGAATGAATCAGACACATAAAGGTGATTTAGGTTGTCTTTTAATTTCATCCTAGAGAGATGATCAGCTAAAAAAATTTCAACACCCTTTTTTCCCTTGATTTTCAGGTCAAATTCTTATAAGAGAAGGACCCGCCTAATTAGTCTAGCCTTAGAATCTTGTTTTTTGAAGAGGTATTTTATTTCAGAATGGTTAATGAACACAGTTATGGGGGATCCTATGTGGTAGGACCTAAAATTTTCTAAGGAAAACACATCAGAAATTAACTCCTTCTCAGAGGTGGTGTAGTTGATTTGGGCATCATTTAAGGATTTTCTTGCATAAGAAATGACATAAGGAGTTTTATCACAACGATTTCCTAACACAACTCCTAGAGAAAAGTTGTTGGAATCCCACATAAGTTCGAAATGATGGTTCCAATTTGGATATTTCATAATGGGAGGAGAGGTGAGAGAGGATTTGAGGGTTGATAATGAACCCTCACAGCTTTCTATCCAAACAAATGGAGCATCCTTTACTAGGAGAGAACAAAGGGGACGAGATATTGAACTAAAGTCCTTGATGAATCTTCTATAGAATCCAGCATGTCCTAAGAAATACCTCACTTTCTTAACAGTTCTGGGTGATGGAAGGTGACGAATGATTTCAACCTTTGCTTTATCAACTTAAATCACCCTACTCGAGACTAGATGGCCAAGGACTAGTCCCTCTTTAACTATGAAATGGCATTTTTCCTAGTTTAGGACTAGATTCTTTTCTTCATAACTTGACAAGACTCTATCCACATTACTCATACATCCCTCAAATGTATCCCCAAACACAAATAAGTCAATCATGAAGACTTCTAGAAAATCACATACCATGTATGAGAATATTCCCATCATGCACCGCTGGAAGGATCTAGGGGAATTGCATAACCCGAAGGGCTTGCATTTGAAAGCAAAGGTGCCAAATGGACATGTGAATGTAGTCTTCCCATGATCCTCTAGGGATAAATCAATTTGATTATTCCCTAATTACCCATCTAAGAAACTGTTGAACACGTGACCTATGACCCTCTCAAGGACTTGGTCAATGAATGGTAAGGGGAAATGGTCCTTCTTGGTAAATGAGTTTGGCTTCTTATAGTCGATGCAGACTCTCCATCCACTACTCACTCTAGTTGGAAGAATATATCCATCCTTATTGCTTATCAATGTGATTCCTGCCTTCTTGGGAACCACTTGGATTGGGATCAACCATTCACTCTCATCTATGGGATAGATGATACCAGCTTTTAACAATTTTAGAAGTTCCTTCCTTACTAGCTCTATGATATTATGATTTATTCTCTGTTGAGGTTGACGACATGGCTTTGAATCAGATTCTAGAACAATCCTATGAGTCCCGATAAGTGGGCTAATCCCAGGAACATCAGATAGGGTCCATCTAATGGATTTCTTATGTTTCTTAAGGACATCTAGAAGCATCCTCTCATGATCATCTTGAAGAGAGGAAGAAATGAAAATAGGATGTGTTCCATTTTCTCCTAGGAAGGAATACATAAGTCTATAAGGAATTTCTTTTAATTCAATATCAGGTTGGTTCAAAATTTCAGCCGAATATTGGGACATTGGATCAAGATCAATTTTTTTCCTAGATTTTTAGATAGAATCGAATCCCCATGTGCGGAAGTTGTAGCTACAAGATTTGTTTGATCTCATTTATTGAAGGAAGTTTGATTGGTCTCCATGAAAGTGGTTTCCTTAAAGTTTTCACTAATTGTTGGACCTAAGACATCATCATAGGAGTAATATAAAAGTGATTCAAGCCAAGAAGATAAACTTACTTCATTTGAACAAAGGAAATCAATCTCATCCTGACTTAAACATCCATCAAATATTCCTTGATATTATGTGGATTAATTATCAATGTGTCCTATCATGTTTACTTCACGAATGTACTCATCATCCCCTATTTGTGAGCTTCTATTATAGATTTTCAATTCTAGACTCATGATTCCAAAGGAGATGTCATATTCCCGTTTTGAACTCGGATAACAGATTTGATTGTCGCAAGGAAATGACAACCTAGGATGATTGGGGTTTGTTCCTTATTTCCTAAGTTTGGATGGTTTTCAAGGACAATCAAGTCATCAGGGTTGATGATGTTTTCATTCTTTACCAGAACATCCTTTAAAACCTCTTTTGGAACCCTAATGCTACAATCAGCAAGTTGAAGTGTGAAAGATGTGGGTTTGAGCTCTTATAGGATTAATTAGTAGTACACGGAATAGGTAATGAGTTTGAAACTAGAACCTAGGTCACATGAGGCTTTGAAAACTTTTTTCTCTCTTAGTTCAACATTGATGTAAGGGCAACCCAGTTCTTTCAACATAGGAGGAATGGTCCCTTGAATGGTGGTACTCACATTATCAGCCAAAAGGACATGGTTTTTATGTGAAAATTTTCTTTAAAAAGTGCACAAGTCCTTAATTTACTGTGAGTGGGCAGGTATGGTTTGGATTTCATCGAGAACAGGAATGTTCAACTTGACTTGTGAGAATATTTCCATTGATGTTTCACTCAATTCAGGCTTGGTTCCCCCCCCCCCTCATGCCTTGAGGAAATGGTGTAGGTTGTGGGGTTGTTTGTTGAAGTGTTGTTTCTCTGACAATGTTATCATGTTTTTCAGTTTGATCATTTGGTTCATTTTAATTTTCATCCATGTTTGAATCTTCATATGGGTTTTGAATTAGTTATTCAAATTTCTCAATTGATTTCCTACTTATTAAAATAGTCACAACCTTTAGTTGTTCATGAGTTGTTTGAGTGCAACTTGAATCTTCCCTTACTATTTGTTGTGGAATCTATTGTGTAGGCATGGGTGCCTTTCCAATTTTTATGGTTTGAAGTTCTTGTTTTAGGGAAGATACTTTTTAGTTCATCCTTTCCATTTGTTTGCACAATTGTTCTTGTAGGATTTGTGGAACAGTTTGAGTTTGTGCTTGAAAAGATTGGTTTATGCCATGGGATATTTTGGAGGTGGGATGGTTTTTTGAAAATGGACCAGTGGTTTTTGGTATTGGATAGGTTGGGTTTAGAACTGGTTTTGGGTTTGGTAGTTCTAATTGGGGTAAGTATTTTGTCCCGGTTGTTGGCTAGGTTGTTGGTTATCTTTCCAGCTGAAGCATGGGTGGTCATTATACCTTAGTTTGAAGGTGTTTTGGCATTGAGGCTCTTGAAAGTTCAAGGAATTTACTTCCACTGGGGGTCCTCCTAAAAGAAAATCACTGATGGATGTGATGGTTGGGCAGTTTTAAGTCTTGTGGTCATGTTTGTCACAAATTGTGCAAACAGGGTCTACAGTTTGGATTTCATGTACTTTCCTAAGATATATCTCTTTAACCTTCCTAGAGAGTGTTGCGAGTTTATCCCTAAGGATTTCCTATTCTCTATGTGTATTAATTCCATTAGTTATTTTTGGATTTTCATAATAAGGTAAAGTTCCCCATGTTTGGTTTTGTTCAGCAAGGCTTTCCAAATACTCGCAAGCATCATTTGGGGCTTTCATTTTAAAGGTTCCATTACACATCATGTCAATTAATTGTTTGTTCCCTGGTCCCAAACCTTCATAAAAAATTATTCATTGTTCAAGTATTGAAAATCCAAGATGTGGAACCATTTTTAGGGTGTCTTTGAACCTCTCCCATGTTTCATAGAATAACTCTCCCTCTTTTTTAAAAATGTTTTGGATGCTCTTTTTAAATGAAATTGTTTTGTGGTGGGGAAAGTATTTTTTTTAGAATTATCTTTGTAATTGGTCCAAAGAGTTAATGGATGATGGTATCAGATTTTTTAACCAATTCTTTTCTTGATCCTTTAGTGAGAAAGGAAAGAGCCTCATCTTAGCTGACTCAAGTTGATGTGGTGGGAACATAGTTTCTACAATATCATTGAACTCCTTAACGTAAAGGTAGGGCATCTCAGACTCCATTCCATGGAATGTGGGAAAGTATTTTAGGACATGGGGTTTAAATATGTTGTTTTCATCTCCTAGGTAATTGTGTCTAATGAATGATGGGGAATTGGTCCAAGCAGGAGTGAGGTAGTCATTCATGGTTTGATCGACTATATTCTCTAGTTTGGAGTTTCTGGATTTTGGTTTCCCATTTGATTTCCCACAGGATTTACAATTTTATTTCTTGGAAGAACCTCCATTAGAATTGATTCAATTTTTGATTCTGGGGAATAGAGAAGATTAGGATATAATGTAAAGAATTCCCTAGGTTCACTTTACTCCCCTATCCTAGAACTTTCCACCAAAACTAGTCTGTTTGAATTATTTCGGATGTACGCGTACATGCACCAAAAGGAAAAAAAGTGAGAAAGGGACAAGATAATATATCGTGGGTGAGAATAGAAGAATGGGGGTGAGGAAAGAACATTTTGTTCTGAGGTTCTTACTTGGTCCCTGTAAGTGGTTCCAAAATTTGATTCACGCTCAAATTTACCCAAGAGATGAAGGTAGAATGGTCTTTGTAGTCTAGCTTGGGTTGTCGAATCCAATGAGACCTAAGAAGATACCTAAGATACACAACCTATGAGATGGATTTTTGGCTATGATGTTTCCAACTATTGGTTGATTTTCGATGGGTTTAAAGTATCACTAATAGATTTAAGTTAATTCAACTTAAGATAATGATTTTATCCAAGGTTATCGATCAGGGTGGATTGGATGAATTCTTTTTTTAATGATTTCGATTTCATTAACTTGAGAAGGATTCATTCAATGAATTCAAACTAACCTCCTCACCTACTGGTTAAACACCATCACAAACACATTATAATCAACTATACACTTGTAGGGTCATTTTCATGATCACTCAAAAGTTAAAGGATCGTATTAGCACATAAAAGTGGGGTGATTAAATTAAATATGGAAGAGGAAGAGAGAAAATAATTGAATAAAATAAACTCAAATAAAATAAACTCAAATAAAAGAAATTAATAAAAAATTTGAGAGTGAGAAATAAAATTTAATCCATACCCTTACTAATCCTGTTTATATACACATAAAATAGTTATCCATCCATTGATTACATGTCCTCAACGGAAGCGGGAAGTAGACTTACGAGGGTGGATTTGAAGAAGTAAAAACAAAAAAATATCGATCACTGCACCATTGTGTGATAAATTTCACAAAGTATGGTGTGAATAAATTCACACTTTTTGGAAATGGTATCAACATGATATTTAGAAGGAAATAATAAGAATAAATAAAGAACATTTATTATGAAACTAATGTGAATTGAACAACTTACATGAGAAAGAAATGTGATTACAAACACAAAGCGGTAGCATAACACTATAAAGAAACCAAGCAGAAAAGATGCCAGACTCCTCCACCACCACTACTTTAAATAAACATTTTGGGATCCTTGGGTCGATTATCGAATATTTGAAGTCATCCCACTTGATTATGGTAGTCTTAGGGTTGTAGAAAGCTTGTGGAACTTGTAATTTTCCACTCTTGACCCAATGTGGCAGCCAGCTTGCATCCACTGAATAGAAGCGCCTAGATGGACCTATAGATGGCCGAATTGGAGTGGCCGTATAAGAAAATATTTACTCTTCAGATGTATCATAGCTCTCTATAAAATTTCAGCTCAAATGAATTTGTGGTTTCTGAGATATGATTAAATTGGTGGGCTATTTGTCTGGGCCATAGAATCTGGCCCAGAATTTAATCTCTAACTTGGGCCACCTAAATAACCACCATGGAGGCCAAATTAGAACTGTCTTATGAAGACTTATATGTTCCTCTATATGTCTTGTATAATCCCACGAAATTTGGGATTTAGTGGGTCTTTATTGGGGGCCCCACATTCTCATCAGTGGGTGGGTTTCCAATCTGTCTTCTCCAGAATTGTTTCGTTTAATCACCAAATATCTCCATCATAATTTATGAATACACCATTGGTCCCTTATGTATAACAACGAACTAAATATAATAAGATATTTTATTAATATTAAAATCATAAAATATTATTTTAATTAAAGTACAAATAGTTGTTCCTATGTAAGTTCTCATGTTTGGGTGGATCAAAAATTTCTGAAAGAATTTGAATTTTCATTACCAGACGGGTCAAATCTTGAATCGAGACTTGGAATGGATTTCCATGATTTGGAATGTCTGAAAAGGGTATTTTAATATAGGGATGTATTCTTGGGAGGTATTTGGGGTGTTCAGTTGATCTTTGGAGGTTTTAGATTATTTTTAGGGAGTTTTAGAGATTTCGGCCAGGGTTGCACAGTTTGGTGTGCACAGTTTTGGAGGAACTGTGTGACACCTTGATGATTAGGAGTTTTTTAGTTAATTTTGAATTGATCATGGTTGAGTTTCATGGTTCAAGTATGGTTGGGGGGTAAACATTACGAGGAAAATGGAGAAATCATGAGAGGTTTAAGAGGGTTTGAGTCATGGCCCATGGGTTGCACATAGTTTCAAACAAACTGTGCGTCTTACTGTAGGTGGGAGGTAGTGTTGACAACACGGTTGGCACACGATTTATAAAACTGTGTGGCCTAACCATGTGGGTTTGTGCATGTTGGATTGTAGGGGTACACACGGTTGGTGCATGGTTTGGTCAACAGATCACCAAACTGTGTGATTGGGTTGGCCTTGGATAGAGTCAACTACATGATTGGGGCATGATTTGGCAAATCGTGCGGCCAAACTGTGTTGCTGCCCAAATTTCTTTAAAAAATGGGATTTTACCAAAATGACCCCTTAGGTTTTTTAGCCTCTCCACCCCTTTCTCCCTCATTATAGGTGCATTAAATAGGGTCTCTCTAACCCCTTAATCCTTCCAGTACCTTTGATTTTGGGGTTGTTTTCATGGAGATTTATTAGTGTTTGAGGTGAGTTCTCCTCCTCCAACGGTTTCCATTCTTCCTTCTCTCATTTATCTCTAATTTTTGGGATCTATTGTCTAGGTATTGTAGATTATTCCTCCAGATCATGGTGGAATCATCCATTTCTCTTGGGGATTTTGGTCAGCTTGTGTAGAGGATATCCTGAGATGGATTTCACACATCGTTGCATGGTTTTGTGTTAAGTTATGTGACTGTAGTGAATTTTATTAGGTTTTGACTAATTTTTGAATTTAATTAGTTTTCAAAATGGTATCACCTCTTAGTTATTTAGCCTGAAATGTGGTAAGGGTTACGTCACATGTCTTTGGTGAGTGGTTGGATTCAGTTTCAGTGTGATGTGATGACCTGATGATTTTTTCATCATTATGCCAAGTTGGTTTTTGGTTAATTAATTAATTATAATTTTTATAATTAATTAGTTATTATTTTTTAGTTTTAATACTAGAGCTTCGGTGATTGTGATGAGCTAGGTTCGGTGTTGAGGGGTTTGGATGAAGCTTGGATGGGCCTTGGAAAGGCCACTATACCTTGGAAATGTTTAGAAATCTCCTTTGATGAGGTAAGTGGTCTAATATATTTACTTGTAGTTTTAATAATTATTTTATATGTGAATTGTGGTATATAACTTAGATTCCATGTGTGATATGCTTGCTCCCTTGATTTAAGGAATTGTTTTTCCCTTTATATTTATACCTTTGACCTTCCATGATTCTTGTTGGATTTTTGGTGATGTGAGACTGGACTTATGGAAACCCATGGGGTGTTCCAACCATTGGAAGTGGAATGTTTTATGTGTTTAGATTTTATGAAAATTTTTATGAGGATTTTGAAATGGTTTTAAATGTGTTCATTGGGATTTGACCTGGTTTTGGATGTCAAAGGGGGGAGGCTATGTGTGAAATGATTCTTATTTTGAATTGAGGTTTCGACCAGAAGGTGATTTTAAATGAGTTTTAAATGGATTTCAAATATTGATTTAAAATGGGTGTGCAATGAATCCTTAAATGGTTTACATGGAACTTGAAGGTCGTGGACATTGTTTGGACTTTCAAAGAGGAAGTCCCATGTTTAAGGGGTTGTTTGGAAATGTTAATGAGAATGATTGATTTTGGTGTTTCATGAATTTTGAAATGGGTTTTCTTTTATTTGATCCATGTGTTTATTTAAAGGTCCTTTGGTTCCATGATAAATGTTGTGATCTAGAAAGGTGATGGATGTGGTTAAAATGGTGTGTTTCATTGTTAAATGGTTTGAAGAACATTTGATGAATATGTATTTGGGTAAAGGTTGGAATGGTTTACATGTGAAATTTGTTTATAATTAAAGTAATGGACCATAAAAATGTTAAAAAAATGGAATTAATGGATAATGGAATGATTTGGGGATGGTTAGACATGAAATTCCAAATCTCGGTTGGATTCATGGACAGATGCACCTTGTTTTCTGACCTATGACTAATAGTTTTGGGATGTTGGAATGACACTCCACTCATCGGTTTTGGGTGGACCAAACTGATGCTCTAGGATCCCGATGCACCATAGTTTTTCAGGGAAAGGACTGACACTCCGGAACCTAAGGATATGGACATGGAATTCCATATCAAGGTTGGGATAGTCGGACATGGATTTCTGAATCCTGGTTGGATTCATGGATTTATGCTCCATGTTTGCTGAGTTGTGACAAAGTGGTAGGGATGGTTGGACATGGCATTTTAGATCTCAATTGGATTCTTAGACTGAGTCTCCTTGATTTCCAACCTGTGACCCCCTGTGATATATGGCTCAAACGACCAGCTTTGGTCATGGATATTAGATGGAAATGGATAAATTTTGGAACAAATAATAAAAGTGATTAATTGAAAATTGTTTAATAATGAAACCTATTTTATTTACCTACTTGTATAAAATTATTCTTTTTCCTACATACACTATTTCATTGACTGGTATTTTATTTAGAAATCTTTGGTAACGGTCTACAAAGTTTTACTCACACCCTTCTCGGGTCTTCATTTCACTTGGGTACTCGAGTAGTTCTCATATGTTTATTGCATGCATATATTTGGGCTAAGGTTTGTGTTGAGTATAGTTGGCCAAGAAGGATTTCTTGAGTGGAATCAGATGGTTGGATGGGTTTGGATCAGTGAAGTTGTTGATCCATTTTATAGTTTCTTTTGTTTTGTTATTTTATGTAACCATCCTGGTGGGAGGTTGGTTGTATGTATGACATGGTCATTCAGGCCTTTATTTCATTTCATTTTTTTATAGCATGTTTAAATTTTTTTATTCTTTCTACTTTCTCTGATGTGTATGATATTTGGTTATTTACTTCTGGATATTCACTCTAATATAGAGGTATAGTCTCCTCACAGTTTCACTTTAGACGCCCACTGCCAGTCAGAAGCCTATGGCGTAGGAGGTGGAATTCTTGAGGTCATGTGGTGAACCATCTCACAGCACTGGTTTAATGACACCATGGTCAGGACTTTACAAAGTGGTATCAAAGTAGTGGCCTTCCTATTATTTCACTATTTAGGGTTTGGTAGAGTAGAGATATAGGAATGTTTCATAGCTTATAACAGATACTGGGCTAGTGCATCATGAACACATTTTGGTAGGAAGTCCAGGTTACCAGTGGCTAGGATTGATGTTTTGGATTTGTGATGTTATGGTTGTATATGATTTTCACTTCGAGTGATGCACATGTTGTTGGGATTTGATGGTTTATGATGGAATCCATGTTCTTATCCCATTGATACGAGGCATGTGACTTGGTTTTGACTCTTGGCCAGTAGAGGTAGGAGGAGTCTCATGCATCATGCCAGGCATATAGGATCCACATGTTATAGACCTCCCAGCTTGTGATTTTATAGATTTTCTTTTGATGGTAGGTTATGTGGATCTATATTGAGGCACTCGATGAGGATGCTGGTGTGGTCCTCGTGTATGGTTGGTGCAGCGACCCTAGTGGGTTATTATGGTATATTTATTGAATCATTGGACCACTTGTGGGTGGTTTTTTTAAGGTTGGTAGTATGTACGACTCATCCAAGGAGAGGTCTGATGTGAAGATTCTCGGAGAGGTCGAATGACCTAGTTGTGGGTAGTTGGTTGGTATATGACACCTTTATGGTGTGATCCCCTTTAGGATAGTGTTTTTTTATGATGTCGTGTGATGATGAGTCATGTTCATATTGATGCTCTATTATTTGTGGCCTTCTGTGAGTTAGAATAGACCTTTGTTGGTTGGACCTAGTGACCTTTTGACGCGACTCCAGTCTTGAGAGTGGTGTTGTGTGCCTTTATAGGGTGGCCCATGAGAGGTTTCAACCAAGTTATGAGTACTTTTGGATGTGTGGGGAACTAAGTAATGATTTTTACTCTTCAAAATAGTGCATAGAGGGTGTAGCCTAGTATGGGGTCTTTCTATATAGGATGCATTTGGTTTTGATAAAGAGCACTTGGGTGCTGGTGGTTTAGACTTATGGTTGGTGTCTCAAGGGGTGGGATTGTTTGGGTGCCTATCCCATAGGTAGTGAATGTGAAGATGAGTGTGTCTGGTGGTTATGAGATAGATCATGAGTACAAGGGGTGCTCAAGGGAATGTGGTTTTATGTGGATGGGTTCTCTTTGAGTGGAAACCGCATGTGTGTGCCTGTTTTTGTAGGAGGCACATGGGGTTTCATGTTTTCTTAATATGGGAAATACTTTGAGTGCTGGTGTGGCTCTTGCACGTGTGGTTTCTAAGGGTAGGACCGGTTTAGTGCTTGGATCAGTTTGATCTAGATGTGTCTTCGGGAATGTGGTAAGAGCAAACATTATCTTAGTGAAACCTTGAACGAAACTTAAGTTTTCAATGGTTGATTAAGTTGTTTTGGATCATGAATTTATTTTGGTTTTATGAAGCACCAAGGGTGATCTTCCTTGGATAAGAGAGGCATGTGGGGTAGGCATGGCCAGTTAATAGGGCTAGTGAGTCAAGATTTAAAATTATTGTCTCGTCGGATTCAGAATCAGGTTATATAGTGGGGTCACACAAGAGTGTATGTGATGGTTAAGAATTAATGTTATCTTGGGGAACAAGTGTGTGGTGAGGTGTTGTGTCATTTGTTTTGTGGATCAGACATTACAGGAGTGAACGACCAAGGTGCTTGAGTAGAGTAGGAAACCATGAGTAGGTTGAGGAATGATGAGGATGTGATGAGATACTTATGGTCATGGAGTCCCATGACCTTTGGTTGGGGTTTTTATACCCCTATAGTTAAAGGTGGATTTAGAAATGGTTGAGTGGTGGTGGTATTCATCAATGAAATCTTGGTTTACTCTTAGTTAGTGATGATCATGAGCAATATCTTGACATCGTCTTAGGTACGTTCAGAGGGTAATGGTTATATGCCTAGATACCATAATGTCTTTTCGTTGGATATGGGGCCTCTTGGAGGTTACACTCATGGAGTGGTGAATGTTGATTTGTATGGTGGGAGGTGCACCATCAACTGTTTAAGGGTGAGGACCTCGAGATGGATCAGATGTCGATGAACGCCTTGGGTGTTGTTCTCAGATGTTGGGGATGGGAGACAATTGATGTTTTGTTTGGTTACTTAGGTGAGGGTGATATATGTATGTCTCATTCATGGGTCAGCAATGGTTGGAGCGTGGGATGAAGCAATTGAGGTTGTTTGGGTAAATCAGTGATGACGACACTCCTATGGTGGGGAGTGGTGTATTGATTGTAGATATACAAAACTCATGATGATGGGTCGTGGATGTGTGTAATTGGTCATGGATCTGCCATGGTGGAATTATGAGTCCAATGAAGTACTATTTTCATGTATACTTAAATTCCATAGGTAATTCTAATAGGATATTAGTTATGGTGGATGATCAAGACAAGTGTGGCATTGGGATCAGGGTGGTTTTTAAAAAAATATATGATATTCTTGTATCGGAGGTGCATTGATGTGTGCAGTGGGACATGACTGCACTTTGGTAATGAGTCGTTCGAGGATGGTCCAACAATTTTTAGAGCACAATGTGGGTGTAAAAGGTTGAAAGCTATGTTATGTGTGTTGTTTCAGGAACGATGGGTGTGTTTTAGGTTTGAGTGGGGATTTTGAGGAAAAAATGGTATGTTCTTAGTCCATAAATGAATGATGATTGTGTGTCTGCTTCAGTTGGTTTTCATTGAGGAGGATAGGTGCTGATGATGATTAAAATTCTCATGGGTGTTGGAACGTGGTAGGATGGAAACTGTATCGGGTATGTTATGGGAGTGCATGTTCATGTTTGTTTGGGATTTCCTTATGGAAAGGGTATTAAGTATCAAAACTTGATAGTTATAAGTTTGATCTTATGGTGGGGAGAACCATAGCTCAGTGACTACTAGGGTAATTTCCTAATCAATTTTTCAGTTGGATGGGATTGGGTAAGCACTACTAGGATGTTTCGGATTGGTAGTGGGTGTTAGCTCAGAGTTTTGGCCAGTTGAGGACCTTGAGTTGAAAGTTGTGCCTTGGTAGTGTTTCAGGATATGCGAAACTGTATGAGGTGGTTGTGTAAAATGTGGTGACTGAAATATGTTGGGAGGTTTAGGTGGAAAACCACTGAGACTTGTCAAGGATGACAAGTATTATTATGGGGAGGTTGTAAGATCTAGTTTCTGGGTGGATTGAAATTTTCTAAAGGAATTTGAATTTTCATTACTAGACAAGTCAAATCTTGAATCAAGACTCAGAATGGACTTCCAAGAGTTTTAATGTCTTAAAAATAAGTTTTCAAATGAGGAAGAATTATTTGGAGGTATATGGGGTGTTTGATTGATCTCTAGAGGCTTTGGATTATGTTTTGGGAGTTTTAGATATGTTTTCCCAAGTTGAACAGTTTTGTGTGCATGGTTTAGGAGAAACTATGAAACACCTTGATGCTTAGGATGTTTTTGGTTGATTTTGAACTGATCATTCTTGAGTTTCACAGTTCAAGAACGGTTTGGGGTTAACCGTATGATGTTTAAGAGGGCATGAGGCATGGCACACATGCTACACATGGTTTTAGACAAACTATGTGCCTTGCTGCTGGTGGGAGGAAGTGCTGATAGCGCATTTGATGAATGGTTTTTCAAATCGTGTGACCTAACTATACGGGGTTGTAGATGTTGGACATTAGGGGTGTGCACGGTTGCTACATGGTTCGCCTTACCATGCAGCTACCTAGATTTATTTAAAAGTGGTAATTTTACCAAAATCCCCCTCATGTTTTTTAGCCTCCCCACCCCTTTTCTCCCCCATTCTAAGCACATGAAATAGGGGCTCTCCAACCCCATCCTTCTCCACATTCATTCAATTTTGGTGGTGTTTTCATTTTTGTTTCTTTATATTTGAGGTGATTTCTCCTCCTCCAATGGTTTCCCTTCCTCCTCCTCTTGTTTCTCTCTAATTTTGGGGATCTCTGGTTTAGGTATTGTTAATGATTCCACTGCAGCATGGTGGGATCATCTGTTTCTCTTGGGGTTTTTGGTCGGCTTGTATAAAGGATATCCCGAGATACATTCTACACGTCGTTGCATGACGTTTCATTAAGGTATGTGACCATGGTGAATTTTCATAGGTTTTTTCTATTGTTTTAATTTAGTTATTTGTCAAATTGGTATCACCGCTTAGGGATTTGGCTCAAAATGTGGTTGGGGTTATGTTAAGGGTCTTCGGTGAGTTGTTGGCTTTGGTTTGGGTGTGGCATGATGACCCAATCAGTTTTCTGGTATTATTCCAATTTAGTTTTTGGTAAATTAATTAATTATAATTGTTATAATTAATTAATTGTTATTTTTTGGTGAGTGACTAGAGCTTGGGTGTTCGTGACGGTCTTGGTTGGGTTCCGAGGGGTTTGGACGATGCTTGGACGGGTTGTGGAAAGGTCGTCATGCCTTTGAAATGTTTGAAAAGATTTTTTGATAAGGTATATGGTCTAAGATCTTTACCTATAGTCTTAATAATTGTTATATATGTGCATTACAGTATATACCTTAGAGCCCATGTGTGATATGCTTTCTCCCTTTATTTAAGGAATTGGTTTTGGATTTATATGGATACCTTGTACCTTCCACGATTCCTGTTGGATCCATGGTGATATGATAGCAGACCTATAACCACCCATGGGGTGTTCCAAACTTTGAAAGTGGAATGTATTATGTATTATTTTTTAATTAAAATGCCAATGAGGCTTTTGAAATGGTTTTAAATGTGTTCATTGGGTTTTTATCCGATTTTGGATGTTAAAGGGGGGAGGTTATGTGTGAAGTGAGTCTTGTTTTAAAATGAGGTTTTGACCACAAGGTGATTTTAAATGAGTATTAAATGGTTTAAAATTTTTATTTGAAATGGGCGTGTGGTGACTCTTTAATGGGTTTTCGTGGAACATGAAGGGCTTGGACCTTGTTTGGATTTTCAAAGAGGAAGGCCCATGTTCAAGGGGTGGTTTGGAAATGTTTAATGAGAATGTTTGATTTTGGTGTTTCGTGAATTTTGAAATGGGTTTGGTTTTATTTAATCCATGTGTTGATTTAAAGGTCCTTTGGGACCATGATAAATGTTGTGATCTATAAAGGTAGTGGAAATAATTAAAAGGGGTTGTTTGATTGTTAAATGGTTTGAAGAACATTTAATGAATATGTATTTGGGTAAAGGTTTAAATGGTTTAAATGTGAATTTGGTTTTACAATGAATGTAATGGACCATGGAAATGTTTAACAAAATGGTATTAATGGATAATGGAATTGTTTGAGGATGGTCAGACATGACGTGCTGAATCTCTGTTGGATTCATGGACTGATGCTCCATGTTTTCCAACCCGTGACTAGTGGTTTTGGGATGTTGGAATGATGCTCCACTCCCTGGTTTTGGGCGGGCCAAAATGATTCTCTAGGCGCATCAGCGCACTATAGTTTTTTTGAGAAAGGACTGACGCTCCTGAACCCAAGGGTATGGGCATGGCGTTTCATATCATGGTTGAGATGGTCAAACATGGTGTTTTGAATCCCAGTTTGATCCATGGATTGATACTCTTTGTTTACCGACTTGCGGCTTAGTGGTTGGGGTGGCTTAACATGGCATTTTGTATCCTGATTGGATTCTTGGACTGATCCTCCTTTATTTCCAACAAGTTACCCTTTTGATATATGGCTCAGACAGGGCTTTAGCTGATGAGATTTAATGGAAATGGACAACTTTTGGAACAAAGAATAAAAGTGATTAATTGAACATTGTTAAATAATGAAACTTGTTTTATTTACCTATTTTTCTACAGATATTCCTTTTATTGCATGCATTGTTGCACTGACTGATATTTGATTTAGACACCGTTGGTGATGACCTACTGAATTTTACTCACACCCTGCTCGGGCAGCCATTGTATTTGAGTACCTGAGCATCTCTCACATGTTTATTGTAGGCATAGGTTTGGGTTGATTCCTATGTCAAGTATCATTGGTCAGGTAGGATTGCCCGAGTGGTATTAGATGGCTGGATGTGTCTGGCTCGGTGATGCTGTGGAGCCATTTTGTAGGTTCTTTTATTTTGTTATGTTATCTAACCAGCTCGGTGAGTGGTTGGTTGTATGTATGACATGGATGTTAGAGTATTTATTGCATTTCATTTTGTTATGACATCTTTCAGTTTATTTATTCATTCTGATTTCTCTGATGTGTATGATGTTTGGTTATTTACTTTTGGTTGTGCACTCTGATATGAGGGTATATTCTCCTCATATTTCCACTTTAGACCTCTGCTGCTAATCGATATCCCCTTACGTATGAGGATTTGTGCTTGAGGCCATGTGATGAACTGACTTTGGGCACATGGACTAGGACGTTACATCCTAGGACACCAACTCTAACAATTTGGATGTTGCAACAGCTAGTTGAATGAGAAAGTGGACGTTGAGTACTTTTCATACATTTTCGTGTTTTTTTATATTATCATATGTTGTGGTTGTATTTAACTTGTTTTACATATGAATTTTGTTTTAAATTATGATTGCTTATTGACTGAATTTGGACCATCGTTGAATAATTCATTATGTTTTGTAAAGAGGCACTAAAATTTGATAATCATTTAAAATATTTTAAAACTATGTTATTTTACTGTGTTTTGTGACATCAGTTGTGAAACCAATCTCTTTGATTGAAAAAATTTGGTTTTATTGTTGATGGTTTTTGGAGGAAAGTGCATATTTGAAAGTGTTATTTGACAATTGGGTGTAAGAATTTATTTTGGAATTAAATTTCAATAATTAGGTTTCAAATGTTATTTTGGGAATTGGAAATCTAACTTGAAATTATTCTTTGAATATTTAATGTTAAAATGACTATGAATGATTTTAATAATAATTTATTGAAAATATATTTTTCTTTTTGAAAATCTTATGATTATAATTAAGTGTGGTTAATTGTTTTTTTAAAATGAGTGGGGGTTTTGAAATTTGGGGTTTTCTTTTGGATTCTACTATATATATACTAATTCTAGCTTCTCATTTTCCACGTGTCATCCTACTGATCCTCCACACCGATTTTCACTTACGTGCCTATCCACCATATCTCCATGTCGCCCGTTCACACGATATCTCTTCCATTATTTATTTTCTGTCACCTGCTCTCGCTTAGGTTATCACGGCTCACAACCTAGGCGACCTTCGAACCATCTATTTCATCACCCTCCCTATCCCCGTCACCCTACAGTCCATAGATCTCTGTTTCCGACATTCATCCTACTCCTAGTTTCCACTCAACTATCGGTGTTTTTCCTTCCCCCAGTCACGGTCTGGATTCAGCTCTTCGCAACCTAGGGTTCCCTCCTCCGCCTTCTCCAACCACAACTTTGCCTCCGCCTTGGTACACAAATTCACCTCCTCCTCCTTCAATCATCCCTGTTTTTCATAATTTACCCCATATTCCATCATTTTATCCTATTTTAAAACTAAATGTTTCTATACAACCACACCTCATAATACCTCTAATATCTGACTTGGAATCAGAATTCATTATTTCTTAGTGTTTCAATATAATGACAGATGTTAACCCGCATCGATTCACTTCATCAGGAGTCCGGAAACGCCATGAATATGGTCACGATGCTCATATATACCAAATTATATGATCTTGATCTATGATGATGGTTCGTATAATTTCCCTCTATGGCTATTTAAGGATTTGATACATCAATATCACACTTTTGAATTTCACTGCCTGCACAACCATTACGGTTTTGTAATCCTTCCTTTTTTAATTTGAAGGCATAATGTAGTTCCAAGCAGCATCATCTAATCTTGGTTCCTCGGACTACTAGTACATTTTCTTTCTAAATTTTGCTGCATCACTTGATCTGAGAAAATAGTTCCTGTTATTTACCTCTTCACCTATTTAAGGATTTGATACTTTATATTGACCCTTTTGAATTTCACTTGCTGCACCCATATTACTGTTTTCAGTACTCGATTTTGAAATGGTTTCATTTTTTTCAAAGATGAATCAGCTTATCCTAGATCTTTGATCATTACACACCATTTCATTATAAATTTCATTGTATTACTTGATTCTAAGCAGTCATGTTATGTACACTTCTTAGAAGAGAATAAAAATCCATTCGATTTTGTTCAGTTGATTTTCACTAATATAAATTTCATTACGTGCACTCTCATTAAGGTTTTACGTAATTGATTTTGAATTTGAAGGAGTCAAATTATATATAGTGGTGTAAACTAATACAAAATCCTCAGACATCAGGTACCCTTTCATCCTAAATTTCCTCACATCATCTATTCATGAAGAGTCATGTTATGTTTAGTCTCTAAAAAAATACATTTGATGTTATTAAATTGATTTTCACTACTTTGAAGTCATTTTTTAAGTTTTTTCAGCACCAAATAAATAAATCTCCTTTCTTAGTAAACTAATATTCTTAGGTATCATTTAATTCTTATAAATTCCATTTATAACTTCATCCTGAGTAGTCATTGTTCGGTCTATTATTGGGTTAGATGGAAGGATCTTGAGGCCCTAGACAAGGAATCCAGTTAATTCTCAGTTCTACTTACATTAGACTCTATAAATACACTCAGGCTCTATGTAAGTGTATGTTATCATAATAAAATCCATTTTCATCTTCATATTCCTTTTCTTCTTTCTCTGTTGTATTCGGTCTCCGTCTCCACCCCCGACCCCGCATCTCCGTCTCTTCTAATATTGTCTCAATGCCACCATCCACCACACTATTTCTCCCGATAGCAGTTTCCACATAAATCAGCATACCATCCATCAATGGATGAAGAACATGGAAGATGGAGTCCCTTTTCAGGTACTATAATAATAGACAGTGCAAACAGGTATGGATATTTTTGACAGTTCAAACAGGTATAGAAAGGTATAGACCGTGCAAAAAGGTATAGACAGGTATAGACAGTGAAAATAGTAAATATCAGTTAATCAATGCATCTTCATTTCAGGTACTACAATAATAGACAGTGCAAAAAGATATGTATCTTATTGACAGTGAAAATAGGTATAGAAAGGTATATACAATGCAAACAGGTATAGACAATTCAAATAGTAAATCTTAGGAAGCCTTGGTGTATTTTCCAAGCATGTGTATTCATGAATGCACTAATTCATTTTTATTTTCCTTATGCTCCGAGAAGATGGACTAGGCATGGATATTGTATACTTATCATTGAGAAAGGTCTTCACAGGAAACATGGGCATAAAATCTGCACACCTTTTATGTATTAAATCCACTGTTACACCTTTTAGTTCTTCACTAATTCTTTCACCTAACACTAGAATTCTTTGATAATGCAAATTTATCGGATCCTGGGATGTTTTTTTGTGAATTGTATCCTTATAAATAATACTAAAACATCTTATTGTTATGTAGCGAGTACCCAGGTAATATTAAACATGATCCGTTGATATCGAATCACAATGTTTGGTTTATTCTTGGGTTAGATGGAAGGATCTTGAGGGACTAGATAAGTCATCCAATTCATTCTCCATTTTCCATACATTAAACTATAAATACCCTCAGGTTCTATGTAAGTGTATGTTACCATAATCACATTAATTTTTTAACTTTATATTTCTTTTCTTCTTTCTCTGTTGTTTTCGGTCTCCCCCTGCCCCTATATCTCTTTCTCTACTAATACAGTCTCGATGCCACCATCCACCACACTGATTTCACTAAAGACACTTTTTAATCACATGACATGAAAAAGAAATTCAATATAGATCAATTCAATATGAAAATAAAAATTGAATAGATGACAGTTTTCCTAACATTTATTGTTCCCCTAATTAAAGATACCTATTGATGGTTTAAGATGGAGGCCTCAGCTAGATTGTAAGGATGAAGCTCTCAGGTGCATTTGAAAAGAGATTTACATTGCAGTGCAGTTGGTTTAATTTTTTTATTGATTACTATATTGATGTTGAAACCTTGACTATCTTTACATTCTATTATTGTATTATAATTGGTTTATTAATGACAAGAATCTACAATGGTTTGCATTGTATATTATTGTAGTATATTGATGTTGAAACCTTGACTCTTTTTTATCCTTCCTTTTTTTCCTACATGAGTTAAAAATGCTTGAAATTGTTGATCATCAATATCCATGACTCTATGAGATCATGAAAAACAACTATGGGTTTCGCTGATAATGAGCCAATAGAATAAAAATATTTTCTAAAGGGATTTTTAGATGTTAGAATGAGAAGGTGCATATATTTTCTTTTTTGAAAGATGGCTCTAAAGATAAATTTCCTACTCAAGTTTTACACTATTTGATTCTATTTTTTGTGTGAAAATTTTCTTGAAATTGGAGCCTATTTTTTATATAGATTACTGATTGTTTTTTATTCTGTGGATTGAATTTGTTAACTCGACATGTATTTCTACCTTGTGATGAGGAGACACAGGACAAGTAGAAAATATAGCAATAGGCTTAGGTATAGTTAGGATAGTTACAGCAGTGGTAGGTGTAATTAGAGCCACAGAATGAATGGGCCTTGGAGGGCTATAGAAAACGAAATCCATACCTGTAGAAGAAAGTGGAAAAAAATGTTACTTCTCCAGATTCTGAACAAGATTCTGGTTATGGAGATAAAAGGTATGTACTACAGCTTCCTTATAAACACTATACAGTAAAGTTATGAAGCATTGATGATTTCTAGATACTATACAGAGAGATCATAATATCTTCCCAATAACATATTGATATACATTCATGGTTTGATTTAATTTTCCACCTTCCAGATCGTCAATATAGTCCACTATGTCATTCAATGAATCATCTGTTCCTATACCCAGATTTCTAACTGCCTCCCTGGTGTCCTAGAATTTACCCATAAGATCTCCCATGAAATCTTGCATTATCACTAGGGTTGTAATATAAAACCAAAGAAATTAAATGGTAGAAGCTACATAATTCAACATAGATTTAAACTGATCAACTCAATTCTAAAAAATCAAGAAAAATAATATATTCTGAGATGGCGGTTTCTGTGGGTTGAGTCTTCTGAGATGGTAGCTGGATTGCAAGGATGAAGCTCTCAAGATCATTTTAGAATGGATTTTAATTTAAGTAAAGTTGGTTTAAATTTTTGTATTAATTACTATATTGATGTATAAAACGTAAATACTTTATTTTCTATTATTGAAGTATAATTGGTTTATTAATGACCTAAAACTACAGTGGTTTGCACTGTCTACTATTTTAGTATATTGATGTTGAAACCTTGACTATTTTTTATCCATCCTTTTATTTCTTACAAGAGTTACTAAATGCTTGCAACTATTGATCAGCAATATACATGACTCTAAGAGAGAATGAAAAACGACTATTTTTTATCAATCATTTTATTTCCTATAGGAGTTACTAAATACTTTATCAATCTTTCATCATGTTTTTTATTAGCTTCGTCAAATGTCTTAACGAAGATACTTTCTTTAACATCATCTGAAAGATGATGTACCAGATTCAGATTGTGTAGAAACGACCCTTCATTTAACCCCTACCTCTCAATGTAACCATGCCGATCAGAAAACAAGCATTCCTTTTTTTCATCATAAATAATTCCAGTTGAAACTCTTCCTTATATATCAGGCTGTCATCAATCACTGCACTGCTAATATTCTTAACAGCTCATAGAGTGCTTTGATTTTACAAACAATAAACAGTGTTTCCCTTGCAAGCAATTCAAGATCTTCTAGGCCTCTGGATTTTTTATGAAAATATAGAACACAACACGATAACATGGAAGGGGATCACATAGTCACTGAAACAATGCTTGGTGGCTTTCAACAAAGATAAAGGAGAATGAATCGGTTTTTAAGGTATGTTTCTTTATGTTTCTTCAATCTACATATGATTCCAATCTTCTCACCCATTTTTCTCACATTGAAACTTATTTCTCTATTATTTCATAGCTTAAACAGTTCAAAACAGTGAATGGATCATGCACCTCTCTGCAGAGAAAACAGAAAAAACTCAGGTTTGGGGGGGGACCAACGGTGAAGGAGAGACACCACAAACAGGTCCAGGTGGCATATTCCAAACTCATGGTGCCATATTCTGGGACCATATGATGATTCACATCAAGAAATTAAATATTCAGGTCACGGTGCATATTATTTGAGGTATGATATCTGCATTTTCTTAATTTTCGATGACTCGGTAAACTTGATGCCTCTAAAAGAGGATTATTCTGTAAACAGGCATCCTGGGGATGGAATGAGCAGCAACATATATATGCACATACAATGTAAACTGAACCGAGGAAACTGGTGAATTTCTTAAAGAATATATTGAAACAAGTAAATTCCACACACCTATATCTACAACAAGATATATATGCACTTTATTCTGTTTAGCAGCTACATATATCTGAGCAGTAATATATATCTGACTAGGGGAACTGCTGATGCTGGTGATGGTGCTGCAGATATAGGTATATTGGTTATCTGAGCAGCAACATATATGTGCATTTTCTTTAATGGTATATTAATGAATTCAATGTAATTGATAGTTTCCACCTTCCTCTTGAAAGTGTAAGCAATAAGATTTCGATTAAATCTTCACATATCTCTACAATATAGTAAATGTGCAGGTTTCATGTCGCTTATTTCCAAGAAGTCATTAACTCCTATCTGCAAAAGAACTTTGAGACACTTAGTAAGTAAATATCTCCTTTGTTGGTTTCCATGACAATTGATATTGAATTAATGTACTTCATATTTTGAGGTAACACAACATCTAATATCCCCCCCCCCCTCAATACATAAACATCCATTGTTTTATTTTGAATGAAAAAAATGAATCTTCATCTATGGGTACAGTTGATTTTAGAAATTTGTAGGTTATGTTTGTTACTTTTTCTGCTACATGCATCTTTACTTATGATCATCAAGGTGGATTACTACATGAAGCATCTCATATGTGAGACCAAAATCATCTTCAGTGCTGGGGAACCTTGATATGTTCTGAGAACCTAGAACCTGGATATTTTCTTGGAACCTGGATGTGTTCTTAGAACCTACATCAAGCAGCTCATATGTTGGTTACTTTTTCCTTCACCATCTGCTGCACTGGAACCTGGATATGTTCTGAGACCATAATCATCTTCAGTGTTGGGGAACTGAAGTGCTGCATTACCTTGTTGGCCTTATAATGTGCCACCATCTAGAGCTATGCATGCGGAGAAAGGTTGTATTTAATTCCATTTTCATCACCACGAAGGCCTACCTTTTTCTTGTATCAAATCTCCTCATGTTTTTGTTAAATGTTTTCAGATTCTAAAGGTTCAACTCAGGCAGTGCATAATTACTACGCTGACAGGTGATGTCAGAAATCAAAATCGTTGCCAGGTGGTGAAGAAAATTATTGTGAAAATACCATTAAACCTCCAAGAGGTTAGTTTTTTTTGTAATTTAACTCTGCCCCCAGAAATTCTTTGTAAGTATCTTCTTTTTAATTTTTGTGATTCATGGTTCAAGTGTCTATAACTTGATAGCTGAACATTGTTGCATTTAATCCCTCCAGTTCACTGAATTTCTGAAATTGGGTGTTAAAAACACGAATCAATGAATGGGTTTGCTTTTGTCCCCTAGAACATCTTCATTTCAGTTAATAGTATTGTTTTTGATTTCATGCATGAAAAAGGTCTGGTAGAATTTTATTTTCATCATGTTTGAGTGGGTATCCTCTAATTTGATTTTTGATGTTTTAAATCTAAAAAATCTTGTCCCTTTTAATTTATTTTATTTCCTTTAGTTATTTTAGTAGTTAATAACATTTTCTTTCAGTTTTCTCGATAGGAAAAAAACTAGACAGCGCTCCACCCACCTCTTGAAGATCGAATCATATTGTTGTTGAAAGCATAACCATATATCCAGGTTTGTGTTTCTAAAACGTTTTCAATGATTTTGATGTTTTCAACCTTCTTAATCACAGTGTATGAGAGACATTTCCCCATTAATGTGTAGATTTCTCTAATAGACATTTAATGTGTAGGCTTCAGGTCACTGTTATCCAGGATGTAATTTAGTGCTCTTTGTAATGGACAATTGTGAGACTATTCAGGTAAATATCTCCTTGCTTGGTGCAGTCCACTACTATTGTTGTTCCAATCTATAAAACTAATCGAAAAAATCTGATTGCACTTGACATTTATAATAAGTGCTCCCATACAATTTTATTTTCTGAATTTCTAATTGAAGATGTGTGTTTTTAACATTTATTTAAATTATTTTATTCTGAATAAGGTTCACATGAAGATGGAAGATGGGACGTGGTGCCTAGATGGTCAGGAGTGGGCGGTCGCAACCAACAACCACCGGTAAGTAGTATGGAAGCGTGCCAAAACTTCATATACTCCAACAACCGGAGGTTAGTGATGCTTTTGGGTTTTAGTCTGAATAAGGTTCATCCTTGTCTTTGATCTGTTTGTCAACTACTTGAATGATGTATTCATATTTTATGCCCTCTTATTCCATTATTAGACAACGTTACTTTCTAATTATAATTTATTGAACATATGTTTTCTTCTTAAAGTTTCTAAATATTAATCTCATTTTAGAAGAAAATCCATTAATTGAATACCCCATGCAATAATACACGCGAGTACTAGTTTATTTAATCGCGTGACCTGTCTGTAGTCTGATCTACTGCTTGTTCATTTGGGGGGTGGCCATTCGATCACCATTCATCCAATACTGATCATCCGATCAGATGAAAACACGAGGGAACGAATTATTAGCTGACTTGTCGGATGAAGCCGGTGCCATTTGCAACGAACCCTACCTTCGCTGATGTTTCACCTTTTCGAAGGTTTACTGGTTGGAGCTCCGGTATATTGATGCTTGAGGACCCACGAGATGCTGCTAGTAGAGATCTACAGCTGGTTCTTCTTTGGGGATTCAGTGCTGCAGCAGATCTGGTGCTGAGAGGAGCCGCTGCCCCTGCACTGGAGTCATCTAGTTCGTGTGAAGTTGGATTGCTGATACCGATCCTTGTAGATTGATGGAGGGTGCTGGTTCGTTGTGGTGCCAGTGCCACTCGATTGCGTGGTGATCTGCATCAAAGCTTTTGCATCGTCAACATTTTCAAGACGGAGCGGCACTGGTGTGGTGACGCTTCTGTTAAGCCGCTGGTTCGCTGCATTTTGAGTCTTATTTGCGGGATGGATGAAGTCGAGTTGATGCTTCTGACCCTTGCTCGAGATCTGGTTGCCAATTCGTTCACTGGTTAGTAGTTATGTTAGAAATAAATGGAAAATGGGGGTTAGTGGGGGAGTGTCTTAAGAAACCGCTGCCTGCTTTACTTCGGTTTTTATCCTTTTTAATAGCCAAATGGGCTTTAAATTATTATTGCTATTATTGTTATTTCCCTTTTTGTCATTGCTTATAAATATAAGGTGTCCTCTATTCTTCAAAGTGGGTCATCTCCCTCATCAAAGCACCAAAATCATGTATAAATTTCCCCACAATTTCCAGGAGTTCAAAGTGTGATTTGTCCTCACACGTGGGCTCAAAGGCGTTTTAAGTTCATTGGATCACTAAGGGGTGAATCGGTGATCCCTTTTTAAAGAGTTTTAGGTTCGTTGGATCACTAAGGGGTGAATCAGTGATCCGTTTTTAAAAATTCTTCCAACTTAATTCAACCTCTTAGACTGAATAATGTCTAGATCCCCTCATCTCTGTCTCTCAGCCTCACCTAGATTATGCAGTGAATAAAGTCCGAAGAACACAAGGATTTCCAAGATTCGCCTCCAAAACCCACTCCTTGCGATGATTGGTTAGTCCCCCAAACCACATATTCTTCCACTATTAACGAGTGGTCACATGGCATGGTCACACACTATGCCTATATGAAGTCCCATTATGTGCTCCAGAGTTCTGCCAGAGGGTCTTTATACTACTTCAGACAGTTGTCAGGTTTCCACTGGTTCTCTTGCTGCCGCGCTCAGCCCAGTCCTCGCGACTGGATTGACTGCCTCACACAATCTGTGACTGTCGGCAAATTTAGGAGGGTGGGGTTTCTTTTTAGTTTTATGGGCTAGGGTTTTTAAATATTGGAGAAATGGAAGTGGTGCTGAACAAAAAGAGGTCAAAGTGCCACTTGAAGTGGCGCTTTGACCGCACACCACACCCAAACCCAATATATATATATATATATATATTTATATATATAAAATAAATTTATTTATTATAATAAATATAAAAAATACAATAAATACATAATTATATTTTTTATAATAAATACAAAAATTATAATAAATTTATTTATTTATAATAAATATTTATAATAATATCTAATAAATATTATATTAAATATTATAATATTATTATAATAAATATACATTTGTTATACATTTATTATACATTTATTATAAATATTATAATGTTATAATATTATAATATTTATTATAATAAATATCAAATAAAAGTATACTAAATACTATTATAATAAAGGCACAATAAATGTATAATAAATAATTATAATACATTTATATTTATAATAAATACATATTATAATTAAATATTATAATATTTATAATAAGAAATATCTAATAAATGTATAATAAATATTATTATAATATGTATACATTTATAATATCTATTATGATAAATATTATTATAATATTTATTATAATAAATGTATAATAAATATTATTATAATAAATATTATAATAAATGTATTATAAATGTATGGTAAATGTATAATAAATTTTTATAATACATTTATTATAAATGTATATTTATTATAATAAATATTATAATATTTAATTATAAGAAATGTATATTTAAATTTATATTTATAATAAATATACATTTATTTATTATAATAAATCTACATTTATTTTATGCATTTATTATAATAAATATGTATAATAAATGTTTAATAAATATTATGATACATTTATTTTTTAATTATAATATAATAAATGTAATATGTAATTATTTATCTTTATTATATAATTATCAGATCTATAAATAATTATATACTATAATTATATAATTATAAATACACATTTATTTATTATAATAAATATGTAATAATTTATAAATATAATATACATTTATTTATTATTATAAATACATGTTAGGTCCGGGGGGAGGGGAAAAAAGGAAAGAAAATCTGCAGATGCGGAGGCTCGAAAGCAGGACCTCCTCAACTCACCACCACAGGTACAGCAGGGGTGGAACCATTGAAATGTGCCCTATGGGGCTCTATTATAAAAAAATATACATTTATATAAATATACATTTATTAGATATTTATTATGAATGTAATATACATTTATAAATATAATTATTTATTATAATATATATGTAATAAATATACATTTATATAAATGTAATATACATTTATTATAATAAATATGTAATATATATTTATTATAATAAATGTAAAATATATTTATTAACTAAATAAATGATTATTTATTTATAAATGTAATATACAATTATTATAATAAATATGTAATTACTTATAAATGTAATATACATTTATTTATATAAATATACATTTATTATATATGTAATATACATTTATTATAAATTTAATATACATTTATTTATTATAATAAATATGTATTTATTTATAAATGTAATATATATTTATTTATTATAATAAATATACATTTATAAATGTAATTATAAATATACATTTATTTATTATAATATTCATTAATAAATATACATTTATTAATATTCATTAATAATATTTATTAATAATATGTATTTATAAATATACATTTATTATAAATATACAATTATAAATGTAATTATAAATATACATTTATTTATTATAATATTCATTAATAAATATACATTTATTAATTTACATTAATAATATTTATTTATATAAATATACATTTATTATAAATGTAATAGGCATTTATTTATATAAATATAACGAAAAGGCGTAGGCCCAGGCGGAATGCCCAGTCCTCCAAATTTATTAAATAAAAAAAGAGCACAAGTACAACCGATACAACATGTCCAGCAAAGTCAAAAGGGATCATATTCCTCACCATTTTCAACATCTGAAGCCACCTCCGGATCAGCTGATTCCCACTCAGATTGCGAATTATAGGAATTGAGCATTTTGACGTACTGCTCCTGTAGTCGCAGTTGCTCTGAAGTCAATGGCTCCCTGGACAACTGCTTGTTGACCCGCCCCCGCTTCGGATCCATCTCTTTCCATTTTGAATCCTTGAAAGAGGATCTAGTAGACACCGTCTTTGGCATGTTAGGGTAATCCTTTCGTGGCTTCCTCTTTGGTGGATCAGTGAACGTCCCCACATTGGCATTTCCATTCTTCCTCCCATTCTTGAGTATATCACTATAAGATGTCTTGACATGGCCATTGGGGGAAATTTCTTTATTCTCATGGAGACATCACCCCACTTACTCGGTGGCTCCAATACGCCATTCTCTTTCCGATGATTCTCATGCACTAAACCAGGTCTCACCCAAGAAGATTGCCTGTTATTTTCTATCAATGCCATGCATTGACCATGTTCCCCAATGCCCTGCCCCTCATCAGCATCAACATCCCCCAATAAATAGGTTCCCCTCATCAGCATCAACACCCCACTTACTCGGTGACTCCAATACCCCATTTTCTTTATTAGATATTTATTATAAATACTTATTATAAATTAAAAAATTATTATGATTTTTTTATTTATTATAAAAAAATATAATTATGTATTTATTGTAATTTTTTATATTTATTATAATAAATAAATTATATATATATATATATACGGGGGTTGGGGGTGGTGTGGGGTAAAAGCGCCACAAATCCAGTTCCCCAATATATAAAAACCCTACACCCCATAAAACTAAAAAAACCCCACCCTCCTAAATTTGTCATGAATGGCTCCTTCCCCCAACCGTCAAGCAGGATTTTGACCACTTTTTCTTCTTGGTACGGAATATTCCGACCTTCCTCTTCCTCTACGATATTGTTGTGTCATAGGCCTCCTCATTCCTCGATACCAGTGGGTGTTCTTCTTTCAGGTATAGTATTGGGTTCTCCTTCGACCGGTTATAGTTTCTTCCGAATGTTGCGTTGTCGAAGTCTATAATCTTTTTCTCCTCATTCTTGTTTTATATTCATAAAATAATCATGAATATTTTGTTTCCATATTGAATTTGGAAACTCCTCAAATCTCAGTAACATGCGATCCTTCTTTTTCCAAACCGGAAGATATTTCCTAGTTTTGAATCCTCAGTTAAATGTTATGAATCCCGCCCCAAACTTTGCACATTAGAAGTTCAGTCATCCTAAAGCGAGGCGGAAATCAGGTCATCAGAGGGACCCTCGGAACGCCAATGTACTGGAACTTAGATCATAGACCACACCCAAGTCACCGCACTGAGTTCAATTTACTCAAGCCTGCTGACTCACAACTCATACATGTTGGATGTGCACTAAAACGATTAGCACCACGCCATGGTGGTTCTTGTTGATGCTGTGGTTGATATCTGACATCACTGTTTGCATATATGATGCATGGGTTCCACTACCACACGATTTCATTGACCATGAACCAAAGAGTTGGTTCATTTATGGAAAGAAAACGCTCATCGAAAGGAGTTCAATGAATGAACTCTAACAGGGTGTAATGCTGGGGTTCCATTTCATGGCACCCGAGACATTACGTATGTCCAACGCTCTTCATTAATGAAGAGCGTCGATGAAGGTTATATAATGGGACGCAATTCCACCTATTGAGCAGTTTCTGTGTATGGTTGATTGCTTGCGAACCATAGTCATAGCTCCCCCCGTCCCAAAGCTCGTTCATCGTTCCACGAAATCGCTAGCACCCCTTTGTGTGTTCGGGAGTCCTCACAAAACGTTCATAGATCCATTGGGTAATGTGCCCCCTCAGGAGGTGGGAGGCATTTGTCTTCTCCTTATGATCATCATCAGACGTGATCTATCCAAGAAGATGATGGAGGCTCCAACACTAACGTTTTAGGTAAGCTTATGGTGTTTTATGATTTGTTTTCGAATATATTTCCACATATGATTTCTTGGCGATAGATTATGTTTGTGCTTGGGTTCACTTCCGCTTCCAAGGATCATATGATGATCCATTTAATCCATGTTTTTGGAAAACATTACTGTCACCACGACATAGGAGTCACCGTTGTATAGTCGTAGTTTTTTCAAAACGCCTAGATCACCAACACCACTGTCACGACCCCTTCCTCCAAAGATACCACATTGAAGGGAGAAAGATAATGACCCTTGAGTCCCGCCTCATAGGCCCCGGGTTGGGGACTAGCACCGATGATATAAAAATCACATGTATGAGTGGCATTATCCTCTATAAAATAAATAGGATCGAGAGATAAGCGGAATCATGCACAATAAACTCCATGACATAATATAAAAGAAGTTCAAACCATCCCACAATGCATGTATAAATGAAACAAATACAATAAAAGTATCCAATGTAAATACCCAAAAGTAAAGCTAAAGCAACGACACACAACTTTTCAAAGGGCTGAGCTAGAAATGTCCAACACAGTCCATGTAATCCTCTTGGAAATCTAAAAACAGTTTTATATACATAGGGTGAGCATAGTAGTATACTCAGTAGGAAAATCAAGTCCTCTCATGCAAATGTAAAAGAAGCATACTAATGCACCTATGAGAAAACAACAAAACCAGACAACACCTATACAGGTTTACTAACCAAACACAACCTCACCAAAGCACGCTCACCAAATAATTCAAATCAAGTAATATAGTATAACATGATCACATCGATAAGGGTACCCCACAACACTTTCCCACTAGTATGCCGCTCTCACACCCAACGTCGTACGTCATGGTGCTCCCATATCTTATGTATACCACACCGCCCCACAAGCACGATCACAACAATCCTCGCCCAAAGACACCTGTGATCGCCACCCCACAAGCACGACCCTGTCACAGCTCGCCCGAGGACACCTGGGCTACCGGCCCACAAGCATGGTCGCGTCTCACCCGGAAACACCTGGGCCGTCACATCTCACCAACAAACACCTGAGCTATCACAACCACCATCTAGTGCACCAACAGATCTCTATCCATCACAACCTGTATAATACCTACCACGCCTAGAAGAGAGAGTAGAAAAGAGAGGGTACCCAGCCATCCATACTCACCAGATTTTGGGAAAAACACCCCACACGTGACTATGTGGGTGTTGACATGTAGTGCTCGACGTAGGTGAGGTGTGTATAGAAATCACAAAATATACAAGTATATATATATATATATATATATATTTATATATATATATAAAATCAAGCACTCAAGTCCCACGAGCTTCACAAGTATATGGCAGATGCAGGGTGAGATAGACCTAAAATTTTTGAACATTTAGAGCACGGGCCAATGCGAGTTGAGCCCGTGTGGTTGCGGGCCAAGGCGGTTTGAGCCCGCACGGGTGAGGGCTTATCCGTGGGCCTAATTTTTTTTACAATATATGTTTCTTTAATATTTTTGTTTTTTTAATAAAAAAAATAATGATTAAACAATGAAATATGATTTATCACCGTAATTATCATACTAATTCACCATTTATTCACATGTTAATTTTAAATAGGTTTATATTTATTATTTTAATATTATATTATAAATTTTATATTGTAATTATTCACCATATTCACATGATGCGTCATCCCACCTCTTGAAAAATGGAACTCATCTCCTATTCACATGGTTTCAATTATAAAAGAGTTATTATAATCAAAATATTTTTTGGGTCAATTTAATTTTGTTATTATTTAATTTTATTTTTTATTAATGTTGGACCCCATTTTAGTATAATGGGTACTTCCGAGTCCCACATCGGAATATCCTGCCTTGTAATTTATTTTACTCATCCTTAAAAGAATATCTCCGCCTCACATTGAGGTAAGGAGAATTAACCATATATATAGTATCAGAGGGTAATCTCTAACCCTAACCCCCCCTCCCTTTTCTCTCTCTCGTATAGGGTTGTGAGAAAATGCCCTGTAGATTCCCGGTTCTGTCCTGCCCCATCTCTGCCCTCACTCCTGGTTCTGTCCGGCGGTTCTCCCCTTGTCGTCGCCTCCTTCCCCGGAATCCCCTCCCCGCGGCGCGTGACAGCTCCCGACCCTCCCGCCTCGGTCGCGCTTCCCGTCACCCCTCCAAATTCTGGCGGGATCCAGCTGCGACTTATGGCCCGCATCTTTCCGCGGCATCCCGGCTCGCCTCCCGCTGTCCGCCGCAACTCGCAGCTCCCGACTACATAGATCCCCTCCTGCCTCCCGCCCCGACACAGCTCCTGTCAGCCTCCCCATCGGCCCTACACCACCCGACGTGGGCTACTGCTCCCGACGTCATTAGTCCTCCCGACCTTGGCCCGACGCTATATGTGGACTCCTTTTCCTCACGGCCTAGGATCGATGCCCCTGTTCTTCCTGGAGGAACCCCTAACTTCAGGTGGACACCCCCGCCTCTTCCTCTGTGCGCTCTCATCATCACCCCCCACCAGAGCACCTCCGGCCCAACCCTCGGCGAATCCCGGCCCGACATCCCGTCACGACTCCCGGCTCGCCTCCAACGGCTCACGCGCTACCAACCACCCTTCCCAGGTCATGCACCTGCCGACTCCCGTATCTCCAGGAATCTGTCCCTCTCCCAGCGATGCTCTCGCCTCTCGGCGCCCAGCCTGTACCCCGCCTGTTGTTCCCAGCGCCCTGCTCATCCCAGCGCCCTCCTTCTCGCCATCCCGATGACATCTATTCATGCCGACCTCCTCGCGCACCCCCTGCGGCCTTCCCCAGTGATCCACCTCTTGCGGCCTTCCCCGACGATCCACGCCAGCGCCTCCCAGTTCCTACGTCTGCTCCTGGCGACCCCGCTTCCTGACGTGGCTCCCAACTCCCACGACCCCCTACTCGATGCGCCTCCTGTCTCCCTCCCACCATCAGCCCCGCCTCCCTTGGCTGTCCACCCACGCAACTGCAGCACCACGCACACGCGTCCTATCACCGGCCTCCTGTACACCAGTCCGCTGCTACCTAACCTGCCTCACTATGCTCTCGACTCACGACACCCTCCAGCGATGCATCCCGGCCCTTCCCTGCTAGGTACTCCCAGCCCACCTCTCATGGTTTCCCAGAACCCGCCTTCCTTGCAATATCCCAACCCGGATCCTACGCCATTTTCCCAAACCACCGTCTCTTCACTATGTCGACCTTTCCAACCAGCAGCACCATGCTTCATCCATGCATCTATACGCCCACAAGAGATGCCATCCCCTGCTCTGTCATCAGCTCTGCCACATAACCATTCCCCTTCATCCAGCACCAGTTACAGAACGACACTCTCAGCAGAAGAAATTTCCTGGATACAATTTTATTAGGCGACTATATCATCGTACTCTTCCCTATCCCCCATTGCTCAGACTGACTTCTCTACCCCATGCGTATCTCAACAACCGACAAAATGGATGCTAGACTCTAGTGCATCAGAACATCTCATAGGGGACTTTGGTATGTTCACTACCTATCATCCGTACACCGATGCCTCTACAATTACTATTGAAAATGGATTAAGAATCCCCATCATCGGATTTGGAACATGCCACTTGACCCCATCTATTCACCTGGATTCGGTTGATCAAATTCCTAAAAGTCTCTTTAATCTTCTCTCAATCATCAAACTCACCAAAGATTTAAATTGTGTTGCTACTTTTACTTCTTCTAGTTTTTTTTCAGGATCAAATGACGAATCGGGAGCTTGGTCGAGGTCATCTTCAGAATTGGGTGTACATGTTCATTACCCCACCATATCTCTCTTGCTCATCTACCTCGGTCTGTGATCTTGACCTACATTCCTATCTTGGTCATCCACCGACTTCCATCCTCTATAAAATGTGCCCCAATTCAGTTCCCACCTATCATTCCATTGTGAATCCTCCAAGTTTTCTAAACATCATCGGGTGAAAAATGCTCCTCGACTGGAACCACATGCTCTGAATCATTTAGATCTTGTTCATTCGAATGTATGGGGTCTTTGTAGGGTTCCTAGCAGTCCGGGTACAACTATTATATCACCTTTATTGATGACTACTCCCACATGACATGGCTTTACATGCTTCATGATTGATTTGAAGTTTTTTCTACCTTTCAGACCTTTTACAATGAAATTCATACTCAATTATCCACCTCCATCAAATGTCTTTACTTTGAAAAAGGACAAGAATATTTATCTACTTCCTTTTAGCAGTTTCTCAAGGATTACGACAACATTCCACAGACATCCTGGCCTGATACACCTTAGCAAAATGGAGTGGCCGAGCGGAAACATCACCATATTCTGGAGACTGTCTATGCCATCCTATTCCACATGAAGGTGCCACTCAATTTTTGGAGCGATGCCATCCTTACTATTATCTACCTCATAAACTGCCTCCCTTCTTCTATCCTTCAGGAGGAGACTTATTTTTAGACCATGTTCTCTTCTCTCCCTCCTCACTCACTTCCACTGCATGTGTTTGGATGTCTCTATATAATAACTTCTTTATATTAACAAAAAATAACACTTACCTAAGGATGTTTGTTCATGTCCCCCAACCACATTAATTTTTTTATATATGTTGCAACTTGCATATATTATATATAAATCTATTTAGAAAAAAAAATTAACCTACCCACTGCGATGCACCCCCAACCCCAAATTATTTTTGTACAATTTTCTCATATTATATATATACAATAACTTATTATATATTAACAAAAAAATAAATACTCACCCAATGATGTTCATACCCCCAACCTCATTAATGTTTTTTAATATGATGAAACTTGTATATATTATATATACTATATATACATATATAAATCTATTTAGAAAAAAATTAACTCTCCCACTACTGTGCACCCCCTAAGGCTGTAATTTCGGCCCGACCTGAATAGAATCGGGCCGGGCTAGGCCTACTCTATAAAAAAAATTAAAAACCGCTTAATTTTTTTTTAAATTAAACAAATGATTAAAAATAATTTTTATAAATAAGTAAACAAAATAAATGTAAAAAACATTTTAAATAAATGATAAAAAACTTTTAAATAACAACATTTTAAACCCACTACGGGGTTTTGCACACCCCCAATCCCTGATTAATATTTTTTTCAATTTGCACATAATATATATAAATTCATAGACATATATAAATCTATTTAGAAAAAATAACAAATCCACCCACCGTAAAATGCTAAAAAAAATGCTTTTACATAAAACATGTTATATGTTTAAAAAAATATATGTAAAAAACATACGTTCAAAAAAACGTTTTAAATTAAACGTCTAAAAATAAATGTAATTTTTTTAAAACAAGTGTTAAAAAATAGTTTAAAAAAGGTTTAAATAAAAATATTTTAAACAAATGTTTAAAAAAAGTTTTTAAAACAAACACTTAAATTAATTTGTTTAAAACAAACACTTAAATAATAATTTTTACATTAAAATATGAAAAATGTTAAATGTTTTAAAAAAATATTTGTAAACAGCATGAGTTTAAAAAAATTAAAAAATGTTTTAAATTAATCATTAAAAAAATGTAAAAAACGTTTCAAACAGATGTTAAAAATGGTTTAAATAAAAACTATTAAATAAAAATGATTTAACAAATGCTTAAAAAATTATAAATAAGTTAAAAAAATCAAATGTAAATAAATGATTTAAATAAATGTTAAAAACACTTTTAAATAACAAGGTTTTAAACTCACCCACGGTTGCGCACCCCCCAAAACCCCTCATTAATTTTTTTACAATTTTCAAATAATATATATAGAATCGCAATATATAAATCGATTTAGACAAAAAAATATATCCACCCAGTGTAAAATGTTAATAAAAAATAAAGTAATCATTTTTACAAAAAACTTTGGTTTAAAAATAAATGTAATTTTTTTAAATAAATGTTAAAAAATGTTTAAATAAAAATGTTGAAAACAAGTTTAAAAACAAACAATTATTCTGAAAACAATAAAGGCCAACCATGGCCCGACTCGAAAAAGCCCATCCCAAACTGATTGTTTGGGCCGACCCAAGGCTGGGATCGGGCCACCTCATGGGGATGTTCGGGCTGGCCCAACCCGAATAGTGGCCAACGGCCCAATTTATTGCATGCCAGGGTGGTCTGGCCGGGTGGGTTAGGCCATCGGCCCACCTCCTAGGGATTCTTTCCCCCTACTCCAACTTCTTCTTCTCCACCCTCATTGTGACCCTTTTCAATGACTTTGTACTACTGAAATGTTAAGTTGTTTTGAACCTTGATTGTGAGATGCATACCCACTCTCGAGTTCCCAATGTTGAGTTTTAAATGTAGGGGAGGGTCGCTCGTAACAATGCCTTGTTTTCACTGAAATGTCATGTGTTAGCATTCAATTTTAGTGACCCATCAAAACCCATCATTTTTTTCTCAAAAATACTTGTCTTCAAACATACATTTTACATGTTGAGCAATAATTATGATGGGGTAAAACCGCACCACCAAATCACTGGATTCCCTCCTCCGGACGCTATGCACGACGCTCCACTAATCAAATGTTACCCCATGATCCTGATGTATCGGAATATAGGAAGCTCACCCACCCTTCTCACTACACCAAGTCACACATGACATACACACATTCCATACAGCTCAACACAATCATACAGATAAGCGAAAAAAATGGCAAGAAAGGAAACTTTGGTTTTCACGTGGTTCAGACAATTAAGTCCCATGTTTGCAGGAGAACACTCCTGCCATTTTCATTTCTCTTGGATGATACAAAGGTTTACAATCTCAATCGGTAGATACAACCGATATCAGAATAATTTTATTCTGCATCACAAGCACACATGTACAAGTGGTCCCACTCAACCTTTATTATGGGTACCAAATGGTTGTCTAATTGTACGTCCATATGAGATTCATGAACAATCATCCATATGAACTCGATGAACTCCAATATCCTATAACATTCTACACCTAATCATTGAAATATGGTGAACATTACAAGTTACATAAAATATAGAACTTTCGTTCACCACTATGTAAAGAACTGACCACTACCCAGTACACAACCATGAAACACGAGTATTTTTCTTCTAACCTTGCCATCGTTGAAGATCTATGCTTTCGTTTCACCAAACATCAAGCTGAACCATCATCCAAAGTTTCTCCATTCGGTAGACTTTATCTGATAAACTAAAATAGGATTCATAATCCTAACACTCTCTCACTTGAAGATCGTTTCAAGGAAAACTATGAAAATTCTTCAGCACTTTGGTAAATCTATTGACCCCCCATGAAATAGGGTCCAACCTTCTTTCGTTCATCCAAACACTTGCTTCTTGGATATTTTTTGTTGTTCAAGCTCTTTGTCCTCCAGTAACTTCCATATGAAATGATATTTCAGGTCGATGTGCTTCATCTGTGCATGAAATATCAGATTCTGAGCCAAGTGTATTTCACTTTACCAATCGTAGTAGAGTGATCCTCCCTTACAACTCCTTCCAAGATCCTTCAATAGGTTCCTAAACCATATTAGTTTTTTCCCGCTTCCGTTGTGGTCACATATTGTGTTTTTGTTGTAGACGAAGCTGCCATCGGTTGTAACATTGAAATCCGGCTCAGTGTCATTCTTCTAAATATGAACACAAACCTAGTTGTACTATTTCAAGTATTTGAATCTCCCCCAATTTCTAGATCAACATACTCATGCAGCGGATCATCCATCCCAGAACATAAGGCTATATTTTTCATTTTGAGATTCTAGATGATTCATTTTACGGCTTCCTTAGATTAGAGATGAAAAGTTTGAAACTCCCACTGCATGTGTAATGTCCAGGTGATTACACATCATGACATACATAAAACTTCCAACTGCTGATGCGAATGAGACTATCTCCATATAATTTTCCCCATATTACATTTTCAGTGTCTGCTCTTTGTAAAAATTGAAATGTTCGGCCAGTGGGGTTGAAACTGGCTTATATCTAGACATGTCGTACCTCTTGATAATCTTCTGGATGTAATCCTTTTGAGATGGCACCAAACTTCCAGTTTTTATGTCATGCTCAGTCCTCATCCCCATGATTTTCTTGGCTTTCCCAAGATCTTTAATCGCAAATGTATTAGATAGATCTTTCTTCAAATCCTAAATCCATCCAATGCCCAAACTCGTTGGAAGGATGTTATCCATGTGAAAGAGTAATAATATTATACACCCATCTTCAAATTCTTTTTGGTAGCAACAGTTGTTTGCATTGCTCCACATGAAACCCATCCCTACCATAAATGCATCAAACTTCCAGCTCCATTGGCTTGCACGCCAAGTCCTTGCTCTGCAGATCCATGGAACTTGTGGGTTACTTGATGTAAATTTCCTCGAAATCTTCATAGAGAAATTCTGTTTTTTTCATCCATTGGATTTAAAGTATAAATTTCCTGACATATCCATGCTAAGCATTATTTGAATGGTAGGGTGTTTAACTACTTGTGAAAATATTTTAGGGAAATAAATTCCCTATGTTGAAACATCTTTACCAACCGGGCTTTCTTTGTATCGCTTTCTTCCATTAGGATCTTAATTTAATCAGAAGACCTGCTTGTTCTCTAGTGAATTCATTCCATGTAGTAATTCCGTTAGATCCCAATTTTTATTTTCATTAAGAAAATCCAACTCATCCTTCACAATTAAATCCCACTTTTCGGAATCACTAAGTCCAACCGCTTCTTCTGGTATCTTTGGTTCCCCTCCATCCATTAAAGGTAATAAGTAGTTTATTTTTCCTCATACCTTTGAACAGATCATCTTACTCTGGAGGACCTCTTATAATTATCTTGGGATTATTTTATGTTCAATACTGCTTCTTCTGATGCTTTGACTTTTTTTCCCTAACTTATGTTGCTCCTACTCGAGCCTCGACAGCCCTATAGCTCTATGGTACATCTTCCGCTGGACTATTGTTCGAACTTTTAGTGGTGCCATCTTAACTCTCTAGAACTTGTGTTCTGTTGATCAGAGTAGAGTAATCAAAAGGGTGATGAATTGCGTATCTTTAAAAATTTCTGTTTATAAATAGGTTGTTTAAAAATTTCCCCCAATTCAAAATATAATCTAAGTCAGTTTATATTGAATTTATAAGAGTTCTAAATGTTCAGTTACTTTCTCAAAAGATTTATTAGTTATCAGCTATACTAATCTAAAAGATTAATACAACTTTTGAAACTAACATATTTGTTCAACACAATTACAAACACTTTCTAAACTAACTATCAAAGTTCAATTTAGTTTTATGAAACATGTGATAAAAAAGAGTAAAAACTAAAAGGTAAAAATACATCGAATATAAAAAAGAGGTTTAGTCTCAAGTAGAGACTTATTCATCTCCACTTGGTGATCACCTACCACCAAGCAGTTTAAATTTATTAACAAGTTTGATCCATACCCTGGATCATGGTTCACAATAGCACACAAGGCTATCCAGGTCACACTTGAAATCTACCAAAGTTTTTGTGGGAAAACACCTAACAAGTCACACTTGACCTCTTCCATAGTTCTACGTGGGATACAAAAGGATTAATAGAGTGAGAGTTTTATGATATCAAGTATCCTCTAGTTATGTACAAGAGTCAGTGTGTGTGTAATAGTTAGATACACACACTACTCAGAAATGTAAATAAAAGAACACAATAGAGATAAAGATGTAGTTGAAGGTTTATAAATCTCTGTGTGTTATGAAGTGTGACTCTGGACTCGTTTGACATAGTTTAATTGAAGTTTGAGTCCTCTTCTGGAAGTTGACTCCAAAAACAGAGTGTCGTATTCTCTGTGGTCTGACTTCCAGGAGTATGAGATGTTCAGATTGTTTGTTTGAAAGATGTTTAGGGTATCTCAGTAGGTTTTTCTTCACTTCTTGATCTCCCCTTATGTTCCTCCTTTTGAGTTCTTGTGCTTTTTGAAGTGTTCTCGAGAGTTGAGGGAGTTTTGACGTGTTCTCTTGTGTATCTATATGTGGAATTATCCAGCTTGTAATTATTTTATACTTAGAGGTCCAACAGGCATAATGATCTCCCCATGTGCATGTACCTCGTACTGTCTCCATAATATCCTACATACAACATTAAATAATGTCAGAAACATTAATTTTTCTAAATATTACCGTTAGATATAAATTTTAATTAATAAATTAAAAACAGTTTCTATGACTATCAGTGAGTCATTGGAATCAGTCTATCAGCATCTGTCTGTCACCATCAGTTGTTAGGTGCATGAACCTAGGTTCAATGAGACACGACTCATAGGAGCGTGAGTCTGGTTGTGTGATCGGCTTGTACAGAAGCGTACAACAATTAGGTTCGGATGAGATAAATCTGGATAGCTTGGATAGAATCAAAAGGCAAGGCTTAAGGATAATAATAGAGCCTCTTATATATATATATATATGTGTGTGTATGTGTGTCTATATATATAGGTTATTTATATCTGTGATTGATCGGGTGGATGGTCAGTTGAGATGTATGTCTGTATGTCGACATTTCATTTTATATAGCATCGATATGTTTATTTGTTTTATGTGTTATGACTAATAAAAATTTGGTACAACCACAAGTTCGACACACAACGCTACAACGAAAATTGAAAATATACCGTTGGCCGGGGGACTCGACCCTGCGACTATGCCCCAAACCCAACCCACCCTCACCACCCCAACCAACCACGGCTCGAGGACTCGATTTTGTTCTTTGTGATCTATGTGTTTTGACTATTGATTTGGTTATTTCTATTGTTTGTTTCACTCGGATATGATGACATAGTCTCCCCACAATAACATCTTTAACTCTCATTGTTATTCAGCATCTTCTGGCATAAGAAGATGCTTACTAAGGTCACAAGACACCCCGACCAGAACACTATTGAGTAGTCACGGGCCGACAAGAATCACATCAGTCATTGTGGTTTTAATGGAAATTTATCAATCCTAGAAACCATGCTCCAAGGAAAAACAACACGGTTTAAAGAAACTATAACATGTGTAGAAAAAGCTCATGGTAGTGTGATTGTGGAGCCAGAGTTGAGAAACCATGTCATGGTTTATATTAAAGTCATGGTTCAGGTCAAATATATTTTTTGGGAAGAAAAAAAGTCACATATGTCATGACCATCCCCCATTATAACCCCTCTTAGGCCACAATGAAGATAAGTGTGACTCTCGAAACACACCTCCAATAGGTTACGTGTTGACGACTAGAACCAAATGTATAAAAACACACATAAAGATACATTACCCTCATAAAAGAATGACCATAAATAAATGGCCAGATAATTTCTCTCCTGACTCGACTTGTTTGGTAAAATCAATCACACAAATGCATGAAATGTCGAAAAAAAGAATTCCAGAAGAAATAACACGAGATAACTCCTATGACAACAACTCCATGATCATCAACAAAGTCCACATCATTAGCTAATATGGTTCATCCCAATCACCAAATCCATCTTTCATATATATATAGGGGTGAGCATGCACTTATACTTAGTGGGATCCTCCTCAAAACCTATTGTGGAAATGTGGAAGAATCATATCAATGTTTTCGTAAATAAATAACTAAACCAACTCATTATGTGAACCAAATCAACTAATTTCCCTACCTCACCAAGACTCGATTCCCCGATGGGGGTGTTCTAGTAATAGTATCACGCGGGTGTGCTAGTAATAGTAGAACGAGTTTGTGCTAGTAATAGTAGAACGTGTCAAAAGAGAACACTGAATGGATAATGTTCACAACACAGTGGTTTGAGGTCCATCAGAAGCTCTGACATGCCCTCATTACCTATCCACTATACCCCAAATAGTGAGAATGAAAAATGTGCTCTGATACTACTTTGTGAAACCCGTTGGTTCGAGAACACTCAAAAATGTTTGGTCCATGGTGTCATGTTACTTAGGTTGTGCCTTATTGTATGCTAGGGACCATCAACTAATTGTGAGAGTCTAAGTTGTAATCATGGGGAGACTATACCCTGCTATCAGAGTGAAACAAATCGCGGAAGTATCCAACAATATCCATAATCAGTAATAAGATTACACAGAATAAAGAAACATATATATTTTATATCAAATGAAATGTCGTTATATAGTCATAGATCTTAACTGACTGTCCATCGAGCTGGTCATATATAAAAATAAAAAAAACATAATTTATACTTCAATCCACGAGTTTCACCTCCCAAATCTTCCCAAGCTATCCAGTTTGACCATGCAACACTGGGACTTTTCCCTACTTGCACCATCAAATAGGAACAATTCAGTGTTTTCTTGTGACACGTGTCATAAGTATCAGTGTTTCATTGACATCGGTCTCGAACCAATGAGTGTCACAAAGTGGTATCAGAGAACATTTTTCTTTCTCACTATTTGGGGTATGGTGGATAGGGAATGAGGACATTTCAGAGCTTGTGATGGACCTCGAACCGGTGCGTCGTGAACACCTCTTTGGGGAGTCAGTGCTTTCTTTCCAACTATCCTGATATGTCACCCATGCCAAGGCCTATCCCACATCCACCTGCAACTCGAATGTTGTTCTAAAACCAGAAGCATCTACTCATGCACCAGCCATCCCAAACTCGACCATCTAGGATCACAATCCACTATCTCATTGGGGACTGCACCCAAAATCAACACAGTTAGGCATTTATCCAATCCTACCCTCAAAATTCATCTCAAAACCAGAATCACACGAAGTGCTTAACATCCTAAGAACCCAAGGAATTTCCCACATGCCCCCCCTAAAACCTCTTAGGGTATCTACACCCAAAATACATAAAACATCTCCATGCCCATACTTAGGCCACGTATCTCACAGCACTTTATGTCCATTATTCTCAAATGCAAAGCATCTCCCCATGTTTCCCATCATTAAGAGCATTCACAAGTCTAAGCTAAGCCCTCTCTCGTGTCACCCTCATACATAACAACTCATTTATATAACATTAGGAAAACATCCTACTACTCAATCATAGCACTCGACTCACCAATATCTTGAGTTTTACATCAACACCACTAGGCTCTCCAGCTTGGCCCATAAAGCATATCTCACATAGGCCACAACTCACGGGGAAACATCTCTGCTCATGTCTCCAATATCACAAGGCAACTCACATGCCAATGATCCCACTCAAGGGATCTCATGTATACATATCGGGCATCACATGCAGAGTCAACTAGCCAATATTAGGCATCCATCATCACTAGGCTTACGCACACCCAACTACCCCTTCGAGGATTAGGTCACATCTAGGTGCATATAATGACATAGTCCTATGACGATTCATATAGAATAATGCCATAGCCATATGGTTCAGTTAAGTAGAATGCCACGAATAAGATATATAAGAAAACACCATATAGGTTATTTTTGACACTTTAAGTAATCGAACCAACATCACCACCACTTACCAGGTGTCCATTACTAAGGCATATAATGTATGAACCGACCCACTATTTTCACGGAGGGACTAGATAACCACATTCTAAGAACATCTTAAGATGAGATCCACATGACCTGTCATCAGAGAGAAAATACCACGGTTCAGTTGAGTAGAATATCACCAACAAGTTATATAGGAAAACTCAATACAATTTCTTAACACTTTAAATAGTTGAACCCTACATTGACAATTAAATCATTCACACACAAATATATGAATTTCATGTGAATATTTCCAAGAATTATGAATGTACATAGACCTCTTACCAATATGGTCCAAGAGCCAAAACAAAAATTACTATCTCAATTACACGGATCGTACATGAAGAAATATCCCAATAATAACGACGAAAACCAAGAAGAACAATCTCATATCCCTGGTAACCTAGAATTTATACCAAAAAAGGTGTTCACGACGCATCAGTTCGAGGTCCATCACAAGATTCGACATGTCCTCATTCGCTATCCACCATACCACAAATAGTGAGAATGAAATATGCGCTCTGATACCACTTTGTGACACCTGTTGGTTCAAGACCACTCAACAATGTTTGGTATGGGGTGTCATGTGACTTCAGGTGCACCTTCCTGTTTTCTAGAGAGTATCGTCTAATAGTAAGTCTAAGTTGTAATCGTGAGGATACTATACCCTAATATCAGATTGGAACAAACCGCAGATGTATCCAAACAATATCCATAATAAAAAATAATAGTACACAGAATTAATAAACACATCTATGCTATATCAAATGAAATGTTTTCATATAGTCATACATCTTAACTGACTGCCCACTGAGCTGGTCACATATACAAATAAAAAAATACATAAGAAGTTATACTTCCATCCCCGAGTCTCACCTCCCAAATCCGTCCAAGCTATCCATTTTGACCATGTAACACTAGGCCTCTTCCCTACACGCACCTACAAATAGGAGGTATACTTGGGTACCAAAGTGCCAAACCACACAAGTAGGGTGAGTAAAACTTACCAGGGGACCACCAATGATTCCCATAATATAACCAACAAATACAGTGTTTGCATATGTTATATGCTCAAAATAATAAACAAAACATAGAAGCATAATAAAATTACCATTGTTGATCCTCTGGTACTAAGGTGACACCTGAGGCTGAACATACTTTAATCAGTGTTAGATGTCTTCGAGCATGTCACATCACCATCAGGATTACATGTCTTACCTAAAAATCTATTTATAATATCACTCAGGGGGGTAAACTACCCCAGAAACAACATATAACAAATCATCAAGGACCTGGAGGAACATCCACTCCCCGCTTGGAATCAATTGGCATATCCATCATAAACCAGTGCATATCTATTCCTTGCCTGGAATCTTATATCATGTCACGAGGAAACTTAAGGGTGTTCTTACATTCCAGTTGAAAACATATATCACATTATCAGGTACCTGTGGTCATATCCACTCCTCAAATGGAAACCCATATTATATCATGGGGGGATGACATCCTCCTTATAATATCTCATATATCACAGATGGGAATAACACCCACCTCGTAATACCACCATATATCATGTACACTAGGGTGTACTCTTCCCTGATATCATTACATTGTATACAAAAAAGGGCATCATAGTCCACCCCATAGGCTCACCAACTTGTCACTAGGGTACTAGTCTCTTGGACTGGCCCCCACAACCTAAGGCATGCTTCAACATACATTTAGCCACTCAAGAAATTTTTTTATGGACCAACTCGGTTATACAAGCGCATCAAGACAAACCCATTGACCTACTCATCTCACCCGCATGGGCATCCACTAGGGTCTATTGGACCCATCTTGGTCCCTAGTCACTAACACCAAGGCATATCCAACACCCTATAGTGTTCTCTCGATCTATTGGCCCTTTCATGATGCTAGCCTCAAGAGGCCGATCCAAATTCTCATTCATGCTAGGCTATAAATATACCAGCCTCCCTACACTAACCATCTCAAGGGTCAATATGAAACTGAGGCACCCTTTGACGTCCCCCTGGTCACATCATTGTCTGGACACCCCACCAAGTGTCTCTATCTATCCCAATCCCAGGGGAAAATCTTGCCATTAGAGGTCTTAATGTCCCTCGGCATGAATGTGATCACATCATATCCTAATTAGATTCGTAGTCAATGCCATGTCATCGTCACACTAGAGGGATGATGAAATAGTCTGTACCTTCCTAGTCTGTGCCTTTCCAGTTTACTACTTTATTGGTTTTGGGTGTTAGAGGTGCTTGGAGGAGGCCTAGAGTGGGCCTGGAGGAGTTTGGCTACTAAAAGATAGAAGAAGATGAAATACATGCCATGTAAGAATTACACAATGTGAAAATGGGGTTCAAGACTTGTGAAGGATAGTTCACGGGGTGTTGCCCGACATGTAATAAATCAGGTGTAAAAATCTTTTGAGCTGACATGTTTTTTGTGGAAATTAATGCCAGAAATTTACATGATATGTAGGGATTACATGCCGTATAAATTCCTTGTGTAGCACATCTTTAAAGGCTACAGGGCACTTTGGTTTCCCTCAAACCCTATGCTTTCTCTCTTTTCCCATGTGGTCGACGATGCTCTCTTGAGGCATCATGGGATTCCTTTCATGGGGATTGATTCGTGGATTCCCATATTCAATCCTTGGCTTCCCGTCTTTGATTCATGGTGAGCTATTCTCACATTCTCATATGTTTCCTTCTGTTCTTCTTCGGAGTTTGTTGTAGTGGTGCGGTTTGGTTTTGTTTGAGTTATGTGTTTGGGCTACATTTTGATGATCTTTGAGTGTAGTGTAGTTTGTCCTACAAGTTCCTTGTGCGGTGGTGATTCTTGAGTGATATCTTATTCTCCCTACGGTGTGTAGTGACACCAGAAAGCTTCCATGAGGCAGGGGATCTTTGTTCTCAACCTTGTATGTGCTATGCGTGAGATCTATATGCTTTTTCTTACCTTTGGATGGATAGTAAAGGTTGGAATATTAATATAATTAATTGGAATGCCTAAAATTGATGGGTATGAAGAGTTATTACATGATTTACTGCTTTGGTATATGTTGTTGAAATTGTTATGCATGCCTGTTTCCAATTGTAGAAATAATGGTTGTTGGGAGCCTTGCTTGCACTGAGATGTTATGTTGTGATGACTCTTGCTATGTTGTTGTGTGATCTCACCTAAATAAAAGGCAAGGAATTTATAATCAACTAATAATTAGTTTCACCTGGATATCTGGTTTGTATGATAATTCCCATGCTAATTTAAAGAAGTAATGTGATAAAGCCCCTGAATAAATGGAAGCTGAATGTGTGTTGTGATGCATGCTTGTGCTTATTGGGTTTCCCTGAGTGGTTTGGGCTATTATGTGATGATAAATGTGTCTAGATGGGTTGTGCAGTGTGCGGGACAGTGACACTGTGGTTGGTTAGCATGGATTCGATGTGGTTAGTTGTGTGTTGTGGTAGTTGTGCGATGTGGCGTAGTGGCTGTGGTGCAAAGGTTGCCACACAAAGGCTATGGCATAGAGGTTGTGGCACAGTGGTTATGGGGAAATGGTTGTGGTATGTGGCGGTATTGGTTGTGCGATGTATGTTATGTGTGGTTGTTGTGTTGTGAGATGACTTGGGCGATGTGATGTGATGAAGTTGGTGGATGTGTGGTGTTTTGGAGATAGTTGTGTGGTGTGGTTATGTTAGTTCCTGGGTAGAAGTGGAATAAATTACGATGATGAATGAAATGAATAATTGAATGAGTTGGTAATTTAATATAATGGTATGGAAAAAAATATTCCTGGTAAATGGATTAATGAATAAATATGGTGAAACTAGTAAGATGAAAGTGGAAAATGTTTTGTGGCAGTTGTGTAGTGTGTTTCATATAGTGGTGACAACAATTGTGATGGTTGATGTGTGGTACATGGTGGTGATGTGGTTTGCTCTTGTGTTGTTGATGTGAGGCCTCAAATTGGGTATTTTTTTCTCTCTCTATATCATGTATGTTTATGTTATTTTATACATGCCCTACCCAAGTTGGATAAAACTACCAACGCTTCGAGGTTTTGAGTTCCTGGTGTTTTCCTCAACATCCAGGATAGTAGTAATATAGCTGGTTGGCTACTTCCTCTCCCCCGCTCTTCCTTCAGTAGTGATGCAGTGGTCCCAGGTGTTTTTAGGATGAGATGTGAAGTGTGGTCTCAGGTGTCTTCGGGATGAGATGTGATGTGATGTGTGACTTAGGTGTGTGCGGGATGGATTTGATGTGATGTGTGGCCTAGGTGTGTGTGGGTGAGATGTGATATGATATGTGTGAAAGATATGAGAGCATAGGACGTTTGACATTGGGGTATAAGAGTGGAGAATAATTGGGAAAAGGAAGAAAGGTGCCTTGTTTTGTTATGATCTCGATTCTATATTATTTTATTGGATGTGTGATTTAGAGAGTGATCTATGGTGAGGATGAGTTTGGTTAGTAGAGGTTTATAAGAGTTTGTTGGTTATGATGTTTTTTCACTGGAGCTTTAACATGCCCTTTTCACATGTGCACTTGTGCACTTGGTTATGTCCCAACTGAGTATACCTATTGTTCTCACCCTACGTATATAAACTATTTTCATGTATTTAGGAGGATTTTGGGGATCGAGTCAGACATTACTAGCTGGGTTGGAGTGTTTGTTGAGTTGTTGCTGTATACTTTTCTTTTTGTTATTTACTTTGAAGACTTTTATATGTATTAGTTTTATTTAACCATGCATTGTGGGATGGTTTTTGGTTTACCTTTATATAATCTACTGAGGTTTTTTTATGATTTTTTATCTTATCTCCTCACACTATTTCATTTATAGAGGGCAATGCATCCCATATCGTGTGATTTTTATACTTTCAGTACTAGTCACTAACCTAGGGCCTACTAGAGATGGGACACATGAGTTATTATCTCTCTCTCATCATTTCAACATCTTTGGTGGGAGGAGGTTGTGACAGAGTGGTATCAAATGTGATAATTGAGATATTAGATGAGGTTTGGAGTTAGAAACTATGAGGATTGCATGAGTTTGTATGGAAGCAGTGTCAGTTGAGCTTAATGCATGACACATGTCAAAGAGACCGACTAAGACACGAGATTTTAGGGCCCCCCATAATCCAGTGCATAGACTCTAAGATTATTGAATGACCATGTGAGGTGGACCTATTTGCCAGTAGAGACCGAGGAGACGTACATGCATCATGATAACCTGTTTTTATGTTTGAATTCGGTGTTTTTAGAAAAATAAAATGAATAAATTAAATAATACTTGAAAACATTCCATGCTACAGGGATTAGGATGATCTCCTTGTTTTCAGGAATCAGTCATGTTTGTCGTTTGTGAATTGCTCTGGAAGTTGAGGTTCAGCAGGCTGATTCAGTTGATTGTCAGAGGGTTGACCAGACAGAGGAGGATGATGCATGACAGCAGGCTTCACATTCCTTTCAGCAGAAAAATTTGTCTAAGTATGAGGGGAGTTTCTCTGATCTATAGACAGAGCACTGGATAGAGGAGCTCAAGATCGCTTTTAGTCTGATCTGAGCAGAAGCTGGGTTTTGAGTGTCGCTATCAGTTAGTCAGATGCGAGGAGTTGCACGTCAGTGGTGGACACTATTTCTTGGTGACTGTAAGAAGGCATAGGTGTTGTGGCCTGATTTTCATAGGGAATTTCGGGCATAGATTCTATCATCTATGATTTGGGAGACTAAGATCTAAGATATGCTCTCCCTTTAGTAGGGGATTCTTAGTGTGTGGGAGCTTGGGATCAGGTTCAAGGACCTCCTACACTTTGCTCCATTTGTTTTTCAAGATGAGGACTCCAGAGCACAGTTTCTGGAGGAGGCTTTGCATCTAGTGATCACGTATGTGGTCACACCATTTACATTCATGATGTATCTAGAGGTGAAAAAAGGTAGAGGTTATCGAGAAAATTCTTTCGTTGGGAGTTGTTCCCTAGTAGAGTGGCCAATAGGGTGTTTCTAGGAACAAGGCTTTTGGTAGTGGGCTGCAGGTGTTCAGGTAGTCAGGGTTCCATTCAGCGGGGAACTAACCACAATAGTTTCTTTCCCAACTGGTAGGGATAGGTGGTTTCCGAGCACCTTTAGGGTGTTTCCCATTTACGTGTCATATATATGGGAGATATGGGCACCACCAGGATCAATGTCCAATCGTTCAGGGAGGCCAGTTTCATGTGGGCGATCAGACCCCTTTTCAACAGTAGCAATTGCCTCCGAGACAGTTCTAGTGGAAGGGATCACAATTTGTTGTTCAACAACTGAGATCAGGCCGAGTTGGTAGAGGGTGACCTCATGATGGTCCCTTTCCATAGGGGCCTAGGCTAGAGTGTGGTCATGGAGGCCAACAATAGAGAGTTAGAGGAGCTGAGTGTGGTCAGATTCACGGGTTAGAGGCAGCAATTCCAGTAGAGTCAGGAGTTGTTCAAGGTAAGACCTGTTTATTGTCTACTATTGTGTGTTCTTTGTTTGATTCAAGAGCCTCACACTACGTTTTCTATCCTACTTTAGTCTATATGTTGGGACTGGATGTGGAGATTCTTCTAGTGCCCCTGGTGTTATCTACGTTGGTTGGAGGCCATTCTTCCTTATTTGATGTGTGCTAAGAATGTAGACTGGTGATGAGGCAGCACCACGCAGTGGGAGAATTCTATTTGAGGATACATCTATGCGATGTTATCCTTGGTATGGATTGGATGTATTTCCTGAATGTAGTCATTAACTATTTTCAGAGAAGAGTTTCATTTTCTGATGTGGAGGGCTAGTGAGTGGTGTTCATTGGTGTTCAAGGTTATCTGTTGGGTGGTAGATAAGTGGAGCCTCTTTTTTTGTAATTGGTGGGGGTATCAGTAGAAGCTCAGGTTGGGGATATTTCTAGGGTTTTAGAGGAGTTCCTGGTTGTTTTCCTAGAGGAGGTATGGCACTACCTCCTCGATGTGACGATGAGTTCGAGATAGAGTCACAGCCAGGTGCCTCTCCGATTTCGATGGATCCCTAACAGATGATGCCCATGAAGTTGCAAGAGTTGAGGTTGTAAGTGGATGATCTGATGAATATATGTTTTATCTAACACAATGTGTCACTGTGGGGTTCTACAATGTTTTTAGCTAAGGAGGATAGTGGTCTGAGGTTGTGCATAGAATACCCGAGGTTGAATCAGGAAATGGTCAAGAACCATTACCCTCTTCTGAGAACCAATGATTTGTTCGACCAGTTGAAAGTAGATATTTGTTTCACGAAGATCGATATACGGTCTGGATATCACCAGTTGAGAGTGATAGATGAGGATATTCAGAAGACTTTCTTCAGATGTAGGTATGGGAACTTCGAGTTTGTGATTATGACGTTCAGTGTTACAAACGCACCAACTGTGTTCATGGGACTTATGAACTCCATGTTTTGCGAGTTACTCGACCACTTCATCATTGTATTCACTGATGATATTTTGGTCTACTCAAAGTCCGAGGAGGAGAATGAAGAACATCTCAGAGTTGCTTTACAGGTCCTTTGACACCACCATATTTATGAGAAGTTGTTCAAGTGTGAGTTCTGGATGCTAGAGGTGCGTTTCCTTGGACATGTGGTGTCTCGACAGGGTGTGGCAGTGGACCCGTCGAAGGTTGATGTAGTTATTTCTTGGGAAACTCCCAAGAATGTGGCAGAGGTTCAAAATTTCTTTGGTCTCGTGGGATATTATATGAGGTTTGTATCCACTTTCTCTTGAGTTGTAGCCTCGCTGACAAAATTGACCAAGAAGTGTGGATAGATCAGTGTCAGGAAATGTTCAGTTAAATGGAGAAGTTGGTTAGTGCTCCAGTACTTCAGTTACTCGAGGAGGGTGTGTTTGAGATTTCCTATGATGCATCCCATCTAGGCTTGGTATGCATGTTAACACATCAAATGTAAATAATCTCTTATGGGTCCAGGCAGCTATGTCCCCATGAGCGTAACTATGTCTCCCATGATCTATAGTTAGTGACAGTTTTGTTCGCACTAAATTTTTGGCGACATTATCTTATTGTTGAGCATTTTGTGGTTTTCACAATCCATAAGAGCTTGTGACATATTTTCTCCCAAAGTGATATGAATCTACACCAGTGGAGGTGGATGATGTTTTTTTCGGGTTACAATTCTGAGATCTCTTACACCCCAAAGAAGGGTAATGCAGATGCTGATGTGTTTAGTCAGAAGTCCCAAGAGGATGTGGCTCAAGAGTATGCAGATGTTTGGAAAGGATTGGAGGATCTCACAGTGATGGATCTTGACGTTGGAAAGAGCTGTGGCTGAGGTTGTCTTTATCAGATGACCATGGAGTCATCTTGGATGCAGCAAGTGGAGGAGTCATAGTGGGGAGAAGGCAGAGGTGAAGCATGATTGTGTTGACCATGGTGACGCTCCCGAGGGAGGGTCAGAGAATGATCAAAACTGGGCGTTGTTCTGGGAGAAGATGTTTGTCTCGTAGCCGATGCATGAGGTAGTTTTTTGTGAGTTTTACATATCACCCTTGGTGGTACATCTTGGTGTGAAAAATATGTATCGTGGCTTGAGGTGAAAAATTTTGTGGCCGAGGATGAAAAGGTCAGTGGTAATGTTTTTGGAAAGGTGTCTGGTTTTTCAGCAGGTGAAAGCTAAACATCATGTTCCGGGAGGGTTTTTTCAATCCTTGGATGTTCTGGAGTGGAAATGGGAGGACATATCGATGAATTTCATCATATGGTTTCTCGGAGCTCAGGGAAGTTGTGATGTGGTTTGAGTGATAATGGATTGGGTTATGAAATTGGCTCTCTTTTTGGTGATTTGTGAGTCAAGAGTTTTTGATGTTTTAGTGAGGTGGTATGTGGATGATATGGTTAGGCTTCACGGGGTATCGAGGACAATCATCTTTGATCGAGATCCTCATTTTACCTCATGAGTCTGGAGTGGATTTCAGTATGGTTTTGGATCCTAATTGTGCCTTAGCACTGATTTCCACCCTCAGTTAGATGAGAAGATGGAGCAGACCACCCAGACACTGAAGTATATGTTGAGGGCATGCATCTTGGACTCTAGTAGATCTTGGGTATGACACAACTGACTTTGGTTGATTTAACAAAAGCTATCACTCGCCCATTTTAATGACTCTGTTGGAGGCATTGTATGGGTGGCCGTGTCATTCTCTGTTGTGTTGGATGAAGGTTGGAGAGTCAATAGTTCTTGGTCCTGATGTGGTACAGGGGACAACTGAGAATATCCAGTTGGTTCAAGAGCAGATGAGAGCGGTGCAGGATCATCATATGGACTATGATTATTATAGGTGTAGGCCCCTAGAGTTTGAGTTTGGAGACCATGTATTCTTGAGAGTCTCCCCTCAATGGGGGTAGTGGAGGTTTGACAGAGGGAGTAAGCTTTCTCCCAGGTTTGTTGGTCCCTTTGAGGTGTTGGGGTGTGTTGGTGTGGTGACATATCAGTTGGAATTTCCACCGTGGTCTTTAATGTGTCTTAACTTCGTTGATATCTTCATGATGATTCCCATGTTATTGACTGGGGAGAGTTGGATATCAAGGAAAAACGACATTCGTGGAGTGGCTAGTGGAGATCCAGGATCATCAAGAGAAAGTGTCACATGGTCAGTCCATTCCATTGGTCCATGTCTTATGGAGGCATGGTGACCTGAAGGAGAGTACTTAGGAGCGAGAGACACAGATTCATGCCCAGTACCTAGAGCTTTTTTTAGTTTTACCTTGTTGTGATTTTTTTTCCTGATGTTGTGATGTTTGGATCTTGCTAGGCTATGCGCTGTGTTGTTTCCCTTGACGTGTGATGCTTGATAACGTTTCAACATATAGAAAGGGGATGACCTGATTCTTAATCGAGATGCATTAACTATGATGTGATTAAACTCATGGGGGTGATTCAGTGCTACCCAAAGCGGATAATATCTTGACATGGAGGATGAAATTACCTAATTCATACATTCGAGGGAGTGTGATTCATTAGTTCCAATGGTTGTATATGTGGTTGTGTAGAAAAGTGGTGGTTGTGGTTGATACCAGATGATGTAGTGTTGTGGGAGGTTGTGGTGTGGTTGTGTAGTGTTTTGTGGCCATTCGGTTTGGCTTGTGGTAGCATTTGTGATGTGACGAGATTCTTGATAGTCATCTCAAGGGGTGGTTGTACAGAACCCTTTTCTTTTGGTCTTGGTTTTGGATTCTTGAGGGTGAGAATCATTTGAGAGGTATCTAATGTAATGTTATGTGCCTTCCCGGTCTGTTACTTTGAATGTTTTGGGCATTGGAGGTGCTTGGAGGAGGCCTAGAGTGGGCCTAGGGGAGTTTGGCTGCTAAAAGATGGAAGTAGAGGAAATAAAAACTCTGTAGGGCTTATACGATGTGAATGTGGGGTTCAAGGCTTTTGAAGGATCTTTCACGAGGTGTTGCAAGATGTGTTATAAATTGAGTGTAAAAATCCTTCGAGGTGATGCATTTCTCGGTGGAAAATAAATCCCAACATTTATACAACGTGTAGGGATTACACACCATGTAAATGTCTGGTGAAACACATCATTAATAGCCACAGGGTGCTCAGGTTTCCCTCAAACCCTACACTTTCTCTCTTATCCTACATGGTCGGATGTCCTCTCTTAAGGTGTCTTGGGATTCCTTTGATTGGGATTGTTCTGTGGCTTCCCATATTCGATGCTTGGCTTCTTGTCTTCGATCCGTGGCGAGTTCTCATATCGTTATCATCCATTTCCTTCCATTTTTCTTGGAAGATTGCTGCGGTGGTGAGGTTTGATTTGAGTTATGTGTTTGTGATGTGTTTTTTCAATCTTTGGGTGCAGTGTAGGTTGACCCACAAGTTCCTTGTGTGGAGGTGGTTCTTAGGCGGCTTCTTCTCTATCTTGTGGTGCACAAAAAGATTGGAAAGCTTCATTGAGGTAGGGGATCCTTGTTCTCAACCTTTTACGTGCTATGTGTAAGATTTGAATGATTTTTCTTACCTTTGGGTGGATAGTAAGTGTCGACATAATCATAAAATTAATTGGCATGTCTAAAAATGATGAGTATGGGGAGGTATCTCATGTTTTACTACTTTGATATATGTTGTTGAAATTTTTATGCATATCTTTTTCCAATTATGAAAATAGTAGTTGTTGGGAGCCTTGCTTGTGTTGTAGTTGTTATGTTGTGATGACCCTCGTTGTGTTGTTGTTTGATCACACCTAAATAAAAGGCAGAGGAACGTATAATTGGATAATAATTGGTTTCCCCTGAATACTTGGTTTGTGTGATAATACCCATGCTAATTTAAAGAAGCAACACTATAAATCCCTTGAATAAATGGAAGCTGAATGTGTGTTGTGATGTGTGCTTGTGTTTTTGTTGTTGCCTGAAACGGTTTGGGTTATTGTGCAATGATAGATGTGACCGGATGGGTTGTGCAGTGTGTGGGGTAGTGACACGTTGGTTGGTTAGCATGGATGTGATGTGGGAAGTTGTATATTGTGGTCAGTTGTGCGATGTTTCATAGTGGTTGTGACACAGAGGTTGTGGAGCAGAGGTTGTGGCGTAGAAGTTGTGGCACATTGGTTTTGGTGCAGAGGTTATGGTACGTGGAGGTGTGGTTGTGCGATGGATGAGATGTGTGGTTTTTGTGTTTTGAGATGACTTGTATGATGTGATGCGATGGCATTGATGGATGTGTGATGCTGTAGAGATAGTTGTGTGGTGTGATTGTGTTAGTTTCTTGGGTAGTAGTGAAATAAATTAAAATGCTGAATGAAATGAATAAATGAATGAGTTAGTAATTGAATATAATGGGATGGAAACAGACATGTGTGATAAAGTACTTAATGAGTAAATTTGGTCAAACTGGTAAGCTGAAAGTGGAAAATGTTGTGTGGCGGTTGTGTAGTGTGTTTCATATAGTGGTGGAAATAGTTATGATAGTTGATGTGAGGTACGTGGTGGTGATGTGGTGTGTGTTAGTGTTGTTGCTGTTAACCCTTAGGTTGGTTATTGTGTTCTATCTCTATATCATGTATGCTTATGTTTTGGAGAGGTGGTATGTGTATGATATGGTTATGCTTCTCAGTTCTAGGTGTTTTACCCAATATCCTGGTTGGTAGTAATACAGATGGGGGGATACCCCCTTCCCCCTCACGCTTCCTTCCGTAGTGATACAATTGTTCTATGTGTCTTTTGGATGAGATGTGATGTGTGGTACCATGTGTCTTTGGGATGAGATGTGACGTGTGGTCCCAGGTGTCTGCGGGATGAGATGTGATGTGATGTGTGGCCCATGTGTGTGTAGGCGGGATGTGATGTGATGTGCGACCTAGGTATGTTTGAGAGAGATGTGATGTGATATGTGTGGAAGATATGAGATCATAGGACGTTCGATGTTGGGGTATGAGAGAGGAAAACTAGTGGGGAAGAGGAAGTAGAGCGCCTTACTTTGTTATGATCTCGATGCTAAATTATTTTATTGGATGTGTGATTTGGTGAGTGAGACATGGTGTGGCTGAGTTTGGTTAGTTGACTTGTATAGGTGCTTGTTGGTTCTGCTATTTGTTCACTATTACTTTAGTATGATATTTTCACATGTACACTTGAGTCCTTGGTTATGTCCCTACTGAGTATTCCTGTTTTGATCATCCTATGTATATAAATGGTTTTCAAGTTTTTAGGAGGATTTTGGGGATCGAGCTAGACATTATTAGCTGGGATGGTGTTGTTGTTGAGTTACTGTCGTAGACTTGTCTTTTTGGTATTTACTTTGAATACTTTTATATGTATCAATTTTATTTACTCATGAATTATGAGATGATTTGTTTCTTTACCTTTATATAGTCTGTTGGAGTTTTTGGTGATTGTTTATCCTATCTCCCAATCCTGTTTCATTTATAGAGGGTAATGCCTCCCATGAATGTGAGATTTTTATACCCTCAGTGCTAGTTTCCAACCTAAGGCCTACTGGAGATGGGACTCGAGGGGTCATTATCTTTCTCCTGTCATTACAGCATCTTTAGTTGGATGGATTTGTTATATATGACCTCAAGCCCATCTCCCCTCCAAACCAACTAGGTTGGTTCACTCACACCCAACCTTCCCATAGTCCTACATAGGGCATGCCCACCTGGTTACTCATGTACCGGTGGTGAAGTAGCACTCTCCCCATGCTCTTATCAACTATCCCAAAGGTTATAAGGAATCTTAAGGTTGGTATATGGCATATCCTTAGGCCAACCATTCCTTGTCCATCAGTCACCCCTACTCAAGGTACACTAAGGGCACCTACCAATGTCTACTATGTTTCCTTCATTTCATTTCATTTATACCCATATAGGGTCTATGTCTCTCATGACCCACGTTTATAGTCAGTCCATTGACCATTTATATCCTAGGTACCACAATAGTGCCAAGGGTCTATCGTGGCCAAAGGAACTCTCGTTCTACTCATGAGAGTTCAAGGGAAGCAATTTATTTAAATTTAAGGTTGATCACACATATCTGGTGAGATCACATATCACATGATACATAATAAAAGAATAAACTATAGGGAGATGTTCAAGGACCACCTACTTTATATATGGAGTTACTCCCCTTTAAGTAAGCTCGACCACCATCGAATCTCTTTGAAGCCTCACATTATCACTCGAGCTTCGGGCTATCTCGCTGAACCAAAATTTTAACTAACTGCACTTGGAAGGTCCATGGTGTACTCCCTACACGATCCTGGAAATATACATGAAACTAAACGTTGAGTAACTACATGAATTCATCCTCACGGTATGTCCTCTATCCACTCCATGCAAAAATCTTAACCAAGCAGGATGATTTCAACATGCTCTAGTAGAATCGTCTCCCTGAAACCCTCAAATCCACTTGACAGAACACTCACGAACCACCCAGTTCAAACAGGGACAGAGGCAGATAAAGGGGAGAGATAAAGAGGGATCTCCCTCTTCCCTCTCTTAAGTGGAATTGAAGGATCCCAAGGGGGTTCCAAAAGAACCCCCAAAAATTACCAAAAGGCCGTTTAAAAAAAACACCCAACACATAAGTCGCGGGCTGGCCCTTTTGGGTAGAGGTATGATTACCTTAGGTAGAGGGCTCAAACTGTAGCCAAACATTGTCATGATAAGACACTTAATGGGTCGCAAAGTGACATTCCTTTTCTAGGAGTGGTCCAAGACCCCACAATGTGACTCTCCATGCTCCAAGTCGCTACACCCATGACTGCCACTCTCTCAGCACCCATCGCATCGTAACCTGCACCTGCTGAGGCATGATAAATCATGTGCCATAAAAATCAGCAAAGGGGGATCACCTAACCCCACATTAACATTCACCAGAGCACCTAAAAAACTTATTGAGTCTCAAACCATATCCAAAAACTGTAGGTTCCAGGTGCAGCAGAAGCACGGTTAGGTCGACACCAAACCTTAATTTTTACCATGATCAATGATTATTTCAGGATCAATACAACGATGAACGTTAGTCTACATAGAATAAAATCAAATATATAGATAAAGGAAGATGCTCGAAACCTTTAGAGAGGATCTTACACATCATGTTTAGAATTAATTTAATTAATTTCATAAAGAAAAGAATACCTACATCTTCGGTAATTTCTTTATTGATGATGTTGATCGTCTGGAAAGATCCTTTCATATTATCTCATTTCCCTTGTGAAGATCCAAACTAGAATCCCTCTAGCGATGATTCACACGTCATCCATTGGCATCTGATCAACACCACTCATTCTCCAGGTGCTAGCATGGCAAAACGAGTGTCTTGTGTCAGTCGTTCTTGATCGCTTGTTCTTCGGTCTTGAAGAATGTATCTCATTCATGAGAGGGGCAGGAATAAGATTTGAGAGAGAAATCATTTAGCTCAATAATTATCAATTCATCAGACGTGCAGTTTGGTACATGACACGATAGATGTACGTATTTATTTATCAACACGGGGCTTCAGTTACAATATTTAATTGCGTAACAGTAATTAAATACATTCATAACCTTAGAGAAAACCCATGATTTTAATAATAATACCGCATCATTTTTTATGGTGCGCCAATTTTCGCAAAACAGAATTATAAATAAAATTCATCATTACAAAATAATAGTTGAGTTATTATTATTTTAACTTGTACCCACTAGTTAAATAATTATTTAACATCTTGAAAATAATTATTTTCTTACCGGACCAGTCTTTTTCCACTCGAACTCCACTTCCATTTATTGAACACCCAAATAAATAAATAAATAATTTATTATCTTAAATAAATATTTTATCTACAAACTAGTATGTCAATATTTTTTAAATGTTCAATAAAATAAATAAATATATTTTACCCACAATCCAGTGAATAAATATTTATTTAATTTATACAATCATTTTAACATAATAAAATTATTCCACTGTCTTGAGAATAATATTTATTCCATTAATTAAATTCAAATATAATTTAACCGAGACCATCTGAAACACTCAGTGTGTGACCCTCTAGGATTCTTTTTCATTGAAATTAGGTGGGTTTTCCTAAAGTCCAAGAGTACTGTCTAGCAACGGGTCAATGCACCCAAGATAATGAACTTAATGTGGCAACAATGACATCCACATAAGAACATTATATGTTTAATATAATATCTTTATCTCAATATATTATCATGCTGGTTTCGTGATAGTGTCATCATCATTTATGCTTGATATGTCATTATTTGACTAGCTGAAATAAACTCTTCGTTACACCATGGTCATTGAATTTCGTACGACAGTTCTATTTCAATCAAAGGGCCGAGATATCAACGTCTATAAATGGAAGGGACAAATCCGTCCATGAATTATCAATTAATAACATGTCATTCCCTACACACCCAATGTACCCTACTTCCGGCCAACTGTCTGTGTGATGGGTTTTGTCAAAAAATCAAAATGTGCAAGTCATGACATGTTTTAATGATAATCTTAATGTATAAGGATCATTAAACATGCTCGTATATAGGAATATCCGATGACACCAAAACATGTGTAATTTCTACTGGTGGGTCGGTTCTCATAATCTCCTGCCTTAGAGATTACCAAATGTGAACTTCATGAGAAGAAGTCTCTTCTGTTTATGAGTAATCACACCTGATGGTCTGTATATTATGTGTCCCATTATAGTATGTCATCCAACAAGATAACTATATTTAAGAATATTGTCACAACACTTCAAAGTTCTCATCATAGCGGGGAACTACTACGACATTGTCAATGCGAAAAATACTCTAGGACATTATTACACTATAGTCATGCAGAACAATGAACAATATATAATAAGATGTTTCATATTTAAATATATTAAATATTCATGTAATCAATGTACAACCAGTTGGTTCTAGGACACCAACACGTATGAACTCCCACTTGGACTAGAGCCAACTTCCTATGAATTTCAGTCCGCTAGACCTCAGATGATGATCATGTTTCTAATGAGTCAAGGATTTATTCAAGAGGTCTTCCATGTTGTCCTCCGTGGAAATAATGCTCACTGCAACTTCACCTCTCAGAGAAAAATCCCTCAAAAAATGATACTTCTGAAGTATGTGCTCTTTCTGCAAATGTGACCTTGGCTTTTTTGTGAAATCCATCGTTGCAGTATTATCATAGTACAGTGTGATGAGATCATTACTGATACGTATCTCATCCAGATCTTGGACGATGCTTCGCATCCAAATTGCTTCTTTAACTGCCTCATAAGCTATGATATACTCAGACTCTACTGTTGAATCTGCAACCAAACTCTGCTCTGAGCTCTTTTAGCTCATTGCATCTCCATTCAAAGTGAAGTGGTATCCAATTTGCGACTTCATATCATCTTGATCAGTCTGGAAACTGGCATATGCATATCCTCTAATAACTAGTTCCTTATCTCCTCCATAAACCAGGAACATATCCTTAGTACGCCTCAGATACTTTAGGATAGTCTTGACTACCATCCAATGGCGGTCACCTGGGTCAGCTTGATATCTGCCTACCGCACTCAATGCATAGGTGACATCCATCCTAGTACATAGCATGACATACATGACTGACCCAATCACTGATTCATATGGATTCCTTTCCATTATCATTCTTTCCTCATGTGTCTGAGGACACATTTTCTTGGAAATATGAATGCCATGTGACACTGGCAACAATCCCTTCATATATTGTTCCATACTGAATCTCTTCAGTATCTTATCAATGTATGTACTTTGACTTAGGCCCAACAATCTGTTGGATATATCATGATGGATCATGATCCCAAGAATATACACTACCTCAACCAAGTCCTTCACGGAGTAGCATTGATTCAACCATGCCTTAACAGACTGTAATATTGGTATCTCGTTTCCAATAAGTAATATGTCATCATCATATACTATTAGGAAGATGACTCCACTCCCACTAAACCATTTGTAGACACAAGAGTCACATTTGTTCTTGATAAAATGAAATTTTATTATGGCTTCATCAAAATGAATGTTCCATGATATTGATTCTTTCTTTAATCAATAAATGGATTTCTGCAACTTGTATAGCTTATCGGCATCCTTAGAGTCATAAACATTTCAGGTTGTGTCCTTTAGAAATCTTCCTAAAGGATCCCGTTAAGGAAGGTTTTTTTGACATCCATTTTCCAAATCTCATAGTCATGGTAAGTGGAAATGACCAATAGAATTCTGATGGATTTCAACATTGCAACTGGTGAAAAGGTTTCGTTGTATTCAATTCCTTGATTCTGCTTGAACCCTTTTTCAACCAATCATGCCTTATGTAGGATCGAAATAGTGTATGTAGAGGCTCAATTACAAGAGGGGGGGGGGGTGAATTTTATGTTTAAATTTTTTTGTTTTTAACCTTAAGGAAAACTATGTTTAAAAAAGTTAAATAAGGTAAATTCACAGATCCTTTTTTAGTTATATGAAACAATATTGCTTAGGGATTGAAAATATGAATCCAGAAATGAAACATAAGAAAAATTTTATTAAAGGAAGATTCTACATTAAAGTAAAGAGAATATTATTTGTTAGAGTAATTAAAGTTCAAGAAATTATAGGAATGTTATACATTCTTCCTTTATCAAAATACAACAGAAATAAAAAATTTGAAACAAAAAAACAAGTAACAAGTAGGAAATATTTTCACCCAAAGAGTAGGGTATCCAAAAACCATGGATACAAGTTCCTTGATTTATACTTTCAAGAAAGTCTGTCTTATCCACACTAGGGTAATCCCTTAATAGGAATATTGTATTCTGTCTTGCTATCCCTGCAAGCCCTCAATCTTTAAGGTATTAGACACCTCTGTCTTCCTATACCCAGAAGCCCTCGATTGTACTCAGCAACAATCGAAGTCACACGAAGCAAGCTAAACAATATGTTCATGAAACACACAAATCATAAGAGTTTCTCTCTCTCTAGAAATCACTTCACAACATCATATCATGTAATCTCTAGATTGATCAACATATTTTGATCTTGTTCAAATGAGCTCTTATTTATAGGAAAAACTTCAATGGTCGGCTCCCTCCTCCAACAGTCATATTATTACTTGAATTTCAGATGGACCTTTACACGTGTCACTCAACCAACGGTTAGTTAGAAACAGATTATACAACATCGTTTCATTGTTATAAAAGAATGTGTAAGGAAACATGAATTAACTTAACCAATTCTGGATATCTGGAGTCTAAGGAAAAATAGAATTTGGAGTATAATTATATAAACAATTAGATTTTATAAAACATGGATATTCGGATTCTGTTTTAAAAAGAATTTGGAATTTGAATTCTATAGATTCCGGAGTCTGAATTCTAAGGAATTTGGAGTCTGAATTCTGATGTATTTAGAGTCTTAATTCTAATGAATTTGGAGTATGAATTCTATAGATTCTGCAGAACTATATTTAATAACATTGTCATACCACTTCAAGGTTCTCATCATAGTGGGGAACTGCTATGACCTTGTCAATGCGACAAATACTCGAGGATATTATTACAATATAGTCATAAAAAATAATGAACAATATGTAATAAGATCTTTAATATTTAAATATATTAAATATTCATATAATCAAAGTAAAACCAGTTGGTTCTAAGATACCAACTCTTACAAGAACATCTCCTCAAGATGTTGCAGCCTTCAGAATTTTGATCTAAATCCTGGTTCTCAAGTCATCCTTTACCCCGGGATCAAAATTGAAATTCCCCATGAATTTCATAACCTGAAAAGATTCGTGTATTTAAAATTTAAATAGCCATTTTAAATCAACTATGTTATGGTGAATAAACCATGATGTTTTCACTCCCTGTGGAGCACTTACAACTCCACCCTTTAGTCTTTAGGAACCACGAACTAAAGCCATGTGAATTTCCCCCCAAAATCATGATGTGGTGTCCTTCCTTGTGGTAACCTAGAATTTATATAAATATTTTTCAAGAAAAATCAGCAATGAAATAGTTATTTTTCTTCAAGCTCTATGCAATCCATTTACCTTTGACACAAACACTGTGTTTTGATGAAAACCTCGACGTGGTTTGTGCCTCCTTTGAGATTATTCATTTCTTTATTTTCTAATCATATCCACATGATCTTCTATAAATACTTGTACATGTTGAAAATAACTATAACATGAAGACACATGAAGACCTCATGAATCATCATCTTAAGAAACTAATCATAACATGCCACAAATTTGAGAGAAATCTGAACAACAAACTATTTTATATAATAGAGTTTTTTAGGGTATTAAGTCATTATGTAATGATTAATACTATATTGAAAAAGTCTCAATTGAGGGATTTAATCTCACCATTTTGCAATTCAAATAATATCATTAAGGTTTGATATAACCTACATCATAAAAACATAATATCATTTTCATGTTACTTAATGATACATCAAGCTTCAATTTATTGTCATGTTTCTTCCAGATATTATGTTGAGTATCAACGTAATATGAAGTTTGATACTTCTTCATAACACTATGTTGCGAGATAATGTAATGTGAAGTGGCCTAACAAAATTAAAATTAATAAAAATTAAAATTTAGTTAATTTAGTTTATAATATATTGATCTTTATCATGATTTTTTTTCAAATTCATATATTTTGTAATATGTGGGATTGACAGTTTTATTTTTTAGTGAAAAAAATTGAAAAGGGTTCAAGGACACCCCCTTACCCTTAACATTTTAGATTTAAAGACAATTGTTATAAGATTCATGATAATGCCCACTGATCACCTTGGACCAGCCACTTGCAAGAGTTAGTGAAACCTATCAAAATCCCATTATTTGTCTCCTTGAGATTATTTATTTATCATTCATAATGATTCAATGGGATAAGGGATAATTCTACATATTTACTAACAAAGAGAGGAAGCTGTTTTGAAACAGAAAAAGTTTCTTGAGAATTGGTTCACCCCCAGTGCTTTTCATGTCTCATATGGCTACATAAAGCACATAACTAATGTTACCCCATTGTGGATAAAATAGTCCTTATGTTTCTTTCATGTTCTTACTATGTTCAAAAGTACTCCAAAATATCATCGATGAATACCACCATAAATGAATACTAATATGGGTTGAATATATTTTTTATCATGTTCAAAAACATTTTATATGCGTTAGTTACTCCAAAAAACACCACTAAAAATATATAAAATCCACATTAGCCTCCAAATGTCATGTGTGGATCATACTATGCCTAAAATCTAAAATTATGATAACTAGATCTTCAGTAAATATTTGAAAACCATTTGGAACCTCTCAAATGATGAAATAATTCATCTATACTTCGTAGTGGATACCTATTTTTGATCATCACCTAGATTAGCTTTTGTTAATCCACATATAACCATAAACTCCCATATGTATTCTTGGAGAATGGTATTGGGTCTCCTCAATTTGATATTCTCTATTTGATAAATCTATTCCCCCAAGGTCTTTAAACTGGACCTTCAACTCTGTTAACTCTACAAGATTCATATAGTAGAGGAACTAATATCAGATCTTCACCCAATATCATGCCAATAGTAAAATACACCTCCCTTTATAGTGGTAAACCAGGAAAATATTCTAGAAATATGTCCAGAAATTGGTCAATAATATGAGGAGGGATAGGATGCTCAATTTCATATACTGATTCCAGAATAATACAAGCCACTTGAATAGTGTTTTCTTCCAACTATCCAAGGATAGTAACCATTTGAACTTCCTATAAATATAATTCTCTGATAAATGTATAATTATAATAGTTTAGGTAATTAAATAAGACCCACATTTGATAGTGGTCAATATGAACCCAAAAACAAGTTATAAAGTCCATATCAGTGATGACATCAAAATTGGTCATGTTTAGGATCATGAAATCCCACTAGTTTCTCTATCCAAAAACTATAATATCACATACCAGATCTCTTAATCGTCCCAACACAATTTCCCATGGAAATATCTATTTATAACACTATATATAAATACACTATTTCAAGACCCATGTCACCTACAAAGTGAGTGAAAATAAAAGAGTATGATGCACCTATATCAAATAAAACACAATAAAATGTATATGTATAAAATCATACCTCACATTGTAGATAAACCCTTACCAATGTATATTAGTTCATTCTCTATAATATATAGCTATCCTGATCCTGCCATGGGGTCTATTATACCTTGAGAAGTCAACCTATTATACATTGATCTCTAAAAATACTAACAGTCCTGATTCCTATATATTTCTACATTGAATCAGTTATTATCATGTGGAAAACATCTTGAGTGTGCCTGTGAACCCTGATTCTATGCTAAAAAATGTACACTATCCTCTCGAGGACTATCACAATAAAAATATTGGACATGGCCCATCTTCCCACATAGATGAAACTCCCTCGAATCTCTTGGATAGTTCGTTCTAATATGAATAGACATAAAATACTCTAAGTACATTGGAGGAGATCTTTTATGTGGATGTGGACATACTAATCCACCACTCCAACCACCTCATTTGTTTCTATGACATATCAACATGGCTCACTCTAAAATAACCAGATTAGTGTGTCACATGACCTCAAGCGTTCCTCCCTATGCACCAGGGGCTTTTGATTAACAACGAGGGTATAAGGTGATGCCATGGAGAGATTATACCCATATATCAGATTGAAGAAAAATAATATAAATAACATACAATTAGTTATCACAAAATCTAACTCTAATAAATATAACATCATATCCAAACTAACCAAAATAAATAACATATTTATGTTATAAAAAAGTAACTATCCAAAAAATCACACGAGTCTTGTAAACATCAACAAGATCCCCCATAAGTAGATCATATAAAACCCAAACTAAAATATAAAAAACATAAAAATAACCATAACCTGGTCCTGAGTCCTATTCTAGTCCCAACTCCTGACTCCATCCAAGCCATCCAGTTGAACTAACCAACACTGGGATTCTTCCCTACCTGTGCTTGTAATCATGTGGCAGGTACTAATGTTCCATAGCCACTCGATCATGGTGTGAGTATAACTTGGTAGTTACTTGTATATAATGTTCATGGACAATGTGATATGCTCATAATAATCAAATAAAAATTCGAAAACATAATAAACAAATCATCATTGATCTTCAGGATCTAAGGTGGAACTCAAGGTTGACTATACATGATTTTTCTAGTGTCGGGTGTCTTTAAGAAAGTCACATAATTGTATCATCACATATCATAATCATTTGCGGTTAGTGCCCGCCCCATACAACCATCATATATTAGAATCTTCATGGGGGGATTGTTTCCCACCTCCTATAGACATCATATATCATCTCATCATGTGGATTGGTTCCCACCCCATATAATCATCATACATCACATCATTAGGTGGATTAGTTGCCACCCCATATAACCATCATATATCATATCATTGAGGGGATTAGTTCCCACCTCTTATAACCATCATATATCATAAATATTTATGGGATTAGCGCCCACCCCATTTACCATTATATATCTTCAATGGGAATAATGTCCACCCCATATACAATATATCATCATATCATCACACACCATTATCAACAAAAAAGGGTAAGATACCACTTCAAAACCAAATCATATCATATATCACATTGTAATATATCCTTTCCTAGGTTGGTATCTCAAGCACACAACCCATTTTCATCACTTCTTTCATATGAGGCTACAACCGAGTTAACCCCGATGTTATCATTCTTTCCATAATAAACAAAAGACTAGGGCACCCATTCTGGTCCCCAAGGCCACATCAAGACCTAGACACCCCTCATGGGTTCCTATATCTCAATAAAAAACTATTGGGTCAAAGCCCATCACTCAAAGGGGAGTCACTCCCCTCAACATAGCCATTCTCCCACCATAACATAACTGATCTTACCAAAAATTCCATATAAACAAATCATGAAGGAATGACATAACATCCATCTCATTTCCAAGACAATATAGGTTGGACCCTCACCAATCATACACAAAAATCCTTCCCATGGTGTTATTATTTGGATACACACATATATAATTGGATGAGAACTCACCCCACACATGAATTATCTATCCAAGAGGCTCTAAAAATTCCAAGGTTCCATATGGACTACCCTTAGGCCAACCATTTCAAATACGCCACTCTCCCCTATACGAAGAGGAATAAAATAACCTATTACAAGGCTCACTATGTTCCATTAATTTAATTTATAACCTTCTAAGGTCTATGTATTTTATCACACATATTTATAGATAGATAATTCCATAACTATCAATGACCGAGACTTCAATATCCTTGTTCAGGGGCCCACCATGGCCCAAGAAACTTTTGTTTTTCTACACTGTATTTAAAAGAAACAATTTTTTTAGTTTAAGGATGATTAAAAAAAACCGGTGAGAATGCATATCACATGATACGACACATAAATCATAACCATAGAGAGACGTTCAGAGACCACCTACCTCATTCAGAGTTATTCACTTAATGAACGTTCAACCTACATTAACTAATCCCATCCATGCCCAAATGACCATTGCTCCTCAACAAGAGGCCTTCACTCTATCAAAACCATCCAAATTAGGTAATGATTAATCACACATTAAACCAATATTAACTGCATAATTAATATCTAAGTCATAATAAAAGAACAAATCACTAGGAGATCTCCTAAGCTCTAATCCTCAAGAAAAGGTTTGAACACACCCCCAACATCCACTAGGACCTTTAGAATAAAAAATCCCTAATATCTCACTTCAACCTACTATCAATTTGACCCAAACAGTTAGAAAATTCACAGATAAATCAAGTAGCGACATAACTACACAAGACCTAGTGCGTTTATCCTTCTAAAATCTCATATATCCAAACAACACTAAATCCCCATCATATCAAGATAATTTCTCCATGCCTCAGTGGAATCATTACCAAATACTAAAACCACACTAACTGAAATTAGGGGGAAATAATGGAGACGGATGAGAGGGTTGAAAGTGGAGAGAACTCACCTTAATCCATGGATAATCCTCACCTAAGCTAATAAGAATCATGAGTTTTGAAGAGGGAAACACAGGGTAAGAGGATATTCGACTATCCCTTTCTTGAACACCAAAAAAAAAGAATATTGATGGGGGTATTCACTTTAAAAGGAAAAAATACAATCATTCCCTTTGTTATTAAAAGTGACAGGGAAAGCCTCATTATAAAATTACCTCTTGGTCAGGGTGTGACACAACTCTCATAGCCAGAACCATGGTTGTAAGGATCAGGCTCCCATGGAGTGACCTCCTTCATCAAAACGTGGCACACTCCTCCCAGAAAAAACCAAAATCCATGGCCCAAACCTTAAGGTCATGGCCTTCTCCCCCACGGTGTGGGACACTCCTCTCATCCTAATCCAAAATTCATTGTCCAAGCCTTCACAATGTGAATTATTTCCTATAAGGCATGGCACCTAGCTTCTAGGCCAAATAAAAACTCTCACAACTAGGCCTTCATAGTGTGGCATTCACCCTCACAAGATAACACTATGTCCCTAAAGAAACCCTCACTACATGACTCAAGTTCTCACAACATGATCAATCCACCACTCTTAGTTTTGTTGAAGTTTGAAAATAAGTTAACCCCTATGAACAACCCTTACACATCATAGGGTGACCTCAGTGCTTTACCATTTTCCAAGGTCTGGGAAACCCTTATATATAACATGGGATTCCAAAACATTATAAAATTCACATCATAGGGTAATAACTACATATAAGAAACCTTATGTGTTATAGGGTGTCTTGAAACCTTACCATTTCCCAACCTATATGCTTCATCCAGATCAACCCCTATGTACCTCCTTTACCAAATATAAACCCTTAGGCATACAGGGTGAATCATAATTATCAATTTTAAAGTCAAAATGTAACCCTTACACATATAAGGTGACCCTTATTCACTAACACACAATTAATTTTTTAAAGATATGAAACTCGCAAATTCTAGTCATAGTTTATGATATACTAGTCATACCATAGGACTTAAACCCTTTGATTTTTCAAAATTTCCAAAAAATACTCCTCCAACATTCATCTAACCACCTAAGACACTTTTAGGGCCTTAAAAGACATAAAAAACCCATCTTACAGATTTTACAACCCACATAATTCTGAACCAAGTCCCAATTATCAAAACATCCCCCTCTCTGAGATAATAAAATTTCAAATTTGCCTTTATTTTTACTAACCCATGCAATGCAGATCATTATGAACTTTTGACCATAATGCTTATCATCCTCGATAAGTATCCCTGTTAATCCTTTATAAAACATAATGCTCACCAAAATCCAATTCATAACCTAAATCGTATGTCTCCCATCAGTTATGGTTTTGCTGACACCGTACCAAATCCGGCTCCATAACTCAAAACCCCACCAATTCATGCAATGTGACACCGATCATTTCCACAAATTCCAAAACAATTCCCCACTCTCGATGGAATTATTGAACTGTCAATATGATGATGTAACACACCATTGGTTGACGTCATTAGTCTATAACAAACCATCACTCACCCAAACTCACACCTGTGCATCACTCAAATATTCTCATTAGAACCCATAGTCCCTATTTTGAGACTATCCATAACATGTGGACCCACCTCATTGTACATGTTGGCATGTTGTATATAAGCACTGATATTCAACAAAACCTATCACTCCACTAACTTGTTTCTATAAACATACCCTAGGTCATACCACCTGACCATCATCCCTCATCCAGTTGTTGTCATTTATCGAGTGTACTAACCTTTGTTGATTCTCATCGATCAATACCCATATCTAGGTGTTTTCTATTTACCATACACAACTCGTCTGTTTGTATCCATACACCGCAAAAAACAAAATACACCTTCGATGGGATCCAATAATATGTTACTTATGAAGTTTATCAAAAACTACTCAGAATGAGCATCACACATTAAGATCATATATGGTGAATTCCACACCATTGAAATTTCCTTATCACTGATCCACGAGAATGATCTTTCCCTATATTCGCCGCCAACCGAACAAAAATACTCTTGATCCCCACCAATATTTCTTGAATAGATCCACATCCCATGCCCTATTCTAGAGTCCAATGATACAATTATGACCTGCATAACAGATATCAAATACCCCCAATAATCGAACTTTATTCACCCAACCCCATAGATGGAATTCAAGGTCTGTGACCTTTCTCACCATCACACAACTCTCATGTTAAACCCCACCACGAGCCTTTCCTAGTCCCACTAGTAACTCATAATCACATCGATTCCCAAGTCACCATATTTAATGTACTTTTTTGATTTTGTGGCCGTCACATTAATCCAATCGACCCTTTGATGCTTCATAAGACCCAATGGTCATGTCACTACATTTCCCTTTCCAAAAAGATCATAGCTCATCCCTCACATGAGTTGATCATCTTAACATATCCATAATCACATGACCCCTTGGTCAATCCACAATTTCACTATAAATACCTCACCTCACTCATTGGTCATATCCTTATGCACTAGTTCCCAATAGTAAAACTACACTCGACCATTTCCTAGAGTAGCACCAATTTCTAAAACAAGCAACAACCAAACTAGAATATACCATGGTGATGCCTTTCCATACTATTCATCTCATGCCATCTAAATTCATATCCCATTAGGACTAGGCTTGGGCATCCAATCCACCAGCTAATCACATATCACATGCATGTTCATCACACCAATCCTAGGCCCACTTTCCTATTTAACCAACTAACCATGCCTTCCATGCATGTAGAACCCATCACAACCCAGTCACCACCCATGATTTCACATTCACAATACCTATGGACTCTCCATAACTATACCAAATATCTGATAACACATCCCATGCATAAATTTTCACACAAAGCATCAACCCATGCTTTTCATCTCTGAACGAACTCACAAGCCTAGGTTAACCATTCTCTCCCAGGTTACCCTCATATATCACAACCCATCTGAAAAAATTATTGGAAAGTAACATGGTATTCAATTATAACAAGACTCATGAATATCATGAGTCACATTTCAACCTCACTAAGTTCTCCCACATATCCTATAACCATACCCCACATAAGTCATAGCTCACTAAAAAAAATCCATGATCCCATATCATATATCACAAGGTTCACATAGTATAATAACCCCCCCCCCCCACACACACAAAAATTAATAAAATTTAACATCATATTAAGAAAAAATAATCTCAATTGCATACTGAAATCCAAGAAGAAAAATCCAAACTCCTTGGAAACTTGGAATTCAGCACATGTTGCTGTTTATAATGACCCATACATTGCATACATTGTTAATAAATCAAAATTGAAGTACACTTATTACAAAATATAACAAAACCATGAAATGACCGAATAAGTATAGTGTCTTTAGAAACTGGGAAACATAAAAAACTGGTTCATAAAGCATCTACATTGTCTCCCATTTATTTTATCATATCTAGAGTACCTTTTGGAATATCCTACTTAATAACCTTCTAACTGACCTGTGGGAAAAAACATACAAAAGGGTTAGCTCAAATTCTCAGTTAGGGTAAACAAAAGAAAAAAATCACATCATATTCATAAGAGCATAACATTTTAGAAATCTTAACCAGCAAAAGAAATCATAATTTCATATCATGGGATAAATCATAGATGTGAAATGTAATCCCAATAATCATAACTTAAAACATGAAACTTTGTGTCATACACACATAATAATAGAGAATCATTTCTTAGTAGTCAATACTCATAGCCAAGACTATCTTAGCGGACAAAGTCCATTTATGAACCGAGTTCACTCCTCATTTTAGTCCTGTTTCACTGAACCGGATTAACCTGCCGTTCCAGCCATGTCTATCTCACGAGATATAAATCTTTACCCAATGCATTCGAGGAAGTTATAGGTCCCACCCATCTCATAATGATACCATTATTAAGTGTGCCACAAAATCATAAATCATACATCATTGCATAACATATGTAATAAAAATGGGATTCTTAAACATCATGACATCATAAAACAATTCATATAAGATAAAGGAATTCATAAAAATAATTCCACCACAACATATTCAAATCAATGTAATAATAGGGATAGAAACATAACCCTATATTATCTTAGATGGAAAATAATTTTGATAAAACACTTGAACTCCATTCTTGAAGAAAATATCATTTCTACTTCAGAAACGTTTTCCTTTATTAACATGTCATACAATTTTAAACTAAAAGATGTTTATTAAAAATAAACTTGAAAACTTGTAAAGGAAGCTTCTTGAAAATAATGTTTTAAAAATCCATTCATGCCGTATAAGTTGAAAAAACATTATTCTCGTACTTTTGTCGGAAAAGTCAAAAAGTACATCGTACGAAAAATGACAAAATATTCCTTTCATATATTTTACTAAAAACTCACCGAAGTGTAAAATTGGATTTAAAATTTTTAGAAGGATATAAATATTACAAATTTAGGAAACATGGATGTGGATGATAAATATTCCCCCAGTAAATTCCAAAGTATAAACAATCTCGGATAAAAATGAGATTGTGATATTTTCCCTTACCTTAGGTATGATTTGCTTCGTAAGTGTCCGAACCTCCTGTATAATGATTTAAATAATGTCATTGACTTATTCTAGAATCATACTCATTGTTATGATATCATATATGGTCATATTATTAGCTTCTTATTAGAAATATTTCATTGCTACTTGTTATTCGGGTGTTTATTACTTTTTGTTCTTATGCGTGTTTTGTCGAATAAATTCTTATTCTTCTCTTTAGGTTATAGATACCTCATTTAAATAATGGTATTAGTGTACTATATATCATATTTATTCATTAAATTCATTTATATAATCATTATGCAATGAAGATCATGTAGAACGAGTCGCATCACATCGTGGAGACGGTATTCTGTATGTACGCACGAGCAATGATATCGTTCCCATGATCGTGGAATTGTATCGGAGTGTATGTATACTATTTCAGAATCCATAGAACTTTACAATAATCATATATAGTTATTTATTTGCACCATTATACCCATCCAAGTAAGGTGGTGGTGGAAAATATATTACACCACGACGTGGAGACGGTATTCCGTACGTACGCACGCGCGGTGATTTCATTTTCCGCAGGATCGATAGATAGTGAAATAGGGTTGTTTCATACATATAATAAAATACCAGTATATTAGTGATACTGATGTTATTACTTCATAGTGAAACAACTAAATAAGAAGAAGTGGAAGAAGAAATAAAGTTGAAAGAATCGGTAACAGACATTACCTCTTCTTTGAAGCGCCTCTTTGAGACCTCCTCTTAGGGCGCTAAAGTTGGTCTTTGAAGAATACCAAGACCTCTAGGATGTTTCTAGGGAAGTGGAGAAGAGAATTTGGCAGGGGTTGGCCGAGCGTGAATTCTCAATGTTGTGTGAGGAAGAGAGGGAGGATGTGCCCTTTTATAAGGGAGGAGAGGGGCACCTTTGGAAAAACTAAAAATATTATTTTATTATAAAGTCATATTCGGGTTTTAATAGCTTCAAATTGATTTATTTAGAATCTAAGGTGGGGATGGGTCGGAATACTATCATCAAATAGAATTTAGACAAGTTTAAGTATCTATTTTAACCTTATCATTTAGATTAAACTTTAAGTTAGATAATTTAACTTTTACCGTGTCTTCTTGTTTTCTTACACTATAAGGTTAATAAACTTACAATTACAAGAAAAAAGAACCCCAAGTTGTTTATTATTAATATATATAACTTTTCTAAGCCATTTTCCCAAACCTTAGATTTTTAGGAATAAAATAACAATTAATAATATAATATTTGTTTTAAAAACAATTTTATGTCAATTTGGACACTATTTGGTAATTGATTTTTTTGAAAATCATAACAGAATGATTAGTTAGAAACAAGTTAATTAAATCAATAAAAACATGTCATATTAAAATATAAAATTATTTTAATTCATAAAAAGTCTAAAATACAATTTATTTGGGTATTTATAACATCAATTATGTTAATATTTCATTAATAAGATAATTACTGCATCATCATTGTGTCATAAATAAATCAAATTATTTAATGTCTAAAAATTATAAATAAAATACCATTATGTAGGAAATTTTATTATATTTCTAATGAATATTTATACTCGAATTTATCTTATGTATAACCCTATATTAAAAATACTTTAGTTATTAAACATTGATTTTAACTATTTTAACCCTTCTTTAAATAAATTAATAATAAATGTCCTAATCTAAACCATGTGGGACTAAATGGTCATATTTTATTCCTAAGGTTGTTTTTGGTCGAATTACACTCATCCAATAGAATTAGGACAAGTTTTAGGGTAATAATAATATCATTTTTACCCTTAATTACCCTATTTACTTTTAACCGTGGTAAAAAAAGTAAAAAGTTACTATTCACCAAAAATTATTTTCATCACATTGAAGCACATTTTAGTCCTTGATATTAACCATGTATCTTGGATTTTCTAAATTCCACTCACAGAAGTGGTAAAATTAGGTTTTATGTGAATTTGGAAATTCTCCTAGGAGGTGGGTAAAAGACGGTGAAAAGTTTAATAAAATTATTATATATATAAAATTATTATAAAATGACTCGAATGAGTTGCATTGAACTTATATAGGTATTATGTATCAATTTTTACCTAAAATAAATTTAAATAAAATAAATAATTATTTAAATAAAAAGTCGGTTTTTAAATAATAACCCAGTGTTTTCACTATTCATCAAAAATTGAAAGTTTTCAGAAAAATACCAAAATTTCACCCTAGGCTAATTTCCATATTCCAAATCCAAAAATGAAGTACATTTTGAAAAATAAAATTTACGAAATTTCAAAAAGTGGTTATTACTATTCATAACTACTAGTTTTAATAATATTTTAATAGCATATCATTATTAGTGAAACTCGGTATTCCGTACGACACAAGTTATCGAGGAAGGCCGCAGTTGTGTGTAAAGCAAGTCAAGCTAGTGTTATGTGTTGTGAAAGATTCCTTTAATGATTTATATAACATAATAACAAAATATTTCTCATAAAAGTCTCGGGTGTTACATTCTACACCCCTTAAAATGAATTTCACCCTCGAAATTCATCACTTTGTAACAAACAGATGAGGATACCTTTCCCTCATCATATCCTCAAGCTCCCATGTAGATTCTTCTAACTGGTGGTTCCTCCATAAAAATTTCACCAAGCGAGTAGTCTTGTTCCGTAGGACTTTTTCGCTATGATTGAGAATCTCTATCAGCTGTTCTTCATAAGAAAGATCTTGTTTCAGCGGTACAACTTCTGAGCTGAGTACATGTGAAGGATCAGGTATGTACTTTCTCAGGAGAGATACATGGAACACATCATGAACTTGGGAGAGATTTGGTGGAATCACCAATCGGTAAGTTACCTTCCCAACACGATCCAGAATTTCAAAAGGACCGATATATCTAGGGCTCAACTTTCCCTTCTTTACAAATATCATGACCCTCTTCCAGGGAGATATTCGTAGGAATATATTATCACCCACTTCAAACTCTAGGTCTTTTCTTAGGTTGTTGGCATAAATTTTTTGTCAACTGTGAGCTGTTATAATGTGTTGTTGAATATATCTGACCTTTTTTGTCATCTCATCAACAAGATCAGGTCCTAATAGCTTTCTTTCCCTAACTTCATCCCCACAAGTTGGAGTCCTGCATTTATTTCCATAGAGAGCTTCATATGGAGCCATCTGAATACCAGAGTGAAAGCTATTATTATAAGAAAATTCCACCAAAGGTAGGTGTTGATCCCAACCACCTTTGAAATCCATAGAGAAAGCTCTCAACATATCTTCTAGAGTTTGAATTGTCCTCTCAGACTGACCATCTGTATGAGGATGATAAGAAGTGCTGAAACTCAACTCTGTATACAGAGTATGCTGAAGACTTCACCAGAACATCGAGGTAAATCTCAGATCCCGATCAGATATAATAGAAAGTGGTACTCCATGAAATCTTACCAGATCCTTCACATATATCCTGGAAAGCTGATCCGGAGAGAAATCCTCTCTAATAGTAATGAATTGTGTAGACTTTGTAAGATGATAAACTATGACCCAGATAACATTATTGCCTTTGGATGTTTTAGGAAGTCCGATGAAAAAGTCCATAGTGATGTTTTCCCATTTCCATTCGGGTATGGGTAATGGTTGTAACATCCCCTTAGACTTCTGTCTCTTAGCTTTAACTTGCTGACAAACCAAGCATCGAGAGACATATTCAGCAACATCTATTTTCATGCCATCCCACCAGAAGTACTATTTCAGGTCCCTATACATCTTCGTGCTTCCAGGATGAATAGATAATGAAGAACTATGAGCCTCATCTAGAATCTCCTTCTTTAATTCTGGGATGGGGGGAACAAAAACCCGATTCCTGAACTTTATTATCCCATCACAATCAAGGTTGAATTCATGAATATTTATTACATTCTTTTGTAACTCTACATCTTCTTTCTGCGCCTTTTTAATCTTCACATGTATAGATGGTTGAACATTCAATTGAGAAAGATACGATTTTCACCTTCCATTATAACTCCAAGATCCATCCTTTGTAAATCCATAAATATTGGATCTTTTGTGATCCTCATCATGGATAAGCTAGCATGGTCTTGTCGACTTAATGCATCTTCCACCTTGTTTGCTTTCCCAGGGTGGTAATGAATTGAGCAATCATAATCCTTAATCATCTCCAACCATCTTCTTTGGCGCAAATTCAACTTCTTTTGTGTGAAAATATACTTTAATCTTTTATGATCAGTATAAATATCACACCTTTCTCCATAAAGATAATGCCTCCAAATATTTAATGCAAATATTACCTCAACTAACTCCAAATAATGAGTTGGTTAATTTTGCTCTTGGATTTTCAACTATCGTGAGGCATACGATATCACCATATCATTTTTCATAAGAACACACCCCAATCCCTTCTTGGATGCATCACTGTAGATCACAAACCTTTATCCACTACAAGGAAGTTTGAGCACAGGTGCACTGGATAAACTTCTTTTCAACTCCTTGAAATTCTCTTCACATTCCTCCGTCCAAACAAACTTAACTCCTTTCCGAGTCAACTTGGTGAGTGGATTAGATAATTGTGAAAAATCTTTCACAAAACATCGATAATATATAAACAAACCAAGAAAACTTTGGATCTTAGTTTCTGTTGTTGGTTTCGACCATCTTTCGATGACATCTGTTTTTGCTGGATCCACATATATCCCCGCTTTTGAGATTATGTGACCCAAAAATGCTACTTTTTGAAGACAAAATTCACACTTGGTAAATTTGGCATAAAGCTTCTCCTTTCTTATGGTCTTCAATATAATTCTCAAATGATCTTCATGTTCTTCCTTTCTCTTTGAATAGACAAGAATACCGTCTATAAAGACTACCACAAACTGATCAAGATAGTCTCTAAAGACTCTATTCATCAGATCCATGAAGATAGTAGGGGCATTAGTAAGACCAAATGGCATCACTATAAATTCATGGTGTCCATACCTTGTACGAAAAGTTGTCTTTGTTATATCCTCTCTTTTGACCCTTAATTGATGATACCCGGAACAAAGATCAATCCTGGAAAAGTATTGAGCTTCACGTAGTTGGTCAAATAAGTCATCAATGCGTGGGAGAGGATATTTGTTCTTGATAGTGTTCTTGTTAAGTTCTCGATAATCAATGCAGAGTCTCATTGATCCATATTTCTTCTTAACAAGTAGAACAAGTGCTCCCCAAGGTGACACACTAGGGCGTATGAATCCCTTATCATGATTCTCTTGGAGTTGCTTCTTCAATTCCTGCAACTCAATTGGGGCCATTCTATAAGGTTTATTTGAAATAGGCAAAGCACCTGGTACAAGTTCTATTGAAAACTCAACTTCACGATTTGGTGGAAGACCCGACAATTCCTCCGGAAATAAATCTTCAAACTCCCGTACACTGGGAATATTCTTAATCGTGAGTTTCTCACCAACCATTTGAGATAAATAACCTTCATTTAGTGGAATCAAGACCTATAAGATGGAAGAAATTTCCACTGGATTTTTATGTTCATCCTTACATCGATAGACGATCATAGATTGATCTGGAATATGAAATGTGACTTCCCTTCTTTGGAAATTGATATGAGCTCCATATAAATAAAGCCAATCAATGCCAAGAATGACATCAAATTCTACTATTGGAAGGATCATAAGATTTGCAGGAAGCACGTTCCCACAAACTTCAATCGGAGAAGAATTATAAACTTTTGATGCGACTGTTGTGCCATTAGGAGTTGTCATAGCTAACTCAACATCTAATTGTTGAGGTAATACGGTGATACCCTTAGAAAAATCTTCAGAAATAAAAGAGTGGGTGGATCCAGAATCAAATAAAACATTTTCTACTTTAGAGTGGATGGTAAGTGTACCTCTCACCACTTCGTTGTCTTACTCCACATCTCCGATAGAAATTGCATGTGACATTCCTTTGTCTTTAGCCTTAAGAGTTTGTTGACGTCGATCATCATCATAAACCCTTGGATTTGGGCATTGATTGGAATAATGCCCCATCTCATTGCACTTGAAACATTGAAGTGTAGTAGGTTCATTCTGTGTATCCCTTCCTTTGTTTGCTTCATTAGACATCCTCTTCCCATTATTTCAACATTCAATTGCCCGATGACCTTATTTTCCACACTTATAACATTTTCTTGTCCCCTTATGACAATTTCCTCCGTGTTTCTTTCCACACATTGAGCGTAAGGGAAAACTCATATTCTTTTCAGTGTGCTCTTTAGATTTTCCTTTGAATTCCATTTTCCTCTTCTTATCAAACCCATGTGACTGATGGGTTACACCAATCTCCATCTAATCCTTGAGAGCACATCAAACAATTTCCTCGTAGCTATTGAAGTACCTTATGGCTAATTCCCTTCGAAGACTTGGTTTTAAGCCACTAAAGAATTGATCGATCTTACTCTCAGGTTGGATAATAATAACAGAAGCGTACCTTGAAAGTCTTGTAAAATTTGCTTCGTAGGTACCAACTGATTCATCATCCTTTTTCTTTAGTTCAAGAAACTCCTTCTCCATCTTTCTTCGGAGAATACGAGGGAAGTAATTATTGAAAAAAAAGTTCTTGAACTCATCCCATTCCATGGAATCAATTTCATCCCTTTTCCTTGTATTCTTAATAAGATTCCACTATTGATCAGCATCACCTTCCAAACGATAAAATGCTAAGATGACTTTGTCATGTTCAGAACATTGAAGAACTGAAAATATATTTTCAGTGGTACTGATCCATTGTTCAGCCACTAATGGATCAGAAGACCCGCTGAATGAAGGTGGACGCTGCCTCATGAAGGATTCAATAGAATGTTTCTCCATCCTTTTCTCGTTTGGAAGTCCTGTATGATTCATAGCTTGAGAAAGTTGTGTGAGCATGGCTACATGATTTTTCATTCTAGCTCCCATAATGTTTGGTTGCTCAGGGGGAAATCATTGCATTGCCCATCACATTCCGCATTAACACAGTTCCTTCGGGTTCCAGCCATTGACTAAAACCAAGAAGAATAGTGTGACCAACACTAATTATGATAGGAAAAACACATAATCAAGAATAAAATTTTACACTTAAGGTCTTATCATAGGTTATTCGTGGCCATTTCTAAAACACTAAGATTGTGTTCTATTCTTAGACTTATCCATAGGGTTCTTACTAAGGCTTTCACATCCTAGTTTCCAAAGGTTGAGTATAACCTCCCTTTTATACCAACTATAACGACCCATACTTTTCATAAATTGTTAATACTTAAAAATTGAAGTACACTTATTACAACATATAAAAAAACCATGAAAGGACCTAATATGTATAATGTCTTTAGAAACTGGGAAACATAAACAACTGGTTCATAAAGCATCTACATTGTCTCCCATTTATTTCATCATATATAGAGTCCCTTTTGGAATATCCTACTTAATAACCTTCTTCCTGACCTGGGGGAAAGAAAACATACAAAAGGGTGAGCTAAAATTCTCAGTAAGGGTAAAAAAAAGAAAAATCAATCACATCATATTCATAAAAACATAACATTTTGGAAATATTATCCTATAAAAGAAATCATAATTTCATATCATGGGATAAATCATAGAAGTGAAATGTAAGACCAATAATCATAACTTAAAATATGAAACTTTGTGTCATACACACATAATCATAGATAATCGTTTCTTAGTAGTCAAAACTCATAGCTAAGACTATCTTAGCGGACAAAGTCCATTTCTGAACCGAGTTCACTCCTCATTTCAGTCTTGTTTCACTGAACCAGATTAACCTACCGTTCCAGCCATGTCTATATCATGAGATATAAATCTTTACCCAGTGCATTGGAGGGAGATATAGGTACCACCCATCTCATAATGACACCATTATTATGTGTGCCACAAAATCATAAATCATACATCAATGCATAACCCATGTAATAAAAATTGGATTCTTAAACATCATGACATCATAAAACAATTCATATAAGATAAAGGAATTCATAAAAATAATTCCATCACAACATATTCAAATCAATGTAATAATATGGATATGAATAGAACCCTATATTATCTTAGATGGAAAATAATTTTGATAAAACACTTGAACTCCATTCTTGAGGAAAATATCCTTTCTAATTCAGTAACATTCTCCTTTATTAACATGTCATACAATTTTTAACTAAAAGAAGTTGATTAAAAATAAACATAAAAACTTGTAAAGGATGCTTCATGAAAATAATGTTTTAAAAATCCATTCATTCCGTATAAGTTAATAAAACATTCTTCTCGTACTTTTGTCGGAAAAGTCAAAAAGTACATCGTATGAAAAAAGAAAAAATATTCCTTTCATATCTTTTACTAAAAACTCACCGAAGGGTAAAATTGGATTTAAACAATTGTAGAAGGATATAAATATTATATATTGAGGAAACATGTATGTGGATGATAAATATTCACCCGTAAATTCCAATGTATAATAATCTCAGATAAAAATGAGATTCTGATATTTTCCCTTACCTTAGGTCTGATTTGCTTCATAAGTGTCTGAACCTCCTGTATAATGATTTAAATAATTTCATTGTCTTATTACAGAATCATAATCATTATTATTATATCATATATGGTCATATTATTAGCTTCTTATTAGTAATATTTCATTGCTACTTGTTATTCGGGTGTTTATTACCTTTTGTTATTATGCATGTTTTGTCGAATAAATTCTTATAATTCTCTTTGGGTTATAGATACCTCATTTCCAGAATGGTATTATTGTACTATATATCATATTGTTTCATTCAATTCATTTATATAATCATTATGCAATGAAGATCATGTAGAACGAGTCGCATCACATCGTGGAGACGGTATTCTGTACGCACGCACGAGCGATGATATCGTTACCATGATCGTGGAATTGTATTGGAGTGTATGTATACTATTTAAGAATAAATACCACTTTAAAATAATCATATATAGTTATTTATTTGAACCATTATACCCATCCAAGTAAGGTGGTGGTGGAAAATAGATTACACCACGGCGGGGAGACGGTATTCCGTATGTACGCACGCGCGGTGATTTCATTTTCCGTAGGATGGATAAATGGTGAAATAGGGTTGTTTCATACCTATAATAACATACCAATATATTATTGATACTAATTTTATTACTTCATAATGAAAAAACTAAATAAGAAGAAGTGGAAGAAGAAATAATGTTGAAAGAATCAGTAATGGACATTAGCTCTTCTTTGAAGCGCCTCTTTGAGACCTCCTCTTAGTGCACTAAAATTGGTCTTTGAAGATTACCAGGACCTCTAGGATGTTTCTAGGGAAGTGTAGAGGATAATTTGGCAGGGGTTGGCCGATCTTGAATTCTCAAAGTGGTGTGAGGAAGAGAGGGAGGAGGTGCCCTTTTATAAGGGAGGAGAGGGGCACTTTTGGAAAAACAAAAAATATTATTTTATTATAAAGTCATATTCGGGTTTTAATAGCTCCAAATTAATTTATTTAGAAGCTAAGGTGGGGATGGGTCGAAATCCTCTCATCCAATAGAATTTAGACAAGTTTAGGTATCTATTTTAACCTTGTCATTTAGATTTAACTTTATGTTAGATAATTTAACTTTTACCGTGTCTTCTTGTTTTCTTACACTATAAGGTTAATAAACATACTATAACAAGACAAAAGAACCCCAAATTGTTTATTATTAATATATATATAACCTTATCTATGTCATTTTTCTGAAACTTAGATTTTTAGGAATAAAATAATAATTAATAATATAATATTTGTTTTGAAAACAATTTTATGTCAATTTTGACACTATTTGGTAATTTATTTTTGTGAAAATCATAACAGAAATATTAGTTCGAAAAAAGGTAATTAAATCAATAATAACATGTCATATAAACATATAAAATTATTTTAATTCATAAAAAGTCTCAAATTACATTTATTTGGGTATTTATAACATCAATTATGTTAATCCAATCCAATCTATTTTTTTTCTTTTTCAAAAGCCGGTTAGAGGGAACCGGTACCCCAACCCGGTTTGAGGAAAACCAGAAACCTCACGAATATACCAGACGATTCAGTAGAATTAAAATTCAAAATTCAAACATAAACAGGAACCATCACGCGCATTCGCCTCAAGCCACGAGCCACGTGTCCCGGCTCGATCCACGAGCCATCATCAAGCGTCAGTCGCCGCGCAGACGCCTCAGAATGCGCCAACAATCATGTCGCCGACAGGGCATGCCGGACTGACCACCGTTCAACATACGTCCTCGCCGATGAGCATCACCGGTGATAGACAACAACCGGCCATACCACCCTCTTCATCACTCCCCACAGAGAACAGTAGGGAAATGTAACGCCCCGACCCTAGTTACCTAGAGTCGGTGCATTATTACATAACATTGGCATGATCACGAGAAAGATCAAGTCTCGAAAGACCGATTAGTTTATTAGCCTTGGAATAACTAGATACATCCATAATTTTTTACATTACATCATAAAAAACATCTTGTCTTCATATCCCCTCATACTATCCCTGCAGGTCATTCATAAATTACTTCTTCATAATCCTGGGAAAAATAAAACATTGAAAGGGGTGAGCTCAGATGCTCAGTAAGGATAACATTATAGCAGAAGCTTTCATAAATAAGCATAAACACTTAAGGCAATTTATAACTAAAACAAAAGCCTTTTAAACTTGAACTTCAGCATAAAATGGCAAAGGTAAAATGAAATAATGCCATTTACTTACTCACATGGATATTCTACTAGTCGAATGAACACATGCAATATCAATATCCACTTTCATAATGTTGGAATGCATAATGCCAGACTATCATAACCACTTAGCCAAGGCCTCGTGCCAAGACTACAAATAAGATTTTGTCAAGGCCTTGTGCCAAGACAATAGTTTGTCTCATGAGACCTACCGATGCATCGAGGAGCTATAGCGGGCTCCACCCGTCACTTATTAAGTCCAATGCATTCCTCATATGAACATGTTTAAAAATAACATAAACATTCGTATTAAAACTAGCATACGAAATGTCAATACTTTTACCACAAACCATGAATGGTATAAAAACAGCGCATCCACAGTCAAACATGACTCATTCGATACAATATGGAAGATTGTATTGTATCACATTAACCTCAATCAAGAATAATGAATGATGTTGACATAAATGAAAATAATCATCAAAACTATTTGAGAGAATTATCCACCTTTTCTTGAAAACATTTAAAAGTCACACTATTTGTCAAGAAGCCATTTAAAAGTAGATTTTTGAATCAAAGTGTCCCATACCACTTTGAAACTTTTTAAAAGGAGTTTTAATTTCTAAAACTTTAATGTCCATATAAATAAATCCTTAAAACCATTTTTAAAACATGGACATTAATGAGCAAGATTTAGAAGAATAAGTCTTTAAAACATTTAAAAATGGTATTTTAGTTAGAGATTCTAACCAAAAGAGATACTTGAATACAAATAATTGAGGTAATCAAAACTTTGTAATATCATGAGAATAAAGGGATTCATGATATACTATGTCAAAGTACATTATATACACCACATAAAAGTGATTTGGTGTATATTAACAAAGAATTATCAATGGAATGTAAATTGAGATGAAATCTCTCATAAAGGCCGTATACTTAGGTTAAGGATAAATCAACGACATAATTATGTGTGAAAAATATAAATACACTAAATATGATTGGATATTCAGGGTAAAAAAATCAAAGTATATTCACATATATTCTTGTAAAAACAACACCAACGAATTGGATGTTTAACTCAACAAATGATGAATGAGTTAAAATTACTCTTATCAAATTCATATCAATGACTTGAGAATTACCAATGAGTGATTATGTGTATCAAACTTATATCCACAGGAAGGGGAGTGGAAATTATGACATAATCAAATGAATAGTGATTCCACACATAATCATGGAGTAATATAATCAATGAAATATGCGTAAAGCCAAATGAGTGGGAATTGAAATCTCAAATTCCCTTACCGATTAGGTAACATACAAAACATGAACCCATGAAAGAAGTATCATACCATGATGATGTAAATAACCATAAATTAAAGTATGTTACACAATGAATACAATCATGGGCAGTACACATACACCACATGCAATAATTAAGTGGTGATCAATGGAAATCTCACGAAATTAAAAGTGAGACAAGAAACCCCTTACCACGTTAATCAACTAAGTCGTATGGACAAAAGTTAATAACCACCAAATGATTTACATAATAACATGAATATAAATAGAATCATGAATATATATCAAATGGTAGTACACAATACACCACTTTCAATAATTTAGTGGCGAAAAATGGAAATCTCACGGAATTGAAAGTGAGATAAGAAAATCCCTTACTTTGTACTGTTTCCTTGGTCGATGGAAGGTTTTCCTCCTGTATAATGGTTAAATAATTGTTATTTAATTATACAATAATCATTTACTTTAATATGATATCATATATGATATTTTAACATTGATTTGTTAATAATATCTTAGAATTATCGTCATTTCGGGTGTTAACGGGTTCATTTTACTTTATATTCTTTGTTATGTGAGCAATATTCGTTATTAATGGGATGTATATTATTCATATCCAGAATGATATCAAGTACTTAGATACTATTTTTAAATCATCAAATGATAATTATACTTGAATGGATATGATGGACAATGAATCTCATCGCGTTCGTGGAGACGGTAGTCCGTACATACGCACGAGCGACAATATCATTCTTTTGATATTAAATAATATATAATTGGATTTTATATCATATATACAGAATCATTATCATGTTATATTTATTATTTAAATGAGTTACACATCATTATTATACCCATACAAATAATAATATTTTGAATAACAATTACACCACGACGTGGAGACGGTAAGCCGTACGTACGCACGTATGGTGACATGTTATTCAAAGGATGGATAGAATACTGAATATGGTTGTAACATATTTATAATAACATCATAGTATATATATGATACTGGAGTTATTATTTTATAATGGAAATAACAAATAAAGAGGAAGTGGAAGAAGAAAGGAACTTGAAAAGTGGTGGTGAAAACATTACCTCTTCTTCGGGTTCTTCCTTTTGATTTGATCAAAAGGGCTCCTTAGGTTGGCTTTCTGATCAAACTAAGGCCTCTAGGTTGTATTGAGGGAAGTTGAGATAGTATTTGGGCAGGGTTTGGCCGAACCAAAGGGCTTTGAAGGTGTTAAGAAATGAGAAGGAGGAGTGCCCTTTTATAAGAGGGGTGAGGGGCACCTTTGGAAAAGCTAGAGATATTAGTTTATAATAAATTCATATTCGGTTTCCAATGGCTCCAAAGTTTATTATTCAAAGGTTAAGGTGGGGATGGGTCGAAAACAACTCAACCAATAGAATTTAGACAGGTTTGGGTACTTATATTAACCTTATCTTTAAGTATTAACTCTAAGTTAATTAGATTCACTTTTACAATGTCTCTTTGTATTTTTATAATATATGGTTAATAAACTTACCATATACATAAAAGAGACCCTCAAGTGGTCCAGTAATGATACACCTATCATGATATAAGTCTCTTGGCCGAACCTTATATTTTTAGGAATTTAATATCAATTAATAATATAATATTTGTTTTAAAAACTCTTTTATGTCAATTTTGACACTATTCAATAGTTGATTTTTGTGAAACTCATAACAGATTGATTACTTCGAACAAAGTCAATTAAATCAATACTAATATATCATATTATCCTAGAAAACTATTTTAATTCATTAAAAGTTTCATATTATATTTATTTGGGTATTTTTAATATCAATTATTTTGATTTTTCACTATTATAGTAATTACTGCATCATCATTGTGTCATAAATAAATTAAATTATTTAATGTCTAAAAATTATAAATAAAATATCATTATGTAGGAAATCTTTTTATATTTCTATGGAATATTTATAATCTAAAATCCAACATATATAACCCTCTTTAACAATTGTTTTGTTAAAAGATATATGCTTGTGTCATTTTTGTATTTATTTTAACTTAATTAAAATAAAGTGTCATTATCACTTACAAGTGGATCCATGGGGTCCCAAAATAGACCCAAATATGCCCATGGTCGACCATGTATCATCCAATACGGTTAAGACACGTTTTAGGGAAATTTAGTATTATTATAATATTATTTTTTAACCCTTATTTACCGGATTTACCCTTAACCATGGTAAATAAAATATTTACCGCAGTAATTATTCAAAATGTCTAAAAATAAAAGTTAACTATTTACACAATTTGAACATCCTGATTCCAAATATGGAATCCATTTTTCTAAATTCAAAACACAGAAGTGGCAGAAATTAATTTAAAATTAATTCTCACTGTCAAAACAAAAAGCGTGTTTTTAAGAGATAATAACTATCAAAAGATTGACACTTGTTTATGTTCGGTTTAATTGTAAAATTATGTCCAATGACCAAAATTATATTAAATTGTAAAAATATATTCTAAATATACTTTAAAACAACTCAAATTCATAATTTATCACTATTAATTATTTTGATTTAAAAAGTTGTTTTTAATTAAAATTTAGTAATTTTCACTATTCATCAAAATATGAAAGTTATCCAAAAAGTACCAAAATTTCACCCTAGGATAATTTCGATATTACGAATCCAAAAATGAAGTCCATTTTGAGAGATAGAATTTATAAAATTTCAAAAAGTAGGTATTACTATTCATAACGGCTAGTTTGATTGGTTATGGTGTGTTAAAATCTCGAAGTTGTGTACAATGCACGCCATTGCATTATTCGAAAGGAAACATACCGAGGAAACTTGGGGTGTTACATTCTCCCCTCCTTCAATAAATTGCGTCCTAACATTTTTTAAAATTTTTCTTGGGAATATAATGGAAAGTCCCACATCGGAAAAGGAGCCAATAAAACTATCACTTTAAAAGAAAGAAAGAGAGGTATAAGGGTCATCCAAGATAAACCATACTAGGATTCCATGTAAGAAAACATGGATATAGATGATAAACTAAGTGTAAATTTCTGATGGAGAGGGATATAAATCATGATCAGGAGAAAGTTAACAATGAGAAAACCACAAACTTGTGTTGGGACAAACGACCATTAGTCTCCTAGTAGGAAAGTAAACGGACAACATTTTTTTTAAAGTTACATTACATAAGGAAGAGGAATTCATTTATGATATTAACTAAGAACATTATGAGATATACTTACATTTTAAGTAAATTTTCATTCTTTAATAAATTTCCACCACTAACTCAATTTTTTTTAAACGATGAGTATTCAAGAAGACTTGGTCACACTGGAAGAGATAGAATAAACTTCTATAGAATCACATGATCCATGCAGGATAAACCATATATTTACATTGTCTTTGAAGATTAATCAAAACCAAAATGGTTAGGGAATGATCTAATGATCCCCCAAAAGGATATTCATTGAGATAAATATGCACTAATCTTAATTTCTAAAATTAAACCAACAATACCCCAAAGTTAAATAGATACCATTCAATAACCAATTGTCCTTAAAATCCTTTAATACAATCCAAACTAATATTGAAACCCAAATCATAGAAGAATTTGATTATGTAGTCTCCCATGTTACATTGTATCTCCAAATGACATCAAATACTCTTAAAGTCACATACTTAAAAGTGATTAACATCATCACATATTCTCTGTTATAGGTTAATAATTTCCATAAATAACCCAAATCACTATAAATCAACAATAAAAACGTAGATAAAAATCCACCATTACTCTACAAATGAAACCCCATTGTATTCTATTTTCCTTGGGCATATAGTGTTTCCAACAAAGCGAACATCTTCCAAAATAACATTTATCACTTAATCACCAAATCATTTTCCTATACCAAGGGTATTCATTTGATAAGACATAAGAACCCAAATCATCTTATTATTGATCAATAAAATCATTTAACAAAAAAAATAGTCACATTATCCAGGGACTTCACGTAGTCCAGTGGTAGGTGATAAATCCCAATCGCACTTTGGTTGTGGGTTCGATTCCCACAGCTTTGTTCGACGCGACGGGTTGTCACACGGTCTACGTGTTGTCCTTTTTCAAAAACTATATTTTGTAATATTACCAAAATGAGATAAATTCCTCAAAATAACATAATTTAATCACAAATGTTATATCATACTTTTCATTTTTATCCCAAATTATAATAACATATAATTTTCTCAAACCCCAATGATCATATAAAACCAAATGGTTATTTATACCTATATCCACAAGAGAAGAGACAATTCTTCTTCAAATATCATTCTCACATGGCAAACTGTGGGGTTACAAATACAAGAGAAAATTATTCCAAAGTACCCATCAACAAGGAGTGCTAATACTTTTTAAGTTTTTCTCCAACCATTTATTTCCACATATCTTCTTCTTTGACCAAGAAAATATCCTATAGAATAAGACATTCACTCGGGTAATGGCCAGGTCCCCTACATTTACGGCAAATGACTGTAAATGGACTCTTGGGACCATTTTTATCTTCTTCCATAGTACTCTTCATTTTTCTTCGGCAATTCTTCACTTTATGTCCTTCCTTCCCGCACGTAAAACATTTCATTGTCCCATTGAGACACTTTCCTGGGTGTCTCTTTCCACATTTCCTGCATGATGAAAATTGAGGTTTCTTTTCTCCATGGTCTCCATTGCTGGAGATCTTATCATTTATCACCTTTCTCTTACTTGTTGAGTCTGGGAGTTGGTTAATATATATGTTGTTGATCGTATTTTTGGGAAACTGATTTGGCATAAAGACGATATCTTTTACGCCTATCAAAATTCCATTTTGTTGCTCATTTCCACCACCGTTCCCACCTTGTACATCATTCTCAAAGTCACTATGAATTCCTTGGAATCCAGCCATTGACTAAAACCAGAAAGCATTGTGTGAGTAATAGTAGTCGTAAAATCATTTAGAGATTAAAATGTCACCATATTCTCAATTTGAAACATATTAGGATTAACCAAGGTCATTCACTCTCATCTTATGTATATATTACTTAAATAGGTTTGTAAAGAAAATGTAAATTATCCTAAGCATATCCCCCAGGAGTATCGTAACCAAGAGTGCAGCAAGGCCCGTTGTCGTGCACTAGTTCCCGTTCGAGTCTAGCTCAAAGCGGTGTTTTCGGGTTTTACCCCTAGGTACATCTGTGCCAGAGCCGCCTCTACCTGCTCGTATCCAGACAGGGATGTATTGCTCGGAAAACTCACAAAATCTATACAATACCAAAATTCTCGGAAGTTCTTTTATACTAATCCTCAAAGTTCATCTTAGGTCTACGTGCTCTAATCAGAGTTTATCTAAATCTAGCTTCCAAGGTTTTTACTAAACTCCCTCTGATACCAACTGTAACGCCCCGACCCTAGTTACCTAGAGTCGGTGCATTATTACATAACATTGGCATGATCACGAGAAAGATCACGTCTCGAAAGACCAATTAGTTTAGTAGCCTTGGAATAAATAGATACATCCATAATTTTTTACATTACATCATAAAAAAACATCTTGTCATCATATCCCCTCATACTATCCCTGCAGGTCATTCATAAATTACTTCTTCATAATCCTGGGAAAAATAAAACATTGAAAGGGGTGAGCTCAGATGCTCAGTAAGGATAACATTATAGCATAAGCTTTCATAAATAAGCATAAACACTTAAGGTAATTTATAACTAAAACAAAATCCTTTTAAACTTGAACTTCAGCATAAAATGGCAAAGGTAAAATGAAATAATTCCATTTACTTACTCACATGGATATTCTACTAGTCGAATGATCAAATGAAATATCAATATCCACTTTCATAATGTTGAAATGCATAATGCCATACTATCATAACCACTTAGCCAAGGCCTCGTGCCAAGACTACAAATAGGATTTTGTCAAGGCCTTGTGCCAAGACACTAGTTTGTCTCATGAGACCTACCGATGAATCGAGGAGCTATAGCGGGCTCCACCCGTCACTTATTAAGTCCAATGCATTCCTCATATGAACATGTTTAAAAATAACATAAACATTCGTATTAAAACTATCATACGAAATGTCAATACTTTTACCACAAACCATGAATGGTATAAAAACAGCGCATCCACAGTCAAACATGACTCATTCGATACAATATGAAAGATTGTATTGTATCACATTAACCTCAATCAAGACTAATGAATGATGTTGACATAAATGAAAATAATCATCAAAACTATTTGAGAGAATTATCCCCCTTTTCTTGAAAACATTTAAAAGTCACACTATTTGTCAAGAAGCCATTTAAAAGTAAATTTTTGAATCAAAGTGTCCCATACCACTTTGAAACTTTTTAAAAGGAGTTTTAATTTCTAAAACATTAATGTCCATATAAATAAATCCTTAACACCATTTTTAAAACATGGACATTAATGAGCAAGATTTAGAAGAATAAGTCTTTAAAACATTTAAAAATGGTATTTTAGTTAGAGATTCTAACCAAAAGAGACACTTGAATACAAATAATTGAGGTAATAAAAACTTTGTAATATTATGAGAATAAATGGATTCATGATATACTATGTCAAAGTACATTATATACACCACATAAAAGTGATTTGGTGTATATCAACAAAGAAGTCTCAATGGAATGTAAATTCAGATGAAATCTCTCATAAAGGCCATATCCTTAGGTTAAGGATAAATCAACGACATAATTATGTGTGACAAATATAAATACACTAAATATGATTGGATATTCAGTGTAAAACAATCAAAGGATATTCACACATATTCTTGTAAAAACAACACCAACGAATTGGATGTTAACTCAACAAATGGTGAATGAGTTAAAATTACTCTTATCAAATTCATATCAATGACTTGAGAATTACCAATGAGTGATTATGTGTATCAAACTTATATCCACAGGAAGGGGAGTGGAAATTATGACATAATCAAATGAATAGTGATTCCACACATAATCATGGAGTAATATAATCAATGAAATATGCGTAAACCCAAATGAGTGGGAATTGAAATCTCAAATTCCCTTACCGATTAGGTAACATACGAAACATACACCCATGAAAGAAGTATCATACCATGATGATGTAAATACCCATAAATTAAAGTATATTACACAATTAATACAATCATGGGCAGTACACATACACCACATGCAATAATTAAGTGGTGATCAATGGAAATCTCACGAAATTAAAAGTGAGATAAGAAACCCCTTACCACGTTAATCAACTGAGTCGTATGGCAAAAAGTTAATAACCACCAAATTATTTACAGAATAACATGAATATAAATAGAATCATGAATATATATCAAATGCCAGTACACAATACACCACTTTCAATAATTTAGTGGCGAAAAATTGAAATCTCACTGAATTGAAAGTGAGATAAGAAAATGTCTTACTTTGTACTTTTTCCTTGGTCGATGGAAGGTTTACCTCCTATATATTGGTGAAATAATTGTTATTGAATTATACAAGAATAATTTACTTTAATATGATATCATATATGATCTTTTAACATTGATTTGTTAATAATATCTTACAATTATCGTCATTTCGGGTGTTAACGGGTTCATTTTACTTTATATTCGTTGTTATGTGAGCCATATTAGTTATTAATGTGATGTATATTATTCATATCCAGAATGATATCAAGTCCTTAGATACTATTTTTAAATCATCAAATGATAATTATACTTTAATGGATATGATGGACAATGAATCTCATCACGTTCGTGGAGACGGTAGTCCGTACATACGCACGAGCGACAATATCATTCTTTTGATATTAAATAATATATAATTGGATTTTATATCATATATACAGAATAATTATCATGTTATATTTATTATTTAAATGAGTTACACATCATTATTATACCCATCCAAATAATAATATATTGAATAACAATTACACCACGACGTGGAGACGGTAAGCCGTACATACGCACGTATGGTGACATGTTATTCAAAGGATGGATAGAATACTGAATATGGTTGTACCATATTTATAATAACATCACAGTATATATATGATACTGGAGTTATTATTTTATAATGGAAATAACAAAGAAATAGGAAGTGGAATAAGAAAGGAACTTGAAAAGGGGTGGTGAAAACATTACCTCTTCTTCGGGTTCTTCCTTTTGATTTGATCAAAAGGGCTCCTTAGGTTGGCTTTCTGATCAAACTAAGGACTCTAGGTTGTATTTAGGGAAGTTGAGATAGTATTTGGGCAGGGTTTGTCCGAACCAAAGGGCTTTGAAGGTGTGAAGAAATGAGAAGGAGGAGTGCCCTTTTATAAGAGGGGTGAGGGGCACCTTTGGAAAAGCTAGAGATATTAGTTTATAATAAATTCATATTCGGTTTCCAATGGCTCCAAAGTTTTCTATTCAAAGGTTAAGGTGGGTATGGGTCGAAAACAACTCATCCAATAGAATTTAGACAGGTTTGGGTACTTATATTAACCTTATCTTTAAGTATTAACTCTAAGTTAATTAGTTTCACTTTTACAATGTCTCTTTGTATTTTTATATTATATGGTTAATAAACTTACCATATACATACAAGCGACCCCCAAGTGGTACATTAATGATACACCTATCATGATATAAGTCTCTTGGCCGAACCTTAGATTTTTAGGAATTTAATATCAATTAATAATATAATATTTGTTTTAAAAACTCTTTTATGTCAATTTTGACACTATTCAATAGTTGATTTTTGTGAAACTCATAACAGATTGATTACTTCGAACAAAGTCAATTAAATCAATAATAATATATCATATTATCCTAGAAAATTATTTTAATTCATTAAAAGTTTCATATTATATTTATTTGGGTATTTTTAATATCAATTATTTTAATTTTTCACTATTATAGTAATTACTGCATCATCATTGTGTCATAAATAAATTAAATTATTTAATGTCTAAAAATTATAAATAAAATATCATTATGTAGGAAATATTTTTATCTTTCTACGTAATATTTATAATCTAAAATTCAACAAATATATCCCTCTGTAACAATTGTTTTGTTAAACGATACATGCTTGTGTCATTTTTGTATTTATTTTAACTTAATTAAAATAAAGTGTCATTATCACTTACAAGTGGATCCATGGGGTCCCAAAATAGACCCAAAGATGCCCATGGTCGACCATGTATCAACCAATAGGGTTAATACAAGTTTTAGGGTAATTTAGTATTATTATAATATTATTTTTTAACCCTTATTTACCGGATTTACCCTTAACCATGGTAAATAAAATATTTACCGCAGTAATTATTCAAAATGCCTAAAAATAAAAGTTACCTATTTACACAATTTGAACATCCTGATTCCAAATATGGAATCCATTTTTCTAAATTCAAAACACAGAAGTGGCAGAAATTAATTTAAAATTAATTCCCACTGTCAAAACAAAAAGCGTGTTTTTAAGAGATAATAACTATCAAAAGATTGACACTTGTTTATGTTTGGTTTAATTGTAAAATTATTTCCAATGACCAAAATTATATTAAATGGTAAAAATATATTCTAAATATACTTTAAAACAACTCAAATTCATAATTTATCACTATTAATTATTTTGATTAAAAAAGTTGTTTTTAATTAAAATTTAGTAATTTTCACTATTCATCAAAATATGAAAGTTATCCAAAAAGTACAAAAATTTCACCCTAGGCTAATTTCGATATTACCAATCCAAAAATGAAGTCCATTTTGAGAGATAGAATTTATAAAATTTCAAAAAGTAGGTATTACTATTCATAACGGCTAGTTTGATTGGTTATGGTGTGTTAAAATCTCGAAGTTGTGTACATTGCACGCCATTGCATTATTCGAAAGGAAACATACCGAGGAAACTTGGGGTGTTACAGGAAACCACATCAAACGGAACAAAGATGAGCTTCACCAATGTCCGAAAACATCACCTCACCCATGGTCAAGAGCTAACCGCCGCGGAAGACGCCGACGCGCAGAAAGAAGATTCCAGAGAACTCCGAAGAGTATGTCATTGGACGAACCGATATTACACTCATAGATCCAACCAGGAGCACCGGAAATCTCACCGTAGCCGATAACCAGCGACCATCAAAAAACATTTCCAACCCCGGCCAGAAAAAACTAGATACAGATCCAGAAAAACAAATCACACGTTCAGATAAACAAACACAAACCATTAAACCATAATCACGAGGGAATGAGAAACCGTTGCAAGCAGAGGAAGCCCGCAACCCAGATCCCATATCCGCCGTCCTTTTCGACCTCGATAGTCACCGCAAAACCCCAACCGCCCATGCCAGAGCTTTGAGCATCGACCACGCCTCTAACGAAAACCCTATCCAGCGAGAGGACTCGAGCAAGCAAGATGGGAGAGACGGAGAAAACCCCAAAGCCACCAGAGTTGAGGGAAGGAAACGGCGAGAACCGAGGGAAGGAGGAGGCGACGAGGAGATCTCCCAAGAACCGCAGCGCCCCTTACGGGCCCATCAATCCCCAATTATGTTAATATTTCATTAATAAGATAATTACTGCATCACCATTGTGTCATAAATAAATTAAATTATTTAATGTCTAAAAATTATAAATAAAATACTATTATGTATTAAATCTTTTTAGATTTATAATGAATATTTATAGTCGAATTTATCTTATTTATAACCCTATATTAGAAATTCTTTAGTTATTAAACTTTGATTTTAACTATTTTAACCCTTCTTTAAATAAATTAATAATAAATGTCCTAATCTAATCCATGTGGGCCTAAATGGTCATATTTTATTCCTAAGGTTGTTTTTGGTTGAATTAAACTTATCCAATTGAATTAGGACATGTGTTAGGGTAATAATAATATCATTTTTACCCTTAATTACCCTATTTAGTTTTAACCGTGGTAAAAAAAGTAAAAAGTTACTATTCACAAAAAATTATTTTCATCTCATTGAACCACATTTTAGTCCTTGATATAAACCGTGTCTCTCGTATTTTTTAAATTCCACTGACAGAAGTGGTAAAATTAGGTTTTATTTGAATTTGGAAATTCTCCTAGGAGGTGGGTAAAAGACGGTGAAAAGTTCAATAAAATATTTATATATCTAAAATTATTATAAAATGACTCCAATGAATTGCATTGAAATTATACAGGTATTATGTATCAATTTTGACCTAAAATAAAATTTCAATAAAATAAATAATTATTTAAATAAAAACTCTGATTTTAAATAGTAACCTAGTGTTTTCACTATTCATAAAAAATTGAATGTTTTCAGAAAAATACCAAAATTTCACCCTAGGCTAATTTCGATATTCCGAATCCAAAAACGAAGTAAATTTTGAAAAATAAAATTAACAAAATTTCAAAAAGTGGTTATAACTATTCATAACGGCTAGTTTTAATACTATTTTAATAACATATCATTGTTTAGTGAAACTCAGTATTTCGTACGACACAAGCTATCGAGGAAGGCTGCAGTTGCGTGTAAAGCAAGCCAAGCTAGTGTTGTGTGTAGTGAAAGATTCCTTTGATGATTTATATAACATAAAAACAAAATATTTCTCATAAAAGTCTCAGGTGTTACACTACTAGCTAGACACATAACACAACATCCACCCCAAGTTTCGACCTATATTACTCTATAATAACTGAATTGGATCACCACACAACCTTAGGCATGAATCCATATATTCTAAAGGCTACAAGATAGCAGTGAGGGTCTAAGGTGATACCATGGGGAGACTATAACATCATTGTTGGAGTTGGTGGTCTAGAACCAACTACTTTGTACTTTATTCATTAAATAAAAGCCTTATCACATCTTGATTGTTCATCTGCGTGACATGTCGTGTGATAATATCCTAAGGACAGCTGCTGCATTAAAGGGTCGTAGCGGATCCCTGCTATGATGAGAACCCGAAAGTGCCATAACACTGTTCTTGAATGTATGTTCTGTGACCGGATGATATTATTTGAGGGACACAAATAATACAGATCATTAGGGGTGAGGGCTCATAAAACTTTGAGGAACCTTCTCATGGTGTGCGCCCTTGGTAATATCCAGGAGGATATTATGAGAAAGAGACCCGCCAGTAGGAAATCCACATTTCATAGTGTCATTGGATGTTCCTATCTACGGACGTGGGTATTGATCCTTAGACTTTAAGATTATTATTAATGGGTATTACAACTCGCGCACTTAGATGTATTGACGAAAACTGTGACGAAAAACTGTTCGCAGCGAGGTAGGATATGATGGGTGCGTCACGAGTAATACCGCATTAATAGATAATGAGAGAAAGGATTTGTCCCTTCCGTTCCATAACAGAAGTAGATATCTCAGGCCATTTGATGGAATTGATATAGCCTAAATAAATCCATGGCCATGGTAAGGTATGGGCAAGTTCAATTCCGGGAAGTCAAAGAAAGAATAATCAAGAACATGGGTTGATGGCACTAGCATGCAACCCGCTTGATTGGAGAAATCGAGACAAAGGGATTATATTACACGGTAAGCGTTCGTAAGAGGTGACACATCATTGCGGCGTTAACTTCTTTCTCTATGGGTGCCTTGGCGTGTTGTTAGACGCTAACCTTGGACTTTAGGCAGGCTCAGCCTAATGCCACTGAGAAAGAGGTCTAGAGGGTCACACACTAAGTGTGTCCATGTATCTCAGTTAAATATTAATTTAACAAGTTAAATAAATATTATTCCCGACTGTGGTTTAATAATTATTTAAGGATGTCTGATCGCATTTATTTTGACACTAGTTATTCGAGAGAATATACCGTGGATAAAATAATATATTTATTAGCGAGTAATGCAGTTACATTTATTTAAGAAATAAATAGTCATTACTCAAGGTCTAATAAATGTGGTGGAGAAAAATAGAAAATAAAAGTACACGCCGTGTATATTAAATATACACGCTGTGTAGTTTTATGGAAAACAAGTACACACCGTGTATTAATTATTACACGCCGTGTAGTTTTTCTAATTGGGATTTTGAGGATTTAATATTGTTTTGTTAAATTATATTTATTATAATCAGAGTGGGCGCATGTCAAGGAATTAATAATTCTACATGGGGGTTTTCAATAAGAGTTAATGAAATAAATAAAACGCGTAACACGTTTATTTATTGTCATAACTCTATTAACCTCAAACCTGATTATAAATATCCTCACAACCCCAACATTTTTTGTGAGCCGTTGTTGTGCACAACGGATTTGGAAATACTCTCAAGACAAGAGAGAATTCCATTTCCACCAAGAACGCCCTCAAGTTACGAGAGCAAGATCCTCCACCGGATCAAGGCGGTCGAAGGCGGACATCGCAAGCGAAGGTTCTTCCACGCTAGCATCCGGAGATCTCTTCGGCGATGTCTGGAGATACGTGACACATGTGTGGATCACCGCGAGAGGAATCCTACACTTGGATTCTACGACGCAACGGCGGATCACCGAATCGTGACCAGACACATCAACGATGAAAGAATTCCAACGAGATAATTCTTATGCATTAATTAAATTAATTATAATCAACATATGATGATCCTACTCAAGGGTTCTGGGACTCATCTTTTCTTTTCTTTCTTCGTTCTATTCCGAAGATTCGGCGTTTTATATCGTGACAGATCTTAGATTGAACATTTTTTAATGAAAAATTAAGTTGGGCAAACCCACCAACGCGCTTCCGCTGCGCCCGGAACCTACAAGTGGTATCAGAGCGGGTCATATCGTTGGTTATAATTATTTAGTTTTTTGTTGGTGATTTACGCATTTAATAATTTAGTTATTTCAATTCATGTTTAATCGTTCTGGAAATCTGAATATCGAGATCTGTTCCTCCTCTCTCGTTTCTCGTTCACCTCACAAAAACAAATTTTTCTTTTAATTTTGATTAAAATAAAATAGAGGAACTCATCCGGAGGAGCCAAATGTTTCTGGCCGTATAACACCAGAATACATGACGTGTATTCGGAAGTACACACCATGTAGTCTAGGTTCAATGCATTGACTGATCCGCCAAATCAAGCCATGTATTGGATTCTTTCTAAGAATTTAAGACACCATGTGTTGACCAGAAATAGGTGGCACACGGTTTCCGGAATACATGCCATGTGGTCCAATGAACACGGCGTGTAGTCCCTTCGGGTTAGGGTTGGGTTGTGTACTCCGTACATAGCCTGCCCGGCTGGAAACCATGTAACACGGAAACTACATGGCGTGTGTCCCACTATACACGCCGTGTACTCCGAAAATTTCCGAAGTACATTAACATGCCCTATCCCCGGGCGTGTACTTCGGATGGACGGTGAAGAAAAAGTACACGCCATGTAGTCGGAACTACACGCCGTGTACTCACCCAAATTACGCAGATTTATTAAAATTTATTATTATATTATACAAACCCTTGAGACGTGTACCATGGTGCAGGTGTAAAGCTGAGGCACAACACGTGATAGGTGTTTTATATATATGTGTTTAATTTAACATCTGCGTAATAAATGGGAATTCGCCGAGTTTCCTCCAAGGTACAAGTTGTGTACAAGGATAATCTTAAATGAATTTATTTGTTTAAAATTATGATGGATGAGAATCTCAAGGAAATTCAAAAAAGGGATTTAAGATAAAAGGATTTATTAATTAAAGATAATTAATTTTTTCGAGCGTGATTTATCTTAAACAAGAACGATTAAAGAATTGAATGCTAGTTTTATTTATGCGTAAATATCGTTGCTTGTATGGATGATCATGAGCTAGACCGAGACCTTTGTATGTGAATGGTTTCTTTTAATATATTTATTTAAATTAAATTTGTTGGCCTGCGAGCCATCTCCTCATTAATATGTAGGGCCTGCGCACCCAAGGATTCTTTTATGTAAAAACCCATTTTTTCCCTCACCTGCCTGTGAGATAAATGCATATGTAATTGATGGAGCTCCCAAGCTATTGGAGGCGGCTCAAGTTAGGAGCCAAGATGAAACTAATCCAAGGAGATACAAAGGTGGACAGGTGGAAATATATAAACACGAACCCGAAAGGTTCAAGGTGTTTCTCCCCTAGGTCTTGGGTTAGTTTATCAACCACTGGATAAACTAACGAATAGAAAATCTCATGATCATACCATTTATTTTATTTCTTTCAGTAGCATGGTTTATTTATTGTGGGTGTGTTGTAATGATCACACAATTAATGAATTAAACGAGCATGCAAGAAGGAACTAAAATAAAATTGGCTTATACGTAAATATTATCTTAGACATGGTTAATCACTTAAGTATATCCCACTTAATATTAACAAGCATTTAATCAAAGATAATAAAATGGAAGTTTACGTATAAGGATAAAATCCCTCAAAATAAATATTAAGTCGGCATAGCCTTCCATAATCTTGGTTAGAATCGAACTATAGTTCAAAGTGCTTGACCAACCCTAGTTGGGGTGCTTTCAATTATCGGGGAATTCTAATTCAAGGTTTTGGGATTACTTGACTTGGTTCGCATCAAGGGTTGACTGCCACAGCAGGACTTGGTGTGACCAAGAGGCAAAGGTTGAGGAAATCCAAAAAGGATTTCAGGATTGGGGAGTCCACTCAGCGGATCAAGGAACTGCGAGTTAATGCAGTTGGCATTTGGAATGCCTACCTAAAAACCTTCAAGTTTCTTGACCAACCCTAGTTGGGGTAATGCGAAGGGAAATATGGATCCTTTCCACTAGAATATTCACGCAATAGAATATTCCGATGTCAATGGTGAGGGCTATTGGATTTCGATAAAATAGTGGGAGACTAATAAGTATTAATTTATTTATTTGTCTCAATTTTTATAATAAAGTACTCAACCTTTTCTCATCTTAAATTGTAGAAACGGCAAGAAAATGACTTCAAACATATCATTGCGCACCATACTAGAAAAATAAAACCTTCTTACCGGCACCAATTTCCAAGAGTGGTAGAGGCATTTACGCGTCTTCCTTCGGCACGAAAGGAAATTATATGTGCTGGAAGAGCCTATTCCAGTTGCGCCTGGGAAAGAGGCTAGTGATGAGGAATTATCTCTCTACATGAAACACATGGATGATGCCACAAATGTCCAGTGTTTCATGATATCAGCCATGTCTAATGAGCTCTTGAAGCAACATGAAAACATGGATGCGTATAGCATGATGTCTCAACTTAAAGATCTCTACCAAGAGAAGGCAAGACATGAGAGGTATGAGATCTCCAATGATTTGTTTACCAGGAAGCTAGGAGAGTCTGCGCCAGCTGGTCCTCATGTGGTCAAGCTTATTGGATACATTGAACGCTTGGACATCTTAGGGATTAAATTCCCAGATGAGTTGCATACTCATATCATCCTATTATCATTGCCCAAGACCTTCTCTATCTTCATAGTCAACTATAACATGAGCAGAAATGAGAAGAGTCTATCAGATCTTCTGACCTTGATTCGCCAGGTCGATAAGGACATGGGGCGTGACAAAACCCGCTATCCTTATGGTGAACAAGAAAAGGAAGGAAAAGGAAAAGGGGCCAAAGACTTATAAACGGTCTGAAGCCCCCGAGCACCGTCCCTCCAAGAAGGGGAAGATCCAGAGGCAGGGCAAGGAACAGGAAGCAGTGTGTTTTGCATGTGGCAAGCAGGGCCACTGGAAGAGGAACTGCACCCGGAAGCGTGGGGATGCTAAAGGTGCGTTCGTTATCGAGTGCAATCTTTCTATTTCTACACATTGGGTATTAGATACAGCTTGTGGGGCTCACATATGTATTCAAATGCAGGAACCAAGTAGATTTAGAAAGATCGCCAGAGGAGAGGTGGATCTTTGAGCTGCCAATGGCGCAAGGCTGGCTGCATTGTCTATTGGCAACTATCACCTCTCATTGCCAACTGGCATGATTTTGGTTTTACAAAACTGTTATTTTGTGCCTAGTGTTACCAAGAACATAATTTCTGTATCTTGTTTGGATATGGATGGATTTATTTTCAAGTTTGGAAATAAGGGTTGTCTCTTTTATAAGAAAAACGTATGTTATCGTATGGCACATTTGAATAATGGTTTGTATGTATTAAATTACAAAAACCAAGTGTTGGAAACCGATAATGAAACAAACTCACATGACTCATACATTACCCAGTTATGGCATCACCGCCTTGGTCATGTGAATGAGAAGCGCTTGACAAAGCTCTGCCAAGATGGCTCTTTAGACTCTACTGAGATAAAACCACTTGATAGATGTCATGCTTGTTTACAAGGAAAAATGACCAAGCCGCCTTTTGGTGGACAAGGTGAAAGGGCCACAAAGCTTCTAGGATTGGTACACACAGATGTGTGTGGACCATTTCCAGTAGAAGCTATTGGTGGATATTCTTACTTTATTACTTTTACTGATGATTTGAGTAGATATGGCTATGTCTACTTAATGAGGTATATGTCAGAGTCCTTAGAGAAATTTAAGGAATTCAAGAATGAAGTAGAGAATCAACTTGGTAAGAAGATAAAGAAGCTTCGATCGGATCGAGGTGGATAATATCTGAACCAAGAGTTCACCGATCTTCTACGGGAGTCTGGGATTCTATCTCAGATCACTCCTCCTTATACACCACCGTGGAATGGTGTTAGTGAAAGGAGGAACCACACCTTGTTGGACATGGTGAGGTCGATGATGAGTCTTGCGGATCTTCCATTATCCTTTTGGGGATATGCATTACAAACTGCAGCATACACATTAAACCGAGTACCAACTAAGGCGGCAAATGGAATTCCATCCGAGTTATGGAATGGAAGGAAACCCAATTTGTCGCACACACGTGTATGGGGATGAGAGGCGTTTGTTAAGGCCTTCTCAGGCAACAAACTAGTACCACGGGGTACGAAGTGTATCTTTATAGGATATCCCAAGGAAACAAAAGGATATTACCTATATAACCCCCAAGACAAGAAAGTGACTGTCACCAGACAAGCTGTCTTTCTTGAGAGGGAGCACATCCTCAAGAAGGATAGTGGGAGCAAGATTGACTTCGACGAAGTTGATGCTCAAGATACACAGGAGTTGGTATAGGAACAAGTTCCACAGGTCCCCGTGGAAGAGGTTCTAGAAACACAAGTACTGCGTAGGAACTCAAGAGAGGTAAGGGAACCAGAGAGATTTGGTTTCCTAGTCACCGAGGATGGTGAATCATTATTGTAGGACAATGATGAACCTCTCTCCTACAAGGAAGAAGTAGAAAGCTCAGAAGTTGCAAGATGGCTAGAAGCTATGAATTCTAAGATGGATTCCATGTATCAGAACCAAGTTTGGGTTCTGGTCGATGAGCCAGTTGATGTAAAGCCTGTTGGATGAAAATGGGTATGCAAAAGAAAACTGGACATGGAAGGTCAAGTTAGCACCTATAAAGCAAGGCTAGTGGCTAAATGATTCAGACAGCGTCAAGGAATTGACTATGATGAAACCTTATCTCCAGTTTCCATGTTTAAATCCATAAGAATCATACTTTCCATAGTAGCTTACCATGACTACGAGATTTGGAAGATGGATGTCAAAACAGCATTCCTTAACGGGAACCTTCAGGAAGATATCTATATGACACAACCAGAAGGGTTTGTGACACCAGGTGAAGCCAAACATGTTTTCAAGTTGTAGAAATCCATTTATGGATTAAAGCAAGCATCCAGGTCATGGAACATTCGATTTGATGAATCCATAAAGCAATTTGGTTTCATTAAGAACGAATGTGAGCCATGTGTTTATATGCGGTTTAATGGGAATGCGGTCGTCATCTTAGTGGTATATGTTGATGACATATTGCTTATTGGAAATGACGTAACAGCCTTACAGTCAGTTAAGGACTGGTTGAACAAGTGTTTCTCCATGAAGGACTTAGGAGAAGCAGCCTACATTCTAGGGATCAAGATCATTTGTGATAGATCCAAGAGGCTGCTTGGACTAAGTCAGGGTACATACATTGACCAGATACTAAAGATATTTAGTATGGAAAAATCCAAGAGGGGATTGGTTCCAATGTCACATGGATTACATCTTTCTAAGAAAATGTGTCCCCAGACATAACAGGAGAAATATAGGATGAGAAATATCCCATATGCTTCGGCTATAGGATCCATCATGTATGCCATGTTATGTACCAGGCTTGATGTTGCCTATGCACTGAGCATGGTAGGAAGATATCAATCAAATCCAGGAGAATAACATTGGACTGCTGTTAAGACTATCCTTAAGTATCTGATAAGAACTAAGGATATGTTCCTGGTGTATGGAGGAGACGAGGAGCTTGTCATCAGAGGGTATGCTGATACCGGTTTTCAAACAGATCAGAATGATCTGAAGTCGTAATCTGGATATGTTTTCTGTCTCAATGGAGGAGCTGTGAGCTGGAAGAGTTCAAAGCAGCCAGTTGTCACCGATTCTACAGCGGAGTCCGAGTATATAGCGGCTTTTGATCCAGACAAAGAAGTCGTTTGGATTCGGAACTTTTTCCAGGAGTTTTATGTGGTGCCTAGCAGTAAAGATCCCATTACACTGTATTGTGATAATACTGCAGCGGTGGCTCTTGCAAAAGAACCAAGGTCACATCAACGGACAAAGCACATACTGTGGAAGTATCACCTCTTGAGGGATTTATATCAAAGGTGTGAAGTTGCAGTGAGCAGAGTGTCCACGGAAGAGAACGTGGCGGACCCCATGACTAAAGTCATATCTCAGTAGAAGCATGAATATCATGGGAGAGCTAGCGGGTTAAAGGTTGTTAGCAGTTGGCTCTAGTCCAAGTGGGTGTCTGTTGGAGTTGGTGGTCTAGAACCAACTAATTTGTACTTTATTCATTAAATAAAAGCCTTATCACATCTTGATTGTTCTTCTGCGTGACTTGTCATGTGATAATGTCCTAAGGACAGCTGTTGCATTAAAGGGTCGTAGCGGATCCCTGCTATGATGAGAACCCGAAAGTGCCATAACACTGTTCTTGAATGTATGTTCTATGGCCGGATGATATTATTTGAGGGACACAAATAATACAGGTCATTAGGGGTGAGGACTCATAAAACTTTGAGGCACCTTCTCATGGTGTGCGCCCTTGGTAATATTGAGGAAAATATTATGAGAACGAGACCCGCCAGTAGGAAATCCACATTTCATAGTGTCATTGGATGTTCCTATCTACGGACGTGTGTATTGATCCTTAGACTTTAAAATTATTATTAATGGGTATTACAACTCGCGCACTTAGATGTATTGAAGAAAACTGTGATGAAACACTGTTCGCAGCGAGGTAGGATACGTTGGGTGCGTCACGAGTAATACCACATTAATAGATAATGCGAGAAAGGATTTGTCCCTTCCGTTCCATAATGGATGTAGATATCTCAGGCCCTTTGATTGAATTGATATAGCCTAAATAAATCCATGGCCAGGGTAAGGTATGGGCAAGTTTAATTCCGAGAAGTCAAAGAAAGAACAATCAAGCACATGAGTTGATGGCACTAGCATGCAACCCGTTTGATTGGAGAAATCGAGACAAAGGGATTATATTACACAGTAAGCTTTCGTAGGAGGTGACACGTCATTACGGTGTTAACTTCTTTCTCTGTGGGTGCCTTGGCGTATTGCTAGATGCTAACCTTGGACTTTAGGCAGGCTCAGCCTAAAGCCACTGAGAAAGAGGCATAGAGGGTCACACATTAAGTTTGTCCATGTATCTCAATTAAATATTTATTTAACAAGTAAAATAAATATTATTCCTGACTGTAGTTTAATAATTATTTAAGGATGTCAGATCGCATTTATTTTGACACTAGTTATTCGAGATAATATACTGTGGATAAAATAATATATTTATTAGCGAGTAATGCAGTTACATTTATTTAAGAAATAAATAGTCATTACTCAAGGTCTAATAAATGTGGTGGAGAAAATGGAAAATAAAAGTACACGCCGTGTATATTAAATATACACGCTGTGTAGTTTTATGGAAAACAAGTACACGCCGTGTATTAATTATTACACGCCGTGTAGTTTTTCCAATTGGGATTTTGAGGATTTAATATTGTTTTATTAAATGATATTTATTATAATCAGTGTGGGCGCATGTCAAGGAATTAATAATTCGACATGGGGGTTTTCAATAAGAGTTAATGAAATAAATAAAACGAGTAACGCGTTTATTTATTGTCATAACTCTATTAACCTCAAAGCTGATTATAAATATCCTCGCAACCCCAACATTTTTTGTGAGCCATCGTTGTGCACAACGGATTTGGAAATACTCTCAAGACAAGAGAGAATTCCCTTTCCACCAAGAACGCCCTCAAGTTACGAGAGCAAGATCCTCCACCAGATCAAGGCGGTCGAAGGCGGACATTGCAAGCGGAGGTTCTTACGCACTAGTACCCGGAGATCTCTTCGGCGACTTCCGGAGATACGTGACACATGTGTGGATCACCGCTAGAGGAATCCTACACTTGGATTCTACGATGCAACGACGGATCACCGAATCATTACCAGAAACATAAACGAAGAAAGAATTCAAATGAGGTAATTATTATGCATTAATTAAATTAATTATAATCAACATATGATGATCCTCTTCAAGGGTTCCGAGACTCATATTTTCTTTTCGTTCTTCGTTCTATTCCGAAGATTCAGCATTTTATATCATGACAGATCTCGGATTGAACATTGTTTAACGAAAAATTAAGTTGGGAAAACCCACCAACGTGCTTCCGCTGCGCCCCGAACCTACAATCATATCATAGAAAATCAAAATAGATAAAATAAAATACAATCAGTTATCACAATATCAAACTCTAATAAAGAGAACGTAATAGTCAAACCAACCAACATAAATAACATACTCATGCTATAACCAAAATGAAATATCTAAAATATCACATAAGTATAGAAGACATCAATATTATCTTCCATGTACATGTCATATGAAACCCAAAAAAAATAGAAAAAATAGAAAAATAATCACAACCTCACCCAATCCTTTTCTGATCCCGACTCCTGACTTCGTCTAAGTTATCCCACTGAACCAACCAACACTGGGCCTCTACCATACCTGTACCTACAATCATGAGGTATTATTAGGTACCAACATTCCATATATTCCCAAGAAGGGTGTGAGTATAACTCAATACACCACCACTAACGACATCCCTAACTTAACTAGTACATACAATGCATTTACATTGTAATATGCTCAGAATAATCAAATATACAACTAAAAATGTATTAAATAAATAATTTTAGATCATCAGGCTCTAAGGTGACTCTTGAGGTTGACCATACCTTATTTATTCAATTACATATATCTCTAAGCAAGTCACATAACCATACTAACACATATCATAATCATCAAGAGGATTAACACCCACCTCATATAACTATGAAATATTAGAATCTTTATGGGGATTAGCGCCGACCCCATATAACCCTCATGTATCATATCACTTAGGGGATTAACAGTAAAAACCCAAGAAATGATAAAATAAATCATTTCAATATTTATTAGTATTTATAAATTATGTAGTTATATTCTATATAAATATTTTTAGTAATTTCTAAAATCAAAAAATAAATTGTTTTATTAAACTCGTTTCTTATAAGATTTTATTTAAAAGCTTAATTTTCCGATTATAGAATTATAATTTGAAAAAATGAATTTAAATTTTAAATTCATCATGAAAAAAGTATCTTATGATTAATTTTTGAGAATTTTCAGAAAATATTGATTTTTCAAGGAATAGTGAAAAAAGCATATTTTTATTAAAAATTGTATTTTATTTAAAAGTATTTACAAAGTAAAATTATAGTTTGGAATAGTTTTAAATTTCCTTTAGTCCATTTTTATTTAAAATAATCCAATTATGGGTTTTGAAATGGATTTCATAATTAAATTTAGTATTAAAATATTTGATATTTAAATGGGATTTAATTCGAAAAACCATTTTTTTTATGTTTTGACGGTTTAATTTTAAATTAAATTTTGTAACTTATATATTTTGAATTTTGAGAAATTTATTATATATTTTTAATTAGGAGTTCCAAATTCACTAAATAGTTCCCTTATATTTTTGATCAATATGAATAGTAACCTTCGTAATTTTTATTACCATGTTAATGCATAAATTGGGTAATTTAGGTTAAAAATAAAATGATAATAACTATTAAATAAACCAAACAATTACCTAATTTGATGAGTATATCTCAATAATAATCATCAAAGGGTTGAATTTATTACCTTTTGGGGCTACATGGATGATATTTTGGCCTTTATAGTATTTTATTTAATGAAATGTCAAACATGTCGCACTCTTGTTTTTAATAAGTGTAATATCTTTAATATGGTGTTTTATAGAGGATATGTTTGACTATAAATATTATTCTTGAATCCAAAAGATTTATCTCCATCATGGTAATTTATTTTTAATTTTTAGTGAAAAAATTATTCCCTTAAATACTTTCACAACACTGATGCAATAAATATTTAATTAATTGAAAATCAAAGAAATAATATTAATAATATTAAATAAATTTAGTTTGATATAAATAATGTGATAAAAATTTTTATAGAAAACCGTGACATTTTAGGGATATAATAAAATATTTGGCTCAAATTTTAGATGTTTTCTTGATATTATTAATATAAAAGTAATGAATAGTTCAAAAAATTGACATTATGGATATTTTGTAGTATATAATATTTTATTAAATGATATAAAAATTATAGAAGTATTAAATTAAACCAAGTGATTAGGATAAAGCTAAAAATATTAACCATGATCCATTTATAGGTTGTATTTTATTTTAATATAACTATATTAACCTTCAAATAGTAAATATCCATGTAATCATGGTAAGAGTTAAAGAGGTTAAATAGGGGTTAAAACCAAAAGATAAGGGTAAAAATATTGTCAAAACTTGTCCAAAATTGATGGATGAGAGGATTTCAACCCATCAAAATCTTATATTTTAGACAACTCACTTTGGATCCATTTAGAATTGAAAATTAATTTATTTTTAATTTAATATTTTTAGAAATTTCAAGAGTGCCCCTCCCCTCTCTTATAGAAGGGAATCTCTTCTTATTTTTTCATTTGAAAATAAAAACCCTTTTAGATAAGGAAATACCTACCCAAATCCATTCCTAGAATCCCTCCCTATATCATATAGGTCTTGGTTTATGCAGAATACCGATTGACATGCTTATGGGGCATCGTTATTTCACAATGTTTTTAATTGAAATAAAAAATTTATAAAACTCCAACTATTGTACTCACTTAATTAAAATGTAGTATTAGGAATTTTGAGTCTGAAACCACAAATACAATGAATTATTTTGATTATGTTTTGAAAAGATTTAATTTAATTAGATTCAATGAGGTGAGAAAATATTGGTTTTATTGATTTTAAGAAAACAAAACAAAACAGTTTGGTTGTTTTGGAAATAGTTTTAAGATAACAAAAAAGAAAGAAAATCATAGCATATTGATTAGTTTTGAATCAGATTTGAAATGTGTGTTAGGGTTTATTAATTTTAGGTTTCATGTGAAATTGGATTTTAGAAACTAAGTTGATTAATCCATGATTGTTGTCAAAGTCGAGACAAGGGAGATCATATGGTCACAACATCTTCTCGTTGACATGACAATCCCCTATTTCCCTTGATCCAGTAATTTAGGGTTTTGTCGAATCAATTTTTTCTTGATACCATGTTTAGACCTAATTCCCATAAATTTAAAAATGGAAAATACTCCTTTGGGGTTGTCAGTTTCTCAATTTTAAAGTTCCTATTAGATTCAATTATCAATGGTCATGACAAATGGAAAATAAAGGGATTGGAAGTTGAAGATTAAATTTCATCAAACCAAATATATGAATAGAATAAAAACAAATCAATCCAATTACACCTTCCCCCTTCTATTACATAACCCTTTCACATAGTGGGTTTACCCCCTCATCCTAGTGATGAAAGGATAATAGGGAAGGAAGAAAAAAAATACACAATGAAAACAAAGATGAAACTGGGGAGGACCCAACACAACAGAACTTCTCACCCTAAGATTTGGTCTCTAGGCTCTCCCTCATAGCAGAAGGTCGACTCTCAATTTATAGAACTCCATGGGTTCTTGGGATGAATTCATTGGTGTTATAATGGCGTTAAAAAATCTCTATGGTGGGTCCTGAGGTCTAATATTTAAGACTCTCATTAAACAACCCATCAAAGGCTCGTAACTGGGTCTATTGGGATATTACATGATGTGTAAATAATTACACAACATGTAAATAATTACACAATATGTAAATTCATCTTCCACTTTTATTCACTTCACGTCATGTCTCTCTTTCACCACTTGCACTGGTATACGATGTGTAATGATTACATGATGTATAATGTTAGTTTCTACACCAGAATCCTTGTTTTTAATTGGATATTTTGTTATGTTCCTTGAATGTTCTCCATGATCATCCTAAAAAATCTGGTGTCATGCTGCTTGGCTTTGCTCACAACGTGAAGTGTCTTTTTTCTCCTTTTTCAATTATTTGTTGTATCCTACCAAAAAACAAAAAATGAGTTAAAACATTAATAAATTTGAAATAATAATCATTTAAATATATAAATAAGTATTTTTAAAATACCATAAAATACTTTCACGAAATACAGATATCAACAATCTTAGAGGTCTCAAGGTGTTAAGAAAAAGAGGTTTTCCAAAGAAGAAGTATAAGTTTTATCCGCATGTTTTAGATTTTTTTCTTCTTAAAAATACCTAAAAACATTTTCAACCATGATAAAATAATAAATATAGTATCCTAAATATACTTAGATTTTATTATGTTGTTTGAATGACCTATATCTATCCCTGCCTCCATCAAATGGGAAAAGAATTCATCATTCGTGTGTACAAAAGATTGTCATCTTGAGAACCGATGTAATTTGTTTTCCATCAACATCTCTAAAGACTGAATATAATGATGAAATTAATGTTAATATATTATATTCATGACATATTTATAATTCTGAAATGATGATATAGCATTTACCTTCTTATATTTCTATTCACTAAAAAATGACAACATCATCCGTGCATGCGTGTGGACTACCACCTCCATGAAGAGATGTGATTCGTTTTTCATCATCATATCGCATAGATGATATATGTATAAGTATATTTAAAGAATTAATATGATATATATGATATTATTATCATTTTTTAAACATAAAATAATGCTTAATTTATTTCTATATTTATCGTTGAAAAATGGAATCGTTACTCATGCGTAGGTCGACCTACCATCTCCATGATTGTAATGTAGTTTATTTTTCATAACCATATTTATTGGATGGATTTAAAAGTATAATTTATGTATAAAATTGATAATTTTCCCATGATTATTATTCTAGAGATAGTGGATTAATGACCACTTTTACTGTAGTTCACATACTTATGTAATTTTTGACTTATGAACTAAATATCATTAAAATTTATGAAGTGAACTTAATTAATTAAGTAATTGTATATAACATGGTATTAAATAAAATAAAGGAGTAATTAACTTGAAAATGGTTCTAAATAAATTAAATAATTATCATAAGTTTATTATTTAGGAAGATATAGAATGTAAGTGATGTGTCAGACTCAAGGTAAGAGACTTTAAAAAATCCTCTTTTAAAGTTCCTCTTTCAACTATTTTTACCAAAATAAAAAGGAATGAATTTTTAACATTTACGACATGAACACAATTTAATTATGTGATAATTCCTCAATTATTTAATGTTTACATTATAATTTTCCATGGTTATTTTCAAAAAAATGATTTTTAATGATATTAACAGGTTTTAGATTTTAAAAATACAGTTTTTAAAAGAAAAGGGCATTTTGATATCCAAATGTTTTTTATTTAGGTTTAAAAGAGTTTTTAAAAGGGTTTTATGATGAAAAGGTGCAAGCATAATTATTTTTATTAATGATATTGTACTTGAAAATTCTATAAAAAATTGGTGATCCCAATACAACTTATATGACTGGTTGAGCCCTATTATATCTCACGGGTGAGCCTGATATAGATTATATGAGGGGTTGATCCCTATTATATCTCATGAAAATGCGTGAGCTCTAAATATCTTATATGAAGGGTGAGCCCCCTTATAGCTCTCTAATTCTTTGGGTAATGATTATTTTTTCTGAATAATTATATTGGAAGTCGGTCGTATGGTTATTCCAAATGCAAGGGTCCTGAAAGGGTTTTATGAATATGATGCTCTAAGTTTCCAAAATTATTTTTTATTTTCTTTATATGGGATTTAAATGTTATCTTGGAGAAAAAAGTGTGTGAGTTTTTCATGGGGAAATATTTCATTTCATATGATCAATGAATTTTGATGATAAAGTTAAACATTACAGGGTTTTCATGTTTTTCACTAGACTAAATTTATTCTTTTTTATGTCCATTGTTATGATTTTTGTGCTTATCCCACGTTTTAAAATTTTTTTCATATGGTTTAAAGATGTGTAAAAGAAAGGAAAAATTCAAGACAAAAGCCTTGAATATTTTTCATGGAAATAAATCATGTTTTGTTTTTTAAAGTTTAATATTATGAAAAATGGATATTGAATAGAAGTGTCTACTTTGTAATGTATGAGTTATGTATGTGTTATGAACCATTTATATAAAAATCTAAATCAATAAAGATCTTGGGGATTAAATGAAAGTCAATTATAGTTCAAATTCACTAGAATATGTAATTATAAAGAACCTGTCCTTAAATTTAGTTCCAGAGGAGGGTTAGATAACTATGAATATTAGGATCATTTTAGATGAGGTTATCTTAAGTGATATGGATACCATAATGAGTTTATAATATTTAGGTTGATCACAAGATCAATGTCTTAGAAACTATTATTGAGTATTTAAGTTAGGAAACTTTCAGGTGACTAATGATATTTTTGGAGACATTTATTTTTGAGAAAATTATTAGTTATTACATTTTGGGATGCAAAATGAAAGGTATGAGATAAACTTTGAGGTTAAAAAATTGGTTTAATGTTGAATAAATTATGGTTATTTTGAGGATTTATTACATTTTTGGGAACTTTGTAAGGATTATAATAATATAGTTTTATAAAAAGGACAACCTGTAGGTTGGGAGACAAAATTTCACATCTGGAAAGGCTATAGAGATTGAAACCACAACCGAAGAATGACAAGGGTGAATTGCCTACCACTGGCCCATGTGAAGTCTCAACTAGTATGAAATTTTATTTTTATTTAAACGACATGAAAGATAAAGGTTAAGTTAATTTTAGGAATATTTGTTTTATCGAATAGATAACCATGATATTGGAGAATGATTTGGTGATTAATTGATTACTGTTATTTCGGAAGACGTTCACTATTTGGGGAACTCTATATGATTAAGTTTAATAGAATACTATGAGATTTTATTTCTTAAATAATGGTTGAATTATTTTTTAGATGAATATATTATTATATTATTGATTTATGGTGATTCATGTTATTTATGGAAATGGTTATTATATATTGAAGATTATGTGATGTAGGCAATTACATTTTTGGTGTGAGACATTATGAGTGATTGATTTTATTTATAAGTAAATGTAAAAATTTATCTTGTAATACCATGTGATCAAATCCTTCTAATTTTTGGTTTTGAATCATAGTTTAAAATATTTTTAAGGAATTTTCAGTCTAGTTATTTATTGAATGATCTATGTTGAACTTTGGGTATTACTATTGAATTTTAGAGACTAACATATTTTTTCATCATATAAAGGTTTATTCTTTTTGGAGAATCTTCTCGTCTTGTAAGAAACATTTTGGTTTTGGTTATTATCTAAATATAGAAGTAATAGATAGTTATTCTTTTATGGATTTTATGATCCATATAAGTTGATTCTAATGCTTTAGCCATGAAAAAATCATTTTAAATACTCATTATTTAGAGCCAAAGATGAGATTGTGGTGGATATTGATTAATGGATGGAATTATGATTGTAAATTAAGTATATTTCCTTATTTTATTATTATAGGTAGTAAAATAATTCCTTAACTCTAAGAAAATTATTTTGAAAAAAAATCATCCATTTACTTTTCTTACTATGAAATCAATGACCTTTTAAACCTATCACAAATTCATTATTTTTAATGGTTAATTTTCTCATGAGCATGTTCTCTACCATTCATTATCAGTCCTTAGGATTTATATTTTTCTATTATATCCATGTTTTACTTCTCACTTATGTTCTCCTACTTATAAAAATACTATGTGTTATTCCAGATGAACTTTATACTTCCCTTTATCTCTTTTCAAGAAAAATTTTATCAACCCTTTTTGTGATGTGGGATTTCAAAAAACATATTTTTAGAAGTCGATCCATGGTTACCGGGGCTAAGTTCAAAAGTGTGAGGATGCAATTTCCAAGGGGGGGAATGTAACATTCAAAGTAATGATAAAAGAAATCATTGACATGATCCTTGTCATAAGGACAGTCATAGATACATTTATAGAACCTAAGATATAACACAATGACTAACCTCAGGGTTACTCTCAAGGAAGCAGTGTTGAGTTCCCTAGTGGTATTTCCAAAAATCTTTTTGTGTTTTAATATATTGAAAACATGAAATAAAAATAGAATGATACAATGTTGAAAAACATAGTGAGGGTGATGAAATAGTGAATGAACAAAAAATAGGGGAAGAACCAAAAAAGGCAAAAGACAGATAAAATTATCAACAAGAACAAGTACAGAACTAGGTCAATCCACCCTCAAATCCCTATCATAGACCTTCTTTAAGAAAAAAAATAATTCTCAACTCACTCAGTGCATGGTCGATGGGTTGATGCACACAAATCTCTCACCCAAAACATTGAGCACTCATGCACAGAATCACTTCCAACACTCAAGCACTCTCCCAAAGTGAGGAAATCTCTAAATCAAATAACTCCTGCCAATAATTTTTTCTTTAATGAAGTGATAATATAAGGATAAAAAGTCACACAACCTCACATAACCACTAAATTGAGAAAATTAAGTGAATAAGGGGAAAAGGATTAAGGGGAGAGAAGAAACAAACAGATCCAGTGCAAGAATGCGCTCTCACACATCACAATTAACCTTCATGATATCCTCATAGTTATGAAGTGGTGAAAATATTCATGAAGTGTAGATCTCCAGGAAGCCCTGAGATTCAATTCCTGAATCTGGACTCGCAAATTAGTTCTCTATTACTGGAGATTCGGTATCACAAAACAAATCAAGGAGAAACAAAAATTCGATCAAACAAAGACCACAACTATATTCACAAAACATATATGAAAAAAACATTAAAAGAACAAAATAATAAATGAAAATAGTGAAAAAATGAAAGAGAAGGAGCGGGGTTCTCATTTCCAAGTTTGAGACAGTTCCCGTGTCTGGGGTGGGGTGAACAAGAGTGGAGGAGTGATCCTCTTACTCAGAAAATGAAAACAATGAAAAATGGGGACATACTAATAGGTGGTATCACCATCCACATGGTGTGCCTTCATGTGCGCATCACGAGCCTTTGGTGAATTCCAAGTGAAAGTGGTCGGCCTCTTACAATGACCCCACTCTTCCTTGAAAATTTCCACGATCTCTTCACCTTCAAACACCACCCATGAACAACTTCCCCTATGCAGAAAAAGAATCAGACAGTTCTAAAAGTGTTACTATTATTAGTAATACGTATATATATCATTACTTAAAGAAATATAAAAATATTTAGAAACAAAAATATTAATAAAAAATAAAATAAAATTATATATATTTACATATACCAATTAACAGTATTACAAATATTATTAGATAACTAAATATATATAAAATTAATATATGTATTTATTTATATTTACTATTTCTTAATTGAATTATATTAAAATATATTTATTTATATTATTATTAACCTATTAATATTAATATTATAATTATTATTATTGTATTAATTCTATTAATTATATTTTTTCATTTTTATTTTTTAATTATATTTTTTATTTTTTCTTTCTTCTATGTGCATTGGATTCTAGATCTGGGAGGGGGTGTGGATTAGCTTTGGGATTCGGAAGTAAGTAGGCATCGAATTCAGTATTTAGCACATGACAAGGACAATTCTTCAACTACTGTCCAGTGAGGCTCATGTGGCGGCAGCCGATGCTAGGTTGTGGTTTAACAGGGGATTCAATGTTCTCTGATGAGAGTCCTGGCTTCAACAGTGGCTAGAGGTGTTTAGCACCTTCTTGGTTTTCGCACCACGTAATGCCTCCTCAATTGGATCATCACACAGTTTCTCTTTTTATGAGGTGTTTTTAATGCGGTCCAAGACCGCATGAATTAATTCACATGGTGACACACTTTTGATGCAGAGACACATCTTCACCTGGATTCTTTTTCCTATATAAGGAGGCAACGGCAAGGCATTTCAACATCACCAACAACAACAACACCGAGAGAAAATCCCATTTGGTGATCGCCTTTCTTCAACGATAATCTTTCTTTATCTCCATCATTGAGTCACTAATTTTATTCTTGAGTTTTACTTTTGAAATCCCTTCAATTTTTGGGGAGTCTCTACCGTGTACCTCTTGATTTTAGTGGATCCCACGTTCTGGACTAGGTCCTATGGTTCTTTCCTTTTAGGGTTTTCAAGTAAAAATTTCCAGTGTCAACTTTATTTGCTGCACATTTAATTTCGGGTCGCTGCGCATCAGTTTTATTTTGGGGGAAAGATTTTCTTACCACTCCGCATTCTCTTTTTCTATTTTTTGCGTTTTCTTTTCATTCCCGTCTTTCCCAACATCAAGTATTAGAGGGTTTGGTTTTTTTATTTCATATTTTTTATGGAGGCCAATTACAGTCGAATGATTTTTCTGAATGGTACCAACTAATATATGTGGCGACATAAAATGAAGGATCATCTTTTTGTCAAGTGAATGCATCTTCCAGTATTTAGTACCCAGAAGCCAGAGAGGATGTTAGGTGAAGAATGGGAGTTCGATCATGAGATGGTTTGTGGCTTCATTCGCTAATGGGTTGAAGACAACGTGATGAACCACATTGTCAACATCTATCACACCAGAACAATGTGGTCGAATCTTGAGATGACCTATGCTTCCAAGACAGAAAAAAAAACAAACAATTTATTCTCAAACAAATGATGAAAATGAGGTATAGAGAAGGTACGTCTATTTTCGACTACTTAAGTGAATATCAGGGATGTTTTGATCAGCTTTCTGGCATGTGTATCAATTTTGAAGATGAGGTTTTATCTCTTTTTCTGCTTAACACTTTACCTGATTCATGGGAGAATTTACGTGTTACTCTAATCGATTCTGCTTCTAATGGTGTGGTGAAATTTAGTTTTTTCAAGTATGTTATTTTAAATGAAGAGGTCAGGAGAAATACTCAGGAGAAATCTTCTTCAGAGCTTTTAGTCATAGAGAACATGGGGAGAAGCTAGGACTGGGGGTAGAGCAGTCAAGGTAAGAGTAGAGGTAGAAGAAAATCCAAACCAAAGCAGAGAGATTTAGAATATCATAATTGTGGTAAGAAGGGTCATGTTAAGAATTTTTGTTATCAGCTTAAAAGAGAGAACATATTGATGGAAAATACACAGAATAAAAATGGCAATGGAGATGATCATGTCACCACTAATATAGGGAGTGATATTGTTATTGTTTATGACTCCATTAACATTTCTTCTGATGATTCTTGTTGGGTTGTTGACAGTGGTTCCTTTTTTTACATGACATCGAAGAAGGAGTTATTTACATATTACAACCTAGGTAATTTTGTGATTTTGAAAATGGGAAATGATGGTCATGATGACGTTGTAGGCATCATGACTGTTTGTTTAGAGACCATTACAAGAAGTAAGCTGATTTTGAAAAATGATCAACATGCTCCTGAGGATCGTTTGAATTTTATTTCTACCATCATTTTTGATGATGAAGTGTTTATCAGGACTTTTGGTGATTTCAAATGGAATCTTTCCAAGGGATCTTTGATTGTGTCTCGAGGGAAGATGCAATCGGGTTTTTACTAGACTAGAGCTTCTATTTCTTGTGATATTACTTGTGTTGTTGAGTGAATTGTTTCTTCCAAGTTGTAGAATAAGAGGCTCAGTCACATCAGTGAGAAAGGCCTTGGTTTTTTGGACAAGAGAAATCTTTTACCAAATTTGAAGAGTGTCAAATTGGACACATGTGATCATTACATGGCTGGGAAATAGAGCAGAGTGAGTTTCAGTAGTCATCCTCCATACAAGAAGTCACATGTACTTGAATTGGTACATTCTGACGTTTGTGGTCCTTTGAAATCTAAAACCTTTAGTGGCAGTCTTTATTTTGTTACATTTATTGATGAATACTCGCGAAAGCTATAGGTTTATGTTTTGAATGCCAAAAGTCAGGTGCTCAGTGTTTTTAAGAAATTTCATGTTTCTGCTGAGAGATAATTAGACAAGAAATTGAAATGTATTCGCACTAAAAATGGGGAAGATTATTGTGTTCCATTTGATCAGTATTACATGCAAGAAGGTATTTAGAATCAAAAGACGCCACCCAAGACACCTCAGCTGAATGGTGTAGCTGAGCAGATGAACATGAAGTTGTTGGAAAGATTTTGTTGTTTTCTTTTAGAAGAAAAGTTTCCTGGACATTTTTGTGGCGAGTCTTTACTTAATGCTGCTTATATTATCAATTTATCACCTGTGGTTACTTTACAGGTAGACACACCTGAAAAATTTTGGTATGGAAAAGAGATCAGGTACAATCACTTGGGTGTTTTTGGTTGCAAGGCTTTTGTTCATGTGCCTAAAGACGAGAGATCCAAGCTGGATGGTAAGACACGCGAGTGTATTTTTATTAGCTATGGACACGATGAGTTTGGGTACAGGTTCTATGATCCTGTTTTGAAGAAACTTTTAAGAAGCCACGATGTAGTGTTTAAGGAGGATCAAACTACTGCAGACATTGATAAGGGAGAAAAACATGCTTCTCCAACTTTTGATGGTTTTGTCAGTCTTGAGCCAGGTTTTGTTTCATATTTACCTCATATTGTTGATTCTGATGATCACGTTGATGTACAGAATGATTCTCAAGGTGAACAGGTTGGAGTTGATGTTTCCGATGCATGTTTTTTGATATTCAGTTCTAGGGGTTATTAATGAACCCACAGTTCCACTCTGGAGGTCATCTCGGCATCGCACTGCTTGTACTCAATATTCACCTGATGAGTATGTGCTTCTCGCTGAAGGGGGAGAACCAAAATTGTTTGATGAGGCAATGGAGAGTTAACAGAAGGACTGATGGGTTGTGTCAATGGATGACGAGATGTCATCATTGCATGACAACCACACTTTTGAGCTGCTGAAGTTACCGACATGTAAGAGATCTTTGCAAAATCGGTGGATTTATCAGATTAAAAATGAAGAATCCAGTTTCCTTCCATGATACAAGGACAGGATAGTTGTCAAAGGCTTCCATCAGAAGAAAGGTATTGATTGATATTTTCTCACCTGTTGTCAAAATGTCTTCTATTCGGGATGTTCTTGGTTTGGATGCTAGTTTGGATATGCAGATTGAGCATATGGATATAAAGACAAATTTACTCCATGGAGATTTAGAGGAGGAGATTTATATGAAGCATCTAGAAGGTTTTGTTAAAATAAGTAAAGAAAATCATGTCTTCAGGTTGAAGAAGAGTTTTTATAGTTTGAAGAAAGCCTTGAGGTAGTGGTATAAGAAGTTTGAATCTGTCATTTCTCATTAGGGTTTTAGGAAGATATCTTGTGATCATTGTGTTTTTGTTCAGAGATTTACTGATGTTGATTTTATTATACTGTTGCTTTATATTGATGATATGCTAATTATTGGCCATGATACTTCTAGAATTGACAGATTGAAGAAGGATCTTTTTCAGTCTTTTACGATGAAAGACTTGGGACCGACACGACATATTCTTGGCATGACGATCTCCCGTGACAGGAAGGCCAAGAAATTATGGTTATCTCAAGAGAGATACATTGAGAAGTTTCTTCAGAAATCAAATAAAAAAACAATCAGTGAAATTAAATAAATTATTCAAATAAAAAGATAAATTAAATAACTTAATATTTATTAATTTGAAAAATAATTACATATGGAATTAATTAAATAAATGAATAAATGAAATCAATATTTTGAAAAACCCAGAATAGTGTAAAAATGAAAGAATTAATGAAATTAAAAAATATATATAATTTAAACAAAACTAAAGAATAAAAAATGAAGGTGAAAACAAAATTACTATGGAAATTTTAAATTATTCAAAAACAACTAAAAAATCAATAAAATACTTATTTCCACAAAAAAATCAATGTTTTTTCAATTTAATACAAAAAAGAAAACATTTGAAAATTATTAATTAAAATACATTATTTTGATATTAATAATACAATAAAATACAAAAATGATGTGGTAAAGTGTATTAAAAAAAGAACCACATTAAACTCCCCCACACTTAAAACATTTTTTTATTCTCAAACAATTTTATGATTTTTCTATCTTTGAAGAAGATAAAACACAACTTGTTTTTCAATTTGCTCAAAATGAAGCATGTCAAGATTTTTAATTATAGAATAACATAATCTGGTGAGGCTTTTGAAAGAATGCTCAAAAGTGGGTTTTCCTAAATTCAATTACACACTGGAAATCAAGGGTACACTAACTCATCCACTTTAAAATATTTCATTCATCCTAAATGAAATCACCTACATCCATACTTTAATTCCAGTTCAAGTTCCAATTCTAAGAGTGATGAAAGGTTATATAAAAGTGTAAATAAAATCTTAACAAAAGGAACCTTCAATTTTCAATTTATCCTAGGTTCCAAAAAAGTCTAAGTTCAAATTGTTATCACTTTATTGATATAACTTATGTTATTTTCATACAAGACAATTGTCCCCTTCTTCATTCGGGTTCAAACTTCCCCTAACCTTAATGGACACATTTTTGGCTACTAGGAACTTTATTGTTTATTTTTTATTTTTTATTTTTACCCAGTAATGTATCCTGCACAAATCACTATACAGATGTACTTATTTGATATGAACATAGGGCTTACAAACACACACACACCTAGTTCCTAGAGTCTCAAATGTTTACTGTGGGACCCCATTTGCACATTTTACTATAATTTTAAAGTATTTCTATTATTACCATTTGTTTTGGCCCCCTAAGGTGATTACTTTTCAGAAGTCGAGTCCCTTAGGTTCTACTTCAAATTTCACGTTTCCTAAAGTTATGATCAAAATTCCACAAATATATATCTTATGTCACTCCCTTTCTAAGTTCCTAAACTGAATATCTATAAAAACAGTAATAAACAGCACTCAACAATCATACATCCCCATCATTTTCAAATTTAGTTTAACCCTTATTACCCAACATGTAATTACCCTCAAGGAAGGACATAATTTATGTGAAAATTAAAGCCTAAAAGCCTCAGGTAATGAAAAAAATTGAAAAAATTTGATCACTTTTATTAAAAAAATTCAAGGGGGAATTTGATGTGCCTAAAATGTTGATGTATACAGAATTTAAGCACATAATAGCACAAAAAGACCCCTCTAAATCCCCCACACTTAAAACTCAACATTATCCCCAATGTTGATTCCTATGGTGGGATGTAGTTTAGTTCATAACTGATGGGAAATTTAGTAGTAAAAGGATTATAAAGGGGGTATAAGAATGTTCAAAATAGTTCTTTCCACACAAAAATAACTAAAACAAAAAACAAATACAAAATAACCCCCTATCCATCACTAGAATATCAAGAAAAAATTACATTTTTTGGAAAAATTAATTGTTTTAAGTTTTACAAGCAAACAAAATATTTTTCAATGTATTCCAAATAGAAGCATGGTAACCCATGTTTTTACTGTAGTGGTTAAAAATAAATGTAATGGGTGTAAGAAGGTTTCGTAATGTAGAAGAACTAAATATTCAACTAACTAGAATTCAATAACCTAACACCCAAGCAAGAAAGAAGATGCACAATTTTCACTAGAGAATGGGGGGTCCCTACATTTAATTCACAAAAGCATGTAATATGAATGAACATATTGAAAAAATACAGGATTAAAAACACTACTTCCCTAGGTGTAGAAGCTTCTCATTTTTAAATTCATCCAAATTAAGCCTCATTCATATCATTGAAATGATATCTATGGTTTCTCTATTCAAGTCCTTGCACGTGTAAATAGATTAATATTAGACTTCAATATTTAAAGCTCAAAGTAAAATGAAACCAAAGTGTGATTTAGGTAGTGTTATCCACACTACTATAAAATGAAGCTATTTTCATGGACTGAGAGCCATGGTTTTGAAAATCGTGGCTGTAGGACATTTTTTTTCAGGGCCTATAGACACAGTTTTCTAAAACTGTGGCTATAGGGTTCCCGCGCTTCTGTAGGAAAAACAATTCCTGCCAAATTTTTGGCGAGAAGGCCTACTGCCACGGTTTTGTGGATATTTCCATGGTTTTTGTAAATATATATATATATATATATATATCATAATATATACATATATATGTGAAGCGTTCAGCGGTGTAGTGGTGAGCGTTGCAGGTTGGAAAACGGGGGGTGCATAGATCAAAACGCCACGATTTAAACGTGTCTATAGGTCAACCTTCACGGTGGAGAATTTTGAGGTATATTGCCATGATTTTCAAAACCATGGAACTAGGTCGAGACCTACTTCCATGACAATAATGAACACGGTTGGCCAAAACAGTGGCCGTATCCTACGACCACAGTTTTGGGGCCTATTACCACGGTTTTGAAATGTGGAAATAGGCATTTTTTCTAGTTGTTCCAGTAAATCCTATGTGCTTACCCTTTTGGTCTTGATTAACTACCACATTGAGTTACTACCTGATTCTTATATTACTAAGAAAAACAACACAAATAAAAAATTAGCATAAATATACTAAAACATGAAACTAAAAAAGATAATATTGGGATATCCCCCCAAGGGGTGCTGTAGTTTGATTGTCTATAACCGTACAATGAGTGAGTCATCCCTAATCTAATGGCGGATAAAGATTATTTTCTAAGAACAACTAGATGTGATTCTTCCCAAATTCAGTGACTTAAAAAATGTGGAGTACCACATGTACAAACTTCTTCAAGTCTCCCTCATTATTATTGTAACTTTTTTGGATTATTGGGGAGGGAAACATAATGTAGGGCTACAACCCTTCTTATGCATCTTGAGGATGAGGGTTCATAGGTTGTGGGAATACATCTCTTTGATGAGACATATCATATATTACATGACAATAAATTATTTTCTCTTGGACAACAAGAAATGTGTCATCATCCATTGCTAATCTTGTACACATGTTTAGCAACTCATCTTCAACAGTAGCTCCCAAACTAAAATTTTCATCTAGAAATGGGAGATCCAATAATTCCTTAGCAGGTGAAAATTCAAGATACTATTTATTTTCTAGGAAATAACAAAAGTGAACCGCATCATCAATACCTATAGTGGGAGAAATAGAATTAAAATAATCTTTAGTATAATCAAATTAATATAAAAATATAGCTTCTTCCATGAAATTATCTACTACTGTAACAATGCAGTTTGTTCATCTTCGTGAATATGGTCAGGTAGTGAGGTAGTAAACCTCCTCTAGCCTCTCTTCAAAAGACACCACCTCATTTTCTGAATATTCTATAAAAAAGAAGAAGGTGTATTGTGTTGGTTCCACCTGTTGGATCATTGAAAAATAATAATTCAAGTAAATGAAATCAAAATATTTAATATAAAAATAATGAAAATAATTATCATAAAATAAGTGACCAACAACATGAATTTCTTCATGTTATGTCTCTTTCCATCCCTTATAACAATCTCCAGAATGTGATTATGGAATTTATAGCCTTGACTCTGGGGGAAAATCCACATCAAAGTTAGGCATCTCCAAATTCTCCTTTCTTCTATTTCTTTTCTTATGCCTTATCAGTTTCTTTCCAGAAAGTTTCACATCAGTGGGTGGTCTTATGTTCTTGGTTTCATTGGATCTTATCTATAGATTACTGCATCATCCACATGATTTCATGAACATAGGTTGTTTCATCATTAGTAAGCTCGCAATGTTTTCATTCTTGCAACCAAAATATAAATGCAGCAACATTCTCATTAGGTTCTTGAATCAGATCAAAAATTGACAATGAATCATATTCATTAGAGTTCATCACTATTGTGTGTTATTTTTAGATTTTGTTTTATTTTTTTTTGTTTTGAAATAGAATAGAAATTGGAAATACCACTTAGGAAAATGCCACTTCCCTGACAATGACACAAAAAGTTGACATCATCCTTGACCACCACCAAAGATTTTCCATGCTCGAACAACCATAATCCATTAGAATGAGGACCTAACTCCATCACAATCATCAAAATTAATTATAAATCAAAAATAGTAAATGATATATTAAACCAAAATTAATTAAATATTTAATATCATTGGTACAATCAATTAACAACTTACATGGTGATCTCCTAAGGTTCAATCTTTTATTAAATGGGTGTGCACCACCCCTAGAATCCACTCAGATCTTTATCATAAAAATCCCCAATTTTTCATTTCAACCCATATGATAATTTCACTCAAACCATTTAACAATCAATAGATAAAACAATTAGAGACATATCTCAATGAAACTCTATGATACCTTGAGCATTTATCCTTCCATAATCTTCCCTAGATAAACCACACTAATCCCTATAATATCAAGATGATTCCACCATTATTTCATGAAATCATTATCAAATATATAAAAAACACCAAATAAAATTAGGGGATAATCAAGGTGAAGGATTATAGGGTTGAATATAGAGAGACAACACATTATTACATTTAGAAAACTCACCTCAGATACCAAGAATCATGGGGTTTGTGGAGGGAAACAACGGGGAAGAGGAGATCGGTCTCCCCAATGCTTGAAAACCTATCAAATGTGAAATTTTTAAGGGGGTATTCATTTTAAAAGGTAAATAGATAATCATTCCCATGATTTTTAAAAGCGATAGGGAAAGAACTATCATGGTATGGCTTCATGTTCATGGCATTACACAAATATTAAAGCCAAAACCATGTTCCCCATGGCTTTGGATCCCATGATGTTGATAAGACCTTTTATCCCATATCCCCCTTCGAGAGGTATACTTTGTATATAAAAGGAATATATTTATAACATAATTATATAGTAAAGGAAATAGAAGGAGAAAATAAAAAAATATAAATAAGAAGAAGAATAAGTCAAAGAAATGCACTCAGAATACTTATCTCCCACCAAAACTTTCTAGCTGCATCTCTAACAGATTAATTCCTTCCTTTATTCTTTATCTAGTACTCCCTATTTATAAACCTCCCTTCCCCCCATGTGGGTAAATCTAGCCTAACCACTTCTCCCCAATTGCAAAATTTATACCCATTCTAGAAATATCTACTAGGATATCCCTTGCTTCTAAGATATCTAACATTGGGAAGGTATGGTATTTATAATTATTACCTCATTTAAAATTAGTATTATCGTCAAGACCAAGGGAATAAAAATGGATCTAGTGATGAGTTCCTTTTCCCATGCAGGTTACACAAATTACAAGAAGAAATGGGGTCTATAATGGTAATAAGATATGCCCAAAAAAGGAGTCTTTTAAGGAATAGTTATATGATAGAAGACTCTTGAAAAATATATAGCACCTGATCCCAAATAAAAACTACCCCCACCAAATTTCCCAAGCTTGTGGTATACCCAAATCATAGTTATTCTATTATGTAGAACTAATGTTTACTATTCTATTCAATCCCACTTGTTTTTATCCCTTTATCATGTTTAATGGTCTTACCCTCCCAAAAGTTTTTCTAAACCTTATTAGCTTCCTGATACTTCAAATATAAATTAGTGGTGAATTCCCAATGCTTTACTCCATTTTATTTTGTGCTTTGGAAAGAAGTAAACAACACTACTAAGTTAGATCAGTGCTATTGAGGTTTTATACAAGTTGCCATGCCCACACATGCTTGCCAAGAAATCTCCCAGATGCTTCTTCCCACTTCACAGAACAAATATCTTTATATGCCTCTCTATATATATTCCATCCTATGTACTTGTTCCACCTCTCACTGTACTTCCCCATCCTCACTAGTGAAAATGTTTATAGTGATACTGAAAACATCACCGTTAACATTTATTTTGTCACGGGAATGTCCTTCACCTGACATATAAACCTATGGATGAGTCCTTTTGCCACATATGGGAGAAACTAGTGGCTATTTCATACTGCCACACCCATATCATGCCTTATGTCCCAAGATGTTTCTATTAACCACACCAATTTCAGATGAAATGGTCTGGAGGGTAGTGAATTTAGCAACAATAAAGTGAATAAAACACTATGTGGAATTGTATTAATAGTGGAAAGGAAAACCAAACTCCCTGCAGAATAAAGTGATGTAGAAAGGATATTTTAAGTTTCCATCCCACTGAATCAATCCATAAATGTTGCATTAGATTCATAATCAAGGAGAAAATTATATTCCTCCAATGTTTTCTAGAAGAAAAAAATATATTTCAACGCATGTGAGTCATCCCTTAGGATCCTTCCTATTGAATACTAGTAATTCCACTCCTCTATTAATTATACTTTGATCCTGCATGATGCTTTTTGTATTCATTGCCCAGTTCAAGTTCTGCACCTTTGTCTCCCAGTTACCGACTTTTCATGATTTCAATCCTGATTCCTCTGAAACCAGAATTAGTTGATCATCTTACAGGGAAGGTCTATTCTCATTTTATTCAATTTAATATAAAAATGAATATTATTCCTTTATGACCACTACTAACTATGCGTTTTACTATAGGGGACAGAGAGTAGGTGACTTATCTTTCAAAACTACATCATGCTCCCATGTCATTGTTTCACCAACCTCCCCAAACAACGCTTCAGTCATCATTGTCAAGGAGGAAGTCCACACCTCATCATTTTATTATTGTAGTGTCTCTAAGTCATCAACTCTGACTGAACATTCTCCAGTCTCTATCATATATTATATTTTCTGCTCACAATCCACATACCGCCCCATTACTTTAATGATGCCAGCCACATCCAAGTGCACGTTAATTATCCATGCCACCTATATAAGTTTCTACCCATTATGTTATAGATTGTTTACAAATGACTCACCAAAGTGTTATAGGTTCATGAAATTAAGCCTGCACTTTCTCCAGCCAGATCCATGCGAGCGTATCATCGATAATTATGAGTTACTGATCCACCTTGTCAAGATGTATCTCCCACATCAATGCTCCCTTACTTCATGAGGACCTGGAAATGATTACCGCTTTGTTCCTCCAGTGAGTTCACAGGATATTTTTAGGTAATGCTCTGCTGCTTTGAGAATAATATAGTAGTGCTCCCCTCCCACAATCACAATCTAGTAGTTCTCCCCCAACCTGGAAGGATCTGACAGACCTGACCAAATGATACGACCTATGCTCCCATAGCCCCCTCTAAGAGGGATTCTTTTTATATAAAAGGAATATATTTTTAGAATAATTATAGGGGAAAGGAACCAGAAGGAGAAAATAGTAGATAATATAAAGAAGATGAAGAATAATAATAAGTAGAAATGCACTTGGAAGACTACTATACCACCCATTCTTTCTAGTCGTGTCTCTAATAGATTTATTCCATCCCTTATTCTCTCTCCATCCCTCTATATTTAATAACCTACATTCTCCCCATGTGGGCACATTTTTACTAATGAGCCCCCCAATTGTGATATTTATACTCCTTGTAGGAATAACTTCCAGGCTATCCCTGCTTCTAGGTAGTCCAACATTGGTTAGGTATGGTATTTATCAAATGTTGCCTCCCTCTCCATAGTGTGTGTAATGAACCAAAATTATATCAATGAAAATTACCTTATTATAATTATATAATATAGTATAAACCACATAAAATCACTTTTATAACACAATAAAATATTTATAAGTTGATAATTAATGATGTAAGAAGTATTTCTAGAAATTAAGGAATTTATCCTAATGGAATAGTAACAAGATATTTGGAATAGTTATATGACCATTAGGAATAGTAAATTAGACAATAGAGTATTAAACTCACCTTTTCAAGTATGGATAAAATTTAGGCATCTTATAAATGATAATATGATATAATTATAACATAATATAAGTAAATAAATGTTTTAATAATTATTAATTAAGTGTATTAATTGTTTGTAATTCATAAATATTTAATTACAATTTAATAATTAATATAATGATTTAAAAGAAATTTTATTTTCTTAAAATAGATTCATAAATTAACATTTTTTTCCTATGACTATAAGATAATTTTATGAGACCTTACTTAATTTTTTAAAGTGTTATAAAATTAGTTATAATTTAAAAATCAGTATTTTCCAAGTAAATGATGATTTTAATTAAAAATTAAATTTATTAAATTTATAAAAATTATTTTCATAAAATAGAGTTCATTTTTGAATTCTACACGTCTAGAAATGATTAGGGTTAATTTCTGGTATTTTTCAAAAATACTTGAATTTTTTGTGAATAATAAAATATAATAATTTATGATAAAAACTAAATGCATGAATTATTGAGCCATAGATGATACATGGATGATGAAATAAAAAAATATAGAACTCTTATTTACTATTTTCATATATTTAGTGATAATTATAAATCAATTCATAGTCTTGATCTAAAATAATAAACTAATGAATAAAATAATGAGAAAACACACTTTCCTCCACTATAAATACCACCCCTCACCACCACTTTTCCTGACACCATTAATGATTTTAAACTTGTAAAAGTTCTTCCCAATAATCTTCCAAATACCCACACCCACATATAGGAGACCTTTGTCTCATCAAAAGACCAAATCCTTTTCCCTAGGGAGGTTCTCAAGGAGGAGAAATTCAAGAGGAGGAACCCTCTTTCTTTTCCTTTTTATTTTTTTTCAATTTAATTTATTTTCTTATCCTCTACTCACATCCACCTATAAAATAAGAATGATAAATAATTTATATTTTATAAAATGTAATTTTATTATGTTAATTGAATAATTCACCTTCCAATCTCTTCACTTTTCCTTTTATTCCAAAAATGAAAATATTGTCTGTGTGCCCCGATTTACCACTACAGTGAAGGATGTGTTTTAATTTATTACTAACACCTTCATGTATAGTTCTAAAAACATAATTTTGGTTAAATAATATTTTATTATACATATTATAAGTTATATATTGTTCTGGAACAAATATATAATCTTGATGTTAAATAAAATGATACAAGCTCATAATGGGAGTAAAATCCGCCAAATAAATTAAATCATTTTCATTAACAATTTATCTAATTATTCAACCTCATACCATATAAAATAATGAAATTTAATACCAAATACACATATGTATAATAATTAATAACATATATTTTCAATTCTATATAATAATTACCATTTTACATGAACTTCCGCACTCATATACAATCGAACTGATCCTGAAAACCAAGAAACCGAACACCCCCGAATGAAAAAATTGAACACTATAACTCATCAAAAAGTCTATAATTAAACATAATAAAACTATAATGATTAAAATTAATATATAAAATTTTATTTAATTTAAAATTAATTAATTTTATTTGATTATCCTGGATATTAAAGTGAAGAAAGCATTTGTATGTAAGGTAAAGGGATTCTCGAACCCAACTATTTTCCTTTATGTTTTCCATTTCCCCCTCCAATTTCAGTATGGATGTTCCATTAATTTTTATTAAATATAATTTCTTTACCCATACCTTTTCTTTTCTGGATATACACATTTCTAATCTTTTTTTACAAATGCAATGATTTTTCCAAATGAACCCTTCTTTCCAAAAATACATCTTTTACTTCTCATGAGATTGTTTCTTCTTCACTAAAGATTGAATATTCTTATTCCAAGTTTGTTATTCCCTATTTAACTTGGGAAACCCAAAGTTTATTCATGATTTTATGTTCTAGTAAATGAAAATCATTTCTTTCAATGGGTTATTTTATGTCGAATATTGATATATGTTCTTTGTGGCATGCATGATAATGTAAATGTTATGATGTGATGGGTACACCTGAAATTATATATCACAATAATGAATTGTGAAATGTGATGTATCTCATGATATAATGTGAAATATGCATGAACATGATTATATATTTGTTCACAACTATGTGTGGTAGTTAACTACTAATACATGATGTATCATTTTTATGCATTTCCACATTCCATGACTTTATCTAATGATTTCTCTCATAATTATGATCATAATACTTTTATTATGTTATGATTATTATGATTATGATCACCCATGTATAATTTATCTTATTCATAATCTTGTTGGGATTTTTCTCACTGCTTATTTTGATGTATATCCTCATGTGAACACTTGTAATAATAAGAACATGAGGTCCAATAAGAAGCTAGAGAATATGGAATTAAATTAATGTTTATATTTTATTATGTAAAAGTTATGTATGGTCTTAGTTTTTACAAGAAAGTAAAAATTTGGATCTGGGTTTTGTATCACTATTATGTTGTTTATCTTTAAAATTATGTAATATTCATTTAAGAAAAATCAGGGTCACTATAGCTGGTATCATAGCATGGTTTAGTTAATTTGGGAATTAGGATTAGAGAACCTTAGTGAAAACCCTTAGTATGAGACTATATAAGCATCAATGAATATTTGCTTTAGAAAAGCTGTAAACATAGTGATCCCACAAGATATGCTTTTAAAGTTAATTTCATAAATGAATAAATAATTTATTCATGATTTTTTACTTATTTCTAGTTAAAACTTTTTCTATTTTAGAAAATGGTGGGAACCAGAGGAAGCATTTAAGGAGAAGTACCCTCACTTTTTCTCACAATAGTATGTAAAATGAAATTATGAGGGAGAAGAATGTAATGACCCAAAATATTTTCATTGGATATTCCCTTCTTATAATTATTTCATATAGTATAAACCACATAAAATCACTTTGAGAACACAATACAAACTTTATAAGTGAATAATGATTGAAATAAAAGGTATTTCTATAAATTAAATAACCTATCCTAATGGAATAGTAACATGAACTTTGGAATAGTATTGTGACAATTAGGAATAGTAAATAGGCTAATAGAATAATAACTACACCTATAAAAGTATGGATACAATTTAGGCATCTTATAAATGATAATATGATATAATTATATCATAGTATAAGTAAAAACATGTTTTAAAAATTATTAATTAAGTGTTGGTGTTTTTTTAAGTCATTAATATTTAATTAAAATTTTATAATTAATATAATGATTTAATGAAAATTTATTTTCATAAAATAGATTCATAAATTAGAGTTTTTTTCCTATTACTATAAGATAATTTTATGATTACTTAATTTTTCAAAGTGTTATAAAATCAATTATAATTTTAAAATCGGTATTTTCCAAGGAAATGATGATTTTAATTAAAAATTAAATTTCTAATATTTATAAAATTATTTTCATAAAATGGAGTTTGTTTTTTAATTCTACACATTTACAAATGGTTAGGTGAATATTTGGTATTTCTCTAAAATACTTGAATTGTTTGTGAATAATAAAATACGTTAATTTATGATAAAAACCAAATACATAAATTACTGAGTAATAGATGATGTTTGGATAATATATGCCCAAAATCTAGAACTAAACTTTATTATTTTAATATATTTAGTGATAATGCTCAAACTATTCATATTCTTGAGCCAAAATAATAAATTAATGAATAAACTAATGAGAAAACACCCCTCTCATCCACTATAAATACCACCCCTCACCACCTCTTCTCATCACACCATTAAAGCTTTGATCCTTGTCCATGTTCTACCCAATAATATTCCCAAGTCCTTTCCCTACATCTAAGAGCTCTTTATCTCATCAAAAGACCAAAAAGTTTTCCGTAAGGAGGTTCTCAAGGAGGAGAAATTCAAGAGGTAAAACCATCTTTCTTTTACTTTTAATTCCTTTTCAATTTCATTTATTTTATTATCCTCTTTTCACATAAAAATATACAATAGTAATGATAAATACATTATATTATATATATTGTAATATTATTATGTTAACAGAATAATTCATATTCTAATATCTTCCCTTTTCCTTTTATTCCAATTATGAAAATATCGTCTGTGGTGTGTCGATTTACCATCACTGTGGAGGATGCATTTTTATTTTTACTTACCACCTTCAACGCTGGTTATAAAAACATAATTGTGGTTAAATAAGATCTTATTATACATATTATAAGTTATATAGTGTTATGGAACCAATATATAATCATGATGTTAAATAAAATTATACAATCTCATAATGGTTATAAAATCCTCCAAATAAATTAAATCATTTTCAATAACTATTTATCTAATGACTAATCCTTATAACATATAAATAAATGACGTGTAATACCAAATAATATTATTTATGTTAATTAATAACATATAATTTTAATTCTAGATAATCATTCCCATTTTACATGAATTTCTATACTCACATACAAGCGAACCGATCACAGAAACCAAAAAACCGAACACTCACGAACGATGAAATTGAACTCTTTATCTCATAGAAAACAACATAAATGAAATTAATAAATATATAATGAATAAAATTAAAGTATAAAATGTTATTTATTTTTAAATTAATTAATTTAATTTTATTATTCAGGATATTAAAGTAAATAAAGCATTTAGACATAAAGTAAGGGGATTCTCGAACCCAACTCTCTTACTTTGTATTTTACCTCTTTCACTAAAATTTCAATATGGATGTTCCATTAATTTTTATTAAATATAATTTCATTATCTTTACCATTTATTTTATGGATATAAATATATTTAATCTATTTTTTTGACAAATGCAAAGATTTTTTCAAATGAACGCTTCTTTCCAAAAATATATCTTTTACTTCTTGTGAGATTGTTTCTTATTCACTCAAGATTGATGATTCCTATGACAAGTATGTTATTACATATTTCACCTGGGAAACCCAATGTTTATTCATGATTGTATGTTTTGTGAAATGAAACTCATTTCTTTTCATGGGTTATTTTATATCTAATATTGATATACGTTCTATGTGCCATGTAAGATAATGTAAATGTTATGATGTGACATGTGATCCTGGAATTATATATCACTCTAATGCATTGGGTAATGTTATTTATCTCATAAGATAATTTGAAATATTCATGAATATGATGATAACATTGTTCACAACTATGTGTGTTGGTTAACCACTAAGACACGATATTTCATTTTTATGCATTTCCACATTCCCTGAATTTATCTAATTATTTCTCTCATGATTATAATAGTGATACTTTTATTATTTTATGATGATTATGATTATTCTTACCCATGTGTCATGTCTCTTAATCATCCTCTTATTGGGATTTTAGCTCACCCCATATTTTTATGTATATCCTCAGGGGAATACATTTACTAAGAGGAACACGAAGACAAATAAGAAGACAGAGAAGAAGAAATTAAATAAATGTTTATGTTTTTTTATGAAAATTTATGTATGTTCCTAATTTTCCTAATAAACAAAACCTTTTGATCCTGGGTTTTTAGCACTATTCTGTTTTTTATCTTTAAAATGATGTAATAATCATGTAAGAAAAATTAGGGTCACTATAGTTGGTATGAGAGCACAATTATTTAATTTGGGAATTAGTATTAGAGAAACTTAGTGAAAACCCTTAGTATGAGACTATGTAAGCACCTAAAAATATTTGTTTTAGAAAAGTTCTAAACAAAAAGATCCCACAAGACATGCCTTTAATGTTAATTTCACCAAGGAATAATTTATTTTTTAATGAATTTTTTACTTAGGTTTTGTTCAAACCTTTTCCATTTTAGAAAATGGGGATAACCATAGGAAACATTGAAGGAGGATTACCCTCAAATTTTTCACTATTGTATGTAAAATGAAAATTTGAGGGAGAAATTTCCTAATGGAGGAAGAATGTAATGAACCAAAATTTTATCAATGGGAATTCCCTTATTATAATTATTTCATATAGTATAAACCATATAACATCACTTTTAGAAAATAATATAAACTTTATAAGTGAATAATTAATGAAATAAGATTTATTTCTAGAAATTAAGGAACATATCCTAATGGAATAATAACATGACCTTTAGAGTAGTAGTGTGACCATTAGGAATAGTAAATTTTCCAAGATAATATTAGTCTCACCTATGAAAGTATGGTAAGATGACCTTTGGAGTAGTAGTGTGACCATTAGGAATAGTAAAGTTTTATGTATGACTATAAGAAAATTTTATGAGACCTTACTTAATTTTTAAAAGTGTTATAAAATTAGTTATAATTTTAAAAGCAGTATTTTCCAAGTAAATGATGATTTTATTTAAAAATTAAATTTTCTTATATTTATAAAATTATTTTCATAAAATGGAGTTAATTTTTTAATTCTACACATAGAGAAATTGTTAGGGTGAATTTTTTGGATATTTCTAAAATACTTGAATTTTTTTTGAATAATAAAATACGATAAATTATAATAAATTTGAAATAAAAAACTTATTGAGTCATAGATGATGTATGGATGATTTAAGAAAAAAATATACAACTATCCATTATTATTTTAATATATTTAGTGATAATTCTCAATAAATTTATATTATTGATCCAAAATAATAAACTAATGAATACAATAATGAGAAAACACCCCTCTCCTCCACTATAAATACCACCCCTCACCACCTCTTCTAATAACACCATTAAATATTTGAGGCTTGTCCATGTTCTAAAAAATACACTTCCCAAGACCCTCCCCCACATCTAGGATCTCTTGGTCTCATCAAAATACTAAACCCTTTTCACTAAGGAGGTTCTCAAGGAGGAAAAATTAAATAGGTAAAACTGTCTTTCTTTTACTTTTAATTTCTTTTCAGTTTCATTTATTTTCTTATAATATCCTCATATAAACCTTTAAAAGAGGCATGATAACTGTATTATATTTCATATAATATAATTTTATTGTGTTAATGGGATAATTCATCTTCTAATATCTTCTCTCTTCCTTTTATTCTAAAAATGAAAATATTGTCCGTGGGGTGTCAATTTACCCCCATCATGGGAGATGCATTTTAATTTTTCACCACCACCTTAAAGGATCGTTATAAAACCATAATTAATGTTAAATAATATTTATTATACATATTATAAGTTATATAGTGTCCTGGAACCAATATATAATCATGATGTTAAATAAAATGATACAAGCTCAAAATCGTCGTAAAATCCACCAAATAAATTAAATCATTTTCATTAAATATTTATCTAATGATTCATCTTCATACCATATAACCAAATTAAATTTAATACCAAATAAACTTCTGTATGTTCATTAATAATATATTATTTCAATTCTAGGTAATCATTCCCATTTTATATCAACTTCCATACCTATATATAACTGAACCGATCATGAAAACCAAGAAACTGAACACTCACAAATTATGAATTGAACTCTATAAATATTATCAAATCCCATAAATGTACTTAATAAAACTATTATTAATAAAATTAATGTATAAAATATTATTTATTTTTAAATTAATTAATTTAATTTTGTTGTCCAGGTTATTAAAGTGAATAAAGCATTCATATATAAGATAAGGGGATTCTCGAACCCAACTCTCTTCCTTTGGGTTTTCCCTCTTTCACTCCAATTTCAGTATGGATGTTCCTTAATGTTTATTAAATATAATTTCTTTATCCTTTCATTTTTTTTTCTGGATATAGATGTTTCCAATCTATTTTTTTGAAAAATTCAAATATTTTTTTCAAATGAACTCTTCTTTACAAAAATACACCTTTTAATTATTGCGAGATTGTTTCTTATTCACTCAAGATTGACGATTATTATGCCAAGTATGATATTACCTCTTTAACTAGGGAACCCAAAGTTTTATTCATGATTTTATGTTATATTAATTGAATCCCATTTCTTTCCATGTGTTATTTTATGTCCAATATTGATATACATTTTATGTGGTATGCATGATAATGTAAATGTTATGATGTGACAGGTGTGACCAAAATTATTTAGTGCTCCAATAAATTGGGTAATGTGATGTACCTCATGATATAATTTTAAATATGTATGAACATGATGATAAATTTATTCATGACTATGTGTGGTGGTTAACCACTAAGACATGATGTTTCATTTTTATGCATTGCCACATTCCCTGACTTTTTCTAATTATTTATCACATGATTATGACCATGATCCTTTTCTTAGGTTATGATGATTATGGTTATTCTAACACATGTTTTTGGTATCTTATTCATCCCCTTATTAGGATTTTATCTAACCCCTTGTTTTGATGTATATCCTCAGGTGAATACTTGTACTGAGAAGAACACGAGGGCCACTAAGAATATAGAGATGAAGGAATTAAATAAATGCTTATGTTTTATTATATAAAAGTTATGCATGGTCATAATTTTCCCAAGAAACTAAACCTTTGGATCCTATTTTTCTATCACTAATATGTTTTTTATCTTTAAAAATATTTAATAGTCATGTATGAAAATAAGGGTTACTATAGTGTGGCACACCCTTCATAGCCAAAACAAAAATCCATGGCCCAAGCATTCAAAACACGGCCTTGTCCCTCTATGATGTGGTACACCCCTCCCATATATATTTAAAATTCAAATTCTAAGAATTTACAACATACTTGTTTCCCTCCATGTTGTGGAATCTTGATTTTATTCCAAACAGCAACCCTCAAAACTAGGCCTTCACAACATGGGCTTCAACCTCATGACACAACACTATATACCCCAAGAAACTCTCAAGGAATGAGTTGTGGTGTCAGGGCATGATCAATCCACCACTCTCAATTTTGGAAACATTAGGAAATTGTTTAACCCTTACTTATGAACAAACCTTATACATCCCAAGGTGATTCCAGTACATCACCATTTTCCAAGGAATGGAAAACTCTTATATATCACAAAGGCCTTCAAAACTTTAAAAAATTCACATCCTAGGGTAACCCCTATGTATGATAACCCTTATGTATTACAAGTTTTTCTAATAGTTAACCATTTTAGAACCCATACACATTATCCATATGAACCCCTACATAATACATTTTTCATAGATCAAACCTTACATATATAGGGAGAATAAAAAATTATATATTTTAAACTCATAGGGAAAGCCTTACTCATAAATAGATACCATTATGCACCCACACTCAGCTAATTTTCCAAAAATCTATAACTACCACATTCCACTTGTAGCCTATGATATATAAGTTATACCTTATGAATCAAAACATGTAGTTTTCTATAATTTCCCAAAATAATTGTCTAGATTTCATCTGACCACTAGTGACACTTCACGGGCCTTCGAACACATCCAAAAAAACATCCTAGAGATGTTAAAACTCATGAAATTCTGATTATAATACTAAATCTCAAAACTTTATCCTCCACAAGAAAAAAATTCCCTAATTTTTACCAAACCATGAAATGCGGGCCATTAAACCTACTCTTCCAACTTCCAAATTCCAAACTAGTAGAACCTTCAGTTAATGAGATAACTCTAACCCACTAACCTACACGTTTATCTCTATCTAGAATCATTTCCCCATTTATTACTTTTTATAGGTAGGAATAAAAAATATTCTCACCTAATAATAAATCACTAGCCTCATCCCAATGTCAAATCAATGAGCCTTCATGATGTTTTCTCCACTTAGGGTTGGTAAGTACCTATGAAAATATATAAATCTCATTTCACTATCCATTACTGATATATAAATTTATTATAGTTTCATAAACCCTTGGGATCTATTATAATCAATTTCATCTGGAAAAAATTAATAGATTAGAGCCTATAATCCATCCCATTTCAGTCCCTCATCCTTCTTATTCTATATAAAAACATCCCACCTGTGTTGATTTGGTCTCTCTAGTATAAAAATATCTAATATTTCTTTCATAAATCTTATGTTTCCAATCAAATCAAAGATCCTATGGATCCTCTCTATTATTTCCACCATGCACTATAAACTATTATTTCCCTTGAAGGTAGGTGGATAAAAATTCTTAAAATCTTCGGTAATATAAACCATCATGGAAAAATCCCCAAGAAACCTCGTCTCCACTATGAAAAAATCTCTTACATGAGATACTCTTCTAATAAAGTCACTTAAACTACTTGTAGTGGAACACTCCACCTTAACTTACAGGTGCTCCTCTTGCTTAAAATGAGGTGGAATATTTATACAATGCTATGAATTGATTCAAAACCTATTCAAAATAACATTATATTTGTTACAATTTAATACATTCAGGAATATCATTTTCATACTATCACATCTGATCAATATCCCAAATTCCTTAAATACTATATTATGAAATTCCATGTCTATTGGTCCCCAATAGTATATTCCATGGACCTCTTACTATGAAAAACTACATCATTCAGAAAATAATTCCCTAATCATAAACATTAATATAATACATTCATATGTCTCTCTTAGTCTTTCCAGGACATAGAAAATTCTCATACACTAAAGAACGATCCACTAATGTTTGAGGTTTTTAAAATAATCCTAGCTCAATTTGATTAATTCAATGCCAATAATTTATTTAGGGAAGCACAAAATAATTTTTAATGAATTATTAATTTAATCGAACCATTATGTTTACCATTACAGAATCCACAATCACATGCAAGTATACACATGTCATATGATCCTATGTATTGATTATGATTCATAAAATCATGAAATATTAACTTCTTGACTGAGAGTTAATTTATAAACATCTCTATTTAAATCATTATAAAAAAACCATATATATCAATACTCATAAATCATAAAATTATATCCTATAAAACCTTGGTAAATATGATTTCCACTATATATATTCTATCTAGACATAACTAAAACCTAAATCTCCAGTCCTAGATAATATTATATCCAGTATTCCTATATATTAAATAGAAAATCATAAAAAATAAAATATGGGGTTTGATACCAATTTTGTAACAAAATAAACAAACATTGACTATATAGTCTTAGGTGGTATGTCACATGACCATATGATGATGATAAACCACAAGAGAACCTCCATTAGTGTATAGAAGATACTACTGATAAAACTATAGCAAAAAATATTAGGTGAGAAGAATAGCTCACATCAGGAAAAAGACACTCCCATAATCCTTCCCAAGACCCAGGCCTTAACTTTTATTTCCTCACTACCCATTCTCTCTTCCCCTCCCACCCATTTTAAAATATTACCCATATAAATCCTCTAAAAAAATACCAGCAGGTCCCAACCTAGTTTTTTAGTCTATTGGAGATGGTGTGGTAACCATATTTCCCCTCATAGAATATAATTTATAGGGGAAGGGTTCCCTTTTTCTATCATTACACCCTTATGGAAGATCGGTCTTGTCCTAAAGATCAAGTATAGGGAATTAATAATAGAGGACAAAGTCATCCTCCTAAGTGGTGCCTCTAATAGTGTGGCCCTTCCACGGAACTAGCCACTAGGGAATGAAATATACTTTATGCTAGATGGACCAGTGAGGCAAGACAGTTTTAGGTTCCACTTCCACTATAGAGTCATCATTGAAGGATTAATGAATAATGCTATGTGTTGAGAGCTTGTTTGAGATGGGACACATGGAAAACTTGATGGAGGTGAGAGGCTATGGGGAGATCAAACCTATTGGCCACCAGGAAAATCTACTTCAGCAATGTACAAGGGCTAAATAACTAGGAAGTGAGCTTCTAATTTATATGGAAAGCCATTGAGTGTTAATAGTGAGGTCAGATTTTCAAGAAGACTTGGTCTCCTTCTAAAGTTAGGCCCCGACACTGGTGATCGACCTACTATTTCATAGAAACTTGAATGTAATATAGAGGGTGTTTAAGATGCTAGAAGGATATTTCATGGTCTAGTAAATCCCATTCCCCTACTTCAACCTAGATCTCACTAAGGTGGAATAAAAAAAAATGTAAGCGGATTGTGCCCATAAAAAAATTCAAATGGGGTGAAGTTATTCGATTCATGACAAGTTTTATAAGAAACGTTATCCCATGGGATCCAAAAATATCACTACTTTGGCCATTCCCCTGAAAAACACATGGGTTAGGTATCTAAACACCAATTGATCACTCCAGTTTTGCCATACATTTGTGGATGGTAGGAAGAGCTCAAGCTGAGTTTTGTACCCTACAATCAGAAGAGAGCGGTCCAAAAGTGACTCATAAAGAGAGTTTCTCAATCAATTATGATGGATTTTGAATTTCCATGGAGGTGTACAATATCATGGATGGATACCTCGACCACTCCTTTGGTTGTGAATGGGTGCTTCAGGGTGATAAAGTGGGTATACTTAGAAATTATATCAACAAACAGGGGGATGAATCAAAGACTTTTGATTTTGGGAGGTTGGTGATAAAATCTGTGGAAAGATCCTCCCATATGGCTATGGGAATTGGTAAAGGCTGCAACAACCCAGCAGGTGAAAAGGATGAATATTTAAAATGTCGACATATTTGGAAATTCTAGATATAGGTTATGATTTGTTGGAGTATTCCTACCCAATAAATATTAGCTTTCAATTTTCTATAGGTACATTAGAAGTCATAATTACCTCTCTAATGGGACTCATAAAACTACACAATAATTTTTTTAATCTAAGCGGAAGAGTATAAGATTACCAGCCTACCCTTATATGATAGCGTTTCCTATTTTAAGGAAAAATCCCTAGGGGAGGTTCTACCCACAAGCAGTTGTTGTGTAATATTGATAAGAACTAGGTCAATATAGACATATTCAATGAGGTTAGTGCCATTGTGATAGGTTGGAAAAGATTCATAGAGGTAAATCTCCGAGTAGTCCACCTTTTATAAGAGAGAATCAACAATGTAATTTATACAATTTATCTTATATTTGACTTTGAAGTGGTATCCCAGTAATTTAGCAAGCCAACATTACCAATCCATGGTGGTAATCCAATTCTGTAGTAGGAATTAGAGACTTCGTTGGTCATAAAAAAAATGGTAGGCATAATAAGTATGGCCTTAATTATTGAATCAAAAGGACTAAGGACATGATTTCTTTCTCATAGGTGGATTAAGAAAGATTACTTATAGTTAAATCTTTACTGAAAAAAGTAATAGGTCTGTTTTTTTGCATGAGCATGACATTAATGTTGCGGCCAGAGGCATTACACTATACCTCAAACTATTTGGATAATTCTAGAAGCATGAGGATAGAGGAAATGGTGAGTGTCCGTTTTAAGTAATCGAAAGTATTCTTCATAGAAGGACCCCACTAGAATCCATCCTTATGGGTGAGCAGTGTGAGGAGATGGGAAATGGTACCATATTTTTTAATAAACTTGCAGTAGTATCTTCTAAGGCCATGAAAGACATGGACACCCTTGAAGAAGAGAGGGGTTTGTCCAGTCCATCACATCTCTAATTTTTTCAGATCCATCGGCACACCTGCCTATGAGATAATGTGGCTGAGATAAACAACTTTTTAGTATGTGAAATATCATTTATAATTGTTTGAAAATAAATAATTTACATATATAATCTACAAAATAGATTTCAAGTGATGAAAATGGGAGTTTCAATCATGGATATAGATAAGAATTTCAACGAAGAAAATGAGAAAAAACTTCTAGAGAAGAGGAAAAAACAAATAATTCATGATAGCATGGAATGTAATTGGGGAATAGGTGAGGATGAAAGGAATTACCATGAATTCATAGTAGCCATTGTGAGTATGGAAAGCTGTTTTTCCACAACATCATTTCATATATGGATTTAGTGGTAGGACAACTTAATATTGAGCTTCGAGAAATAAGTGGCACCATAGAGCTCATCCATTAATTCATCCATGACCTGGATTGGGAATTTATTTAGAATTGAAAACATGTTTATTTCTTGGAATTTCACACATATGAGATTTTTTTTATTTTTAACTAATAAAACTGTACTAGAATAATCACTTTTTCTTGGTCACACGGTGCCAACCTAAAAAATTTATCATACTTGTTTCTCAATATAATTATTCTAACAACTGTGGGTAATGATAATTGAATACTAACATAGGGACCTATTTTGGAACCAAGGTGGATCTATGGTCTACTGAGAATTGTGGAACTAGGTCACTGGGGATGGTGAAAATAAACTGGAGGCGTTATAGAAGGTGTTTCATATCATGGTGTTGGGTATTGGTCAACACTAGGTCTATTTGGGATAAGGGGATGGTACGGCTAAGTCTAGTTAATCCATGCAAGGAGGAGATCACCTGTTCTATATGGGTGGTACCATGAAGGGTATGAGAAGTGTACCTATCTATGAACTGTATTATCATGGAATTATATTTTATATTGATGCTTCCAAGGCTACACAACCACGAAATTACCAAGATCAATTCGAGACCCCTGATATCCAATATGTGAGCATTGAATGATAAATTGTAGGTACCCATGGAGAACTATAAATTCTATAAGAATTTATGAGAATCTAACCGATGTATATTAAAAATTATGAAACATTACTTTTGGGAGTTGAAAATAGATAAGTTGAGCAGAGTCGAGAGATTAGAAGAGATAATATTGGGTCTTTCTCTACTATCCAAAATCATGAGGATGGGGATGTCACCCATATTACCATTAAGATTAATGACTTTGAGGGTTTTATGGATGTGAATTTGGAAATAATAACTAGAGGCATGGTTATCTAGTACTTGGCACTCAACCGGGTCACCTATTCCTATGGAACTATCCTCAGGAAGGGAAGGCTCATTGATGGCTAGTGAGGCTTTATCTTCAACCTAGAGGAGCACACACTTTTCCCATCGGGACCTTTGTACATGAGAGTATATAGTTTGGTGTAGTGGAATAAGAGACCCTTTTTATGATGATCATCCCATTCTTGGATTGATAATTGGTGGATGCTTCATCCTCCAAGGGGGATTGAACAAGGTGCCTCATGTCTTGGTGTGTCTAGGATAGGAGTAAAATATTTTTCATTTTGATAAGGAGGAGTAGTATTGGGTGATAGACTTGGAGAAAATGTGAAAACCATGGGGATCATTCTTAACTAAATTGTGTAGGGGCAACTACCATGTATAGGGAGTCCCATGCCGTCGTGGGAAACACGTTCAACATGGAAAACTAAACACATTACCTAGAGGCGATTTTTAGGGTTGTGTATTCAGGACCGATTTGTAATTTACTCATGGAAAACATGGATAAATAAGACTACATATTTTTTATCTATTTGATAGGATAATTTAGAGGCCAAACATTCTATGTTCTCAATATAATCTTGTACATACCCATGTTGGTGGAGATCATCCAATTACTCATAAGAAATTAGGATGTCTAATCCACTAAAGCACTCTATGAGATCATCCTTGAAGGTTCCCCAAGATAATTCCAGCCAAACCTCATTCTTTAAGGTTAACCAATTGATGGAAATTCCTTCCATGATAATTTGGGAAAATTAAACTTTCTCAGTATCCAGTGTTTGATTAATCTTAAAGAATATTTCAACATGTGTAATGAAACTATGAGGGTCTGAGACATTGAAAATTGGTAAGTCGACCTAGCATATGGTAATCCTCTATTTAAAAAAATGTCACCAAAGGTGAGGGAAATAGTTGGATCCCACCCAGACTGATCAAGGGTAGGTGGATCCATGGAACATGAATTTAATAAATCAGACATGGAGGGAGGATGTACCTTGTTTTTCTGTGAATATTTTTTTTTCATTGTGTACCAGAGCATAGATATTTTTCTATAATTCCGAAAATTCCTACACATAAACATAGAACATAAGTTCATATTATGTGAAGTGAACCCAATAATTATTTTTATTGAGTGGTGAGATTCTCCATAGGGGAACTCATAGACGTCAATACCACATCGAGCATCCCGAGGTGCTGTTCAACACCCTCTAGGAGATACTGATATTGAGTCTCCATGAGTTGGGAATGGCACATCAGACCAATTTGATGAGGATGTACCACCAGGTAACCTCCTTTAGTGTACATAATATACTTCTAATATAATTACAATGAAAAGAGTAGGTGAGAATAATATCTCACATCAGAAAGAGGATGCTCCCACAATCCCTCCCATGCCTCACGATGTAAATTCTATTTCCTCACTTCCCTCCCCCTCTCTCTTCCCCTCGCACCCCTATTAATAAATTAACCATTTAAATACTATAATAAACTCTAAGTAGGGCCCACCTAGGATTGTTAGTTTGTTGGAGATGGTGTGGGGACCTTCTTTCCCCTCCTAGAATATACTTTCTAGGTGGCAGGTTCCCTTTTTTCTATCACCATAGGTCACTTCCTAATTGGTAGATCCAAGTGACTAGCATTTCTGGTTTAACTATACATCAACGGTGTGGGATTTACCCTCTATATAATATCCCTCAATATATGGTATAATCATAATCATAAATAATAATACATCAAAAATGATCACAATAATATTAAAAATAGTATAGGAATAACTAATAAACACACACACACACAAAAATTTCTAAAAGTAAACATATCTATGCTGTAAAGTGTTATATCAAGAAAAAATTAGATGCAACTCCTATACAGTTACCCTAAGGATACTCATCAATACATGATATGTAAAATTAAAAAAAAATACATTGTGTATTATTTCCTGTAATAAGATATTCCTCCACTCCATGTGTTCATAATAAATTACCCTAAGAATACTCATCAAAACATGATATTCCAAATTTAGAAAAACTTTAGGTATTATATCCCATAATCAGTTATTCCTCTACTGCATGTGTTCATAACAAATAACTATGATCACTTTTCAAAATGACCATACTGTTACATGTATTATGAAACATGAAATATATACATATATGAAAAGTGTGAAAGAAAATTGTAAGTAAAATGACCTTGTATGATATCACCAGTAGGCCTTTGGAATATACTATAATATTATATTCATGCATGTTATTCCATGTGACAACTCATGCTCAAATTTAATCAAACAAGCCGGGTCATCCCACGCCTATCTGGCCATAATGGAACCCAACCTTACCTATTTCATCCAATACATGTATTTTTGTCATATCAAATATATGACAGAATATAAAAACAACCTCGACCCATTGACCCATTATAGTACTAACCCCACTAGTCCACATGACTCAACCCCTAGTCTATATGATCACTTACCCCTAGTCCACATAACACTGACCCCATACAACACTGAACCCCTACACCACATAACACGAATGCCTAGTCCACAGAATATTGATTGCCTAGTATATGAAACACTAATCCACTAGACCATATTATATTTATACCTTTAACCATATAACACTACCCCCAACCCACATAAAATTGACCCCCAACCCATGTAACACTAACCTCTAGTCCATATAGCACTAACACCCCAGTCTATGTAACACTTAACCACTACTTCATATAAAAAAGATGTTGGGAAGATATCTTGGTGAAAATCATGAGTACACTAGATGTGAATCTCCAAATGCAAGATTCTTGAATCCATCATAAGTACGAACACCTCAGTTATCACATGAAGTGAACACACCAATCCTCAGTGACTTGATTCTATAGAACTTAGGAATCTTGAAATCACTCTAAATCACCATACACAAATTCCTATGAACAAATGAGAAAACATTCACCCACAAGTAAAGGAAAAAATTATGAAGTAAACATGTTTTATGTAGTTTGTATTTTCATTTTATATCTATGGGAAAAAATTAAAGACTTTATTATTTTAGAATCACAATTTTTCAATCACTATGACTATGAAAACATATATATCACTAACTAGTATGATTGCATGAAACCAAAAAAAGTGGCCCTACTATCCTTTATAGACGGGTCCACCTGGTTATCAGGTAATACTGAATTCTTAAATTCCCATGCATCCATCCCTTGCACTGTGCAAGTACTAAGCCCCTATAAGTTTCCTCTGGAAAGCTACCTATCACTATTAAGTCAAAAAAATTTCTGGTGCTTCACTCATTTTCCAATGGAGTTCATGCTATAGAGTGATTCAAAGAATCACTACCTTCTTATGGTAATATGTATGCCTAATAAACTTCTTGTATGATGATAAGCATCTAAAAAACCATAAAAAGTTCATAAAGTTTCTAAAAACTGATATCCTTCTGAATTTTACGTCTTTCTGCCACCACCTTTATTCAGTGAATTGAGACATGAAATTTTGGTGAACTGAAATTGAAGCCATGAAGAAACATCACAATACTAACAATCTTCTACTTGAAGACTACTTCAAGGATACCAAACAACCAAAAATACTCATGAAAAAAGTGAAATTATACTCCTTACAACCACTTCAGTGTTTTATAACATTCATCATTCATTCACCTTAGCCCCACTAATGAAATATGTATCCTCAATGCCTTAGTGAACATGTCTAATGTGTTTTGTTTTCCCATAATCTTTGATAGTTCAAGATCCCAATATTCCAGAAACTTTTTCATATAATGGAACTTTAGGTCAATATGATTTGTCCTCTCATAAAAAAAATGATTTTTCACTAAGTGAATGAAAATTTAACTATCACAGTAAAGTGTCACACTTTCTTGATTCGTTATGAGTTCCTCAAGAAATTGCCTCAATCACAACCTTTCCTTTCCTACATCTATTTTTGAAACATATTATGATTCCATTGATGAGAGAAGAACTATTGGATGCAATATTTACATCCAACTTATAGTCATTACTCCATAAGTAAATACATAACTGGGCATAATCTACAGTATTTTTGAATATCCCCTAAAGTAAACATCAACATATCTTTTCAAAGGTTCATTAAAACTAAAACACATGGTAGTTTTTTCCATTACATATAGTGGAATCCACTTCATGGCTTCCTAATTTTCTCTCTCTAGATTCTCCATAAAATTACTACCAACCCCCATTGTGTGGGAAAAATATGGATGATCACACACTATAAAATATATTAAACATTCAAAAATAGATGTTAATAGAACATTGTCATAGTTATTTGAATCATCTTATGTTAAAGGTTCTTTCTCATTGGATAACTTGAAATTCTTAATAAGAGGAGTGATAATGTATTTACATCGAGTCATATCGGAATGTTTAATGACTTTTTAGATATAACCCTTTTGAGACAAATCCAAAATTACAGATCTCCAGTCCCTTTTAATCCATTTTCCCAATTCATTATTATATTTACCAAGATATTTCATTTCAAAACATCCATATGAATTTTACTTGATCTCATATATCCTTTTGAGATTAGGAAAAACTAGAATCATATCATTCATATAGAGAAATAGAATTATGAAAATTCAATCCTCAAATTTATAATAGATACAATTATCAGAGTTTCTTCATAAGAAAACTTTTCTGGAAATAAAATCATAAAATTTCATGTTCCATTTTTTGGTGAGTTTTTGAACCCATAAAGTCTTATTTTGAGATTACATACCAACTTGTGACTAAATTTTTCAATGAAAACATCATGTTTATTTATGTAAATTTTCTCTTTAATAACACTATGAAGACAATATGTCTTAACATCCATTTATTTTAGATTTATATATTCAAAATAAACCATACTCAACATATTTATGATTATAGTATGCTTAAAAACTAGTGAAAATGTTTTTGAAAAGTAAATACATTCCTTTTATTTGAATCCATTCACCATCAGTCTAGATTTATAATTTTTTTTACTTCTATTCTACTCTTCATTTAACCATAATACTAATTTACTATCCAGTGTTCTCATTCCATGTGGAAGTTCCACTAGCTCCCAATTTTTATTTGTATGTAACTAAACCAACTCTTCTTTTATAGTTAACTATCAATTATCAGAATCACTAAGACTTTACATATCTTCTAGACATTTAGGTTCTCCTCCATCCATTAAGAGTAAGAAGTGAAGATCACCACCATAGCTCTGTACTTATCGTATGATCCAGGAAGATCTTCAAAACTCTGCTTGCAATTCTTCTCTCTCTGGAATCGATACTTATTAAAAATTCCTTTATGCTAGTTTACCTTGAGCTTCACTAGTCACCTAGATTTTAGGTAAATTTACAAATGGTATAATATTTAAACTTTTGATAAAAGATCTTGAATATTACTTCAGAATGTTTGAATTTTTTATTAAATCATTACCACCTAAAATTTCTTGAATTTTAATTCCTTCAATACTTATTCCCAAGTCAAATTTTACTTGAGATGATTATTTTTTATATTCATCATTTTCCAAAAAGTTCTAGTCCTTCTAAATAACCTTCACATTAAATATCACATTTCTACTCCTAATGAATTGTCTCTTGATATCATCCTAAAGTCACAATCCATATTATTCATTTCCATACCCTATAAAGAAACATGTGAAATAATTTTCATCAAAATTATCTTGATCATTGATATCCCCATAAATATATGAAACATAACCTAAGATCCTAATATGATAAAGTTATAGTGTTCTATCAGACCACCATGCTTCCGATAACTCCTTCTCAACCACTAAATGACATTAGTTTATTAAGTATGTGGCTAAATAAACTAATTTTTCTAAACTTATTGAGTAACTCTAGTGTGAAAGTTTCATGCTTCATGCTTTCTCCATTAATGTATGATTAATGCTCTCTACAATAAAATATTTATCAGATGTTCTAGGAATCATTTTCTCTTGTTTGATTCCACTATGCTTATAGTACTTCTAAAAAATCCTTCGTGGAATTGAAGTCACGATGTTTAGTGACAGTCACTTTTAAACCATCATGTTTCCCCCTATATTCTGTAGTATAACGGATCTTAGAGTTTTTTTTCCAATGAGACCACCCCTATGGATGTTCTTACTGCAACATTTTTTAATATTTTTACTTTTATATTTCTAGGTGGAAAGTCATTACTTAAATATAGTAAAAATAATTTTATAAAAGAAAGAAAATGAAAACAAGAGTAAAAAGGCAATAGTGATTTCAATAGGATGAAATAATAATGTGTGTAGTGAATTTAATAGAATGGAGAAATAGTGGATAGAACTAGGAATTCTTGTGGTTCAGTCTATCTTTATAACTTGAAATTTTTTTCATAATTATAACTCTCTTAATTCCTTTATTGAAATAAAAAATAATGAATTTCATTCAGTTTATTAAATTTATGTCAACAACTAAGACCTCAACTATTGATATCCTTTCATTAAGATTCAATCAATTAACTCAACAATTATTAATTGCAATGACACATTCACCTCATTCTATACTAACAACCTTCAATCAAATATTGAGAAATTTAAAAAAAGAGGATCTAATTCAAACTCCAACTTGTCTTGAATTTACATGACAAATTAAGAGATCGACACACTCTAATTAGTGATGTGTCATTCCAAGAATGGAAGAAAAAGATTAATGACGTGATAAAAGAATCAAACATAAATCAAAGATCACATTTCAATTTTAAAAAATATTGAGAAAATTACAATTATTAAATAATGGTATAAAAACTTAGAAAAATATCACCATTTGAATTCACTAGTTATGACCACTGAAAATATAGCCAAACATGAATGAATTTTAGGAGAAAACTCCAATATTCATCTACATCAGGACTATTAGAAACAGATCCTCTTCGAGCCCTCTAGAAAATATTATGGTTCTACTCTCCATGGTTTTTTCCCACTGCATCTTCCATTTTGTGTTCTATCGCCATCCTCCTTTTATGATGATAGATCCATCCTTGTATAGAAAAATAAACTTTGAGAATAAAAATATTCAACAATCACTTTATCACAACCCGATTGACCAGGTAGCGTTATTTAGTTGGCCCTTCAGTTTTGTTTCTATCACGGTCATGTAATGATAATTTTCCTTTTTAAACTGACGCAAAAATTACATGTGAAACTAATTTATTCATAGTGTAATACTAATCCAATTGCAATCATAACTTGATTATATCTTTACCAATGACTACAGATAATTACAGAAACTTTTCTAGAAAACCCTAAGGTCACAACTTCTATTCTAGCTTCCTCCCATTGTTCCTCGATCCTAATCCTGACTAGATCCAAGTGCCCCACCAACTTCCATGTTTGAGGGTTTCTGATACCAATACTTCATCTTCTTCAATCTCCTATAAAGTCCCCACTTGATTTTGAGAGAAAAAAACAGGTATAAGCATTAGGAGAATCCTTCAAATGTGGGGATAAACTTCACCAATGTGAGGTTTATCTTCCAAACATGATTATCAACTTCACCAATGTGGGGTTCACTAATACATGGTCCATCCAACAAATGATAGGTTCTTGAACCTAATTTTTCACTTAAACATGGGGTTCATCTTATAAATGTGTGTTTCATATTAAAAATTTTAGGTTTTCAAACATAATGTTCCACTTAAATTTTGGGATCAAATTTAATTTAATATACCCACTGGGCATGGATACATGGACCCTTTGTGAGATTTATATCCATAAAATGACTACACATACCTTGGTCCGAATTACATTACATGGATTAACCGTGCTTTCAAAATTAAAAGATTAAATACATTAGCTATTCAAAGAAAATTTAATAAATTTCTTAAAATAAAAATAATGTAATTAAATATTTAAATGACAAAAATCAAAGATAATAAAAAAACACTAATCATCAAAAAAATATGAATAATTATTATAATTTATATTAATTTAAAAAATTTCTACAAATTAACCCAAAAATATAATAAACTATTTAAGTACTAATTTTAGTATTTAAAACATAGAAAATAAAATGAAAATTATGTGAAAAAAGACATGAAAAAGAGGCCACATAAAATCCCCCACACTAAGCTTTTTCTTATCCCAAAGTAAACAATCTATCAAATTAAGTGGAAGAAAATGAATCTTAAGACAAAAAATTGAAATTCTAATAATAATTTGTTTATATAAATTTATTCCCTCAAGGATTCATTCAATTAGAAAAATGTGAATTCCCTCTCAAAATTAGTGCTCTCAGTGTGAAATTGGTAACCGTTTTACGAAAAAAATTAGAAATTTAATGTTTTAATGTAAATTGAACCAAATTTAATTTTCATCAAATTAGAAGTCCAATATTATTTTTTACCTCTAGAAGAACTGACTCAAATAATTTATGAATTCATAATATACCGACACACTGCTGAATGAGGTGAAGTGATAATTTATTGGTGGAATAAATAACCCATCCAATAGATAATTAATAAGGAATTAAAAGATAAAGAATAAATATATCTACATAGATTAAGATTTTTATTTAATAATCTATTTGAATGTATGTATTATGAGTTAAATCCAAATTAAAAAGTTCAAATATATATTGTAATAATTATAATAGCTTTCTAAAATTTAATAAAAAAATATTTTCCAAGAGGGAAAGGAAAATGATTTACCCAATTAAATACATAATGTAATAAAGATTAATCCCCTCAAAGTGGCATCATAAACTTAAATTTTAAAAAAACATTTCACCCAATGTTAAGAAGATTAAAGACCTCTCCCCCACAATGGTGTTGAACCCAACTGGGGACACTACTGGATATAACCCATACATCCCCCATCCTTGATGAATAATGGTAAATATTAGAACCAAATTTTGGCAACAAGTGTTACTGATTCTAAAACATTAACATATATCCAATAACTATCCCATTCATTAGAGAGTTAAATTGATTTATTGTGTGGATGGAATATATATAGGGTGTTATCACATGGACACTCTTAAAGAGAGAAACATTTCTACTAAATCCAATTGATTTATATTTATAATAAGAATATAAGGTCCTAGTTATACTATGAATTATTTTGACACAAGAGTAGAAGTTAGAGGATCCACATTGGAATAATCTCCTTCACAATAGGTTATAGGTTAATAAAAATTTTATTTAGTTGATCATTAGTTGAGGAATCTATGAAAACCTCATCTTTTGAGAATTAGGGGAATGATTTAAAATAAAAACTAAAAAAAAAACCACCATATAATTTGAGATGGATCAAGCCTATTTATAATGTCAAAATAATATATAAGTGTCATGTTACATTCTCTGTTGGCCGATACCATATCACTATTGTATGAAACGTAGTGGATATTAATGTATGAAAACATATACTTTGATATTCTTGACAATTTGACATTGATTATTATTGCAAGGGATGAACCAAAATCATTACTTTCTCCAATGGAAATAACAAGTTTACTTTGTGATCTTTTACAACTATGATTAATTTCATAGGTTTGAGAAATTTTTTTGTGTCCAACAGTAAAAAAGGTGAACTCACACTATTAAAACTAGATGTGCTAATTTGTCTCTCTATAACTTTTAGTACGAGTTATTTTAGACTGAGGAAAATGATATAGGAAAATAATGCGGATTTCAACATCCCCATTTCCCACTTGAAATGGTGGGCTAATTTGGAGGTTTGGATAGTGATGTGTGGAAAAGAGGTAACTAGTGACATCTCCTTCCTTCTACTATTTAGCTTTTTTAAAATGGGAATAAATTTAATTACCTAAATAACAACATGGGGCATGGGCCTAGTGCTAACATCAAAATCATTTTCTCTCTCATTCATTGATTTTTTTCTACTAAAGATATTTGATTGAATATATTCCGCTCAAATGATATTAGAATTTCATTATGTTGCACCAATGTGGTGATTACATTGATATAAATAAGTCTAGATGCATTTATGATGCATCTTTTTGAATTTTAATTTTTTCACATACTGGTATGAATTTTCACTCTAAATTTACATCATATTGTTTTTCAAAAATATTATTAATTATTTTTTTTATACAAATAAACACATCAAAAAATTACATATAGATGGAGTTTTTAATAAAATTAATAAACATACATGTAAATATATATATAAATTTATTCAAGTACAGACACACACATATATTATAATTACATAAATACTTATTACTATGATTATTTAAAATTATACCTATCTATGAGTACATGAAAATATTTGTATGTACACGCATGCACCTATGAAAATATAAAAGTTTTTACAAATATAATTATTTAAAAGTATATATAAATAGAAATAGATACAAACTTACATACATATATCACACAAACATATGTATATATACATAAAAATATTTCCCTTCAATAAAATAATAATAATAAACATATATATAATTATACATAAAACATAGATTTTTTTGTATAATATTTGGAATGTATTTTTTTAATAAAATTTATGTAGAAATTAAATTTTCTATAAAAACATATCTATAAATATATCTAAAAATTAACAATTACGTACATACATACATACATACATATATATATATATGATTTAAAATTTAAATGGATGTTTTTATATTTCTTTTTATAAATTAATATTCATATATTTTAAACTTTATATATTGACATGTATTAATGAAATAACAGTTTTAAATATATTTTAGTCATTATATTAATGGTTTCCTATTTTCATATAATAATAATTATAATAATATCTTTTACTTGTTTAAAAATTTTATATATCAATATTTATTAAAAGTTGTATATATTAATGATCATAGATTAACACATATATATTTATTTATTAACACTTTCATATTTTTTATTACACTTTTTTTATGCACCCTTATATATATATGTTTTTCTAAAATTAAAGTAAAATTTTTGGGTAATAAATAGAAATTTGGTTAGACACAGAAATAGATAAAGTATTCATGCACACACACCCACACACACACACCCACACACACACACACATATATATATATCTCTCTCTGTGTGTGTGTTTATGAATGTGTGTGCATATACATAATGTGATTTTATAAACACATTAGATGTTTAAAAAATAACGAGTATAAAAAAATTTAAAAAACTAAATTTATGCATATATATAACTATAAAATAGAGTTTACATACATAACTATATGAATATTTTAAGTATATGCCTATATACGTACCTACATATATTCATATACATATACATGTGTGTATATTAACACATATAGGCTTATATACACATATTCAAACATAAATACATATATGGATACATATATAAATATATATTTATATAAGTACATGAATATATATTAAAACAGTTATATAAAAATATATATTTAAAATTTAGCATGATTAAATATAAGTACACACAATAATTATTATAAACAAGCATACGCACATACATATAAATAAGTATATACAAAAATAATAATGTAATTATTTACATGAATAAAAATTTATTAATGAAATTATTTAAAATTATACATATACATATTTTCATACAAAAACAAGTACATGTAGTAATTCATACATATATATAACTATATACCAATCTCTATTGGGAAATATCCCATGGGAGATTCTTACTACAAATGTTCACTTTAAAATATATCATGGGAGATTATTACTACAAATATGCACTAGGAAATATTCCATAGTATATTTTTAATATAAATGTGAACTAGGAAATATCCCATGTAAGATTCATACAACAAATCTGTACTAGGAAATCTCTCATGATATATTCTTACAAAAAATCTCCAATTGTTCGATTCTGAGAAAAAATATCCGCTGGGATATTTTTCAAAGTCTTATTTAGGTTTGTATATAATTGTAATTATAATTATTTATTTTTGTACTTTCTTATATTTTTATGTTAAATTTATAAATTATTAAGTTAATATATATACATGCATGCATGCATGTGGATAATTATATTTATATGTATCTATGTTTTTATTTATTTTCTTATATACACTTATATATATATGTACGTATGAATGCATATAAGATTATTCATATACTTAAATATATTTGTAAATAATTAAAAATTAATATATATGAATGCATTAATGCATGTATATAATGATATTTATTTGTATGTATATGTATATATTTATGTATGATAATATTTAGATGCACGTGTGTATATTCATTAAAATATACCTACAAATATTTTCACCGGTATATTCCTATATGCCTGTGTATGTGTACATATGAATGCATTCAATTATATCTATAAGTAAATACATTAATTATATTTACATATATTTGTAATAATATATATTTATGTACTTAATATTAATATAAATTTATGTATATTTGTGTGTATGTACATTTTTTGCAAGGGAAACAACTTGAATAACGTTTCTATATATTTATTTATACACATTTACATGGTATGAACATAATTATGTAAGAATACATTATATATATACATAATCATTTATTTATATATTTCTTCATACATGATTGATAATTTATTGATATATTTATTGATATGTTGGTAGAGAAAATTTAATTACTACATAAAGTGTATAAAAAATACATTCTAAATATTATAAAATGTAATTTATGTTGTATGTATAATTATTTATATGTTTATGTATATATACATATGTTTATGTTCTATATGTATGCAATTATATATATATATATATATTCATGTAAATAATTTTATATTTTCATGGGTGCATGAATGTACATACATATATAACAATGTAGGTGTTGATGGTTCCAAGCGCAATGAAATAATTCATAGGTGTGCATTATATTAAAATTTATTTTAATAATCATTGCCTGAAACCAAGAATAAGGATCTTGCACATAAAATTTAAAATAATTTATTTAATATCTGAAGAAATAAATATCTGGGCATTGGAACTTTCTTTGTTAGTGAATGTTGATCATTCAAAAGATCATTTCTTATTAGCTTCATTTCTCTATAAGGATCCAAGGATAGAATCCCTCTAGGGGTGATCCACACGTGCTCCTATGATCTCTGACCAACACCAATCGATCTCCGAGTTCTAGCACAGTGAGTTGAATGTCTTGCGTTATTCATTCTTGATTTATTGTTCTTCAGTATTGAAGAAATCTCTCTTTCACTTTTCATTCTTGAGAGGGAGAGAGGACGATTTGAGAGAGGATTCATTGTGTGAAAAAATTATCTATTTTTAATTTCAAATGCTCTACACAATAGACATAACCATCTATTTATAGAGTTAGGATTTGAGTTAAAATATTATTTAATTTCATACCGACCATTAAATAACATTTATTACCTTTTATAAACCCCATGCTGCATAATAATAATTATATAATTATTATTTTGTGGTGTGATCCAAATTGTGAAATAACTCATATTATGTAATGGTCTTGTTAATTAATATTTGTCATCGAACTTGGTCTTGGTCGATTCAAATTCCTCTAGAATTTATTGAACAACTGAAAAAATAATTATTCATAAATAAATATTTTATTTACAATCTAGAGAATAAATATTTATTAAAATATTAATTAAATAAAAAATATATATATTATTCACAAGCTGGAGAATAAATATTTATTTCACTTATCTGATCAATATAACCTGAATAAAATTATTCCTCAAACATGAGAATAATATTTATTCCATTAATTAAACTCAAATATAATTTAATTGAGATGAACTTAAACACTTATTGTGTGACCCCCTAGGATTCTTTCTCGTTGGAATTAGGTGGACTTTCTTAGTTTCCAAGATCACTATCTAGAAATGGTTCATGTCACCCAAGAGAAAGAACTTAATATTGTAATGTCTAAAACCATGCACAAGCCTACTCGATGTCTTAGAGGCTCTGTGGAGGGGTGTCGCGCTTCCCTTTGGTCGATGATTGGCCCCGTCATTGATGTTCTTTGGCCTTTCTCTTACTGGTTGGTTGGGAAATGGGATTGCTTCTTCTGGCACCAGGATTGGGGTGGAGGTGTGCTGGGGTTTCTCGGTTGTCCGGTCACTGACATCTCGTTCAAGGTCGCAAGTCTCTACCCAGAGTTCATCAATGCCATTATGGATAAGAAACATCTGGAATCTTTTCACCTCATCAATCTCAATGGAGAGGAGGATAAATGCATCTTCATTGCGACCTCCTTGGGTCTTTTATCTCTGAAGGATTTTGGGAGTCTGTTTCATGATTAGGCATAGTTGGGGGGCTGGGATGAGATCATGTGGGTGAAAAATATCCCCACCAAGTACAACATTCTCACTTGGAGGCTTCGAAACAGAGCCTTATCTACGGATGATAATTTCCGTAGATGCGGTATCACCCTTGTATCCAGATGTGTGTGCAGCAGGTTACAAAAGGAGGAGAGCATTTATCACCTATTCTTCGGTAGTGATTGGGCAAGAGAGGTGTATTAAGACCTCATGGAGTTCCCTGCGGGGCTCTCTCTGGATGAAGATATCCCCTCTTTCCTTGGAAAATGGTTTTATGGCGCTGAGGACAGAGGACCAGAGAGGGTGGCCCGAGTGGTGGTCCTGCATGCAGGATGCTGGAGTCTCTGGAAAGAATGAAATAAGTCAAATCATGAGGTTAGGACAATGACGGCTCATGTCATTACCATATGGGATAAAAACCTGCTTCTCGACCTAAACAAGGCAGTGTGTTCACTTAAGGAAGCTCTTTCTTTCCACCGGTTTCAGGCAGGAGCTAGGGCGGGGTGTTCTTCTAACAACTGTTCAAGAAACTAGGTCAGATGGCATCCTACTTCAGGGGGGGGGGGGTTGAAACTCAACATAGACAGATCATGTGTCCAAGGGATCATGAGTGGGGGAGGAGTGTTGTGGAATACTAATGGTTCAGTGTACCTGGCTTATTCATCCAGGCTAGGCCAGTGCTCTCCCCTCCAAGCAGAGGCCTTGGCCCTCCTCAAAGGGATCAAAGTTTGTAGTCAAAAGGGTCTAGAGATTTCTGAGGTCAAAACTGATTCTTTAATAGTTCATGATGCCTTGAAATGTAGTGGTGGTTCTCCCTGGGCGATCTACAATACTACAAGGAAATGAAAAAGCATGCTAAACAACAACGTCAGGGTGCTCCATACTTGGAGGGAGATGAATAAGGTTGAGGACCACCTAGCCTTAGTGGATTTCCCTAGCATGGGGGAGGTGTTCTTGCACATGGATAGAAGCATCGATCCCAATGGGGTGGCTCTTATTAAAGGGGACGTGCTTGGGCTTCACTATTTCAGACCCCCTTAGTTTCTCTCGTCGGGCTCTATCCCCTCTCTTTTGTCCATCCCCACTTTTAATAAAAATTACTTGCTGCTGATGATGATGTTTCTAATCCCTTTGTCAAAATATCTCATGAAGAAGATTGCACATATGTGTCACCAAACTATATGCTGGATATTTATTTCGTTGACTATCTAAAATAAATGTGTCATTACACTATGACCATGGAATTTAATTTGAAGGTTCTATTCCAATCAAAGGGACAATATATCAGCTTATATTAAGATGGAAGGGAAAAATCCTTCATCGAATTATTAATTAATGATATGTCACTTATGATGCACTCAATGTATCCAAATTCAACATAAACTATTATCATCATGGTTTATGAAATACATTTAAGTATGTATGTTTTAACATGCATTAATAATAATCTTAAAGTATAAGGACCATCTCACACATTCATAGATATGAATATCCAATGACACTAAAATATGAATAATTCCTACTGGTTGGCCTGTTCTCATAATCTGTTATCTTGGAGATTACTAAGTTCAAACTTCATGAGAAGAATCCTCATTTTCTTACGAGTACTCACACCTGACAATCTATATACTATGTTTCCCATCATAGTATGTTATCCAACCGAAAAACATTATTTGAGAATATCATCACAGAACATCAAGGTTCTCATCATAGCGGTGAACTACTATGACCTTATCAATGTGATGTGTACTCTAGAAAATTATCACCTTAGAGTAATGAATAAAAAAACAATATGTAATAAGAAATTTGATTAATATTCAATACGTCAAATATTCATGAAATCAAAGTAAAAATAGTTGGTCCTAGGACACCAACTCCAAAAAAATATCACTTGGATTAGATCCACCTTCCTATGACCTTTAGTCCGCTAGACCTCACATGATATTCATGTTTCTACTGATTCAAGGATTTATTCAAGGGGTCTACCACATTTTCTTCCATGGAAATACTACAAACTGCAACTTCACCTCTGAGAAAAATACCTCAAGAAATGATACTTTCGAAATATGTGCTTCGTCCACTGATGTGACCTTGCCTCTTTGGAAATATCTACCATTTAAATATTAGCATAATATAATGTGATAAGTTTTTTTACTAATTGGTACCACGTAAAGCTTGTGGAAGAAGTTTCACATCCATATTATTTATTTAGCTACCTTAGAAGACATAATATTCTCGAACTCTAATGTAGAATATGAACCCATATACTTCTTTGAGCTCTTTTATCTCACAACAACTCTATTAAAAGTCAATATGTGTCCCGTTTGTGACTTCATGTCATCTTGATCAGTTTTGAAAATAGATTCTGTATATCCTCTGATGAATAGTTCTTTATCGTCTCCATAAATGAGGAACATATCCTTAGTATGCCTTAGATACTTAAGGATATTATTGACATCCATCCAATTGAGGTCACCTGGATCATCTTTATATCTTCTTCGCATACTCAATGTGTAGGATAAATCTAGCTTAGAACTTAACATAACATACATGACTGACCCAATCACTGATGCATATGGAATCCTTATCATTCTGTTTCTTTCCTCGTGTTTCTGATAAAACATTTTACTTGAAAGATAAATGCCATGTGACACTGGAAACAATCCCATATTAGATTGTTCCAAACCAAATATCTTCATTATCTTGTCAATGTATGTAATTTGACTTAGGATTTTCAACCTCTTAGATCTATCATGATGGATCTTGATCCCAATAATATATGATGTCCCACCCAAGTAATTTATAGAGAATAATTTGTTCAACCACACCTTAACTAACAGTAAGATTGATATTTCATTTCCAATAAGTAATATATTATCAACATATACTGTTAAGAAAATGAATTCAATCCCATTAAACCGTTTATAGGAACGCATCTCACATTTGTTCTCTATGAATCCGAATTCTGTTATGGCATCATAAAAAATAATGTTCCATGACCTGGATGATTTCTTTAATCCATAAATGGATCTTTGAAACTTTCATATCTTGTTGGCATACATTGGAGTCACAAACCCTTCGGGCTCTATCATATAGAAATCTTCTTTAAGGTACTCGTTAAAGAAGGATGTTTCGATATCCATTTCCCAAATCTCATAATCATTGAAATCTATAATGGAAAGTATAATTTTAATGGATTTGAACATTTGAACTAGTGAAAAGGTTTCATTTTAGTCAATTCCTTGACATTGTTTAAACCCTTTTATAACCATTAACTCATTATAGGTACTAACTTGTCCTTTCAAGTCCATTTTATTCTTAAATACCCATTTTCAACCAACAAGATTTACATATATTGGATGGTCTACCAAAATCTAGACTTGATTATGGTACATGGAATCCATTTTATAATTCATGTCTTCTTGCCACTTGGAAACACCTATTCCACTTAATACTTCCTTTTAGGTTAGAGGATCATTATTATGAACTAATAATGATTAAAAATCCTCAGTGACTAGAAAACTATACCTTTCTAGTTATCTAACTTCTCTAGTAATCCTACATATAAATTGTATCTCTGGAACATTTTATTCTTCCATAGGGCTTTGTGGAATTTATTCCTATGCAAAATCTTGTGTATAGTGAGCCTGAACTTCATCAAAGTCTATCTCACTCCCACTATCTCTTTTAGAGATAATATCCTTCTCAATAAATTTTGGATGTATTTCAACCACAACCATTTTTTCTAAATGACTTTATAGTTAGTATCCATTTTTTTCTTTGGGATATCCTATAAAGATACACTTTGTGCCTTGGGGTGAAATCTTGTTACTTGAAGAGGACTTAAAAAATTCTTCACAACAACATGGGTTTCTTTCTATTCCATAATTGGTGTGGTGTACCATATGTTTCTTTAGTTGTAACTTGATTTAGTACATATGCTACTATTTGTAATTTATATCCCTAAAATGATAATGGAAGACTCAGATGACTCATCATTGATCTCACTATTTCCCACAAGGTGCGGTTCCTTATTTCATTTACTCCATTCCAATGAGGCATATAAGGAGGAGTGAGTTGAGATAAAATGCCTAATTCCCATATATAATCAATTAAGTATTAATCAAGGTATTCTCCACCACGGTCTATGTGAAGTTTCTTAGTCTTCTTAGTACGATGGTTCTTAACTTCATTCTTGTATTCCTTTGTTTTTTCAAAATAATCTGACTAATACTTCATTAAGTAGACTTATCAATATGTATGAAAATAATTAGTAAATGTTATGAAGTCTGAGTACCCACCCTTACTTTAATAGGAAATTGTCCACAAACATTAGTAAGAAATAATTCAATAAGCTCTTTAGCCCTTTTCACCTTTCCCACTAAATGGGGATTTGGTCATTTTTCTTTATAAACATTCATGACATACACTAAGTGGATTTAGTTCAAAAGAATCTAATTATCCATATTGATGTAATTTAGTCAAGCGATTTTAATTTACATGACTTGAAAGTGATTCCAAAGTTGGGTGTTGTATGATTCATGTGAATGAATGCCCCGAAGGCCTAAATTTTTTATTTAATTTGGGATAAACCCCATTTTAAGGAAAAAGGGAGAAACGTCACATGAATTCAAGGATGTAGGGATATCAACACAACTCAAAGGTCAAAACCTAGAACATGACTACTTGGAAATACCCCTCCCAAACATCAATATCATTATAAAAGGCATCCACTGTTGCATGACTGTTCAGCTAGCTGTTTCATGCAGGTGCACGGGCCTGGTACCGATGGCTAAGCCATACACGCTCAAACTTCATTATTGGATTCCATTATTTGTTTCATATAATACAACACAAAATGAATGTTATTTAAATGCACCTTACCATAAAAAATTCTATATTTTTTAAATAAGCAACATTTATTCCAAAATTTGAAAATAAATCCATATGTATCAAGTATGGATACAAAAATAATGTTTTTGATAACTGAAGGCAAATAATAATAACCATTTAAAACCAAGATAATTTCTATTTTCAATGTGAGATGGTAGTCCCCGATAGCTACAACAATAGGTTTATCTCTACTGTCTTCTCAAAGATGTACCTCTCCTCATTCAATCTGTCTTAATATACTTTGTTCCTATATTTGAATACATATGAGAGCACTGAAATCTATATCCAATACCCAATTTGTAGAAACAGATAAATTTTGCTCGATAAAAAATACACTTGAGGATTTTCCTTGCTTTTTTGGATGGGTGTAGTTTTTTTCCAATGACCCTTTTTCAACATGTAAAATAGACAACATCCTATTCCCTTGCTTCCCCCCTGATCTTCGTCTTCTTGGAAATGTGTGAAGAAGCTTTAGAGTTAAATATCTTATCTTTCCATTTTTGTTTGTTTACCATAAGTATAAAAGGTTTTTTATGCTTCATATGCTTATCTACTTGGTGGAGAAGAGTAAGAAGATCTAGCAGATACTTCTCAATGTTTTCTATATTAAAATTCATAACAATGCTAGAGAATCTCTGAGAGAGTGATTCCAGAATGAGTTTGGGGCCTAGTTCTTTAGGGAGTTTAAACCCTAGAACCTATAAGGTCTGAATGTAGCTAGTGAGCTTGACTACACGATCCCTAGCTAGGGAACCCTCTCCATGTTTTATCTGAAAGAGAACCTTGTAAATCTTAAACCCTTCCTATATAGCACTCTCCTGGTAAAGACCATATTGGTGATCAAACATTCAATACGAACCCATATTTTCATTAAACTTAATTAGTTCCCTAGAAATTGATGAAATAATAAATCATTGAACATTGACCACATCGCTCAAATGTTTTTCATAGACAAGGAACTCTTCATTTCTCGCCTCTATAGTAGACAATCTAGGCATTAAGGATTCTAGCACACATGATTTCCGTTCATAGCATAACACAACCTAAAGTTGTCTAAACCACTACTAGAAGTTATTTCCAATTTTGTGGTTATCTTTCTCCAATATTGATCATAGGGATAGAGTGGATGATGAACTAGTCATTTTATTCCACAACTAGAAAAATTAGATTATTAGTACTTTTATTGATTACAAATAAGTGAGATATAATAAATTAAATGATTTTATTTGTTTATTTATTAAATCTACCGCTATTTTATCAAATATCAACAGACCTCATCATTTAACTCAAAATATATTGTTTCTTTAAAATTATAGTGGCAAGGATCCCCATTACTTTTATTAATAATCGAGACTTTGGCCATAAATACCATACCAAATTAATTAGGTAGGAGGTCATTCCAACTACGTATTTGTAGCTTCTTGATCCATTTAGTGGATTCCCCTATCATGAAATCGTAACTTGGATTTCCTCAACATTTGACTCCAAATTTGTATTAAACAAACAATGTCCATTAAACTCAATAACATTTTGGTTAATTCAACCCAAAACTCTCATGAGAACTCCCTCATAAAAGTAAGTGTCCAGACTTTTCCCGTGTACTACACTTAGTCTGTGGTTTCATTCCCAATCCAGTAATGAAAGGCTCAGTCTTACATAATATTTAATTGAGGGATTTGAATTTATTATGCATATATTTTATCTTGTTTTATCCATTACACATATTTTTAATATTAAGTGTATGTTACTTAATTAATTAACCATGTTGTATAAAACATTTATGCGTAACTCATTAATTTAATTTCTGTCTTTGAACATGAAATCATTTATTTATGTGATCACGACCTTACATCCATAAAATAAATAATTTCATAGATAGAAATAAATAATTAATCAAACGAACCATTCATGAGCTTTATCCAATGGTTGATTTAATGAGCATATATTGAATCAACCTTTGACTTAGGGGAAATAACTCCAATTTCCGGTCTTGTAATGAGTTACAGCATTCCACCTATGTATTATCTGGGTTGACATTATTATAGTTCTATCTTGAAACGCATCCACGCACCTTGGGGAAGCTCCATTAATTAAAAATATTTATTACTCACATATTGGTGAGGGGAACCAAAGGATTAGTTAAAGGGGATTACATAAATATCTTTGGACACATAGGTCCTACATAATAATGGATGGAGGGATGACTCACATTCCATTATTTAATTTGATATTAAATAATTGAAAAATAATGGAATAAATTAAATGAAAAAATCTAATACATACATAGGTCTTCTTCAAGATCATGAATGGTCATAAATTAAATGAATACGCAAAATTAAATAGCTACCATTTATTTATTTATTTTTTATTTTATTATTTAAGATAAACGCACTGAAATTAATTAATTAATAAATTTTCTAATTGATTCCCTTTCATATTAATGATAATCCAATCTTCTTTGGAGATACCCATCATTAATGTAATTCATGGAAAATAAATAACAAAACTAGTAATGAAATATTAATAAAAATAAATTAATTGGGGATTTAAAATTATTTAAAACCATTATTAAATTTTCAAACACACAATGGTGTTCTAATCAATAAAATAAGGTTTCAATACTACAATTTCAAATTTAATGTAATTTTAATATTGTCCATTAATGGGATAATACACGGTGTGTACACGAAGCTACATTCCAGGTACCTCAGTTTCCATATATCTAAGTCACACACCTAGGCCTTTAGTATGTTTATTTAGCCAGACTACATGGTGTGTACATTCTAGTTACACACCCTATATCAACTTTCTGTGTTCCAGGTTGGCCCGGTCAACACGTAATGTTTAATGAAATCACCACATGTAATTAATAGCTTGGCACATCTAGATATAATTCACATGGGTATACGACGTGTCTTCCGTCCGTATGTGGTGTAACCAAATTTTACCAACCAATGATTTGGAACTTCCGTATGGAATATCCAGTTATTCTTCATTTGTTCTTAAACCATTATGAAAATGAAACACTGAACGATCATGATTAACGTATCGATAACATGTTAACTTGAATAATATTAAAGAATTAATAACATGATATAAAAATAAAACAACAATTGTGCATAGATCGAAAATCAAATAAATAATTATAAATTTAAACATAACCTGGAGTTGATACCACTTGATGGTTTTGGGCATAATGGAAGAGTGCAAAAGTGGGTGATATATTAATATTTCTTTTAATAATCGTTGCTTGAAACCAAGAGTGAGGATCTTGTAAATAAAATTTATAATTAGTTTATTTTATATTTAAAGAAATAAATACCAAGGCATAGGAACCTTATTCATCACATAATTTTGACCATCCAAAAATACCATTTTTGGATTACCTTCATTACATTGTAAGGATACAAGGATATAATCTATCTAGCGGTGATCCACACATTCTCCTATGATCTCCAATCAACACCACTCGATCTTCAGGTGATAGCACGATGAGTCAAATATCTTGTATTGTTCATTCTTGATCACTCATTATTTGGTCTTGAAGAAATATCTCTTTCACTTCTCATTATGGAGAGGGAGAGGGGAGGAGTAGTTGAGAGATAATTCATTGTGTGAAATAATTATCTATTCTCAATTTTAAATTCTCTACACAATAGACAAATGCGTCTATTTATAGAGTTAGGATTTGAGTTAGAATATTATTTAATCTCATACCGACCATTAAATAACAGTTATTATCTTTAATAAATCCTATACCACATAATAATAATTATATAATTATTATTTTGTGTCACATTCCAACTTGCACAATAACAAATATTATGTAATGGTATTGTAAATTAATAATTTTCACTGGACTTAGTCTTGGTCCATTCGAACTCCTCTATAATTTATTGAATAACTAAATAAATATTTTATTTATTAATAAATATTTTATTCACAATCTAGTGAATAAATATTTATTAAAATATTCAATAAATGAAATAAATATTTTATCCGAAGCCATCGAATAAATATTTATTTAATTTTTGCGATCGATATAACTTGAATAAAATTACTCCTCAAACTCAAGAATAATTTATATTTATATTAATTAAAATAATATAGAATTTAATCGAGATCAATGGAAACACTTAGTGTGTGACCCTATAGGATTATTTATCATTGGAATTAGGTAGGATTAGTTAAAGTCCAAGAGTACTGTCTAGTAACTGGTCAAATGAACCCAAGAGAAAGAACATAATGTTGAAACATTGATAATCACATATGAACTCTCACTGTATAATATAATCCATTTTTCAAAATCTCTTATCAAATAGGTTTCACATCCATGTCACCAACCTATATACTTGATATGTCTTTCTTTGACTATCAGAAAAACAATGCCCTTACACCATGACCATGGAATTTAATATGATTTTTTTATTTCAATCAAAGGCCTCAGATATCAGTTTCTATAAATATGGAAGGGAAAAATCCTTCCTCAACTTATTCATTAATGAAATGTCACTTGTGACACACCAAATGTATCCAACTTCTCCATGAACTGTTATCATTATAGTTTACCAAATACATCTAAGTACATGGGTTGTATCATGCATTAATTATAATCTTAAAGTGTAAATACCATCACACAGGAATATCTGATGACACCAAAACATGAAAAATTCCTTCTGGCGGGTCTGTTCTCATAATCTCCTATCTTAGAGATTATCAAGTGCAAACTTCATGAGAAGAAGCCTCATCTGCTTACTAGTACTCTCACCTAACAGTCTATATACTACATATCCCATAATAGTATGTTATCCAACCAAAGAACATTATTTGAGAAGATCATCATAGCACATCAAGGTTCTAATAATAGTGGGGAACTGCTATAAACTTATCAATGTGACGTATACTCTATGAAATTATTACATTAGAGTCATGCAGAACAAAAAATAATTTGTAATAAGAAGTTTTATTATTATTCAATACATCGAATATTCATGTAATCAAAGTACAGATAATTGGTCCAAGGACACCAACTCCAACAGATGTATAGTTGTAAATAATTACATGCATAAATTTGTATACATGTTTATACTGAATGTTAGTGTGTGTTAGCGTGCGTGGATGTGTAATGAATAAATAATTTATTTTTTATCTTGTAAATTTTATGTGTATTCATTTTTAATATATATTTATGCATGTTTAATAAATAAATAATGTATATATATATATGTATTCATTATATATATTAATAATTACATAAATATATATTATTGAAAATGTATGTAAATATAATTAATATAATTACTAATATATATAAGTGAATGTAGGAATTCGTAGATACAAAAACACACACATATATGTATATACAACTGGAAATATTTGTAGGTATATTTTAATGCATGTATGCACATGCATCTAAAAATTATCATACATACATACATACATACATACATACATATACATAAAATCAAGCATAAAAATAAAAATGCGTATATACTTACATGCATTCATGCATATATATTAATGTAATTATTTACAAATCTATATAATTATATTAAAAATCCAATATACATGCATGTTTACATATATATAAGTGTATAAGAACACATACACAAAAACATTCATACATATAAATATAAGTACTTACATGCAAGCATGCATGCATATATATATTAATCTAATTATTTATAACCATAATATTTAAATTTAAGAATATAAAAAAACAAATATATACAATTATAATTTTATAAAAACAGACATAGCACATTGAAAAATAAAATTTTGGGTATTTTTTAGGTAAATCTACCAGTGAGGATTTGTCATGCAAATATCCTATTGGGGATTTTTCTTTTAAATCTTTCACCAGGTATTTTTCCTGCAAATATCTCGATGAAGATTTTTCCTGAAAATATTCTATATTATATTAATATATATAATTTTTATAAGGACCCAACCTTAGGCACTATATAATCTTTATTGTTATTCAATAATTTACTTTATTTCACATTGATGATATTTTTAGGTTTAGAGTTTTAGTGAATTAAGTCCTATTTCACACATAACTTATCACATTTATCCAAAGTAGATAATATTGAATTAGTATCCATTTATTCGAAAATATAATACTTTCAAAATAAATCATGATTCTTTTACATGAAAAATATTCATAACATTCAACTTGACTTCCTCCATTCTCTTAACCATCCTTATACCCTGTGAAAAAATAAATTTAACACTTGGGATGAGCACAAAAAGATCAGTAAGGGACATAAAATAAGGAAATAATACATTAGTCCATTAATAATTTAAACCCATGAATTTTTTTTTAGAAAGTTATACTTTTCATCGATAAAACATAATCTCTTCATCTTGACTCATGAAATCATAAGATTCCTGTAAAAATCCATTGAAAACATAAATCATAATGGTATCTTGTGGCATAAATTCCATATCATTCTTACATTTACTGTAGATATCATGACTACGTAGGATGTAACCTTCATGGTTAAATTTGGAATACCCACCACAGTATATTCCATTAATCTGTTAGGAGAAAACCTACCAATTAACTCCATCTCATTAACCAATGTGATGGAGAGAGCTCATAGGCTCACCCACCATCGATTTATCATGGAACCACCCATAATCATAAACAATGCCCAAGAACCATAAAGTAATAATACCACATAAAATAAGAATAAAGGAAAAATAGCATTTCCACTTTACCACAATCCATTTTTTATTTTATTAAGAAGCCAGTTTTTTGGAAAGTGGGAACCATACAAAACCCTCCACATATCACCCGCACAACCCCACTTAGATGATCAACATACAACATGAAAAATAAATATTCAAAAACCACTATAGAAAAACCCTACTTCCACTTCCACATACCAAAAATCCATAAAATAAAATTTCAAAAATCAAGATATCATCATCCAACTCGATAAATGGGTTATATCAATTCCTTCATCACCTTGAGTCTCACACCCTGCCTCTAGTCACACACTTAAAGAGACAACTACTTTGTCCACATTAAACCAGATCACCAGAGACCTTCACTGGCATCTGCCTTCGATGTTAAGGGAAGATTCATCATCTCCTCCATACTCAAATCATGAAACATCATGGCATCATCAACTGATTTAATAAATTCCCAACACCAGACCACCACCGGCATAACACCACCATCATCGTCCTCGTCCGAACACCACATCATCATTGAGGCATGAATAATACATAAAAAAACCTTACCAAAAACACAAGTCAAAGGCATCACTGAAAAAAACTCATAAAAATCCATCGCTGAAGAAGAAACACAAAAATATTCATCAAAACTAGGAAAAACATGTTGTGTGAGAAGCATCAATCATTGTCAGATCCCACCTCCCAAAACATTTGATGAACCATCTCTCTAGCTCCAAATTGAATAGGAATAGAGGGACTTGGGTTCAGGGCATGTATAAGAGAATCCATAGCCTCCAAACGATGCCATATCACCTGAACTAAAATTTAAAACCAAAACCAAGATCACGCTGACACATGAGTGCCTGTAAATCCCTCGACCACCAATCCGATTTTCCCAAAACCACTGAGTACCCATCACTCCAGATCTGACTTGGATAAGAGTGATGAAATGCGAGTTCGGAGAGGGGATGAAACAGAAATTGGATTCATCAACCTCCATTGTTGGGATCGATGACCTACCAATGACAAAAATGAACAATGTTATAATCATAGAAATGGTAGGCCATACGTACACATGAGTAACTTTTTCATTTTTCAATTATTCTTTTGGAATGAAGGTAAGAATCATTTTATCTTTCTATAATGATCATAAAATAATTAATAAAATATTAAACATTTATATACACTTATATATATCATCCATGTGACGTGGTTATAAAAAACGAATCACATCACTTCGTGGAGGGGATAGTTCACACGTACACATGAACGATGTTATCATTTTTATGTGCATGGAAAGGTAATGGAAAAAATATTATCTTTTTATAATGATAAAAATTTCATGAATATCCTATACAAAGATCAATTTCATCATTATAACCAGTCTTGAGAGATAGTGTTTCAAAATTAATTATATCGGTCTGTGAGATGGTAGTCCGCTGTACACACGAATGAATAATTCATTTCCCATTTGATGAAATTAGAGATGGATTTAGGTGATGATATTAAAATAATAAAAATATAAGTATATTTAGAATAATTTAGTTATTATTTCATCAAGGATCAAGAATATTTGAAGGAATTCTAAGATGAAATAAAATAGAAACACTTAATTAAATACTATACCTCTCCTTTAGACAATCTCCTTGGATTAACACCTTAACACATCTAAGAAGGCTGTTTTACCTAAATTAAGGCCTCTGAAATGTAGGGAGGGATTTTAGAAATGCGTTTTGGTAGATCTTGGATGAAAAAATTAGGTTTTTAAGTGTAAATAAAAGAAAAGAATGATTTCCCTTTTATAAGAGAGGGGAGTGACACTCTTCGAATTCTTTAAAATATTAAATTAATATAAATTAATTTTCTATTTTAAATGGGTCTAAATTGATTTATTTAGAATATAGAATGATTTTGAGTCGAAATAAAGTAATTCAATGAAAATAAGACAAGTTTTAATTTTTGAAGCCTTATATCTTTGTTTTACCCCTTTTAACTCTTACCTTGATATCATACAATTTACACTCTGAGGGTTAATTTAATTACTATAAAATGAAAAAAGACCAGTAAATGAGTCATTGATGATATTTTATGACTTATCAAAATTATATAGATGAAATTTAGTTTTTTATAAATTTTATGTCATTTAATAAAATATTATTTATTTTAAAATATTAATAATGTCAATTTTGATACTATTCATTACTTGACTTTTTAATAATATCATTATATCATGATATATTATAAAAAACACTTTTAACATATCCCTAACATGTAAAAATATTCCATAAAATTATTGTATTACATTAATTATACCAAATTATATTTATTTTAATATTTTTCATATCATTTATTTGATCCCTCCATTAATTAAACAATTACTGCATCATCATTGTGTCACAATTTACGGTAACTATTTTATCACTAAAAATTATAAATAAATTACCTTGATGTAGATAAATATTTTACATTTAAAATTAATATTTATTGTCGAACATATCACCTGTATAACCCCATATTAAAAATATTTCACTTGTCAAAAAAAGTCTGAAAAATTGACTTTTCTTTGAATATAATATTATAAATGTCATAGTATCATCCAAGTGGCTTCCAAAGGTCATAATTTCATCCGAAGGATTTTTTTGATTAAAAAAACTCATCCAATAAAATTAGGACAAGTGTTAGTATAATTTGATAATATTTATAATATTATTTTTACTTTTAATTAACTGATTTACCCTTAACTGAGGTAATAAAAATATTAATAATGATACTATTCATATTTTATAAAAATAAAAGGGACAAATTTACATAATTTAGAAATTATGACACCAAATATGGAATTTATTTTTCAAAATGAAAAAAATTATAAATTAATTAAATATTAACCCCATTGAAAAAATGAGAAAATGAGTTTTTAAAGTAAAACCGTTCAAACGTTCACAAAGTTTTTATATCCAATTTCAATGTGAAATTTATTAAAATGACTTAAATTGGATTAAATTATAAAAACATGGTCTAATTAAACCTTAAAACTATTCAAATATATAATTTAACTATATAAGTATATTTTATGAAAAAGCAGTTTTGACTTAAAAATATAATATTTTTTCACTATTCATCAAAACATGAAACTCATAAAAAAACATCACAAATTAAACCAAAGTAAATTTTGATACCCCACTTTGAAATAAAAAGTTTATTTTTTCAAATATAATTTATAAAAGTATCAAAAACTAGATTTAAACCATGTTCACCATCAAAAGGTGGAAAAACTGTATTTTTAGAAAAATAATTTTTTTATGCATAAAATTGGGTTTGTTTTTATATGATATCTAAAAAACACAATAGTAATATTAAACATTATATTAAATATTAAATATATATATATATATATATATTATTAATATAATCCAGAAAGGGTGATTTTTTATTTATTAGAATAAAACACACTTGTGCACATTTAAATAGTTTTTCAAAAAAACATCGCCATTTATATTAAAAAGGGTTTTACATTCATTAATCATTAATTTGTAAATGAATTATATATAAATGTGTTAAAAATATTTTCATAATTCATTTAACCTTGTTCATATCTGATATTCTAACTACTAGGTTATAACGGTAACATTTAAATAATAATATTTAGTTGTTTGTTTAAGCTCGATGTGGTGTATAATGTATGCTATCAAACATAGTGTTTCTTTCTTAAAATATTGGGATGTTTCATTATCCAACCATTTTGGAAATTTTAACCTTAATATTTTGAATTCAGGCTCAGAAACTAAGGTTTGAATTTTCAAAATACCTTCATTGAAATCCCACATCAGAAAAAGGATTAATGAGACCTCCACATTAAAATAATGAAAGGGAATTATGAAGGTCACATGAGATAAAAAAAATACTAGTGTTACCTATAGGAATAAATAGAAATGGAATAATAAATTATATTATCAATTTCTGACGGAGAGTGATAGAGAACGTGGTTATGTGAAAGTTAAGAATCACCAAACCATAAATTTTTGATGGATTAAAAGGTTATTTACTTCATAGTAAGAAAATGAAATGAATAATTTTTTTAAGATAATTTTCATATAGTTGAGTAATTTGTTTACTTCCTATACAAAGAACATAAATAAATATACTTACTTCAAAAGTTGAGTTTCATCCTTTAATAAATTTCCATAATAAACTCACCTTTTCTTCAAATGATGAGTATTTATGATGAATTTTTCACACCCGAAACACTAGAATCAACTTCTAGAGAATCTCATAATCCAAAAAATATTAACTGTATATTTATCCTGTCTTTAGATACTAACCAAAACCAAAATAGTTAGTATAAGAAAAGATAATTCCCAAAAAATAATAATCCTTATATGATAAAAAACTACAACAATCTCAAAAAATCAACAGTAATACCCAATGTTCAACACAGGCAATTAAACAAGTAACTTTCCTTAAAATTCATGAAAAATAATATAGACAATGATTAAAACCCAAAAGTAAAATTTATTTAATCACATAGTCTTACAAGATAAATTTTAACATTTGTCTCCAAATTAAATCAATTACAATTGATGTTTCATACCAAAAAGTAATTTCCCTAGTAATCATCAAGTTACGCTAACCATTTCAATAAATCCCCATAAGTACAAAAAAACCATACATTCTTACCAAATAAAATCTAAAATTTATTCCTCTAATAAAATTTCATACTATTCTATTTACATTGATCATATAGGATTCCCCAAATAGCAAACATCTCCTGAAATAACATTATTCAATTATTCACCAAATTATTTTCCAAGCCATGGAAATATATTTGATAAAACATATGTTAACAAAATAAACTTATTATTCATACATCAAATCATTTATTAAAAAAAATTTATACTGACCGAGACTTCACGTAGGCTAGTTCTAGGTGATGCACCATTTTCGCCCTTCGGTTGTGGGTTCGATTCCCACGACCTTAGTAGATGCGATGGGTTGTCACCTATCCTATAGATCTTCCCTTTTTCAAAAACTATATAATTATTATAACATTCCAAAAATATGATAAAATCCTCAAAAATAACAATAACATGTTTTAATCTCAACGGTAATATTATACCTTTCATTTTTCATCTCAAAAACTAATAACCCACAATTACCTCAAAAATAAAGATCATATAAACCCTAAAGGTTATCCATAACATTATAATCATGTACATAAATTAAAAGATAATTATTCCCCAAATAACCTGTTTACAAAACAAAATTAAGGGTTACAAATAACAAAAATTTAAAAAAATACATCCAAATTACTCCCATCATAAAAGTAGTATTAATATTTTTAATCATTTTATTACAATACAATCTACCATAACTCATGAATCCCATATATGTAGAATTATTAATCATTCAACATTATTTATGATCCATTATCTATGAATTTCCATATTATTCCTTAATACTTCTTTCCTATAAACAAAAACATGAATCATGTCCTAAGATTCAATAATGTTAAAACATGAGCCAAGAAACAATCCATACCTTTTTTTTGTCATTTTCAGTCTCCTTATCTTCAATTGTAATGATATTAGGTATTTATAAAAATTTATTTGTACGATCCTACTAATCCCATTCATGAAAATTATTCATAGGAAATAGATTTTCATAATGAAAATACTACCAACATTTAAAACATTCAATTAATAACTCTGGAAGAAATTATTTCCCTTTCATGGATTCAATTGAACTTTTCCATTTTTACTTAGAAGATTATTGGTTTATGACCTCCATTACCACATATAAATCATCTTCCCATCCCTTGAATACATTTTATTAGGTTTTTAGTTCAACATCATTGACATATATATCATTGAATATTTTCATTTTTATGATCATTGTTACCTGAACATCCACAGGGATTCATTTATCTAATATATTACGCATTAGAAAACTTACCAAGGTTCAAGTGGTTAATCATTACTCCTGATATTATACATGTTATCTCAAAATCATTAATTTAATCAAAAATAACTATAACTATTAATACCATAATAACCATTGGGGCTATATATATCTTGTAACTTACAATAAAATAACACCCTAACCTCTAATGTTATCTAAACCGACATTTGATACCGACAATAAGGACCTAACCATAATAATTACAAAATCATGAGTTTTTATCGAGAATTTAATTTCATTCACATTGAGAATATTTTATGGTTTATAGTTTTAGATAATTAGGTAGTAATTCATACATAACATATCACATTCATACAAATTGGATACCACTAAAACAATATCCATTTCTTCTAAAATATAAAACTTTCAAAACAAAACATGGTTTTCTTTCATGAAAAATATTCATAACTTTCAACTTGAATTCCTCCATTCTCTTACCCATCCCTATACCATGTGAATTTTTTTTAAAATTTGGGATGAGCACAAAAATCTTAGTTAGGTACATAAAATAAGGAAAGAAACCATTAGTCCATTAATACTTTAAACCTATGAAAATATTTTCACAATGTTATACTTTTCACCCATAAAACATAATCTTTTCAGCCCACCTCATGAAATCATAAGATTCCTATAAAACTCTATAGAAAAGATAAGTCATAAAGGTAACTTATGGCATAAATTCTATATCTTTATTACATTTACTATATCTATTATGGCTATATAGGGTGTAACCTTCATGGTTACATTTGGAATACCCATTGTAATATATTTCATTAATCTCTTAGGAGAAACCCTACAGATTAAATATATCTCATTATCCAATGCATTGGAGAGATATAATGGGCTCACCCAAAAGTAGTTTATCATATAACTTCCCATACTCATAAACAATTCCCATTCTTCATAACTCAATCATAACACATAAAACAAGCATAAACGAAAAATAAAATTTCCACTTTGAAATCACATTTCATTTTTACAAATCTACACACTCATAAATGATTTTTTTTAAAACTGTAATGGAATAATAAAAAAATTAAAGTGAAAAGAAAGAGAGAAATTATGTTCATGCCTTATATGTTAAAAACATTCCTTTTGGATTTTGTAAAAAAAGTTCAAAGAGTAACCTTAAAAGTGGTTTTTAAAATAAAGACCCTTACCTTGAGTTCAACTCATCACATACAATATTTATCTTTATAAATAATAAATTTAGTATAATTATTTAATTTATTTAGAATCATATTAATGTTTATTATTCCTTTTATATCACTTATTATCTTTTTATAACAATTATTTATTTATTTAAGTTCATGTCAGATGCTTTTTCAATATTGGGTACTTGGGTCCAAATTCAATTTGATATGATGTCAATAGTCAAAATGGTCATAATTAAATCATCTATATAATAATATTCATGAAATAATAATAACTTTCATACATCAATTATACTTTTAAATAATACCATTTATGTATGGATATGAAAAATGAACAACATTATATTCATGGAGAGGGTAGGTCGTACGTACGCATGAGTAACGTTTTCATTTTTCAATGATCATTTTAGAAATAAGATAAGTATAATTTTATCTTTATAGAATGATCATAATATGATTAATATAATATTAAAAATTTATATATACTTATATATATCATCCATGTGATGTGGTTATAAAAAATCAATCACATCGCTTTGTGGAGGTGATAGTTCGCGTGTACGCACGAACGACATTATTATTTTTATGTTCATGGAAAGGTAAGAAAAAATGATATATTATATTTTAATAATGATAAATATGTCATTCATATTAAATATAAATATTAATTCCACCATTATAACATGTATTGATAGATAATGATGGAAAACAGACGGTTTGCGAGGTGGTAGTCTGCCGTACACATGAACAAATAATTTATTTTCCATTTGATGAAATTGGAGATATATTTAGGTGATGATATTAACATATTAAAATCTAAGTATATTTAGGAAATTGGACTTTTTATTTCATCAGGGAGTAAGAATATTTTAAGGAATTGGAAGAAGAAATAAAATAGAAACACTTAATTAAAAACAATACCTCTTATTCGGATGATCTCCTTTGATTAACACCTTAACACCTACAAAGAGGGTGTTTTGACTAAATTAAGGCCTAAATAATGTGAATAGGTTATCTAGGAAGTTATTTTGGAATATATTGGCTGAAAAAAATTAGGTTCTAAAGTGTTAAGTAAAGAAAATAATGAGATCACTTTTATAAGAGAGGGGAGTGGCACTCATGGAATTATCTAAAATATTAAATTAATATAAATTAATTTTCTATTTATAATGAGTAAAAAGTGATTCATTTATAATATAGGATGATTTTGGGTGAAAATAAATTCATCTAAAGAAAATTAGACAAGTTTTGATTATTTTTTTAATCCTTATCTTTTTGTTTTAACCCTTTTAACTCTTAATGTCATGTCATGTAATTTACACTATGAGGGTTAATATAATAACTATAAAATGAAAACTGACCAATAAATGAATCATTTATATAATTTTCCGACTAATAAAAATTATTTGGTCAAAATTTACATTTTTTAAAAATTTATTTCATTTAATAAAAATTTATTTATTTTAAAATATCACTAATGTCAATTTTGACATTATTCATTACTTGACTTTTTAAAAATATCATAATAACATGATATATTCAAAAAAACTATATTAGATAATCAATAATATTTCAAAATAGTCCATAAGATTCATTTATGACATTAATTATATCAAATTATATTTATTTTAATATTTTTAATATCAATTATTTGATCCTTCCTTTAATTAATCAATTACTACATCATAATTTTGACACAATTTAATGTAATTATTTTATCACAAAAAATTATAAATAAATTACCATGACATAGATAAATATTTTATATTTAAAATGAATATTTATAGTCAGACATATCACCTATATTACCCCATATTAAAAATATTTCACTTGTTAAAAACAAAAAGTGTGACAAAATTTACTTTTCTTTGAATATAATTTTATAAATATTATACTCTCATCCAAGGGGATTCCAAAGGTCATAATTTTAGGTAAAGGAATATTTTTGACGAATCAAACTCATACAATGAAATTAGTATATGTGTTTGAGTAATTTGATAATATTTATAATATTATTTTTATCTTTAATTTCCCGATTTACCCTTAACCGCGGTGAAAAAAATATTTCTGATGTAGTTATTAATATTGTACAAAAATAAAATGTATCTATTTAAATAATTTTAAGATCATGATTTAAAATATGCATTACATTTTTCTAAATTCAAAAAATAGGAATTTCAGAAATTAATTAAAAATTAATACCGTTGACGAAACGAGAAAACAAGTTTTTAATGTAAAAATGTTCAAATGTTCATATTGTTTTTATATCCAATTTCAATGTGAAATTGATTATAATGACCTAAATCAGATTAAATGATTAAAAATGATCTAATTAATCCTTAAAACCATAAAAATATATAATTTATCTCTATAAATAAATTTGATGAAAAAAAGTTTTGAATTAAAAATGCAATATTTTTACACTATTCATCCAAATATGAAACTTATCAGAAAAAAATAAAAAATTCCACCAAACTATATTTTGATACTCCAATTTTTTTTAAAAAAATTATTTTTTCAAATTTAATAAGTAAATGTATAAAAAATTAGATTTAAAACAACCGTGCCTTCAAAAGGCAGAAAAACTACATTTTTAGAAAAATACTTCTTTTATGCATAAAATTGGTTTTGTTCTTATATTATATCTAGAAAACACATATGTTGAATTTTAAATATTATATTGAATATATTATATATATTTAATTAATATAATCGAACAAGGTTTTTTTATTTATTTGAATAAAATACACTTGTGCACATTTAAATAGTTTTTTTAGAAAAAAATTTCCTTTTATTTTAAAATAGAGTTTACTTTCATTCATAATTAACTGGTTATTTAATTATATATACATGTGTAAAACATATTTTTATAATTAATTTAACCCTTGTAATACCCAACGTTCTAACAACTAGGTCATAACGACAACATTTAAATAATAATATATAGTTGTTCGTTTAAGATCTATGTAGCATATCATCTATGCTATCATACATAGTGTTTCTTTCAAAAAATATCAGGATGTTACAATTGTATTCATGTATGTATAAACTTTTATTTATATTAAAATATGATTGTATGTATATGTATGTATGTATATATAATAATATTTAGATGAATGTATGTACTTTTATTATAATATATGTTCAAATATGTATAGTTGTATATGCTTGTATATATATATGTTTGTATATACATATATAAGGTTCTTGGGGGTACAATTACATTAAACACACACACACAAAACACACATTCTGGAATGACAGACCATAGCCCCCCCAAGGGATAGCCCACCCATCAAGCTTTATCTATTCCGTATATGGCCCGAAGGCCCAGTGGGCATGAAGCCAATTACATGGTTCAAAGGCCCAAAAACTGACCTGAAGGCCCAAGTGAAGTGTCATTCCTGCATCACTACCAACCTGAATCTTGTCTATGTCACTAACTGCCTGATTCACTGCCAACCTGCGTCATGCCTACGTCACCGCCTGCCAGCTGAAATTCACTCCCACCCTGATTTGAAACCGGGTCGGATGCAAGATTACATGGAGCCTTTAGCACTTAGGTAATCCCCCAACTACTATATGTATGTATGTATGTATGTATGTATGTATACATGCATGTACTTATATATCTCAATAATTAAATAATTTTTATTTTCATATAAATTCAATAATAAATATTTATGTATGCATATTAATATATATTTGTATATATATGTATGTATGTATGTACTTATACATATGGATATGTAATAAACTATGTTTGTATATGGATATATTAATTTGTATGCATAAATTTATGTAAATATGTATGTATGTGTTAATATATAATTATATTAATTTTTATTTATATATGCATGAATGCATGTATGTGTTTGTGTATATACATTCCTTGGTTTTATATATGTGTGTGATCGATAATTATTATTGGTATATAAAAATGTAAGTATTTATAAGGATATTTTAATACATGTACATACATGAATGTAAAAATTATAATAGGTACATACATACACATAGATATAAACATGCATACATATAAATAAATTAGTCTAATTATTTACAATTATACATCTTCATAAGTATATAAAAATATTGTAAGTGTATTTTTTGAATATAGTATATATAACACTTAATTCCTATATATATATTTATATATATTTACATTGTCTGTATATAATTATAAAATAATAATAATATATATATATATACATATTAATTGATTTATATATATGTGTGTGTATGCAATCAATATTTTTTAGATATATTTATTGATATGTTGGTATAAAAAATTTAATTACTACACAAAGTGAATATATAAAAAATACTCTCTACATTTTATAAAATAAAATTTATATTTTATGTATAATTATTTATATTTTTATGTATATGTACATATGTTTATATGATACATTTATTTAAATGTGTATATATTTCTATTTATATTTACTTATAAATAATTATATCGATAAATACTTTTATATATTCATGGTGCATGCATGTACATACATATAGTTTCATTTACTGATAGATATATATATTTGTAAATAATTATTGTAATATTTATGTATTTAATTTTAATAATAATATATATGTACTTATATTCTTGAATATATATATATAGATGTATACTCATTAATTTTCTAAAAAATGAATCTCTAAATATTTTTTAATGTATTTTATTTTTATAAAAAAATAATTAGTAAGAGTTTTAATAAAATATATTATAAATTTACATTGAAAATACATATATGTAAATCTATCCGAAGACTCTCGATCCCACCAAAAGAATGGTATTTCTGGTGGTAAGCGTGATCTAGTATCCTCCCCTCAATGGAGTTTCTTTCTTCTCACCATGAAATAGAGAGATGTAGATGCTCAATCTATAGGTCCTATGTTGAAACCTCCATGCATGTCATTTTCTATTTTCTTCATTCTAGGGATGTCTGACACACCCACAACCACAATGTTGATCACCTTCAAGATATGGGCTCTAGATTTGTGACCATTCTTTTTAAATGGGTTTCTCTTCTCACCATTGATGATCCTAATGCCATGTGTATAGTGGTGTGGGTTATCTAAGTTAAGAGGAATACCATTCATTTTAAACAAGTTTCCAAACCATGTGCCTTATGGATTGATCACACATCCCACTATCTTTCCACATGGAATCATAGAAAAAGCTAGAATGAAGGACCAACTTTCAAGATCGTCCCTTGATTCTGGAACCCTCCCTTCATGGACTCCCTAAAAATCAATATGGATACATCACACTTGAGCAAAGGAATCCCTGGTCTTGGAGCTTTTGTCTAAAACTCTTCTAAGAAGCTAATTGCAATAGTCCAATATTTTCTTACGGAAGACTTCTTGCCATTCATTGAGAAAGAATATATCAGTTCAAATATTATGAGTGGAAAAAAAGTTAAAAGATGATAGATAAGATGAATTTGGGGTTATTGATTGAGGTTTGCAGGTGGGGTATCTTGGTAATTATATTTATTGACATTTAAAATAAATATGACGCTAGAAAGAAGGATATCCCACCACCTAGTTAATTTATACTCATCACCATCCAATGATAGGAATTGATCCTCTATTTCTAATGGGAAATTGAGACAATGATGATCCATAAAAATGGGAAACACTCATATTGTTTCCTGTTCCCCCAGAAGAGCGATACAACAGGGCCACCTAATTCCTCCAAGTATATCCAAGATATCGACACTCACCAGATTCCATTTCCCCCTGTTTTATTATTTTTAGTGTCATATTTTTAGTAATTATGTTATATTATTTCCTTTATACTTTTCGCACTATTATTTCTTTTTGATCGGGTCTTATTTTACCTTTGACTACTGAACTGATGTTTAATTTTTTTTAACTTTTTTAACCAAGGGTTTTGGGTGTTGAATATTAATGAATGTAGTAATTTAATAAATTTGAGACTCTTTCTCATTTTCTCCTAAAATACCTCATGGTAAAGATCTAATTTTATTCCATGCTATATCAATGGTTAAATCACATTAATCAAGAATTTACATGATATTATTATCTTATTACTTACATGTTATTAGAGTTTATTCTAAAAGATAGTTTTTCCTTTTTACTGATTAGAAACCTTTTAAACACTTATCACTTATTTTGAAAATTTTAAATATAAGAACTAATTTCCTCTAAATAAATGAGTATTCAAATTTCAACTTTGTGGAGTGACCTTAACATATTATCTTTTCATCAATGTGTATATTAGATATCTTAATTTGATTTAAAATTTATAGATTCATTTAAAATTAATAATAGATGAGGAAGTATAGTATAAAATTGTGGTATGTTGGATTAAGAACTTTATATGGAGTTAGCTTGAGAGAACCAAGACTCCTTATTAATAAAAAAGATAAAGTGACCCCCTATTAAGTCACAATTACTCTCCATAGTAGCAACCCAAATATTTCACCATTATATTATGAGGTTAATATATGTCCATCCATTTTATTCATCCTCTTTATAATAATATCAAATTTTATTTTTTATTTATTTATAACCAATCTTAAATGATTTTTTTAAAATATTATAAATATAAAATACTATTTTATAAACCAAAAAATTATATTGTACAAATATATAAACTTTACTTAATAAATATATAAATATTATTTTATAAATAATTTAAATAATATATATATATATTAATTTATAAATATTATTGATATTACAATAATTAATAAATTTAAAAAAACGATTTAATTATATATTTGTTAGAAATATTTCATATGATATACAATAAATTGTTGTATTATTTTTTTATATCTTTTATTATTTAATTTAAATTTTTCTCACATAAATACATTTCTTATGTTTTCATTAGGAATTATTATACAAATATTATTTATTTAAATATTTTTAATTATATATATATATATTAACTGTATAAATATATTTTATTTGTTTATTTTTATAATATTTTTAAATATGTTTTATAAACATATTTATTTACTAATTGTTAATTATTCTAACTAAATAATTTTATCTTTTTGAATTAATTGATATTTTAATTATTTAAAATATAAAATATCTATGTTTTTTTATTATTCATAATTAATTATATAAATATTATAAAAACATTTTCTAAACATTATTATATAAAATACAATTTAGTCATATAAAAATATCAACAAAAAAAACTAAAAAAAACATGATATATAATATAGTATTCAATTTATTTTAATCCAACATGTAAGTAAAATATTAAAAAGAAAGAAAGATTACCTCCTAATAGAATAATGAGATATTTGATTAAAGGGGATTGGTGAAGTGTGATTAAAGATGAGGATGGGGGAACTATACCCATACATTGTGAACCATGGGTTATATCCCATGGTCCCAAAATTTATTAAAAAAAAGATAAGATAGAGTAAATGAGAAAATGGGAAATAAAACCAGTGATAAACTACTGCATAAGAAACAAAGTATAAAATTTCCCAAGAAATGGAAAAAGGTAAATAATCCATCGGATCAGCCACCAACCCTACCTCTAAGATTATATCCCCTCCTCCATATCTTGGGATACTACTATAGCTCATCCTCCACTTGAGGACCAACACTTTCATTCAGTGGGATGGGATCCTTAGCGGAGCAAGGTAATCATTCAAAACTACTCCTTATCTTGATTGTCCTAGTTCTCTAGGAATGTCCTTCATCATGTGTAACCCCATGAGCATGAAAAAACTTATCACAAAACATGTCCCTATTATTATACCTATTTATGATATCTATCATACTAAGAGTTTTTTTACCAGAGTTTGGTGGACTCATATCTATGTTATAGGAGTTATCCTTAGCATTATCATTCTTGTTAAGATCAAGAGTTGAGATAACTCCTTATGCTAATAATCCCTATGCATCAGCCATAATTCCACTATCTACCACATCTCATGTGAAAGAGTCATTCCTTTTAGTCACATTGACCATATTTCTTTTCATATGATGATTATTAGATTCAACTAACTATAGATCTTTAGAATCAATATTTTTATTTCCCTTATTATACCTTGAAGTAATTAATTTATCCTTCCTCATTTAGGTATCCACACATTCTTGTGCAATAATATCACTATCAGAATTAATATTTTCATCAATATCCTCCAACACTACCTCAACCCATGTTTTATGACCATTCCCTGTGCATCAAGGGAAGACTTGGAAGATCTTTCTTTAACAGGTTCTACATCACCCTACCCTATGTTTTATAACCCTTACCTTATTTTATCACTAATGTTTAATTCTAAAAGAAAAGATTCATGTTTCATGTTTTGTGTAAAAAAGTAACATTAGAGGCATTCCAAGGGGGTGTGTCAAGCATGTGTTCTAAACAAAATTAACTTTTGAATATCATGGCTTGAGAGATTGTTTGTAACATATAACTAATGTTTTGGATCCAACAATTAGGTGATTAGGTGGTATTTTATCCAATTTTCATAAGATATATTTTGATAGGTTTTATTATTGAATATTAGATCAAGGTTTTAGTCCGAGGAACTCTAAAATGAAATTACTTATTTAGTGCCTCTGGTTTTCCCCACATTTTATTTTGTTGTTTTCAATGTTAAATATAATTTTTTAATTCCATGTTTTAATTATATTTTTGTGTGTGTTAATTTAATTCAATGATCATGACCTTGATGAAACTATTGTAAAAATCATTGTATTATCTAATATCCCAACATCAATTATCTAAAAACTCCCCATATTTTTACTCTCCCGCTTGAGATCACATTCATCATCAAAACCATGTAACCTAACTCGTTTAAACTCTTATAGTGGTTCATGTGTGTTTGATAACCTCAATATACCATTTTAAGGTACAATATATTTTTTTAGAAAATGAAAAATATTTCCTTATAAGAATTAAACGATCTAAAATTACGTGGAATAAATAATTTTTTAGTTGAAATTATTTTCAAGACATTTACAATATCATAGGATAATTATAATTATAAAATATTATTATAGTCACAATTATAACTATAAATTGTTTTATTTAAGAAAATTGTATTTATGTTTTATTATAATTAGTTTAATTATTAATCAATTAATTTTATTTTATACAAGTTATTTTAATTATAAACCATTATTATTACTATAATTTTATTTTTATAAGATAATATAACAATTAAATGTAGATTGAATTATAATTATACTATAATTAAAATTATAATAATCATAATTATATTAATATTAAAATATTAGAATGTTTATAATTATATATTTTTTTATTATTTAATAGTAATTGATTAATTTATCTATCTTTGGAAGCATTACACCTAAGAATTTAAATTTTACTATTTTAATTAGTTTTCTATTTTTATTTTCCTTTTACTTTGTTAACATTAAAGTTTCAAACATGAAATAAGATATATATATTTTTTCCAATCATTGAATATATTAAGAAAATAATCTCTTTTCATAACTTCTAAATATACACACACAAATTTTATAGGTTTCTTTAAAAAAATCATCCGCTTTAGTCTATGGATTTTTATAACATAACTAACATGCACATTAATTAATTAGATTATTGGTATTTTAAAAACGTATAAGGATCATGATTAATATAATAAGAATAATTCCTCAAATCATATTATTTATTTCTACCTTTCTTTGAGGATGGATTTATCTCTATTAAAAATAAGAAAATATGAATACTTTAAATCAGTTTCCAAGATAAATATGGTTTGGTTGAACATCATGAGTGGTGATTCCTTGATAACTAGTGCAATTAGTGGTGATACTTTGTTGATGTTGGGAGTGTGTTGGATTGAGTCTAACACTATCCTTGTGCATGGTACTACTTTGCTGTAATTAAATATAAATGTTGTTTGAGTGCTTGATGTCCCCACCATAACCTTGAAGGTTACGTTTTTAATGACTTAAAAATTTATAAATGAAATTTACTTTTTAAATGAGTAAAATTATTATTAATAAATTTAGTTATAGAAAAACAGATGCACAACTTTGGTTATTTTGGACTATTATAAGATATATCATATTTCATTTAAAAGATATTTAAACATCATTACTATTGCTAATATAACCATTTTATAGTGACTATTAAGATTATAATATATTAATGTTTATGATAATGTCTAATTGAAATAGTTGAAAGAAGTGATGGTATCGACCAGTAAGATCATACTCGATGAAACCCATTTATCAGAGCTTTTGAGGGAGATGGTATAACTTGTCTTTTACCTTAACCAAGCCCAACATGAGATTCAACAATTAAAGAATAATAAAAACTATATATAGGATAAGTTCAATCTTATCAAGATCATGACCCAATCCATGGTCACCGAACCACCCTAAGAAAGGGTCATTATTGCGCACCTTACCCTTAGAGCATACACTGGTGTAATAAGTGGTTATGTATATAGAACCTAGTAGTATGAATTTTTGTATTTTACTTTAAAATAAAATAATGATTATTTATCCATTTTTATTATAACTTTATCAATTATTATATAATGTGTTTGATAAAAATTTGATTTTGACATGAAGAAATCAAAATTGTATTTTTGGGAACTATATAGTTTCAATTAAGTCACCATTTTTTTAAATTCTAGAATTTTTGAAATAAATAATATTTTAATAAAATATTATTATTAGATAATAGTTATTTAAAAATAAATTATAATATAATTTAATGAACTTGAATGTAATTTTTATAAGGGTCATAAAACTTTTATCGTCGTAAAAACCATATTTGTCAATAAATGGGGTTTTTGATTTAAAATTGAAAATTCTAATATTAAGATAATTAAATCAATAAAATAAATATTATTTTTTAAATCATAAAATTTAATTATCCAATAGTAAAATTTTCATAATTTTCTAAAACAATTGATTTTTTGGGTAAAAATTAAATAAGGTATTAATATACGGTATGTAACATGACATCATAAAAGCCCAAAAGTAATGTAATAAATACTATAAAAAGTATAAACGAAAAAAATTATGTTTCTAATTTAAAATAATTTGTTTTTAATATATTTTATTAATTTATTAATCCCTTAATGAACCCACCAAAACCTATATTATATTTTAATATTTTAAAATTAATTTTTAGGAAAATGACTCACCTCTACATCACCAAGGGTATTATTTTAGTGAATATGGTTATTAAAATTACAAAATATTGAAAAACACATCTATTTTGTAGAAAACTTGGGAAAAAATAATGGCAAGGTTTGTGGTTTTTATTATTTTATCATATGGAGTCCAATACCTATTTTTAAAATTAAGAAATAATTCCCCACTATTTTGATATAAAAACCCACCCAAAATCCCATTCCTCTTCACTCAAAACCCTATCAGCATTAAGTTACAATAAATTTCCATCTCTATATCACTCCAAAGTGTTAGTTAAAATATTTGATAACAGATGGTATAGAGGGGGGGGGGGTGAATAGATGAAATTAAATTTTTTAAACAGATGGATAAATTATCTGAATTAATTATTATCAATTTCAATTAATATAGTTAAGTAGAATGAGAATAAAAAATAAATAATTAAAGGAAGTTTTTTATAGTATTTCGGACCAAATTAAACCTAGTATACTCTTATAGCTCTCTACTTGTTGAGAGATACATTGTAAACTAATTTTATTTTTAAAGGAGAATCATAACCCAATTACAACATAATTTTTCACGTATAAGTATGACCAAAAGACACCTATATTTTTTTATGGAGAGTCACAACCTAATTAAAACTCTAAATTTAGATATAAAAATTCAAAACCTGAATGGTATTGAACTTAGAATCTGGTATTCACAACCCAAAGATAGAAAATTATTTTGTATGTAAAATCATAAATATTAAGTAAAACCACATGAGAGATATGAAGAAGTGTTACAAACACAGGAAACTGGGTTGAAAATGATAGATAAAAAAGATAATCATAGGTAATGGTTATTAAGTATATGATAAACTCAACTCTTCAAAGAAGTATAAGTTGAAGATGTCTTTGTTCAACCCTAGAGAGATTTTCCAATAGTAGTAAACATAGTATATAAGATCACTTGAAGGTTTGTAAAGTATGAAAATTTTCTATCACTTTAAGTTGTATGAACATGTCATGTTATAATTGTATATATCTTCTAATATTTCATTGAATCCCATATATAGATTCTGATAATCTTAAAAAACTAAATAGGTCTTATTAAAATGTTTGAAACATTTAAAATTTAAAATGTATAATATCACTTTATCAGAGAGAGGGAGAGAAAGAGAGAATGACATTATCATTGTATAATAATCTCTCAACATAAATCTGAAATTTAAAACAATAAATAATAATTAAAACTGACTTAAAATAACCCATTAAATAATTTAAAAAATCTCCATAATAATAGTTCAATTTAAGATCCAATAAATATAGAAAATTTGAATTTGAAATACGAACTTTAAAAAATTTCCATTTAAAACAATCACTAAAGACATAGAGAATATAAAAGCTTAATAAAACTATATTAAATATATTATAAATTTTTTTAATGAGTTTAATACCAACTAATATCAATTTATAAATAATAAAATTTATGAAAGAAACATAAAATCATCAAAATAAATTTTGAGTTTCAAGTAGTAAGTTTCATGCGTGAAGATAAAAAAATCTTTTATCTTCACAAAAACATGCTTAAAAACATTGAAAGGATGTTGGAGTGGGTTATACATAAATAATATTTATTTATAAAGTAATTAGAACTATTTAAATATTTTAATAAAACATGAAGAAAATAAAAATATGAAATAAAATGTAAAATAGAGAAAATTTCTATATTTTAGAATAACCTATAGAATTTCACTGAAATATGTATCCAAATTCACATAGGTGTTTTTCAAGTAATTGTTTTCCCTACATATGAGGATATACGTAAGAAATTCATGTATGTGATTTATGTAAGAAAAATTTATATAATTGAATCTATGTAGGTGATTCACATATCTAAAATTCTGTAATCTATAAGTAGATTTACTTATCTAATTTCAGATCTAAAAAAACATATTAAATGATAGAATCATATTTTATTATAGTTTAACTATATATATATAATATCATTATTATTCCAAAGAATCAACAATAAATTTAGTTTAATTTATATAACCAAATTTACGATTAACAAACAATAGAAAAATAGTTCTAAAAAAACTATAGAAATTAGACTGAAAACATACAATGACTTATAGCCTAATTTCAGAGATGATAATAGAAGATTCATAAGTTTATTTATTTTAATTAAATGTATATAATCTTATTATACTTAAATAAAAATTAGTCACTCAATTTGGAGTACTATATCTCAATATATAGTTGAAATACAGAAGGAAGCTGAATATAGGAAAATGACTATGTTGTTCACAAATTTGCTATGTGAATTTCAAAATGGCTACATGGATTAGGAATTGAATACATGGTTTAGAATAAAAAAACTACATGGGAACATTGAAAATCATGTATAAATGATATGTTAAGGTCCTAAATGAATTATTTATCATATGAACACTTCAATACACTTTTATAACATATTATGAAAAATCAAAGTATAAAATAGACATATTTTTTAAGTAAAGAAATATGATGATATGATCATAGTTAAAAATACTTTAATAAATACATTATTAAAAATATTAATACATTTAAATGAAATTAAACATATAAAATTTTGTAATTATAAATACATAAATTGTTTTAAGGTTCCACTCAACATTATTCCCCTTTTGATAATTAAAAAACCAAGTATACTTTCAAAAACACCAGCCTTTTGAAATTATCAAAAAATATGGTTTCAAATAGAAAAATAGATTGTATGTTATAAGGTAATGTAATGAATACAACTATATATTTTACATATAATTTTTATTGAACATGGTTTTTTTAAAACATGTATCAAGGAGCCACTATAAAGACATCCTTGTAAAAAAATAGAATTTATTGCAATGATAAGAATTTTTAAAAGTTGTCTGAGAAAAAATAATGTGAAATATTAAAAAAAAACGATTTTATAAAAACTAAATGTTTAAACATTTAGTTATCATCATCTAGGATATATGAGAGGTTTTAAATAGTTATATAATAAAAAAAATGTATAAAAATTAAATAACAGTAATCTGAAAAATTAATTCCATATTTTATATAGTTCATATAAATTTAATGCTTTTAACATATAAATACATTTAGACTCCCCCTAAACTCATAAAAACATAAAAAATTAATATTCCAACATTCCAATCTCTAATTTAATATTTTAAAATTGATTAAAGTTTCAAGTATTATTAAATATATCTTCATGTAGATTTTAAATTGGGATAAACTCTAAACCAACAACTCCTTTAATAAAATGATCTCTAATAAAACGAAATCTAACATATATTTTATTTTTTCTAGAAATTTTAAAGTATTATTAGAAATAGAAATTACAGATTTATTATCATAATAAATAAGAAATTTATCAAGATAAATACCAAAAATCAAGGAAATTTTTATTAATCTATAAACATTGAGAACAACAACTAGTAGTAGATATATACTCAACTTCAGTAGAAGATATAGAAAAAAATAATTTCTTCTTAGATGATCAATAAATTAAATAATTTCCAAGAAAATTATACATACATGATGTGATATTTTCTTTCAATTTTAATGACTCCTAAATTAGAGAAAGAATATGATATTAAGTCAAAAAATTATACTTAGAATATAAAAAATTGATTTAAGAGTTCCTTTAACATATCTAATTATTATTTTCACAACTTTAAATGATCAAATTGAAACCTTGATCATAAAAAAATAAACTCAATATCAAGTGGAGATGCAGTTAAATAAATTAGGACACATGTAACGCATTTATAAAAATTAATATAAAAAAATTTAACAGATACAAAAGCATCTAATTTATAAATTTTACCCACAAGAGTTTTCATAGATTTACAAGAATCGAGACCAAAACCATTAACCAACTCTTTAGAATATATAGTTTGATTAAGAAAAATACCATCTTTACTTTGATATATTTGAAGTCTAAAAAATAACTTTAATTCTACCATTAATCTCATGTCAATCTCATATGAAATCAAAGTAGAAAAATAATTACAAAGAAATTCACCAGAATAACTAAAATCTATATCATCAACTTAAATTTTTACAATTAATATATCAGTATAAATTATTTTAATAAAAAGAGTAGGGTCAAAATTACCCTTTTTGAAACCATTACTCAATAGAAACAAATAAACCCTCTCATACCAATCATGAGGTGATTTTTTTGAGACCAAACAAAGTAATAGATATTTTAAAAAAATGATCAGGAAATTTTTTATTTTCAAAACCAGGGGTTGGGAAAGCTAAAATTCTTGTAGATATAAAACTAATTCAGAAAAAACTTTTAACATCCATTTTATATGGCTTTAACCCTTGAAAATAAGTTAAATCTAAAAAGTTTATAATAGACTCTAAACTATAAATAGTTTAAAACTAATCTTCAAAGTCTATAACTTCTTCTTGAGAGTATCCTTGGTCAACAAGTATTGATTTATTTTTGACAATGTATCCAAATTTATACAGCTTGTTTCTAAAGATCCATTTAGTTCTAATTACCTAATTATCCTCATGAAATTTAACTAAAGGAAATATATTATTTCTGAAAAATTTACTAATCAAGTCTTGTATATCAATAATTTAATTTTGATCATTTAAAGCTTCAACAACATTAGTGGGAACATGATTAGAAAAAAAATTGGATAAATCAAAGATGTTTAAACTAGAGCTTCTATTTTTCACACCAAAACCAAAAATACCAATCACATTGTTAATTGGATGATCTTTATGAATCCTCCAAGATCTGGGATATAACTGTGAATCTTTTTTATCCCCCTTGATAGATATATTATCTATAGGTGTTTATTTGATAAAATTTAAATAATTTAAATCATATTCAATATTTTATGAAATAAATTTATGAAAATCAAAATATTCATCAAAATTTATATTCATATATTATTTAAAAGTCATTGATTTATTATTATAAACTCTATAAGACATACTGTTAGAATAATAAATAAGAAACATACCTTTAATACATTTAGAATCTAAATTATATAAATTTTATTTCATGTTTAATAAAACACTTTACAACCAAGAACTTTAAAATATATGACGTTTGGTTTTCTACCTTTAAACAATTCTTAAGGTGTTTTATTCAAATAATTTATAATAAAAAATCTATTCAAAACATAAAAATAAATATTAACAGATTCATGCCAATTGTTTTTTGTAAACTATATTCATTTAGCATGGTTCGATCCATCTCTTGAATAATTATATATTTTTTCCTTTCTAAAAAACCATTTTGTTGTGGTGTTCTAGGAGTATAAAAATTACGATCATAACCATGTTCTTCACAAAGATTTTTAAAATTAAAATTAAAAAGTTCACATCAATTATAACTTATAATGGAAACAATTAAACGTTTTTTTGAACTAAATTACAAAAATAAATAAATCTTTCTAAGGTTTCATGTCTATGAGACATGAAATAAACCCATATAAATTTACCAAAATCATAAAAAATAATAAATATATATTTACATCCACTTAAAATAATAGTATTCATTGGAAAACATAAATAAAGATACAATAATTAAAGTGGTATAGAAGTAGAAACATGATTTATATATTTTAAATATTTCTTACCTTTTAAGGATGAATCACAAAAAAACTCTTATAATATCTATAACTTAGGTAAATGTACAACATGTATAGGATTTTCTAATTTTTGTATTTTTTGGAAAAGAGCATGAAAAATAATTATTCCAAATAACATCATTAATTTATATAGCATTGAGTCACTTAAGATTTTTATTAGATAGATTATATAAATTAATAGAATAAATATTATATTTTATATTAGCATAAAATAAAACATTTTCATTTTTAAAAACTGAACATTTATTATCTTAAAATTTAACACACACACAATTTTCACATAATTGTGAAATACTAATTAAGTTATGTTTAAATCCGTCAATGAATAAAACTTTATAAATTAAAACAACATTGAAATACATACTTCACCAAAACCTTTAACCTTAGATTTAGAGTTATCTCTAAAATTTAAAAAGCCTCCATCTCATTTGGAAAAAGAGAGGAAATTGATAGGTCTCAGTTATATACAAGGAATAACCATTTTCTATGTACCATGTTCTATTCTTGAGATATCCAAGGAAATTTTCCTACAAAAATCAATTACACGACATTTTTTCAACCCTTGCTATTTTGGATTCAATTGGGATACCAATATAATTCTTAGGTACAAAAATGAATTTAAAATATTTATTATAAGAAACTCTAGTAGTTAAATTATTTGAAATAACATAATTGGTATAACTAAAAGATTTAGGATATCTAAGATAATATTTATTAGCATAATTCCTTGCATATAGTATTTAAATCATGTAAAAAACTAAACCATTCAAGCAAAACATTTAGAAAAAGTAGTATTATATAACATAAGAATCTGAAAATTATAAGAAAAACCAATTTTAAGTTTATTTAGTTTCATATTAGTTACCATTTTTCATATTTATTTCTTTCCTTGAATGAAAGTAGATAAAGTCTCTTTTAATATTGAAACTTCTTTTCTAATATTATCATTTTTCTTATGAGAAGACTCAAAATCATCATAGATCTTACCCTTAGAACATGAGGTAGAATTTATTATTTATTCCTTGAGAGAATCATTATCCTTATTGACTTTATTAGTTTCCTTGATAAGCCTTTTATTTATTTCATTCAATTATTTATATAACTCAACAACTCTTAAAGCATATTTTTGAAGTTTTTCATTTCCTTCATACTACTTATCAAATACATAACCAATACTATCATAATAATAACTAGAATTTGAATCATTACCAACCTCATTTTTATTTTTTTCCATCAAACATATGTTTGATGATTCTTTATCACTTCCAAATTCATTATTTGAATCTGATTCCTTGGTGAAACTATATCTAGCATGATAAGAATGTGTCAATTCCCTTTTAAATTTGTTATGTCTTCCTTCTTGCTTCATATTTGGATAGTTGGTTTTTATATTTACCTTCTTTATACATTCATAATTGGTTGATTCCGGTCCATATATAATAACATTTTATTATTTTTGATCATTATTTTGATCATTAATTGATCAATTATGAGAAATTTTATTTCTATTCATCAAATTTTAAATAAATTTTCGTATATTTTTGATTTATCATTTGTAACTTACCTATGCTTTATATTCATAAGAGTTATAAATATCTTTATATGTGATTTGAAAAAATACCATTCTTCTTTTAACTCTATTTTTCACAATATTATTAAACTGAAGTTTTTATTGTAACAATAATTAAATGAGTTCATTTAGTGTTTACTCTTTGAAATTATCACTTTCATCAATCATAAACTTCTTTGCATGCCATTTCATTGTTAGATATCTTAGAAATATTTTTACAAGTATGGGTTTCTCTAAATTTTCTCCAAGATAATTCATTCCATTCTTAGTGATGGTGAATCAGTAGAACATCTGATTGATTATTTCATTTCCACCCATATTGAAATCTTGGTACTTATCTCCATGAATTATGAGTTTGGTTCTAATCAGATTACCTAATACAAGGTGAGTAACTTGTAAAATCAACCATATATCATGAGCTATCTTACATGTAGACACATGAATAAACACACTTTTATTAATAAAAAAACACAATATATTTAATACTTTGTAAATAAAAACATACCTAACAACATAATTTCTTATAAGAGTATCTGAGTTAGCTTCTAGTAGCTTTTAATGTTTTTACATGATCGAGAAATGTTCCATTCTTATCTGGTTGAGGTAAGAATCCATTCCATATTTCTAGTAACTTTAATCATTAACTTAAAAGTGAGATTGTTTTTAAGGAATCCATCCATCATTTTCATTTATTCCTTCCATATTATAGATCTTTTCCGTAGATTGTGAGGTCTAGGAAAATGTTATCATAATAAAATATAAAAAACTGAATCTATGGAAGGATTTTCTAAATTCCAAAATAAGAAACTCTGATAATGATTTTTAGGTCATATAATTTAAAATAGATGATATATATGGGGGGTGAATAGACAAAATTGAAAATTTTAAATAGATTGATTAATTTTTTGAATAAATTGTTGTCAAATTTAATTAATAGAGTTAATTAGTTACAGAAAAAAAAGAAATATGGAATTGTTTTTCTATAGTAGTTTAGTATAATGTTGACCTAGTATACTCTTATACCTCTCTTCTTGGTGAGAGATATATTGTACACTAATATTATTTTTTAAGTAGAATCATAACCCAATTATATCTCATTTTTTTCTATTGGAAGTATAACCAATGGACACTTGAAGTTTTTACTGGGATTCGAAACCGAATTAAAACCCTGAATTTTGAGACCGATAGTTAAAACCCAAATGATATTGAATTTATAAACTGGGAGTCACAACCTAAAAATAGAAAATGATTTTGTATGTAAAAGAATAAAGAGAAATTAAAATCACGTGAGAGATGGGAAGAAGTGTTATAAACACAAAAAATTAGGATGAAAAATATAGATAAAAAAGGGAAGACCAATTATTGGTTCTGGAGTATTGGATTAGATTATTTTTCAAGGTATTAAAAGTTGAAGATTTTTTTTTTCATCCGTTATGAGATCATCCAACAGTAGTAAACACAGTATAAAGGAGCACTTGAAGGTTTACTGAGTATGAACAATTTTTTATCTCCTTAATTCGAATGCAATTTCCATTTCATAATTGTATATATCTCCTAGTAGTCCTTTCAATACTATATATATATTATGAAATTCTATAATAGTTAAAGAGTTCATGTGAAAACAGTTAGACACATTTAAAATTCAAAAAGAATAATATTGTATTATCAGAGAGAGAGAGAGATGGAGAAGGATATTATCATTTCATAATAATCTCTCAATGCATGTATGAAATTTAAAATAATAAAGAATAATAGAAAACAATTTTAAATCATCCATTAAATTATTTAAAAAGTCTCTATAATAATTGTTCAATAAAAGATCCCATGAAAATAACAAGTTTGAATTTGAAATATGAAATTGAAATAAAATTATATTTAAAAAAGAATTAAAAATTCAGAGAATACCAAAACTTAATAACACTACATTAAAGATATTAGAACTATTTTTGATGAGTTGCATAAAATCTTAAAAACATTTTTTAGTTTAAACCTGTAATTTTCATGTGTGAAGATAAAACACCATTTGATCTTCAGAAAAAAAATGTTCAATTTTTTTAAAACGTTTATATAGATTCTACATAATTAATATAAATTTATAAATTCATTAAAAAAATTAAATATTTGACACAAACATGCATAAAATCTAAATATGAAATAAAATGTAAAACATAGAAAATTTATAGATTGTAAAATAACATTTATAATTTCACAAAACTATATAGCCAAATTCACATATGTGTTTTTTATGTAAGAATTTTTTATACATAGGTTAATTTACATAAGTGATTCACATAAGTGATTCATGTAAGTGAATTTGACATTACCAAATATATATAGGTGATTCATGCAAGGGATTCAAATATCTAAATTTCAAAAATCTATAAAAAAATTGAATTATCTAATTTCAGACCTAAAATAAAAATACTAAATGGTTGAATTAGATTTGAGTGTAGTTTAATTATATTTATATAATTTTATTATATTTAAAAATAATTTAAAATATCCTTTATCATATTCCAATAACTCAAGTTTTGATTCAATGTAATATTACAGAACAGTTCTAAAAAACTATTTAAATTGGATTGAAAACATATAGTTAATTATAACGTAATTTAAAACATTATATAGATAGATTTAATGTTTATGCCTTCTAATTAAATGTATATAATATTATTATATTTTTAACAAAAAGAGTCACCCAATTTTGAGTTTATTAGATGAAGATATGGACAAAATAAAAAAGGAATCTAAATATGAAAAAATAACTATGTGTTTCACAAATTGGCTACATAAATTTCAAAATGACTAAATAGATTATGAATTGGCTATGTGGTGTAAAATAAAATGGCCACACAAAAATATTTTAAGTCATTTATAAATGATATTTTACGGTTCCAAATGGATTATTTATCATAGGGACACTTAAAGACACTTGTAGAACACTTTATGACCAATAAAAACATGAAATATAAGTAAATAAATATTATTATATGATCAAATTCAAGCATAATTTAATCAATACACAATTAAAAGTATTAAGAAATTTAAAAGAAAAAGATATCAAAATTTTTAATTATCAAAACATAATTTTTTTCAAGGAGACACCCAACACCAAGGTGTTCCCAATCTCTTACGAAGCTCCTCCCAATATTTTAGAAGTACCCTCTCAAGATAAGTGATCCACTCCTTATACTATTTATTCAAGCACCTTATTTATATCATGCCTTTTTAATTCCAATTTTTATTGTTTGGATATTTTTTTACACATACCTCTTACTTTACTTATGATTTATAAGTGATGAGAGACCCCATTCACTATAATTTAACCCTTCAATGAATATTTATGTACCACTTTATGCTATCAAAAATATCCTTTGATTTTCCAAGCCAAAATTTTCGTAGTGAATACCCATCCCCATTTCCACTCAAGGGTATTAAAATATATGTACCTATCCTTCATTGATTGGGTACATCTATTTATGTTACCTATACTCTTTAATTATGGGATTAAAAGTGATGACATGAATCCTTATATTGTATGATCTATGTGGAACAATTATTCATGGACATGACATGAATGTGATGGGGAGGCATGAAATTATTTATCCCTCAAGCACATTGGGTAATGTTTTTATCTCATTAGATTCTATGTATGGTGCACAAGAGGTTATCATAAGAACACTATGTTATGATTTCTAATTGGTTAGCCTTGACTTATATTTATGAAGTCATTTTTTATATTGTTGTCACATTCTTATGTTTTCATGATGTTATCCTCTTATATCATGCTTCAATGTTCATGTTTGTGATTCTCACCACTTTTATGTCATTATTTAATTTTCATCTTCACTCTCATGTATTTCTTTACCTTATGTTATTCTTTGATTACTCCCTTGGATTTATAGCTCACCCCATTCTTATGTACATCCCTAGGTTATCCCATAAAGTTTTAGAAGAGAAATGTAATTTTATAATCATGTTAAGGAGATTTAAATAAATTTTATTCAACCATGTTTTAATTTATTATGCTATGTACATAATTTTCCAAACACACTGGGCCTCATGATCTTCTGGGATTTTATTAATTGTACCTTTATGTAATAAATCATGAATGAAGGTGTATTAAAGATATAGTTTTTCATAGTAGTTATAAAAAGAGGTTTATTTATTTTTGGGGATTAATATTAGAAAACTTTAGTCAATACTTAATTATAAGACTGAAATTAGAAAAATTACCCTAAATTATGTAAAATTAGAGAGTATGTGGTTTCCAAAAAACAAAATCCATGTACAGATATGACAATTGGACGTGGCTATAACATACTTGTACCTAGGGGTAATAACCCCAAAAAATTCACATTGAGATTCGAATCAATTTTCACCTAGTACATGATAAAGAGGCCTTGATGTACATATAGTTTGACACTCCTAAGGGTTATATTTTTGTTAATTAATAATCTCTCTATAAATAATTTTTAGGGGAAGAAAATATCCTATAAAATTTAATGTTAGGAAATAAACCATTAATAATATAGATTGAAACATATAAATTCATAGGTTAAGGAATTTATTTCAATTATGAGCTATCCCATTAATGTTCATAGTTTCCCTTTTATGTGTTTAAATTTTTAATAATTATCATGCCTATATTTTCTATTATTTTAGTAAATGGATATGAATAAGGGAAACCAAGTCAACAAACAATGAGATGAAAAATGTAATGACCTAACAAATGAGATTTCCAACATGATGGGAGAAGAGCACATGTTCCTTATCCAGGATGGTAAGGACTCCATAAGTGCATCAAAGTGACCAGGGATAAAATCCAGCCGGTGGCAGAATTTCTGGGGTACTGTAGCAGGAACTGTAGCAGTCACTGATTGGTACTGTAGCAGCCGGGAATATGCCCTCGTTTGGGCCTTAGGGCCACCAATTTGGTCCCTGAGTCCTTTAAGGCCTTTGGGCCACTCAGGCCTTTAGGTCAGTAAGGCCTTAGGGAAACCTAAAGGCCTTTAGGCCACCTTTAAGTGTGGATACAAACCAAAAAACCTACAAGGAACAAGATCTATAAGGAGGATGACCAAAGAGCTTTCACCAAAACAGAAGCTAAATGGATTTTAAGAATGAGAGGGTATATCACCTGCCATCGGGACAAGCCTGTGCATGCACGGGAATGCTTAGCCGAACAGCCATGAGAAAGGTGGAGAGATGATTTCACGATGAAGATGATGGGTAAAAGAAGTTCCAAGTAGTTAGTCTGGGTTGTATGTAATGTTCAAAGCCTACGGGCAATGAATTTATCTAAGGCCTACGGACCATGTAATACTTATGCCTATAGGCCTTGTAAGGGTTCCACCTCACCCCTTTAAAGGTGGATTATCAAAAATCAATAAAAAAAATGAAGGCCTTTGGGCCATTAGAGGTAACATGATGGGAGAATAAGTTTAGAACTTCATGATAATAATTTATTAATTAACTCAAATTTTGAATAGAAACATGAATTCAAGGGAAATACCATATCCCCCTAAAAAAGATAAAGTTGATATTTAGACCATTATGTGACAAAGACACCTAACTTTAAGTAGATATTATAATCCTTTAATTGTGTAAAAATGTATCAAATATATAGAAAATATCTTCTCTATCGTTCAATGATTTGAGAAAGATAAGGTTTTTTTCTATGTTTATCGTATAGAGGGAGAATCTGATCATTGGTGAAAATTGATCAAAAATTCCAATCCCAAGGAGGATATCATAGAAAATGGAGTTGAAATAAATCTAGAATTCTTTTTAAATAAATATTTTCCTCAAACTCTCCAACTTAAAATAGAGAGGTATTTCTTTGGCCTTAAGAAAAAGGACAAAAAATCAATCAAGGATTGTGAGGTGAACTTTAAAAGACTTAAATAATATTACATCGACTTTATCACTGATTCTTAATTTAATGATGATCACTTATTTGGTGGGATAAAGTCAAGTCTATGAAAATCCTTGGATAGTCACAACATTGACATCAAGAAATAATTTCTATAATGTTCCCTCAAATTAAAAATGGATATTAGTGAATCTCAAGGGTCTCATGGGGATTGTGATAAGAAGATTATAATGGTTTTTAATTATAGTGTTGTGATGGATAAATCTCAGGGGTTAAAGAAAGTATAACATCAAAATTTTCAAAAGTGTTGGAAGAATAATCTTGGAAATTTACTGAAGGGGATAATGAAAATTTTTAGGCACATGAATGAAGGTCACTTAGTTAATGAATGTCGATAGGAGAAACCCAACAATGCGGTGGATGAAATAAATTATCTAGTCAACCACCATCCCATTTTCCATTGTTTCAACTACATGGAATAAGGACACTATGTTAATAAATTCACTAAGACAAGGGTTTTTGACGATAACCAATGCCAACTACCTCCAAGGACTAGAGAGAAAGGGTAACCATATTCCATCATAACTGATGAGGTGGATCCTGAAAATGAAGTGGCAAAAGGTGTTTTAGTTATTCATTCAAGGTAAATTAACATACTATTTGATTATGGTTTTATGAATTCTTTCATATTAGGCAAGTTTCCTTGAACTATTCAAACACCACCTCAAAACATAGAAATTGAGTTATCAATGAAGATGAAAAATGGGTCAATTGTTTCATCCCAAGTATATAACTCATCCTCTATGATTTTTTTGGGTGTAATTTCCCAAAAAACCTTGTGATACTCCCTTTATAGAAATTCGATGCTATTCTAGGCATGGATTGGATTTACATGTATATAGACAACATAAATTTCCAAGATAAAAAAATCACCTTACATATCATAAATAACTATCTAATTATATATAAGTTCAAGGAAGATGATGAATCTATATTGTTATCATCATCTCAAAAATTAATATTATTTCCTTATGAGAAAGAAAATCTAGCTCAAAATATTGATACTAATGAAAATATCATCTTTGATGTCATACCATTGTAATGGAATTCAGTGATGTGTTTCTCGAATAATTTCATGGTCTTTCTCCTAGCTGAGAGGTTGATTTATCAATCAATATTATACCTAGATCTTTGATAATATCCAAGACTACATATAGAATATCCATCATTGAACCTGAGGAGCTAAAGGATAAACTACAGGACAATCTGGATAAAGGGTATATACACCCAATTCCTTCACCATGGGGTGAACCCATCATTTTCATTAAGAAAATATGGGCCAATGTGCCTCTACATTGATTATCGCGAGATTAACAAGATAACAGTAAAGAATAAGTATCCTTTTCCATGGATTGATGACTTGTTCAACCAGCTATGTACATCTCAATACTTCTCTAAGGTGGATCTTCAGTTAGGATATTATCAAGTAGAGGTAAAGAAAGAGCATATCCCCAAGATTTCTTGACATATAAGATATGGGAACTATGAGTTTATAGTTTTGATATTTGGATTCACTTATTCCCCAAATATATTCATGGAACTTATGGATAGATTATTTAGGTATTACCTTGAAAATGCTATGGTAGTCTTTATAAATGATATACTTATCTACATCAAAATAAAGGAGGAACATGATAAAGACATTATAAAAGGAAAATCACACGTGAATTATAATAAATGAAAGTTTAGGATGGAACAAGAAATATTCCTAGGGTATGCTATCAACAAAAAATGCGATATTCATGGATCCTTCAAAAACTAAGATAATTAGAGGATAGACCAAACCATCATCTGTGATTAAAATATGTAATTTCTTTGGATTATGTGGGAAATATTGTCGATTTGTGAGAAAATTATCATGATTTTACAACCCACTAACCAAGATAAATTAAAATGGATTCAAGTTTTTATGTACTGATGAATTTAAGGAGATCTTTAAAGTGTTAAACAAGAGGCTAATCACTACACCTGTGCTTAGATTACCAATCGGTGGAGAAGGATTTGTGATATTTAATGATGCACCTAAAAGGGATTAGGATATGTACTCATGCATGATGAAAAAGTGACCGAATATTCCTCCCAACAATTAATGATCAATGTGCAGAAATACCCAACACATGATTAAAATTGGACAATGTAATCTTCATGTTGAATAATTGGTTAAATTATATCCATAGGTAGAATTGTTACATGTTTATGTATTATAAATTCCTCAATTATATATTCAAAAAAAGGATCTCAATATGAACCAAGTAATGTGGTTAGATCTAATCAAGGATTATGTTTCTTCAATCCATTACCATCTTAGTAAGGTGAAAAAGGTAAGAGATGCTTTGAGTAGAAAGGGTCCTACAACCCTATCCATGATGTGGATTCCAATATTATTGGATATGCATAGGATGTGCATGGGAATAATTAAAGTATTTTAATCCTTAATTTATCAAACAAATTCTCAATAATTTATTATTGAGAGGATTAAGGGGCCCCAGAAATATGAGGAGGTTATATATAAAAAGTTAACAAATATTTTGGAGTTAAACTCTGTTAAATATGGAGTTATAAGGTTTGGAACTCAGATATGTGTCCCATAAAAACCAGAACAAAGAGGGAACTTTTTAATGATGTGAATAACACATATTTCTCTATTAATATAATATGTACTAAGGTATATAGGTATCTGAAGAAAAAAATATGGTGGGATAACATAAAGATGGATATTGCAGAATTTGTATCCCAATGCATGGTATACCAACAAGTAGAGGTCGAATGTCATAAATCTAAGGCTATGATTCAACCATTTCCCATAATAATAATTAAATAGGAAAAAATAACCATGTATTTCATCATAGGACTCCCTAGAACATCTAAAATAAGTACAGGCATTTGGGTGTTAGTCGATCGCCTTACAAATTTAGCTAATTTCATGACTATCAAGGAATATTTCTCTCTTAAAAAACACACTATGATATACATAATAAAAGTGGTGATACTTTATGGAGTTCCAATCTCTATTATATTTAATTGATATATGAGGTTTAGCTCAAGGTTATGGAGAAGCCTTCAGTAAGAGTTAGATAAAGAGATGAATTTTAGTACAACTTATCCCCCTTAGAAGGGTGATAATCCTAATAGAACTGTTAAAAATATTGAGGATATGTTGAGATCATGTTCAATGTATTTATAAGTATATTTGGATCATCACCTTTCCCTAGGGAAGTTCTCATATAACAATAGTTTCCATTCTAGCATTCAAATGAAACCTTAAGAGGATCTATATGGGAAGCAGTGTTAGACTCCAACATACTCAGATAAAGTTTGAGAGAAGAAGTTTATGGGACCTAATCATATTCAGGATATGATATATAATGTTCAAACCATTCAATTTCATATAAAATCCATAAAAATAGATAGAAAAGCTAGGTAAATAATCATCGATGTGATCTAGAGTTTGCGGTTGGAGATAAGGTGTTCCTTTGTACACATCAAATAAAGAATGTCACGAGGTTTGGGAATAAGGTAAAGAGTATTCCAAGATACATCACCCCCTTTGAGGTCCTTGATCACATCAGAGTTGTGGATTATCAACTAACACTCCCACCAAACCTATCATAAGTAAAAGATTTGTTCAATGTATCCCTCTTGAAGAAGTAAATAATAGACCCTTCACATATACTAATTCCAAAGGTGGTACCATTGTAAAATTATCTTTCATACAAGGAGAAACCAATTAATATCTTAGATTTTATAGAAAAAGATCTAAAAAACAAGACAACTCACATTTTAAAAGTAATGTTAACGAAGTACATGTTTGAGGATGAAACTGGGAAGTAGAAGAGGTGATGAAACCGAAGTACCATAATCTATTTTAGTGTATAAAATAAAATTTTGATTGTGAAATTTCTAAAGAGGGGAAGAATGTAATGACCCAAACATTTATAAATGAAATTTGTTTTTTAAATGAGTAAATTCCTTATTAATAAATGTAGTTATAGAAAAATGAATACACTACTTTGGTTATTTTAGACTGTTATAAGTTATATCCTATATTTTTTTAAATACTATTAAGCATCACAAATTTTGATAAAATAGTATTTTTATGATGAATATTTTGATTAAAATAAATTAATAGATTTGATAAAGTCCAATTGACACAAATGATAGAAACGATGGCATAGACCAGTAGGATCGTACCCTATAAAGCCCATTTACAGGAGCATATTGGGGAGATATAATCAATTTGATTATTATTTGACCAATCCTATGATGATATTGAAAGAGCACTGTCGTGGGTGTCCTCAAATGATTAGTGTGATTTTGGGGGTACTTAGGTGCAATTGAGTGGCTGACTAAGGTCGTCTTTCAAAGGAGGAAGTGAATTAAAACAACTTTTTAGAGGTATTATAAAAATAAAATAAAAGTGAATAAAAACAATATTTGAAAGGATGGGGTTGTTTAAATTTTAAAAATCTAGAAGAAGTTTTTTGGAAGAAGATTGTATTTTTTTTGTTTTTACTTTTGAAATGAATTTCGATTAAAATGACACAACAAGAAGATGTTTTTTAGACAATATTTAAAAGACGCAATCAATATGACCCTACCTATTAAATCAATTATTTATCATTATAATTCAAAATAACATCCTATTAATTATGATCCCTTAACTTGTTAACCCACAAACCCTTTGATAATTAACCTTACCACAAAAATGAAGTGTATTAAACCCTAGGTTATCTTCAGAACATGTAATCACATCACCCTGCTTTGATTGATGCTCTAAGGATAGCTTACGGTCAGTGGTAAATTAAGGCAAATATACATTCTATAAACGAGGACTAATTGAGTTTAGGGATTATTTGCGAACTCTACAAATTAATCCCATGTGATTTTGAATTACCGTTTAAGGTTGCGCTCTCATAGTTTACACAATTCCCAACCTCGTGTGTTTTGTGTTAACAATTTAATTGCTTGATTAGTTTAATTTAAATTGAAAAATCAATCATATTATTTGAATTACTGTATCTCATTGATTCAAAATAAATGAATGAAGAAGGTAAGAGATAGATCGATTACTAAAAAGACTATTCTTCCATGGGCGGTGTGGTCATCATGGAGACGTTTTGCATGAACAAAGGATTGAAAGGGTAGAACACAATCTCGTCTCCACTCTTGATTTAAAACCAATTAGTAAGATTAAGAGAAGAATAAATTTAAACAAAACAGAAGAAAAGATGATGAATAAAAGAATATTAAAGAAGTTTATTACACAAATGAAAACATTACAAAATGAAGAGGAGAATGAGGCTTCGATGAGGGGATCATTGATTCAAGAGCTACCCCTATTACAATGGTTGGAGAATTTGTTTGATACCAATTCAACTCTTCCTTCAATATCCTAATGCACGTCCCAACCCCACCCAATGAGAAAAACACCAATTTATAGAGTGGTGGGTAGACTTGGATCAAAATGGTTTCAAGTATGAATGGGGAATCTCGGCCAAATATTTTATTCCAACTTCCAACACCCATTTGACCATCAAAACGCGAGATTAATCTGTCCTTCTAGATGAATGATTTGCGTGAAATTGAGTCTTGTAGATCCTCTCAAATTTGGGCCTAATCCAAGCATGTATAACAAATTTATGACCCAAATACCGAACCCATATACATTCTGCCGAGTCCCTCCCACCATTGACTTAATGGCCCATTTACTCCATCCAAATGAACTTTTTAGCTCTAGTGTCCTGAATAAAAGTTGTAGAAAATTAAGTTATTAACAATATTAAAAAATAATAAGTTCCATGAAGTCATATTAAAATATTTAAGTGATAAATACTACAGTGCATTTTTAAAGATTAAAAATAGAATTTTAATCAAATTTTCAAATGAACGATCTAATCCAAAATATTTCATACATGAACATATTTAGCACAATGTGAGGAAATAATGTCATTTATTATCTATAACATATTCAACAAAATAGTGTTTTATCAACTCCCCCACAATTACCCTTTTGCACTCCTGAGAAAAACCTCATATCAAGTAAACATCAATATCAAATCAAAACCCATTTTGAAACACATATCATTGAGATCAAACAATTACACACCATAAAAAAAAAGATATCACGCCTCATAAAAAAACATCATTTCAATTTCATCATTTATATCATTCAATATATTTCCACTTCATTTATCCTCCCATGTACAAAATGCTTACCTCACTTGAATTTTCTCTTATAACACAAATGTCAATTTTTTTTGCAATGTCTTTCTCATCCAAACTCATACAAGGGTGACCATAGGCTTGATAAATTCCTACATCACCACCAAATGTGAGTCAGAGGAATATGTATATCATGAGGAATTTTTAGGGTTGTTCTGTGTCTTTCGGTTGGTAGCATTTAGATGTGAAAAATTCTGAGGCAGAATGAGGAGGGCTTGACTCTTTTGAAGAAAAAATGCATTAATCAAATTTTCACTTAAATATGGTCTCCTACCCAATATACATAGCCTTGATTAATGTTCATAATCATGAAAAATCAAGGAATGTGCACACCATTCATCATTTCAGTAGTAAAAATGTCAATATTCTCGAACGTGATTTTCTTAAAAGCTCAGGATAGGAACAACTTTCCCCCTCTATTAGAAGCTCTAGAAAGGCATAGATTATTTTATCATGAAAGATCCAGAAAGGCACAACTTTAAATATAATGTTTTCCTTCATCAGAAAACACATCTCTTCAGAATTTAATTTTTCACCCGAAGTATCACAAAATGTGGTAGCACAACACAAGACAGCTTCCCCCACACTTAAGATCAACTAGATTATGAAATTCCACTTAAAGAGTTGGTTGGATATGGAAAATTGTCTTATAATGTGGCTAACCTAACAGGATGTGCATGGATTCTAAGGGCTAAAAGGATTAAATATTCAATGTAGGCCACTATAAAAAAATATTCGTTGAAATATGGGATTTAATACCAAACAAATGCCTCAATCATTTAAACATAAGTACCTCAAACCCTCAAGTTTTGACATGAGTAAATCAAATTCTGGTAAAATCAAGCACGGTTTGGTTCTCTCAAGAATTGAGGTGAATGTAAGGAATATGAAAATAATGGTTTAATAGACTCACATGAAAGTGATTTCAAATATAAATATAGTGAGATGTGGCATGGGATTCAAAATTCAGTGTACTTTTCATGAAATTACTAAATATTTGAACTTGAAACAAAGTCATTTAAGCATTAATTTAAGATTAATTTCAAGGGTTAAATTGATTCATTTAATGATATGGATTTCAAAATGGTGATTAGAATCATTTCAGTTCAAAATTTTCAAAATAAACACACATAAAATTGAAAAATAAACACACAAAATTTGAAAAACACACATTTTTTTGTTTTTTTAATAGGAAAACAATTGAAATTACTAAACTAAAAGGTTCCCTCACCCACACATAAAATATTGCATTGTCCTCAATGTGATCCCATATGATGATATATGCACGTGAATTCTATAATTTTAAATAGGACAAAGAATAAAAAAGCTAAAGGGTTAGGAACAACCTGATGTTCTCAAGTGATAATGGGGTCGTGCAGTGTGATAAAATCCACTACATCAGTAGGAAGTCCCTCAATGTATCTCTTCAAACGTTTCCCATTGACATTAAAGCTCCTTCTTGTTTCGTCTTATGTGATCTCCACTACACCATAAGAAAAAACATTAGTCACAACATAAGGACCTAACCATCTGGAATGCAACTTACTAGGCATCAGCTTCAGTTGTGAACTGTAGAGAAGGACTTTCTCTCCAACATAAAACTACCTTTGTTGGATAATTTTTTCATGAGATGATTTTGATCTTTACTTGTAGAGCCTTGAGTTCTCATATGAAGACAATTGAATCTTCTCAAGCTCTTGAATTTGCAACTTTTTTTGGATTCCATCTTGGTCCAAATCCATGTTGCATTTCCTTATATCCCAATAAGCCCGATGCTCAACTTCTACAAGGAGATGACATTATTTGAAAAAAACAATCCGAAATGGGGACATACCAAGGGGTGTATTGTATGATATCCTATAAGCCCACAATGCATCATCCAAGCACTTTCTCTAATCCTTCCTATTTGGCTACACGATTATCTCTAAAATCTGTTTCAACTCATGATTTGAATCCTCACCCTGACCATTTTTTTGTGGGTGGTATGGTGTTGATGTTTTGTGTGTCACCCCATACTTCTGAAGGAAGGAAGCCAAATTATGATTGTAGAAGTGTGTCCCATGGTCACTGATGATGGCCTTCGGTACTCCAAACCTGCAAAAAATTTGCGCTTTGACAAATTCCACAACAACATGAGAATGATCAGTCCTGGTGGCCTTAGTCTCCACCCATTTACTCACATAATCAACAGAAACCAAAATGTACAAAAACCAAAAGAAACTAAGAAAAGGACCCATAAAATCGATGCCCCATACATCCAAAATCTCACAGAATAGTATGGGTTGTTGGGGCATCTCATGTCTCCTTGAAATATTTCTAGTGTATTTGAAACAAGAGCATGACATACAAAACACATGGGCATCATGGAATAAGATAGGACAATATAATCCAGAGTCCAAAACATTCCTAGATGTCCATTGGGGTCCAAAGTGTCCACCACAAGAAAGTGTATAAAAAAAGTGTAAAACAGACTCCAACTCATGATCAAGACCAAACCTCCTAATAACTTGATCACTACACATGCGCCCGAGGTATGGATCATCCCAAGCATAATACCGAGACTCACTTTTTAATTTTTGGACTTGATGTTTCTTTAAATTTGCAGGGATTTCAGAGGTAACAAGGTAGTTAACTAAATCTTCATACCAAGGATGCGTACTTGAGATGGAATAAAGATGCTCATCGAGGAAAGTGTCCCAAAGTGGTACCTTGTCCAAGGTGTAATCCTCTAGTGTGTGAGTAAACCTACTCATGTGGTCCGCCACCAAGTTTTCTGACCCCTTTTTTTCCTTTATCTCAATATCAAATTCTTGAAGAAGGGGCATCCATCGGATCAGCCTGGGATTTGCATCTAGATTCTTAAATAGGTACCTCAGAGCTGCATGGCCAGAAAAAACAACTACTTTAGAGCCCAATAAATATGAACATAATTTATCTAAAGCAAATATGACAACAAGAAAATCCTTTTCTGTGGTTGTATAGTTTTATTGGGTGGAATCCTGTGTCCTTGATGCATATCCAATCACATGTGAACGTCCCTCGACCCTTTGAGATAAGGCAGCTCCAACCGCGAATTTGGAGGCATCACACATAAGCTCAAAAGGAATCTCCCACCATGGGGGATGTATGATCGGTGTAGTGGTCAGAAACTTCTTTAGCTCATCAATAGAAGTATAGAATGAATCATCAAACAAAAAATCAGAATCCTTTTGAAGTAATCATGACATAGGAAGAGCAATCTTATTAAAATATTTGATGAAGCGCTGATAAAATCCTGCATGGCCTAGGAATGATCTAACATCATGCACACATGAAGGATAGGGTAAGGATGAAATAATGTCTACCTTAGATCTATCAACCTCTATTTCATGTTTTGAAACTACATTCCCTAATACAATTCCATGCTCTACCATGAAATGACACTTTTCAAAGTTCAGGACCAGATTCTTCTCAATACAATGATTCAACCCCTTTCAAAAAATACTTAGACATTCATCAAATGAAGACCCATACAATGTAAAATATTCCATAAATTCCTCCATTCTGGTCTCAATAAAATCAGAAAAAATATTCACCATGCATCTCTGAAAGGTACCTTGGGCATTCCAAAGTCCAAATGGCATCCTTCGGTAGGCAAACGCGCCGAAAGTACAAGTTAATGTTGTCTTCTCTTGATCTTCCAGAGAAATAGGAACCTGAAAATATCCAAAATATCCATCCAAGAACAAAAATATGTTTTCCCAGAAAGTATCTCAAGCATCTAATCAATAAATGGGAGGGGGAAATGGTCCTTGTGAGTAGATTGATTTAGTTTCCAATAATAAATAAACACGCGCCAACTATTTTTCCCCCTAATTAGAACTAACTCATCTTTCTCATTTTTAACAACAGTAAACCACTTTTCTTAGTCATAACATGAATATGACTTAATCACTGAGAATATAAAATGGGATAGATTATACCTACCTCAAGAAAATTTTAAACCTCTTTTTTAACAACCTCCAAAAGGGTTGGATTGAGTCTCATTTGTGGTTGCCTCACTGGTTTAGCCCCATCCTCCAAAATAATCCTATGCAACAAAATGGAAGGGCTAAAACCTGATATGTTGGCCAAGGTCCACCCAATTACCCTGATGATTTCTCTCAAAATATTAAAAATATTTTCTTCATGTTCAAAAGGGATATTTTTAGCAATGATAATAGGCAATTTCTCACCACTTAACAAGTATGAGTATTTGAAATTTGGAGGCAATGGCTTGAGTTCTAGTGTAGGGGGGAGGTGTATGGATGGAGACATAGAAGGAACTGAAATATGTGCCCAAAGAGTATTAGTATTAGAATATAAATCATCAAAATCAGAGAATAAAGCATCAAATCCATCATCATACTCATCATCCATGTCACAATTAGAGTTCACATGATCAAAATCAGAATATGATTCAATTTCAAAATCAAATCTAAGAGAGTATTTTACATTAGAAATAGTTTTGGAAGTACTCTTATACATCAAACTAGAACCAATACTCATAATCTCCCTAATCATAGGACAATAAAAATTCATGTGGTTTTTACATGGTGGTTCAAAATGGGAGATAAAAAATGCAGAATGATCCTATGAGGGGTACTTCATGGAATCCATAACATTAAATATCATAACTTCATCCCCAAATTCCATGGAAAGTGTACCCTCATTGAAATTTATGATAGTTTTTGCAGTTTTGAGGAAGGGTCTACCTAAGATAATGGGGGCATGAGAACTTACCTGATCATCCTTCGTGTTAATAACGTCGAAATATGTTGGAAATATCATGTCTCTTACTCAAACAAGTACATCCTCAAGGACTCCCACTAAATATACCATAGCTCTATTCACCAACTGCACCACTACTCTGATCGGTTTCAGCTCACCAACCTGCAAAGAAGAGAATACAGAGTGGGGCATCACATTTATGGAAGCTCCCAAATCACAAAGTGCATCAGAAAAGTGAAACTCCCCTATGGTGCTTGGGATGGTGAATGTCCCTGGATCCTTACACTCTGTTGGGATTTCTAGAGTTGGTGTAATTAGTGCTGAAACATTCCTTCCAAGATTTATCCTCTAATTTCCCTTGATCCCTCTTCGATTGGTAAAAATTTCTTTTAAGAATTTTTCATACCTTGGAATTTTTATAATGGCTTCAAGTAGAGGAATGCTGATCTCCAAATGCTTGAATGTGTCCAAAACCTCATTTTTCATTGCTTATTCAGCCAGATTCTTGGTTTGAACAACCCTATTTGGAAAGGGAAGGGGTTTAAGAAGAAGATCATTAATCTTTTTCTTACCTTTATCTTTCCCCTTGGGTTTCTCATCAGTTGATATGGAATAGGGCTTCTCCAGATTTGAGGTGAATCCAGGTGGAACAATCGGTGAAGATATATCATTTGTTTGCTTCCCACTTCTTAATGTGATGGCACTTCCATTCCTCTTGGGATTTGGAGTAGGTTAGGATGGTAGATTTCCACAATTATTACTTATAAGTATTAGAATCTACCTTTGGTGGGGTATTACATTTTTGTTGGCTTGTTAATGCTTGAGATTCAAATCTCCTTTGGGGTTGTTGGAAACCCTGCGGTAAGGTGGAGGCTTCTAGAAGTTTTGTTGAAAATAGGTCCTTTGTTGTTGTCTATAGCCATACATCATGTCCAATTTATCGTTCCACCCTTGTTTTTATATTGGATAAAACGTCTTTTGGGGATATGGTTGTTGTTGTTGTTGCTGATATGGTCTCTCAGGGAACACTACCGCACAATCTTCTGTTTCTTGGAGTTATGGGAAATAGTCAGTTGGGTGGCTTGTCTCAGTGAAAATACCACATGGCCTTGAAGGAGGGGGTTGGGATGTATTTTGTGCCAAAAAAATCTGTCTCACCATAGTTTTCAATTCTTCCAACTTGGTATCAATCAAATTACTTTCAAGAGAAGATGAACTTAGCTGATGTACTCCCCTCACATGTGGTGTACCTCGATCGCCAAATTGTTGGGAGTTTTGGGAAATTTTGTCGATCAACACACATGCAGCTACTGGTGTCTTGTCCACCAATGCTCCTCTAGCTACAACATCCACCATGCTCCTCTCTATAGGTGTGAGTCCTTAATAGAAGTACTGGATGAGTATTTGGTTACACATTTTGTGATGTGGGTAGCTTGCAAACAACTTCTTGAATCATTCCCAGTACTCATACATTGAATCCCCTTGTGCTTGATTTATCCCAGAGATCTCTTTATGAATGGAATTGGTCTGCGATGTTGGAAAATTTCTCTACATGAAAAGACATTTAAAATCCTTCCAACAAGTTACATCTTCGGGTAGTAAATAATACATCCAATCTTTCGTAGCTCCATCAAGTGATAATGGGAATGCTCTTAATTTGATTTGGTATTCAAATACATTTCTTGGTTTTATGGTTGAGCAAACCACATTAAATTCTTTAAGGTGTTTATTTGGATCCTCACCTGAGAGGCCATGAAATTTTGGAAGAAGATGAATTAATCCATATTTCAATTCAAAGTCAGATTCAAGATTTGGGTATGCAATACAATTTGGTTTATAGTTAATATCAGGTGAATCCAATTCTAAAATGGTTATGTTAAGTTCATTTCAATTATTTAAAGCCATAAGTTCTTGTTTTATGGTGGAATTAGAATTTCTTCCATGTTCAATGTTCTGAAAGTGGAGGAATCTTATAACCAGTTGAATATTGAAATATCCCGTAGACTGGGAATGTCTGATTCGATCCCTAAGGCTAAGTTCAATCTCAGGGTCAAGATCTAAGAGATATTCAGGATTAGTTCATGTCATAAATCATAAAAAATGAAAAGAAATAAATTAGACAATAGTAAAATAAAAATAATATGTTTTAGGTGATGGTCCAAAAAGAAGTAGGAGAAAATAAAAGAAGAAAAAAAAATCGGATTGGGTAAAGAAGGAAGAAAGAAGAGAGGATGAGAATAAAATGTAAAATAAAATTAATACCTCTAAATGTTTGAAATAATTACGTGCCTCCCTGGAAACAACACAAATTTTAAATAGCACTGTCGTGGGTGCCCCCCAAATGATTAGTGTGATTTTGGGGTACTAAGGTACAACAGAGTGGCTGACCAAGGTCATCTCTCAAAGGAGGAAGTGAATTAAAATAAATTTTTTGAGGTATTCTAAAAATAAAATAAAAGAGAATAAAAACACTACTTGAAAAGATGGGGGTTGGTTAAATTTATAAATCTAGAAGAAGTTTTCTGGAAGAAGATTGTATTTTTTTTGTTTTTAGTTTTGAAATGAATTTAAATTAAAATGACACAACAAGAAGATGTTTTTTAGACAATATTTAAAAAACATAATCGATCTAACTCTACCTCTTCAATCAATTATTTATCATTATAATTTAAATTAACATCCACTTAATTATGACCCATTAACTTTTTAACCCTCGGAACCTATGAGAATTAACCATACCACAAAGATGAAGTGAATTAAATCCTAGGTTATCTACAGAACATATATGTAATCGTAACACCCTGCTTTGATTTATGTTCTAAGGGTAGCTTATGGTCAGTGGTAAATTAAGGCACATATCCATTCTAGAAATGAGGACTAATTGAGTTTATGGATTATGTTTTAACTCTTCAAATTAATCCCATGTGATTTTGAATTACCAGTTAAGGTTGCGCTTTCACAGTTGACATAATTTCCTACTTCACGTGTTTTGTGTTAACTATTCAATTTCCTGCTTAGTTTCATTTAAATTGAAAACCCAGTAAATATATCATATCAAGTGAATTAAAGTATCTCATTGATTCAAAATAAATGAATGAATAAGGTAAGAGATATATCGATTACTAAAAACACTACTATTCCAGGGGTGGTGTGGTCATAATGGAGACGTTTTGCATGAAAAAAGGATTTAAAGGGTAGAACCCAATCTTGTAACACCCCAAGCTTCTACGGTACACTTCTCTTTGAATAATGTGATAGCGTGTGTTGTACGCAACACCGAGTTCTAACAACCAATCAAACTAGCCGTTATGAATAGTAATACCTACTTTTTAAAATTATATATATTTTATATTTCAAAATGGACTTCATTTTTGGATTCGGAATATCTAATTTAGCCTAAGGTGAAATTTTGGTACTTTTCGGATAACTTTCATATTTTGATGAATAGTGAAAATTACTAAATTTTAATTAAAAACAACTTTTTTAATCAAAATAATTAATAGTGATAAATTATGAATTTTAGTAGTTTTAAAGTATATTTAGAACATATTTTTACCATTTAATATAATGTTGGTCATTGGACATAATTTTACAATTAAACCGAACATAAACAAGTGTCAATCTTTTGATAGTTATTATCTCTTAAAAACACGCTTTTTGTTTTGACAGCGGGAATTAATTTTAAATTAATTTCTGCCACTTCTGTGTTTTGAATTTAGGAAAATGGATTCCATATTTGGAATCAGGATGTTCAAATTGTGTAAATAGGTAACTTTTATTTTTAGACATTTTGAATAATTACTGCGGTAAATATTTTATTTACCATGGTTAAGGGTAAATCCGGTAAATAAGGGTTAAAAATCAATATTATAATAATAATAAATTACCCTAAAACTTGTATTAAACCTATTGGTTGATACATGGTCGACCATGGGAATCTTTGGGTCGATTTTGGGACCCCATGGATCCACTTTTAAGTGATAATGACACTTTATTTTAATTAAGTTAAAATGAATACAAAAATGACACAATCATATATCTTTTAGAAAAACAATTATTACATAGGGTTATATATGTTGTATTTTAGATTATAAATATTCATTAGAAAGATAATACAATTTCCTACATAATGATATTTTATTTATAATTTTTAGACATTAAATAATTTATTTTATTTATGACACAATGATGATGCAGTAATTACTATAATAGTGAAAAATTACAATAATTGATATTATAAATACCCAAATAAATATAATATGAAACTTTTAATGAATTAAACTAATTTTCTAGGATAATATTATATATTAGGATTGATTTAATGGACTTTTTTCGAAGTAATGAATCTGTTATGAGTTTCACAAAAATCAACTATTGAATAGTGTCAAAATTGACACAAAAGAGTTCTTAAAACAAATATTATATTATTAATTGATATTAAATTCCTAAAAATCTATGGTTCAGCCAAGAGACTTATATAATGATAGGTTCATCATTAATGGACAACTTGGGGGTATCTTGGATGTATATAGTAAGTTTATTAACCATATTATATAAAAATACAAAGAGACATTGTAAAAGTGAAACTAATTAACTTAAAGTTAATACTTAAAGATAAGGTTAATATAAGTACCCAAACCTTTATAAATTATATTGGTTGAGTGGTTTTCGACCTATACCCACCTTAATTTTTTAATAATAAACTTTTGAGCCATTAGAAACCGAATATGAATTTATTATAAATTAATATTTCTAGCTTTTCCAAAGGTTCCCCTCACCCCTCTTATAAAAGGGCACTCCTCCTTCTCATTTCTTCACACCATCAAAGCATTTTGGTTCGGCCAAACTCTGCCCAAATACTCTCCCAACATCCCTCAATACAACCTAGAGGCCTTAGTTTGATCAGAAAGCCAACCTAAGGAGCCCTTTTGATCAAATCAAAAGGAAGAACCTGAAGAAGAGGTAATGATTTCACCACCCTTTTCCAAGTTCATTTCTTCTTCCACTTCTTCTTCCTTTTTTGTTACCATTCTAAAATAATAACTCCAGTATCATATATTCTGTGATGTTATTATAAATATGGTACAACCATATTCAGTATTCTATCCACCCTTTGAATAATATGTCACCATACGTGCGTACGTACGGCTTACCGTCTCCACGACGTGGTGTAATTGTTATTCAATATAATATTATTTGGATGTGTATAATAATGATGTTTAACTCATGTAAATAATAAATATAACATGTTAATGATTCTATATATATGATATACCATCCATTTATATATTATTTTAATATCAAAAGAATGATATTGTCGCTCGTTCGTACGTACGGACTACTGTCTCCACGAACGCGATGAGATTCATTCTCCATCGTATCCATTCAAGTATAATTATCATTTGATGATTTAAAAATGATTTTTAAGGACATTATATCATTCTAGATATGAATAATATACAACCTATCTTACATAACAAAACATATAAAATAAAAAAAGTAAGTTAACACCCGAAACAACGATAATACTAAGATATTATTATCAAATCAATATTAAAAGATCATATATGATATCATATTAATGTATATGATTCTTGTATAATTTAATAACAATTATTTCACCATTATAAAGGAGGTTAACCTACCCCAACCAAGGAAAAGTACAAGGTAAAGGTTATTTCACAATCTCTTCATTATCCGAGGTTGTTTATACGTAATAATCTACTGGGATTTCTTTATCATCCACATCCATGTTTCTTCGAAATGTATTTCAAAACATATTTATTATTTACAAGAATATGGGTTAAAGTAATTTATACCCTTGTTTGACTTTTTATAAGAGGTTTATAAAGGAATATTTCCGTCGTTTTCAAAACAAGGTCCTTTTTAACCTTTTCGACAGAATTAAGGTAAGAATGTTTTTTTAACTTATACGGCAGGTGCGCCTATTTTTCGGCGTTATAAAATCTTCAAAGCTTCCCTTACAAGCTTATAAGAATATTTTCAAAGAAAATGTTTTATTTTATATGGATCTTAAATGATTTCAAAATAAAAAGAGATATTTCTTTAAAATGAATTTTTATTTCATCTATGTCAACATCATTTGATGGATTTTACACTTATTTGAAGTTGATTTATTATGATACAAAACTTCTATATTGTATTGAAGGTTTTGTGATATGTTTGACTGTGGATGTGATATTTTTTATACCATTCATAGTTTATGGTGAAAGTATTGACATTTAGTATGCTTGTTTTAATACGAATGTTTATGTTATGTTTAATCCTTTTCATATGGGAATGCATTGGACTTAATACGTGACGGGTGGAGCCCGCTATAGCTCCACGATGCATCGGTAGGTCTCATGAGACAAACTAGTGTCTTGGCACAAGGCCTTGACAAAATCTTATTTGTAGTCTTGGCACGAGGCCTTGACTATGTGGTTATGATGGTCTGGCATTATGCATTCCAACATTATGAAAGTGGTTATTGATTTTTGCTTGTGATTATTCGATTAGTAGAATATCCATGTGAATAAGTAAATGGCATTATTTCATTTTATTTATGCCATACCATGTTGAAAGTTCATGTTTTAAAGGCTTTTGTTTTAGTTATACATTGCCTTAAATGTTTATTCTTATTTATGAAAGTTTTCTCTATATTGTTATCCTTACTGGGCATTTGAGCTCACCCCTTTTCTATGTTTTATTTTTCCCAGGAAATGAAGAAGTAAATTATGAATGACCTAGGGGGATATTATGTGGGGATATGAGTGTGGATTATAGAGAAAATATGTTTTTGTAGTAGTTTTTCATTTTATGATATAATGTAAGACTTATGAATATATCTAGTGTTTCGAAGACTACTAAACCAATCGGTCATTCGAGATTTGATCTTTCTTGTGATCATACCAATGTCATGTAATAATGCACCGACTCTGGGTAACTGGGGTCGGTGCGTTACAGTTGGTATCAGAGGAATTTTAGTACAAACCTTGGAAGCTAGATTTAGATAAACTCTGATTAGAGCACGTAGACCTAAGATGAACTTTGAGGATTAGTATAGAAGAACTTCCTAGAATTTTGGTATTGTAGAGATTTTGTGAGTTTTCCGAGCAATACATCCCTGTCTGGATACGAGCAGGTAGAGGCGGCTCTGGCACAGATGTACCTAGGGGTAAAACCCGAAAACACCGCTTTGAGCAAGACTCGAACGAGAACTGGTGCACAACAACGGGCCTTGCTGCACTCTTGGTTACGACACTCCCGAGGGATATTCTTAGGATAACTCTCATTTTTCATTACAAATCATTTTGAAGGGATTGTGAGTATATACTTCCTCAAAGAAAACATTCTTATGATTATGGATTATATCCATAAATAGTTCAATTTATGTTAAGTGTTTTATAAGTATGGGATTATGTATTTTGATTCATAAACTGATCTAGTTTATGACATTGTTTAGAAATGGTGCCTAGTGGAAGAAATGGAAACCGTATCAATGCACGCACTCCATGTAGGAATTTCCCTCCTGCTCAAGATAATTATAGTGGAGCTGGTGATGCAACTGGAGACGATCAGCTAATCACCATACTGGGACAACTTACTCAGGTTATGAATAATAACCTTACCCGTATGGAGCACCCTGATCCGCAGCATGGAGGATCAATGTTAGATCGATTCATGAGGCAACAACCACCAACGTTCAATGGGAGTACAAATCCCTTAGTAGCTGAGCAATGGATATTTTCCCTAGAGAAAATATTTCAGGCTTTGGGGAGCAGTGAAAGGGAAAAAGTTATCATGGCAGTTTACCGCCTCACTGGAGATGCTGATCAATGGTGGTCATTGATTCAAAATACGAAGGAAGATGATGAAGTATCAAATATGGAATGGAGGGAGTTCAAAAATCTGTTTTTAGAAAAATACTTTCCTCGTGACCATCGAGTAGATATGGAAAGGCAATTTCTAAGTCTGAGACAGAAGGAGGATGAGAATGTCACAAAGTATGAGGCTAACTTTACAAGGTTAGCAAGGTACACTGGTGATTATATACGTAACCAAAGAAGTAAGATTGATCGTTTCTTTGATGGGTTAAAACCATTTCTCCGTCGAGCATTAGTCTCACAATCCTTTTCATCGTACGAAGACATTGTTCCATGTGCTATCTAGACCGAAAAGGAATTCCCTAAGTCTTATGACTTTAAAGCAAAGCAAGAGAAGAAGAGGCCTGCTGATCAATCTGGGAATGGAAATAAGGGGAAGAAAGGAAAGGTTGAATATCCATCCTGTGGTAAATGTGGGAAGAAACACCCCGGTGCTTGCTTGAAGGGAATGTGAGTCTGTTACATGTGTGGTGAAAAAGGCCACCAAGCTCGTGATTGCAAAGGGAAAAAGGAAGCTGCCAACGTTCAGTGCTACAATTGCAGGGAGATGGGACATTATGCGAATGAATGTCCTAAGCTTCAGGAGAACTTACCTCAGAAAAGGCCAAGGGATCAAGGCCAAGCTTATGCTATCACTACTACTGAGGTAGAAGCTCCGAAAGACGTGGTGGTAGGTAATTTAATGGTTTCCTCAAGTTTAGCAAATGCATTATTTGATTCTGGATCATCGTATTGTTTCATATCTTCCCAGTTTGCTATGAAAATTAGATATTTCCAATTTGATTTAACAAGGGAGTTGTCAGTTAAAAATCCTAAGGGAAGTATCATTGCAACAAAGTTTTCTGAATCAGTCCCCATTAGAGCACATAAATGTTCATTATCTGCTGATCTCATCGTCATACCTATGATTGAGTTTGACATAATCCTCGGTATGGACTGGCTTTCAGACTATGATGTGAAGATTTATTGTAAGAAGAAAGAGGTTACGATTCTTGATGATAATGATAAGGAACACCTTATCTTAAGAGCAGAATCGTCACCACCTAATTCTTATTTAGATCCACCCTCAATAGCTCAACTAAATTCAATTATTGGGGAGGAAGAGAATGAAATAACTATCGCTGAGGAAAGGAATGTTCAAATAGAGTATGTACCTGTTGTGAAAGAATTTGTAGATGTATTTCCGGAAGATTTACCTGGACATCCTCCAGAACGAGATGTTGAGTTTTCCATTGATTTGATTCCTGGATCAAGGCCTATATCGAAGACCCCTTACAGAATGGATACTGTAGAGTTAGTCTAACTAAAGAAAGAACTAGAGGAATTGGGTAATAAAGGATTTATTCGCCCTAGTGTTTCTCCATGGGGAGCCCCTGTTCTTTTTGGTAAAAAGAAAGATGGATCTATGAGGTTATGTATCGACTACAGGGAGATCAATGCTATAACGATAAAGAACAAGTATCCCCTACCTCGCATTGATGATTTATTTGACCAAATTCATGGAGCTCAATACTTTTCAAAGATTGACCTTCGATCTGGATACCATCAGTTGTGTGTGAAGAAGGAAGACATTCCGAAGACAGCATTTCGAACCAGGTACGGGCATTACGAGTTTACCGTAATGCCGTTTGGATTGACTAATGCACCCTCTATATTCATGGATCGGATGAATAGAGTTTTCAAGGAGTATCTCGATGAATTTGTGGTGGTATTTATTGATGATATCTTGGTATACTCCAAAACCTACGAAGATCATGAAAATCACTTGCGCGTTATCTTGAAGACTCTGATGAGGCATGAATTATATGGGAAGTTTAGAAAGTGTGAATTCTGGCTTCAGGAGATTTCTTTTCTTGTCCATATTGTCTCTAAAGATGGAATCTCTGTTGATCCTTCTAAGACCAAGGCAATCCAAGAATGGCCAGCACCTATGAGTATAACTGAGGTACGTAGTTTTATTGGTTTGGCAGGTTATTATCGACGTTTCGTCTAGAATTTTGCCCGATTGGCTAACCCATTAACGAAGCTCACAAGTAAAGGGGTTAAATTTGTTTGGACAAAAGAGTGTGAAGAATGTTTCGAAGAACTGAAGAGAAGATTAGTCAATGCTCCTATATTGACTCTACTATCGGGGAATGATGGGTTCGTTATTTATAGTGATGCATCGAAGAAAGGACTTGGTTGTGTCCTTATGCAGAATGATAGAGTTATTGCCTATGCATCACGACAGTTGAAAATTCATGAACAAAACTATCCTACTCATGATCTCGAGTTAGCAGCTGTGATCATTGCTTTGAAGATATGGAGGCACTACCTCTATGGTGAAAAATGTGAGATTTATACTGATCACAAGAGTTTGAAGTATATTTTCTCACAAAAAGAACTCAACATGAGGCAAAGGAGATGGCTTGAATTACTCAAGGATTATGATTGCACGATACACTACCACCCGGGGAAAGCAAACAAGGTGGAAGATGCTTTGAGTAGAAAAGACCATGGAGTTTTGAACAATATGAGAATTGAAAGGGATCCAATTTTCATGGATCTAGTGAATATGGACATGGGAATAACCAGGGAAGGTGAAAGACCATTTCTTTTTCAAATGGTTTCCAAACCATCTTTAATAGAAAGGATTAAGAGTTCTCAGACCGATGATGAAGAATTCCAAAAGAAGATTAAAGCTGTGAATGATGGGAGATTGAGAGACTTTGTGTATGAAGATGGAATTTTGAAATTCGGGAAGATACTTTGTGTTCCCGATATACCTGATCTAAAAAGGGAATTGCTGGATGATGCTCATAGTTCCAATTTCTCTATACACCCTGGGAGCACCAAAATGTATAGAGATTTGAAGGAACATTTTTGGTGGGACAACATGAAGAGGGAGATTGCTGATTTTGTGTCAAGATGTATGGTTTTTCAATAAGTGAAAGCTGGAAGGCAACAGCCTGGAGGAGTCATGCAACCTCTTCCCATACCGGAGTGGAAATGGGACAATATTACGATGGACTTTGTCATGGGGCTACCAAAGACTCCTAGAAGGAATGATGCAATATGGTTTATTGTTGATCGTCTTACCAAGTCAGCACATTTTCTTGCTATAAGAAAAGATCTACCCCTGGAACGTCTAGCAAGACTATATATTAATGAAGTTGTGAGACTTCATGGAGTACCCCTATCGATTGTTTCAGATCGTGATCCCCGTTTTACTTCACGATTTTGGAAAAGTCTTCAGAAATCCCTGGATACTGAACTTCATTTGAGAACTGCATACCACCCTCAGACAGACGGACAATCAGAACGGACTATGAAAACCTTAGAAAACATGTTGAGATCTTGCTCACTTGACTTTCAGGGTATGTGGGATCAATATTTACCTCTGGTAGAATTTTCCTATAACAATAGCTTCCATTCGAGTATTCAGATGGCACCATATGAAGCGTTATACGGAAAGAGATGTCGTACACCAACCTGTTGGGATGAAGTTGGTGAAAGAAAACTTGTAGGCCCAGAACTGGTGGAGGAAACGGTGGAAAAGGTGAAAGTAATCCAAAATCACATCAAAGCAGCTCAAAGTAGGCAGAAGAGCTATGCCGATAATCGAAGGAAGGATTTGGAATTTCAAGTCGGTGATCATGTTTTCCTGAAGGTATCTCCATGGAAGGGAGTCATACGTTTTGGTAAGAAAGGTAAATTGAGTCCCAGGTATATCGGACCTTTCGAAATTCTAGAACGAATTGGGGTTGTAGCTTACCGATTGGCAATGCCGCCAAGTCTCTCCAAAGTTCACGATGTGTTCCACGTATCTCTGTTGAGGAAATACATGCCTGATCCAACGCATGTACTCACCTATGAAGAATTAGAACTGGAACCCGATCTTTCCTATTGTGAAGAGCCCGTCAGGATTCTTGATACGAGAGAACAAGTACTGAGAAACCGGACGACGCGTCTGATAAAAGTTTTATGGAGAAACCATAAGATGGAAGAGGCAACGTGGGAACCCGAGGAACTTATGATGAAGAACCACCCGAGTCTTTTCATGCGATAGTATTATAGAAATTTCGAGGACGAAATTATTTGAAGGAGGGGATAATGTAACACCCCAAGCTTCTACGGTACGCTTCTCTTTGAATAATGCGATAGCGTGTGTTGTACGCAACACCAAGTTCTAACAACCAATCAAACTAGCCGTTATGAATAGTAATACCTACTTTTTAAAAATATATATATTTTATATTTCAAAATGGACTTCATTTTTGGATTCAGAATATCTAATTTAGCCTAAGGTGAAATTTTGGTACTTTTCGGATAACTTTCATATTTTGATGAATAGTGAAAATTACTAAATTTTAATTAAAAACAACTTTTTTAATCAAAATAATTAATAGTGATAAATTATGAATATTAGTAGTTTTAAAGTATATTTAGAATATATTTTTACCATTTAATATAATGTTGGTCATTGGACATAATTTTACAATTAAACCGAACATAAACAAGGGTCAATCTTTTGATAGTTATTATCTCTTAAAAACACGCTTTTTGTTTTGACAGCGAGAATTAATTTGAAATTAATTTCTGCCACTTATGTGTTTTGAATTTGGGAAAATGGATTCTATATTTGGAATCAGGATGTTCAAATTGTGTAAATAGGTAACTTTTATTTTTAGACATTTTGAATAATTACTGCGGTAAATATTTTATTTACCATGGTTAAGGGTAAATCCGGTAAATAAGGGTTAAAAAATAATATTATAATAATACTAAATTACCCTAAAACGTGTCTTAACCCTATTGGTTGATACATGGTCGACCATGGGCATCTTTGGGTCGATTTTGGGACCCCATGGAGCCACTTGTAAGTGATAATGACACTTTATTTTAATTAAGTTAAAATGAATACAAAAATGACACAATCATATATCTTTTAGAAAAACAATTATTACATAGGGTTATATATGTTGGATTTTAGATTATAAATATTCATTAGAAATATAAAAGGATTTCCTACATAATGATATTTTATTTATAATTTTTAGACATTAAATAATTTATTTTATTTATGACACAATGATGATGCGGTAATTACTCTAATAGTGAAAAATTAAAATAATTGATATTATAAATACCCAAATAAATATAATATGAAACTTTTAATGAATTAAACTAATTTTCTAGGATAATATGATATATTATTATTTATTTAATTGACTTTGTTCAAAGTAATCAATCTGTTATGAGTTTCACAAAAATCAACTATTGAATAGTGTCAAAATTGACATAAAAGAGTTCTTAAAACAAATATTATATTATTAATTGATATTAAATTCCTAAAAATCTAAGGATCGGCCAAGAGACTTATATAATGATAGTTTCATCATTAATGGACCACTTGGGGGTCTCGTGGATGTATATAGTAAGTTTATTAACCATATTATATAAAAATACAAAGAGACATTGTAAAAGTGAAACTAATTAACTTAGAGTTAATACTTAAAGATATGGTTAATATAAGTACCCAAACCTGTCTAAATTCTATTGGTTGAGTGGTTTTAGACCTATCCCCACTTTAACTTTTGAATAATCAACTTTGGAGCCATTAGAAACCGAATATGAATTTATTATAAATTAATATTTCTAGCTTTTCCAAAGGTGCCCCTCACCCCTCTTATAAAAGGGCACTCCTCCTTCTCATTTATTCACACCTTCAAAGCATTTTGGTTCGGCCAAAATCTGCCCAAATACTCTCCCAACATCCCTCACTACAACCTAGAGGCCTTAGTTTGATCAGAAAGCCAACCTAAGGAGCCCTTTTGATCAAATCAAAAGGAAGAACCTGAAGAAGAGGTAATGATTTCACCACCCTTTTCCAAGTTCATTTCTTCTTCCACTTCTTCTTCCTTTTTTGTTACCATTCTAAAATAATAACTCCAGTATCATATATGCTGTGATTTTATTATAAATATGGTACAACCATATTCAGTATTCTATCCACCCTTTGAATAATATGTCACCATACGTGCGTACGTACGGCTTACCGTCTCCACGACGTGGTGTAATTGTTATTCAATATAATATTATTTGGATGGGTATAATAATGATGTTTAACTCATGTAAATAATAAATATAACATGTTAATGATTCTATATATATGATATACCATCCATTTATATATTATTTTAATATCAAAAGAATGATATTGTCGCTCGTGCGTACGTACGGACTACCGTCTCCACGAACGCGATGAGATTCATTCTCCATCGTATCCATTCAAGTATAATTATCATTTGATGATTTAAAAATGATTTTTAAGGACTTGATATCATTCTGGATATGAATAATATACAACCTATCTTACATAACAAAACATATAAAATAAAAAAAGTAAGTTAACACCCGAAACAACGATAATACTAAGATATTATTATCAAATCAATATTAAAAGATCATATATGATATCATATTAATGTATATGATTCTTGTATAATTTAATAACAATTATTTCACCATTATAAAGGAGGTTAACCTACCCCAACCAAGGAAAAGTACAAGGTAAAGGTTATTTCACAATCTCTTCATTATCCGAGGTTGTTTATACGTAATAATCTACTGGGATTTCTTTATCATCCACATCCATGTTTCTTCGAAATGTATTTCAAAACATATTTATTATTTAAAAGAATATGGGTTAAAGTCATTTATACCCTTGTTTGACTTTTTATAAGAGGTTTATAAAGGAATCTTTCCGTCGTTTTCAAAACAAGGTCCTTTTTAACCTTTTCGACAGAATTAAGGTAAGAATGTTTTTTTTAACTTATATGACCGGTGCGGCTATTTTTCGGCGTTATAAAATCTTCAAAGCTTCCCTTACAAGATTATAAGAATATTTTCAAAGAAAATGTTTTATTTTATATGGATCTTAAATGATTTCAAAATAAAAAGAGATATTTCTTTAAAAAGAATTTTGATTTCATCTATGTCAACATCCTTTGATGGATTTTACGCTTATTTGAAGTTGATTTATTATGATACAAAACTTCTATATTGTATTGAAGGTTTTGGGATATGTTTGACTGTGGATGTGCTATTTTTTATACCATTCATAGTTTATGGTGAAAGTATTGACATTTCGTATTCTAGTTTTAATACGAATGTTTATGTTATGTTTAAACCTTTTCATATGGGAATGCATTGGACTTAATACGTGACGGGTGGAGCCCGCTATAGCTCCTCGATGCATCGGTAGGTCTCATGAGACAAACTAGTGTCTTGGCACAAGGCCTTGACAAAATCTTATTTGTAGTGTTGGCACGAGGCCTTGACTATGTGGTTATGATAGTCTGGCATTATGCATTCCAACATTATGAAAGTGGTTATTGATTTTTGCATGTGATTATTCGATTAGTATAATATCCATGTGAATAAGTAAATGGCATTATTTCATTTTATTTATGCCATACCATGTTGAAAGTTCATGTTTTAAATTCTTTTGTATTAGTTATACATTGCCTTAAATGTTTATTCTTATTTATGAAAGATTACGCTATATTGTTATCCTTACTGGGCATTTGAGCTCACCCCTTTTCTATGTTTTATTTTTCCCAGGAAATGAAGAAGTAAATTATGAATGACCTACAGGGATATTATGTGGGGATATGAGTGTGGATTATAGAGACAATATGTTTTTGTAGTAGTTTTTCATTTTATGATGTAATGTAAGACTTATGAATATATCTAGTGTTTCCAAGACTACTAAACCAATAGGTCTTTCGAGATTTGATCTAACTGTGATCATACCAATGTTATGTAATAATGCACCGACTCTGGGTAATTGGGGCCGGGGCGTTATAAATCTCGTCTCCAATATTGATTGCAACCTAATTAGGAATATTAAGAGAAGAATTAATTTAAACAAAACAGAAGAAAATATGAGGAATAAAAAAATATCAAATAAGTTTATTACAAAAATTAAAACATTACAAAATGAAGAGGAGAAGGAGGCTTCGATGAGGGGATCCTTGCTTCAAGATCTATCCCTCTTACAATGGTTGGATAATTTGATTGAAACCAATTTTCCTCTGCCTTAAATTTCCTAATGCAGGTCTCAACCCTACCAAATGTCAAAAACGCCAATTTATAGAGTGGTGAGGAGGTTTGGTTCAAAATGGTATCAAGTGTGAATGGGGAATCTCATCAAAATATTTTATACCAAATTGAAACACCCATTTTACCACCAAAACGCGTGCCTCATCTGTCCTTCCAGAAGGATGATTCGCGCGACATTGAGTCATGTATCTCTTCTCAAAATTTGGGCCTGATATAAGAACAGATGAAGATGTTATGGTCTAAATATAGAACCTATATTCATTCTCCTATGTCCAGCCCACCGTTGAATTAATGGACCATTTACTCTATCCAAATGCACTCTTTAGCTCTAGTGCCCTGAATAAAAGTTGTAGAAAAATTATGTTATGAAAAATATAACGAAATATTAAGTTCCAATAAGTCATATTAAAATATCTAATTGCGAAATACTATAGTGCATTTTAAAAGAGTAAAACTGGAATTTTAATCAAATTTTCAAATGAATGATCTAATCCCAAATATTTCATAAATGAACATATTTAGCTCAATGTGAGGAAATTATGTCATTTATTACCAAAAAATATTCAACAAAATTGTATTTTATCAGATATCCAATAACCAAATCATGAGAGAAAAAATATTTATGGGAGAAGTTAAATATAATTTATATCATGATCCAAACCATGTTTTCCGAACCACGCTAAGAAAATGTCACCCTATTACACCTTACCCTCAGGGAATATAATGGTGTAATAAGAGGATATGTATCTAGAACTTAGTAGTATGATTTTTTATATTTTAATTTTTAATAAAATAAATATTATATTCATCTCTTTTTATTATTACTTTATCAATGATTACATAATGTGTTCGATAAAAATCATATTTTTACACGAAGAAATAAAAATGGTATTTTTGGGAAATATATAGTTTCAATTGAGTCACACTTCTGGTAAATTAAATAATTTTTGAAATAAATAATATTTTAATTAAATATTCTTACTAGATAATATTTATTTAAAAATAAATGAAAATATAATTTAATTAAGTCCAATGCAATTTTTATAAGGGTTCGAAAATTGTTATTATTGTAAAACCTGTATTTTTCAATAAATGGGGATTTTTATTTAAAAGTGTAAATTTTCATATCTGGAGAATTATATTGATAAAAGAAATATTATATTTGAAATTATTACATCAAAATTATCCAATAGTGAATTTTTAATAATTTTTAGAGATAGTTGATTTTTTGGGTAAACATTAAATATGGTATAAATATACGGTGTGTATTATGAAATCATAAAAGCTCAAAAGTGATATAATAAATAATATAGAGTATGAAGAACCAAAATTTTACCCCTTAAAAAAACATGTTTTAAGTTATTTGATTAATTTTATAAACCCTTAAATAATCCTCCGAAACCTATATTATATTTTATGTTTTTAAAATTAATTATTTAAGAACATGAGTCACCTCCACATCACCAGGGGTATTATTTTAATGAGTTTGGTTATTATCTATTTAAAATATTAAAATAATATATTCTTTGGTAAGAACCATAGGAAAAAAATGGGAAGGTTTGTGATTTTTATTATTTTATCTTATAGATTCCAAAACCTATATTCAGAAATTAATAAATAATTCCCCTATTTTTACTATAATAACCGACCCAAACACTCATTAATATTCACTGAAAACACTTTTAGAAAAATATACTATGCTTTTACCTCTACATATCCCTCCCAATTTATTCTAAATTTCTTAATAAGATCATTACAAGCTTTTCGAAGCACCCTCTCAAAGTATGTGATCCTCTCATTCTCCTCTTTATTCAAGAAAATTATTTATATCATGGATTTTTATTTCCAATCGTTCATGATGGGATATTTTTATACACATACCTCTTACTTTCCTTATGATTTAGAAGTTATGATACACACCTTTCATTCTCATTAAACCCTTCTATGAATCTTTATGTACCCCTGTTATGCTACCAAAATTATCTTGTAATTTTCCATTCCAAATATTTGTGTAGTGAATACCCATCCCTATTTCCACTAAAGGGTTTTTAACTAGATGTACCCATCCTTAATTGATTTGGTACTTATATTTATAAAACCCACAATCCCTAATCGTGGTATTATAAGTGATGAAATACATCCTTATGTTGTACAATCATTGTGGCAGACTTATGCATGTACATGATATAAATGTGATGGGTGACCCCAAAATTATACGGACCTACAATGCATTGAGTAATGTTTTTATATCATGATATTCTATATATGGTTCATTATAGTTTATCCAAATCATACTATTTTATGATGTCTCAGTGGTTAGCCTTGACTTATGTTTATGATATCATGTTTTATGTTGTTTCCACATTCCTATGTTTCCTTTATGTTGTCATATTATATCATTATTATATGTTCATGTTTATGATTATAGCCCCTTTTTGTGATCATGTTATTCCTCTTGAATCACATGTACTTATTTACACTATGTTATGATTTTATCATTCTCTTATTAGGATTTATAGTTCACTCCTTTCTTATGTATGTCTCTAGGTTATCCCATGTAGTTTTAGAAGAGAAGTGGGATTTTATGAGCATGTTAAGGTGATTTAAATAATATCATTGAATCTGTTGTTATGTTACTGTGTTATATATCTAATTTACCAAAGAAACTAGGCCTCTTAATAATGTGGTTTATATTACGTGTCTCTTTACACAATAAATCATGAAATAAATTGTTTAAAAACATGGTTTATCCTAACATTGTTGATGTGAACACGAGTTTTTTATATAAATTTAACAAAAACACAATGTTTCTAACATTACTATGACGCGCCGTAAATATATCAAGAAGATTTTATTTTTTATTATTATTATGGTACTTTTGGTGCATGTTTGTGAATTCCATGTAATTTTTTTCCAATATAATTGAACCTAAATATTCTTTAACATGATATCCTTTAAATGATGAGTATTTTTTTTGAAAGAATAAAATTATGGTTTACCATTTTGGAATAATATTTTTTTAAAATACTTTTATTGATGATTACTAGGTTTTCGATAGTGACGAGTTTGATATTTTCATATGAAAAACCTTGGAATGTTCCCTTTACAACCTACAAATATCCATCAAATTGATTTAAAATTAATGTGAATTTATTAATTTGATTCATGAGATATTATGGATAAAAAAAATTATTTACCTACCATGTCTTGATTTAAGATCCATTAGAAGTACCAATCATGGAAACATCATACACACTTATGTCATGAACATTCACTACATTATCATCCTTACCTAATCTCTCAATACTGCATTTTTACACAAGTTGAATATAAAAATTTATTTTGAAATAATAAATATAGATAAATATAGTAATCTTATTGCATGGATTAGAAACAATTCTAAATTCCTAATAATAATATCTGAAGTGAAATCACCAATAAAGACAAAATAATTACCTAGAACATTGTTGAGTCATTTTCTAGTTAAATATAAGTGGATAAAAAACATCTTTGATGAAATTAAAGGACCATTTTTCGAGGTGTTATCAGGGTGTGGGGTGGAGGTTGAGGTGATACTCCACATGAATATTTATAATTAGTGATTGTGAATTTATAAATTAATTATAGATAAAGTCCATTAGTGTTAGGACTATGATCCGGTGATGATGCCTTGAAATTTTGATCATTCACTGAATTAAAAATCATTGCTCGAATATTTGATTTTGGTGACTCCACAATATAAACATCTTTTATGGTTAATCCATTGAGTGAAGTAAACTTGAGTTCCTATATTTGATCACAATATCTCATCCATGATAATAATGTATATTTTTATACTCTCTCATTACTATAAGGATAATATATATAAAAAATAGAAAAAATAAGTAAATTTCTGAATCAATTATGGTCATTTATACTGTTTTTCATCCTACCTGAAAAATGAAAAAATAATTTGAAAAATGAAGTTAAGATATAAATAAAGAGTTCAAGGAAATGGATATATCTAAATAGATTGTGCATATATAGCAAGTTTGGATGGCCAATTTTTTTTTGATACGACCACACCTTTCTACTTTATTTTAAAATTATGGTTCTTATGAAGGATAAACCCATATAAAATATTGTGAATTCAAGAAACTAGACTTAATCTTGTCCTTTCCAAGTGACAGTTCTACCAGTACAATGATCTAACCCATTGGTTGTTATTTTTTTCTTCCACTATTTTTATTGGTACATGCATATGAGGGTATAATCTCCCCAAAATCACACCCAATATAATTATAATTAATAAAAAACCTTTGATATATGGGGAGGCATTACCATGGTTTATGGAACATTAGTTTGGTCGCAAGGGAGTTGATACGAGATGGCCACACTACAAATAGTAATGCATACATCTCTTGAATTTGCTGAATTTTTGTAATACTTACACAAAACATTCTTACAAAAAGTGTTACTATGGATAAAAACATAAAAATATATCTAATAAACATTCTAGTCGTGAGAGGGTTAACTTGGTTTCTTGTGTGGATAGAAGAGATATATAGAGTTATCATGTTGACACTCCTAAAGAAGAGAAATTTATTATAAATATAGTTGATATACATGAGGAATAAAAATAAAAATTCCAAGTTATACTATGACATATGTTGACACATGTTTATAAATTGAAGAATAAATAATGGAATAATCTTTTTTACACCATGAACCAAGTTAAAAAACATGTAGTTGATTTGATCATCAGTAGATGGAGTAATGCGAACCTCATCTCTTGAGAAGTAGGGGAATGATTTCAACTAATAAATAATGAAATACCTCCATCATATAGATTTATATCGATCAATTATTTTGAAAATGTCAAACTAAAATATAAGTGTGATGTTACATTCTCCATTGGTTGATACTGGGACACCATTTAATAAAACGTAGTGGATATGGATGTGCACTAAATTATTATTTCAAATTCCTACCAATTTAAAATTGATGATTATTATAAGGGATGTACCAACTTCATAGAGTTCCCCAAGGACAGTAAAAAGTTTACACTATTCCCTTTTATAACTAATATTGATTCTAGAATATTGAGTAAGAGTGTTATATTCGAGTGTATTATAGGTCAAATCACACTATTAAAACATGAGGAGTCACTATATCCTTTTATAACATTGAAGTTGAATCCTTTCAGGCTAATGAAAATGATGTATTAGAAAAGGATGTACCACTTGTACCATTGCTGATTCCAACAGATGAGTGACCCATCATGGAAGTTTGATTTCTCTAAGTATAAACTAGATATCCATAGTAACCATTGTACATTTTTTTTCATATTTATCTATATTTAGTGTTATGTTTATTAGTTATTATGTTATATTATTTCTCTATATACTTTTGAAACTTTTACATCTTTTTAATATGTTTTTATTTTCATTTTCAATTTTCGACCAAATATTTTATAATTTATCATTTTATATTGAATGGTTTTGGGTATTTATACTAAATCAGGTCTGACTCAATATTGTAATTGAATATTAATGAATTCATTACATGAACATTTTTAAGGCTCATTTAAATTTTCTCATAAAATGCCTCATGTTAAGGATTCAATTTTATTACACACTATATAAATTAGTGAATCTAATTTTTTAAGAATTTTCATGATATTATTATCTTATTAATTTTCTGCTATTTCAATTTTTTTAATTTATTTCATTTTTAAATATTAATTTTTTTTACAACACTTATGATGTTGTTGAAAATTTTGGATTTGGGAATTACTTCCTCTAACTGAATGATGATTCAAATTCAATATTTAAAGAGTAACATCAGCAGAATACCATTCCATAAAATTTTATTTGAAACATATTTAGTGCATGAATGGTCCGAAGTGCTTATTTATTATTATTATTTTTAATAACCAACATTTCAAGGGGTGAGGTGGAACCCTTACGAGGCCCGAATATTAAAAGAGAATTACATGACCCGTAGGTATTAAGGGAATCACCCAAATGAGACAACTTGAAACTACTCCTCCCCAACAAACGTCATGAAATCCACACTTCACCTTTATAAGGATGGTCAGCTAGCTGTCCTTTGTAGAGATGCATAGGTCCGATACTGATGGAAATTCCATACCCTCTCATTCTTCCAATTTAATGTAGCTCTGCTCTTGTGAATGTGCCTGCTCTGAATCCTCATTTGGAGTCTTTTCCCTTTTAATCTACCTAGTACATCTGCATATTTCATGTGGCCCGAAGGCCTTGGGGTGGAATGAAGGCCTTAAGGTGGCCAGAAGACCTTGAGAGAAAACTGGCTCGAAGGCCTTGGGGGGCCCGAAAGCATTACATGACCCGAGGACCAAACTGTTGGCCCAAAGGCCCAGACAGATGAATAGTTCCGACTGCTACACTACCGAACAGTTCCTTCTACAGTGCTTACTCCAGTTCCTACTACAATACCTAGAAATATGTCTCCACTCGAATTTGATCCCGGGTCTCTTGGATTCACTTTTCGAGTCCTCACCAACTGGGCTGAGGCACATGTGCTTTATTGTATTTTTCATTCATAGGTTCACTTCAACTTCACAATGGATAAGGAATTCAAGCATAAAATCCAGGTCTCTTGAATTAATCACTTTATAGGTACTTTTTCAGTATAGTCAATAATCCTTATTAATAAATAATGATAAAGTGATCCCTCACTATCCCATAATCACTCTCTATAGTTGCAACCCAAATATTACATCAGTCCATTTTGAGATTAATATATTTTCATCCATATAGATCATCTCATTCGTAATAATTTCAACATGTATTCTTTTATTTATTTTATATTTTCCATGAATAATATTTAGTTAAAATATTATAAATATAAAACTACTATTTTATAAACCTAAAAATTCTATTGCATAAATATTTATATTTTATTTTTTAAATATATAAATAGTATTTTTTAAAATAATGAAAATATTATTTTATATTATTATATAAGTATTATTTATAAAATAAAAAAATATTCTTTCAATATTATTTTAATTATATTTTTATTAAACATATTTAATATGATATATGATAAATTATTTTTGTGTATTTTTGTTTCTTTTATTATTTAATTATATTTTTATAACATAAATATATTTATTATCTTTTAATAACGTATTATTCTACAAATATTATTTCTTTAAATATATTACATATTTTTTTTTTCATTGTATATTTTTATAAATTTTATAAATAAATTTTATAAATATAACTATTTAATATTTTTTAATTATTATAACTCTCTAAATTCATTTTTTTATGCTTCATTATTATTATATTTTTTAAAATACCATTTATATAGTTTTTCATTATTAATAACTCATTATATGAATATTATTAAAATATTTTTAAGGAAATATTTTATATAATAATTTTTAGCCATAAAAAACATTAAAAATGTAAGTTAAACTAAACATGATATATAATTTAATAATCAATTTATTTTAAACAAATATTTTTAAATAAAAAATTAAAAATAAATATATATTACCTGAAGAGGGAATAATTAGAGATTAGATTAAATGCAATCAGTGAAGAGTGAATCAAAGATGGGGCTTGGGGACTATAGATTGTTTGGGAAATGAAAGATGATTACAATGAAGGAGTCAAAATGTCTATTGAGGGGGGATGAGTTGCGACTTCTATATTAGTTTATGATGTTTATTTAAACATTAACATGTCATAAAAAAGATGATTCCCATGTACTATGTGTTATGTATAAAAGTATCATTAAGGGGATTCATATACATATGGATATTATCTAGAAACACAATTGGTGGTGTCCTACTGAGTTAATAATTTCACCCTACATGGGCCCGTAGGATTGCGTGCATACTATATGTCTCATTACACAAATAAGGGAAAGGTCCCAACAACTGGAGCATGATGGTTGGTTGGGTAGTGAATACACTTGATGAATTTTTATAGCTTTTGGGATGGATTAGGTGGATCCTCAATAACACATTGGAGGTGTAATTTTTTACATTTTTTGGAATGTCTATATATGATTGGATCATGTGTGGTCCAACGTTACATTTCATGACTTTCATGATATCATAGATACTAATTTTTGAAGTCACTTATGGTATGTTATGTTTTTACCTCTTATTATTATTTGGTGTTGGTCATTGTTGTTGTTTATTACACCATTTTTATAGTTTAATGCATATTAGATTAAAGTATTACCATAGTCATAACCTGGACCATTGTCATTATTCTTCAATATCTATCATAATAAAAGACACTCCTAAGGTTTTTGAAACTTTTGTTTGGTTACAACAAAGTTGAACATGGGTGGGGATACTACTGATAATAAATCATAAAACCCCCATAGTTGATGAATACTATTAACCCTTTCACCTAAAATTCTTTCAAAACATGTTAATAATTCCAAAAAATATAAACATATATCATATAACTATCCTAGTCATGGGAGAGTAAACCTTTTTTCATGGGTGGATTAAGGAGATATAAAGTTTTATCACGATGAAACGTTTGAAGAAGATAAATGTATTTTAAATCTTGTTTATCTCTTCATGGAATAAGAACACAAGGTACAAGTTATACTATGAATTATAATGACATAAGAGAAAGATTTGGAGGATCCAAAATGTCATAATATATTTCACAACATGTCCTAGGTTAATAAAAATGTAGTTGAGTTGAACATTAATTGGGGAATTGAGGATAACTTCATATTTTGAGAAGTAGGGGAATGATTACAATGGAAGACAACTGAAAATTGCCCACCATATAAATTCATATAGATAAAGTCTTTTGAAAATTTCAAAATAAAATAGTAGTTCCATGATCAATTTTCCTTTTACTAATACCGGGACACCTTTGTATAAAACATTGTGTAAATGGATGTGTGCCAAATTATTCTTTCAAATTCTTATAAATTCTCCATTGATTCATAATATAACGGATGTAACAATTTCATAGAGTTATATAAGGATAAGAATAAGTTTACATTGTTACCTTTTATACCTAAGATTAATTCCACAGGATTGAGTAATCATGTTGTGTACTAGTGTATTGAAAGTGAACTCACACCATTAAAACTAGAGGATCCACTCTATCCTTATATGAACCTGATGACGATTCCTTTTTGGTAGAGGAAAATGATTTAGAAAAAAAAAATAACACTCGTATAGTCTCCCAAACCACCAAAAGAGAAGCCCATCCGGGTTTCTAGATTCCTCCAAGTATAGAGGATACAACCACACTTACCATTGTCCATTTTTCATTGATTTATTATTTTTGGTATTATATTTATAAATTATTTTTTTATATTATTTCCCATTATAATTTGGATAATTTTATTTCTTTTTAATGATGTTTTATTCTCCTTTTGACACTTGACCAAATATTTTATTATTTTGCCTTTTTGATCAAGGGTTTTGGGAATTTATACCAAATAATGTCTAATTATAGGTTGTTATTGAATATAAATGAATTCAAATTTTTAGACTCATTCTCGTTTCTCCACAAATTCCTCAAGGCATATATTCAATTTTCATATTCACTATATCAATTAGTGAATCACATTGTTCAAGAATTTACATGATCTTATTACATTGTTATATATATATATATTTAGTTTATTCCAAAAAAATTGGTCATTTTTAATTGTTTAAAAACTCTTATAGAACATACCAATTTAAAAAAAAATAGATTTGGGCATTATTTCCTCCAACAGAATGATGATTTAAATTGGAACATTGAGGACTGACATCAGTATCACATCTTTCCCTCAATGTGTATATGTGACATTTTAAGTGTATTTCACATTCTATGTACACTCAAACTTCTTTATGGTTAGGGAAGTGAAACATAAATGTTGGGTTAGGTGGACTAATTAGTTGACATGTAATATCTTGACAAATTAAAGACTCATTGTTAATAAAAAAACAAAACGATCCCCCGTTATCCAACAACTATTATCCATGTAGCAACCACAACATTTCATCAATCAATTATGAGATTAATATATTTTCATCCATTTACTTCATCCACTTTATAGTAATATGATCATGTATTCTTTTATTTATTTCATATTTTCTATGAAATTATTTACTTAAAATATTATAAATATAAAAACTACAATTTTATAATCCTAAATTTTTTAGTACATGAATACTTAATTTTTGTTTTATAAATATATAAATATTATTTTATAAATAAAATAAATATTATTTTATATAATATTATAAATATTATTGATATTATACAAAATTAATCTATAAATATTATAAATATTTTTTAAATTATATTTTATTTATTCATATTTAATATGATACATAACCGATTATTATAGTATATTTTCATTTATTTTATTATATAACTATATTTTTATCACATAAATCAATTTATTATGTTTCCATTATATATTATTATAAAAATATTATTTATGTTAATATATTTAATTATATTACATATATTGTTTTTAATTGTATTAATATATTTTACCTATTTATTTTTATAAGTTTCAAATATATATTTTAAAAATACATTCAATTACTATTTTTTAAATATTTTAAATATATAGTTTTTTAACATCATCATTATTATTATTTTTAAATATACCACTTATATAGTGAATATTTTATAGAGAATATTTTTTATACTAAAATGAATCCATAAAAATGTAAAAAACTAAACTAAACTTGATATATAATACAATAATTAATTTATTTTAAACCAATATATTTGAATAAAAAATTTAAAATAAATATGACTTACCTCAAGAGATAATAATATGAGATTATATTAAATGTAATTAGTGAAGTGTGAATCGTGGATGAGTCTGGGGGACTATAGATTGTTTGAGAGATGGGAGATGACTTTAAGGAAGTTATCAAAGTGTTGATTGATGGGGAGGGTATGTGTCTTTTATATGATTTTATGATGTTTATGTCATAACTAATTCATCATCACTAAAATTCTAGTTTCATGTACTATGTGTTATGTATAAAAGTTGCATTAATGTAATTCCGAGGAGGTGTGTGTCAATCTTGAGGTGTATAGAAAAAAATAAGTGTTGAATATCATATCATGAGATATTGTTTGTAAATATACAGACCCAACATTAAAACATTACATAATATTGAGTTTTTGAACAAGAACTACCTTTATTTTAATCCCAAATACCTTTTAAGGTTTACATTTTTAGATAATTAAGTCACATATCTTACATAAAAAAACCATACATTACCAAGTGGAAACTTACACTCAATTTCCATTTCACCACAATATAAAATTTTTAAAATGAAACCAGTATTATTTTCATGAAAAAAATTCATGACTTTAAACATGAATTCTTATTTTTTTTTCCTACTCATCCTTAACCCTTTGATTTTTTTTAAAACATGGAATGAGTACAAAAAGACCTGTAAGGGATATAATAGAAAGAAATTTGTTAGTCTAGTGAAAAGCATAAGAACCTATAAATGTTTACATTTTCCATACTATTCTTTAAACATATAAAATAAATCATATCAACATGAGAAAAAACTTATTGCACAAAGAAAATCATTAAAACCCATAAAAAGAAAATACATACCCCTGTAAGCATTTTAGAGAATTATATTCACAACCTATGTTTACTCATGTAAAAAATAATTGGAGCCTAGTTAAATACATAGGAGAAACCTCCCCAACTAACTCCAACCTTTTTGATTTTGATGTTAAGGAACATCAATCGTGCATTGGAGAGCTATATCAGGCTCATCCATTGTATAAGATGTACCAAGACCACCCATTGTATAATCTATTTCGGGTTCACCCATCATCATCTATAATTATAAATTTCCATATCATGAATAAACAAAAATAAAACCAAATGATTAAATTTTATTTGGCCACATAGAAGCAGAAATAAAATGGAATAAGATCGTAGGGGTTCTAAAATGGTGTAAACCAATAGAGACTACACTAAAAACGTCAACAAACCTTGGGGAAGGAATCACAAGCTAGTGAAAGTCATACTAAGATTTTACTAGATTCTCCTTTAGGTAATCAAATCCACCAATTTATTTCCTTCCCACCAAGTGTGAAGAACACACACAAAATTAGTAATGAGTATTTTTCATTTTTAGATGACGTAGGTGATGGCCCATGGGGTGGAAAACTTACGTTGCATGAAATTATGAATTAATTCAGTGGATGTGAGGGAGATATTGTGAGTAAGACCTACCTAAATACAATTCAATCAGGCATATAGTTTGGACATGATTTCATAATTGTGACCATAAAAGCTACTAAAATCCACTAGAACCGACCCTTTGCGGTCACAGACCACACCTCTACCTCAAATATGACCAAGAGTACAAGATCCATACATATTAAACTTGAGGGCTCTAATAGTAGGTCGAAAACAAACCCATCTACCCTGGTTAATCTGACTAGTGGAAGAAGGAAATTCCCTTCTACGAGCCAAGACCCTATATAACATGTTGTTGTTCTCCTACTAATTCACCAATGATCCTAGATCCACCACAAGACTTCTATAAAGTACCATCATTCCCATAATTAATCTAAATTTACCTTAAATGATGGATTTATTCACAGCATCCCATAAAATCCAACAGCCTACAACCAAAATAATGGTCCTTACCAGCCAATCCTGGTTGATAGAGGACACCACATGGAAGACATTTGGATGAAAATCAACACCCATATTTCCCTATGAATTAATACTAGTTAGAGTTCCAAATCCATTCCAAACAATTGATGGCCCCTCTCTGCCAAAAAATAAAAGATCAATGGACTCCTCCTTAGAACTCCAGAAGCACTGACACTTGGATGAAATTTTAATCCCCTTATTCTTGATCACCTCACACATAAAAATATCATGATTTATGATTCTATAGACAAGGAATTTATACATAATAGTAATTTCCTTGAACTAAGTCTATGATCCCCATTCAGTGTGATCAATGTTAGACTAGATATCATAATTTTATGATTTGGTTGAAAAAAATCTCATAGGGGAATTAGTGAATACTATTTGATCATGGTTTGAGGATAGTTCAATGTGATTAAAAATATCCCACTACTGATTATTAAGAGTGGATTGAATGAGGATAGGATGAGAACTTGATGTTTGGAGTTATACACCCAAGGAATCCAAGCATGTTCCCAACCTAATTGTGGAACCGAAAGCTAATCTCACCACAACCTATGATATATCTAGTGATACATTTAAGGAAATGGATGTGGCCATGAAGGGACTAACAAACATGAGTGATCATCCCCCTCAGAGAATCATGTTCCGACCCATACTTTCCCAAGATAGACTTACCCTCATAAAGATTGGTCTTCCAACACCTCCCATGTCTTATTCACTTGAAGGTAGTGAATTGAGCCTTCCACAGGGTAGATATTTATCCCTCCACTCCCCAATAGTTTATCCATGAATTTACATGAAGCCTAGTAGAACCTGCCCTTCCATGGGACTCCCTAATGAAAGAAGGTCATGCCTCTCTCAATATTCCTCAAAAACATTTTAGAAACCTTATTCACCAATAATATATGCATTGAGAAGGAGGCGAGGACCTTGTTAGTAATAGTGATCCTTCCCCCAAGTATATGTAGAAATTATTTCACATGTTAATGACACTCGTGGTGTTACTGGAAAACCCTCAAAATTATGAATTCGAATCCTTTCCGGCGATAAGTAATATCCTACGTAATACATGGGAATATTCCTTCAATGAATGACTAGAAGATATTATATGCTTTTACCATGACTATATTATAAATGTTTGGAAGAAAAAATTACACTTTTCTGATGGTTAATTAGTTGGCCACTCCATTTACTATATTCCTCCTTGATTTTGTTGAATTCCTTAATGGATCTACTACCCCCATTGATGAATAATATCATGTTATATACATAATGAATATGAGAAAAACCACTAAAACTCCTACTCCTAAAAGGAATTTTTTTTCATTGTGCACTATCGTAGCAAGGATTCTACTCAATGTGTCCTAGATTATGATAAACAAGATGGGGGTTAAATGGTCTCCTGATATAAGGTTATAGTAGACTCAAAGAACCCATATGTATTTCCCATCAAGGAGACTGAGAGCCATGGAGAGAAAAATAATAAGAATAAAATATCCCTAACCCACTCTAAGAAGCCCTTTAATTCCATAACCTTGCTAATGAAGCCTCGTCCAATTATTTTATAAACCTTTTCTATATCAATTTTAATCAATTTATTATAATTGGGATTTTTATTGTCTAATTCATTGATCATTTCCTGTGCTAGGAATTTGGTCATTTGATATGGCCAACCCTTTATGAAAAAATGATTCTCCTCAGACACATAAGAATGTAAGAAATTCTAAATCCTCTCAATGATGACACTGTCTAGGATCTTATACGCAAAATTACACATGATGATCGGTATGAACTGTTTTACAGAGGAGGGGACCTTCAACTATAGGATGAGATTAAGACAAGTTTCAAATGCCACTTCTGGTAAGATTACCCCTATGCAATCTTAGGTGGAATCAATTAGATAAATTTTAATGAGATCACAAGAGGCCACATAAAACTAGCATGTGAATCCATTTCATCAGGGGGAACTATCCCAGTTGAGGTAAGAGATTGCATCCTTGATATCCCTTTCATCTGGGATGATTCCAAAGAAATAATTGTTAGAGATTTAAAACATGTTAGAAATAGATCTAAGGAGATAAATATGGCCACTTGGGTACCCACCTACATGATAGGATTAACCACATAAATAAGTGATTTAAAATAAGACACAAACATACCTCAAATCACCACAGGATCATTGGAGAATGACCCATCATCCCTGAAGATGTTCAAAGATAGACAATTCCTCGCTTATTTAAGGGAATCATGGAATAAATATGTATTTATATCCCCCACTTTAAGATAGGTAACTCTGGACCTCTCGTGCTCAATTATCTCTTGTTCGAGAAGCATATTAGTGAGTTGGTTTTTTCGATGAGGGTACTAAGGAGGTCTTCATTCCAACCATCCTTAAGATTGGATTCAATATGGTCGATCTCATTCTATAGGAGATTAGTTCAAGGAGACGATTAGGTTTTTTGCTAGACCAGGCCATAAGGTCATCTTTGAGTTTCCTAATATTATTGTGGAAGCCCATGCACACATGAATATTCGTAGTTTTTTCAAGAACATACAAACCACTAAGTTATAATAAGATTCATAAGTCCACATATTGGAGAAAAATAACCAATACATACTATAATTTCTTTTATTTTGGCTAATGAGAAGTGGAGAATGATCCAAAAGAGCAGAAACCAAGTGCAACACTCTAGCAGATGGAAAGAGAGTGATGGCCTGCAAGTTAGCAAGACACCGATCTAGACGGTACCATGTTCATCAATTTACATTATGATTTATTCACCATATTAAATCATCTATAGAGTATCCATGATATATGAGATCTATCTAGGAAGAGAAGGAGACAAAATCCTGCTAATCATTCAATGGATAAATCATGTCTCCCATCTTTCTAGATATCTCCATGATAGTATTGAAGTCACCCACCATGATCCATTCAGATCCCTCTTGTTAAAGGAATCCATATTATACCATATTTGTTCTTTGGAACACATGTCACATGTAGAATATATTAAGGTCAAGAAGAAACAAATACCACCAAAACTAAACATAGTTGAAATATATTGATCAAAGACATTAATATTCTTCACAATAAATGAGTTACTCCAAAAAATAAAAATGCATTGGTTGATGGAATCCCCATGAATGAAATAATGAAGGAAACCCATTTAAGAGAACCCTTTTATTTTATAGGATCCCTAATTTATCTTAATTGATTCCACTAGAGAATATTTTTTGTGTCACACTTCATAAGAGAGGAAGATAGTTTTCACCCGAGATCCTAAGACAAAAGCCCTCCAAATAATGGTAGAAATCATCTAAATAGGTGACACTTGGTTTTATTCCCTAACAACATCTACCACCTTACTTGATCTGATGATCATGAGGAAGAAATCTTGGAGCAGGTCTTAGAAAAAACACCATTGGGAGTGGGTGAAGAAGAAGGAGATGGATTGTGAAGGTTAGGATGGAAATGCAATAATAGATTATAACTGTTGGAGGTGGATAAGTGTGAGGAAAATGTGGGACCAGGATATGCGGAGATTGGTACAAAGGGAGAGTCCACATTGTACATAGTATCTTTCCCAAGATGGTGAGGGGATTTTCTCAACTATCAGGAGGTCAACATTGGCAGTCGATGGTAATGGGGACGACCCAAGATTTAAAAGCACCAAGGCCAAACACAGGGTCCCCATGAATTCAAGTAAAATATGAGGGGGAGAATAATGTTTCAACTAAACTAAAAGGACTATAGGGGGAGGGGGATAAGGAAGAATAACCAGGGTAGATCCGAAAAATAGTGGTAGGGAGGGAGCTGTCTAGAGAGATTGACCTTGTTATCCATGGGATTCAAAACGAGATATAAGATATCTAAAAGACATGAAACTATGGTAGTGATGTGATGCATTTTTAAAACTAACATGATATTCCCTTGTAAATTATAGGAAGAATATAATTGATGATTATCTTAGTATAGAAATGATTTCCATTAGGTGAACAATTCTCCAGCTCAAAGTAGCACCTACTTTATAAGAGGCTAGGAAAGATCCAATTCGATGAAAATATGAGACATGGAGCCATATAAAATCTATAGAGTATGACTCTTGACACATAGAAAAGAGATAAAGGAGTCTACAATACTATGAATAAAATATAGATTGTGGAACAAAAGTGAAATCCTAAGGAGGTTGATCCAAACTACAGATTGGGGAGATTTTTTACCTAGGTGAATTGCCATTGACCAACTGAATAGGTTGATGCATCATCTTCCAACCAAGAGAGACTCTATGGACTTTGAATGAAAAAATTAATCCTTAGAGGTAAGAACCACACAAAAGGAATGATATTTCAGCACTGAGAGCCTAGCCATCTCTGATAAACCCCACAAGTGGATGATGTTTTGAAAGAGAATGAGGGGAGGTTTTTTGACCGCTAATCTAGCCACCGACATCAAACAATGAAGAGATGCTACATCCTAAATGGTTGAAACCTGAAAATAAAGAGGGGGATAGCCTTCTACCACCCCTCTCTTAGATTAATCCAACCTAACTTTGGAATGGTTTGAAAGGTCAAATAATTGGTGAGCCAATGTCCTGATAGAGTTTTTATTTCCAGATTCCTTTTTGGTTGATCGTGCACTAAATCCACGTACTATGGTTGGTGGCATCCATGGGAGAAGTTCATGGTAGGGGGGATTGGTGGGAGTTGTGTCAAACTAGACACCTCCAACCATGGCTATTTAAAGAGGGACATGAGTGATTCAAAAATTAATAGTACAATCCAAGAGAGCTCCATTGTTTTAGAGACTCTTGAGAGTTTTATATGAGAGAAAAAAAGGGAGGTGTGGGAGTTGTCGTTTGTAACATTGTTCTTGTTGAAATAAAGGTCATGTTTTCCCTCCATTAATCTATCCAAGTGGTTAGAGAACCACAAAAAGTGGTATCATAGGGACTTCCAGTGCAGCGATGGTGTGATGTTTAGTTTTTCAAGTGAATGGAAAATTCAAGTTGGTCAGAATCCTATTTTGAAGGTAGATATTGGAAGTTCATTGTGAGGAGATCCCAACAACACAAACATCATCTCAAATGGAGCTAAAATGAGCTTCTTAGTCTTGGTCAAAGTTTGATCAAAATTTGGATGCTACAGTACCCCTTGATGGAGAAGAAAGTACTGTTCCAATACTGGCGACATTTCCGGTGAGTTTCCAGTAGCTTCTTCAGCATGCCACATCAGTGCCATGTCATCACCGCATCAGTGCCACATCATCAGTTTATCTCAACCATTGATACTTTTTTGATCGTATCTTGATTAATTAGTGTATGATTTTGATGATCTAGGAGTTAATTCCACCATTTTGACCATTCCAAATGAAAAGGTGAGATCCATTTTCTCAAATTCTACCCTGAATTTTTCATAATTAAAATCCAATGGAGGGACCATCCACAAGATGTTTTTGTGGGGCCAGAAAAGGATTCCAAAGACAGAGCAGGTCAATAGATGGCAGGAGAACATCATAAAAAATTCTACTATTGTTGAATGATGGGTCACATGAAAAGGAACTTCCGAGAGTTTCTACAAAAAAAGGGTCAAAGTAGAAACTAACAAAGAAGAAATAGAGACACACACCTGACAGTCACCAAATAAATCACTCTTTGATCCAAATACAGAAAGAGAGAAGTCTTCTAATATGTGGCATAGGAAGATCTTCCACATGAGTGAAAGAGGGTTTTCTACCCAGAATAAGAAGAATAAGTCCATCAATATTAACAAGGATGGATCAATTGATCCTTGTAAATACTACTTGTATGGGAAGTAGCATAGAGTCTTATTCAATACTGTTTCATCAAGGAGATCAGAGTTGCTGGATCTAGTTCACTCTAATGTATGTATACCCATGGAGGTAGATTAACTAGTAGGTAAAAAATATTTCCTATACTTTATTGGTAATAAATCTCTAAGGGTGTGGGTGTTCTTGTTGTGGACAAAGTACCAAGTACTGGACCACTTAAATATGTTCCATGCCATGGTGGAGCGTCAAACTGGAAGAATGATAAAGTGTCTTAGTTCAGAAAATAGTGGAGAGTACACATCCGAAGAATTTAATGCATACTGAAGGATTCATGGCATCCAACATGCGAGGACAATCCCATGCACCCCATAACATAATTGAATTTTAGAGAGGATGGACAGAACCATCATGGAGAAGGTTATAAGAATGATGAGTTTGGATAAGTTCCCAAATCCATTCTAGGGAGAAGCAATTTAGGCTACATGCTACCTTATCAATAGATCACCATCGGTCCCACTGAATTTTGACATTACAAAGAAGTAATGGTCTGGTAAATATCCCTCTTACTATCATTTATGAGTATTTGGATGTTTTTCATTTGAACATGTATCCAAGGAGCTTAGGAAGAAGCTATAATATAGATATACTTCATGCATATTCATTATTTATGAAGATGAGGAGTTCGGATATAAGCTTTGGGACCCGAAGGAGACATAGGTGATCAGAAGCAGATATATCATGTTCCACGAGAACCAGATGATCAAGGACATCAGAATCATTTAATATCTCTAATGGAAAGTGTTAGGGAATAAATTCATGATCCAAAATCTATACCAACACCACCTATCAATGAAGGGGAGGTACATGAAGACTCATTAGTAGAAGACTAGGTAGTGGAGGAGGATATTGAGCAGGGGGAGACTCAATCCTCTCCCAAAGAATTTACAGAACCATAACAGGAGCAAGGTGATGTTGTGCCTCCCAAAACTAACATTTAATAGGTTTGGAGATTTTCATGAGAATGGATTCTATCAAAAAAATATTTGGAGTAAGATTACCTATTTCTAACTGATGAGGTGGAACCAGATGGATACTAGAAAGTAGTGTCTCATCCTGAAAAACTCAATTAGCTGCATGAAATGGAGGATAAGATGGATTCTTTGATGAAAAAAAATTTATGATTTTTTTGAATTACCCAAAGGTATTAAGGATCTAATGAACAAATGGGTGTTCAATATGAATAAGGGTGTAAGAAAAAAGGAGGTTAATCACATAGCTTGGTTAGTAGTCAAGGCATTCCTTTAGAAGAAAGTATTTGACATTGATGAGATCTTTTCACCTATGGTAAAGATGGCTTCAATATGAGTCATTTTTGGATTGGTGGATAGATTGGAATTAGAGCTTGAACAGATGGAAATCAAGACATCTTTTCTTTACGGTGACCTCTCTAAGGATATCTATATGAAGCAGCTTAAAGGTTTCAAGGTTTCCAGTCAAGAAAACCTCATCTGAAAATTTAAAAAGAGATTTTAATGACTGAAATAGGCTCCCTGGAAGTGGTACAAGAAGTTTGACTCATTCATGGTGAGTCATGGATATAAGAGGACATAGGAAGACTAGTGTGTTTACATCCAGATATTTCAGTTTGGTAACTTTTTTTCTTCTACCTTATGTTGATGACATGTTGATCATTGGGAAGGATGAAACAAAGATTATCCAATTGATGAAGGAGTTATCCAAGTCTTTTAATATTATGGAATTGGGAGAATCTCAACAAATTATGGGAATGTGTATCATTCGTGATATAACGAGTAGGTTTTTATGGCTATCTCAAGAGGAGTATGTTGAACGTGTTCTGAAATGTTTCAACATGGAAAAATCCAAACTAGTGAACATTCCTCTTCCCGACCATTTGAAGTGTAGAAAGAGTTCATTCCAATAATATAAGGAAGAAATCAAGGTGATGAAGATGATACCATACTCCTCAGAATTTGGAATCTTGATGTACACTATGGTGAGTATGAGACCTGACATTTTCCATGCAGTGGAAACTGCGAACTAGTTTCTCTCCAATCCCGAGAAGTAGCACTGGGATGCAGTTAAGTGGATTCTGAGGTATCGTAATGGCACTTCAAAGTTATGTTTGGGCTATGGGGGATCTTACCCTATATATGAGGTCTATACAGATGTAAATATGACAAAATATCCTGATAGTAGGAAGTCTACATCAGGATACATCTATAATTTTATAGGAGGAGTTGTATCGTGGTAGTAAAGGTTGTAGAAGTGTGTCGATTTATCCACAATGGTAGTAGAGTACAATTCTACTCTAGAAGATGGAAAGGAGATGTTGTGGCTTAGTAATATTATCCAAGACCTCAAATTCATCCAAAAGGAGTACATGGTTCATTGTGATATTCAATGTTATTTGGATATGAGCAAGAACTCCATATACCATTCCCAAATAAAGCACATCAACATTTACTATCATTGGATACGTGAAGTGATGGATTGATAACTGCTGCAACTTGTGAATATCCACAAAAAAACCCGACTAATATGTTGACAAAAGTCGTTGATCAGGAGAAGCTTACCTTTGGATATGATCGAAAGCATTGAATCTGGAGGGAGATAATTGATAATGTTTTTTCTTTCTAGCTACCATGTTGGTGGCTAGGGCACCAAATCCACCTACTATGGTTGGTGTCATCCATTAGAGAAGTCCATTGTAGGTGGGGGGGGGGATTGGTGGGAGTTGTGTCAAACTGACACCTCCAACTATGGATATTTAAGGAGGTCCATGAGAGATTAAACAATTATCAGTACGATCCAAGAGAGCTTCATTGTTTTAGATATCCTTGAGAGCACCTTGTAATAGAAATAAAGGGAGGTGTGGGAGGGGTCATTTGTAACATAGTTCTTGTTGAAATAAATGTCATGTTTTCTCTCCATTCTTCTCTCTTAGCAGTCATAATACCACAACATAGACAATGAAGAACATCATTAAGAGAGGGTTGATCAAAATTTCCCTAATCAAGGAAAAAAACTGTTGGAGGAAATGGGATTCTAGTATATAGAGTGTGTTCAAGGGGAGGAGGATCCTTTGCCACCGATGCGAGGGGTGGAACCACTTTGGGAGATCCAGCTAGATCTGAAGCAACTATTGGAAGATTTTGAATTCTAGGTAGCATGTGTGGTGTGTTCTTTCCAATGGGTGATCTACTCATATACTGAATAAATATTTTTATTATTTCATTTTTTCATCATTAAACCCTTGAAAAACTCACTTAGAACCCATAAACAATGGAATTTTTATTTTCATATAAAAATATAGAGAAATATCTCTTCCTAAAAAAACTCTTAAGAATGAAGAATTTCCATAAGAGAAGAAAAAATTTATTCTTTGAAAAAAATGTTAACATATATATGAAACTTGATAATAAATAATGACTATAATATTGTGATAATATGGTCAATCCATATATTTTAAAAACACACTTTTTTTAATTTTATAAAAATTTATACAAACCATAAGGAAAACATTGAAAATATTCATTTTTAATCTTTTGAAAGAAAGAAAAACATATTAAAAAAATTAAATTTAACATTCTTTTAATCCTAAATAATAATATTCATAAAAAATTTAAAGAATATTGATATGGAAGAAAAGGATTTTAATATATTTTTAAAAACATTTAAAAAAAACATCTTACCTTATATCTCATCTAGCTTCGTACGTTCTCTAACTAATAAATAATAGAATTATATTAGTTTTATAATTTCTTAATAAAATTATTCATGTTCATTTATTTAATATTATTCATTTTATTTCATTTATTATTAACTTTTATTTAGTTACTAAAATGGTTAATTTCACATTTTGCTTTTTGATATTGTTCGGTTTATAACCACTTATGGTTTGTGGAGACTATGGGATATCGACACTGATTAGAAGAGGTACATTGGGAGGGAGAGGCAACAAGCTAAATTCTATAGATGAGCCTCCTAAGTAATTCATTTCAATTCTCAATGTTGACAATGATCACTAAGCTAGGTATCCCAACGACTTTCTTATGCTAGTATTTTCCAAACCAAGATGTTGTGATACCTCTATTTATAACCACATAACCAAATTAGTGTGTTAACCATGGTCAAATAGGTTATGTTTAAATTATCTCTATAATATTAAAAACCTTATATTTATGATATTTATACATTAGAGACCATTTTTAAACAAAATATGTAAGGCATTCATGAAAAGCGAACCACATAATTTCTCTCCGATGACACTCTATACATATGCATGAATGACATTTTAATTTTCATAATGGGTGAAAAAGAAATAAATTAGGTCATCTTTTATTTTAAAAAAAATCATAAATCTATTATAGATTTCATATTTATTCATTATTTCTATCCATATGACCATCCTTATAAGGTGAAAATGAAAAATGAATCACATAACATTATTTAGGTGGTATTCCACACGTAGGCATGAATGAAATTACCATTTTTTAAAGGATGTAAAGGTTAAAAATTAGATGATATATTATATTCCTAGAATAATAATAATGTGGTTATATCATATATATTCATTTTTTCTATTATTTTAGCCATCCATTTGATCTATCTATGAAAAATGAAACACATTTTTTGAAACTGGAGAATCAAAGCATTGATAAAACTCCCCTTCAGGTAGTCGAACACGAACTGACACTAATCAATCTAGATAAAATCTTGTTCCCTCCTGGTCAAGCTATCTATGGGGATGCATTCTGTGAGAAATTGGATATAAACCTCTAAAGATATCCTATAAGACCCAAGAAGCTACAAAACTCAACCATATTCTTGGGTGATACCCATAAAAAACTACCTCAAACCTTTATGGATCCATGGATACATCCTACCAAGACACCACATTTTTAAGGAAATTCACCTATCATGGCCAAAACATATACTGGGATAAATTTCTATAGAGTTGCTAGAATTGAAGAACCTCCAAGACAGCTCTACGATCATTGAAATAATCCTCCTATGAATTTTAGTAGAACAATATGTCATCGATGAACATGACTGTGAACTGGTCTAGGAATTCATGGAACATGATGTTCATTACCCCAGGAATAGAGTCAGTGCATCTCTAACACCAAATAGCATGACCATAAACATGAAGTTCCCATACCTTCATTTAAAGGAAGTATTTGGAATATTATCCCACTTCATCCTTAACTGGTGATATCCATATCATAGATAAATCTTAGAAAACCAACTAGACCCTCTGAACTAGTCAAAAAGATTATATATCCTCAAAGAGGATATCGATTCTTGATCGTCAGCTGATTCAAGATCTGGTAGTCTATACACAGTCACATACCACTATCCTACTTCCTAGAAAATAACATCAGATCACCCCATTGTGACACTCTAGGTTGGATGAGAACCATCTAAATCATATCATATATTTGAATCCACAACTCTCACAACTCCAAGGTACCATCTAATAAGGATCCATCAAAACCATAGAGGCATTGATTCGAAACTCTATCCAAAACTCAACATCATATTGAGAGGGTAATGTCATAACCACCTAGGTTAAAACATCAAAAAACTCCGTAAAAAACCTAGGATCTTCCTATATCCTAGTTCCTAATGATTCTATAGAAAACTTGATTATCAAATAAAAAAGGGGCTCCACACATCTACTGTCCACCTAAAAACTTCACTCAATAATGAAAACCACATACTATCTATCCACATCCGAGTACATGACTATCCTCCATAAGTATTTGATAATAGCATGAATGGAATGAACCTAATAAATTCTAAGGGTGAAACCATGTGACTGTAACTATAGTAATAAAATATCCCCATGGTATTGATGGAACATTTTCATCAGTATACACATCCAATACACATCAAAAAAGCTCTTCTGGCCTCCATCTAGTGTTGTCAATACTAGGGGAACTAGTATCCCCTCTATATATAGTTCCAGAGTAAGGAATAGAGTAGGTATAATAATTGAGTGTAAATATCCTAAATCAAAAAATTCAAAAAAAGGGTGGAAGAAGTTGATCTTACATCTAATGATCTCTAGCCCCTTTGGAGCTACTGCCACCACTGCATGCAACTGACCACACCCACATCCTTAGCTTCTATACTGATGGCCAACTTAATGGCCATGATTAGTACAATGTCCCTGAACATGAATAAAATACTAAGGATTGAATCTACCACTCCATCCCATCTAGGAATAGAATAATCTTGCTACCCATACTGTGAAAATTGTTTAACTGGAAGGTACTTCTAAGGATATCATTGAACATGTCCACTTCCACCATATTGAGATTGAAGAACCACTAGGCACTGATTTATATGATGAACATGAACCCCATATACAAATTAATCTATCCCAAATCCCATATAAAAATAATAGAAACCACTGGACCCATAAGGATATAAAAGAATGTGCTGAGGTTAACTCCCCACTAGTCGAAACCTCAAAGGTCTGGGAGCCTGGGACCTACCACTAAGAAATCTACTCCTCAAGGAACCCTACTGGCTCCCCTATCATGGTAAAAATACTCATTATAACGTCCACTTGATTAAAACTACCTTCTTATGTACTTCCAAATACATTGGTAATATAAATGATTAACTGCATACTAGATAAAAGGATGAAGTGCCTCCTCAAGACACTGCACTTAGGACTCCTCATCCCAAAAAAAGGCTTTGAGAAAAAAAAATATCCTTGAAATTTATCCCAAAATATCAAACATAAAAACAAACCTTATGAAGAGAATATTCTCATGCCTCTTCACTTCCTTCATAGTCGATTATTGTAACTCTGCTCAAAACACCTTTTGAAAGTTGACACATGAAACATCTGTCTCTTTCTCACCAAGATACAACTTTCACCATTGACATATAGCTCAATTAATTTGAGTAACTTCTAATGAGACTCAGTACTTCACTGAGACCTAGATAAAATTTTAAGCAATATCTAGCTCCTATAACCATCATTTTATCTCTTGATCTGAAACACTAATATAATATTTCCCCAAATCCTTCTATTGAAAAGTGCACAATATTTTCTACTATTTATCCTCCTCCTGAACTAGATTAACCCAACGTCAATTAACTATATTATCCTCTTAAATATCCACTACCTAAACAACACATGGAATATAAATAGGATACAAATTTAAATAGGAAACAAATATTTCCTATTCCCAATAATATATAATTTTTTTAAGTATTATTTAATTAATATTAACTTTTGAGAACCAAAACCACCAAATTCAAACAATAACACAAGTCAATAATGATTCATGTACCTCTCCCATTCCTCTACACTACAAGTGGACCATATCACTTAGTCATTTAGTAGGCTCAGAGTCCTTACATTTGATCATGGGGGGACATAAAATTCTATGTCCTAGCCAGTCTTCCCTGGCCAATTTCATGCACTAAGATCAACTAACATCGTTTCCTTACCAACCCATACATTCCATACTATTAATAACTAAAAAATACAACATATCCCTCAAATATAACTTTGATACCACTTTTTCATGACCCCTCCCCCCAAAGGTACCCCTCCGAGGTCGATAATTAAGAAGGATATATAATGATCCCTGAGTCCTGCCTCCAATATGTCCTAGATTGGTGACTAGAACTAAGGGTATAAAAATATAAAAAATGGGCAGAATTACCCTCTATAATAATAGTACCATGAGATAAGATAAATATACATCAAGAAACTCCATGACATAATATAAAAAGGAAAACAAAACCATCCCATAATTCATGTATAAGTAAAACAAATAAAGATATTTTTGTTTAAAATAAATACCTAAAAGAGAAGATAAGTCAGTGACAGAATAACATTATAAATATTCAATATTGAAATGTCCAAAACGACCTATATATTTCTACTATAAATTAGAAAAAAAATTATATACATAGGGTGAGCATAAAAGTACACCTAGTAGGGTCATACCAAAGTCTCCCACACACATGTGAAAAATGCATACAAATGAACCTATGAGAGAACAATAGAACTAACTATATCAAATTAGAAAAACTATCTAATCCCATACTAACCATCGAATTCTAAATAAATAACACAAGCCAAGTATAATAGAATAATAATAAGTATATCGATAAACAGTACCCCGCACCACTCCCCCCACTAGGATTCTTCTCTCACACCCCAACATCATACATCCTGGTGCTCACATATCCTCTATATAACACATCATACCAAGAACCCCTTGTGCAACTGGCCATTACATAACATCTTTCCTAAAGAAACCTAGGTCATCAGACCACATCCCACCCTAATACACCAGGGCCATCACATCATTACCATAACCATAATAGTTGGGTATCATGAACATGAAAAACACCAACCTCATTACCACCTCCCACCATGCATGAAACCCACCATATTCCATCTCATCATATCCTAAAATATCACCACAATTCACTTTTTACTTTTTTACATCATAACCCATGCATTCCAACATCACCTGGAAGAAAAGTGGGAAATAGGGGGTATTCATCCATCCATCCTTATTACTAGGATATTGAAAAAAAAACACTCCCAAATATATATAAGTGTCACCACAAATTTCTCCATGCAGGTGGGGTGTGTATAGAAACCAAAAAGAATATAAAATGTATATATATAAATATACACATGATCCCAACCCATGGGTTCAAAACATGAGAACCAACCATTTCAAAACATCACCAACAAACCTCACAACACTACAACTTTACTTGGCACTACTAAGCAAAAAAACTGCAAAACAAACTACCATCCACATTTCAAATTTCTCATTTAATGTTTAATATTCTTTCTCAATTTAGTCCATTTTACATATTTCACATTACCAACAAATTTCCATTATCCTACCCGTTTATTTCAAATTAAACATTAACCACATTAAACCATACTTTCCATTATTATTCATTAATTCATTTACCATTAAACCCATACCATTTTAATTTCAAAATTAGAATTTTATTTTAATACCACTTGGGAATATTCCATAAAAAAACAAAAAAACAAACAACCACCCCATGCAAACAAGATCACATGATCACCATTACACAACCATAACCCCCTTCTTGTAACAAATACTACATCACCACCACGTTTCCATCACAACCGCCCAATAGGATGACCAAACAACTCATTATATGCATACCATATTACAACTACACATCACAACAACCACATACCACATCCACTTCTCATCACATCACTGCCCCACAAAATAACCACACAACATTAACATGTTTCAACTGTAAAACAATAACATAACATTCTTTATATTTATCAAGTGGTTTTTATCACATTCCACTTATTTGTTTCAAAGTAATTTTCAGAGAAGACATATTTTTAGTGTGCAACAAATATATTAGATAAGTATAAGTGGTTAACTAGTTTCTATTTTTTTGTGATAAAAATAATAGATATATTTTCCTATAATCACAATAATCACATCATAAACAAATCCCCCAATGTACATGACTATCAGTGAGGAATCAAGACCAATAAATCACAACATGAATAAATATCCAAAGTAGTAAAATAATTATATTTCATTCCCCTTACCCTTCAAGTAAAATTCAAACAAATTATATATCATTAATAAATCCAAATCAAACCATATTTACAAATTATAACAAGAGAATAACCCCTCCCTCAAGATAAACATGGAGAGAAACAAAGGATACCCTACCTCAAATAGACATTTTTGATCTACTAAAAAAGTTGGAGAAATATTAAACAACCACTAGACACCAAAATGAAGGAAAACTCCTTTATCAACCAAAACAAAATACCCCACAATATCATATTATAAAAAAATGATGGAAACGCTAGATGAAACCTTCCCAGACATGAAATGAGGACAAAAAGAAGAGAGAAACTCACCTAAAACTTCATAGATCGATCCTAAAAGGTCGAGGTTAAAAGCCACTCAAAGGGGTATGGAAGTGATCCTTTGGATTCACATAGGCCACTGAAGAAATGAGAGGAATATTAGAAAAGTGACCATGTATGAGGTAATTTTTTATTTTATATATGTTGGTCGGAGTGGATACTCAAGAGGGGGGGTGAATTGAGTTCCAATTAAAAAATTCTATTGAAATATTTTAATTAAAATTCCCTAATTAAAAACTATGTTAAACTGTAGTGAATTTGTAAAACTTTAAGGGGTTGATTAGGTTCTCAAAAGATCGATTTGGTCTCAGTTAATTTAATCAAAATATTAAATTAGCTTATGAAACTAACATACTAATTTACAATAGTTACAAACACTTACTAGATTAACTATCAAAGTAACTTTAAAATATTTTTAAATTTCAAAGTAATTAGTTGCGGAATATAAAATATATAATTTGTTTTAGAATTAATCTAAGATGCATAACAGATATAACCAAGAGGTTCAGTCTCAACGCAAGACTTAATCCTCTCAAACAATTTATATAAATTTTGATCCACCCCTGGATCGGGGTAAATAATAGTGCAATGTCTGTCCAGGTACTAAGACCTCTAACACAGTTCTTCGTGGGAAAACAAAATTATAGCACACTGGCTGTCCAGGTCCTAATTGACCTCAACCACTTTCCACAGTGGGATACAAGAGAGTTAGAGAAGGTTTGTGTGAGGATTTAGAAATCGTCCAGTTTAGCACAAGAGATGGTGTGTGTATAAAATATACAGAGTATACACACTGATCAAGATGTAAATAAAAGAATCACTGAGAGAGTAGATATGAGTTTTAGAATGATGTAGTGATTTGAAGTAAAGCTCTGGGCTCCTTTGATTAATCAGGAATGCTTCTGAGTCCTTCTCTAGTTTTTTTCTGAAAAACAGAGTGTCGTTTTCTTCAAGATCAGTTTGATCATCTTGAGTATATGAATAGCTCATTGTAGTTCTTCACTCCTTGAATAAAGTCCAGGTTGTGTTCTATTCTTGTATAAATGGCTTCGTGTATGTCCAGTGTTATTCTTGTATGGATGTAGTATTTATTTACTATGTGTATGCACTACTTTTCAGCACTCTTCCGCCCTTATTTAACACCCTAGCACCCACTTTCTGCCCAGCCTTTGTCCTTCCTTTTATAGCTTTTAGCTCCAGCAATGGGAATGATTAACTTTTTTACAAGTATGAGGTACGATTATATAACATGGAAAAAACTGTCATTAAATAACATTAATTTCATTAAAATCATCAATTATGACCCTTATCATTATTTTAATAATATTGACAAAGTATAGAGTTTAAGTATCAGTAAATTCTTTCATCAGTAGATCTCAGTCGGTAGACTTTAAACGGTGGAATTTGTATAACGTTTATCTCATATCGGTAGAACTTTGTTCTTGTATCAGTATCTCCCTATATCGGTAGCAGTTACTCCATGTATCAGTAGCTCTATGTACTGGTGACTCCTTCTATCGGCAACTTTGGTCTATCAATAGCTCTTTTTCTATCAGTCAGTGGCTCAATGTATCAGTGAACTTATATCAGTAGACTTGAGTAGTGGTGAGCTCTTTTTATCAGTGAACTTCATAGCGGTAGAATTTCTTATACATGTATACTTACTCTAATGGTAGCTTTGGTGTAACGGTAGCTCGTATCGGTGAACTTTGTATCGGTAGCTTGTGCATACTAGTAGCTCCATTCTATACTAGTGATTAAGTGCATATTAGTGGACTTATGCACACCGATAACTTGTCTGTATCAGTGACTCTATCTATTTATTATATTGGTAACCATTGTCTATCAGTAGACTAAGCACCGGTAGGTCTCTGTTTGTCTTTATCAGTAGCTATGTGCATACCATTGGACTTAACATTTATCTGTTCTAAGAACTTATCTGTTCTATTCAACACATATGCCGATTGAATTAGAATTATTTCAAAGTTCATATAAATATAGATAAACATTTATTAACATATTCCAATGATTATTTTGATATTATTATCATCTTGATAATATAATGTCATAGATTGAAGGAATTAATATATAGATAAACATTATTTTGGATTAACAAAGCATGTGAAAGCATAATTGGGATTATCAAAACAGGTGAGGTCAAAAATCTCCCCATTTTTTATAATCCCAACTTATGATATTATAATCCCAAAATAATCATTTAATGGGTCTTAGTTTCCAGTGTGAGTAGTGACACTGTCAAATGTGAGATTCTTGTTTGTAAAAAAATCAGAGGATATAGAATTTAAAAGAAATTGTTACGAAGAAAAAAATATATTATAAAATACATGTATCAAAGGTAAAATTTAAAACAAATTTACCAGAGGGAAATTAATTATTCTCATAAAATATAATGATATTGCATATCAGTTTTCCCATATATATTATTTCTCCCCCAGATATGTTTCCCTTAGATAATATTTCTCCCCCTTTATGATTAGCAAAAAGTGGGACAAAATGGAAATATAGTAAAAGAGAGGTAAAAAAGAGTAAAATAAAGTAAGAGCATATATATTCTTTAGAGAAAAAAGATAAATAGAAATACATAAATTAAACAAAAATAAATACAGGTGATTCCTATCAAAGATCCTAGTCACAAATCAATCCACATCCTCAGCATGAGATTTCCCCTTGGGATCAGAAGAGGATTCATGTGTGGTGGATACAGGTGGAGGCTTAGGAACACCAGAAATGATCAAAGAAGGCTGAGCTGTTGAAACTGTTCCTGGCCTGTACTATGTAGCTCTCTGAGTGATCATAGGAGTAAGGCTGAAAATGGCTTGGACTGGTGTCATCTGAGCAGGAGAAGTAGAAGAGATAGAGGTAGGTAAAGCTGGAGGTATAATCACTAGCTGAGCATCAACATGCAAGAAAGGGAACAACAGATTTCTGAAATCCATAATGATGCCTCCTCCTCTTTCCATGGAATAAATGAAATCATCCTTGTTTTCCATGAATTTGTCTAGTGCATGGGTCAAATATCTGATCTTGCTAACTTGTTCTCTGAAGGCTTGATTGACAGGAGGTAACTTCAAGTTTTATAACAGCAGTTTGAAATGATTACTGAGCTGATGCTTGGTGTACACTTTCTAAAAATAAGAGTCATCTTTATCCTTTACTTCTTTCTGAGAGGTAGAATCTTCTCTTATATAATCTAGGAAAATCTTCATTATATCTCTGGTGGTAGACACCACTTGGGTCATGGTAGATGAGTCCACATAGCTACTGGATGAAGCTGAACCAAGCCCCTCCTTCATCAAATATCTAATTTGATCCAATTATATTGAAGGTCTCAAAGAAAGAGAACCAATAGAAAAAGTCACAGTTTCCTTGAAACTCTTTGTTAGCCCACTAATAACATTTTTCACTAATGAATATTGGGTGCTAACATGATTTTTTATGGAATGCTTAAACTCCTCAAAAACTGAGACCATTTGGCTAACTACAGTATTCACATCGGCCAAATCCCCATTTTCTTGAGATTTAGAACTCATATAGGATTCTAGAGAGACAACTTATTTATTTAGTACTTCAAAATCCTCTTCCTTGGTAGAAATATTATTATGGAAAGATTTGATTTCATCCACTATCTTTTCCACAAAGGTTGACACATTACAACCAAGAGAGAGTTCAAAATACTTTTCCATATTTCTCATCTCTTCAATAAAGAGATTCTTTAACTCAACAACAGAAGCATTAAAAAACACTTTCAATTCAGCCTTCAATGATTCTAAATCATCCCTGGTGATTATATTAGCAAGTGCACCAACAGGTTCTCTTTTAGATACAATACTGGCCACTGAGTCATTCATAACTGATTGAATGTATGACACCGGTGAAGCTTACATTCTCCATACCTCTTCCACAAAACTGGCTTTAAGATCTGACTTTAATTTATCCAGATAATCTTTTCTTACCACATCTTCAAGTAATAACTTAGACAGAATGTCATAATTAACTTTTGGTCTTCAAAGGGATGTCTCATTATTAGAATCCGGGTAATCTAATCCACAAACCAAAAAACTTGGGTCTTATTCCCAATACTCAATCTCAACAGCCACTGAAACACTGCCAAATCTGGTTAGATGGTCCCCCTCAACTAGTGAATTCTCCTGTATAGAAATAGCACCCTCAGCCACCTGGTCTTCTTCCTCAGAATCCTCCACAACCATCTCTAATTCTACAACAACAGGAGGATCCTCAAGAATGGGTACAGGTCTATAAACTTCATCAAATTCCTTAGTAAAAATTAAGGAGTGTCCAATCAGTGGACTAAGGCTGAAGATGACAGAAATAGATGCTTCACTTGCATGAACTTATTCTTCATTATTTTGATCAGCTTCTTCTGGATCTGATCTCTGCTAAAATTCCTTTTATTGTGACACAAATTCAAGAGTTGGGCTAGGAGGTAAGCCAGGATCTCCCCCATCTAATGTAGAGGAATCCTCCTCTTCTGAATCATCACTATACTGTGTCTCTTCTTCATCAGGTCCTAGACCTGGATCCCTCACATCCTTAAGCCTAGAAGGATGATCCACAGGATTGAACTTATCATATAATTTCTTATCATCAGTAACCCACTCTCTTTTCCACGGATTCCAATTAATCTTCATGTACATACATATTGTGCTTGTGATACAAAAATTGTTCCTTACCACCACTGTCTCATCCTGAGACTCAGCTACTCCTTTAACATTGATCATCACTGAGCTCAATTTCAAAAATAATAAGGCACTATTTTTTGACTTTGGCCTGGTCATATCCTCCATTTGAATCATTAGAAGCCTGCAAAGATTCACCTTCACACCATGTCTCAAAAGATGTAATAGATATATATCTTGATATCCCAAATTTTCAATGTCCCCTCTTCTTGGACTTAGTACGTGTTGCACAAATTTGAACAACAATCTATTTTCTCCATCCATTTCAGCAGCCACCACCTTTCTCTACGTGCCACTACCAGTGAGCTCCTCTAAGGTAGTCTCATAGTCAAATATGTCACTTATAGGTGGTACTGTCTTTGATGAATATCCAAAAACTCATTCATTTGATACTCTCAGGTACTTATCCCATTCAATAGATGAAAGAGCAATCTACTTTCCATTTACCCATGAAACCATTCTATTATCCTCATCAGATTTAGAAAAACTCACAAAATCATAGAAGTGTTTTACTAGCATCGGATAGTAGGGGCCATTGTTATTCGAAAATCATTCTACCCACTTCTGATCTCCCATCACCTCTAGAACTAACGATTTAATAGACATCAGCCATTCCGCGTATAGCTCATTATCGATTAAAATATCTCTATTTTGTATATTTGGGATCACTGGACGCCTTCCCAACCTTGTTCTACCAACACTGCTACTTTCTTCAGGTCCTGTCTTCTGCTTCTTCACATTCGGCTCATCAATATCAACTCTAACAGTAGGGAGTTTGGTTTCTTCCATCTCTGGTTGGAGGAACTTAGGGTTTTTGCGAGATTCAGGAGCGAAGGCCTGAGGGTAAAGGGAGAGTTCGGTGGATTGAGAAGTAACTAAGACTTAGTTTTATCATTTTGGAATCATAAAATAGGTTATTAAAATAAAATAAGTAAAGTATAAATGATACAGATTCTGGCGGCTAGATAGAAGTTTAAAACAGCACATACTTAACGGTGGGATATACCAGTGAGAATTCCTAACAGTGAGGTTTATCTATTAGTGAGGTCCACTAACGGTGAGGTTCATACCAGTGAGGTATAACAGTGAGGTCCATACCGGTGAGGTATAACAATGAGGTCCATACTGGTGAAGTATAACAGTGAGGTTTCTAATAGTGATCTATCATTCCTAACACATGTCTAATGTAAATTAACCTATCCAAACATAATGTTTTGGTGAATATGTCAGCTAATTGATGTTCAGTACCTATAAATTCAAGAGTAATATCACCTTTTTTATAATGATCTCTTAAAAAGTGGTTCCTTACATCAATGGGTTTGGTCCTAGAGTGAGATACAGGGTTCTTTGAAATGTTAATTGCATTAGTGTTATCACAGTTAATAGATTCATGTCTAAATTGATATCCATAGTCCAAAAGAGTGTGTTTCTTCCACAGAATTAGTGCACATCAACTACCAGCAACTATATACTCTGCTTTAGCAGTAGACAATCCAATATAATTCTGCTTCTTACTACACCAAGATACTAAGGATTTTCCCAATAAATGACATGTTCCAGAGGTGCTTTTTTCTATCTAACTTGAATCCAGAAATGTCAGTATCTGAATAACTCATTAAGTCAAAAGATTGTCTTTTTGGATAAAACAATCATAAGTCAGCAGTATGTTTATGATATATGAAAAAAATTTAATAGCAAGAAAATATGATTTTTTTTGGATTATCTTAAAATCTTTCTTACATACACACACTAAACATTATGTTTGGTTGACTAGAAGTAAGGTAATGTAATCTTATAATCATACCTATGTAGTTGGTTTGATCTACTGGTTTTCCAGTTTCACTAGCATCCAACTTACAAACAGTACTAATAGGTATATCACTTTCCTTAATACTACCCAAACCAAAAAGTTTTAAAATATACTTAGTATATTTACTTTGATTCAAAATAATACTATTTTCATTTTGAAAAACTTTAAATCCATGAAAATATTTGAGTTCTCCCATTAAAGTCATTTCAAATTCATTTTACATACTCTTTGAAAAATCAGTAAATAAAGAAAGTTTAGAAGATCCAAATATAATATCATAAACATAGATTTTTACTATCAAAACATATTTATAAATTCTTTTAATAAAAATAGTTGGATCATCAATCCCTTTAGAAAACATTTGAAATAAGAAAATTTCTAATTCTATCATACCAAGCTCTTGGAGCTTGTTTTAAACCATATAATGATTTAGAGAGCTTGAAACTTGATTTGGAAGAGGGGGATTAGTAAATCCAGGTGGTTGTTTAACAGAAACATACTCAATTATAAAAACATTTAGAAAATCACTTTGAACATCCATTTTATATAACTTGAAATTCAGATTAGCAACATAGGCAAGTAAGAACCTTATTGATTTTAATCTAACTACAGGGGAAAAGGTTTCCTCATAGACTATTCCTTACTCTTGAATATATCCTTGTGCAACTAACCTATCTTTGTTTCTAACTATATTTCCATACTCATCAACTTTTTTCTAAAAACCCATTTAGTGCCTATGGTCAAAGTGTCCTTAGGTCCGTCAACTAATTCACAGACTTTTTTTCTTTCAAATTGATTTAATTCTTCTTGCATTTCCATTACCCAAAATTCATAATTGATTGAATCATTGACATTTTTAAGTTCTAACTTTGAATGAAAGGCTTTATGTTCAACCTGGTTTCTTAGATAAGCACTAGTCTATGTCATTCTATCAAGATTACCAAAAAAACATCTAAATAATAATTCTTTAGAATCCTTGTTGATCTGTTAAAGGTGGGACTAGAAATTTCAGGTTTTTTAATAGATTTGGGTTCAACAAAAGCAGGTTATGGAATGTTTCCAGAACTGGACGTATTTACAATAGGTTAATTAATTTTATCATTAAGGTCTAGGACAAACAAATCTTCTTCAAGACTTTCAACAGAAGATTTGGGTTCATGGGGACCAGTTTCGTCAAAATTGATGTGAAAATATTCTTCCACACATTTGGTTCTTTTGTTAAAGAATCTATTGGATTTTCTAATTAAAGAATAACCAAGAAAAATTCCTTCATCACTTTTATAAGCAAACTTGTCATGATTTTCCCTAGTATTGAGAATAAAAACTTTGCATCCAAAAACTCTGAAGTAATTAACCTTAGGTTTCCTATGGTTCCACAACTAATAAAGGGTCTTCTTGAGAACAAGTCTACTCAAGACTCTATTTATTATATAACAACATGTGTTTATATGTTCAGCTCAAAAGTAAATAGGCAGGTCATACTCATTAAGAATTGTTCTTGAAATTTCCTAAAAGGGTTATGTTTCTTCTTTCTACTACACCATTCTGCTGAGGTGTTCTTGGGGAAGATAAATTGTCACTATAGAAATTATGTGAGCAACAAGATTCAAACTCATGATTTTCAAACTCACGACCATGATCACTTCCCAAAGTCTTAATCTTAGGTCCACTAAGGTTTTCTAAAGACCTGGAGTATTTAATAAAGTAAGAACAAGCTTCACTTTTGTGAGCTAAGAAGTATACCCAAGTATATCTAGAAAAGTCATCTACTGAGACATAGACATAATGCTTCCCATTTAAACTAGAAACTATAGAAGGTCCAAACAAATCTATGTGAACCAAATCGATAGTTTGAGAAGTGGAAACTTCTTTCTTTTATTTAAAAGAAACTTTCTGTTGCTTTCCCTTTTGATAGGGATTGCAAACATTGCCTGTTGGGAATTTTAGTTGAGGTAGGTCTCTAACTAAGTTCTTCCTAGTCAGTTTTCTAAGTGAATGAATGTTGCAGTGTCCTAATATTCTATTCCATAACCAATACTATTTATGAAAAGCATTTAAGCAAGTAATGTTTTGTTTAGAAAAATAATTCAAATCAACTGCATATACATTTTCATTTCTCAAAGCAGAAAATAGTAAAACATTTTTAGAATTAAAAATATTACAAGAATCATTTTCAAATTTAACATTGAAACCATCATCACACAACTGAGAAATACATAACAGATTATACTTAATCCCATCAACAAATAAAACTTTCGAAATTAAAACTGAATTAGTGTTACCAATCTGGCCTAGGCCAATGATTTTTCCTTTAGAGTTATTAGCAAAGGTGACATGGCCTCCATCAACTTTGATTAAACTCTTTAAGCATGAGTAATCTCTAGTAATATGCCTTGAACATCGACTGTCCAAGTACCATACCTTCTTATGAGATATTTTTAAGCATGTTTCCTACAAAAAATGTTTAAACCGAAAATGATTTTGGTACCCATATTTTCTTAGGTCCGGAAAGGTTAGAAATAAAAGCTTTAGGTACCCATATTTTCCTTATGGGTCTCAAATAATTTACAGAATTGATAGAATTTGAAATATTAACATTATTTGATCTATAATCATATGAATAACTAGTTGAAGCATATGAATTTCCAGAACTAGAACTAGAAGCATTCTATCCAGATTTAGGAATAAATATAGTCATAGAAATCTGTCTCTTTCTAGGATGATAGACTATTTCGGTGGTATATTTTGGTGCCACTTGTTTTCTTAACATTTGAGTAAGAGTATTCTTTCCATTTGTGAATTTCTTTAAGTCCTTACTTAAATTATCATTGGACAATTTCAGTTCAGTATTTTCATTATGTAATTGAGCATTCTTTTCCTTTTCTATGTCAAGGGTGGATTTAACCGAACTGGTTAAGGAATGCTATTTCTTTAAAGCTTTATACTTGTCCTTAAATTCATTACAAGTTTCTTCTAGCATATTATAAGATTCAAATAACTCTTTTCTAGACATATTTTTAGATTTAGAATCAGAATCGACTCCAAGATAATGAGAATTTAACGTAAGATTATCCAATGTTACCTCAGATGTGTTTTTCATAAAACACATGTTAGCATTTTGAGATTTTTCATCCTGAGTAGAATCAGAATCACTTGAACTATATTCTGAATAACTCCATATTTCTTTTATAGCTTTCTTGTACTTTTTTTCCTTGTAGTAATATTTTTCTTGAACTTCAATTTTGGACAATCTTCTTTCACATTCCCTTTTCTTTTGCACTCATAGCAGACAATGTCATCGCTTTTATCAGTATTTTACCAATCCTTCTTCTAATGACCTTTATTATCATACTTACCTTTAAAATTTGATTTTCTGAAGAATTTATTCTTCCTATAGAACTTCTTAAATCTCTTGGCTATTTGAGTTGTCTCAGCATCACTGTCAGAATCTGAGCTTTCACTTATTGAGCTTTCAGTAGGTATGTGAACTTTCTTCTTATCCTTACTTTTTGAGGCAGTAGACTTAAATGCTACTGACTTCCTTTTTTGTTTATCATCTTCTTCCTTATTCACTTTAAGTTCTTCTTCATACATCATATGCTTACCAATTAATTCCTTAATAGGTAAAGCCCCAATATCATAGGATTCTCTATTTGAAACTGATGTGCCTCTCCATATGTCTGGTAGACATCTTAATATTCTCATGATATCTTCTTTTGTAGGAAATTTTTTTTCCAAGGGATCTCATTGTATTTAAAATTTCGTTGAACCTGAGATACATGTCAGAAATAGGTTCATCAGGCTTCATTTTAAAATTGTCATACATAATAGTATAGGTATTTAATCTCATTTCCTTAACATTGGTTGTTCTCTCATGAGAAACACCCAAGGTATACCAAATTTCATAAGCAGTTTTACAAGCAGATATGCAATTAAATTCTTCATCTCCTAAAGCACAATACAGGGCATTCATTGATTTACAAATATTATTGTAAGCTGTTTTTGTAGGTTCACCCCATGTAGTTCTTTCAGTTTCTGGAATCTTATATTGAGTCTCTATAGCAGTCCAGATGTCAAATACCATACTATCTAAATGAATTTTCATTTTATGCTTCCACTGGGCATAATTAACACTACTAAAGAAGGGTGGCATGTTGGTAGCATCACCTTCAAATATATTATCCATGATCATATTTTAGCAAATATATTTAAAGAGATAAAATTTAGAACTAACAAAAATTTAAGATCATTATTATACAACTAAAATCACAGTTGAAAACAGCTTGTTTTGAAAACATTTAATAACAAACCTTCCTTTGACACAAAAAGTAGGTTGGAGTAGATACTCAATAGGGGGGGGGGGGTGAATTGAGTTCCAATTAAAAATATCTGTTAAAAAAATTCTATTAAAATCCCCCAATTAATAACTAAGTTACACTGAAGTGAATTTTGAAAACTGTAAGGGTTCGATTAGGTTCTAAAAAGATTGATTAGGTCTCAGTTAATTTAATCAAAAGATTAAATTAGCTTTTAAAACTAACCTACTGATTTTCAATAGTTACAAACACTTTCTCGATTAAATATCAAAGTAACATTAAAACATTTTTAAATTTCAATGTAATTTGTAGGGGAATATAAAATAAATAATCTGTGTTATAATTAATCTAAGATGCACTGCAGATATAACCAAGTGATTCAGTCTCAAGCTGAGACTTAATCCTCTCGAACAATTTATATAAATTTTGATCCACACCCTGGATCAAGGTAAACAACAGTGCAAACTTTGAACAGGTACTATGACCTCTACCACAGTTCTTCGTGGGAAAACAAAATGACAACACACTGGCTGTCTAGGTCCTACTTGACCTCTACCACTATCCACAGTGGGATACAAGAGAGTTATAGAAGGTTTGTGTGTGGATTTAAAAATCCTCCACTTTAGCACAGGAGACAGTGTGTGTATAAAATATATAGAATATACAAACTACTCAAGATGTAAATAAAAGAATCACTGAGAGAGTAGATATGAGTTTTAGAATGATCTAGTGATTTGAAGTGCAGCTCTAGACTCATTTGATTAATTAAGAATGCTTCTGAGTCCTTCTCTAGTTTTTGTCTAAAAAACATAGGGTCAATTTCTTCAAGTTCAGTTTGATCAGCTGGAGTGTATGAATAGCTCGTTGTTGTTCTTCACTCTTTGAATAAAGTTCAGCGTGTGTTATCTTGTTGTATGAATGGCTTCATGTGTGTCCAGTGTTCTTCCAGTATGGATGTAGTCTTTCTTTACTGTGTGTATGCACCACTTTTCAGCACTCTTCATCCCTTATTTAACACCCTAACACCCACTTTCTTCCCGACATTTGTCCTTCCTTTTATATCTTTCAGCTCCGGCAATGGGAATGATTACCTTTTTTATAGGTATGAGGTACGGTTCCCTGAAATGACAAAAACTATCATTAAATGAAGTTAATTTCATTAAAATCATCAAATATGACAATTTTCATTATTTTAATAATATTGACAAAGTATAGAGTTTATGTATCAGTAAAGTCTTTCATCAGTAGCTCTCTGTCAGTAGACTTGTAACAATATACTTTTTATAGCAGTGAGCTCCTATCGTTATCTCTTTGTTCTTGTACTGGTAGCTCCTTGTATCGGTAGCAGTTACTCCATGTATCAGAAGCACTATGTACTGGTGACTCCTTCTATAAGTAGCTTTCATCTATTGGTAGCTCCTTGTCTATAAGTCAATGGCTCATTTTATTAGTGAACTTCTATTGGTATACTTGAGTAGCGGTGAGATTCTTTATATTGGTGAATTTCATAGTGGTAGACTTGCTTATACCGGTAGACTTACTCTAATGGTAGCTCTCGTGTAACAGTAGCTCGTATCAGTGAACTTTGTATCGGTAGCTTGTGCATACCGATAGCTCTGTTCTATACCAGTGATTAAGTGCATATCGGTGGAATTATGCACACTGGTAGCTTGTCAGTATTGGTGACTATGTCTCTTTATTCTATTGGTATCCTTTTTCTATCGGTAGACTAAGTACCGGTAGGTCTCTGTTTGTCTGTATCAGTAGCTATGTGCATTCCAGTGGACTTAACAATTATCTATTCTAAGAACATATCTGTTCTATGCAACACATATGCCGATTGAGTTATAATTATTTCAAATTTCATATAAACATAGATATACATTTATTAACATATTCAAAAGATTATTTTGATATTATTATTAACATGATAATAGAATGTCATAGATTGAAAGAATTAATATATAGATAAACATTATTTGGGATTAAAAATTCATGTGAAAGCATAATTGGGATTATCAAAATAGGTGAGTTCAACAATATATATCTTGGAAAACCTAAGACAATGGATAAACCCATAAGATCATTCCACAAAAATGCTAAAAATTGAATAACGTATGGTGGATTGGCCCTCACCACACCAATAACCTATTGGTCAAATACCCTCCTAGATTTTCAATTATATTTGCACCATAGATCCTATAAAATAGGAAGGGGCATGTCATATCCCCTAATACATAGTGTAGTGGTGCCTGAAAAGGTTGAACCTACAAAAACCTCCTCCTAAGACTCCATGATGTAGCCAAAATCCCTACACTATAGCCATGGAGGTGAGAACTCACATCTATGCTGCAATCTCACTCCATGCTATAAATACCCCCCAAAGTGAATAAGTATAAAAAACCCTTATCCTAGGACCCTACACCACACCCAATCCTTCCACACCAAAGTCTCCATACCTTATAATGCAACCCCATGCTCCACAATATAGGACCCACTCCAGCTAAAATATTAGTTTCATATCCTCCTCTTACCCTCTAATCTAATTAGGATTTTCCCTAAAAACCACCAACACCAAAATTCCCACAAAGTAATGTGAATGAAGGTTTAGACCGTTACACACCAAAAAAAATATTTTCAATATTTAACTATAAGGAATTACTGAAAAAAATATCATGTGGCTATGTTCTACCCATATCTTTTAGAAAAACTAGATGTACATCCTTTTTAAAGAACACTAAGTCGTTTTCACTAGTAATCCACCATGAATAAAAACAATTAATAAGAATGATAAATCATAATATAACCCAAAAAATTCAATAAAAAAGAACAAAACATTTCTATCAATTTAAGGAGCCATAGGAATTACATTAGTACTTGAAGATCACATAGACTGCTCAAACCTACAAAAAATGCCTACCACTTTTTGGAGTTTACATAAACTAATCACCTATAAAAGAAATCTTAGATGAAGATATTACCTATATGAGGACTACCACAAAATATATGAGAGATGAGGGAGAATTATCTTAAATGAAATACATGATACATGACCACATCCAAAAGAACTTAGAATTTTGATTAAAATGAAATCAAGTGTTAATAAAGAAAGTATCTAATTCCAGTGCACTATGATTACAAAATAGGAAAAAATTATTCAATTGGATTGTATCAAATAAATATTAAGTTTTTTAAAATTTATGATAAAACTAGTTTTATAATTTTATAGAAATAAAAATTAACTAAGGGGAGAATACCAAAAGTTTAAGCTTCCATTGACATGGGTGAATAAAAAATGTAAGATATCATTAAAATGAAAAATTTGATGAATCTATTAAAGTAAAAAATTTGAATTGAATCACATGAAACCCTAATATTATAGAAATTAAAGGATCATTATAAATATTTTTTCTTGTTGATTATACAAAACAAATATGTCTAATTTTGTACTATCTCAAATAATATTTTTTGAAAAACATATTTTTATTGTTTGTTTTAAAAAATCAATGCCAAAGATGGTATTTCAAATCGGTTTTCTAAAAGACAATGTGAAAAAATGTTTTCAATGCCAGTTTTTTTAAACTAATGTGAAATATTGCATTTCACATTAGCTTTTAAATACCAAAGTAAAAAATCATAAAAAATACATTTTGAGGATAGTTTTAATAACCAACATTAAAATCTAAATTTACAATTTCACCTCCAAAGACGTCACCTCAATAATTGACATTAAAAATATAAAAAACCAACATAAAAACCATATTTTTTGTACTTGTGTATATTCCCATATAATGTCATGGGATAATTGGAAGTGGTTTCTCAATATTTACCCTAATCTATTATTCATAAGTCTGTCTATAATTTGATATTCCTATCATTTTTTAATTTGATCCCATTTTATGTAAAAATTTATTAATCCATCAACATATGATAAAACCAATTTATGTGATTCTAAAAATCTTCATAATTGCTTAGAATATTATATATCACGTGTTTATGGGTAAAAGTATGGTTCACAGATAAATTAAAAGTTATATAGGGAAGATAAGTGGATCATTAAAGGTAATATAATATAGATACTTTTTAGTGTACAAGTTATCTTTAGTTTTGATTGATAACTTTATTTAACCATAAATGCATCATTTTTTATTTCTTACATACATTGACCATGATAAATCTATGAAATTTTATGTTATGTGACACTTACAAAATGTACTTTGGAAACTTTTCACTTATATCATATTTTGTTAAATACTTATCACAATTTTCGTCATCATGGTTTTATTCATCTTTTTTTTTCTATTTTTCCATGCTAAAATCATTGTATTTTCATGTTCCTGGGAATTTAATGAATAATTCAATGATAAATTGATTATTTTTTCAAGGAACCAAAAACATTTATCCCTCATTAATTTTTATCATTATTTTCTGCAATATGGTATTATATTTTTTTGTCATGTAATAAACTATCTATAAGTGAAATGATTTCAATTTATTTCTTATTTTAATTTGGTGTTATGTGTTTTATTGATCATATTGAGATTCTAGTGAAAAATATTGAATCTAGTGTTATTTTTTAATTCTTATTAGAAGCTTTGTTGGGATTATAGTATTTTATACTTATTAAATTTAGGAATTCACTTTATCACATGTTTTTTATAATATTGGATGAATTTAAAGGGATTTAGGAAAAGTGAAGAGATGAAATTCATGCTTCATTCCACCTAAACAGTTCTAATATTTTCTTATTACTATCTAGTTTCTTCAAAAATTTTGGGGAAAAAAAACTTATTTCATTCACATTGTTCTCTTTTCACTTCAATAAATATATTACAAGATATCTTTTTAATATGGATCTGGTTGTTATCTACTAAATCAATAGGAATTAATACATTCATTAATTTTAATTATTCTTTACATTGATTTATATTTTATAAGGACATTAATGTTTTGATACATGTTTAATTTCTTTGTTAGGTTTATGTTAGTTTTATTGTGAAAATTCCTTCCCAATTTAATACGATGGGAAATAAACAATATTTTTTGGATTAGATTAATAAAGAGAAAGATGAGGTGTATATTGTTATGTAATCTTAGTTTTTATATTCATTTAGTTTGTAATATATGTACATTTATTATTTTTTTATCCAAAAAATAGGCTTCTAGTATACTAAAAGATATAAGAGAAAAATTAGGGCATGAGAGTGCATCACATATCATGAAACTGATATAGATACGGGTCTATATTATATCAATGTATTTTATAATAAATGAGATTATATACAAATAAGTAGATATTTTAAATCCATAGATAATCTTTATTATTTTTATATATTTGTTTTTAGATTAATTTTATTTATGAAGGTAATTTTAAGTGTATTAAAATCATCATTTCCTGCAAAGGAGAATTCAATATTAAATAGAATGTATTTTCTTGACTTTGTAAAGAAAATGATTAATAATTCCCTAGAATTAATGTCCTCTATTTGTAGTTACAAATGAGAAAGTTCTACATTGACATTACACATGTTAAAATAAATATTTTACAATTATATTTTGGAAAGAATAAGGATCATTAAATGATTTAATGATAATAATAATAAAATATTTATTGCAATGTTTTTTACTCCATCCAAGGAAAATAAATGATATATAAACATAACAATATCATATAAGCCATATGAAATCCAAAAAAACAAAACTAAATCTTTAAATTATTATTCATGCTTTTAAAAGCCTTTTTCAATATAATTTTTTTCTAAGGAGAGATCTCATGAGGTAACAAAAGCTATAACTTAGAGGGATTTTTATAATCCAAAAGTATATTTTTAGTTTTAACATGATTCAAAGAAGGATTCTTCATTATAATAAAAAAGGAATCATTAATTGATATAAAAATTCAGATAAATAATCATAAAAAAATTAAATAATGGAAAATAATTATAAATAACGTGATGATATCAACAAAAGAATAATAAGTGGAATACTAATGAAGATCTAAATCTTTTGTATCGATGGAATTATGATAATGGAATGACTCAATCATGAAATCAATACATGTGATGTTTTAAAAAATATAAATGGAATTGAAAAAGTAAATGCAATATCATAAATTTTAGGCATAAATTGAAAATTAAAAATCCACACAATAAAATAATGGAATTTCTCATTTGTTGCAAAATAAATTTTAACCTTCATGTTAGTTCTAAAACAAATGAAGTGAAAAATAAATTTTTAGTGCTAGTTATCTTAAAAATGATTTTAAAATTTTAGTTTTTCACGTCCTTTATCATAAAAATGACATGAAAACCCAAAAATATTTTTTTTATTATGTTTATTTAAATAACCAATATTAAAAAATATTTAAAAATCGTTATTTAATAAATTATGTTAAAACTATGATATAAAAAATATTTTTTTATACTAATGTCGGGAAAAAATTTCATTTAATTGTTGAGACTGTATATCAGAGAAAAATGAAAAGCATAGTGCACCATCATTACCGAAACACAATTTTTTTTAAAGATGTAATACAAAAAAAGTGAAAAGATAATACTAATTGATAAAAAATTTAGAAAAACTATTTAAGACATGAATAATATATATAAATATGCATAAAAGTGTACAAAATGTATAAACATGTATATTAGAATAGTGATAAGAATAGTCCACTATTACTAGAGAATATATAAAAAATTTCATAGATTTTTAAAAATAATAAAAAGAATAGTGTGCCACTACTATAAAAGTAACACAAAAAATTCATATATTTATCATAGTTAAAGAGAAGTGTATAAATCATTTTTACCAACATATATATAATCTGTTCCTAATTTTATGTTGGTAAAAATCATTTTATATAGTGACCCACTCTTACCATTAACTATTTTTTCCTTATTTTCTTATTTTTTATGTCATACTTATTTGTTTTTATGTTTTATAACTTCCCTCTATACTTTTAAAAAATTTATTTCTTTTTGACCGGGTTTTATCTTCCATTTAAATTTTGACCAAATTTTATATTACTTTTTCCTTTTTGATCGAAGGGTTTTGGGTATTTATATTGAAACATATATGATTATATATTATTATTGAATTTTAATGAATTCATTTTTTTATATTTTTGAGACTCATTTTCATTTTCTCCTTAAATTCCTCATGGTAAGGATTCTATATTCTTAGGCACTACACTAATTAGAGAATCTCATTATTTAACCATTTACATGATATTATCCTCTTATTACTTATATGTAATTTAATTTAATTTTTTTTTTATCATTTAAAATTATAAAAAACTTTATATAAAACTAATTATCACATATTTGAGAATTTTAGATTTTGGTATTGCTTTACACCAACTCAATGATGGTTGAAATTCAAACTCTGAGGAGTGAACTCAATATCATTTCTTTCCATCAATGAATATATGTGATGTATTATGTGGATTTCACATTCATATGTTCAATTAAAATTCATAATGGATGAGGATGTCTAGCATCAAAGTGAGGTCCGGTGGATTAAGCACTTGATATGCAGTTGATCGGATGAGTCAAGTCACTTTATTAATAAACAACGATAAAGTGCCCCCAAATAACCCATAATTACTCTCCATGGTAGCAGACACAACATTTCATCTATCTATTATGGTATTAATATATTTCCATCCATTTTCTTCATCCCCTTCATAATAATATCAACATGTATTATTTTATTAATTAATAATTTTCCATAAATATATTTGTTTAAAATTTTATAAAGATAAAAACTACTCTTTTATAAATTTAAAAATTATATTGTATAAATAATAAAATTTTATTTTAAAAATTTTATTTTATAAATGATAGAAATATTGTTTTAAAAAATATTATTTATATCATAAAAAATTAATCTATCAATATTGTAAATGTTGTTTAAATTTATTTTTTTATTATACATATTTATTATGATACATATAAAATTATTATAGTATATTTTTGTTTATGTTTTCTATTTAATTATATTTTTGTCACAAAAATATATTTATTATGTTTCCATTAAGTATTATTATACAAATATTTTTTATTTAAATATATTTAATAATATTACATAGATTTTTATTTTCATTATATAAATAGATTTTATTTATTTATTTTTATAAGTTTTAAAAATATATTTATTTACTATTTTTAAATATTACAAATATATAATCATTTTTAATTCATCATTATTATAATTATCTTAAATATACCACTTTTATAACTTTTAATATTTTAAAATTCATTATATAAACATTATAAGCACATTTTCAAAACAATATTTTATATTCTAAAATTAACCCATAAAAAATATCAAGAAATTAAATTAAACTAAATATGATATAAAGTATAATAATAAATTTAACTTAAAACAATATATGTAAATAAAAAAATTAAAAGAAATATAGCATACCTTATGAGAGAATAATGAGAGATTATATTAAAGGTGATAGGTGAAGTTTGAATCAAAGATAGTGCTGGGGAAACTATAGATTATTTGAAAAATGAGAGATGATTATAAGGAAGGACTTGAAGTGTTGATTTGGGGGGGGGGTTGTGATTGCTATATTGGTTTATAATGTTTATGTCATCATTCATGTGTCATCGCTAAAAGATAAGTTTTGTGTACTTTGTTTTTTGTGTAAAATTTTCATTAAGGGTATTCCAAGGAGGTGTGTCAAGAATGAGTTATATAAAAAAAATTAACTATTGAATATACATTCATGAGAGATTATTTGTAATATATGACTAGGGAATTGGATCCACTGATTAGGTGTTTACAAGGTATTTTGTCCAGTTTTCATTATAGATATTATGATTGCTTTTCATCCTGTATAACGGAGCGATTTTGTATTCCAAGGAAACTTATAGTGAAATCATTAAATCATTGAATCAGGTTTTAACTCATTTTAGACAAGTTTTCAATTCATTTTAACAATTATAAATTTTGTTTTATCCCTTTTAAAACATTTTAATTATCTTGGTCGATGAATTTTTTTTACCAAAATTACTATTCATTATGACAAACAATAAAGAAGGGATCATTACCAAATCTAGAAATTATGATTCCAAATATGGATTCAATTTTATCACATTCAATTTCTATATGTGGAAAAAATAATTTTCAAAATTAACACACAAAATGAGATGAAGAACAATTTTCCATAAAAATGAATTTTTAAGAAAAATAACGTTTTTATACCAAAATAAAGTGAATTTTTAATTCCATTGAAATTGATTGGATTATTTTTAATCAAAAGGAATAAATTAAAATAAAAAACCAATAAAAAATTGAATGTGAATTTGAAAATACATGAAAGAAAAGACTATTTTCTTAAAAATAAATATTTTTTTCTATCCACCTAAAATTTTTTTTTCAAAAAGTTTTAAAAAATAAATTATAAGGTAATTTTTGACTATATAATATCAAAAATGATATTTTTTTTTCAAATTCAGATTCTAAAATTTTAAAATCAATCTTTTAAGTAAAACCATATAATAAATGTAAATTTTTTTTATAAGAATAAAACTATTTCTTTTTTGACCGAAAATTACTTAATATTATTATAATGAATATAAATCTATAAAATATAGTTAATGAATATTAATATGGAATGAAGTTGATTTATTATTAGTATTACCTCATTTATTATAGTAAAATATAACTTGATTATTTGATCCACTACTCTGGTGTTTACATGATATTTTATCTGGTTTTTATAAAAGATATTTTGATTGGTTTTATTCATTTAAATTGTAGTGAGTTTTTAGTCTAAGTAACTTTATAGTGAAATTTTTCCATAATCACCTCTGGTTTTTACCATCGTTTATTTTTTTTGTTTTCAATGCCAAATATTATTTTTCAGTTCCATGTTTCTTTAGTCTTTTTTTTGTTCTGTTAATTTAATTCAATGATCAGGTTCCTAATGACACTATCAAAACCATAATTGTAGTTTTAAATATCCTAACACCAATTATATGAATACTCCCTAAAGTTATAATATCATATTTTAGCACTCATTGATTTTCAAAAACTAATAACCCAACTACTTTAAACTATTATAGTGGTTCATGTGTGTTTGATAACCAAAATTTCCAAATTTAATAGACAATTAAATATTTTATTTGAAATATGTTTCTAATTTTCTTTTCCTTTTCCTTTCACAACCTTAATGTGGAAAAAATTACATAAGATATATATTGTTATAACATTTAATAGATTTAATAAATTCAATAACTTTTCATTACTTATAAATTCACACATGTAAAGGTTCTTTATTCGAGGTCCATTGGTAGTACTGGTGAAGGTAACATCATTTAAATTTATATCATGGACATTCAAAACATTCCCATCTGTACCTAAGCTCCCAATACTAAATTTTTACACATATTTAATATTAACATTTATTTTTAAATAATCAATGTAAATAAATCTAGTTACCTTATCTTATTGTCTGGACCACATTCTACATTCTCAATAATAAAATCTGATGTGAAATCCTTGAATGAGGTACAATCATCCCCTTGAATATTATCAAGCCATTTCATGGTTAGATATAAGTGGATTAGAAAAAATACATCTTTGAAGAAAATAAATGTCAGTTTTTAAGGTGTTATTGATGTGTGGGGTGGGGGCAGAGGTGATATACCACATAAAAAATGGGAATTAGTGATGGTGTCATTTTGAATGCTTTGTAGATGAAGAAAATTAGTGTTGGGACTATGTTTAGGTTATAATGTCTAAAAATTGTGAGCATTCACCGAATGAAACATCATCAATAGAATATGAGATTATAGGGACTCCACAACATGAACATCCTTTATGGTTAAGATATTAATGGAGGTAAATTTGAGTGCCTACATTTGATCCACGTGTCTTGTCCAATATAAGCATGTATACTTTTGTTCCCATTCATTACTAGAAGGATACTATATGAGTAAAAAAACAAAAAAAAACAAATTTATGAGTCACTTAAGGTTAGCTATAATGTGGTGCATCCCACCTAAAAAATGAAACACAACTAGAAGAAAATGAAAAAAATATAGAGATAAATACTAACAGATATATGTAAATAGACGACACATATAAACCAATCTTGGATGGTCATGTAAATTATTATCCCACCATACCTTTCTACTTCCATCGATGATGCCAGTATTAGTGAAGAACATACCTGAGGGTAATGTAATAAATTCCATCCATTGGACCATGTCCAATACTTTCCAGGCACTAGATTCTACCAGTGTAATTAATTCCCCCTTCTTATGTTATTTTTTTCGAGTATTTTATAATGTTTTATGATTTAGTTTTAGTGGGTTGAGAGATGAATAATTTTCAAGTACCTGAAAGGCAATGAAGGATTTTCATAGTCCCTTGAAAACAATATGATGAACCAAAAAACTACCTCATGGAACTATAATTATAGTTCTTATTTCAGTTGTTCCACATGCTTCCTCCCATTTCATAATAAATTCTTATCCATAAAAGTATGGGATCGATTTGTCAATGGTATTTGATATCTCAATATATGGATAAAAATAAAAATTTGACTAGATTGTTACCTAGGAAACATAGGTAGTACCACCCACAATAGTTTCGAACTTCTATACATTTAAATATAGGAAATCCACGTTTATGGAATCCATATTTATAAGATAAAAAATCCCAAAGACGAATGTAGCTGATGCCTTTCCCTGTATTATGTTATCACAAACACATTTTCAGGTTTTATTGACCACTCAATATCCAAATAAATATTAATTTTCCCACCATAATTCCACCAACAAATCATATCCTAAGATGTATACCGCATATACAATGTGGAATAATGGTGAGGTGGTTGGGGGAATTTAAAATTTGTGAGTAGTTGGGTTTTTATTTTTTTGTATGGAAGTCCAAATGTAATGGTGTGTGGTTTTGGATTCCAGGCATACAAATATATATTTTTTTGGTTATTTTTTATGTTATCAGAACACACCCTCTATCTTTGGAAAAGATCATGTTGTTTTTATTTTGTTCATTCCTAGCTGTATCCAGTGGCAGGCGGGGTAGTGATAGGGAACAATTTTAGATTTTACACTCACACACACACAGACACACACACAGATATATATATATATATATATATATATATATTAATTTTCAGAATGTATCTTTTCCCAATAAATATTTTTATAATATAAATAATCATTCTTCACCCCTACCCACATGTTATTGTGCTTACTATTATTAGATTCCAACATGTGTGTTGCATTTTAATTCCTTTTACATTATTTCATGTCCCTTTTATACCCATTCTTTGGTTCTATTTTTACCACCACTTTAATCATTTTTCATGGATTCTTTGTGCATGCGAACTCTTTATGTGTGACTTAATTTCAAATTTCCTGGCATTTAATTTATCTCAGTACTTCCATTTTCATTATTATTATAAATCTAGATCAATTTATTTGTACTACTGATCCTGTTGATCCAAATTCCTAGCTTCAACCATATTCCATTGGAAAATAATTCATGGAACTATTCTCATAGAACCTTGCCACGTAGGATTAATAATAAACTATAGTGGAATTTATTTAAAATGGTATGGTCAACATCCTTATAAGCGGTTGAAGTTTACCCAATGATAGAGACCATACAATGATTTTCTACTTAGATCCTCCCAAAGTATTGTAAATTCCATTCTAGACAAGAAGAGAACATATCTTTACTGTCAAAAAATTAAATTCATTGCCTCTGAAAAAAATCTAAATCTCAGAAATAGAAGATTACGTCTCTTAGACTCGGCAATAAAACTTTTATCTCAAAATTTGGAAAGATTTTTACCCTAGAAGCATCGATAGTTCCACCCCTGATGACCCCATACTTATGCACATTAAGATATGGGCATGCCACATTTTGGTTCCATGCATAAAATATTTTTGTTCCACCTATATTTTTTTAGTTATCAAACCTAACCATATATCTTTGGCCACCATGATACTATGTTATAGAGTGTCATCTCTATAAAATAAACCACATCACAATCAGGATGTCTATAATTCATACTGGTGAAACAATAGTAGGGTACTTCATTGCATCATACCAAAGGGACTTTTGGTATCCAAATTCATCGGACATCAAAGGCCATTGGTATGTAATTAAATAGGTTTATTGGGTGTCTTCCAATCCTTATAGAGAGGGATAAGGGTTGAACCAATATGGTTCTTGAGTGTGTTCTAGTTTGGTTGTTGTAATCCTTACAGATTAACGTAATTTATTTTATTTATTTAATGTTGGGAAAGAGGTGTCTTAATCCCACATTGAAAATCTATAATGGATGGAAAGAAAAAATCCCTTATAAAATGGAGCCTTGGTGGGGTTTTAAGGAAAAAATATTTTTATCACAATTTAATAAAAGTAATTCCAAATAAAAAATAGATAAATACGTTTTAATTTTTTATTTATTATATATATAATGAAAAAAACACTAATTTTTATAAAATTAAGATAAATTAAATGTGATTTTTTGGACTGCACCTTCCTTAAAATCCTTTAAATTATTTAGAAAATACATTCAAAAGGATTTCAAAAAAAGTTCTATCCAAGAAAGTGGCCACCCATCCCCCAAAATATAGTAATAGTTTGAGAAATAGTTTCCCATAATTCATATTTTTTTATTTTGTTATTATATATGAAAATTTTCCTCCCTAGAACATTGTCATTAGTCGAAAGCCTCTGGCGTACAAAATACATTATTGAGGTCAGTGGAACTCTGATTTTTTATTGTGTAAAATAAACTGGTTCTATTATAATTATAACATTACCAAAATATAAAATATTTGTCTGTGAAAATTTATAACAACAAATTCATATGATATATTAATATTTTGATAGTACTATTTCCGACATTTTTCTTTTCATGAGTAATATTATTAAAAATATTATTTCATTTTTTATCATGAGCAATACCAATAATTTATATATATTTTTAAATTATTTTTTAAATAAAATATTATGTGTGGGTGTTCAAATATTTTTTTGTATACTTTTATATTATATATTTCAATCTAATTATATATAATATATTAATCATATTTCTTATATAAAATAATAAAAGCAACTTATATGAAACTCTAAAAAATCAAGTCTTTGTTTGAAAAAAACCATGTCTAATAAAACATGTTCAAACATAATTTAAAAACATTTTTGAAAACAAAAAAAAAATCAATATGAAATATATAACCAACATGTTCAAACATGTTACAAACAAGATAAAACTCCAAAAAAATACATGATTCCCCATAAAATTTCATTCTCAATTTGTTTCTCCGACACATAAACTGTCATAATAATGCTTCACACTTGTGGTGGGGTCTATGATGGCAATTCACACATTTGGTCATGACATGGTCAAAATGGCAGCGATCACATATAATAGGCTCACAATGACTATAAGAAAGTGTTCATCCCCAATTTCAGATATAGGTCGAACTCAAACTAGTGGCTAAAAATAACAGATAATATCCACTATTAAAAGGAGGTCCCTATTTTTTTACTTTTAAATGGAATCCATTCATCCCCAATCTCGCACTAGTTTTAAGAAGTAAATGTGTATAAAATAAATAAAACAAGAGTAGGTGAATTTAAATTAAAATAACATAAAAGATGATAAAATTTAATATTCAAACGAATCATGTTTAAGAATATCATTTATCTTTTACTATTTTCATAAAAATATACAAAATATCACACAGATTCCTACATAACAGTTTTGAAATAAAGGGGTCATTTTCTTATATGTTTCACTAATCACTATACTATACCAAATAATATTTTCAGCCAAACTTCAATAAAATTCAATCATCAACTAGTCATAATCCAATTCATTTGAAAAGATTAATATAAAAATATCAAATAGGATCTATAGAACTCTTACAGGGTTAGTTATGAGTCATAAAAAATTGAACAAGATCACATCTTGTAATCTTCTATTATATTATTTATTTACTTTATTTAGTCTCTCAATAAATATATTTATTAATATAATCAATTTTAATGGAATTAATTTATATTATATCAACTTAAAATAAAGAGAAACACTAATATGGTAAATAAATTAAAATCAAAATTTATGTGACTAATTCTTTCAATAGGGAATATCTAAAAATAAATAAAAAAACAAGTATCGGACATAGTATGATATAAAAAAAGAGACCAGGATGATAAAAATCAAATTAAACACATTATTTTAATGATTATTTATAAGAAATACAAAAAAAATTAATATTTTGAAATAAATTTTGTTCAAGGATAGATAAAAAAAGGAAAAATCAACCAGTTAATAGATTTAATGATGATGAAAAAGTTCTCTAAAGTGAAAACTTGAAAATATCCTATTTTTTTGACTGGAAAATTATAAGATCTACTATTAAAGGAATTTCTCTTATATTTTGGTTTCATAAAACATAAAAATAAATATAATTAAATGATATTAATAATTTACACATAAATTGTGTATTTTAGAAATCAGAAGGCCAGTCTAACTAAATAATCATAAAATAAAGATATTATACTCACTCAATTTAAAAAAATTAGTTTTAGTGCTCAATAAAATTAATAGTTAACTTAAACCAAATTCATTTATATCTATGAATATAAAATTATTAGTTTTTATTCCAAAAAATTTTCTATTAATGACATATAATATATATTTATACATAGTTGGTAGAATGGGAATGAAAGGACACAATGTTTAGGGGAAAACATAGAAGTTTAGGAAATGTATTGTAATATCATCTAGTATTGAAATCTCACATAAATATATTTTCACTTACTTCAAATCTAATGTAATGATGAAAAGAAATAGATGCATAAATCCTATTTTTATAATCATGTCCTGTAATTCAATGAAAAATGTTATAGGGTCTGATAAATATATATATATTTAGTTGATTTGGTATTATAAATGAAAATTAATGCATCACTTATGATACTCTCTCTATCTCTCTATCTCTCAATTCTCTATCTTAATCACCCTCCCCCAACCAAAACAATAGTCCACTATGATATTAAAAATAAAATTTTCAAAGATTATATAATAATTTATGAATACAATTAATAGAAATCTAGAAAAATTTGACTATTTAAGAAATAGGATTTTAGAAGTCATGGTCATATAGTTAAAATACATCAGACATGTAATATCAATGTCATAATAAGTGTAAATTATGTTGCTTCTAGAAATTTTTGTGATGTTGTATGTGACACCCTATCCTAAATCCCTCCCTCCAATGGTATACCTCCAAGGCCAATAATGAAGGATAAGAGATAATGACTCCCTAAGTCGCACTTTTAGTAGGCCCTGGGTTGGAAGTTAGAACCAATGGTATAAAAATCCCACAAATGGGAGGCATTTACCTCTATAATATTAGGATCGAGAGATATGAAAAATCTACCACAAGTAACTCCATGACATAATATAAAAAGAAAACCAAAACCATCCCACAATGCATGTATAAGTAAAAAAGATACAGATAAAGGTCTCCAAATAAATGACCAATGAAAATATAAGGTAATGAAACAACAACAACCCGATGGTCCAAGATATAAATATCTTGCACAATACATATATTCCTCTTAGAAACCTAAAAAAAGATTGTATATGCATGGGGTGATAATACAATTACACTTGGTAGGGACATACCAAAGTCTCCTGTGAACATGTGAAAATACCAAACTAATGAACCCATGGGAAAACAACAGAATCGACATAACCTAAATAGATTAACTGTCCAATTACATCATCACCAAGGCACACTCACTAAATAATGCAAGCCAAATATAATATCATATTATGAAGGATATCGATAAAGGGTACCACACACCACTCTTCCACTTGGTTTCTGCTCTCACACCCCAACATCTTATGTCATGGGGCTCCCATATCCTATGTATAACACATAATTCTAAACACCACATGTGAAATTGGAAATCATATCCCATCTTTCCCAAAGAAACATTGGTCTTCACACCACATCTCTCCTGAAGGCTCCTGGGCCATCACATCACAACCATAACTAGAATAACATGGTATAGTAAACAAGAAGGACATAAAACTCATTCCCTCCTCTTACCACGCTAGAACCCCATGATAAGACATCTCATAATCTCATAAAACATCACTATAGTACACTTTTTAATTATTGATATTATAGCTTGTGAATGTCAAAATAACCTGGAAGAGAGAGCAGGAATGTGGGGGTAGGCATTTATCCATCCTCGTTGATGAGATATTAGAAAAAAACAACCCCAAATATATGAGAGTCATCACAAAGTGTTTTACATGGGTGAGGTGCATATAAAAATAAAAAATAAAATAAAAAATATATATATATAAATCCACACATAAGAATAAATTTTTGGTTCACAACATGATCACCTACTATATCACATCATCCCCACCCAAACTCACAACACCACGTCTTTCACTGCCACTACTAAATTCACAATATCACAGAAGAAATCAAAATACACATTTCACATTTTACATTTCAACTTCTTTACCACCTTAGTCTATTTTATATATTTCACATTACCAACTAATTTCCATTATCCAACCCATTTATTTCACATCAATCATCAACCATGTTTATCCATACTTCCTTTTATTATTCATTCTTTCACCATCAAAACCATACCATTTCAATTTCAAAATTTTCATTTAATTCTAATAATACATAAGAAACTACCTAAACCCAACAACACACAAACAAACAACCTCCCCATACCAACAATCCCACATCATCACTATTACAGAGGCACAATCACCTCCTCATAACAACCACCACATCATGACCACATTTCTATAAAAACTACCCATAAAAAACCACAAAACATCACATCTACCCCACAACACAACCACACATCACAACCGCCACATACCACACCCACTACTCTTCACACCACCACCCCACAACGCAACCACTCATCATAACCATGATTCACAATATCAAACATTCACATAACATTTTTAATATTTATTAAGGATACTTCATCACATTACAATTTATATTTTAAAGGTAATTCTCACACAATCCATAAGAGGTTCGCCAATTATTATTCTTGTTGATATCAAAAAACACACAACAGGGTTCCCCTAATCAAAAAAATCATAGAACAAAAAAAATTCCCCAATAAAAATGATTTTTAGTGAGGCATCAAGCCCGATAAAACACAGCACCAATACATATTAAAATATGTAAAATGATGTTATTTCATTCCCCTTCCCTTTCAAGATCAATTTAAACCAATTGTTTATCTTTAATTATGATGATGAAAGATATATTCCCAAAATATCAGAAGTGTATAACCCCTACCACATAATTCAATAGGTGATAGAAAAATGATCCCTTACCTAAAATAAATATTTTTGATTCACTACACCAGTTAGAGAAAGATGGAACAACCACTAGGAACCATAATGAAGAAGAACACCTTGATCACCCTAAAAACAACAACCCAAAAAATCCCCTTATCAAAAGAACATAAAAAAATGATTTACCCTAGATGAAACATTACCAAAAAAATGGATTGAAATAAGTAAAAATTAGGAGAAAAGGAAGATAGAAACTCACCCAAACCACCAAAAATTGATCTTCCATGGTCGAGGTTGAAATCCACTGAAACAGGGTTGAAAGAGATCCCTAGTATGCAATTGTGTCACCTATGAAATAGAAGTAATATTGGAAAAGTGATTGGGTATTAGTGGATTTTGGGTTTTTATACCCAGTATTAAAAACATAAGGTCAAGGGGTAGCCCATATGACCACACCACAATACTAATAAAAACTAAAGAAAATACAACACAACTCCCCTCACCACACTGCATCCTTGTAGGTCAAAGACACTTTAGGATTTGTGGATATCTTCTTATAGTAAATCCAAAAAAAAATTGACGGGGGTTATTACATAACCGATAAACTATGTAATAATGGTGTATAAAGAAGTATAACCTCAAAAAACCTCTTTCTAGGATTCCATGCTGCAGTTGAAACCGCTACGCCACAATCACTCAGGAGTGAAATCACCTCCACACCACAAGATCACTCTACGTTGTAGATACTCCCAAAAAGGAAGTTGTATAAAAAATTATCCTCCTTGGAATTTATTATATAGACAATACTTCCACACAATATCCTCTAGAACTTTTGAAATAGCCCCATGCTTCATGCTGAAGGGATTCCTCCAGTTGACATATTAGCTCCATCTACTCCTCTTACCCTCCAAACTCCTCAGGATTTCCCTTAGAAACCACCATAACTAGAATTCTCACAATGTAATTTGATAAAATGCTTGAGCTATTATATAAAATACCTCTCAAAATATTATCTCCTTAAATAATCAAAACCAACCCATAATTATAGAGGGAAAATTCCATAAAACCATCCAATGAGTCAGCTCTAAAAGATCTCGTTACACCCCAAACACAAACACACCACCAACCAAACACCCAAGACCCAACAAAGATCATTCACTAAACATCCATCATGACCAAATCAACAAACCACTATATCACATAGAAAGTATCATGTTAAAAAATCAAGGAATTGAATCTTCCTAGTTAATATATTGTTTTCTTTGGGTGTCACTTACCCACCCATGATATTTTATTATTTTCAAAGAATAATGAGTTTTGATAAGGAATAATGTTTTCCCCTCATCTAATGCATTATATTTTAAATAAAAACCTTAAATAATAAAGGAAAATCAAATCTCATAAAACATCAATATCTAAACATCAAATCATTAAAGAAAAAAATGAAAAAAAAAAACGTTGGGTATTTTGTACACATCTACTTATCACACTCTTATGTACTCCCTCAGTACACCGTATCTCCACAACACACAAACCACAAGAATGGTTTATACATGTTTCACCTTCTCCAAATGATCATGGATCTCTATTGGCCACTCCTAATTTTTTTTTCAGTCCCTCATATCTAAATATCCCTAGTCAATGAAATGGGAGTCATTATAAATATATTGAAAGAGTCAAGAGACATGATAGATTCTGTGGATATTCTCCATATATGGAGGATGTTCAAGCTGATAATACACTTCACCAATGTGTATGAACACATCAAAGGGCCTAAAAAACCAGAGAGAGAGCTCACTCCCCTGTCAAACCTATGCTTCCCCTATCGAGGGGAATCCTTCAAGAACACATGGTCTCCAACCTCTAACTCCAAGAACATCTTATTGTGATTATATTAAGTGTTATTTTGATCCTATACTTTCATCCTATCAAGAATAACTAGATTATTCTCTATTATTCTCTACACCATATCAGGACCAAGAACCGAAGACTCTCCAACCTCATATGAACATAATGAAAAAAGAAATGGAAACCCTAAAAAATACATAAATGATTATGTGATGATGGATGAGTGATAACTATTATTATAATAAAAATAAAACATAGTAATGCTATTTTGTCGAGATCTTATGAAGTCCAAGATGCACACCCAAAACATATCCTCTAGTTTCTTGATATTTTGAGATATTTTCCTGTAATTCTGAGGGTGGAAAGTTGTTATGATGTGTAATTGAGTTATAAAATCATGCTACAACCCCCTCTAGAATTGTGGGAAAAAATTATAATCCTGATAATAGAAAGTGAACGTTGAGACTCTATTCATCTAAAAAACCTCAAAAACATACCTCCTCACCAAAATATCCATGGAACCTGCCTCCTTAATCTATAATAAGTAGGATATTTATGTTAACCAATAAATAATAAACCAAATAGTATCAATAACTCTTTATTATGGGGGTAAATATATGAATAATACATTTTATTTTCACCCCATTTCAACTTTGGAACATCCATGGAATGCAAAAAACTCTTGGAACAAGATACACAACCTTTACCAACTTAAAAACAAAACACCAAGCAATAAACTATGCCACTGCTCATTCCATCATGGTCTGCCAAAAAAATTTTCTTATGACAAGGAACATCATATAAAATCCTAGGTATATCACCAAAGGTGAATTATGAAGATCACAAAGTACCCCCTTTCACATCACTCATGAAAAAAAATTCCCTGAAAGAACATTCATTTTGACCATCCCTCTAGAGCATCATCATGACCAACATGTTCAGGCATCACCTCTACATATGAGTATCCCCACTAAGACTCCTCCACCTGTCACATTAGATAATACTGAACTATCATAAAAAATAAGAAACTTTCACCACCAACCACCCTTGAATCCAAGTGTAGGGTTTCCAACTCCTCCTTCAACCTCTAAGCATATATGGACTCTCAGACAACATCCTTACAACATTTCTCACTCAAAGAATTAGTTAAGAAATTTCACTTTCCTAAGATATATATGATATAAAATTCATATCATAGAAGAAAATCTAGCCACCACCACTTCTATATATTTAGATCACACTGAGAAAAGATATAACACAAGATCTTGTGATCCATGAAGACAAAAAAGTGATCCCCAATGAGATAATATCACCATAACTTCATCACAAACACAAATAATAATAGATCTATAACATTATATGAATAATTATTCTCATGGGGGAATAACAACCTAGAACCATAAGTGTTCCACACTCTAATGAATCAAGAAACATCCCAAGAAAACATGGGAAGCATCACAAAACACCTCGAACATTACTTCTTATACTAGAAAATATAGAACTAGTACACTAACCAATATACCCTTAAGGTAGATAAATAGTACCTAACACTGATCAATCTTGATAAAATATTGGTACTTCATAGTAAAAGTTTATAGTGGGGAAAAAATCCATGAAAAATTAGATACGAACCTTTGGTAATAGCCTGTAAGAACTAAGAATCTATCAACTTCTACAGTATTCTTGGGTGATACCTACGAAACAAATACCTTGAGATTTTATGGGTCCATGAATAAACCCTATCGATAAACCACATTACCATGTAAACATACCTATAATGTTTAAAACATAATGCTGTAAAACTTTCCCTGGAGCTGGTGGCATCAAAGAACCTACAAGATAACCTAGAGATGATCGACATGCTCCTCTTCTGACATTGAGTAGATCAATATGTCATCAATGAACTAGAATATGAACTAGTCCAGGAATTCACGGAACATAGATTTCTTGATCCCCAGGAAAAAAATTGGTGCATCTATGACACCAATCAAACGACCACAAACTCGAAGTTCCCACACCTTTATTTGAAGGAAATATTATAAAAACCACCCCTTCACCCTTAACTGGTGATATCTAGACCACAAATCAATATTATAAAACCATCTCAATCCTATGAAATGTTCTAAAACAGAATCAATCCTTGGACGAGGGTATAGATTATCAATCATCACCTAATTCAACCATCAATATTCTATACATAGCCTTACAAAACAATCCTATTTCACAGAGAATAATACCAGGAGCACCCCATGGTGAAAAACTGTGATGAATGAAACCCTTATACATTATATCATATATCTAAATCCTAAACCCCGACAACTCATAAGGTTACATCTAATAAATATCCATCAAAATCAAATAATCACTTGGATACAAGTCTATCTTGAACTCAACATCACATCGTGGGGGTAGTGCCACAAACTCCTTGAAAAAAAACCATAAACTCCCTAAAAATGCTAGGAGGTTATTTGATCCCAACATCCATTGATTCCATTGATAAATCATCTATCAATGAAATAATGGGTTCCATATGTTTACTATTCTCTTGAAAACTTCACACATCAATGAAAACCGCATGCTGGACATGCACATTCGAGTACATGACTATCCTCTATAAGAAGTCAATAATAGAATGCATCTAGTACAACCTATCAATTCCAAGAATAATATCATGTAGATGGAACTGTAGAAAGAAAAAATTATAATGGGACTAATGTGGCCTCATCATCATTATACACCCAGCACATATCAAACAAGCTGGTATCATCTCTAACTAGTATAGTCAACACCAGGGGAATTAGAAACCTCTCTATATCTAGTCCTAGAGCAAAAACAAGAGTGATTTAAATAATGGAGTGAAAATATCATGAATCAAAAAAGTCACAAAAAAGGGTGGAAGACCATATTATCATAGCTCTAATGATCTTTGTCACCTCTAGAGATTCTGCCTCCAGTAAATAAAACTGACCACAACCACATCCTCTATATATCTATTTATGAACACCTCCACTTACACACTAAGTTAGAGGTTCCTAAAAAAGAGGAACATCCTGAGGTTGGACTCTTCCCTCTTAGCCCCTACCATCGAAATAATCTCACCGGTATCTACTTTTGAGGTTGTCACTGAACCTATCCACTTCCACCACATTGAGCTTGAAGACCCACTAGGAACTAATTATGATGATGGCCATGAACCCCATAGACTAAAAAATTATACCAAATATCCTAAATAAGGAATATAAACCACTAGCTCTAGAAGTATATGAAGAAATCTATTTAGGATGACTCCACACTGGTTGAAACCTCAATGGCCCTAGTGCCTGAGACTTACCACTGACAACTATACTCCTTGAGAAACCCTACTAGCTCCCATATTGGGGTAAAATTCCTCACGAGTTCATCCACACAACCGCCTCCACCTTCTAATAAACTACCAATTACACTGGTAATGTAAGGGGATTAACCTTATATTGGATAAAAGGAAAATCTGACTCCTCAATATGCTATTCTTGGGGCTCCTCATCAAGAAAAAGGCTTGGGGAACAACACAAATATCCTTTAAATTTCTCCCAAGATCCCACATATAAAAACATCAATACTGAATAGAAAAATGATCCTACCTATTTATTGCCTTTATAATCAACGAGAGGAACTTCACTTGGAACTCCTTTTGAAATTCAACCCACTAAATGTATGACTACTTATACTCACCAGGACACAACATCCACCACTAACATGTATCTCAAAGCATCTGAATGATTTCCAATAGGACCTAGTACTTCGTTAGGACCAAGATCAAACAAAAAGAAATATCAAAATCCTTCAACAAGCTCCCTATCTCTAGATCAAAAACACTACCCTTTTATTTCCCCAAATAATACCACTGAAAAACATGAAACTTTTTTTAGCCACTGATCATCCTTCTCAACTTCATTAACCCTCCATCAATAAACCAGATCATCCAGATAATACTCAACCACCTAAACCACATGTGGAATATCACCAGGAGTTATAGACAAAAGGAATTTTTTTTCCAAATCCCAATATTATGGAATTTTATTAAGATTTATTTAAGTCATTTTAAATTCCTAGAACCATTAACACCCAATTCATGCAAGAACAAAAGATAATCATGATACATGTACATATCTTCAATATCTACCTTACAAGAAGTTCCATCTAACTTGGTTGTTCTTTAGGCTCAGATTACTTACATCAGATCATATGAGGGCTTAAAAACCCATGTCCTAGCCAGTCTTCCCTTTCCAATGTCATGAATTATGATCAACTGACACCATTTACTTACCACCCCTTGCATTCTTCAGTCATTTTTAATACCAAAATCAATCATATCCTGCAAATATACCTTTGATACCAATATTTGGTAACCTTATCCCTCCAAAGGATCCCCTCATAGGATGAAAACGAAGGAAGAGAGATAATGAACCATGAGTCCTACCTCTAGTAGGCCCTAGGATGGTGACTAGCACTAAGGGTATAAAAATATTAAAAATAGGAGGCATTACCCTATATAATGATAGATTTGAGAGATAAGATAAATCTACCATAGGAAAATACATTACATTATATAAAAAGGAAACCTAAACTACCCCACAATGCATGCATAATTAAAATAGATACCAAAAAAAGTCACCAAATAAATAACTAGAAGAAATGATAAGGCAGTGACATAACAATATCCCAAAGGTATAATATTGAAATTTCTAGTGTAGTCCATGTAGTACTATTGGAACCCTGAAAATGGTTTATATATATGTTGGGTGAGAATATATGTACACTTAGTAGGTTCATAGTGAAGTTTCCAATGCACATGTGAAAATAATATACTAATAAACTATGAGAAGTTAGTATAACCAACTACACCTAAATAGATAAAATATATAGTCCATCCTAAACAAGGCATGCTCACTAAATATTACAAGCCAAATATAATAGAATAATAAGAATCAAATTGATAAAGGGTACCCCACATAGATCCCCCTAGGTTTCATCTCTCAAACCCCAACATCATACATCCTGATGATCCCATCTCCTCTATACAACACATCATGTCAAGAACCCCACATGAAATTGGCCATCCCATAACATCTCACCTAAAGAAATCTGGGTTATCACACAACTTTTCAATCATATACACCAAGTACATCACATCAAAACCATAACTAGAATAATAGGGTGTCATGAATATGAAGTTCATCAACCTAATTCCCACATCCTACCAAGAACAAACCCCACCATAATACATATCATCATCTAATCAAACATCAACATAATTATATATTTATTTCATATCATCAAAAACCATCCATATTAATGTCACCTAAAAGAGATAACACAAAATAGGTGTTATCTATCTATCCATCCTTGTCACTGATATGTTAAGAAAACACCCCCAAATAAATGGGTGTCACCAAAAGGTGATTGATGCTAGTGAGGTGCATATATAATTAAAAATAAAGATGCAATGTACACAAACACACACACACAATACCAACCTATGGGTTTATAACACGAGCACCAACAGTCTCATAACATCACCACCCAACCTCACAACACCAACACTTTCACTACCACTACTAAATGTACAACCCCACAAAATAGACTATAAAATGCATTTCACATCTCACATTTCACATTTTACATTTCATATTTATTCATGAAGTAATCTATTTTTCATATTTCACATTACCAACCAATTTTTGTTATCCATCCCATTTATTTCACATTAAACATTAACCATGTTTAACCATACTTCACATTATTATTCATTAATTCATTTACTATTCAACCCGTACCATTTTAATTTCAACATTATCACTTAATTTCAATTCTACTTCGGAAATTACCCAAAAAAACACCACACAGAAAAATAACCATAAATTCCAATAATCCTATATCATAACCATTGCACAACCATAACCGCCACCTCATCAAAAATGCCACATCACCACCACTTTTCCATCACAAATACCCCATAGCATGACCATGAATCTCATTATATCCATCACAAAAAACAAACACACATCACAACCACACTTCAAACTTACAACATTTAACATATTGGTTTTAGATTTATCAAGGGTATTTCATCACATTCCACTTTTACATTTCAAGGTAATTCTCACACAATCCATAATTTTAGTGGGAAACATATTTCTTATATGAGTATAAGCAGTTTTCCAATTTCCATTGTTGGCGGTAGAAAACAACACACAACAAGGTTCCCATAGTTACAAAAATGTCAGTTCAAAAAAATACCCACTGTCCAAGATTTTCAGTGAGGAATGAATCTTGGTCAATCAAAACATCAATAAATATCAGAATTCATAAAAACATGATATTTAATTCCCCTTACCATTCAATTTCACTTTAAACCAATTTATTTACCTTTAATAAGATGATAAAAACTATATTCCAAAAGATATTAATAGATTAAAACCCCTCTCACATGATACACTAGGTGAAAGATAAAGGATCCTCTACCTCAAATAGATATTTATGATCCATTACAAAAGTTTGAGAAAGAGGGAACAACCATCAGGCACCACAATGAAGAAGAATACATTGATCACCCTAAACAGAACACCCCGCAACATCCTATTATTATATAATCATAAAGCTGATGATTTCACATAGAAACAACCCCTATAGACACGAAATAGGGATAAATAAAGGGGGGAACTCACCAAAAACAGCATAGATTGATCCACCAGGGTTGAGATTGAAGTTAAATCAAAGGGGGATTAAAGAGCTTTTTAGGTTGCACTTGGGTTGCCCAAGATATGAGATGAATTTGGAAAAGTTATTCTATCCAAGGGGATTTTGGGGTTTTTACCCACCCTAGAAAACATAAGACCACAATGCAATGCATGGGACCACACCACATCAATACTAAAAAATGAAGAAACTATGGTACATCACCCCTCACCATGCTGTAAAGTAGCTGGTCAAAGACACTCTTGGATTTGCATCTATCTTTTCACCATAGATTCTATAAAATAGTAAGGGGCTATACTGTAGCCCCTACCCCATGGAAAAAAATTACTGAAAAGGTAATACTACAAAAAACCTTGTCCTAGGACTCTATGTTGCAACTGAAATCCCTTAACCGTAGCCACACAGGAGATAACTCGCCTCCGCACCATAAGCTCACTCTACACCGCAACTACTGGAAAAAGGGAAGTAATATAAAAACCTTATCCCATACCCTAATTCACACCCAATACTTACATTCTAAAATTACTAGCCCATAGATCACATCCCAAGGCTCCACACCACAATAATCACTCCAGTAGAAATCTTATCTCCATATCCTCCACTTACCATAAAATCTTCTTGGGATTTCCCTTAGACACCTTCACTATCATAATTCCCTTAAAGTGAAAAGCTAGAAATTCTAGGCTATTACACACCGAACAATACCTATACAACCATCAAATTTAAGTATTACCTAAAAAATCAATACCATGTGGCTTTGTTCTTCCCATTTCATTTAGAAAAACAAGATATAAAGCCTATTCAATGAACAATATGCCATTAGAACTAGTACTTCACCATAAAGAAAAAAAATAACAAGTCTGAGGAATCATAGAAAAATTAAAAAAATTGAATAAACATGAAAATTTCATTTTTATCCATACAAGTAGCTAGATGAATTAAATTGGTACTCATAGATCACATAGACTGCTGAAACCTATAAAAAATACCTACCACTTTCTTAGAGGTTACATAAATTAATCATCTTCAAAATAAATCTTTGATGGAGATATCACCTACATGAGGACTACGAAGGCCTATTTGAGAGATGATGGATAATGTATTTACATGATCTACATGACACATGGACACATCCATAAGCACTAAAAATTTTTAAAAAATTAATTTAAGGGTTAATTGAAAAATTATCTCTTTCCAGTAGATTATGATTACAACAGAGGTAAAAAAAATTATATTGTCTTGTATAAAAACAATATTAAGTTAAATTTATTTTTTTAAATTTTTTAAAAAATATAATTTTATAATATTAAATAAATAAAATTAAATAAAGGGATCATACCACAATATAATGCTTTCCTTGACATGGGTGAATTAAAAAATGTAAAATATCATTAAAGTATAATAAAATAATAGAATCAATTAAAGTAAAAAAGATGAATTGAATCACATGAAACCCAATATTTTAGAACTAAATGAATATTTCAATCCAAAGTAAAACTGTCTCATATATAAGTAGAAAGAGAGGACCTTAATTCCAGGGGATTTCTACTCAGTGCCTTTATAAATTCAAGAAAATATTTTCAATTTAATCTAGGACTATATTTTAGAGGAAATGATTATTTGAATACACTTACAGTTTACTTACTCCAAATAAGTAATATAAAATATATATTAAAATTACAAGGAATATCTCTGGATGTATGAGATCTAATTGTTGGTGTATCCTCTCTTTTATTAAACAATCCATTAATAGAATGTTAACCCTTATATCTATCACCTTTATGATTTGTGATGCACTATCGTGCCCTGATTTTGGATATAACATATTTTGGTATCACCTTTATTGATCCATATATTTATCACCTATTTTTTGGACAAAAAATCCAAAACTGAACCTGTACTACTAACCACATGAATGTGAAAACCAATATTTCATACCAATCTACACTGCCTCATGCTCCTGATCAATTGTATACAAAAAATATTGTGAAATACCATCCTAATTAAATTGAAATTATTTATTCATAAGAAAACTAACTTTAAAATACCTATGAAATTACAACATGTCTCATATAATTAATATCATGATAAACTAGAAATAAATGTAAAGAATAGTGAAAATGAAGGAAAGTCTCAAGTCACATTAATTTATTATAAAACAACTAAACCCATATTTTTTTCTTATTCTATATTTCTTGAAGTGATAAAAGAACAATGTGAATGAAATAAATTATTTCACGCCAAAAAATTAGAAGAAAATAAATAGTAGATAAAAATATGTGTTTTAAAGCTAAATGAAGCATGAATTTTATCTCCCCACCTACCCAAATCCCTTTTAAATAATCAAATATTACAAAATAAAACATGTGATAAATTGAATTCCTAAATTTAATAAGTATAAAATACTTGAATCCCATTAATTTTTTATATTAGAATCAAATAATAACACTAGATTCAATATTTTTAACCATAATCTCAATATAATTAAAAATAATAGAACAAAAAAATGAAAAAAATGAAATATATTGAAATTTTTTTACTTATATATGGATTATTATATGAACATTGAAAATCTAATACCATATTATCGAAAATAATGATAAAAATTAGTGAGAGAGAAAGTTATTTAGATCCTTGAAAAAACAATCAAGTCATAATAGAATTCATTATCTACATCCCATGAACATGAAAATACAATGATTATAGCATGAAAAAATAGAATACAAAATAAAGAAAAAACTATGAAAATGAAAAGTGAAAGAAGATTTTTTTTGTAAAAATATATATAATATTGGTGAAAAGTGTCTAAATAAATTTTTTTAAGTTCCAAATATCACAAAATTTAATGTAGTTATCATAGTAAAAAAGTAACCAGAAAATAAAAAAATTATACATTTTTGGCTAAATAGAGTAATCAATAAAAAATAAAGATAACATGTACACTAAAAAGGATCTATGTCATATTCCTTTTAATGATCCATTACTGATCCCTGTATAACTTTTAATTTCTTTTTAAACCATACTTTTTCCCATAAAAATGTGACACACAATATCCAAATCAATTAAGATGATTGTTTGAATAACATAAATTAGGTTTATCATGTGATGATGGTTTATTTATTTTTTATATAAAAGGAGATCAAATTCAAAAAAAATTGGAATATCAAATTCTTGATTTACCTATGAATAATATATTGATGGATGTATTTAGAAACCCATTCTAGTTATCCAATGACCTATAATTGGAATTTTGGAAAAAAATTCATTTAATTATTGAGACTATCTATCTCATAAAAATGAAAAGAATACTTCACCGCTACTACAAAAGTCACAATTTTTTTATATATTTAACACATTCAAATTGAAAATATACAAATATGTATAAAAAATTAGAAAAATATTTTAAAAAAATAGTGAAAATATTTATAACACGTATAAACATGTATAAAATAGTATATTTCATCAATGACACCACATTTCCTAGGAGGCCAGTGCGATTAGGGTTATGAATCGGCTTCCATGTTTGTTTTTCAGCACACTGATCCAACCTTAGCCTCCTTTTCATCTTCTTCTTAGGTATTATACTTTTTTTCAACTTCCCGCTTCGTCTCACTTGAGCTGCGATCTCCATGATTTTCCTCGCTGAGGTTTCATCCCCATCGATAGCTCCTAGATATCATCGTGCGGCCCCCTCTATCATAGATCTTCTTTAGATTTGGGTTTTCTTGTACAGATCAGATTAGATCTACTCTGACTAGAGGCGACATGATTTTTGGGTTTGGTGACGTCGGGTTCATCAATCGGGGATGTGCGGTGTGGTCTTGTGTTCTCGAAGGTGCCAGTAGGAGCTTTAGGAGGATGACTGGTAGTGATGGGTGGAAATAAGAGGGTCATGGGGAGAAATACATGTGATGTTTGGATAGGGTTCATTCAGGATTTGGAACAGCTCATGTGGTGATATGGAGTAGCTCCTCGGAAGTCATCATTTTTGGAATGTTTCTCATGTCTTTTTGGTTCTGCTTGTTCTGGAGGATCATATTTCTTTGTAGACAATAGTTTTCCTTTTTGAATTTGGTTTTTTTACATCATTTTGTAGGTGTCTCTGGGTGGGTTCCCTCGAAATAGGGATGGGTGTGTTGACACCCATCATCCAACCATGTATCATCACTTTTATGGACGAATGGGTTCGTCACCATGACATTTTCTCAGTGATTTCAGTCTTATTTTATGTTGAATCTAGTTGGAATTGCTGGAAGTTCCTTTCATGATTTTTTAGCTGGGCTACTTGAAAGAGAAAAGGGTGTGTTGAAACCCTTCATTCGTCTCTCATCCATATTATATGTTAGTTGGAGAGGTTCTCTTCCATGTTGTGCTACCAGCAGAGTGCAACTTCTTGACAGAGGGGGTGAAACATTATTTTGACTGATCTCACTATGGTGATGTCCGGTGATGGGAGAAATGAGGATTTCTGGTGACTTTCTATATGTTTTCTTCTTTTGGTATTGTATTATATTTTTTTTCTTTTTTAGGGCATTTTCCCTTCTTGTATGGGGTACCCTCTTTCCCAGTCCTAAAAGAGGTTCTATATTTTTTTTTATGTTCAATAATGGGGTATTGGACCTCAACCTTTTCAAAAAAAGTAAAAAATATTACAAATTGTATAAAAAATTATATAAATATAGTGACAAGAACGTTTCATGATTACTATATAATCAATACAAATCATTTCATAGATTTATCAAAAAATGAAAATAACAGTGTACTACTACTACATAAGTTACATAAAAAAACCTATATTTATTATAGTTAAAGTGAAATGTGTATAAACATGAACAAACTTATTTGAAAAATTTAGTAGAACTATTAAAAATAGGTATAATGTTAGTGAAACATTTTATAACCACTTTTTGTAAGGTTCACACAATATAAATTTTCATTTATTTATCATAGTCAGAAAAAAATAATAATTTTTCACTACTACTACAAGTGACACCCGAATGTTACCATATATTTATTATAATAAAATAGAAAATTTTATAAAATTTTATAAAAAAATTATAAACACTAGTTAAAACTTGTATAATGTTAGTGAAAACTTTTAGTATAACTTTTTTAAGTTTCAAAAAACATAAAAGTGAACTAAAACAAAAGTTTTATAATGAAAACGTTTTCTTTTAGTGAAAAGTGTTTGAAGAATTTTTTATAGAAAAATTCATAAATTCAGTGAACGTTATTGATTATGCACTAAAATTGGATAATATTAATTATTAATATCATAATATTAATGTGTTCCAAAGTTCATAAGACACCATTTTTATTGAATTATATAAATTGAACTTCATTTATCATCTTAATTGCAATTCATGTTTAAAATGAAAATCGAGGCCCAATCAATCATCATTTTGTGGATAACATTATATTAATTTTTGGTATATTGGGATATGATTGATAAATTTGTTTGGAAAATTTTATATTTTAGGATTAATGGATGAATCCCAAGAGATGATGGATATTTTTCAGCATGAATGAAGAAATTTTCTGGACAAAGCATAATGGGCCTAAGGCCCATCAAACAAAAGTGGGGCCCACAAAACAAGACAAATTAAGCTCAAATTTTTACTATAGAAATATAAAAATATAGGGATCATTTAAATAAATTTTTTCAGAGCTAATTATGATGTTTTCATGAAGATAAAGGGATCTGAAGTTGACATTTAAATGGTGGGACCGATATGAACGCCCAGAAATGCTTCCCAACATGTCAGGCATAACATCTATAAAAATGGAAAAAATGAATTTAAATTTGGAAAAATAATATATAACACTTGGAAGATGATATTTATCTTATAATACCCCTAATTATTTGTCCATATTTGATGTCAAATTCGAACGTCCAACGGAATAAAAAATCAGGACAATTTTCTGGGTCAACTTCGAAATGTCCAATTCCCTTGATTTTTTCACCCCTATTTTGACTCTGAAAATTAATGGGGATTGAATTGAATGTTGTGGGGTGTATATAAAGAACATAATATTCCTATATAAGGACTTGGTGGTTAAGGTAATCTTCATCAAAGTTCTTCTTTCATCTATTGTATTTCATTCAATTGTAATTTCCGGGTTTCGTTTTGTAATCACATCGTCAATTTCCCTAACGTATGTTTTTCATTCAAATTTAGTATCTTAGTAGAAGTTATTATTATTATTGACTTATAATATTCCTTTTATTCATATTTTGAGACAGTTTTATCAATATGTGAGTTTATTCACACCATCAGTTGTGAATTCATCACAGAATAGTGGAGTGTCCATTTTTCAATGTTTTTCTTCATCAATCCTGCTTATTTACGTCGACTACCCACTCCCATTGATAGAATAACAACAATGGAAGGATAAAATGTAATTTTTTAATCCTAGGGAGTTTCTTGTTCTAGATTGAATGTTATTTTATGTTCCTAAATTCTTAAATTTGTTCTTCATTTTAAGAGTTCCTTTCTTTGATCTATCTTCTTCTTTATCCTCACCAACTTTAATGACAATATATTTTGAGTGCTACTATGACCCAATTACTTGATGTGATCATTTATGTGATCCTGTAACTGAATTGGTGATTATAATTGGAATATAGTATGGATTAAAATAGAGAATGACATTGAGAAAATATTTCATTTAATAGATACCTCTTGAACTGATGAACCGAAAATCCAAAGAAACAAAATACATCCAATCAAGTCCTAGAGACAACCTAGGATCGAATCATCTTAAATAATTGTTTTAGATCAATAAAATTTGTGTTTTTTAATTGTTATTTAAATTAAATAATTATTTTTTAATCAAAATCAACCCCAAATATGGCCACTTCATAGCCAATCCCGCATCCAATCTTAGTGTTTCATGGGTTCTTCTTTAGTCCCTGTGGATTCGATAACCCAAGCTATACTACAAGTGACTGCTTTTTCCATTTTTATTGGGTAAATTTTGGTGAAACCAAATTTGGGCGCCATTTTTGGGAACTCAAGTAAGTATCTTAGACAGTCGATTTTTTTTTCTCTCCCCAAATTCTCTTTTTCCACCCCCATTTCTCTTTTCTTTTCACTTTTCATCACTCTGAATCAAAATTTCAGTGTAATCCAATATATTATCACCGAAATTTCATCATTATAAACTCAAGTTATAATAAAATGAGAAATAAATATTGGGAATCTCTTCACATATAAAATTTCATTGATCAACCCTTGGATGAATACCCCACACCTGATGATATGTACAATCTTTGATATGATGAACATTTAAAGGATAAATTTTAGACCCTTTCAAGGATGGTTAATGAGATCAAACATAATAAAGTCAATGATATCCAAACTCTTATCCAACCCAATCCCAAAAACATTATTTAAAAATTGAGTGAACAAATGGATAAAATGAATTTTGAAGTTTCATCATTGATATTAGAAATACAAAGCATTGAGACTTTTGAGGAACACATCCCCACTCATGATGTCCGTTCCTCATCACTGATAGAAGAATATTTTATCCCAAAAACCACACATGAATTTAAAAAATAACTACCATTCGGATATAGGAGAACTGAATAGGATCAATTAATTGATTAAGGTTCTTTAAATCAGGAGGAAATTGATATTTTGTACTGTAAAGAAGAAAATTTGACATCATGGATTGAGATTCTTGAATATAACTCCATTGATAAATTTTCATAAGTACCAATAAATGAACCATTAAAATAGATCAAAAACAATGAATCCATACCCATTATTGATATCCAACTGGACAATTTTTTGGGTGAATCATATTTTCAAAAGGAACCAATTCTTTCAAATATATTTTGAGAAGAAACAAATTTGGATTCAAATTTCCATTCTTCTTTTGTAAAATTCAATCAAACTGAACTCAAAGTTATTATTCTTCCTTTTCCACTCAATAATCCCGTCTTTTATGATAACCAAGACCATTAAATTATCATCCATTTCATCAAGAATCACATAATGGAGTAATGACCCTTAAAATCATATAAAATACAAAATAAAAATTAGATCAACTATTACTGAAATTCCTTTGATTTTCAAAATTGTTTTTGAACATGGGTTTTCAAATAAAAAAAAATTCTAAAAAAAGAATCAATCTCAATAAACATAAAGTGGATAGGAATGGGTTTTTAAAAAATTTTAATGTTTGAATTGGATAATTTGGGGGGTCCAAGTTGAACTAACGACTTTAAATTAAGCGCTTTTCGAGAGGCAACCCGACTTCCTCATTTTTTTATATTGTGTTTATTGTTTTATTTTCAAGGGAAAACCTTGGGATTTTCAATGTGGTCTAATGTATCTTTTTATTATTATTTATGTGTTGATGTATTTTAGTATTTTAAAATAAAACCCATGCCATCCAGAGTTCAAACCCATCCTTCAATCACCCCCAAGAAGTCTACAAGTTATTTGAAACCAATTTGATCAATTTCATTTTGATTTGGCATCAAATTTAAACCAGGGGATTTTTTTCCATTAATTCATTTCAAATCACTAATCAACCTCTTTCTTCCGGATTATAATATCTCTCTTCTATTCTCTTTCAAAACTGAGGGAATTTTCATTCTAAGTTTGGGGGAGTGAAAATATGGGATTTAAAATAATTGTAGTAAAAAATTCAATTCATTGTCCTTAAATGCATTAATGTGTATTTTTAAACTTAAAAACTTATTTTCAAATGACTTTGAATTCCTTGATTATGACTTGAATGCTTGTTTATGTTCATGATCATAGTTATTTGAAATGTGCGGTTATCCTATTTGATTTTTCAAAGTTTTCATTTTCATCATCTTAACAAAAATTATACAATTCACGTCCATTTGATATTTGGTATAAATTTGAGTTCTTTGGTCCCTTTCATCGTAGCATAGGGTTCTAAGCCACTTTTATCTTAATTTGAGTATCAAAAAATAAATGAAAAAACCACATAGAGCAATGTATTGTCCAAATGTGCAGTGTCTGACACTTGGGAATCATTACTCAATAGTTTTCTTTTCCCAAATTTAAGCTTCATTACTCTATTTTAGAGCATGGAATTGACAATATGTGTGGCATCCGACACTTAGAGATCATGATTCTATAGTTTTCTTGCCCAGAGTTAGTCATTTCATATCAATTGTGGTTAAAAAAAGTTCGACAAAAAAACAAAAATAAAAAAAATCCAAATAATTGGATATACATCTTAAGTATTCATGTGATTCCCACCTAGCACTTCCATTTCCCCACCTTGAACATGAAAATGGGCCCCATGTCTTTTTTGATGCACAACACATCATCGTGCTTAATTGAAATTGGATGAAATGTCATGATGAATTTTAACAAAGGAATGAGCTTGGGCTTGGGATATGCTTGTGGACCTATCTTGTGTGAAATAAATTTGAAAGGTTTTAGGATTTTTTGGAATTATGTTCTTATGAGAAACATTTGTAAAAATGTTTTTGAAAAATGGAATTAAATTTCGTATATTGGAGATACTTTTTGCTTAAGACAAGTAAAACTCAAGTTGGGGGGTGTGATTAGACACTGAAAGTGGAAAATATTCACTTTTAATATCTTAATATTAAGGTGTTACAAAGTCCATAAAACATCATTTTTAGTGCATTATACAAATTAAACATCATTTCTCATCTTAAGTGCAATTCATGTTCAAAATGAAAATCTGGGCCCAATAAATCGTCTATTTGTGGAGAAAATTATATTCATTTTTTGAATTTTATATTTTGGGATATGATTGGTCACTGTGTTTGGAACATTGTTTCTTTTAGGGTCGATGGATTAATCCTAATAGATGATGGATATTTGTCCACATGAATAAAAAAGGTTTCTAGACAAAGCATAATAGACCTAAGGCCCATAAAAATAAAGTGGGGCCCAAAAACCAAGACAAATGAAGTTCAAATTTTTACTATAGAAATATAAAAATATGGGGATCATTTAATTAAATTTTTTCCAGAGAGAATTATGATGTTTTCATGAAGATAAAGGGATCTGAAGTTAACATTTAAATGGTGGGACCGATATGAACTCCCAGAAATGCTTCCCAACATTTCGGGCATAACGTCCAAAAGGATGAACCAAATGACACTAAATTTGGAAAAAAGATTGAGAACACTTGGAAGAAGATATTTTTATTCTAATACCTCCGATGATTCGGCCATATTTAATGTCAAATTTAAAAAGATCCAACAGAGGATGAATCTGAACAATTTTCCAGGTCAACTTCAAAACGTCCAATTCCCTTGATTTTCTCACCTTCCTTTTAACTCTTTAAATTAATGGGGATGGAATTGATTATTGTAGGGTGTCTATAAGGCACATAATATTCCTATATAAATACATGGTTATGAAGGTAATTTTCATCATAGTTTTTCCTTCATCTATTGTATTTCATTCAGTTGTAATTTCATAGTTTCATTTTGTAATCGCATCATCAATTTCTCAAATGTACATTTTTATTTCACGTTTATTATATTAATAAAATTTATTATTATTCTTCACTTATTCTTTTCATTTTCTTCACACATCGATACTATTGAATCAATTTTTGAATTTATTCACACCATCATTTTTGAATTCATCACACAACGGTGGAGTGTTCATTTTTCATTGTTTTTTTCATTAATCCCACTTCTTTAAGTAGACTACCCACTGCCAATGATATAACAACATCAATGGAGAGATAAATTTTTTTTTGATAATAGAGAGTTTCATGGGTTGGATTGTATGTTATTTTATATTCTTAAATTCTTAAATTGTTTCTCCATTTTAAGAGTTCTTTTCTTTGATTTATCTTTTTCATTGTCTTCATCGACTTTAACGACAATACATTTTGATTGCTACTATGATCCAATTACTTGGAGTTCTCCTTTAAGTGATCATCTAATTGAATTGGTTATTTTACTTGAAATTGTGTATAGATTAAATCAGAGAATGATATTGAGGAAATATTTCATTTAATGGATACCTATTGAACCAATGAATAGAAAATACAAAGAAAAACATATACATCCAATCAAGCCCTAGAGACAACCTAGGATCGAGTCATCATAAATAATTGTTTTAGATCAATAAAATTTGTTTTTTTAATTTTTATTTAAATTAAATAATAATTTTTTTAATCAAAATCAACCACAAATACATCCACTTAATAGCGAACCCCACATCCAATCTCAGTGTTTAATGGTTTCTTCTTTGGTCCCTGTGAATTCAATAACCAAAGTTGTACTAAAAGTGACTGATTTTACCATATTTATTGTCTAAATTTGTGAGAAACCAAATTTTGGCGTCATTGGATGGGACTCAATTAAGTATCATAGAAATTTTCCTTCTTTTCTCTCCCATAAATCTCTATTCTCACCCCCATTTCTCTTTTCTTTTCTCTTTTCTTCACTGTGAATCAAAATTTCAGTCTAATCCAATAGATTATCACCAAAATTACCTGATCATAAACTCTGTCTAGAATAAAATGAGAAATCAATATTTGTAATCTCCTCACATATAAAATTTCATTGATCAACCCTTGGATGAATACCACACACCCGATGATATGTACAATCGTTTATATGATGGACATTTAAAGGATAAATTTTCAGCCCTTTCAAGGATAGTTAATGAGATCAAACATAATGAAGTCAAAGATATCCAAACTCTTATCCATCCTAATCCCAAATACGTTCTTGAATAATTAAGTGAAAAAATGGATAAAATTAATTTTGAAGTCTCGTCATTGAGATTAGAAATACAAAGAATTGAGACTTCTAAACAACACATCCCCACTTAGGATGTCTTTTCCTTATTGCTGATAGAAGAATATTTTATCCCAAAAACCACTCATGAATTTAAAAAATAACTAACCTTTGGATTTACGATAAATAAATAATATCAATTAATTGATGAAGGTTATTTAAATCAGGAAGAAATTGATTTTTTGGACACAAAAGAGGAAAATTTGACATCACGGATTGAGTTTTTAGAATATAAGTCCCTTGATAAATTTTAAGAAGTACCAATAATTGAACCATTAGGAGAGATAACAAAAAAGGAGTCCATACCCGTTCTTGATATTCTACTTTTCAATTTTGGGGATGAATAATATTTTCAAAAGGAACCAATTATTTCTAATATTTTTGTAGAATAAAAAAAATTTGATTCGAATTTCCATTATTCTTTGAGAAAATTCTCTCAAACTGAACTCAAAGTTTTGATTCTTCCTTTCCCACTGAAGAATACCCCCTTTTATGATAATCAAGACCATTAAATTATCATTCATTTTCATGAAGAACCCCATAAATCAGGAATGACCCTTGAAATCATAGGAAAGACTACTGAAAAATTTGGATCAACCATTACTGAAATTCCTTTGATTTTAAAAATTCTTATTGAACATGGGTTTTCAAATAAAACAAATTCTAAAAAAATAATCAATATTAATAACTCTGAAGTGGACAAGAATGGGTTCATAAAAATATTGAAAGTTTGAATTAGATAATTTGGGTATTCTAAGTTGAGCTAACGAATTTAAATTAACCGCTTTTCGGGAGGCAACCCGTCGTCTTTATTTTTTATTTTATTTTGTGTGTATTTTGTTTTTTTCAAGGAAACCCATTGGGGTTTCCAATGTGATATAATGTGATCTAATGTTTATTATTTATGTGTTTATGAATTTTAGTATTTTATAATAAAACCCACACCATCCAAAGTTCAAACCCAACCTTCTATCACCCCAAGGAGTCTACAAGTTATGTGAAACCAAGTTGATTAATTTCATTTTTATTGGTCATAAAATTTAAACCAGGTGATTTTGTTCCATGAATTCATTTCAAATCACTTATTTCCATATTTCTTCATGATTCTAATCTCTCTCTTCTATTCTCTTTCAAAACTGAGGGCAGTTTCATTCTATGTATGGGGAGTGAAAATATGGGATTTCAAAAAAAATATGATAAAAAAATCAGTTCATTATCATTGAATGTATTGATATATATTTTGAGACATGAGAAATTATTTTCAAATGATTTTGAATGCCTTGACTATAACATGAATGCATATTTATGTTCATGAGCATAGTTATTTGAAAAGTGCGGTTATCTTGTGTGATTTTTCAAAGTTTACATTTTCATCCTCTTAATCAAAATGCGACAATGCATGCCCATTTTAAATTGGGTATAAATTTGAGTTCTTGGGCCCTTTTTATCATAGAATAGGGTTCTTAGCAACTTTTATTTTAATTTGAGTATCAAAAAAAAATGAAAAAACACCACATAGATTAATGTTTTGTCAAAATTCATGGCGTCTGACACTTGGGGACCATGAATCCACAGTTTGCTTGCCTAGATTTAGGCTTTATATCTCTATTTTAGAGCATGGAATTTACAGTAAGTGTGGTGTCTGACACTAGGGGATCATTAATCCATAGTTTTCTTGACCAGAGATAGTCATGTCATATCTATTGTGGTTAAAAAATCAAAAAAAAAATACAAACAATTGGATACTCATCTTAAGTATTCATGTGATTCCCACCTAGCGCTTCCACCCCCCCTTGAACAAGAAAATGGGCCCCATGTCTTTTGTGATGCACAACACATCATCATGCTTAATTGAAATTGCATGAAATATGATGATGAATTTTAACAAAATAATGACCTTGGGATTAGGATATTCTTGTGGAACTATCATGTGTGAAATAATTTTGAATGGTTTCATTATTGTTTGGAATGATGTTTTTACGAGCATCATTTGTTAAAATGTTTTTGAAAAATGGAATTCAATTTCATATATTTGAGACACTTTTTTCTCGGGACTAGAAAAACCCAAGTCGGGGTGTCTGATTAGCCACTGAAAGTGGCTAAAATTAATTTTTAATATCTTAATATTATTGTGTTCCAAATTCAATAAAACATCATTTTTAGTGCATTGTAGAAATTGAACATCATTCCCCATCTTAAGTGCAATTCATGTTTAAAATGAAAATCTGGGCCCAATCAATAATCTATTTGTGGAGAACATTATATTCAGTTTTTAAATTTGATATTTTGGGATATAATGTATCAAATTTATTTGGAACATTCTATATTTTAGGATTGATGGATTAATCCCAAGATATGATGGATATTTTTCCGGATGGATGAAGAAAGTTTCAGGACAAAGCGTAATGGGCCTAAGGCCCATCAATCAAAAGTGGGGCCCAAAAACAAAGACCAATGAAGCTCAATTTTTTACTGTAGAATTATATAAAATATTTGGATCATTTCATTAAATTGTTTCCAGATATAATTATGAAGTTTTCATTAAGATAAATGTATCTGAAGTTAACATTTAAATGGTGGGATCGATATGAACGCCCAGAAATACTGCACACCATTTCAGGAATAACATCCAAAAGGTTGAACCAAATTACTTTAAAATTTTAAAGATGATAGATAACACTTGAACGAAGATATTCTTCTTATATGACCCCTGATGATTCGGCCATATTTAATGTCAAATTCGAACGTCCAAAAGGAGGATGAATCTGGACAACTTTCCGGGTCAACTTCAAAATGTCTAATTCCCTTGATTTTATTACCCTCCTTTTGACTCTATAAATTAATGGGGAAGGAATTTATTATTGTGGGGTATCTATAAGGCACATAATATTCCTATATAAGGATCTTTTGGTGAAGTTAATTTTCATCAATGTTTTTCTTTCATCTATTGTATTTCTTTCAATTGTAATTTCCTACTTTTGTTTTGTAATCGCACCGTCAATTTCCCTAATGTAAGTTTTTCATTCTCATTTAGTATCTTAATGGATGTTATTATTATTATTTAATTATTATTATTTTTTCTTCACACGTTGATACCGTTGAATCAAGATTTTAATTTATTCACACCATCATTTCTGAATTCATCACACAATGGTGGAGTGTTCATATTTCAACGTTTTTCTTCATCAATCCAGTTTCTTTAAGTCGATTACCCAATACCATTGATAGAATAACATTAATGGAGAGCTAAAATTTTATGTGTTGATCCTAGGGAGTTTCATGGGATGGATTGAATCTTATTTTATTTTCTTAAATTGATAAATTTGTTATTAATTTTAAGAATTCCTTTCATTGATTTATCTTCTTTTTTGTCTTCATTGACTTTAATAACAACACATTTTGAGTGCTATTGTGATCCAATTACTTGGAGTGCTCATTTCAGTGATCCTATATGTGAATTTGTGATTATAATTGAAATTGTGTATGGATTAAATCCAAAAATGATATTGAGGAAATATTTCATTTAATAGATTCCTCTTGAACCGATGAACATAAAATCCAAGGAAAAACAAAAAATCCAATCAATCCCTAGAGACAACATATGGTAAACTCATATTAAATTATTGTTTTATAGCAAGAAAGTTTTAATTTTTTAATTCTTTTTAAATTAAATAATTATTTTTAATCAAAATCAACCCCAATGATGGCAACATCATAGCCAATATCGTATCTAATCTTAGTGTTTCATGGTTTATTCTTCGGTCTCTATCGATTGTATTTTTGTTAATCAAAAAACACAACAAGGTTCCCATAATCAAAATAATAAAAGCACAAATAAAGACCCCAACAAAGATTATTTTCAGTGAGGAATCAAGCCTAATAAAAATCAATATCTATAAATATCAATATTTGTAAAATCATGCGATTTCCTTACCTCCCCCCTTAAAGTTAAATTTAAACCAAATATTTATCATCAATCAAATAGAATAAAACTACCTTCCCAACAGATAAAAATCATATAAACCCTTTTGAATGATATAATAGTTGATAAATGAAGGATCCCCTACATCAAATACAGATTTCAAATGTACTGAAGAAGTTGGAGTAAGAGGGAAGAACCACTAGGAACCACAATGAAGAAGAACACCTTGATCACCATAATAAAACACCACACAACATAGCCTTATAAAAACATAAAAAATTATTATTTTCCCTAAATGAAACCTCACTAGACAAAAAATATTGATAAAAATAAGGGAATACTTGGGGAAAAGGATGATATAAACTTACATAAACCACCACAGATTGATCCTCCAAGGTAGAGGATGAAATACTCATAAAGAGCTATAAAATATATCCTTAGGATGCACTTGGGTCATCAATGAAATGAGAAGATTATTTCAAAATTGATTAGGTTATAGGGAAATTTGGTTTTTTATACTTAGACTGGGAAAAATAAGACCACAGTATAACCCATATGACCACACAACAATACTACTATAAAATAATGAAACTATGAAAAAACATCCCTCACCACAATACAACCATGTCAGTAAAACAACCTTCAATATTTCCATTTATATTTTCACCATTGATCCTAAAAAATAAGATAGGGGTTATTCCACTACCATTTCTTCATCATTCAATGGTTCTTTAAAAAGCAGAAATACCAAAAACTTCCTCCCATGACTCCATGTTGTAGCCAAAATTCCTATGCCACAAGAACTTAGGTGAGACCTCAGCTCCATTCCACAAGAAAACTCAATAACAAAATTTCCCAAAAAAGGGAAGTATCACCAAAAAACCCCTCCCAGGACCTTATTCCACAACCAATCCTTCCACACAATAGCACCCAACCCTTATGGTGAAACCCCATGCTCTTAGATATAAGACTCCCTCCAGCTAAAATCATATCTCCATCTCCTCCTCATAACTTCCTAACTCCTTGGATTCCATCTGGAAACCTTCATAAATAGAATTAATGTAAATTAATGGTATGGAAGGTCTAGTTTGTTATATTAGATGCCTCTCAAACTATTCTCACCGTTGAGAATCAAAATAAAAACTCAAAAATAGAGAGGGAAAAGAACCAAACAAACATTCCTTTAGATACCTCTCAAGGATTTTGATATACCCAGAAACAATTACTCCACCAACCAAACACACCAAAAATAGCCAAGAACATTTAATAAATGTACCTCATGATAAAATCACCAATACACTCTATCACACATCAATCCCCATGAAAAAAGTCAAGGAATTACATGTTCCATGTGAAGATATTTTCTACTTTGTGGGGAACTGACTCACCCACATAGTTTCGATCATGTCAAAGTATAACGTGTCATAATTAGGAATTATGTTTTCCCCTCTTCCTATTCTTGAAGTTTTAAACACACTTCACATCATCTAGGAATTTTAAATCTCAAAAAAAAATTCAAACATCATATCATCAAAGAAAAAAAAAGAAGAAAAAACTAGGAAAATCCCAAAACAAATTCGGGTACTGGGAACACATATGTGTTTAACACTACCAAGTACTCTCTTCTATGGAATAATTCCTCCACAACACACCAACCAAAGGAATGGTCCATACATGAATCACCTTCTCCAAATGATCCGGGATCTCCACTGGCCACTCCACAAAAATCGTGTCATCCTTGGTATTTAACTCTCCTCAGTCAATGACATGAGAGTCATTATGAAGATATAATAATAGTTAAGAGATTTGAAGGATGTTTTAAATCTTTTCTAGCTATGGAGAATGTGCTAATCAGAAAGCCACTTCACCATCACACACCAATACCTCAAAAGGCCCAAAAAATCATTTGAGAGCTTACTCCCACTACTAAACCTATGCTTCCCATGTTGAGGGGAAACTTTGAAGAGCACATAGTCTCCATGAAATAACTATAAGGGAATAATATTATTGGAATAAGACTTATTTTATTCTTTCACTTCTTTCATTATCTCATTACCAACCTAAAACATATATATCATTCTATACACCCCCTTGGTAAGGAGAACAAAAAACTCACCAACCTCATCCCAACACAATGGAAAATAACATGGCCTCCCATAAAAATCATAAAATGGGGACATGGTGATGGATGAGTGATAGGTGTTATTATAAGAAAACTAAACCAAAGGAGAGTGAATTTCCTAAGATATGTAAAATTCAAAGATACAAGTCCACACAAAATCTTCTAATATATGGATAGTTTTCTTTGTTTTTCCATCCATGTAAGGGTGGAAAACAGTGATGAGGTGAATGTAAGTTCCAAAAGAATTCCAAAATCCCCTCTACAATCATGAGGTGAAATGAAAATCCTGATTATAGATATTTTACCTTGAGACTCTATACAACAAAACTAACTCATCTATATAACTCCTTTAAAAAAACATACACATTTCTTAACTCCTTGATCACTTGAAAGTTGTAAAATTTCATCAAAAAATCAATGAGATATTAATGTAATAGTCCTGGAGAAAATCTATCCCCGTCTACTACCGCATATTAAATTATACATTTAAAAAATATACCTAAAGCTCTTATAATCCCTGTTGAACATAATTCACTCCCCAATGAGGTAATTTCAACAAAAATTTAACACAAACAAAACCACTACCAACTCAAGATCATGGGTGTAATAGTTATTCTCATGGCGGATTAACTACCTAGAATCATAAGGTATCTCTAATCTCTACTGTATCAAGAAACTTACCCATCCCATATGAGAAGTTTCGTAAGACATCTCAAACATTACTTATTATGTTGTGTTGACCTCTTTATTTTAATGATCACAAAATCATGATTCTAATGATTTTAATTATTTTCATGTTTCTCTGTATATATCTTGTACTCTGATACATGTGATGAAATTGACTAAGTATGGGCCATCACTAGTCAGCATTGTAATTAAGACATCGTTGAGGTTAATTCACTGTCAATATTGACTCACCACTAAGCTAACACACCACCAGACATGTCACTGCCAAGATATAATTTTGAAAAATTTTGAGATACCATCATCCAAACATTTTTATCCTAAGACACTGTTCGCATGGAAATATCACTACGTCTAAGACAGCGTCAGAAAACAAACTTCCAGAGTATAAAATCTATAAAGTATGAGATACTTCTAAGATATCTCACCATCAGGATTTAATGCCACAAGAGCATAAAATTATGTAAGTAAAATACATTTCTAGATGAGACACTTCCAGAGTGAGATACCATCAATGTCATGCTTTCAGAACAAGGCACTACTAGACACTGAGACACCGCCAAAATAATCCACCACCACTGTATTCTTTAATTTATTTCATTTAAACTATTCTAATATCCATATAATTGGAGTTAATGAACAATTTTATTTTAATTATCTATCTTAAATGATTGATAGAACATATTGAACTGCATGTAAAATGTGATATAAAAGGAAGTAGAATATTCGGAATCATGTGGATATTCTCCTTTTTAATTATGTTAAGAAAGAAATACTACCCCATTTTTTTAAAAAGATATGAAATATATGATGAAAGTAGATAGTTAGAAAGCTTATAGATCTTACCTACTGAACACACACACACAGATCTGAAGAGAATAGCTGCTAAATCTTGAGAAACACATGAACAAGGAAGACAAATATTATACACATTAGCTGATTTCCTACAATCAAGAACGAGATTCTGCAATAGTCTATTCTTATAATGTTCTCAAGAGAACTGGTTTAGCTACACTGAAAATAAAATCAAGAGTCATGAGACACATTTCAACAAACTGAGAATTTTTTAACTCTACTCTCTAAGATTGCTATGTTCGATTTGTCTTTATTCCATTTTGAGCAGTGTGTGTGGATACTCTATTTTATCACACACACACACACACACACTTTCTCTTATACTGAATTGGATGATACTCGATATCTTATTATATCTATTTTATTTCATTCCCACATATAACTATGGTAGAGGTCCTTATGTGGCTTGTTTTGTTTTTACTCCCATGTATAATTTTGGAAGAGGTTTTGTGTGTCCTAGATAGTTGTTAACTGTTGCAAATCCTAATCCAGGTTGTGGATAATTTAGTTTATTTTATATAAACTACTTGGTGGTAGGTGATCACCAAGTGGATAGAACTGTGTTTCATCTAAAGACTGAACTACTTTTTTCATTTTTTTTATTTTTGTATATTTTATTTCCACTTTTAAAATTGAAACTGTTCTAACAAAAAAACTAATACATTGATAGTTAATGTTTATCATTGTTTTTATAAGCTTTTAATAAAGTAAATTTCTTTCAAAGGACTAAATAACTTTGTATATTACATCCCCCAAAACGAATCACCCATTATGAAACTTTTTAAAAGATTAGAAATTATAATGAAAAGCAATATTGATTAAAAATACTATTTTAAATTAATTGTGGGATTTCAAATTAATCAATTTTTAAACAAAAACTCCAATTGGTTACTCAATCCACCCCCCCTCATGAGATACTCACTCCGACCAATATTTAGTATTAATGGAGTTTGTTTTTTTGGTATTAATTTTTTATAAACTATTATCAACTACGATTTTAGTTAACATTTAATGATCTTAAATTTTCATTATTTATAAATTTAATAATTTAAATGGATAATAAAAAAAGAAGGTTTAGCTACAAACAAACTACTATTCTTTAATGAAAAAACTCTACTCAATGGAAAATTAAAATTAGAATGCGTATAGAAAGTATGGGTTTTGATATTTGGTCTACTGTATAAGATGAATATATTTTAAATGATACTTATATAAGTACTTGGGATGATAAAAAAATTATCTTACAATAATAATTGTAAAATCAGTGTCTGATAAGGACCAGATTATTAGATTTCTGAGATGTACACCTAAAAGATGGAGGGGAACATATATCTCTATCAAAGAGTATTGTGATGTTAACAAGCTACCAGTTAAAGAGATAATTGGTAATGTTATGATGTTTGATAAAGATATAAAGGTAAAATATGAAGAAGATGAAGATCCTAAAAGAAGACCAGTATCCTTCAAGACTACTACATCCCAATAGAAGAGAAAAAGGGAAAGAAAAGAAAAAGTTCAAGTTACTGATTTAGGTGATAGTGAATCCCCTACTGATATTGATGAGGATATAGATCACTTAGACAGAAGGTTTAAGGAGTTTTATAGAATGAAAAATTTCTTTATAAAATCAAACTATAAAGAAAAGTATGAAAATAGAGGAAACTAGAAGAAAGAATGGAATAAAGATGATGATCCAAAATAAGTTGTATGTAATGAATATAACAGGAAAGGACATATAAAATAATATTCTCCAAAGATCAAATATAATAAGAAATATCATGAAAAAGATAGAAGATACAAAAAGGATTTGAAATCCACATGGAGTGCTTTAGAGAATAGCTCTAGTGATTCAGATTCTTCACATGAGGAGAAACCTGATAGAGAAAAGCTGTGTTTCATGACTAAACTCAGTAAGGCACCTACTTTACCCACTATTTGTAGTATTAAGCCTATGAATAATTCCAATGATTATGAAAATGAACATAATGATTATGATAATATTTCAAATGATGAATTATTTTAATATTTCAATATGTTATAAGATACCTTTAATGAACCGAAGGACAAGTATAAAATTCTCAAAATATAGAATGCTCTAATAGTTATTATAAAATCTAAAATGTCTATTGAAAAAGAAAAAAATAACAACTTCTCAAATAAAATACAAAACATAAAATTCAAATTAGAAATTAATGATAGACCTAGAAAAGTTTAAAAATTGTATAGAAAAGATTTCTCAGATTTTAGGTAACTCCGTTGCCCCTAAGTATGTCACTTGAATTTGATATAAGCCTGGTCAGATGAAATTATCTAAGAGAAATTTTGTTCCTAAGTACAGACTAGAATGTTTAACTTCCAATTACTTTTCTGACTGACCTAATATATTTTTTATTTCTAAACATCTTCAATATGTGTATAGGAAAGCCATCAAGAAATTATGGGTTCACAAATCCTTTATCAATAATAATTCTGGACCCAAACAGATTTGGGTACCAAAGTCATTTCTTGCATAAATTTTGTTTTAAATGAAAACTATTTGAATACCTCTTGTAGAAGTCTATTGTACATGGATAGAGTCTAATCAAGGAATATTGCAGGAGATTATTCATGCTTCAAGATCCTTATTAAGATTTATGGATGTCATGTCACCTTTGGTGACAATGAAAATGTAAAAATCATTGGTTTAGGTGAAATCTATAATAGTAATTCGGTTTTAATCTCTAAAGTATTATTTTTTGATTATTTAAAATATAACATACTTAGTATTTCATAGCTGTTTGATGATGGATTTTATGAAAAATTTGAAAATGATGCTTGAAATTAATTTGATTCTAAAAATACATTAATTTTAACTGCTTTGAAAATGATAATGTTTATGTTATTGATTTAGTTTCCTTATTTTATTATAATTTTTCATGCTTAAGTGCCTCTCATAAAGCATCTTGTATTTTTCATAGGAAATTTTTTCATTTCAATATTCATTAACTTTGGAATCATACTAGAAAAGGGTTTGTTAGGGATCTACCTAAGATTGAGTTTCTAAATAATAAACTCTATAACCCGTGCTAAAAAGAGAAGCAAAACAGAGTTTCTTTTAAATCAAATAAAGAAGTGCCAACTTCTCAACCTCTTGAGTTGGTTCACATAGATTTATTTAGACATTCTAGAATTTCTATCCTAAATGGGAAGCATTATGTTTATGTTCTAGTAGATTATTTCTCTAGGAATACCTGGGTATACATTCTAGATCACAAAAGTGAAGCTTGATTTTACATTACCATGTATGCTAAGTTTGTAGAAAGTATTAGTGGAATTTGGATTATGACCTTATGAAGTAACCATGACTGTGAGTTTGAAAATCATGATTTTGAATCTTTGTTTCTCACATAATGGATAAAATCATAAATTCTTGGCACCGAGGACCCCTCCATTGAGTGGAGTTATAGAAAATATAAATAGAACTTTACAAGATATAACCTAGACCATGTTAAATTAGTATGACCTACCTATCTATTTTTAGATAGAATCTGTCAATACAACATACTCTATCATAAATAGAGTCTTAATCAGACTTATCCTTAAGAAGAACCCTTATGAACTTTGGAAAAATTTGAAACCAGAGGTTAATTAATTTAGAGATTTTGGTTTCAATATCTTCATTATTAAAAAAAATGTAATTTAGAAAAATTAGATTCCAAAAGCAATGAAGGAGTTTTCCTTAGATATTCAATCTCTAGTAAACCCTATAGAGTTTTCAATAAGAAGATCAAAACTGTGGAAGAATTAGTTCATGTCATATTTGATGAAACTGATCCACATAAGCCTAAGAACTCCCTATAAAACCTTATGGATGATTTAGCTTCTCTTAAATTAAAGTAAAACGTTTTAGATTATGCTGTCTAACAGTTAGAAAAGTCATCTAGTTCTGAAGAATTTCCCAAAAAAATTTTAAACTACTTCTTTAGAACCTAAATTAACTAGTTTATATTTTTCTCAAGCTATTAGAACTGTTAAGTACCATCCTCTAGATGTTGTTGTAGGACACATAAATAATGAAACACAAACTAGAGATTTTATAAGAAATTAGGTTGAACATCAATCTTTATTGTCTAAAATTGAACTTAATAACATCAATAAACCAATTAATGATAAATTCTAGTTAATAACAATGTATGAAGAATTAAATTTGTTTGAAAGAAACAAAGGGTGATAACATGTAGATAGACTTAAGCAAACCTTGACAATTAGAACTAAATGGGTGTTAGGAACAGGTTTAATGAGTTAGGAACTATATTTAGAAACAAGGTTGGACATGTTACAAAAGTGTATAGTCAAGAGGAAGGGATAGACTATGAGGAAATATTTTCACCTGTAGCAAGACTTGAGTTCATAAGAATCCTGCTTTGCTATGAAATTAATTTGGACTTTAATAATTATCTAATGGATGTCAAGAATGCATTTCTGAATGGTTTTATAATTTATAATTTTTTTGTTGAACAACCAATAGTTTTCAAAATAACCCTTTTCCAAATCAATTTGTTAAATTGTCAAAATATATATATGGTTTAAAATAAGATCCGAGAGGTTGGTATGATAATCTCAGTAATTTTCTTATTTCAAGAGGATTTTAAAAAGGTATTTATAACCCTATATTTTTCATAAATTGTTTTTAGAAATATTGTTTTGCAGTAAAAATCTATGTTTATGATATTATTTTTGGATCTTGAAGAAATTATTTTTGTACAAATTTTTCAAAAAAGAAGAAAAATGAATTTGAAAGGGGTTTAATGTGTGAACTCAAATATTTTCTTGATTACAAAATCTTTAAAAATAAAGAAGGAATTATTTTAAATAAAAGTAAATATAAAAAATATATTTTAAAATGTTTTAACATGGATAAAAATAAGAGTAGTGAAACTCCAATGAGTACCACCTATAAATTGGATCTTGATGAAGCTGAGAAACTAGTGGACCAAACTAGTTATATAGATATGATTTGTAATCTTTTATACTTGACTTATAGCTAACCAGATATTATGTTTATTGTGTGTGTATATATGCTCAATATCAAGAAAACCCTAAATATTCACACTTATATTCTGTTAAAATAATTTTCAAATACATCAAGTATACAACCAATTTAGGATTGTTTTACCCCAGAAGAAAATAATTTGACCTAGTGAGTTATTTTGATGATGATTTTGGAGGATCCAAGTTAGATAGAAAAATCACCTCTCGAACATGTCACTTTTTTGAGAAAGTATCTAGTTTTATGTTGTAGTAAGAAGCAAAATTCTATTTCATTATCCACTACTGAAGTAGAATAAATAGCTACAGTCATTTGTTGTGCAAAAATATTTGTGGATGAAACACACTTTACTAGACTATGGATATCAATTCTGACATGTCCCCATTAACATTGATAAAAAAGATCTATTAATATTTCAAATAATATAGTTTCAAATTCTTGGAAACATCACATTTATATAAGACATCACTTTTTGAGAGATCATTTTCAAAAAGGTGATATCACTATGGAGTTTACTAGCACAGAACATTAGTTAAATGATATATTTACAAAGCCTTTTAATTGTGAGAGAATCAAATATATGAAACATGATTTAGGAATGATTAATATTGGTTATGTTTTAATTTTTTCGTGACAAACTGTTGTGTGAAACACCGTTGGGTGACACATCATTGGGTGACACACCATTGGTTGTTCATGCCTTTGTGATTTATTTATTCTAAGTATTTTAAACCACCAATTTTCTCTCCTATTTATGTTCATTTCATAACCAGATATATATATTCTATCGATTTTCAAAATTTATTTTTAGTTATCATTAAGACTTATATTTATTTTTATAAATGATAAAAATTATGTTCTGTCTTTTTAAAACATACCCACTCTCATGATTTTCTCTATCGAGCCTTGAGGGACATATCTTCTCTCGACCTTTTATCCTGTAACTTTTCTCTGAGCCTTTGATTGATCTTTCCAAACTGATTTTCATGAAGAAGATGAAACACCCTTCAAAATCTTCTCTAGGTAGTTCAATACCATCTAAGAAGTAAAAGAGAAAGGAAAGTGTGTCGGCTGCTATAGATCCTTTTCATACCAATCTTGAAAATAGAGTCACTGTAGCTAAAGGTTAGTAAAATCAAAATGGTAATTGTCTAATAAGTCTCTAGATCTCAAATTTCTTCAAGACCAAGGAGGGTTGGATTGGTTTTCATCAAATGAAATATAATTTTATCATAAGGTGGTTCTTTAAATATTCCAATATGTTATGTTTGGATTCAATGATGAGGAAAAATATTGGATGAGAGAACGAGTTAAAGGTCACAGAATGATATTTTCCTCAAAAGAGTGGGCCAAATTGTTGGTAATTCCTCATGAAAGAATTTATGATAATTATAAAGGATGTTTTCTTGAGGAAATAGGCTTTTTTGTCTATAAATATGATTTGATAGAACTAAAGGGTGTTGGTATCACAAGAAGATCAGTGGATACTGAATTATATGGGGAATTTAGGATACTCATCATATTTATTCAACATATACTCTGCCCCAGTAATAGTGATTTTCCACCTTAAGATATCAATATTTATATTTTCGAAATCATATGAAAAGAGTACTGAGAATCATTTTTTGTTGATATCTCATGGTTCATCAATCAGAGATGATAATACCCTCTTCAAGGTCCAACTCCTTGATATATCCAAAGATGATTTCTGTCATGCTGAAGGAAAAAAGGATTTTTCTCAAAAGTTGAGGAAAAATTTATTTACTCTGGTTGTTTCTATGTTCCAAGGGCTATATGTTAAATAATTTGAATAATTTGGAAAACCTAGAAGAGAAATCATGTCATAGATAATGAGAAGAAGTATGCAAAATTTATCCTGGTGGATCATCCTTCCAGACAATGTTATATTGTTGACCCAATTTTGGAGCCTGATGAAGTTTTGGATTACTCAGATGAGGAATAAGAGGCTAATACCTCTAAGAAAGAAGATAAATATCCTTTTACTGATGAAGGATGTGATCCATACCTTTCTCACAAATATTCTCCCATCACTTTTTGAGCTCCTATTTCACTTAGGAGATTGCCAAAAAGGGAAAATATTGTTAAAAGTGATAAAGAGGAAGCATACGTTTCTATTGAGGATTAGTTTAAGTGCATCTTGAAAACTGATGATGATGAAGAGGATGATGAAAATGATGAGGAACAAGTATATAAAAAAGTAAATGGATATGATAAGAATGATAATGGATGTAATTATAATGATGATAACTCTAAACCCGATGGTTCACCTCGAATAACTAGAAAGAAAGATGTAAAGATTCCTATATAACTTCTTGCATCAGTTGGTGAATCTTTAGATAAACTAGATTTGACTAAATAAGTGGAACCAAAGATTAAAAATAAAGATACATTTTTTGAGAGGGAGAAATCCCCATATGTAGAGAACTTTCATGATGTTCTTGTAGATGATAGTGTTGAGGCCACCTATTTTTACACTAGTTATAATGTTATTGATTAGGATATGGTGGAATGGATGAGTGTTATTACTACTGTGGAATAGCATGTGGATGATCAAGATAAAAAGGAGATGATTTATTTGGAGTAGGGAAGTGGTGATTAGTTCTGTATTTTGGCTTCTGATGAGCCTCTAGTTGACAGTTTTAAAGAGGTTGGAACTATTTTCGGTAGAATGTTAATGTATAGAGATCAAGTGTTCAGAAACCTAAATTTGAGATGGAAGAAGTATCGGTTGGTGAATAGGCTGGTACTGCTCAGAGTGTTGGGATAGGTGAAATTGTAACTACAGGTGTGGTAACTCCTGTTTCTATACCTGTTGTGGTTGAGACTTTATAATGATGAGTTGATCCCATGTTTAAAGTGTCGGATAAATTCTAATGTGGAGTAAGGTTCCCACCAAATGATGGTAGACCTGAGGTTAGACATGAATGAGATCCTAAGGGATCAATGTTATCTCAAGGAAACATTAAAGGATTACAAGAAATATTTGTCTCATTTTGACATTTTGATCTTACTCCTCCTGTTATTATAGTGGATTTAGTCACAAAATGCATTTTGGATACTTTTGGTAAAGGTTTGTTGTCCGATTTTGATATGTGTTTGAAAAATAAATCACCCATACTAACCAAACATAGTGAGAATGATGCAAGGTATCTCTTTGAATTGGTAATTCAATACATTCCACATAAAATTATTCATCACATCCAAGAGGTTGAGATATGAAATAAGCGAATCAGTGGTGAACTAGAGTCTTTGAGGACTGTTATAGAAGGAATGAAATATATATTTGCAGCTAGAATGGATTATCTGCTTGAAAGCATTGAAAATATTACCTTAGTGGCCTCTATCTCAAGTTCTCCTCCTCATACAATGTTTGATGTTGAAGTGATCAGATCGTCTTTTCGGGAAGATTTGAGATTTTCCTCAGCTAGTGCTTCAAGTGTTCTTCCTGATCATCCCCAAGAAAAATTGAGAAGAATAAGATACAATAGTGACCATGTTCTTAAGATGATATCCTCATATGATCATAACATGAAATTAGGTAGGGATACTATCACCAAGGATATTAAGTATTATCTACTGAGGATCTAAAAAAATAATTCCATGGATGGAAAACTCATGTTTTTGGCTGAGAATACATGGATTCCCCATATAACTCAAGGTTTCTAGGAGAATATTTTCTAATTTATAGAAATGAATTCATTATTTAGTTTGTTTATGAAAGAGAAGGGAGGCTAATTTAGTGAAATATATAGTGGAGGATAAATTTTTATGGATTTAATCAATCATATGAAACCATTTCATCATTTACATGGAACTACAGTTGTTGCTTAGGAAGCCAATCCTATAACTCCATGGTTATCCTTTAGACCAGGAGTGATCTGAGATCTTCATGCACCTAGACCTACCAAATTACAACCATTCCCTATTACTCCTACCCATGAACTATGAAAACTAATTTCAGTTATTATTGTGTAAGATCATCCTCCCCGAGCTATCACTGAACTTCCAACTGGTCTTCCAAGTACTTTTCCTACAACACCTTTGGATCATATTTCTTCCGATCTAGATAGATCCAAATACAATGGAAAAGCAACACTAGATCCTTTTAGCCAACTTTGAGAGTGGTGGAGTAAACATTTTGTTTTTATGTATTTAAAGTTTTGTAATAACCTTTTGGTAACTACATTATGAATAAAATTTTATCCACTTTATTAATGAATCCTTCTCTATTCTTTATATTTTATTACTATATTTACTATTTTAATCTTCTAATGTTTACCTTTTTGATAATCCCAAAAGTGGGAAACACTATGTCATCCAAGTGATATTTTCTTTGATACTTTCTATTTATAATCTTTTCCCCTATGATACTTGATAATTTTCTTTATTTTTATTATTATTTATTATTGATTCCATTAGTACATATTGTGGATAATTATTGGTGCTTTTATTTTAATCTTACCTTTGATATAATGTTTTATATTTATGATATCTTTGATGTCATGATCATAAATAAGGTGGAGATTGTTGACCTCCTTATTTTAATGACAAAAAAAATCATGATTTTAATGGCAATAATGAATTTCATGTTTCTCTTTAAGTATCTTGTACTCTGAGATAGGTGATGAAATTGAATACGTATGAGTCACTGCCAGTTACCATTATAGTTAAGACACCACTGAGGTTATGTCACCATTAAGACTGAGTCACCGACGAGCAAACACACCTTTATAAATGTCACCACTATGAATTTTTTTGGAAAATTATGAGACACTATCATCCCGAAACCATTAGCCTAAGACACCACCAGAATGGAAATAACACTTTGTTTGAGAAACCTTATGATGATACATCACCAGAGTATAAAATCATTAAAGTATGTGATACCTCTAGGATATCTCACCGTCAGGATTTCATTCCACTAGAACATAAAATTTTATAGGTATGAGTCACTGCCAACTAAGACACTACTAGAGTGAGACACCATCAGTGTCATTCTACCATAACAAAACACCTCTAGACCCCGATACAATGCTAGACTAAACCAATACCATTATATTATTTACTTTATTTCATTCAAAATATTCTTATAGATATATCATTGAAGTTATTAAAGAATTTAATTTTCATTATTTTCTCTTAAATGCTTGACATAATACATTGAAGAGTATGTCAGATGTGTTGTACGAGGAATCGGAATATATAAATGCATGGATATTCTTCTTGTTTCTACTGTTATGAAATGAAGATAACCCCCTCATGTAAAAAGAGAGGAAATATTCACTGAAAGTAGATAGTTATAATGTAGAGAGCTCACACATACTAAACACACACACATAGAGCTGAAGAGCTGAACTACTGTAACCTAAGAAACAAATGACTGAGGCATCCAAATATTATACACATCAGATACTTTCCTCCAGTCAAGAACAAGATTATGCGACACTTTATTCTTATAATTTTTTCAAGATAACTCAACTGAATCTACAATACAAATCAAATCAAGATTCATGAGCTACATGTTAGAAGACCGAGAATTTATAAACTATACACACTAATATTTATCTGTTTTGTTTGTCTTTATTACATTTTGAGTAGTGTGTGTTCATAATATATTCTATCAAATGCACATTGTCTCCTGTGATAAACTAGAAGATACTTGATATCTTCTTATCTAACTTTTATTTTATTCCCATGTATAACTGTGGTATATTTCCTTGTATGGACATTTTTGTTTTTACTCCCTTGTATAACTATGGAAGAGGTCGTTTGTGTCTTGGAAAACTATAAACCGTTGTAAAAACCAAACCATGTTGTATTTCAATTTCTTAATTTCATATAAACTTCTTGGTGGAGGGTGATCACCAATTGGAGAGGAATAAGTCTCATCTTTAGACTTATCCTCTTGTTCCAAACATCTTTTATGTGTTTTTGTTTATTTTATTTATGCTTTTAAAACTAAAACAATTTTAACAAAACAAAATCTAAATCATTGATAGTCAATATTTATTTGTTTTTTAATAAGATTTTAATTATGTAATTTTTTTTTCAAAAAACTAAGTAATATTGTCTTTTACTCATCCGAGAACTAATAACACTTTAAGAAAACTTTTGAAAGATTTGAACTTATAATGATATGATATATTGATTAATTGGGTTGTTTTAAATTTTTTGGTGGCTTTCAAATTAATCCTTTTTAAATAGAAAATTTAATTGGGTACTCAATTCACCCCCCACTCATAAGATACTCACTCCAACCAACATACTAGGAATTGGAGAATCAAAGCATTGATCAATCTCCCCTTAAGGTATTCAAAAAATATCTAGAACTAATGAGTCCATATAAAATCCTAGTCCTTCCTAGTCAAAAATTTCAATGGGGACAAAATCCATGAGAAATGAAATATAAACCTTTGGTAATAGCCTATATGACACACGAAGCTACGAACCTCTTTCATATTATTAGGTGATACATAAGAAACAATTGTCTCAACCTTTGATGAGTCCAAGAGTACACCCTATCGAGACACCACATTCCTAAAGAAATGCACCTCTAATGAAAAAAATTAAACTTAGAAAACCATACATAGATATGGTGGTGATGAAGAACCTATAAAAATCTAGAAGATAATAAACATGAATCCACTATGTCTTCGAATAAATAAAAATGTTATCAGTGAACACAAATATGAATTGGTCTACGAATTCATGGAACACATTGTTTATAAGCCCTTTGAACACATGTGGTGTATCCATGACACTAAAAGACATGACCACATATTTGAAGTTCCCATACATGAATCTGAAGGTAGTATTTGAAACGTCAACCCCTTCACCCTCAAATGGTGATATCCACACCATAGGATGATCTTAGAAAACCAACTAGCCCATCTGAACTGGTCAAAAAGATATTTAGTCTTTGTAAGAGGGTATTGATTCTTTATCATCACTTGATTCAACCATTAATAGTTTTTCACACCCATAAACCATTATCCACCTTGTTGGCGATGAACACCAAAGCACCCCATGAAGGCATAATGGGATGGATGAAATCATTATATATCATATAATCTATTTGAATCCCCAACTCTCACAACTCCGAAGGTTCCATCTGATAAAGAGACATCAAAATTAGAGAAGCACTAGGCTACACTTCTATCATAAACACAAAATCATGTCGAGGGGGTAGTCTCACAGACTCCTCGTAAAAAACATCCAGAAACTCCTTGAAAACCTTGGGAGCTTCCTCTATCCTAGTTTTCAGTCATTCCATAGTAAACTTAACCATCAAACAAATAAGGGGCTCCATCTGATAGCTTCGCTCGCCAATGATAACTGCTTGCTGGCTATCCATATTTGAGTAAGAAACTATCCACTATAAGAATTAAATAACAACATGAATGGAATAAAACCAATTTATTCCAAGAATGAAATCATGTGACTAAAGTTATAGCATGAAAATATCCCTATTGGACTGATGTGGACTCTTCATCTCTCTACACCCCTGATACATATCAAATAAATTGTTCTGGTCTCCAACTAGAGTAGTCCACACTAGGTCCATATGAATCCTCTCTATATCTAGTCCCAGAGAATGGACTAGAGAAGGTATAATAATGGAGTGCAAAGAAATAGAATCAAACAAGGCACAAATAGTGGCCAAAGACAAGCTGATTGTACCTCTAACGATCTCTCACCCTCTGCCACTACCGCCACCACCACATGTAAATGATGAAGCCGAATTCTCCTAGTTCTATACAAATGAGGACCTCTATGATCAAAATCAGGTCAAATTCCATAAACAAGATGATAATAATAATATTATCCTCTTCATGCTCTATCCCCTCTTAGTAGAGCATAATCTTACTATCCCTACTACTGAAATGATATCACTAGTTTCCAATGCCAAGTCTGACACTGAACCTCTCCACTTCCACCATATTTATCACGAAGAATAAATGGAAATTGATTTAGATTATGTCCCAAAACCCAACAGATGAAGAAAACTATCCCACCCCCTAGAAAATGAATGGAAACCATTGGACCTAGAAGTTCATAAAGGAAGATAACGAGGTTGAAACCCTACTGGTCAAAACCTCAAAGACCCTGGCACCGAAGACCTTCCACTAAAAACCTTGCTCCTCAAGCAACCCTACTAGCTCACCTATCATGGTAAAACTACTCATGAGTGCATACAATCAATTAAATCCTTTTTAATATTAACCTCCAAATAAATTGGTAACATAAAGGAAGTAGGCATATACAATATCGAAGGAAAAAGTGCTATATAAATATGTTATGCTCAAGACTCTTCATATAGAATAAAAGAAATGAAAAAAACAGAAAATATACTTGAAAGTTATCCAAATACACTATAGAGAAAATCTTCCATACTAAACAGAAATAAAATACTACCTCATTACTACCTTCATAGTCAAAGATAGGAACTCCTTTTATAACTCCTCCTAAAATTCAACCAATGAAACATCAATCTCTTTATTCTTACTAATATAAAACATCCACCACTAACACCAAGCTCAATGCATTTGGATGAATGAAAGTGGGACCTAGTACTCCACCAATATATAGGTCAAATTGAAAGTGATATTGAGATCATATATCCATCTCTCTATCTAAACAATGGAAATGATACCCTCTGGTTTCACCAAATCCTTCAACTGAAATGAGTGCAACATTTTCTACCACTTATCATCCTCCTCATCCAGATTAACAATATAACAATTAACTGGATTAGCCTATTAAACATCCACTACCTAAACCAAAAATTAAATATCACTATAACCCATAACTGAAAGGGAAACAAATATTTACTAAGCCCAATAGAATGGAATTTTATTAATATTTATTTAATTCATTTAATTTATTCCCAGAACCAAAACAACCCAATTCAATGAAGAACACAATTCAATAATAATGCCTGTACCTCTCCTCAGTATCTACCCTACAAGTAACACCATATCACTTGGTCATTTAGTATGCATAGAGTTATTTCATCAGATCATTGTGGACTTGAAATCTTGTATAATAGCTAGTCTTCCATGGCCATTATCAGACACTAAAATCAACTTGAACCTTTTCCTTACCAATCCATGTAGTCATCATTATTTATAACTCTAAACACCATATTTCCCTCAACAATACCTCTAGTACCACTCTATCGTGATGCACTACCTCCAAAAGTACCCCTCCTAGGCCTACAATTAATGAATAGAGATAATGAACCCCCTGTTTGGCCTCCTGCTAGCCCTAGGTAGGAAAATAGCACCAAGGGTATAAAAATATCACAAAAGAGAGGCATTAACCTCTATAATAATAGGATCAGGATAGATTATAAATCTACCACAAGAAACTCCATGAAATAATATAAAAATTAAAACAAAACCATCCCAATGTGCATGTATAAGTATAACAAATATAGAGAAAAGTCTCCAAATAAATACCCAAAATAAAAAGATAAGGTAGTGTCACAACAACAACCTAATGATCGAAGCTTGAAATGTAAATTATGGTCCATATAGTCATCCTAAAAATCTAATAACAATATATATATTATTAGATTGAGAATACAAGTACACTTAGTATGATTATACCAATGTCTCCCATGCACTTTTGAAAAGTGCGTACTAATTCACCTATGAGAAAACAACAGAACCATCTACATCTAAATAAAACAACTGTACAATATTATCCTAACCAAGTAATGCTCACAAAATAACTCAAGAAAAATATAATATAATAATAAAAATCATATCAATAAAGGGTTCCCCGAACCACTACCCCACCAGGTTTCCACTCTCACACCCCAACGTCGTACATCCTGGTCCTCCCATGTCCTTTATGTAACACATCACACCAATCACCCCTCTGTAATTGGTCATCACATCACATATTTCCTGAAGACTAATGAGTTACCAAACCATATACTGCCCAAAGAAACCTGGGCCATTACATCACTTCCATAACTAGAATAATTGTGTATCCTGAACATGAATAACATCTACCTTGATCATACATTCTACCATGCACAACCCCCACCACGAGACATCTCATCATCTCATATAACACCTGTATAGTTCACTTTTGACTAATATCCCTCAAATTTGATGCATTTCAATGTCACATAGAATAGAGATCATGGGAGAGGGGGTATCCAACCATCCATACTCATCACCAGAATGTTGGGTAAACACTGCCCAAATATATGGGTGTCAGCACAAGGTTCTTGATGCTGGTGGGGTGCGTATAGAAATCACAAAGAACATAAAATGTATATATATAAATCCACACAAAATACCAACCTATGGGTCCACAACATGATCACAAACCATCTCATAACATCACCATTCAACCTCATAACACCACCACTTTCACTACCATTACTAAATGCACAACACCACACAATAAAACACATGCCACATCTCACATTTCACATTGCATATTCTTTCAAAATTTAAGCTATTTTCTAGATTTCACATTACCAACCAATTTAAATTATTTAACGCATTTATTTCCAATTAAAAATTAACCATATTTAACCATAACTCCCATTATTATTCACTCATTGATTTAAAATTCAACCCATATCATTTTAATTTCATCGTCATCATTTAACTCCAATACTATTGGGGAAACTACAACAACACAACAACACAAAAACAAACATCCATCCCTTGAAAATAAGCTCGCACAATTAAAATTACACAACCATAATCACCACATTTTTATCAAAACTGTCCCATAGAATGACCACACAACTCATTATATCCACCCATCAACACAACCACATATCACAACTGTTACATACCACATCCACTTCTCATCAAATCACTACCACACAACAAAACCATACATCACATCCATGCTTCAAACCATTACACATTCACATAAATGTTTTTAGATTTCTGAAGGGGCTTCTATCACATTCAACCTTTTTATTTCAAGGGATTTCTCACATAATCAATAATTTTAGTATGAAACCAATTTAATAGATGATGAATGTTATTAGTAAATTTCTATTTTTTGTGATAAAAAATAACACACAGAAAGGTTCCCATAATCAATATAATCACAATGAGAAAAAACCCAATGGACATGATATTAAATGAGGCATCAAGCTTGATTAATCAAAACATCAATAAATATTAAATGTTTTAAAATTATGATATTTTCTTCTCCTTCCCCATCATGTTCAATTTCGACTAATTCTTTATCTTTAATTAGTCCATTGAAAACAATCTTACCAAAAGATAAAAAGTGTATAAACCATCCCAAATGATACACTATGTGAGAAATAAAGGATCCAATACCTCAAAAACATATTTTTGATCCACTGCACAATTTAGAGAAAGAGGGAATAACCACCAGGCACCACAATAAAGAAGAAAAACATGATCACCCAAAACAAAAAAACCCAAAACATCCTCATACCAAAAGAGAATAAAAAACTGAAAATTTACCCTAGAATTAACTTTACTAGACATGAAACAATGACAAAAGAAAGAGATGAAATCACCTAAACCACTATAGATTGATCCTCCATAGTTGAGGTCAAAATCCACTCAAAGGGGGATGAAATAGATCCTTAGGATGCACTTGGTTCACTTATGAAATGAGAGGAATATTAGAAAATTGATCAATTCAGAGGGTATTTTGGGGTTTTTTACCTAGCCTAGAAAACATACGACTAAAAAATATCCCATAGGACCACGCTGTAGAATTGCTAAAAACTGAATAAACTACATTTCATCATCTCTCACCATACTGAAGCCCTGCTGGCCAAAGACACTCTAGAATTTTCAGATATATTTTCACCATAGATCCTATAAAATAGAAATGGGAATTTTCTATATCCCCCACTACATGATATATTGAATCCTAAATAAGAAAAATCTCTAAAAATATCATAGGACTCCACACTACAGTTGAAACCCCTACATCGTAACCACTCAGGTGAGAACTCACCTCCACGCTCCAAGTTCACTCCACACTATAGCTACCCCCAAAATTATACTAGTATTGAAAATACTTATCCGGTTACCACACACCATACCAAATCCTTCCACACTATAGCCTCCAACCCTTATTGAACAACCCCATGATCCATGCCACAAGAATCACTCCAGCTAAAATCTTAGATCCATAACCTCATCTTACATTCAATACACCTTTGTATTTCCCTCATAGATATCCACCACCACAATTACTATAATGTTATAAGAAATAATATTTAACCCATCACACGCCCAACAACCCTTGGAAAATATTCAAAAATAAGGATTCATTAAAAAAATAAATATCATGTGGCTATGTTCTCCCCATATATTTTAGAAAAACTAGATATAATGCCTCTTAAATTAATAATATGTCATTGTCACTTGTACTCCACTATAAATATACACAATTAAAAATCATGGGGAATTATAAAAAAACCCAAAATTTTGAATAAACTTGTTTTTTAATCAATATATGGATCTAGAGGCATTACATTGGTAACCAAAGATTTCATAGATTTCTTAAACCTAAACAAATGCCTACAACTTACCTAAAGGTTATATAAACTACTCAACTAAAAAAAATCTTGGATGAATATATCAACTACCTGAGGACTACCAAGGACTGTATGATAGATGAGGGAAAATTCATTTTCAGGATCTACATGACACATGACCATAATCACTTAGAATTTAGAAAAAAATGAAATTAAGGGTTAACTGAGGGATTATCTCATTCCAGTAGACTATCATTACAATAGAGGTAAAAAATATTAAGTTGCCTTATATCAACAGTAAGTTAATTTTATTTTTTAAAAAATTTCTATCAAAACAAATTTTATAATTTTAAATAAACAAAATTAAATAAAAGGTGCATACCATTAGTTGAAGCTTCCCTTGAAATAAGTAAATAAAAAAATATAAATTCTTAATTTATAATAGAATAAGATAATACATTATAGTAAAAATTTGAATTGAATCATGTGAACCCCTAATATTTTATCAATAAAAGGATCATTCAAATCAATGTATTAACATTATCATATTTAACTGGACACAAAGGGCCTTAATTAAATGGGATTCTTACTCATTTATATAATAAATTCAAGAAAATACTTTCCATTTAGTCTAGGATTATCCTTTGGTGACAATTATTATTTGAATACACTCCATAAAGGCAATTAATTTTTATTAAAATCTTGAGGACTATCTCTGGATGTATGAGATATATTTGTTGGTGTATCCTATATTCTATCAGAAAATCCATTGATAGAATATAGACCCTTATCTCTATCAACTTTATGATCTGTGATACACTATCATGCCTTGATTGTGGATCTCACATCTTTTTGAACTTTGGAAACCTATTTTTTTGGATAAATGAATCCAAAATTGAACTTGTATTACAAACTAAAATAATATGAAAATCAAGATTCCATATCAATTTAAACTACCTCATTCTCCTGAGCAATCTGATCTCATTTTTTTAATTACCCACCTTATTAAATAGAAATGAATTTGGTACAAGAAAATTAAAATAATCTTAAAAAATAAATTACAACATGTCTCAAATAATTAATATCCTAATAAAAAGTTTATAAATGTAAAGAACAATGAGAATGAATGAACATATCAAGTCCCATTTATTTAATATAAAATAATGAAACCCATATTAAGCAATTCTCATGTTTTATATTTCTTGATGTGAAAAAAGAACAATGTGAAAGAAAGAAAGTTTTTCACCAAACAAATTTAGAAGAAACTATATAGTCGAAAGAAAATATTTTAAGTGTTAAGGTGATATTGAGAGTCTATTCTATCCTTGTAATACATTGAAATATATTAATAAATATTTTTTTGAGCTAGGTGCTAAGACGACATACAATTATGAGGTGCGGTGAGGCCGAAATTAATACTATAAAAATATTAGATATATTTTATATCACACATGCATAGTTTTTTATAAATAATGAAATATCACCTTAATAGAGTCCTATATCAAAAATATAAGACCACCATAAAATATGAAGCATGTGGTTTATCTTAGAAGCCACTAAAGTTTGTTGGGGTCAGACGTTTTTATGGGGCAACCATTTGTGGGGATGTTAAGTGAATTATTTAAATTTTTATTTAATTAATTCATTTAATGCTCAAAACCATTTTTTAGTGTATAAATATGCGATTATAGAAAATTTATAGGGTTATCCACATAACCCTAGTATTTTTGAGAGGATGATTCCACTATCCTTTGATGATGAAATGAGATCATATGAAGACCTCAAACTAGAATACGGTTAATTGAGGAACAATGAAAGAAATAGGCCTTCTACATCATTAGAAACTATGTTCTACATAAAAAAATGATATAATATTTAGGTAGGACCCATCAATTTTGGTTTCCACCATCTTGATTAAATTAATTTATGCATGAATTTTATCTTTTTATCTTTTGCTGGTGATTACACGCTCATCACATGTTCCCCACTATCAAATTAATTTTTTATTTGTTTAATTCCCGTTATGCCACGATTCTCACCCTAGATATCCCAATTCGAATTTTTTCCAATAATTTATGGATAGTGATGTTTATCACACTTTTTATAGTTTTCCCCCATTGTTCTCCACTTTCTTCAACATTTGTGTATACGTTTGTAGTTTAAATTTTCCAGGAAGGTTTAATCATGACTGAACCCCCAGATTCATGGATGATTTGTGTGTGATGAATAGATTTGTGATTCAAGGATGGATCAGGATGTTTTGAAGGATAAAAGTGATGTATCTAATGGATACATTATTTCTAAATGAGTGGAAGTTATGAGAGGTTCACGAGGCGCATGCGGGATTCATTTAAATCAAAAGAAATAAATTTTCAGAAACCAATGGGACAAAATTGTTGACTGATGGCTTTCCCCGTTGATTTTAGGATGACAAAAGGTGTGTCTTTTAGTGGATAATACTAATCTAGAGGACTCATGATTAAATGTGAGTTTCTATGAAAAACATAACTAAACAGTTTGTAGTTTGATGAACACACACTGTGTAGTGCCACCTATATATGATAGATAGGCTTTAAAAATGATAAGGATCACAGATTGTGTGGCTGGGCCATATTCATGTGACCCTCCTTGGGTAACCAATCTATGTGTAAGATGAAAACAACTAGGACCCTATGTGGGCAGTAACACCTTATACTATAGGAGTACATGAGTGTTTGTTGTTACCTGGGTATGGATAGTTATATGACAAAGTACACAATCACACCTCAAAGAACATGGGAACAACAAGGATCACATGGTCAAACCCCTACTGGCTAAGACACACAGTTTAGCACCAGTACACATAATTTATTACTACATGTCCATCAATTCATGTGTTTTAGGGGACACGACCAAGAGGCCAGGTAATGTCGCAAACCATGTGATCAACCGTACACACAATATACCTCTTTCTGAATCATCTATCCCTCATATATCATTTATTTTGAATTAGATTTTGGCCCATTATTATCCCATACGTATTTTTTCATGTAGAATGTGATGGTAACCATCTTAGTGGATTTTGATATACAATTTGAGATGTTTCGAGCATGATTATTCTTTAATAGATTCTCAACAAATAAATTGATCAAGAAAAATCATCAGATACAGAGGAATCACTTCCTTTTTACACTGATTGATGGTTCCTATATCCACATATATGGTACTCCCCTATTATACTATGGAACAGGTCATCCATACTCATTGTGCAGATATAGAGGTGGAACTCCCTTGTCGCACCAGGTGGAAAGTCCTTTATCCATAGAGATGGTATTCCCCTATCTCACCAGAAGACAATACCTCCATACTCACTGTGTAGATATATTTGTGGAACTCCCCTATCACACTAGGGTATGGGTCCTCTATCTATATAGATAGTACTCCCCTATTTCACTAGGGAAATGGTTCATCCATACTCATTGTAAATATACAGAGGTGGAACTTACCTATCAAACCATGATGTGAGTCCTCTATTCATGGAGATGATACTCCCCCGTCACACTAGGGCATGGGTCCTCCATATTCTATACTCAGATTTAAGCATGCTACTTCACTATCATACCAGTGCATGGGTCTTATATCTTTTTGAGATTACTCCCCATTGGACAATGGAGTGGTGGCGAGGTGTGGACCCTCTTCATGAATTTCTCTCTCATTTGGGTTTCTTATATGGGACTGTATATATATATATATATATATATATATATCTTTTTTTTGGGTTTTTTCTCTCATTATTGGGATGAGTTGACTTCTTTTATCATGTCTCCTATTTCTTCCCTTATAGTTTTTGGTACACCCTACTGGGTATGTACATACTCACTTTTGTATGGGATTTTCCTGCACTTTTCAAGTATTATGAAGATAAAAAATAGGTCAGAAGTGATTTTATAGAATCATGGGGGTAACTAGGTGCATTTTACTGTATAAAGTGGTTAGGTCTTAGAGATATAGATCTAGGCTATCTCAACATTTCTTTTCCAAATATTTTCAGGTTGGGAAATATTTTGTATGTGGGTGTTCATTTTCCCCTTTCAATTTGGTTAACTCCATCACACTCTTTGTATTCCCTAAATGGTTTTACATGCATGGTTTTTACTCTAGATATAACTATATTTTATTATTATTCCTACACATTTTTATGGGGATAGTCAGGTGCATGTATACAAGTAGTTTATGAAAAGGCCTCCCATTTTAGTTATGCATTTGGCACTTGTTTCTATCCCCTAGCCTATAGAGGTGGTCTTTGGGTAACTGTCGTTCAAACTTTCACCGACCAGGTGGGCCCCACTGGGTTAGCTCATGACATATTCACATCATAGGTGGTTTGATCCTAGGATAATGTTGGGAGTTTTCCCCCTTATGAGGTTTGGTTGGGAACTTAGGGAAATGGTGTCAAAAGTGTCTCAAGTGATTATTCCAAGATAGAAACCCCATTGTTGGGGTGGTGGTCAACTTATCCATTCACTAGGACTCTGAATACCTTCTTATCACTAGGTAATACCAAGATATTTGTTATAGGTAATTTTGGTACATGCATAATACAGAAATGAGTCATTTATCAACAATTCTTGAGTTAGAACACCATAAATATATGTTTATATGAATTTGATATGTCTTTATTGTATTTTTAGGATGCTTCTTTGAAGATAACCATCTAGGTTATTAATTCAGGAACATGTAGATGATTTGATGAGTGATGAGGCCTTAGTTTAGTGTCCATAACCAATATAACATCCTGAACCTAGTCACCTAGAGTTGGTCCATTATTACAAAACATTGGCATGATAAAAAAAGATCAAGTCCCGAAAGGCCGATCACTTTATTAGCCTTGTAAGTACTAGATAAATACATAATTTTTACATTACATTATAAATAGAAAAAAACAATATTGTGTCTTCTTAGAAAACACTCATATCCCTTATCCTATCCTTATAGTTCAATCATAATATAATTCTTCACATCCTAGGAAAACTGAAACATAATAAAGGGGTGAGCTCAGATTCTCAGTAAGGATAACAATATTGCGGAATCTATCATAAGTAAGCATAAACATTTAAGGCAATGTAGAAGACTAAAACACAAGCCTTTTAAACTCAAACTTCAGCATAATATGGAAAAGATAAATCAAATAATTCCATTTAATTATTCAAAGGGATATTCTACTAGTTGAATAATCACATGTAATATCAATATATAATTTCATAATGATATAATTCATAATGTAGGACATAATAAACACATAGTCAAGGCCTCGTTCCAAGACTTATAATAAAAATATTATCAAGGCCTTATTCCAAGACACTAGTTTGTCTCATGAGACCTACTGATGCATTGAGGGGACATAGCGGGCCTCTTCCTTCACTTATTAAGTCCAATGCATTCCTCATATGAAAAGGTTGAAACATAACATAATAATTCATATAAAAAATAGCATAAAAATTGTTAATACTTTAAACACAAACCATGAATGGTATAAAAATAGCACATCCATAGTCACACATATCACAAAACCTTCAATGCAATATGGAATATTTTATAATAATAAATAAACTTCAATCATGTGTAAAATCCCACAAAGGATATTGAAATAGATGAAATAAATCCATAAACTATTTGGGTGAAATATCTCTTTCTACTTTGAAATAATTTAACAGTTTCATAATTTTAAAAGAAAATATTTATTTTGAAAATATTCTTATAATCTTGTAAGGGGATATTAAAAAGTGTTATAATGGCAGAAAACATCCACACCCGCCATATAAGTTAAAAAAACATTTTACCTTAATTTTTCTAAAAGGTCATAAAGTACCTTGTTTGGAAAATGATAGAAAGATTACATTAAAACTTTTTTTATAAAAAGTTAAAAAAGGGTATAAATGACTTTAACACATAGTCTGGGAAATAGTGAAAATGTTTTGAAATATATTTTTAAGAAACACATAGGTGGATGATAAAGAAGCCCCAGTAGATACTTACGTATAAACAACCTCGAGTAATAAAGAGATTGTAAAATTAACCCTTACCTTGTACTTTTACATAGCCCAGGGTACATTAAGATCCTATATAATGGTTAAATAATTGTTATTAAATTATAAAATAACCACATACAAAAATATGATATCATATATGATCCTCTAATATTGTTTTGTTAAAAATATTTTAGTAGTATCATTGTTTCGGGTGTTAACTAATTCATTTTCATTTATATATTTTGTTACATAAGTCATGTTTATTATCGATAGGATATATTTGATTCATATCCAGAATGATATTAAGTTCTTGAATATTATTTTTTATCATCAAATAAAAATTATTCTTGAATGGTTATGATGGTGAATAAAATATCATCGCGTCGTGGAGACGGTAAGTTGTACGTACGCACGGGTTAAAATATCATTATATTGATGGTGAAATCCTATATAATTGGTTGGTATATTATATAAAAAGAATCAATAAAATTTTATATTTATTATTTACATCAATTATACTCATTATTATTCCCATCCAAAAAATCAAGTGTTGAATAACAAACTACACCATGATGTGGAGACGGTAAGCCGTATGTACACATGTATAGTGAATTTTTCATTCATAGGAAGGATAGAATAATTAATATGGTTGTAACATATCTATAATAACATATAAGTATGTAGAAGGTACTGGATCTATTATTTTTTTCTATGGAAACAAAAAATAATGAGGATGTGGAAGAAGAAAGTAACTTTGCAAGAGGTGATAAAATAACTACCTCTTCTTCGGGTGCTTCTTTTTGATTTGATCAAAAGGGATCCATAAGTTGGCTTTATGATCAAATTAAGGCCTCTAGGTTCATTTTAGGGTAGTTGAGAAGAGATTTAATCATGGGTTGGCCGAATCAAATGGATTTGGAGGTGTGAATTTAAGATAAGGGGAGATTCCCTTTTATAAGATAGGTGAGGGGCACTTTAGGAAAAGATTGAAATATTAATTTATTATAAAATTATTTTCGGTTTCTAATAGATAAAAATTGATTTAATTAGATGATAAGATGGTGATGGGTCTAAATACTCTCAACCAATAGGTTTTAGACAAGCTTAGGTCACCATAATAACCATATCTTTTAGATTTAACTCTTAGTTAAATAGTTTAAAATTTACCATGTCTTCCTGTCTTTCTATATTACATAGTTAATAATCGTACTATAAAATGACAAGATAACCTCAAGTGGATCATTAATGACATATCTAACCTTATCTAAGTCTTTTGGCCAAATATTATAATTTTAGGAGTATTATATCATTTAATAAAAAAGTATTTGTTTTAAAAACTCATTTATGTTAATTTTGAAAATATTTAGTATTTGGTCATTTTTAAAGTCATAAAAACTATATTACTTCGAAAAAAATACATTTAATCAGTAATAACATGTCATATTAAACATGAAAATTCATTTACAGCATCAAAAGTTTCAATTTACATTTATTTTAATATTTATAACAACAATTATTTTAATCTTTCATTAATATAGTAATTACTGCATCATCAATGTGTTATAAATAAATTTAGTTATTTAATGTTTTAAAATTATGAATAAAATACCTTGATGTGGGAAATATCTGTATATTTCTAATGAATAATTATATTTGAATTTATCTTATTTGTAACCCTATATTAAAAATGTGTTAGTTATTAAACTTTTAATTTAACACTTTTATCTCTTCTATAAATAAAATATAATAAATGTCATAATCTAATACATGTGGATAAAATGGATAATATTTTATTCATAAGTATTATTTTGGTCGAAATACACTTATCCAATAGAATTAGGACATGTGTTTGGGTAATTATAATATCAATTTTACCTTTAATTACCCTATTTACTTTTAAGTGTGGTAAATAAAATTCAAAAGTTATGATTCACTAAAAATTATTTTCATCCTATTGACCCACATTTTAATTACCGATGACAACTGTGTCTGTTGGATTTTTAAAATTCAATTTATATAAGTGGTAAAATTATGTTTTATGAAAATTTGAAAATGTGATGAGAATGTAGGTAAAAAACGTTAAAAAGTTCAATAAAATTATATATGTCTAATATTACTATTAAATGACTCCAATGAATTAAATTAGACTAATATACGTATTATTCATCTATTTTCACTTTAAAATAAATTTTAATTAAAAATAATTGTTTAAATAAAAAGAATGTTTTTAACAATAACAGAGTGTTCTTCACTATTCATAAAAAATTGAATGTTTTCAAAAAAACTACTAGAAATTCAACTTAAGTTAATTTTGATATTCCGAACCGAAAAATGAATTCCATTTTGAAAAACAAAATTAATAAAATATTAAAAAGTGGGTGTTACTATTCATAACTTCTTTATAAAGGGCTAGTTTGATTGGTCGTGGTGTGGTAGAACTCAAAGTTGCATACAATGAAAGCTATTGTATTATTCAATGAGAAAACGTACCGCAGAAGCTTAGGGTGTTACATTCTTCCCTCCATAAAATTATTTCATCGTCAAAATTTCTTGAATATTACTGCATAAAAATATTCAGGTTGTTCTTCATCATATGATCCTCAGGTTCCCACATTTCTTCTTCCATTTTATTGTTTCTCTGAAGAACTTTTACCAGAAGAGTCGTCTGGTTTCTCAACACTTGTTCTATGGTATCAAGAATCTTGATAGGATCTTCACAACAAGAAATAATCGGTTCCAGTTCAATTTCTTCATAGGTGAGTAAATTCATTGGGTCAGGCATGTATTTTCTAAATAGTGATATGTTGAACACATCATTAAATTTGAAGATACTTGGTGAAATTTCCAAAAGGTAAGTTACAAATCAAATTCTATCTAGAATTTTGAAATGTATGATGTACCTGGGACTTAATTTACCCTTCATACCTAAAATTATGACATCCTTCCATGTAGATACCTTCAATAAAACATGATCTCCTTCTTGAAATTCCAAATCCTTACTTCGGTTGTCAGCATATCTCTTTTTCCTACATTGAGCTGCTTTGATGTGGGTTTGGATAATCTCCACATTTTCCATTGTTTTCTCAACATGTTCTAGGACAATGAGCTTCCTTTCACCAACATCATCCCAACAAGTTGGTGTGTGACATCTATTTCCATATAACGATTCATACGTCACCATCTAAATACTTGAATGGAATCTATTATTATATTAAAATTCTATTAGAGGTAAATACTGATCCCACAGACTTGAAAGTCATGTGAGAATGATCTCAACATGTCTTATAAGGTTTTAATAGTTCATTTTGATTGTCTATTAGTTTAAGGGTGGTAGGCAGTGCTCAAACGAAGTTCAGTATCAAGGGATTTCTGAAGACTTTTCCAGAATCTTGATGTAAAACAGGGATCATGATCAGAAACAATCGATAGGTGTACTCCATGAGGTCTTAATACTTCACTAATTTATAGTTTTACTAAAAATTCAAGTGGTAAATTTTCTCTTATAGCAAGAAAATATGCTGACGTGGTAAGATGATCGATAATGACCCATATTGCATCGTTCCTTCTAGGAGTCTTTGGTAGCCCTATGACAATGTCCATTGTAATATCATCCCATTTCCACTCAGGTATGGGAATAGGTTTCATGACTCCTCTAGGATGTTATCTTCTTTCCTTAATCTGTTGAAAAATGATACATCTTGACACATAATTAGCAATCTCCTTCTTCATGTTTTCCCACCAAAAATGTTACTTCAAATCTCTATACATCGTAGTGCTACCAGGGTGTATAAAGAAATCGGATCTATGAGCATCATCCAACAATTCCCTTTTTAGATTAGGTATGTCGGGAAAAGAAAAACTCCTCCCAAATTTCATAATTACATCTTTATATACGAAGTCAATCAATATCCCATCATTAACAACTTTAATTTTCTTTTGAAACTCCTCATCATCAGTATGAGAACTTTTATCCTTTCTAGTAAAGATGGTTTGGCAACCATTTTAAAAAGTATAGATGTTTCACCTTACATGATTATTCCATTATCCATCTTTACTAGATCCATGAACATAGGATCCCTTCCAACTCTTTTCTTGGTTTGAACTCCATGATCCTTTCTGCTCAAAGCATCTGCCACCTTATTTTCCTTCCCCAGGTGGTAGTTTATAGTTTAATCATAATCCTTGAGTAGTTCGAGCCATCACCTTTTCCTCATGTTGAGTTCTTTCTATGATAAAATATACGTGATGAATATATATCTCACATTTTTCACCATAGATATAGTGTCTCCATATCTTTAGAGAAAAGATTACAGCTGCTAACTCAAGATCCTGAGTTAGATTTTTTTTAGATGAATTTTTAGCTGCCATGACACATAGGCAATAACTCTATCATTATACACATGGACACAACCAAGTCCTTTATATGATGAACCACTAAAAATAAAAAATCCATCATTCCCTAATGGTAGATTCAATTTAAGAGCATTGAATAATATTCTCATCAATTATTCAAAACATTCTTCACACTGTTTTTTCCAAACAAATTTAACCCCTTTACATGTGAGTTTGTTTAATGGGTTATCCAATTGGGAAAAATTATGGATGAAATGAAGATAGTAACCTGCTAAACCAATAAAACTGCATACCTTAGTTATCCTCTTCGGTGCTGTCCATTCATGGATTTCCCTTGTCATTGAAGGATCAACAGATATTCCATCCTTATAGACAATATAGCCAAGAAAAGAAATCTTTTGAAGCCAGAATTCACACTTACAAAACTTACCATATAATTCATTTCTTCTAAGAGTCTTTAGAATAGTGCATAAGTGATTTTCATGATCTTCATAGATTTTAAAGTATACTAAGATATCATCAATAAATACCCTTACAAAGTCATCGACATATTCCTTGAAAACTCTATTAATTAGATTCATGAAAACATAGGGTAAATTAGTCAGTCCAAAAGGAATTACTATAAACTCATAATGCCCATACCTAGTTTGAAATACTATATTTGGAATGTCTTCCTTCTTTATGCACAACTGATGATATCCAGATAGAAGGTCAATATTTAAAAAATACTGATCTCCATGAAGTTGATCAAATAAATCATCACTGAGATCTAAGGGATACTCATTCTTTATAGTTGTATCATTGATCTCCCTATAGTCAATGCGCAACCTCATAGATCCATATTTATTATTAACAAAAAGAATAGGGGCTCCTTAAAAAGAAACACTAGGGAGAATAAATCCATTATTACTCAATTCATCAAGTTGTTTCTTTAGTTACACTAATTCCACAGTGTCCATTCTATAAGGGGTCTTCGATATGGGCCTTGAAATAGGAATTAAGTCAATAGAAAACTCAATTTCCCATTCTAGAGGATGTCTAGGTAAACCTCTGGAAACACATCAACATATTATTGTATAATAGGTATTTCCTATATTTGAACATTCCTTTCCTCACCCATAGTAATTTCACTCCCTTACTCCCCAATAATTGAATTTAGTATATCTAATGGGGATGGATCTAGATGATAATAATATGGTGATGTTTCTGCTCTAAAAATAGGGTATTCATTATCATATCAAAAATTGTAACCTCCTTATTCTTACAATAAAATTTCTCATCATAGTCCGAAAGCCAAACCATACTGAGGATTATGTCAAATTCAATGAAGGGTATACTAATAAGATTAGTAGATAAAGCACATCTATTATCCATGATGGTAACTGATTGACAAAACTTTGTTGCTAGGATAATTCCCTTAGGAGTTTCGAATGAAATATCCGTTGTTAAGAAAAATTGAAAATATATAATTTTCATGGCAAAATGGGAAGATATGAAAGAATGAAATGATCTAGAATCAAATAAATCATTAGCTAATTTTTATGAAATGATTAAAGTACATGCCACTGCATCATTGGGAACATCAACCTCAATAGTAATGATCGCATAAGATTGGCCTTGCTTCCTTGTCTTTTTCTGAGGTAAGTTTCCTTGACACTTAGAACATTCATTTGTATAATTACCCATTTATTTGCAATTATAGCATTGGACATTTTCAGCCTCTTTCTTTCCCTTCCAATCACGATCTTGGTGACCATTTTCTCCACACTTGTAACAAACTCCATTCCCCTTTAGGCATGTACTAGGATGTTTCTTCCCATAATTACTGCAGGATGAAAATTCAGACTTTCCCTTATTCCCATTATTTTCCTTTTCAGAGTTGTCAATAAATCACTTATTCTCTTTCTTCACTTTAAATTCATAAGACTTAGATAATTTCCTTTCTGTTTTGATAGCATATGAGACTATATCTTCATATGATGAGAAGGATTGTGAGACTAATTCTCAACAAAGAAATGGTTATAACCCATCACATAATTGATCAATCATACTTCTTGGGTAATATATATATATAATCTACAATATGCCTTGCTAACCTTGTAAAGTTAGCCTCATACTTGGTGACATTATCATCCTCATTTTTCCTTAGACTCAGAAATTTTCATTCCATATCCGCTTGATTTTTATGAGGAAATTATTTTTCTAAGAAAATTTCTTTAAACTCCCTCCATTTTATATCTTGTACTTCTTCATCATCCTTTGTGTTTTGAATTAATTACCACCATTGATCTGCATCTCTTGTGAGGTGATGAATTGGCATGAATATTTTTCCCTTTCACTACTCCCCAAATCAAGAATTATTTTTTCTAAAGAACTTATCCATTGCTCAGATACAAAAGGATTTGTAGTCCCATTTAATGTTGGTGGTTGTTTCCTCATGAAGCGGTCTAACAATGATCCTCAGTGTTGTGGATCAGGGATCTCCATATGGGTAAGGTTATTATTCATAACCAGAGTGAGTTTTCCCTGTATGGTTATAAGCTATTCACCACCAGTTGCATCACCAACTCCACTTTAATTATTTTGAGTAGGACGGAAATACCTACATGGATTATGTGTTTTGATATGGTTTCCATTACATCCACTAGGTTCCATTTCTAAACATTGAAATACACTAGATTAGTTCATGAATCGCAATGCATAATCCCAACTTGTAAAATAATTAACATAAATTGAATAGTTTATGAATATAATATATAATCATAAAAATTTATTCTTTGGGGATGTATTTACTCATAAATCCAGCATAATGGTTTGTAATGAAAATGTTAATTGTCCTATGTATATCCCTCAGGATTGTCAAACCAGGGGCGTAATAAGGCCCGTTTTCGTGTACCAGGATACCCACGGTCAACCCTGAAACTCATTATCAAAATTTTTACTCCTAGGTACATCTGTTCCAGAACCACGTCCACTTATAGTATCCATACAAGGATGCATTTCTTGGAAAACCAACATAGTATCTACATTACTAATTTGTTTGATGTTCTTATATACTAATATTCAAAGTCTATATTAAGGTAATGTTCTCTAATCAGAGTTTATCTAAATCTAGTTTCTAAGGTTTGTACTAAACTTCCTTTGATACCAACTGTAACATCGTGATCCAAGTTACCTAGAGTCAGTGCATTATTACATAACATTGGCATGATCACAAGAGATCATGTCCTGAAAGAAAGATCAGTTTAGTAGCCTTGGAAGTACTAGATACATATACAGGTTTTACATTACATTATTAAAAGAAAAAAACAACATTGTGTATCCTTAGAACACACCCATATCCCTTTTCCTATCCTTGTAGGTCAATTATAATATACTTTTTCCCATCCTGGGAAAAATATAACGCAATAAAGGGGTGAGATTAGATTCTCAGTAAGGATAAAAATATAGATGAATCTATAATAAATAAGCATAAACAATTTAAATAAATGTATAAGACCAAAACAAAAGCCTTTTAAACATGAAATTAAGCATAATATAGAAAAGATAAATCAAATAATTCTATTTAATTATTCATATAGATATTATAATAGTCGAATAATCACATGTAATATCAATAGCTAATTTCATAATGATGCAATGAATAATGTCGGATATCATAACCACATAGTCAAGGCGTCGTACAAAGAGTACAAATAAAAATATTATCAATTCCTTATTCCAAGAAACAAGTTTGTCTCATAATACCTACCGATTCATCTAGGGGGTATTGAGAGCCCCACTCGTCACTTACTAAGTCTAATGAATTCCTCATATGAAAATGATGAAACATATCATTAACATTCGTATTAAAACTAGCATACAAAATTTTAATAATTTACCATAAAACAAGAATGGTATAGAAATAACACATTCACAGTCAAACTTATCACAAAAACATCATTACAATATGGAATATTTTATTATAATAAATCAACTTCAAACAAACTTAAAATACCATAAAAGATGATGACATAGATGAAATAAATCCAAAAACTATTTGAGTGAAATATATCTTTCTACTTTGAAATCATTTAACAGTCACATAATTTTAAAAGAAAAAAATTTATTTGGAAAATATTCTTATAATAATATAAGGGAATCTTTGAAAGTGTTATAATGGCAGAACATATCTTCACCCTCCTTATAAGTTTAAAAAAACATTATTACCTTAATTTTTTGAAAAGGTCATAAAGTACCTTGTTTGGAAAATGATGGAAAGATTCTTTTCAAAACTTTTTATAAAAATTTAAAAAAGGTATAAATTAATTTAAACCATAGTCTAGGAAATATTCAAAATGTTTTTAAATAAATTTTTAAGTAACAAGAATGTGGATGATAAAGAAGTACTAGTAGATAATTACATATAAACAGCCTCAGATAATGGAGAGATGGTAAAATTAACCCTTACCTTTTAATTTTTCATAGATAAGGGTAAATTAACCTCCTGTATAATGGTTAAATAATTTTTATTAAATTATAAAATAACCACATACATAAATAAGATATCATATATATATTCCTTTAATATTTCTTGGTTAGAAATATTTCAGTAGTATCATTGCTTCATGTGTTAACTGATTCATTTTACATTATGTGTTTTGTTACATAAGTCATGTTTATTATAGATAGAATATATTTTAATCATATCCAGAATCATATTAAAATCTTAAACATTATTTTCAATCATCAAATGAAAATTATTCTTGAATGGTTATAATGGGGAATGAAATATCATCGCGTCGTGGAGACGAAAAGCTGTACGTACGCACGAGTGACAATATCATTATATTGATGCTGAAATACTATGTAATTGGATGGTATATTATATAAAAGGAATCATTAAAATTTTATATTTATTATTTAACTCAATTATACTCATTATTATACCCATCCAAAAAATGAAGTGTTGAATAACAAATTACACCACGACGTGGAGACGGTAACCCGTACGTAGGCATGTATGGTGACTTTGTCATACATAGAATGTAAATAATAATGAATATTGTTGTAAAATACTTATAATAACATAAACGTATGTATAAGGTACTGGAGCTATTTTTTTATAGAAACAACCAATATAGAGGACGTGGAAGAAGAAAATAACTTTGAAAGAGGTGATAAAAAATTACCTCTTCTTCTGGTGCTTCCTTTCGATTTGAACAAAAGGGATCCTTAAGTTGGATTTAAGATCAAAGTAAGCAGACTAGGTTTAATTGAGGGCAGTTGGGAGGATATTTTACTAGGGGTTGGATGAACCAAAAGGCTTTGGAGGTGTGAATATAATAGAATGGTAGGTGCGCATTTATAAGATAGGTGAGGGGCACTTTAAGAAAAGATTGAAATATTAATTTATTATAATATTATTTTTGGTTTATAATATATAAAAATTGATTTATTTCTATGATAATTTTGGTATGGGTATTAATCCTCTCAATAAATAGTTTTTAGACAAGTTTAGGTCTCCATATTAACCTTATAATTTAGATTTAACTCTTAGTTAAATTGTTTAACATTTACCATGTCTTCTTGTCTTTCAATATTACATGGGTAATAACATACTATAAAATTACTAGAGAACCTAAAGTGGTTCATTAATGACATATATAACCTTATATAAGTCCTTTGGCTGCATATTAGATTTTTATGAGTAATATATCATTTAATAAAAAAGTATTTTTTTTGAAACTCATTTATGCCAATTTTGATACTATTTAGTATTTAGTTTTTTTGAAAGTCATAAAAACTTTATTACTTCTAAAAAATACATTTAATCAACCATAACATGTAATATTTCACTAAAAAATTCATGTATGGAATCAAAATATTCAATTCAAGTTTATTTTAATATGTATAACATCAATTATTTTAATCTTTTATTAATAAGGTAATTACTGCATTATAATTTTCTCATAAATAAATTTAATTATTTAATGTCCAAAAATTATAAATAAAATACCATGTTATAGTAAATATTTTTAACTTTATAATTATTATTTATAGTCTAATTTATCTTATGTGTAACCCTATATAAACAATGTTTTACTTATTAAACTTTGAATTTAACACTTTTAAATAATCTTTAAATAAAATAAAATAAATGTCCTAATATAATAAAAGTGGATAAAATGGATCATATTTTATTATTAAGGATGATTTTTGTCAAACTAAACTTATCCAATAGAATTATGACATGTTTTGGGGTAATTATAATATCATTTTTACCTTTAATTACCTTATTTTTCTTTTACCCGTGGTAAATAAATTTAAAAGTTACTATTCAAAAAAAATTATTTTCACCCTATTTAACCACATTTTACTTACTGATGAAAAATATTTCTATCATATTTTTGAAATTCAATTCATAGAAGCAGTAAACTTACTTTTTATGAAAATTTTCAAATGTGCCTAGAAGGTCGGTAAAAGACGTTAATAAGTTCAATAAACATTTATGTCTAATTTGATTGTAAAATGACTCCAATGAATTAAATTGGACAAATATAGGTATTATCTATCCATTTTTACATTAAAAAATTGAAATTAAAAAAATTATTTATATAAAATGTCAGTTTTAAACAATAATGCAGTGTTTTTCCTATTTATCAAAAATTGAATTTTTTTAGAAAAAAAACAAAAAATTCACCCTATGATAATTTTGATATTCCAAACCAAAAAATGAAGTACACTTTGAAAAATAAACTTAATAAAATTTCAAAAAGTGGGTATTATTATTCATAACTTCTTTTTAAACGGCTTGTTTTATTGATTGCGTTGTGTTGGAACTCGAATTTGTGTACAACACAAGATATTGTATTATTCAAAGAGAAATGTATCGTGGAATCTTGGAGTGTTAAAATCAAAGTCATTTTCTCTAGGTGGGTAGGTAATAGATCCCACACATATCATCTAGCATATTATACTACCATAGAAGGTTGATGATGTACGCATTTTTCGCGCACTCTGTGAGTTCTAAAACTGGCGACCATTGAGATTCTATAGTGAGACATATCCATATGTAGTAGAGGATTGGATTGAGTCGATTATCCTCGTTTAACACTTGTGATGATCCTAACTGATCAGATGGTTGTTCTGGAAGCTAGTATTTTCCACAGAGTAGCTGAGTATTGGTGGAGTCTAGTCATGTAGATACATGATGAGTTGTAACTCTCATGATATGAATTTCACTAGCTATTTCATGAGGAGTACCACCCCTCATGATTTCTCTCTATTTAGAGTTGTAATAGGGAGAGATGGTAGTTGCTGAGTATACCATGAGGTTCCCTGATTCTATGTGCTACTCCCTTGACATGATTCTAGATGGTTACTTTCGAGAACATAAGTTTGATTAGGGTCTCAAAGAAATTCATGACTTGACCCACTAAGGCCTGAGCTGCATCTAACCAAAGCCCACCCCCCAGTATGCCAAAGGCCAGAGACTAGTGTCGAGAAGTAATATCACACACATGGGAGGCATTATCCCAATTTACATACACACACACACACACACACACATTCAAGTCCATACAATGCTAAATTGTAAATCAAATGATAAAAATGAATGCATATATCTATAATCCCACAATCAGTATATCACACAAGTATTATACCTCATAAAAAGGATCCAAATACAATCCCACCAATAAATTAGAAGTAAATTCAGACCTAATAAGAAGGATGTGAATTTTTTCAAATAAAATACTAATATACAGCCCAGTCTATCTATCCCAAACTAAGCTCCACCTTCCCCTGTTCCTCCAAGTACTTAAAAAAAGGTTTATCATATACATAAGACAATATATCTATAGGTAGATCTCACGTATGGGTGAGTATAAAAATACCCATTAGAACACCCCAAAATCACTAATTATAAAGAATCAAGAGTATATATCTCATCAAACCCAGGTATTTAAACATGATATGATATATAAAAATGACAAAGGATATCCTAGATATACTCACAAGTGACTAAAAGATGGTAAAGGTCTCAACCAATCCCATACATACATCCATTGTGATGTTTCATGGTAACACTCCTCCAGAATATATCACTCCCTGAGCACTACAATCCTTGGTGGATCTCAACCAATATATGTCCCTCATCAAGTATCTCTAATCCGATGGCACATCCTTGCACACTTTTCCCGAAGGAACCACTCCCCAAACCATACTCCCACTGACAACACTGATCCGAAAGGTCACACTCATTAGGTCTAGCTAAGAAGATGAAACTAGGATACCTAGAGGGTTCATCAGAGATACACACCCCATTAGACTAATACCCCATCATACAGATCATATCTAGATACAAAAATAGGGGATCAAAGCCCAGAACTCAATAGGGGTCCACCAGAACCTATTGGAATCATCCTCATAGAAAGGGGATCAATGCCTGTGTTGTGTTGGTCACACTAATTACACAATATATATCTAAGTAATAATTAAGGAAATGAGGATGGATCTTGGCCTCTTGGAGAAATAAATTCTCAAATACACTAAGGGTATTGTCAAAGAAGATTGATAAAACTCCCTCCAAAATAATGGAACTTTCCCACACTACACTGATCAATAGGAACCTACAGAGGACTCACCCTCTATGATAGGAATGTGATACTGCACTGAACCCTTATATAATAATGGATGAAAGAGAACACACTCAACCAATACTGGTCCAAGTAAGATCACATAAGCTCACAATAATAAGATCTTAAAAGAAATATGAATCTGACCAGTCCTCAAAGGAGTAATAGAAATGTACATGGGAGTATACTATGTCTGTCTAAAATTGTGGCACTTCTTGTGTCTCATGCTAACATTGAATTCTATTTTAAAAAATATATGGCATGTCCCAAGAGTAAACAGTGTGTAAATGTTTCACTGGAACTCGGCATGACGTTCTGACCATGCCAGTGTACACCGATCTGTGACCGTGTACATGGTTGTGTTTGAGTACACAGTTCTTCTTGTGTACTATGGAAACCCATGTACTTCCCAAGTATAATGAATTTGGGGCCACATGGACACCTAAGTGTGTATTCCCTGTACACAAAAACTGTTTTACATGTGTTACATAACATGTGACTAGGAACACAAGGACATTAACATTATTTATTTTCCTGGGCATGTACCCTCTGTAAACACTAAGCAGGTTGGATAAGGTTCACATGACATGTGACACACGTCATATGGTGTGTGATTCTTATCTCTACTCAAAATACCTTGTTCGGAAAATAGGGTACTACACAATGTGTGTTCATAAGACTACACGCTATGTGGTTTAGTTTTTTACAGAACCCATGAAGGACTCACACATCTTTATATTTTAAGGCCCCCACCACCAATTCAACACAAGGAACTCGAATTTGGTCTAACCGAGTTCTGGCATAGCATTCTTTCCAAGTTCCATTAAAAAAATCAATGAAATTCTGCATCCCATTGCCTCTAATTTTCCAGGAGTGGAGAACCATACACAAGGATCTCTGATCCGTAGCCGATCCATTTGAGGATATACTTCCATAGTCGTATTATGTAATTGTGACATCAAATATCCATTCAAAATCCACAATGGTGATATGTTCTGCCAAATACCAAATGAAAAACATCTTTTGATTATGTAATCATTGAATTGTAGGCCAAAAGAAAACAAAAATGATGAACATATGTAGAACGGGGAGAGAAGACCTTAAATGATAAACATGAGTAATGAAGCTTAACCTTGATTTGATTTTATCTTGATACATTGTCATCGAAAATTTGAATAATTAGCTATAAAAATCTGTAAATAAATTAATAATAACTATCCCTAAATACTTAAAATAAACCCATACCCGAAAAAAAATCAATCCATGAATCAATTAATTATTTTATTGATATTCATTCATCTTGGAATAAGAAATAAGGATAAATACAAAAAAACAAGCATCCTACCTTGATTTGGATCAATCGATGAGGAATAATGATCACACATCATCATCATTGATGAGATCCACAAGATGTGTTGGTGCACAATGCTCAACCTAATCTTGATCTGATGTTGTCTTGCGATGATTATCCAATGGAACCTCTCCAATGACTCCTCTCAAATATCTTGGTTTAAGTGGAAAACATATATATTTAGAATAACTTATTATTTATAGAGTTTTAACCATTTTTTTATTTAAATGAAATAATTAAATAAATAATAATTTGTTTATTTAATTATTTCTCATAGAATGGAACTTAAGAAAAACACTCGATGCTGACCAAGGTTATATCACACCTAGGGTAAAACCTACCTTATGAATTCAAAGATAGTCTTATATATATTATTTGGGATTTTGTTTTTGAGTTATTCAATTTTTTTATATAAAACTACAAAATCATGTTATTAATATATTTAATACTATTAAAATTTCAATTATTGGCTCACTGGGTTTTGGAATCTTGTGATGTCTCAATGACTAGCCATAGAAATATTTCTAGAAATATTTCAAAATTTTACACTAAAAAAAGAAGACATTACATTATTACCCTCTTCAAATATTTTCATCCTCAAAAGGGTCAAACTAAATAAAAAGGTGGGGATAAAAAAACTATCAAATGGATCTCCCACTCCCATGAGTTCTCTTGAAGATTCCTTATGATATACAAACAAATAAACCACATGAAAACACTTTACCACAATGGACTTCCTCTGTTGATTTTCAACATAACCAACTCCTTAAAAAAGGAAACTTCACTCTCACAACCCATCTTACCATAGTCGATATCAAAAAATGGGTCATGTACAAGACTCCTCAGTTGTGACATGTAGAGGACACCAAAAAATTAAGACTACTATGATCAAGAGGATACTAAGAACATCACCTTACTAACCCCACATAAAAGTAGGAAATGAAATGTCCTAAGAACCCCAAAGATTTCCAAATTTATAGGATAAAACTATGAAACTCTCAAATTATAGCAGCCTACATAATTGGTCAATAAATAACTATTGATGTTTATTGGATGTCCTTATCCACCTCAAGACAAACTAAACCCTTGAAACCATCGATAACATCGAAATTAGGACCCAAGTGCTGCCACCCATTGGATCCTACCAGTATAATAGTAACCTAAAAGGTCACCCATACATGGCCTAAAAAGGTTCTATACTGGCAGTGGAGGGTTAGTCACTATGAGACACAAACTCCATCGATGGTAGATAATCATCCTATCTATGGCCTAAAATCAATATGCAAACCCAATGCATGTTTACTAGAAGTTAGATGGTATAATTTACCAAGCTTGATGCTTGGGGTAAAACACTCTGCTCAACTGCAACTATGTCCCCAAATGCTTACTTCATCCTTTTCCTAATCATTCCAGGAAGTAAATATCATAGTCTAAAATGATCTTTGAGGGAATTCCATGATTCCAGACTACCTTATACACACATAAGTTTCCATAAATCTCCATAAAACACAACTAGCCATCACCCTAAAAATAGGAGAGAAAATAATATTTTATCTTTAAAACTTTCTACCAATCCCTTGGTTTCCCAACTGATTCCAAGATATCTTGATACATCCTCACATCCACAATAATTACTAATAAAGATAAAAATGGACTCCTCAGCACATATTTTCACAATAATATTGGTTTCACCACCCATACTTGAACAAGGATGATGATCTTACCACCTTTGAAAAAAACTATCAAGAACATATCCAATGGATATCTAGTCATGAAACATCTCACAATTGATATCCCTGAGTTTTTCCTCTCTAAATATCTAAAGAAGCATAGGGGTTACATCTATTGACTAGTGGTAAACTGCACCATCCTAATGTGGATTACGTGCTTCAACTCATATGTAAGAACATATGGATTCCATTGAATAATACTACAACAAAATGATCCAATAAGGGTTAAGGCTATAGATCACAAGTCATTCGAACTCTTCTTGGGTGTTCAACACATCAAATGCTATCAACATGAACATAAAGAAACCAAAGTGGGTCTTGGAAACCACACCTGGTATATCAACATCTCCAACCTGGAGCTTGTGATAACCCATCCTGAGTTCAAAATATGAGATCCACTTCACCTCCATCTACTAGGTGAAGAGGTCACTGATTCTCTATAGTGCATAGTTTCCCTTATGTCACATATTTTACATGACATTAACTCACACCAAACCTCAAGAAATAAGCTGATTATTAGGTGAAAAATATAGGGATTCCTAGGAAAATACACCAGGTCTTATAAATCCCCTTTTATATAGACTCTTCCAACCATACCTCTCACTCTCATAGCTACACAGGGTCATCTGATATGCTAGTGTAGATATAAATTCATCAATGGTGATATTCCATGATGAAAAAAACTCCAAATGGTGAGATAAACTCATAATTTCTCTAGTAAATAATTCTTCATACTCCACCACAACTATGGGAATGAAAAAAATCTCATAGAATACACTAATTCATTGGTATCACTAGCCAAATAATTAGAAGTCGGCTGTAACCTCCTGCACATGAGCTCATCCTTCTCTACCTAGAATCACTCCTTAGAAAATTAGGAAAACTCTCTCCTAATAAGGATGAAACACAACCACAATCACTAGTGAAAACCAAATGGGAATGAATGATTGGAAACCCATCCAAACTGAGGGAAAAAATCATAGGGTCTCTTCTCCACTATGAAGAGATTCCACATGAGCTCTCTTTATCCTCCCAATGTCTGTTCACACTATCAGTAGAAGAATTTGATCACTGATCCTCTCTATAGGAGTCTAAAAAAACAAGAGTCATGAAAAAAAAAATCTCCACTAGTATCACTTGATCCTGAAAAAGGGATACAATTAGAGATAAGTGGCTCATGATCATGTGTGAAAACTCTGTTTGGGGTAATGAAGACACATGTCATATCTCAAACAACACTCAAATCCTCTGTGATCTCCTACCACTTAGAACCTGTTATTCCCATTTCCTTCAAATTTTTCACAATAAGTGATTAATTTGACACCATATAATAACATCCAACCTCAAACACACATGTCAAAGAAACTTCCCCACCACACCTCAATACTATCCACTTTGGGCATCACTGACTTGCCTATATGGTTTTGGATTATGTCTCAAAATCACGTCTTGGTGGGGGAATTTCCCCTTTTACTTGCATGTCTAAAGTCACAAAAAACATCAAAAAAAATATCTATCAATGATCTACGTATCCCTGAATAAACTGTAGACTAGTGGAAGAAAAAGAGTGGCTCTTACTTGTGTCTAACTGTAATATAACCAGTGTAGAGGGAACAAAAATTATACCTTGAAAAACTCACAGTGACTTTGGGGAAAGAACCTCTAGTGCCTATATTTTTCAAAGAATGTGAACACTAGCTTCCTAATCCTAGAGTTTTCCACCTTGGGGTTGTGGTGGTAGTATCAAACCAAAGATCCTTCTACATCGTACTACTCCCCTATCTCCTCTATAACAACTGCTTCCCCACATACCCCCTTTCTCCAGCCACTGCCTCTGCCTAAGTGGTTCATCGACTTCCTATCTAACTACAACACCATGGATAGAATAATACTACATAATATGTACCCTCCCGTAACTATAATAGAAACATATTTTACCCTATATAATTTATATTTCCAAAAGATCTCTAATGAACCCTCCTATTCATGACTTGTGTCCCATGCCTACTATCAGTAGGTCTTACAAACATATCATCCCAAGAGATCCCTATTTTGAAATCTTGTGATATGCAGTCGATCCCCATGAATCATCATCTGACACCAAATGATCCATACAATACTCTATTTTCTAAGATTCAACCACTTAATCTACTGGATGTGGGTCTATGAACTGATCAACAGGGGAATGTTCCACATGATGACCATCCTGAAGAAATATTACTTCTTGAATAAGCCCCTTCACTATTTAGGTTGAACTCTTGAACTTACTATGGAAACCTAACTAGATATCATTGTGAATACATCCAGAAATAAGACAAGGCGTAGCACAATTAATGAGTATATCTGGTGTGATAACTCAAGAAGGAGATGAAAACCACAACCCATTCATATATGATTCATGAACCAAAGTTTTCCCTAAAACCAATGTTGACATATACTGAGTCAATAAGTAGGATATTAGATTCATTTTTAATGAATATGTCAACTGATTCACCAACACAGGACACCCTATACTGAGATCCAAACTTGAAACACTTTAACACTAATACCCTAGTTCCAAAACCAAACCTCATAGCCAGAAAAAAGAAACACCACACTTATATCCTAAACATAGGGTACTATCATGAAACTTCTAGATAGGAATATCCTTTTATACCACTATTTCACAAACTTAAACCACTGAGGGGCAAACTTCAACTACCCCAAGCCCATCTCCAGTAGCCCAGGGGCTAGTGATCATCATCGAGAAAGCATATCCCACACATGGGAGGCATTGTCCAAATGTAATTATACACAAACATAAATATTTCCAAAACCATAAAAGGTTGAAATGTAAAAAAATAATAGCAATGAATGAATAAGTCTATAATCCCATAATCATATTATTAAATAAGTATTAGAAAGAATTAAAGGGACTAAATACAATCCCACCAAAAACTGAAAAATTAAATTCAGAACTGATTATAATGGGGGTACTGGTGTCAAATGAAACAACAACATACACCTTAGTATGTCTATCCCAAACTGAGCTCCACATACTTCTAGTCCTCTAAGTAATCCATAAAAGGTCAGTCATCTACATAAGACATGATATGTTTGGGAATACCCCATGTAGGGGTGATTATACCAATTCCTAGTAGGAAACCCCAAAATCACCAAGTACAATACATCAAGAGTAGTCATCTCATCAAAAAAATATTTAAACAAGATATGAAGAATAAATATGAACAAGGATATAACATATTTACTTATAAGCAGCATCGAGTTGAAAAATGTCTCAACCACTATTATTTGTAGATCCACAGTGCAGTTTCAAGGTAATGCTCATCTAGAAGATCTCACTCGATGAGCCCTAGCATCAATGATGGTACTCAATATTGAGATATCACTCATTAGGTATCGATAAGCTGATGAAACATAACCACCATCCCAAAGGTCACACTCATCCATGAGGAACCTCTCCCTGAACCATACTACCACCGACGACACTCACCCCAGAGGTCACACTCATCAGATCTTTCCAAAAAAAAAGCACATAGAAAATTTAGAGGGTTCATCTATGATACATAATCCATTAGAATAATACCCCATTTAAAATATTTGATATAGATACATAGATAGGGTTCAATGCCCAGGTATCCCAGGGGGGACACAAGACCCTATTAGAAACATCCTCCTAGATAGGGGATCAATGATCCTTTAGTGTTATTCAAGCTAATTCCACAAAACCTATAAAAGGAATCATAAAAGAAATGAGAATTTATCTAGGCCTCATGGATGGATACATGCTCTATGTCGATGAGGGTATATTCAAAGCATACAAAGAAAACTCACTCAAGAATAAGGTAACTTTCCCACGTTGCACTGATCAATAAGAAGCTATAGAGGGGTCACCCTCTATGATGGGAACATGATACCACAAGAAAAAATCATATGAATGGACCTAAGATAAAAACATCATCCAATAATGGTCTAAGTAATCTCACAAAATATCACAATGAAGTTGAACTGAGAAGAATGGGGAATCCAGACTATCCTAAAAGGTGTATAGAACATTTCCCTCGGTGTTCATGGAGTGTCTCTCAAATCCAAGAACTGACTATGTATCCCACTCACACAACATAATATTTTCCAAAATAAAAAAATTCATAAGAGTACAAGATGTGTATATGTCACCCTGGTTCTCGACATGTTTTTCTTCCCGTTCCCATGTACACCAGGTCATGCCTATGTACTTGGTCATCTCTGAGTACACAGATATGCCTGTGTAATCCATCATGCCAGTTTACTTCCAATGTATATGGAATGTGGGGCCACATGGACACTTGGGAAATTACTCCCTGTACACACCAAGTTCTCAACCTTGTGTTACATAGTGTGTAACTAGGAACTCAAAGCATGTAATAATACATGGACACCCGGGTGTGTACCCCATGTACATGATGACCTGGTCGGCTAAGGTTCACACAACATGTGACATGTTTTACACATTATGTGATACTTATCTCTATATGGAAACCCTAAATCTAGAAATAAGAGAATACATGGTGTGTTTTCATAGGACTACACCCAGTGTAGTCAGTTTTTCCATAGGAATACTTATGTATCTTATAGTTTTGATGCCACCTCTATCGATTCTACCCAAGGAACTTAGATATGGTCCAACTAAACCACACCTACACCTTTTCACTAGATTATATCCATGAATTCATTAAAATTTCACCTCATATATCCTCTCCTTATTCTAACAGGATGAACCGTTCCTGAGGATCTCTGATCCACACCCGATCCATATATGGATATACTTCCATCATCATATACCATAATCATGACATTAAATCTACATCAAAAACCTATTGTGGTGATCTGTTGAGCCAAATTTTGAATGTGAAATTGTTATCCATCGGGTAATCATTGAACCATAGGCTAAAATAAAATTCCAATGATAAATGCTTGTATAATGGGGAGAGAAAACCATAAACCATAAACATGAGAAACAAAACTTGGCATTTTTTTCATTTCAAACTCAATTCGTTGTTGTATAAATGATGAAAAATTAGGTATAAACATAAAAAACAAATAATAATTATCCAAAAATCCCACAAATAAATCCATACCCAAAAAATGTTCAATGAAGGAATCATTTCATTAGTCAATTAATTGGAATTCATCCTAGAATAATAAATTGGGTAAAATCTACAAAAAAATTCATATCTTGATTTGGATCAATCAATGATGAATAATGATCCCACATTTTTGTCATTGTCGAGATCCGTAAGCTTCATTAGTGTACAATCCTCAATCGGAAATCAATATGATGTCATATACCAATGATTCTGCAATGGTCCCTCTAAAAATACTCCTATAAAATCTATAGGGTTTTTTGGATAAACAATGATATTTTTAATAACCAAATATTTATAGATTTTTAGCAGGTTGTTTCTTTAAAACAAAAAATTAAATAAATAGAAATTTAATTATTTAATTATTTATTCTGAGATGGCGCTCATGCCAAACACCAAACTCTAACCAAAGTTATGCCATTATTATGGTAAATCCAATGTTTTTTACTCAACAACAATATCAAAATTCATATCCATGATTCTATTTGGATGTTATTCCACAGTTTCATGAAAAATTTACATTCATGATATTAATAGATTTAATATTTTTAAAATATCAAATTCAGGCTTACAGGGGCTCAGAATCTCACGTCGTCTTAGCACCTAGATCTAGAAATATTCCTAAAAATATTCTAATGTTTTACTTATTAAAGGATGATACTTTATAGAAGATACATCCATGACATCACGATACCCCTATGAATTGCCACATTTTCTGGAGTGCTATAGAAAGAATTGGTGAAAAAGAGCTTCCTATCCAAGGGAAGTTATATAGATAAAGTTTTATAAAAGTATCCCACTGATGAATCATCTAAAATGGATGATATAAAATAGTTGTTGATAAATAGGAGGAATACCCATGATTGGACTCAAGAATGTGGGCATGTAGCTTTGGGGCAACATAGAAGAGTAGGGTAGCTTGGAGAGGGGAAATGTTTTCATGTGATGGGTTTGGTCACATGGCACATGATTTACCGACCCGACATGGTGAGGATGACAGGATGCAAGTGGATGGACCACCATGGTATATATAGTTCCATGATCATGGATCTCCCAGGTGTGGCCAGGGTGACCCCCAGGGAGGTGGAGCTAGCATAGGAGTTTGTGGGGCTCTCGAAAGAGGATATGATGGTAGCGGAAAATGTTATGAGATCCTTCCACCAAAACCACCAAGAGGTCCAATCCAGGATTATGGAGTTGGAGGCTAGGGTTATGAGGAGTTTCGGGCTATGTAGGATTAAGAAATGATATCTTCCAAGATTATTAGAGGTGAGATATGTATTTATTCTATTCTCACTTTAGTAATATTAATCATAGTTTCTTATAATTTCTTCATCTATTTACTACTAGTGTGAGAGATGGAGCTCCAAATAGATATGTTCTCCCAACAGCTTTGACTTTTGGTTCCTATAGGGAACACTTCTTCGATATCACTTATCTACCAAAAATGCAAGATATCTATCAGGGGAGAAAGTTTCTTCTGGGACCTATTGGTCATCATGATGATAAATTTTGACCTCATCTTGGGTGCAGAGGCTTAATCCATGGTCCAAGACTAGATCAACTATCACTACAGATGAGTCAGATTCTTTTATATGGACGTGATAGGATTCCCCTTTGCGGGTGAGAGATATCTCATATCAGAGTGAGTGGGTCTTGTGAGAAGGATGCTGAAAATCGTCACCCATTAGTTAGTGAGTTTATCCCTTGGTGTAGTGGGGTATTTAAGAATTTTTATTCCTTCATTTATTGATTATTATATAAACATCTTCCCCAAGTAGGTTCCAAGACTACCTCTGAGGTGGGATATACATTTTTGCATCGAATTTCAACCTAGGACCACTCTTATATCATATAAATCATATATGATGTCCCTTAACAAGATTCCAGAGTTTAGGGTACTTTTGGAGGACCTTTTAGATAAGGGTTTTATCAGACCTAGGGTGTCCCACTGGGAAACATCAGTTTTGATCATGAAAAATGTCTACAAGAGAAAGGGAATTACTTTTGAGTATCATTTCTTAAAATAGGAACAAAAATAAATAACATGTAGCCCTTTCTGAATATTGAAAATGTTTTTGATTAGTTTCAAGGTTCAGGATAGTTCTAAAGATCTATCTCGGGTCCTGCTACCACTTTGTTGAAGATTTTCTAGGCTGCTATTCTAAAGAGGGAATTCAAATATCACTATAAACATTATGAGTTCCTAGTGATGGATTTCGTTGTGAAAAATGTCCCCTCCATGTTTATGTATTTTATGAACTAGATATTCCAACCATACTTGTAATGATTTGTTGTTTTATTCATTGATGAAATACTTTTCTTCTCTATGTTAGAGGATGATCAAGAAAATAATGTGAGGATTGACCTAGGATTTCATTGGGAGAAATAGCTTTATGGTAAACTCTCAAGGATCCAATTATGAATCCATGAGGTTAAATTTATGGGGAATGTCATTTCTGGTCATGGATTAGCTATGTCCTTGTGAAGATTGATGTTGTTCTTGCTTGGGATCCACCCAAGATCATTTCATATGTGTGAGTTTTCTTGGCTTTGTGAGGTGCTATAAGAGGTTCATGGTGGAATTATCCAGGATTGAATCCCATGTGACTACCATAACTTGGGAAGGGAATAAATTTACATAAAATTATAAGTGAAAAGGATCCTTTTAAGAGTTACGGTTGAGGCTGATGATACTCATGTTTTGAGACTACCGAAGGAGGATTCAAATACATAGTATATTGCGATTCCTATAAAGATGAGATCATATGTATGTTGAGTAAGGGGTAAGAAGTAATCACATATGGGTTGAGGTATTTGAAGAACACTAAGTATAATTACAAAAATCACAACCTAGATTTGGTAGTGGTAGTATTTTCTATGATGATGTGGAGGAAATATCTTTTGGGAGAGCGCATTGTTATTTTCTCAGGCCATCATAATCTCAGGTATGTATATACAAAGAGAGACCCAATCCTAAGACATAGGCTCTAGTTGGTGTTCCTATAGTAATATTACAATGAGATAGTATATATTCCTAGTAAGTGAAATGTGATGGTTGATTTCCTCAGTAGGAAGTCATGTTCTTGTCTCATGGGGGAGGCATATGAATAGATGGATTTGTTGTCACTGACCCTAGTAGAGAAGGATGGTGAAACTCTTATTTAATTGATGGTCTCTAATCCTTTACTTCTCCATCATGTGAGGGAGGATCATTTAGGATACATCATCAATGAGTTCCCATGTGATGGGATATCATTAGAAGATTGAACATATAGAATCCCTGAAAGAGGGAATCACGTCATCCAATTCTAGGGATGGATAATGGTTTTGATCATGATATTAGAGGTGGTGACGATGGAGTTTCACACTGTTAATTTTTTATACATCCTAATGTAGGGAATATTCCTAGGGATCTTCTGTGGTAGTTTTGGTGGGTTGGAATGAGGCATAGTGTTGTTGAATTCATCTCTCAATGTACCACATGTCAGAAGGTGATGGTTGAGCACTAAGTTTTAATAGGTTTATTGTAGCCTATCGACAACCCAGAGTGGTAATGGGATGGAATATTCATAGAATTTTTTATAGGTACTTCGTTGATAGTGAGAGTCCAAGATTCCATTTGCTTGATAGTTTATCGACTTAATAAGTCGGCACACTTCATTTCTATCATGGAGTAGTGTTCGGTAGAGATTTTGGTGTAGTTTTATTTGATGGAGATCATATGAAACCATGGTGTTCCTTAAATTATTGTTTCCGAATGTGATGCATAGTTCATTTTACTATCGTAGAGAGCCATAAAAGAGGAATTAAAGACCTTGTTGAGGATGATTGATGATTTTCACTCCTAGATGGAGGGGAGGACTAAGAACCCGATCTATGTGATGAAGGACACTATGAGGGATTGTGTTTTAGACATTAGATGGAGTTATGATGATTACATTCCTTTAGTAGAGTTTTCTCATAATAATAATTATCACTCTAATATAATCATGACACCTTTTGAGGCCCTGTATGAGAGAACCTCTAGGTTACCCCATTTCTAGACTGGGATTAGCAAGGCATCTCTTTTTGGGAAAGGTGTGGTGTGGGAAATTCCAGAGAAGATCTAGGATATCCATGAGAAGATGAGGATATGCAAGAGTATGCTTAAATATTATGCCGATTGATATCCAAGGACATTAGAGTTTAATAAGGGAGACCAAATTTTCTTGAAAGTATCTACATGACAAGGATTTTGGAGTTTTTTTGGGGGATTCATGCTATCCTTGAGGTTCATCTGTCCATTCATGACTCTACAGAGGGTTGGTGAGGTTACATACCACCTTTCCTTACACCCATAATTAGAGTGGGTGCCTGATGTATTCCATGTGTCCTAGATGAGTTGGTACATGCATGAATCTACACAAATTTTTGACTGGGTAAATACTGACATCATGTATGGGTCCACCTTTACAGAGTATCCAGTGTAAATTGAGGATTGGTAGAAGAGTATTCTATGTGTATGGACCATTCCATTTGTTTCCATTCTATGACAACATGGGAGTATTCAAGAGAGCTTCTAGGAGTAGGAGATACAGATGAAGGCTCAATATCCTTACATTTTTCCTTTGTTTTTTTTCTTTTTAGAGATGAAAAAATTTGACAGAATAATATAGGGACCCTATTTTTACCTTATAAATCTTTAAAATATGTTATAAAATATTTTTGGAGTGAGGTACTAAGAAAATGCATGATTTCGAGGCTAGGTGAGCCTGTAATTAATTTTATAAAAATATTAGATATATTTTATGTCATGCGCACAAAGTATTTTACAAATAATGAAATATATTCTGAATAGAGGCTAAAATATAAAATATAAGACCATAGTTGAATTCATATTGTGGGGTTTACCCTATGTGTGACCTAAAGTTGATCGCACAAGATTTTTTAGATAAGGAAGCTATTGGTGGGTTTGCTAGGTGAATTTATATGTTTATTTAAATTATTTAATCCGCAAAACCATTTTTCCTTTATTAATATTCTATTATAGAAAATCTCTTGAGTTAGCCGCATAACCTTGGGATCATTAATATGAGTATTTTACCATATTTCATAGGAGAATCGAGATTGGAAGATGACTGAAAAACGAATCAAGGTGAATCGAGGCACAATGAACACAAAGGGTCCTCTCCATCATTGGAAATTACATTCATCACCAATGAATGATCCAATCGTGATTTAGGGCTCATAAATTTTCTCACTCTTGATTAAATTATATATATAAAAATTTTATTTTTTTTTGTTTTTTGGTGATTGAACACCTTTTTCAAGAGCCCCTCTATCAAAATAATTGTTTATTCATTTTATTCTTGTTATTCCATGTTTCTTACTCTGGTTTCCCCAATATCAATTCCTTTCCATAAAATTCTTATCTAATGACGTTTATTATACTTGTTAGGTTGATTTTCCCACGTCGTTCTTCTTATTCTTCATTGCTAGACTACAGGGTCGTGAGTTTACTTTTTCAGTGAGTTCAGGTACTATCGAACCAATAGATTTATAGAAGATTCATGTCTGATGAATGTCTTGGTGATTTGAGGATGGATCATGATAGATATTGGGATATAGGTGATGACTCCCATGTGTTTGGGATTCAGGACTAAGTGATAGTGACACAAAGTGCATGAGGTTCCTTTGGGATTCACGAGGATTAACAAAATTCATTTTTCATCTACCAGAGGGTTGAAATCAATGACCTGATGCCTTAGAATTCTATTTCTAGTGGAAAATTAGTGTGATTTGTGGAATAGAAGTTGAATCAAAATTATTTTGTGATGAAATGGGAGTTTCTATGAAAAAAACAACTACACGACATGTAGTATAATGAAGACACGCCATGTAGCCCTACCATCTATAGAATCTATGGTTTTTTGAAAGATATGGATCACATGGCTTTTGACTGGGACACATTCCATGTGGCCCTCTTATGTAGCTATTCCATGTTCTAAATTCACATTCCTAAGACCATGTGTGGGAGTACACAGGTGTGTTCTAATACCTAGATATTTCTAGGTACATCACCAATTACATGGGCAAGAATAGACAGAAACGACCACGAACAAGATCACACAAGCAAGCCCTAGGTGGCTGAGAGACACTTTGTATTATGCTTAAATTCCCTATACTACTACATGTCATGTGAACCATGTGTTGGAGGGGACAAGACTAGGAGTCCAGGTGAGGTCACAGTCCATGTAACCCACCATACACATTGGGTACCTCCTTATGAAACTTTTACCTCTCTTATATCCTTCGTTTTGACTCATATTTTAGACTGCTATTAGCCGATATTGAGTGTTTTTTAATATAGAATGTGATGGTGTCTTTTATAGTGGATTTAAGGATATGATTTGATATGTTCTAATCATGATGCTTTTTTATGAGATTCTTGAAAATGGTAGTGATTGGGAAGGATCATTAGATAGAGAGGCGACACTCCCCTATCACACTAGGGCACTACTTCTCTATCCATAGAGAAGTTACTCCCTTATCGCACCATTGAGTGGGTCCCCCATACTCATTGTTCAGATACTGAGGTGGTAATCCCCTGGCACAAGAGGTCATGAGTCCTCTATCCATAGTGATGGTACTCCCATATAACACTAGGGCATGATGCCTCTATTCATGAAGAAGATACTCCCCTGTCACACTAGAGAACATATCCTCCATACTCATTGTGAAGTTATAGAGGTGGAACTCCCTTTCTACACTAGGGAATGGGTCTTCAATCCATGAATATGGTACTCCCCTGTCGCACCAAGGTGTAAGTGATCTATATTATATTATTTGATATAGAGATGCTACTTCCCTATCGTATTAGGGAATGTTTCATACATCTTTTAGAGACTACTACTCACTAGTATATCGAGAATTGGTGAGGTATAGAACCTCCTCATGACTTCTTCAGACTAACATGCAAGATACTTGGCATCATTGATGTACCTTTTGGAACTATTGGAAGACTCATCGTCTTGAGCTGGGCTATGAGATGTAGATCCCCTTTCTATATCATCTGAGTTTATTATATGAGAATATATATATATATATATATTGTTGGATTTCATTTCTCCCTTTCTTGGGTTGAGCTGATTATTTCTATCATGTCTCATATTGATCCCCATCTTGTTTTTGGGGCATCCTACTAGGTATGTATATACTCATTGATACTAGTATTTTTCCACAATCCAAGGCAATATTAACTATCACTGTAGATGATTCAGATGCCTTTGGATTTATGGGATTATATTCTCCTTTATTGATGAGATATATCTCATGACAGAGTGAGTAGGTATTACAAGTAAGAAGTGCAACCCATCACTTATTAGTTGGAGAGTTTAACATGTGGGTTAGTGGGTTCCATAGGAAATTGGGTTCCTTCATTCATGGGGTATTATATGGATGTCATATCTAAGGACATTCCAATACAACCACCAAGGAGGGAGATGGATTTTTTCATAAACTTATTCTATGATTCGACATTGATATCTTATTCAGCATATCAGATGTCCCCTATCGAGCTTTAGGAGCTACAGGTTCAATTAGAGAACCTTCAAGAGAAGGGTTTTACAAAAACCTGTGTGTCCACTGGGAAGATCCATTTTTTTCATGAAAAAGATGGATGTGGGATTGTGAATTTGTGTTTATTATCGTCACCAAATACAGGCCATGATAAAGAATATGTACCCCTTGTTGAGGATTCATGAACTCTTTTAATAGTTTCAAGGTGAAAGATGGTTCCCAAATACTAACATCAGGTCTAGCTAACAACAGTTTAGGAATTGAGAAGATGATATTCCTAATATGGAATTCTAATTTTTATACATACACTATGAGCTCCTGGGGATTTAATTTAGTGTGAAGAATGTCCCTGCCATGTTTATGGCTCTAAAAAACTGGATTGTCCATCCATACATGGATTTATTTATTATTGTCTTCATAGATGACATAATTATCCACTCTTCATCCAAGGAGGAGCATATATATTATTTGAGTATGGTCCTAGAATTTATTTGAGATAACCTGCATTATGGAAAGCTCTAAGACATCCTATTATGGATCCATGAGTTTTACATTCGAAGGAATGTCATTTTAGAGCATGGATTAGTTATGGAACCAATAAAGATCGATAAAGTGCTTTCTTGGGATTCACCTCAGAGCATGTCAGTGGTGCAGAGTTTACTTGGTTTGGTAGGGTACTATAAGAGGTTTGTGGTATAATTCTATAAGATTTAAACCCATTTGATTGAACTGATACATAATAAGAAGACATTTACTTGGAATGAACAATTCTAGAGATCCTTTAAGGATTTGAAGTTAATGTTTTCTCCTTTTTTGATACTATTGGAGGCGGTCATAGAGTATTTAGAATATTGTGATTCCTCTGGAGTAGGGATTCGATGCGTGTCGGTGTAGAGGTAGGTTGTGATCATATGTGGGTTGTAGTAATTGAGACCCCATGAGTAGGAAAACATGACTCATGACGTAGAGTTTGTAGTAGTAGTCTTTACTCTGATTATATGGAGGCAATATCTTCTTGGAGACTGTATTTTTGTTTACTCGGACCATCAGAGTCTCAGGTATGTCTTTACATAGAGAGACCAGAACCTAAGATAGAGGCTATGGTTTGAGTTCTTACAGGACTGTGACATTAAGGAATTCTATACTCTTAGTAAGGGTAATGTGATGGGAGATTTCATCACTAGGATGTACCGTATTCATCAAGTAGAAGAGATATTTGAGTAGTTGTCTTCGTTGTAGTTGACCATAGTATAAGAGGAGGGTGAAAATTTTCTTTAGTTAATGGTTTTGAATAATATGATTCTCCATTATATGAAGGAGGATCTATTAGGATACATTTACTATGAGGTCCTCCATGATCAGATATCCTCATGAGATTTACCAGATGGATTATCTGAAGGATGGAATCACATCATCCCATTATTGGGACAAATGGTTTTTTTGGTTATGATGTGAGAGGAGTTGATGAGATAGTTTCACAGTTCTACTCTAGATATACATACTAGTGTATGGAATATTTATAGGGAACTTTAGTGACAGTTTTGGTTTGCTGGTATGTATCGTATTTTTTTCGAGTTAGTCTCTTGGTGTCACACATTTCACCTGGTGAAAGTTGGGAACTAGTTTCTAACAATTTTTTTATAAGATCTTGAGATCCCAAAGTGGAAATGAGATGAAATATCCATAAAAATTGTTTCAAGGATTCCATGGATAGTGATATTCCATGATTCTTTCTATTTTATAGTTTACTGAATTACAATGTAATTCCCATATATTTTGAGCAATATTTTTTTCAAATTATTTTATCATTTTTAAAATTTTCTTTTCACATGACACTGGAAATTATTATATATATATATATTAAAACACCAAGTCAAACATTCCTTTCACATGAAACCAACATTGTATTCTCTACACCGATCACTAAATTGTATTGTTCTACATATAACACCGACTTGGCATGCATTACATGCAACGCTAAATTGGTGTACGTTACACAGAACACCGTGTTTCTTCAAAACATCGTTTTATTGTTATAATAATTTGAACGAGTTAGTTATAACCTTGACATTATAACTTAATAATATTAATATTAATAACTAATTGTACAATATTTTTTTAATAGTTTTATATAAATTAAACATATTGATAATGAAAAATATAATTTTTTTTAATTCTTTATATGTTTAAAAATACTATTTTCTCAAATGAACTGATTTTCATGTCCTTCTATGAAGGAAAAAAATTAATTTTAGACACATATGTAAATTAAATTTAATAAAATAAAATTCATTTCTTAATTTATAATCCCAAAAGTAGCTTAGGGTAAATTTTTTGGATTTTTCTGAGATACTTCATTTTTTGATGAATAGTGAAAAATACTGCATTTCAGTTAGTAACTAACATTTAATTTAAATAATTATTAATTTTATATTGTACTTTAATTTTTTTAAGGTCAAATTAGATCAATTTTACATATATTAATACAATTTAACTCATTATAATGAATTTCACTTTGAAATTGAATATGAAAACATCAAAACATTTCTCTACTTTAAAAACCCTTTATTTCGTCTCATCTAAGGGATTAAACTTAATATTAATTTTTACAATTATGTGAATTTAATTTAAAAAAATGTAAATAAACCATTGAAATAATTATAATATTTATATTCTAATTACATCATGTTAATTTTTGACTATAAAGATTAATAAAAGTGATTAAAATTAATCACAACGATTAAGGTCAAATTAAGCTTAATTAAAGACTAAAACATAATTTTAGGGGACCAAATGACCTATAAAATTTTCCAAAAACCAATTTATGGCCATATTTATTCCATAATCATTACATTATTTATTTTTTGGATTTTTATGAATTTTTTTTGATAATATCATGTGTACACCTAACATTGTTTTAAAAAATATCATGTGAGTCATTTTCCCTCCCTATAAAAATCCACCACCTCTCCCTCTTCTTCACACCTCTCAAAACTCATAGGTTCATCCAATATCATACAAATAAACTTAAAAAAAATTATAAATTCCTCCAAAAATCATATCCTTGGTAAGAAAGCAATCTGTGGAATCCTTTTGTCACATCCCAAAAGGAGTTACCAGATTAAGAGGTAACATCTTCTCTCAAGCTTCTTTCTTTTATTTTCCTTCTCCACCCATGAACTATATTTATTTAGTCATTTTATAAAAAAACATTACATTAAATATAAAATGATGTTTTTATTCTAAGGTTTTGACCTAATCTTACACACACATCCATCTAATGGGTAACAAACATACTGATTATGTGTATGAGCAACTACTGCCTCACTAAATGATGATTGTTCATTTTTCCTTTACCACCTCTCCTAGAATAAATTATGATGAAAATTATGTTTATTTATATCATATATTATACTTATTATGTATTTATGTTTATTTATTCCTTTTAAAATACATTTCGTTCTTACTTTCTATTTGGTGTAAATATGATAATTTCATTTGAGGAAGTGTGGACTACCACCCCTTCAATGCAACATGATTAGTTCATACACTACATGGAATGTATTAATGATAGGTTTAGTAAATATAAATGAAATATATAATATAATAAATCTCCATTAAAAATTAAATATAAAAATATATATACATATATTTGTTTTACTTTCTATCTTTCAACACGACAATTAAATGGAAATAACATTCATGCGTACATATATCCTATAATCTCCATGAACAATATATTTTGTTTCATACTTCTATATTATATAGATTATTAAAATATAAATAAAATTAATTTAAATTATATTTAAATCATGTTTGACATTGTTGAAATATTGATAAAAGTATAAGAACCAAAGATATAACAAATTATGGAACATGCGAAAAAAATGGATATTATCCTAAAAGAAACCTTAACATAAAATTGTTAACAAGTACGTAATATAAAGACATAATAAAACAATATATGGTATTATAAGTAACAATATGGTTTTGTGATATATTTTTAATAAATTTATATTTATTATATTGGATTTTTTAATGAGTACAATGAGAGTCAAGACACAAGGTAATGGAATTTCATCTCACCTTTTACTTCCATGAGATAAATGTTTTATCCTCAACTCATTTCTTTTGTGTGGTGTGTATAATTCCCGTGGAAGAATTATATGATTATTATACCTAAATATATGGTGATATACATATCCCTTTATTATAGTTTTTGTCATGGGGACTATGTTTAAAAAGATACCAAATCGGTAAAATGAATTTGTCTCAATTTTCCTTCTTTGAGACACATGCCATGGGATGCACCTATATTTTTCCATGATGTGTATATAATGTATTAGAACTGTTATATCATGAATATATTTATGTTAATGTTATTTTAAGATTTATTTTATTTTATTTTATTAAATGAGGAGTATGGTTCAATGTTACCAGATGGTAAGATCTTATTGAAATAAACACATCTGTTTTAAAGACTGTTTATGATTATGCTTATTTTGATAGAATATTATGCTATATATCCCAATAACACTCATTAAATTTATTATAATTCGGTTTTTCATGATATCATCATGCATTTGTATCATTTTTTCACTCTTTTGGTAGATAATATAGTTAATAAAGTGTTTTTAAGGAAGTCCAGATTTACCTCTTTAATTGGTCATAAATCAATGTTACTTCAAAACCATGTTTTATAAAAAGGGTTTCCAAGAATATTATAATATTATAGTATAATATTTGAAATAAAATTTTACCCTTTTGTCTTTTACCATTTATTCTAAAGGAATCTTCTTTTTTATTTCTGAATAAGGAATTTTTCAACACTTTTTATCGTGGAAAAGGAAATCTCCTTTTACCTCATATGACATGTACTAATTTACCCTCTGTAATTTCTATGAAACATAATTTTTGTGTTTAAAAGATTAATTTTTAAGAACATGTTTTTAAAATTATTTTCCAATATTTTTTTTAAAATTCATTCAATCTTCTTTTATATGTTATCAGGGAAAATGGTATTCAATTTTTTTCAAGCCTTATTTATAAGTTTATAATTTATTTTAAATAAAATGGATTTGAAAACATTTTCAATATTTATTTATAAATTTTCAATGTTTTTTCAATGGAAAATATTTTTCAAATTTTTTGAATCTTATTTTATATGTTTTCAAGGAAAAAGGTTTTCAATATTTTTCGAAGATTATTTTAAAAGTTTTCAATAAAAAAGGTTTTCAAAATTACTTCATGCCTTATTTATATGTTCTGAAACTGTTTTCAAAGAATATGGATTTCAAAAAGGTTTTATTCTTTAAAAATATTTTTTCAAAGAAGAAAAAATATATTCCTCAAGAAATGTTTTCAAAATATCATTCCAAATGATTTTCCATCTAATATGACATCATTTGATTTTAATTAATCCATTATAGGAAATAATACCAAGGTTTAATTCATATTCTTTAATAAATGGTTTCTGTTTTTGTTGAATAATTCTTACAAATCTCGTTTCACTTCTACGGGCTATATGCTTTTGAAAACTGCTTCTCTTCATTGGTTATGTTTTGATTAAATGATTATGAAACCTAACACTTTTCCATAGGTTATTATGTGATGAAATGTTAATGATACCCATTTCATTTCATGGGTTATGATTTTATGTTTATAAAACCCATCTCTTTTCAAAGGTCACGATATGATGAATGTTTTTTATCACAAGCATGTATGATTTTATTATGTGATGGGTGGGTCTTATATCTCCCTCTAGTACATTGGGTAATGATAAATGTTTTATGAGCTCAATGGGTACACAAGAGGGAATACCATGCCCGAAACAAGATGGTATATGGGAGTACATCCCAAACCTAAAAAAAGATGTCAAATAAGAGGATATCCCAAGCCTGGAATAAGAGGGTAAACATGAGGACATCCCAATCCTGAAATAAGAGTGAAATGGGAGGACATCCCAAGCTAGAAACAAGAGGGTACATGGGAGGACATCCTAAGCCTGATCCAAGAGCGTACAGTTGAGGGAATCACAACCCCAATGTAGGTACACGAGTGATTAACTCAATCCTGACATGTTACAAAGGCCTTGGTAGGCTGCCTTCACATATGGTTTTTATATGCTTATGTGTTTTCCAAAATTACATGTTTTATTCCAATGTTATGATTTCATGGATTATGTTAATTTATTCCTTATGATTTATCTCTTATGAAATTCCAATATTTATTGTGATCTCTAATATGTAGGGTATGATCTTCAATTTTTATGCTCATGTTATATACCCTTTTGTTCATGTTATTCTTACACTTTTCCTTTATTTAACCTTACTGGGAATCTGATCTCACCCTCTTCTTATGTTTCTTTTAAATAGGTTATGAAGAATATTTTTAGGTATATGTACTAAATATTTAGATATTTATAGGATATTTTGAAGATATTTCATGAGGATAGAAGATTATGTATCCATGTTTTTAATGACGCTAAACTATTACGATCATCAGGCTTGTATTTTTGTAATGTACTAAATATTTATCTAAAATGATCTAATATCCTTGTATGTTAAACATATTTCATTATAGTTAGTATAAAATGAAAGGTTTCATAAACATTTGGAAACTAGGATGATAAAAATTTAGTGATACCCCTATTTATATTTCTAAGTACATTTATAGGGATTCCTCTAAGGATAATTATAAGGATGAGTTAATTTTTAGGAAAATGCCTTGGAATTTTGTTTAGGATAGAGTGATTGGTTTACTAGAAACAAATCCATGTCTGGATACTACAAGTGGATGTGAATCTGGCATAGATATACCTAGGAGTAGAAAATATGACTGGATGTTCCGAGCATGACTTAGGGTAATCTGATACATGACAATGGGCCTTGCTGCACACCTAGTTTGACACTCCTAGTGAATATACTTTGGGATTCAAAAACATAACACAAACCATTTTTAAGGATTTTAATATAATATGACAATGAATAAACTATTATAAACCTTAAATGTTATGTTTTAAAAGGTAGGTGTTATGATTTAGACATCTTATACGTAATTTTTCATAATTATGTGGCTTTCTTATATGATATGTGCTTCTCAGCCCATGATTTCTGGTTTTATTTAATAGAGGAAACAATAAGGAACTAGGTTAACATTGAGTATTATGGAAAATTTGGTGATTATGAGAAACGAAATTGGATAATTACTGAAGAGAAATATATTGTGATTATGCTGAATCAACTATCACAATATAATATTAAAAATGTGAACTTTTTTGATATTCTTAACACATCACAGAAGAGGAAGATGGAATTTTATAATAGTTGAAATTAAAAGGAACATAGAGGAAATACGATTCAGATTCCTTCAATTTAAGAAAAACTGAAAAATAACCTTGAGGAATACATGAAATGGTGGGGGGGATGTTATCTCTTGGGGGAAAATGGTCATAGAGTGAAGAATTGTCATGGAGTTAAATGTATCATACGTGGAGAACATGGGAATTACCCAAATCAATGAACATGCATAATAATTTACTTCTATACCAAGGAATGACCCATTCCATGCAAACTATTAAAGTATAAAGATTTACATATTTATTTATTTAGATCCTAGAATAATGAATGGTGAATTATATTAGAATTATTCAATTTAGTTTTTTCTCTGATGATTTTCAAGAATATTTTGAATAATTATAATGGACAAGAAAATTAATTTAATGGAAAGGTGATATTCAAAGGAAACATAAGATTAAGGGAAAGATAAACCTTAATGTTCTCATAATGTTAATATAATTATTTTGGGATAAGAGACATTTTGGATATAAATAAGTGAATTAGATGGTACCAATTACCCTAGATCTGATTATTTATTGGTTGGAAAAGTGTTCAATGTCATCATGAATTAATTTTATAACTTATTGTATTTTAGTAATATATCAATTAATATTTTTAATAAGTAATCATGAATATTTTTGAAAATTATTTAGGAAAATTCATGTTACTACCATGTTTCAAAAGGATATACGATGAGGGTATTCACATGTTTGGAATGTGAAAACTAAAAGTTACTTTTTTATGGGGGATCGATGTTTTGATTATTTAGTTACCTTATTTTTTATTTTATTTTTTTATTTTATCTTTTGGAAGTGTTATAAGGTTAACCATTTATGGAAATATTAAGTTAAAATGAAGTTTATGAGATTAAAGTTATATCTCACCATATTAGGATTTATGCAAGTCAGATAACTTGTGCTAACCATTTCGATGAGATGTTATGTGAAGGAATATGAGATTATTTATCATTATATTTATGGATCTCATGATATATTGGTTCTTCAGGAATGAAGAATTCACCATTATTCCATTGAATAAGATATTAAGTGGGAATTGATCTAGGAAAAACCAAAGGGTGAGATTATACATATGAAAAGGAAAAAAATCAATTATGTATGTTTCATTATGTTCCTAGATAGTAAAATAATTCATTGAATTAAATAAAATTATTTTTAAAAGGATTTGTCCTAGCACCATTATTTATGAAAAATCATATAGTACCTTAGATTATCGTAGATGTATAGTTTTGTGATCAGACACTTCTATTGATCAATGATCTTTATCAATCTCCATTAGAACGTGATGGTTATATTTTTCTTCTTTGTCCATGTTTTCACTTCCCACCTATGTTCTACTATGTGGAAACCTAATTATATGATACTCTGGGTTACCGATATGTTTCTAACATTCCTTTTTGAATGAAAGTTTTAGTATTTTTTTTATGTTGTGGGTTTATATGAAATGAAAATTCAAGTATTAAAACTTTGATAAACCAGATGAATTTTGTTGTATAAATTCATTTTAAGGTGGGTAGAATGTAACACCCCCTGATTTTGTGAAATGTTGTTTTTCAAATTAATACATGTTTTTGATATTTTTCATTTCATGTGACACTAAAAATAGTTATATATATATATATATTAATTCACTAATTGAAATATTACTTTCACATGGAACTAACTTGTATTATGCTATATACATCACTAAATTGTCTATAACTATACATAACACTAAATTGGCATGAACTACACATAACATCGACTTAGCGTACATTTCACACAATACTGAGTTTCTAAGAAAAATCATTTTATTGTTGTAATTATTTAAATGATTTAGTTATAACCTTATCCATTATAACATAATAATATGAATAGTAATAACTACTTTTAAATATTTTTTATAACGTTTTTATATTAATAAAACATATTGTTAATGAAAAATATAAATTTTTGTAAAGTCTTTACATGTTTAAAAATAATATTTTTTCTAATGAACTTGTTTTCATGTACTTCTATGAAGAACAAAAAAAAAATATTTTAGACACATACATAAATTGAATTATAAAAAATAAACTTCATTTTTTAATTTATAATTCCTAAATGAGCTTAGTGTGAATTATTTAGTATTTTTCTGAGAAACTTCATTTTTTTATGAATAGTGAAAACTATGGAATTTTTGTTAATAACTGCAATTTTGTTTAAATAATTATTACTGTTTAATTATACATTAATTCTTTTAAGGTCACATTTGATAAATTATACATATATTAATACAATTTAGCTCATTATAATCAACTTCACTTTGAAATTGAATACAAAAACACAACAACATTTTTCTACTTTAAAAACTCGTTATTTCGTATCATCTGTAGGATTAACATTACTGTTAATTTTTCCAATTCTATGAATTTAATTTCTAAAAATGGAAATACAACATTAAAATAATTCTAATATTTAGTGTCTAATTATATCATTTTTATTTTTTACCAAAAATATTAGTAAAAGTGATTAAAATTATTCATAATGATTAGGGTCACATTAGGTTTAATTATGGACTAAACCTTAGTATTTGGGGTCTAAATGACCTATCAACTTGTAAAAAACCATTTTATGGACATATGTTTTCCATAAACACTCCATTATTTATTTTTTGGTTTTATAATGAGTTTTTGAGGTAATAACATTTGTACACCTAACTTGTTTTCAAAAATTCAAAGTGAGTTATTTTCATTCCCTATAAAAGACCACCACCTTTCCCTCTTCTTCACACCTCTCAAACCTCTTAGTTTAGGCCAATATACACCCAATAAACTTCTAAAAATACCCCCTTACTCATAGAAACATCTCCCTTGGAATAAAGAAATCAAAGGAAGCATTTTGGCACAAACCAAAAGGAGTTACCCGATTAAGTTGTAACGTCTTCTCTCAAGCTCCTTTCCATTACTTTCCTTCTACACCCCTTCTAGTATATTTATTCCATGATTTTAAAACAGAAAAAAGTATCTTAAATATAATATGATTTTTAAGCTATGTTTTATACCTACACTTACACACACATCCATCTAATGGGTATTGAACATACAGTTTAGGTGTGAGGATAACTACCACCACCCTGAACGATGATTGTTCATTTTTTCTTTACCGCCTATCAAGGTGGAAATTATGATAGACAATCTATTTATATATTTCAAATACTATATTTATTATTTATTTAATCTTATGTATTTAAATTACAATACATATCTTGTTTTACTTTCCATTGGGTGTAAATACAATCATTTCGCTTGAGGAAGTGTGAACTACCGCCCCCTCAAAGTGATGTGATTTGATCATACCCTACAAGGAATGCATTAAGAATAAGTTTAGTAAATGTATATTATATAATAAATATACTATAATAATGAAATATATACATATATATACATATATATAAATATATATATTTTACTTTCTTTATTTCAACATGACAATTAAACGGAAATATCGTTCATACATACGTACAGACTACCATCTCCATGAACGGTGGATTCTGTTTCATACTTCCATATTCTATATATTATTATAATAAACATATAATTATTATAAATTATATTTTAATCATGGTTTAAATTATGTAAATCATGATATAATTATAAGTACCAAAGTTATAACAAATTAAGACACATTCAAAAAACAAAGTGGATATTACCCAAATTGAAACCTTAACATAGAAATGATAACAAGTGGGTAATATAGAGTCATAATAAAACCATGTACGGTATTATAAGTAATAACATGATTTTTTTTTATAGATTTATAATAAATTTTTAGTTATTATAAAGGATTTTTGAGTGAGTACGATGAGATTCAAGACATATGGTAAGGGAATTTCATCTCACTTCCTATTTTAATGAGATACATGGTTTATTCAGCACCCATTCCTTTTTTGTGGTGTGTATACCTCCCATGTATGTATTATATTATTTTTATAATTAAATTTATTGGTATTTAAAGACCAATTTTATTATATTTTTTCATGGGGACTATGTTTACAAATTTTTCAAATTGGTAAAATGATTTTATCTCAATTTTCCTTCTTTGAGACTCATGCCATGTTATGACCATTTATTTTCCACGAGGTATATATACTGAATTTTAAATCTAATATCATGAATATATTTATATTATTGGTAATTTAATCTTTATGTAATTTTATTTTACTAAATGGGAATTATGTTTCAAAGTTACCAGGTGGTAAGAGTTTATTGAAACAATCTCATCGCTTTTCGAGATTGTTTACGATAATGATTTCTTTGATGAAATATTGTGATCCATATCACTAGAACACTCATGAAATTTTTTATCCTTTGTTTTTCATGATATAATCATGGTTTGGTACCATTTTCCCCTATTTGGTACATAATATAGTTAAGAAATTATTTTTAAGAAAGTTTGAATTTACCTCTCTCATAGTCTGTATATCTATGTTCTTTCAAAACCTTGATTTTTAAAAATGGTTTCCAAGAATATTAAACTATTATCCTATAATATTTAAATTAAATTTAAACCATTTTTTTCTTTTACCAATGTTTTCAATGGAAAATTCTTTTCTATTTCTTAACAATGCATTTTCCACACTTTTTACTATGCAAAAGGAATGTGTTTTACCTCATACAACATGTAAAAATTTACCTTCCATTGTTTCTATGAAGCATACTTTTCATGTTTCTAAGGATAAATTTTATGAAATTATTTTTATAATTATTTTTAGAGAAATTTTTATCAAAACCTTTTTAATATTCTTTTATAAGTTTCCAAGTAAAATAGTATTCACAATGTTTTCAAGACTTATTTATAAATTTTCCATGTATTTTCAAAGAAATTAATTTCAAAACATTTTCAATATTCTTTCTTGATTTTTAAGGTAAAAACATTTTCAACACATTTCAAGCATTATTTATATGTTTTAAAATTATTTTCAATGAAAAATGCTTTTAAATTTTTTTGAATCTTATTTTATAAGTTTTCAAGGAAAAGGTCTTAAAAATGTTTTGAATATTGTTTTAAAAGGTTTTAATGAATTTTTTTTTCAAAATTATTTCAAGCCTTATTTATATGTTTTCAAATTATTTTTAAAAAAAATGGATTTCAAAAAGGTTTTACTCTTTAAAAATATTTTTTCAAAGAAGAAAGGATATTTTCCTCCAGAAATATTTTCAAAATATATTTCCATGATATTTTATATCTAAGATGATGTCTGTTGATATTAATCAAGACCTTCTAGGAAATGATCCCAAGGTTCCATTCATATTCTTTCTTAAATGTTTTATGTTTTTATAGAATAATTATTATGACACTCATTTCAGTTGCACATGGTATATGTGTTTGAAACCCAATTCTCTTCATTGGTTATGTTTTGAGGAAATGATTATAAAACATATCTATTTTCCATAGGTTATGATGCGATGAAATTTTAATGATACCCATTTCATTTCATGGGTTATGATTTTATTTTTATAAAACCAATCTCTTTTCATGGGTCACGATATGATGAATGATTTATGTCATAAGCATGTATGATTTCATTATGTAAAGGGTGAGACCTATATCTCCCTCCAATTCATTTGGTAATGATAAATATTTTATGAGGTCAATGGGTACATGGGATAGAATCCCAATCCCAAAAAAAGTGGTTATATAGGAGGAAATCCCAAGCCTAAAACAAAAGGTTTAATAAGAATAAATACCGAGCCCGAAACAAGAGGGTAAATAGGGAGAAATCCCAATCTTGAAATAAGATAGTAAATTAGAGTACATCACAAGATAGAAACAAGAGTGTACATGAGAGGAAATCCCAAGGATGAAACTAGAGGGTACATGAGATGTAATCCCAATCCTGAAGTAGGTACATGGGTGATTAACTCAAGACTAACATGTTATGAAGGCCCTGGTAGGCTTCCTTGACATAGGGTTTTTATATGCTTATTTGTTTCCCACAATTCAATGTTTTATTTATATTTTATACTCCCTTGGATTATGTTCATTAATTATTTATGATTCTTGTCTTATGAATTGATAATATTTATTATGATCTTTGATATGTAGGTCATGATCTTCAAATGTTATTCTCAAGTTCCATACCTTTTTGTTCATGTTATGATTACCCATTTCCTTTATTTAACCTTGTTGAGCATCTGAGCTCAACCCTTTCTTATGTTTCCTTTACCTAGGTTATGAATAAATGTTTTAGGTAGAAGTACTGAAGGTGGAGATCATTATAGAAGATATTGAAGATATTTCATATGGATAGAAAAGTTTATTTCCATGTTTCCAAAGACACTAAAATATTATGGTCCCCAGGCATGTATTTTTGTAATGTATTGAATTTTCATCTAAAATGATATAATATTCATGTATGTAAAACTTGGTTTATTATTTACGAAGTCAGGTAACTTACTTTCTATAAGTTAGTAGTGCTATATAGAGAGTTTGGGGAAATTTTATGTGAATGAGATCATATCCATGTATTTTAGACTTTTAGTGGAGTAGGGAGGACCACTAAACTTTGGTATAGTTTTATTATAATAACATCTATCACTATATTGTTGACATGGCACCTTTCAAGGTCATATAGGAGAAACCATGAATGTCACCCTTATGTTGGATTGAGATTAGTGTGGCAAATATTTTAGGTCCAGGGATGGTGCAAGAGATTTCAAAAAAGGTCCAGGTGATCTGTGATTATATGACGATAACCCAGAGTAGAAATAAATATTTTATTGATTGGATTTGTAGGACCTTGGAGTTCAAGTAGTGGGACCAAATTTTCCTGAGTGTCTCTATTCAATGACAATTTTAGAGATTTATATGGGGAGGAAATCTATACCTGAGGTTCATTAGGCTATTTGAGATCTTGTAGAGGGTTAGAGAGGTTTCTTACTACCTCCCCTTTCCACCAAAATTGGAGAGGGTGAATTATGTCGTGCATCTGTAACAGTTTAAGCGGTATGTTCAAGATCCTTCAGTTGTTATTGAGTGGGTAAAGATGGAAATCAAGGATGGGGCCACCTTCATAGAGTACAAAGTGAAAATTAAGGATTTCAGGAGATGATCATTCGTGGATGGAACATTCCAATGGTTCATGTACTATAGTGGCATGGGAGTATGCAGGAGAGCTCCTGAGAGTAGGAGATCTATATATAGGCTCATCATCCATACCGTTTTATTAATTTTATGATTTTTGGGGATGAGAAGATTAAAGGAGGCAATAATGTAGAGACCCAATTTTCTCCTTGTAAGACTTAGAAATATATTAAGATTTTTTTGAAGTTAGGCGCTAAGACGATGCATTATTTTGAGGCCAGGTGAGATCCAAATTAATTTTATAAAAATATTAGATACATTTTATATCACACTCACAAAGTTTATTAGAAATAATGAAATATCTCAAGAGTGGATTCCTGGATAAAAACAAGAGATTAGAGTTGAATCCAAATCATGGGGTTTACAATAGGCATGAACTAAATTTTGTTAGTGCTCTAGGTTATGATGAGGAAGCCATTGAATGGTATATTAAGTGAATTAATAAACTAATTTATTTATTTGATTCATTTAATACCCAAAACCATTTACCCCTATAAATATTTAGTTACATAAAATTTATATAGAAATCCACATAACCCTAGGATAATTGAAAGGTGGATTCCACTGTCCTTCATTGGTGAATCAAGATTGGATGATGACTAACCCTCAGATCAAGGTTAATTGAGTCACAAAAAATTCAACAGGTCCTCTCATTCATTAGAAAATTCTTTCTTCACCAAAATATGATCCAATATTTAGTTTGGATACATCAATTGTGTTTTACACCCTTTTATCTATCCAATGGCCTGAAGGCATTCAATTTTTATTGATGTTTGATAATCTAATTTTTAAGGGGTGAGGTGGAACCCTTACAAGGCTTGTAGGTGTAAGTATTACATGTCCCATAGGCCTTAGAGGAATTCATTTTCCTGTAGGCTTCATACATTACATACAACCCATACTAACTTCTTAGAACTGATCCTCCCCAACATCTTCATCGTGAAATAAACTCTTCACCTTCACATGGCTATTCGACTAGGCATTCCCGTGCATGAACAGGCTTGTCCCAATGGCAGGTGTCATACCCTCTCATTCTAGAAATCTGTTTAGCTTCTTCTATGGTGAAAGCTCCTTGCTCATCCTTCTTGTAGAGCTTGTTCGTTGTAGGTCATCTGGTTTGCATCTGCACTTAAGGTTGCCCAAAGGCCTTAATGGACTCAAGGACCAAATCAGTGGCCCGAAGGCCCAAACGGGGGCATATTCCCATCTGCTACAGTTCCAAACAGTACCTACTATAGTTCTCGATACATTACCTGCTACAGTACTGCATAGTTCCCGATACAGTACCTGCTACATTATTGCTCCAGTACCCCGGAAATAATGTCTCCTCCTGGGTTTGATCTCTGGTCTCTCGGATGCACTTATGGAGTCCTTACCAACCGGGCTAAGTCTCATGTGCTTTTACACCCTCTTAATTACATTATTTAAGCATGAATTTTATTTTCCTATTTTTTTGGTGATTTCATGCCTTTTGCATGGACCCCTATTCCAAATTAATTGTATATTAATTTTATTCTCATTATTCCATATTTATCACCCTAGTTACACATGTGAGTCTCAACCCAATTGCTAAGGTCTCCTTAAGGGCATCCACAAGACCCAGGTTCAAAACCAGGCGGAGGAATAATTATGGGCACTATAGCAGTACTTTAGTAGGGATTGTATTAGTCACTTTAGCAGTACTATTCGGGTATTGTAGAAAGTACTATTTGGTAATGTAGCAGCCTAAACTATTCACCATGGTCCACTATTTTGGGATTGGAGTCCTTAAGGCCTTCGGGCCACCCTAGGCCTTCAGGTCAATAAGGCTTTCATGCCACCTTTAAGGCATTCATCCCTCCTCAAGGCCTTTGGGCCACACGATCAATGTAGTTTCCCCAGACATACTCTATAGAAAGGAGAAACCCCAGAGAAGGATTCAGAGTAGGCGCACTCACCAGAGAAGAACCAATAGATTTCGGAAGAATGAGAGGGTATGGAAATGCCATAGGGACTAGCATGTGGTTGCATGGGAAGCATATCCAGACAACCATGTGAAGGTGGAGAGATACCATCACGATGCAGATGCTAGGGAGGGGTAGTTCCTTATAGTTATTGTATGGTTGAATTCCCGAAGACCTTCGAGTCATGTAATGTCTCTTAAGCCTCTGGGGAATATAATATCTAAGCCTACAAGCCTTTTAAGGGTTCCCCCTCATCCCTTGAAAGGTGCGTTTTCAAAAATCAATAAAAAATGAAGGCCTTCGGGCCATTCAGGTTGGATCCCCTAGGTTTCCCTACTTTGAATTTTTTGGATGAGAATGCTTAGCTAATAAATTTTATCGATCTTTTCATGGTTCTTTCCCCCCATTGTTCTTAATTTTCTTCACTGTTGACCTATGGTCCTGTAGTTCAACTTTTTAGGGTGGGTTTGAGCGTGATCTAACACCCAAATTCATGAATAGTTTTCGTGTAAAATATATATTGAAAATTTGAGAATGGATCAAGAGGGATTATAAGATATGGGTGGTGAATGTCGTGGCTCTCTGATCCAAGACTATGTGGTAGAAACGATAGGAACACAAATCATGTATGGGATTCGTAAGAAAAATAAATGATTTTTGGCCCCTTGAGGGATATAATCAACAACTAGGGTCCATCCCCTTTGATTTTGGGTAGATTATATGCATGATTTGTGGTGGATAAGTTTGATCCATGGAATGAATGAAAAAAATGAGAGTTTATATGAAAAATAAAACTACACGGCATGTAGTAGGATAAAAATATTCTGTGTAGAACCAACCAGTTGTGATGGAAAGAATATTTGGAAAGATAAGGATCACACACTATATGGCTAGGCCACATGCTATGTGACCCTCCCAATGTATCTAGGTCCTGTGTCAGAATCACACACCTTAGAATCTTTTTGGGTGGACACACCATGTACTCTAGGAGTATGCACACGTGTATCAGTACCCAAGCACGATAAGGTACGTGACCAAATACATAGGCATGATATGACAGACACAAGCATGACCAGGTATAGTACTACATGTCTAGTGATCCATGTGTTTGAGGGGACATGGTTGGGATTCCAAGTGAGGTCACATGCTGTGTGCCCCACCTTACATGTTGTGTAAACTTTATGAAACTTCTACCTTCAGTATTTTATTCATTTTTTAATTTAATTTTAGCATGTGAGTAGCATTTTCTGAGTGTTTTTATATTTAGAAAATGATGTTAACATTCATAATTTTTTTGTGAAATGATGCAATTTTTTTGTGCATTATGGTTCTTCATAAGATACTCGATGAAGGTAATGATCAGGTAGAATCATCAGATAAAGAGGTAGAACTCCTTTATCGCACCAAGTCAGGGGTCATCAATTTATGGAGACATTACTCCCCTGTTTCACAAGGGTGAATCCTCCATGCTCATTGCACATACAAAATTGTGACACTTCCCTATCACACTTGGGTGAAAGACCTCTATCCATGGATACAGTACTCCCCTATCACACCAGGGCATGGGTCCTCTATACTCATTATATAGATATTGAGGTGACACTACCCTATCACAATATGGAATGAGTCCTATCCAAAGTGATGTTAATACCATATCACACTAGAGTGAGGGTCCTCTATACTCATTATGTAGTTATAGAGGTGAAACTCCCCTATTGCACCAGGGTGGAGGTCCTCTATTCATAGAGATAGTTCTCCCCTGTCACACTAGGGTGTAGGTCCTCCATATTTTTTTCAGATATAGATAACTTAATTCCCAATCATACCAAGTTATGGATCTTATATCTTTTGGATATAATGCCCCATCGGGATGTGGAGTAGTAGAAAGGTGTGGAACCTCCTCCTGACATCTTCGGATAGATACACGAGTTGTTGGGAATCAATGATAGACTTTTTGGAACTGTTAGCATACACATCATCTTGGGTTAGTCTGGGATATAGAGACCCCCTTTATATCTTTTCTAGGTTTCTTATATGATCATATATATATATATATATAATATTGTGTTTCATTTCACTCATTATTAGGATGAGATGAATATATCTTCTGTGTCTCATATTCCCCCCTCAAGTTTTTGGTGTGTCATACTGGGTATGTATATACTCACCCCAACATGGGATTTTCCCACACATTTTATGTCTTATGTAGATTATAGATAGGATTTCCATGATTTTAGGGGAGAATAGGGATACTTGGGTGTATTTGACCTCATAAAGTGGTTGGGGATTTGATATCTGGAGCAAGGCCCTCTCGAAATTTCTTTTTTATATATTTTTAGTTTAGGAAATCATTTCTGGGAGAGAATGTGTCCCCCACCTATGTATTTTGGTTTACTCTATCACACTCTTTGTATTCCCCAGAGGTTATTACATGAATGGGTTTTACTCTAGATGTTTCTATCCTTTATTATTGATCCTTTTCTCTTATGTATGGATATGGTGGGGTGCATATATATAGTCACTTTAAGAAACGTCCTCGCATTTGAGTTGTTACTTTTGGTTCTTGTCACTAGCCATTGGAAAAAGGAGGTAGGATTGGGTGAGTTGTGGCTTGGCCTTTAGCCAGCTAGGTGGGTTCTGGTGGGCCAGGTCGTTACAGTTACATTGAAGCATAAATTTTATCTCTCCGCCTACCCCAAATCGATATTAAGTCATCAAAAATTACAAATGAAAACATGTTATTAAGTGAATTATTAAATTTAATAAGTATAAAATACTATAATCCTAGTAATGTTTTTAATTATAAACAAATAATAAAACTAGATTCAATATTTTGAACAAGAATATCATTATGATAAAAAAATACACAACACCAAATGAAAATATTAAATAAACTGAAATTATTTTACTTATATATGGCTTATTATATAAACACAAAAAATAAATACCATATTGATGAAAAAAATGATAAAAATTAGTGAGTGATAAATTTGTTTGGAACCTTGAAAAAAAATTAATTCATAATCAAATTCCCTAAACGTGAAAATACATTTTTTGTAGAAATAAAAAGTTAGAGAAAAAAGGAAGAATTAAACAATGATGATGAAAAGTGTCCTCAACAATTTTTATTGTATTGTTTTTATAATATTAGTAAAAAGTGAGTCAAGAACTTTTTAAAAGCATCACATAACATAAGTTTTCATATATATATCATAGTCAAAGTAACCAAAAAATAAATAAAGAACACATTTATGAAAAAATATAGTGATAAATAAAAAACAAATATAGAATGTGCACAAAAAAGGATCCATTTCATATTCTAATTAATGAGCTGGTTCTCTTCCCTATATAACTTTTACTTTCTTTATAAACCATACTTTGACCTGTAAACATATGATACACAATATTTAAATCAATTATAATGATTGTTGGAATCAAATATATTGGATTTATTGTGGGACGATGGATTAATATTTTTTTACATAAAATGGAATCAAATTAGAAAATGATAGGAATATCATGTTATTAACTGAACTATGAATAATATATTGATGGAAATCTTAAGAGACCACTTCTATTTATCTTATAACCTATTGTGGGAATTCAGAAAATAATATCATCTAATTGTTGAGATTTTATATCTTAGAACAAATACAAGAATAGTGTTCCGCTACTTGAGAAGACACAATTTGTTTATATATTTAACTCAGTCAAAGTGAAAAGTTCATAAACATGAATAAAAAATTTAAATTTTTTTTTGAAAAACTAGTGAAAAAATGAATAACATGTATAAATATTTATATAAGTTAAAAAAGTATATAAACATGTATATATGAGAATAGAGACAATAATAGTGTGCTTTTATTACAAAATCCACAGAAAACATTTCATGGATTTATCAAAACAAAGACAAGAACAATGTACTACTATAATAGAAGTTACACAAAAAAATCATAAATTTTTAAAATTTGTTTTGAAAAGTGTATAGACAAGACGAAACATGTATAAATAATTTAGAAGCACTAGTAGAAATTGGTATAATGTTAGTGAATGTTTTAGAACCACTTTTGTTAAGGTTCACACAATATAAAATTTCATTCATATATCATAGTTAGAATAATGAAAATAACATTGTATAACTACTAAAACAAAAAAATTCCATAGATTTATCATATTCAAAGTGAAAAGTGTATAAAAATGTATACAAAATTTCAAAACAATTTAAATACTTTTATAATGTTAGTGAAGAGTGTTATAAAAATATTTTTTAAGTTCCACACAACATAAAAGTGCATTGTACAAATGTTACACATTGAAATAGTTATCTTTTAAGGAAAAGAGTTAGAAGAAGTTTTTTTGTAGAAACATGTATAATGTTTGTGAAATGTGTCTGAATAACTTATTATAAGTGTCACAAAACATAAAATTTCTTAAATTTATCATAGTCAATGTATCTTATAATTAAAAAATTATACATTTATGTCTAAATAGAGTGATCTATAAAAAATAAATATGACATGCACATTGAAAAATACGTGTTTTATATTTCCTTTGACGAGGCACTACTAAACCCAATATGAATTTACATTTCTATGTAAACTAAACATTGAGCTATGAACATGTGATTCACAATGTTTGATGCATTTCCTATGATTTTATAAATCATATACATTGGGGTTTTTCATGTGATAATGATTTATTTATTTTATACAAAAAGGGATTAAATTTACAATTGATAGGAATATAAAATTACTTACTAAACAATGAATAATAGATTGATGTATATCTATAGGATGCAGTGATAGTTATGCCATAGCCTGTTCTGGTGATTCAGGAAAATCATTCATGTACATGTTGATACTCTCTATCTCCAAACAATGATAAAAACATTGAACTTCTATTTTTTAAGACACAAAAAATATACAGGAATTAATATACAATTCTTTTTGATGTATTTTTTTGATTATATAAAAAGATATTAGTGAAACAATCAAATCTATTTCGAAGGTGGTGGATGATCCATCATGGTAAGAAAATAATAGAAACATTATTTCTTTTATGATCCTAGAATTCAATTCCATATAGCCTACATATTCAGTGAACAATAACAGTAATTAGAAAAGTTATGGAATTCATTATAAAATCAATGGATTGAACATTTAAAAAGCTATAGGATAATATTTATAAAAAAATATTCTTTAATGTATTGTATATAAAAATATATTATAATAGGTATTGAGTTAATAGATATAACTCTCATATCTTGGAATACTGTTCTTATAGGTTTGACCATATCACTGGTTACCGCATTAAATCACTATGAAATTTTTTTAGAAAAAAGAATAATTAAAATAATGAAATACAAAAATATATTATAAGTTGAAATGGGGTAATAGATACAAAAACATATCATATAATTGTATTCTTAAAATATTGAGCATATCACTAGTTATCACATCCAATACCTGACTATAAATAGATATATGATAATTAAATCCAATATAAAAAAGAAAAATATTAATAGAAACATAACTCACATTTATTAACACCACCAACATTGATGTTAAAACAAAACATAAATAAATTTTTCAATACACCTAATTAAAAACACCCCTATATTAAAAAGGTAATAAACTTGAATATAGAAATCACATTAATTTTCATTTTCATTTTTCATCCATATTCCAATGAAATACAAAATGTGGATTTTTTATTATTTTTATTTTTACCAAATTAATATCTATAGAACTTCAACTCATTCAAGACAAAAAATAACATATGTTAAATAAAGATACATCCATGCAATGTAAAATCAATTCTACATTTTTTTATGAAAAGAACCAATTAAATAGAATGTGATCATCCAAAATAAGGTAAATATTCTAATCAATAAAGATTGATGTCCAAATTAGAAAACCCCAAAAATAGCCTGAGATACCAAATAGTGTGCCACACTATTTCCATCCAACAATGTTAAAGAGAATTATAAGATAGAGAAATAAGAGATAATGGCTCTAATGTTTCCCACCATTGGGGAAAAGACTAAAATATATCATATAGAGAGCATAAAGAGTTAATTAGAATTTGGAATTATAATTCAATCATGATAGATTTCCGACCTCTTTTTCCAATAAATTCAACCTAAAAAAGAATTAATTATGCTTTGGACACATTAGGACTCCAGTAGGTAAAAAACATTGATGAATAGATGCAATTATGTATCTATAAGAGTCCCAAATAGTCAAACAATTATCAATAATACCATCTTTAATGAGGGAATTGTCAAAATTAATTTATAAGACATCATATTGGGGAGGAAACCAAACACAGGCACAACAAGACAAGCCAAATGTTTCCCTACTTTCATTAAAGGGATACTGAAATCTAAGAAAGAATCCAGCACTCTCAACCAAAGAGGCATTGTGGTTTATAACCTAGTTGAAAACAAATAGATTATGATGAACCCATATTTTCTATGCCATGACTCATAAACTACAAACCATCTCCATTGTAAGAGAAGACATTGAAAAATCAAAAGAATATGGTATCTTGATGGGGTGGTCCATAAAAGAATCACAATTATCATTTCAAGGCTTCCAGATTTCTATGGATCTCGAGAAAGAGAGAACAACATGTTTGGAAGACTCCACAACCGCATGGTAAAGTGGAAAAGAAGGATCTGTGATGGAGTGATATGAAAACATGAACTACTTTGAGGAGAGAATGCCTACACACACCCGACACTAAAAGAACGGGGCCTTTGGAGGAATTAAGAGCTTCCAAAGAATTTTTCAGAAAAGAGATACCCCCAGAAAAGAAGGAGTCCTGGATAATTAATAGCCACTTTTCACTGAGAAAGATCCTGAGGCTTCAAGGCTCTCACAAAGCTGTTGAATAATATGTCTATCAATACAATTAATGGTCAGAATGACTCTAAAATCCCTCTCATTAAACAAGAAGTTCATTTTATCAAGGAACCTGCCCCTCCCATCCTCCTTAAACAAAACCCAAAACTTCACATTCACCATCCAAAAAATAGTGCGGGGGGTGATAGAACCCGGCATGAATGAACTACTATATTCGTGAAGTAGAACATTGAATTACATTAAGGTACAATATGTGAATAAGTGGAAAGATACCTGGAGATATAAGAAGCTCCTTTCTCAAGCCTGTAGGCATCTATCCAAGCCAAATGGCCGAACTCAACAAATTATTCTCTCCTCCTAACTCTGACGTACTACTTACATAGTTTATTATCCAGCCCCACAAAGGGGTTCTAGAACCTTCCTCTTAACAACTTAACAAACTCACCCCCTCAAAGACCATTATTCCCATAATTCAAATATTCTCTCCTCCAGGTGGATATCTGTTCTCTATCATTTCCACTGTCCAAAAATACCACCTTGTCTTTAAGGTGGTGGATCACACAGGTACTCCATGAGACATCCCATACAAACTGTGCTTTGGGGAACTGCGGACAAGTGGTGATAGGCTGATAGTTATGCCAATAAATCATCCACATTTGGCATCCTACTCTGGTGAGTTGGGATGGAACAAGAAAAATTGTTGACTGAAGACCAATTGTCTGCGGTCTTATATAAGGTACTCATGCCGCAGGTGCACACTAAGAAATCTCCCAAATGTGCCGGACTTCATCATGGATGATTTTGAAAATGACTTCTTCTATAATGCTTTCACCCCACCATTGGAGAATCCTCTTGTGTGCTTCTATGAAGTGGGTTTCATGTATGGTTGGTACCACCTAACATCTAGTGAATAAAAATTGTATGAATTTTTTGTACAAGCCAGGGGACCCCATCCCATCACTATGGGCGTGATATGTACAGGTAGAGGTAAACTAACATGAGAACGAGATTAAGAATGTGTGGTCTACTGCAGATGGTCCTCCTGCATAAATAATGATAAGGTTTCCGGTTTCGCAATATGAGAGAAGTCTATCACAAAATGTCTGGAGATAGTGTCATTAGGATTTTCGGTTATTCCTATGCTTCAGTTGTGCATCCCATGTTCGGTAGGCCCCTTAGAGTGCGATGCAGACAACTGTGGTTCCGGTAGTAGGAACTTGGATGTAGTTACAGGGGGTTCACAGACGAAGATTCCAAAATTTTCAAGGATTTCTTCCATAAGATGTGTCTAGGTGAACGTAGGTGCAGACCCTTTTCCCAAAAAAACCAAAGGGTAGACATATCTGACATGCAGAGGCATGTCATTGGCACCTTCATCTGATCCAATGTTTGATTACACAAGAAATAATCCTCATACCTTTAGATCCATGCCTCCAGATGCGTGACAGAAAATTATGGTATAATATCATTTTGGAAATATTTTTCCTAATTTCTAGTCCCTTAAGCCAGTGAAGCCCATATTTTTGGTATTATAGTCTCCATAGATTGTGGTGACCAAACAAAAAAGCACTAACAAGTTTACAAGTATCCACCTGTAGGGAACGAGCATCGTGTTGTTTCCCTGTTGCAAGTTCCTTTGTAAATAATTTTCTGCCCCATTTTTCCCCTTTGTTATAGTGTTTTCCTCCCATGTTAGAAAACTGGGGCACCCCTAGCCTTTTCTTATCTAAAAAACGATCTTGGCCGGTCTTCGTAGAGGCTGCTCATAAAATCCCACACGTTCCTCATGACCTGGTAAAATTCACCACACCGATAGAGCAGTGGTCAGTGGACATGATGGAGCAGATAGTGCGCGCCGTAGGTGCATGCGTCACCTGATGCATAAGAAATCGGTAGTGTGGGGTAGAAGAGAGGACCATTGTAGAGCGTGCGTCGCATTGAAGAAAAACTGGCTGGGGGGAGGCATCGACTGAGCGAGGTAGGACACCTTGTAATATTGAATGAGAGCCCGTAAGAGAACAGTAGCGCACCTACTACAGAAGAACTAGAAAACGGGATCATGTAGCAGCTAAAGTGCATAGGAAAATCATCACACACTAGATGAATGGTGTCATGTGTATTTTTCGGCGGCAGAGAAAGAAACAAGAGGAGTTTATGCCGTAGAAGCAGGTCGAGCATCCGAGGGAGTGGATAAAGAAAAACAGTGTGCTGCGACTTTCGATGTTGTGTCCATGGACGATGGAGGTGATGAATCCTGTATGCTCCCTTGTTGAGGAAGAAATAGATAGGCTTGAAGGAAATGCACAGTGCGCGCCAGCAAAGGGTAGTGGTACAAATGGAAATGAGATGGAAAATTGGCAGCACCTGTCACGACTCCTAAAAAATGAACATCAGTGGCGTTCATCCTTTGTGTGAGGACTCGATTCGGTACTGTACGAGGCATTGATCCAGTACCTCGTGGAGGAACTTCTCATGCAACCAGCAGTAGAGGACCGCAGTCCAAGGGAGTAGCGACAGTAGCTCTAGAAGCAAGGAGAAATGACAGGTCAGACCAATTGATAAAACTTGATTTGAACGAACTACTATATTCTTGAAGTAGAATAGAGAATTACAGCAAGGTGTAATATGTGAAGAATAAGAAAGGCACCTCGAGAGAGCAAAAACTCCTCACCCAATCCCACATGCCACTATCCAATCCAAATGACTAAACTCACCAAATACTTCTCACCTTCTTCTCACCGCCACATACTACTTATATAGTTTATTCTCCAGCCCCACAAATGCGGTCTAGAACCTTCCTCCCAACAACTTAATAAACTCACCCCCCAAATACTGTTCTACCCCTTATTAGATTATTCTCTCCTCAAGTTGGAAAGATCGTTCTTATTAGGGAGTCACAAAGGAACCACTGTTTTCTGACAGCCATGGATCATACGAAATAAAAACACTATCACCATTTCTAATTCTCTAGTACAAACCCTTGTGAAGCATCTCACAGGATCCCCAAATACTTCTCCACATGAAATTGGGATGCGACCCCAAGTGAGATCTGTAAAAATTGGATTGGGGAATGCATTTTACCCACAGAACATGAGAAAAAGGATATTTTGGATTATTGATAATCCTCTAGTCCTATTTAAAAATCAAGGCATCATTAAAGGGGATGAGATCCCAAAAACCCATCCCCCCACAAGCTTTAGAAAGATATATCCAATCCAATGTAGCCTAATGTTTTTTATTTTTTCCTCCATTGAGATCCCACTAGAACTTTGCTAGGCTAGAATGGATTTGATCAATAATAATGACTAATAGCTTAAAAAGAGACATCACAAATGACAGAATAGATTGAGCCACCACTTTGATAAGAATTTCCATGCCTTCCTTAAAAATATTTTTATAGGACCACCCATGGTTCCTCTTAGTGATTCTATCTAGAATACCAAAAAACCTCATTCTTTGATCATCCAATAAAAATAGGGAGGCCAAGATACATTTGATTCTTATCCACCACCCGAATTCTTGATATTTCATATAAATCTTATCTTTTACTCACAAGGACACCTGAATTGAATGAAATTTCATATTTGGATAGGTTCAATAACATTCCTACGGCCACCTCAAAATAGTGAATTAGGTATTTAACCATGAAACATTCCTATATAGTGGACCGTGAGAAATGGAGGTTATCATAAATAAAAAAAATGAGAAATGGGAGGCCCCCACCTCCAATCATTATCACCATGAATCATGTTGTTCCTTGTGGTATATGAAATAATTTTAGAAAAAACATCATCCACAATAATAAAAAGAAATAGAGATAGCAGGTCCCCTTAATAGAGTCCTCTAGTGGGTGAAAATCCCTGTGAAATATTTCAATTAATCTTTATATGAAAGGAAAATATCATAACACATAACTTGATAACATCAATTCATTTTTAATAGAAACCCATCTTGCTTATGATGAAGTGTAATAAAGATCACTCAACTCTATCATAAGCCTTGGTCATATCAAGTTTCCATACCGTGATACCCCTCCTAGTAGCATTCCTTCTTTTCATGAAGTGGAAGACATTGTGGGCCTATTTGAATTATCAGAAATGACTCTCTTATGGGAAAAAGCACTCTAATTATATGAAATGATATTGGGTATCCATCCATGTGAAAAGTTGACCGGGAGTTTGGAAAAAAATTACATGTCATATTACATAAACTAATGGGCCTGGAATTTGATAACAAATAAGGGTTATTAATCTTGGGAATAAGGGTAATAAAGACCTCATTGATAGAGCCATCTCACATATCATTCATGATACTTCTAATATCAGATCCCACTATGTGTAAAAACTTTTTAAAGAAAATAGAATGAAAATGATCATTCCTAGGAGCAGTAATGTAGTGGATTTTCTTGAGGGCTACCAAAATTTTATTATCAGTAATATCCATTGTGGCCTGTTGGTTCATAAAATTTGGGATGGTCAGGTGGATATAGAAAGAAATATCCTCAGGGACCGATATCTCCCCAACTTAGAAAAGGTGATGAAAGATACTAAAGATGTCCTCACGAATATCTAATTCATTATTCACATATCATTACTTAGGAATTTCCAAACATCGATTATGATTCTTCCAATGCCTAGAAGATGATTTCTGATGAAAATATAAAGTTTTCCACTACTACAAATAAGGCCTTTATCAGCGCTAGAAAAGTTGATTTACTGTGCTAAAAAGGAACTGTTAATCTTAGCGATGATAGGGGTCCCTTTTATCAGTGTTAAAAAAAGCATTGATAAAAATTAAAAAACATTAAAAAAATATTTCTGCAATTCAGGGAGGGGCTTTAACTATGCTAGAAACACCCATTCAACAGTGCCCCCTACCCTAGACCGCACACCCCCCCCGCTTTAACAGCACTATCCCACCCTTTAACAACGCTAGCCCACCCATTAACAACACTAGCCCTAATTCTACCTGCACGTGCGACCTGCCTCACCCTGGATTCGAACTCGGGACATGTTTCTTGCACACCTAAGACATTAACACCACACCATATTGATTTTCTGTTCATTTATGAATATATCTATTTATATATATATATAGTTATATTTACATTTCTATTAATATATATTTATATTAACATATATATACATATATATTAATATATATATTTAGCTATATAAATATATATATAGTTATCTGAATATATATATATCCGTATATTAATATATATTGTTATATTTATATTATAATAATATATAGTTATATTTATATATTAATATATTTATTCGTATATTAATATACATTTATAAGATCAGTTTTAAATACACTTATAAAATATGCTTTTTTTGTGTGTGTTTATAAATAAATAAATAAATACATAAATACATATATACAACACACACACACACACCCACACACACACACACAGAAAAATGTATATATTATATGTTTATATCTAAGTATAATTATACATATTTATATATATTTAGCAATATTATATATTAATATGTATATAATTTTGTTTAGAATATATAGATAATATATATCAGTTTGTCAATACAGATGTGCAAACACACACACCCACACATATATACAAGTACACATTATATAGGTATATAAATATTCATATAATTTTATTTTAATTAAATTGTATATTAGTTTTTTATTTAGATAAGGATTATATATTGAGAAATATATTTTTTTGTAAATATGTTTAAATATTTATTTATAAAATTAAAATTTTATATGTGAATATATAAAAATATATGTATATATTGTCATATATTTGATTATAAATAATAGTACATTATGAAAAATGATATCAAGCCCTGAAAACATGGAAAACAGGTAAAAATAGAGAAACTCTCAATACCCGTAAATACAGTCAAAAAGTCATATAAACACAAAACTTAGGGTAATGAAGAAAAGTTATGATTTGGGAGTCCAGTCTAGCTCTGAGACCAGTCAAATCGAAGATCATCAAATGAGATATGATATGAAATGTGGTGGAGGCTAAAAAATGTATTTCATAAGTTACAACTGTTTGAAAAAACAGCAGACATGACAAAAGTGCTAGAAATGAGGGCTTGAAAAAGCTAACAAACTGTATAGTCACTAAAATGGGAATAAATTCTGATCCAGGTGTCCGTTTTATATTTTTTCCTAGTAAAAACAAATATCATGGAACAAAATATGATATAGAAGGTGGATGAGGCCAAATAGACCGAAATATTAAGAGTTATTACCATTTAAATAAAAATTTGACTGGGTGTCGGACATAGAAACAGATTTTTTGAGGCCTTATGATTGGTTTTTGGGGTTTTAGGGTTCTTGTCAAAATTGAGACTATTTTAAATTATTTTTCATATATCTCTTCGCTAACTTTAACAGGATATGTGGTAGAGCCCCAACGAACACCCGAAGTGAAAGTTATGGTTGTTAGAAGATGGAGTTTTGTAGAGTAGTATAACTGATATATCTTCTGTTTATTTGATAATATCATGGTTTTTATTATACTTGGACTTCACTCGTCTCACGATATTTGATTTTATTGGTTTCGGTGCTCAAAGGGACACCCGAAGAATAATTTATGGTTGTTTTAGTATGTTACGAGTATCTTAGTTTTTAGGCACTAGGAGGGTGTCTCAATTTCAAAAAAATAATAACTTCTACTTTGGTTGTCCTTTTTTTTCTCTACCAAATATAAAATCAATGATTTCAAAAATATATACACTATAGTGACCACTGGAACCCCTTCTCTTGTTCTTCAAGGCCAAAAAAGGCCCATAATTCCTACCAATAGTCATAAGTTCTCCTCGGGGTGTCCGTTTTGCCATAACTTCTGCTCCGGGTGTCCGTTTAACCTCTACCACATATAAAATTGAAATTTGAAAATAAACCTACACTCCAGTGACCACTAGAACACCTTCTCATTTTCTTCAAGTCCCAAAAAATTCCTTATTCCCTCTAAACGACTATAACTTCTGCTCTGGGTGTCCCTTTTGTGGCTACCACATATCAAATAGATCTAAATAATATTTAAAAAATATAAATTATATTTATATTATGTAAATATACTTATATATCAATATATTATATTTATGAAATATATTTTTTGAAATATACACTTTAACAGCGGTAGGAAAAAAGTGCTGATAAGGCCCCCCTTTATAAGTGCAACTAAAAAAACACTGATAAAGGGGGACCTTTAACATTGCTAAAAAAAGTGCTGATAAAGGGGGATACTTTATCATCATTAAACAAAGCACTGACAAAGGCACCACCTTTATCAACGCTTTATTTTAGCATGGTTAATGGGTGGATCTGTGGAAACATAGTTTTGTGGTAGTGTTTATATCACCTTCACTGACTTGCAACTCATGGTCCTAAATAAACCATAAGCTCTACTTATTTTTAAGAGATGAATCCAAATCAGCTTCAACCACAGAAATATAAAATAAAATAGAGTTTTAGAAAGGTATAGTTTCCAAAAAATTCAATTTTTTCTGAATCCAATCAATCCGGTGATCAAAATTCTTTAATTTAGAGCCACTCCATGATATCAAATTGGTTTCCATAATGATTAAATTTCTGATAACATCATAATAATTAGAAACCCAACTAAAAGAAATAAACTTCTCACATTCTTCATCCTTGAGCCAAAATTATTTGGATCTTAACTATTTAAAATGGTAAACACATCTTGGAAAATGAAATAAGTAGATAAGAATCAGAAATAGATCTAGTGAAGTAGGTGGTAAATGTGAAACCTAGAAGTGTTTTAAGATGTCAAACCACTCAAAAGAATTCACAAAACTGTCTAGGTGTTCTACAATCTGTGTGTTTTCATACATCCTTGGAATGAAGTAAATAGGTTTCAACTACATCCCATATCATTAATATTCACTGGTTTCATCAACTACAAAAAGTAAGACACCCAAGTGGATGGTTTTTTAGCGACCCCACTTTTTCATATCGATATAAAATATCTATAAATCCACCCCTATTTAAAATATGTCCCTGGAGATTCATACGAATATACTTTAGAATCTCCAAGGATTTCAACTTATTACCCTGATTGGGCCAACCATAAAAACCCACAAATGTTCATACTGGTGAATTCTGTTAGTGAATGCGGGATGTGATATTGTTTTTAGAGAATCTTATACTCTTCACATCAACTCCCTCTTTCTAAAGAAGGCAAATACCACTAGCATGACTCTACCTAGAAATCAGGAGACAACCCTAGAAGATCGCCTTGGAAGCATTTCCATTCAAGTATTGGTTTCCCAACTTGGTTTCGAACAAAAAAACCATGTTAGGGAAAAGTTTAGAGATCCAAAAAGAGGGAATCCAAACTGACCGTGGGTTTCCAAGCACATGAAAATTTCAAAAAAAAATATTTTTATTTTTCTAAGAGGGATTGGTTCTTTCTAACCTCTGCCTCATAAAATTGGAAGAAAAATATCCCATGAAACCTTCAAACATTTTGTGTGATGATTATGTTTAGAGGGATCCTCAATTAATCTTTCATTACCACTAGAGTCCACACAATAGAAATCTAGAACATATTTAGATCTCATTATCCTCTTCCATAATTGATGTTTCATAGGCCCTATTAGGATAGAGTCATATGATTCATCATGTATTGGGATATAAGAATCAGATTTCTCAAAGACATGGGGATTATGTTGTCAAGAGGATCTGAAAAAACCAGATCTAGAACAGGATAAGTGTTGGCCTCTTCGATGGCCACTAGATAAAGCACCAGAGTGGGAAACACAATAACTGAATTCTGAATTGTCTATAAATTTTTTTCATCCGGGGGACTCTAGAAAGTACCTCATCAATAGCCTTCACATAGTTACCATTATTTATATAGTCCAAAGGTATTTAGATATATAATGTTGGACTCAACATAATGAAATTATTTATATAGAACTGGACCAAGAATTACCCATCGACATTCATGAAATACATCTATTTTTATAGAACCAATAACGCCTAAGATTTATATACAATATCGTTGATGTGAATAATTCATCATCTTGAATCCTATCAATAATAAAATGAAACATGGTGACAATAGTGATTCTTACTCAACCTTGATTGAGATTAAAAAATTATCCCCCCAAAGTTCAATATAAAAGAGTACAAACTCTAAAACAAATTCAACTAGACACAAACCCTATCCATGATTAAAAAAATCATTGAGAAATTTATCCACCTAAAAACATATAGTATAATGACCGATACTTAAACATTTTTAATCGCAAGTTAAGTCAAGAATTTAACTTTTTTTCACATTGATTATCTTATCAGTTTTATTTTTCTAGAGAATTAGTCCATAAATTATTCATAATAAGACTCTAAAAATACAAAATGGACACTTCCGAACAGTATCCATTTTCCCCATAATCTAATGAATTTAAAATAAATCATGATTACTTTTATGAAAACACTTCACAACATTCAACGTGACATCTACAATTCCTTAATTATCCTTATGTCCTATGAACAAAATTAAAAAAATATGGTATGAGAATAATAATATCATTAAGGGATATAAAAAAGAAGGAAACCATTAGTCCATTGATAAACATTAAAACCCATGAATATTTTAACATAAAGTAATAATTTTCACCAATAGTAATTTTTAAATACTTTTCTTTCAAAATAATCCCATCTCGTACCTTTTTTGAAATCATAAGATGACCATAAAACCCATAGAAATCATTGAAAATATATAAAGGTACATTGGGATATTATTATACTTTTCACTCTTTTTAATAGAATAATAATTCTTTTTCCTTCCATACATGCCACTATTACAAATGGAATAGCCATATGACCGAATTCCATACCCAATACATTAAAGGTTCTGTTGTAACCACTCATACTTGTTTTATCACGGAACCATCCATCCTTGGTTTATCACTTAACCACCCATAAAATGTTCAAGTACCATTATATAATCATTATGCATTAATTATTGCATTTTTCAACATATCACTCATAAAATTTCATTTTCAATCATAAGAAAACATTTCGTGTTATAAAAATAATAAATCCATTTTAAAAACCAATATTTAATAAAACAACAAATATAAAAAATAAAATATGGGTTTTTTTCTTTTAAAAACATATATTTTAAAGGCGATTCCTTGGTCAAAAATACCCAAATCATAAATTTTATTAGAAAAGAATGAAAGATTACAAGAGTCTATAAGATGGGATCATATTAAAATCTTTTTCAGGAAAGGAAAGGAGGGCTATGGGGGGTTCTTCAAACCAAGTAATGTCCTGATTGACTCCCATGTTGGCCAGATCATCTACAACTATGTTTGCTTCTCGAAAAACATGTGTGATGATATAATTAAGATCACTAAGAGATCGAGAGAAATCCATCCAGTGGGTAGTAATCATCCAAGCAAGGTGGATTATGCCATTCCAAATTTCTTGGACAATATTTGTCGAGTCACTTTCGATCCAAAGGTTATTCCAACCAAAGGATTTGGAAAATGTAATGGCATGAATCAATCCTGCCATCTCAGCTTCAAGGGAGGTGGAAATGCAACATTTAAACATTAGGCATCAAAGGATCTGGCCATAGTGATTTCTGAAGACAACACCACACCTTGAATGTCCTGGATTTCCTTTGGAGGTGTCGTTGATATTAATCATGATCCATCTAGGCAGGGGGTCTCTCCAGAACACCTCTAGTGTATGATGTAGCTGATAGAAATTGCTTTTAATCCTAAGACACCTCAGGATGACAAAGTCATGCACGGTGTTTTGGCAACGTCCCTTTTTAAATAAGGTAGATTCTTGTACGACAATGAGGATCCTCATCTAACCTGCATTTTGATTGAATGAGTAATTGTTATGAATAATATAATTCTGATCATACCAGTTCGCATGGTGGATATCAACAACCACAGAATGAAAGAGGATCCTAATTTGTTGAGATTCATTCGTTTCTGAACATTTTTTATGTCGATATTTGATAGAATTAAGCTTCAACCATCTATAATCAAATTATGGCCATAGTGGCTAGAAGTTGTTGTCGTCGTATACATTAAAAATAACATTCCTTTTGTCAATTGTAAAAACATTATGTATAAAACATGTAACAATATTCCTTTTAAAAAACATTGGATGAAATTCAAAATATTGATTAAATTTCATTTAAAATAATTTTATATCCATATAAAAAATATGTAAAATAATATCAATAATTTTGGGATGGATAAAAAGATTTGACAATTAAATATTTAAACATTTAAAGTGTCCCATAACACATTCAAAATTTAAATCAATAGCCACATAAATTAATAAATTTTAATAAAACATTAAATAACAAGAGGATAGATAAAATATGGATATTAAATATCAAGGGGTCTGTATATGCACCATATAAAAGAATAATGGTGCATGACATCAACAAATGCCTCAATAAAAGGAGATTGAGGTGAAATCCATTTCCTTGAGCCCGATACATTGATTATGTTCTATATATTCATGAATAATAAACATAGTTTAATTATTTAATATCTAGAGAAAATTTTTCAATTTCATTATTCCTTTTGTATCACTTATTACCATGTTATGACAATTACTTAATTATTTAAGTTCACATCGGACGTTTTGATGATATTTGGTACATGGGTCCAAAATGACTTTGGTATGATGTCAATAGTCAAAGTGGTCATATATTCAAAATTTCCATATTAATGTTAATTGAATAATAATAAATTTTATGTATCATTTATACATTTAAATAAAACCGTCCATGCATGGTTTTGAAAAGTGAATAACGTTATAATCATAGAGATGATAGGTCGTACGTACACATGAGTAACGTTCCCATTTTTCAATGATAATTATGAAAAGAAGTTAAGTATTATTTAATATTTATATAATGATAATAATATTATTAATTTAGTTATACATATATATATATATATATATATATTTATCTTCCATGTGATGTGGTGATGAAAAATGAACCACATCGCTTTGTGTAGGGGATAGTTCACATGTATGCATGAACGACATTATCGTTTTCATGTGCATCGAAATGTAAGAATTTAAGTGATATATCATATTTTCATAATGATAAATATTTAATTAATAGAATTTATTAACATTAATTCCATCATTATAACTAGTCTCAAGTGATAGTGATGGAAAACAAATTATATCAGTTCGTGAGGCGGTAGTTCACCATAAACATGAATGATAATCATTTTTCCATTTGATTGAAGTAGAGATATATTTATGTGATGATATTGACATAATAAGATATAAATATATTAATGATAATATAGTTATTATTTCATTGAGGTGGAATAACATTTTACAGAATAAGAAGAAGAAATAAAATAGAATTGTTAATTAAAAATTATACCTATTCTTCAGATAATCTCCTTTGATTAAAATCCTAACACCTCTAAGGAGGGTGTTCTACCTTAAATAAGGCCTCTAGAACGTGGGGAGGGATTCTAAGAAGCAATTTGGGCCTAGTGATGATAAAAAAATAGGATTTCATGTGTGCGGAAAATATAATAATGAGTTTCATTTTATAAGAGAGGGGAGGGGCACTCTTGGAAATCTTCAAAATATTAAATTAATACAAATTAATTTTTTAATTTAAATGGATCCAAACCTATTAATTCATAATATAGTATTATTTTGGGTAAAAATAACTTCATAAAATATAAATTATATATGATTTGACTATTTTTTTAATCCCAATCTTTTATCATTAACCATTATTTAACCTTTTTAATTCTTACCGTGATATCATGTAATTTACACTTTATGTCTTAATATAATTACTATAAAATTTAAAAAGAAAAATAAATGAGTCAATTATTAAAATTTGAGTCTTTTAAAAATAATTTCGACTAAATTTATATTTTAATAAATTTTATACCATTTAATAAAATATTATTTATATTAAAATATCAATAATGTCAATTTTGACACTATTCATTACATAACTTTTAAAAATATCATAAAAGCATGATAAATTATAAAAAATACTTCTAAAACACCACTAACATATCAAATTCATCTTAAAAATTTATGTATGACATTTTTCATTTCAAAATACATTTATTTTATTATTTTTAATATCATTTATTTGATATTTCCTTTAATTAAACAATTATTACATCATCATTGTGCAAGCCTTTAATGAAATTATTTTCTCTCTAAAAAAATTTAATTATTATGTTAAATATAATAATTTTATATTCTAAAACACTATTTAAAGTCAAACATATCCTATATATTACCCATATGAAAAATATTTCACTTGTTAAAAACAAAAGTGTAACAAAATTGACTTTTCTTTGAATACAAAATTATAAATGTCATAATCTCATCCAAGTTTCTTCTAAAGCTCATAATTATATATCAAGGATTGTTTTTTTAAAAAAAATCATCAAATGAAATTTGGATAAGTTTTAGAGTAATTTTATAAATGTTATAATATAATTAATTTCTTTAATTACCCGATTTAACCGTAACTGTGGTAATAAACAATATTACTAAATATAATATTAATATTTTACAAAAATAAAAGTGACCTATTTAATAAATTTTGACCTCATTATTATAAATATTGAATCCATTTTTCAAAAATTTAAACACCTAATTTGATAAAATTTATTAAAAATTAATTCTGTTGACGGAACAAGAAAACATGTTTTTAAAGTAAAATGTTCAAAAGTTCACAAAGATTTTATATCAAATTTGAATGTGAAATTGATTATAATGACCTAAATTGGATAAAACGATAAAAAAATTATATAATTATACTTTGAAAATCTTTAAAAAAAATTCATCACTATAAATAAATTTGATGAAAAAACTGATTTGAATTAAAATATAGTATTTTTCACTATTCATCAACACATGAAACTTATCAGAAAAATAAAAATTGTTAAATCAAAGTAAATTTTTATATAAAATTTTCAAATAAAAATATTATTATTTCAAGTAGAAGCTATAAAATTATAAAAACTATATTTAAAATAAGTGCACCATCAATTGCGACAAAATTGGTTTTTTCAAAAATACTTCTTTTATGTCTAAATATGGATTTGTTCTTATATCATGCCTAAAAAACACATAAGATGAATTTTAAATATTATATTGAATATATAATATATATATATTACATTAATAAAATACAAAAATTTTGATTTTTTAATTGTTTGTATACCTGTGCTCATTTAAATAATTTTTTATAAAACATTAATTTTATTTTAAAAAAGGGTTTTACATTCATTTATAATTAATGTTTACCCAAATAATTAATTATATATAAATATTTAAACCAAAATTTTATAATTTATTAAATAATTTTAATTCTTTCCATTCTAACAACTAAGTTTTTGATGGTAACATTTAAATAATAATATTTAGTTATTCGTTTAAATTTGATGTGACATATCATTTACACTATTGAACATATTGTTTCCTTTTAAAAGCTCAGGATGTTACATTCTCCTACCCTTTAATTAATTGAATCCTCGCAATTTAAACATAAGCATGATAACTAATTTTTGACTTTTCTAAATATGATTATTTTAATACCACATCTTAAAAAGGATTAATAAAATTTACACTTTAACAGAAATAAAAGGGAAGTACGGTGGTCACCTCAGATAACACATACCAGGGTTCCATGTAGGAAAACATTTACATGGAAGAGAATCCAAAATATCGGGTTTGGATAGATAGTGATAGAGAACATGATCAAGAAAAAGTTAACAATCACAAAACCATAAATCTCTTATGGGATTAATGTTCATTGATTTTTTATCAAGAAAATTAAATGAATAACATTTTTTTAGATTCTTTTCATAGAACTGGGGAATTATTTTACTTCATAGACTAAGATCATAAGTAAATTGTTGGTTCCAAGCATAGCGGAATAACGTGGATGGGTGTACCCAACCTTAATTTTATCGTTAACAATGATCAATATGAGATCCATCATGATGATAAAATATCGTATCATTGGAATAGAACAAAGAATGAAAAGGAAAGTGATAAGTCCCAGAACCATAGATATAATCATTATATATTGGTTATAATTATTTTAATTAAAATAAAATAATTAGCTTGAAGGAATTCTCCCTCTGTTGATGTTTCCGGTAACGATCCAATGTGATCGGTCGTTGCATCATATAATCCAAGTGTGGACTTCCTCTAGCGGTAATCCACATGTGCTCCACGTATCTCTAGACATCACCAAAAGGATCTCTGGGTGGTAGAATGGAATAGAATTCACTTGTGATGTCTGCCTAGGATCTCATTGACAGCCACATTTAAAACGCTCTCCTCGATCCTGTGGAGGAGGATCTCTCCGGTAACTTGAGAGCATTCTTCGAGGAAAGGAATTTTATCTTAGATTGAGATCTTGCTCCAGACCTGTTGTGCACAACCACAAAGAATGGATAGGCTTAATGAGAATAATATAATTGGGATTTATAATACATAGAATAATGAAATAAAATAATTACCTGTATGTATTAATTAATTTCATTTAATTCTTAGTAAGACCATATGTCTAACAATAGCATTTGACTATTATTATTACTTTACATGAACCTAGGGAATTACACCTAATATTATTTAATTAAATAAATAATATTATTTCACACAAATACCTAGAAAAACTACACAATGTGTATATTAATATATGCACCATGTACTTTTGTTTTTCCATTTTCATTATTTCTTGCACCACATTTATTAGACCCTGAATAACGACTGTTAATTTCTTAAATACATACCACTGCATTATTCAAAAATAAAGTGATATTATTTCTGCTACAATATATTCTCTCAAATAACTAGTGTCAAAATAAATATGATCATTAATCCTTGAATAATTATTAAAGCACAATCGGGGATAATCATTATTCAACTTTTTAAATGAATATTTAACTAAGATACTTGGATACAATTAGTTTGTGACCCTCTAGGCCTTTTTCTTAGTAGCATTAGGAAGATCCAACCTAAAGTACAAGGTTAGTATCTAGAAACACGCCAAGGTATGCATAGAGAAACAATTTAATGCTGCAATTACGTGTCACCTCATATGAACACTTCCCATGTAATGTAATATCTTTGTCACGATATCTCGAATCAAGCGGGTTTCATGCTAGTTTCATCAACCCATGCATTCGATTAATCTTTCTTTAACCTCTGGGAATTGAACTTTACCATTCCTCACTATGAACATGGATTTATTTAGGCTATATCAATTCCATCAAAGGGCCTAAAATATCAACTTCTATTATGGAATAGAAGGGACAAATCCTTTCTTACATTCTCTATTAATACAGTGTTACTCATGATGCAACCAACATATCCTACCTCACTATGAACAATGTGTCATTATAGTTCTCATCAATTCATCTAAGTGCATGATTTTTCAAACCAATTAATAATAATCTTAATGTATAAGGACTAATACACATATCCGCATATAGGAGAATCCAATGACACTATGAAATGTGGATTTCCTACTGGTAGGTCTCATTATTTTAATATACTCCTAGATATTACCAAGGGTGCACAACATGAGAAGGTGTCTCAATGTTTTATGAGTCCTCGCCCCTAATGGTTTTTATTATATGTTTCCTTCAAATAAAATCATCCGACCGTAGAATATATATACAAGAATATGGTTATGGCACTTCCAGTTTCTCATCATAGGAGAGATATGCTATGACCCTTTAGTGAAACAACTATCCTTAGGACATTATCACATGTATTTTCATGCAGAATAAAAAACAAGATGTTATAGAGTATTTATTAATATTCAAATACATGAATACAAGTTTATTATATGGTAAAAAGAAGTTGGTTCTAGGACACCAACTCCAAAAGAATCTCACTAAGACTATAGAAAACTGCTAACAACCTTTAACCCGCTAGCTCTCACATGATATTAATGCTTATGTTGAGATAGGGATTTAGTCATGGGGTCCTTCACAATCTATTATATGGACACTCTTCTCACTATAACTTCACCCCTTTGATATAAATCCATTAATAGGTGATACCTCCAGAAAATGTGCTTTTTCTGTGGATGAGACCCTAGTTATTTTGAAAGATCCACAACTATAGTATTATCACAATACAATGTGCTAGGGTATCAACTTCTAAGAACCACTTTAATATCCTAGAAAATGTTTCGAATCCAGACAACTTCCTTGGATGGATTAGAAGCCACTATATATTCAGACTCCACTGTCGAATCGTTGACAACTAGCTGCTTTGAACTCTTCCAGCTCACAACTCCTCCATTGAGATAGAAAACATATACTGATTGTGACTTCAGATCATTTTGATCTATCTGAAAACCAACATCCACATACCCTTTGACGATAAGCTCTTCATCTTCTCCATATACTAGGAACATATCCTTACTTCTTCTCAGATACATAAGGATAGTCTTAACAGTAGTCCAATGCTTTTATCTTAGATCTGCTTGATATCTGCCTGCCATGCTCAGTACATAGGCAACATCAATCATGGTATATAACATGGTATACATGATGGATCCTATAGCTGATGTGTATGGGATCATACTCATCCGATCTTTCTCATATTGTGTATGAGGAAAAAATTTCTTAGAAATATGTAGGCCATGTGAAATTGGAACAAATCCCATCTGGGATTTTTCCATACTAGATCTCATTAGTATCTAGTCAATGTATGTACCTTGACTTAGTCCAAGCAGCCTATTGGATCTATCACGAATGATCTTGATCCCTAGAATGTAGACTACTTCACCTACGTCCTTCATGGAGAACACTTGTTCAACCAGTCCTTAAATGACTGTAAGACTAGTACATCATTTCTAATAAGTAATGTGTTTTAAACATATACTACTAGGATAAAAACAGAATTCCCATTAAACCTCTTATAAAAACATAGCTCACATTCATTCTTAATGAAAACAATTTTTTTATGGATTCATCAAATCGGATGTTCCATGACCTAGATGCTTTCTTTAATCCATAAATAGATTTCTGTAACTTGAAATCCTATTTGGCTTCACCTGGTGCCACAAAACCTTATAGTTGTGTCATATAGATATCTTCCTGAAGGATCCCATTAAGGAATGCTGTTTTGACATCCGTCTTCCAAATCTCATAGACATGGTAAGCTGTTATAGAAATTATGATTCTTGTGGATTTAAACATGGAAACTGGAAAGAAAGTTTCATCGTAGTCAATTCCTTAACATTTTCTAAATCCTTTAGCCACTAGCCTTTCTTTATAGGTGCTAACTTGGCCTTTCAAGTCCATCTTTCTCTTGAATTCCCATTTTCATCCAACAGGCTTTACATAAACAAGATCATCGATTAGAACCCATACCTGGTTCTGATACATGAAATCCATCTCAGAATTCATAGCTTCTATCCATCTTGTAGCTTCTGATATCTCTAATAATTCCTTCTAAGAGAGAGTTTCATCATTGTAAAACAATAATGATTATCCATCCTCAATGACTAGGGAAAAAATATCTCTAGTTCCCTTAATTATCTTGAGCTCCCACACAGTAATTCTGTTTCTGTAACCTCTTCCAGAAGGACCTATGGAACTAGTTTCTATACCAACTCTTGTGTATATTGAGCATTAACTTCATTGAATTCAATCATTCATCTACTATCCTTTTTAGGATTTTCTCCCTATCATGAAAGACTTCTTGTATGGTGACAATCACTTCCTTTTCTGAAGGGTTATATAGGTAATATCCTTTTGTTTCCTTGGGATATCCTATAAAGATACTCCTCATGCCCTAGATTTCTAGTTTGTTGCCTAAGAAGGGATTAACAAAAGCCACTGATCCCCATACACATGTTTAAGATAAAATGGGTTTCTTTCCAATCCATAAATTTGAGGGAATTCTATTTTCCGTCTTAGTTGGTACTCGATTTAATGTGTATGATGCAGTTTATAATATATATCCCCAAAAGGATAATGGAAGATCTGCATGACTCTTCATTGACATTTCCTTATTCAACAAGGTGTGGTTCCTCCTTTCACTAGCACCATTACACAGTGGTGTATAAGGAGGAGTGAGTTGAGATAGAATCCTATAATCCTACAAAAGGTCGATGAAATCTTGGTTTAGATACTCTCCACCTCAATCTAATCGAAGCTTCTTTATCTTCTTACCATGTTAATTATCTACTTCATTTTTTAATTCCATAAATTTCTCCAAGCACTTTGACTTATACCTCATTTATTAGATGTATCCATATCAACTCAAATCATCAGTAAAAGTAATGAAGTAATAATATCCACCTCTAGCTTTTCCTGAAAGTGGTACACACACATTAGTGTGTACCAATCCTAAAAGCTCTGTTGCCCTTTCACCATGTCCACTAAAAGGAGGATTGTTAATTTTACCTTGTGAACAAACATGACATCTATCAAGTGGGTTTTGATCAGTAGAGTCTAAATATCCATCTTTGTAGAGCTTTGTAAAGTGCTTCTCGTTTACCAGACTGAGATGGTGATGCCACAACTAGGTGTTGTATGATTCATGTGAGTCTATTTCGTCATCAATTTCCAACACTTGGTTTTTGTAATTTAATACTTATAAACCATTATTTAAATGTAGATTACTATAACATACATTTTTCTCATAGAATAAACCATCCATATTTCATAACATGAAAATAAATACATCCATATACAAACATGATACTTAAATTATGTTTATGGTAACACTAGGTACATAATAATAATTATGTATAACCAAAATAATTCCAGTTTGCAATGAGAGATGGTAATCATCAATGGCCAATGTAGCCAGCCTCATGCCATTGGAAACTCAAAGATCCACATATTCTCTATAAATATTTCTTAATCAACTTGGTTCCTACATTTGAATAAACATTTGAGCCCTACATGTTGTATCTAATACCCAATGTGTTGAAATGGAAAGATTACACTCGATACAAATGCACTTTTAGAATCCCCATGCCTCTGGGTGAAATTTCTCTTCTAGTGGACTAACATTCCACATGAAAAAAACATATTTCCTCCCATTCCTTTCCCTAGATCTAGATCTTTCCCTTCTTGGAGGGATGGTTCTTGGGGGCTTCAAACCGTTTATAAATCCTTGGACCCTTGGCCTTGTCCTTCCTCTTCTTATTCACTATAAGGACTAAGTGTTTTTCATGCCCCATATCCTTATCTACGTAGAGAATCAAGGTCAAAAGTTCTAATAGACTCTTCTCATTTTTTCTCATGTTTTAGTTAACCATAAAACTAGAGAACGTCTTGATTAGTGATGATAGGATGAGATCTATATCCAACTCATCTAGGAACTTAATCCCTAATATTTCTAGACATTCAATGTAGCCAAAAAGCTTGTCTACATGAGGACCGATTAGTCTAGACTCTCCAAGATTAGTTGTGGACAAAGCATTGGAGATCACATATCTCTCCTATCCCACATTCTCTTGATAGAAATCCTTAAGGTGAGACATCAGACTATACACATCCTTGATTTCATGTTGCTTCAAGAGATCAGTAGACATAGCCGATAACATTAAACATTATAAATATTCACTATCATCGAAATGTTTCATATAGAGATAATTCCTCAGCACTGACCATGATCTTAGGCGCAAATGGAATAGGATCCTCTAGCACATACAATTTACTCTCGTGGAAAAGGATGATGCGTAAACGCCTATGCCACTCCTGGAAATTTGTGCCGGTGAGAAGTTTTTTCTTATTGAGTATGGTTCGCAATGATATGATTGATTTCATTTTCATACAATTTCTAGAAATTATGATGAGAAAAGATTGAGTACTTTATTAGGATAAAACTGAGACAAATAAATAAATTAATACTTATTAGTCTCTCTCTATTTTATCAAAATCCAATAGCCCTCACCATTGACATAGGAATATTCTAATGCATGAATATTCTAGTGTCACAAAACCATATTTCCCTTCTCATTACCCAAAATACGGTTGGTCAAGCTAATTGAAATGTTTTAGGTATCCATTCCAAATTCCAACTGTATTAACTTGCAGTTCCATGATCCGTTGAGTGGACTCCCCAATCCTGAAATCCTTTTATTTTGGATTTCCTCAACCTTTGACTCTTGGTCACACCATGTCCTACTGTGGTTGTTAAACCTTTATGTGAACCAAGTCAATTCAACTAAAACCATGAATTAGAATTCCACGATAATTGAAATCACCCAAACTAAGGTTGGTCAATCACATTAAACTATGGTTCAATGCTAACCAAGATTATGGAAGGCTATACAGACATAACATTTACTTGAGGGATTTTATACTTATACTTAAATTTCCATTTTTATTATCATTATTATGTGATTGTTAATATTAACTGGGATATAATTAAGTGATCAACTATGTATAAGATAATATTTACGCATATGCCGATCTTATTTTAGTTCCATCTTGCATGCTACTTTAATTCATTAATTGTGTGATCATGTCAACACAACCACAATAAATAAACCATGAAAATTACAGAAATAAAATAAATGGAATGATCATGAACTTGTTATATTTTGTAGTGTATCTAGTGGTTGATAAACTAACCCAAGACCTACTTGTCCACCTTTGTATCTCATTGGATTGGTGTTGCCTTGGATCCTGACTTGGTCCGCCTCCACTATCTTGGGTTCTCAATCCCTTACATATGATTTTATCTCAAATGCAGATGAGAGGTAAAATGGGATTTTACATAAAATAAAACTTGGGAACACATTCCCTACATATTAATGAGGAGAAGCCTCACATACCAACAATTCTAATTTAAATAAATTAATTAAAAGAAAACATCCATATATAAAAGGTCCTGGTTTGGATCCTAATCATTCATACATGCAATGATATTTATGCATGAATATAACTAGAATTGAATTCTTTATTCATTCTTGTTTAAGATAAATCATGCTTGATTCAATTAATTATTATCTTTAATTAATTAATCATTTTATCCTGAAATCTTTTTTGAATTTCCTTGAGATTCTTATGCATCATAATTTTAAAAAAATTAATTTATTTAAAATTATCTTTGTACGTAACTTGTACCTTAGAGGCAACCCAATGATTTTCCATTTATAACTACATAATGATTTAGAAATAAACATTTCATAGATTGTAAATTAAACATATATGTATGAAACACCTATCATGTGTTGTGCCCTAACCTTATACCCACTCTATAGTACACATATCAAGGGTTTGTATAATATAATAATAAATTTTAATAATTTTGTGTAATGTGGATGAGTACACAGCGTGTAGTTCCTACTACACTACGTGTACTATCATTCATCATCCATCTAAAGTATATGACTAGGGATACAACATGTAGATGTAATTAAAAAATCTTCAAAATACACAACATGTCTAGTGGGCCAGACGCCATTTAGTATCTGCATTACACGGTCTCCAGCAAGACAAGTCATGTATGAGGTACACAGTCCAACCCTAAACCAAAGGGACTACACACCGTGTCTAGTGGTCCACATGGTATGTAATTCAGAAACCATGGGCCACCTGTTCCTAGTCATCACATAGAGTCATTAAGACTTAGATAAAATTCAATCACATAGCTTGGTTGGGCGGACTGTCCTGATGCATTGAACCTTGACTACATGGCTTGTAGTACTGAATAAAAACCGTGTGCTCTAGTGTTATATGACCAGGATCCTTTGGAACCTCTAGATGAGGTCCTTTGTTTATTTTAATGAAAATTAAAAGAAAATACCGTTTCTATAATGTGAACGAGAAACAAAAGATGAGGAATAGATCTCATGATTTATATCTACAGAATTATTAAATTGAACTGAAACAATAAATTATCAAATGTGTAAATCATCAACAAAAAAATAAAAAATTAAAATTAATTATTTGACCCCTCTAATACTACTTATAGGTTCCATGCGTAGTGGAAGAATGTGGATGGTTGTACCAAACATTAAATTTAGCATTAGTAACGATCAATATGAGATCCATCATGATGATAAAATGTTGGATCATCAGAATAAAATGAAGAATGAAAAGGAAAGGGAAAAGTCCCAAAACCATAGAGAGGATCATGATATACTAGTTATAATTAATTTAATTAAAAGACAAGAATAACCTTGATGGACTTCTCTATCCATTGATGTTTTTTGTCACAATCCAATGTGATCCATCATTGTGTCGCATAATCCAATTGTATACTTCCTCTAGAGGTGATCCTCATGTGCTCCATGTATCTCTAGATGTCACCAAAGGCATCTCCAGGTGCTAGCATTGAAGATCTTTCTCTTGCGATGTCCACCTTCTATCACCTTGAGAGCCGCATCCAAAGCGCTCTCCTTGTTCTGGTGGAGGAGGATCTCTCTCGTAACTTGAGAGTGTTCATAGAGGAAAGGAATTTTCTATTGGATTGAGATCTTTCTCCAGATCTATTGTGCACAACCCAAAATAATGGCTAGGATTAATGAGAATAATGTAATCGGGGTTTATAATACTTAAAACAATGAAATAAAATAATTACCCATAGGTATTTATATGTTTCATTTCATTCATAGTTAGACCCCATGTTTAATAATAGTGTTTGATTATTATTATTACTTGATATGTGCCCAATGAATTAAACCTAATATTATTTAATTAAATAAATAATATTGTTTCTCACAAATCCCCAAAAAAACTACATGACATGTATATTAATATACACAACCTGTACTTTTATTTTTTTTTATTTTGTCTATTTCCTCCACCACATTTATCAGACCTTGAATAATGACTATTAATTTCCTAAATAAATATCATTTCATTATTAAAAAATAAATATATATTTTTTCAGTGAAAATTTATTCTCTTGAATAACTAGTGTTGAATGAAATGTGATCAGAAATCCTTGAATAATTATTAATCCACAATCCGAAATAAGGTTTATTCATCTTCTTAAATGAATATTTAACTGAGATACTTGGATACACTTGGTGTGTGACCCTCTAGGACTCTTTCTCAGTGGAATTTGGTAGATTCTACCTAAATTCCCAGGTCAACATCTAGCAACATGCCAAGGAAACCATAGAGAAAAAATTTAACACCATAATGACGTGTCACCTCATACGAACATTTATCATGTATTGTAATCCATTTGTATCGATATCTCGAATCAAGCGGGTTGCATGCTAGTTTCATCAACCCATGTGCTCAATTAATATTTCTTTGACCTCCAGGAATTGACCTTTACCATTCCTCACCGTGGAAATAGATTTATTTAGGCTATATCAATTATATAAAAGAGAATGATATATCAAATTATGTTATGGAACATAAGGGAAAAATCCTTTCTCGCATTATCTATTAATGTAGTATTACTCGTGATACACCCAACATATCATACCTCATTGAAAATAGTGCATCGTCATAGTTTTTTTTCAATTCATCTATGTGGGTGAGTTGTAATACCCATTAATAATAATCATGAAGTATAAGGATCAATACACATGTCCACAGATAGGAACATCCAATGACACTATGAAATGTTGATTTCCTACTAGCGGGTCCCATTATCATATTATCCTCATGGATATTACCAAGGGTTCACACCCTAAGAAAGTGTCTCAATGTTTTATGAGTCCCCACCCCTAATGGCCGGTATTATTTTTTCCCTTAAAATAACATCATCTGGACATAGAACATATATTCAAGAATAGTATTATGGTAATTCCAAGTTCTCATCATAGTAGGGATCCTCTATGACCCTTTAGTGCAACAACTATCCTTAGGAGATTATCACATGCATTTTCACATAGAGAAACAATCAATATGTGATAAGGTATTTATTAATATTAAAATCCATGAATACAAGTTTATCATAAAGTAAAAAGTATTTGGTTCTAGACCACCAACTCCAACATAAATATACTTACTTGTCAAGTAGAGTTCCATCCTTTAATAAATTTTGCACCAAAAACTCATCTTTTTCTCCAAACGATGCATATTCATGATGAATTTTACACCACTAATGCACTAGAATAAACTTCTAGAGAATAAAATAATCCACACATTAACCCAAAAAATGGTTAGTATAAGATAATATAATTACCTAAAAAGAATAAACCTTATATGATGAAAAATTACTTCAAATAACATAGTCTTCCAAGAAAAATATTAACATTTATCTCCAAATAACATCAATCACTCTTAATATATCATACCCAAATGTAATTTCCATAATTACATACTCTCCAATACAAGTAAATCATCTCTTTAATAAACATAAAATCATATTTCCATCTAATTGATAATTCATCATTTACTTCTCAAATAAAATCCCATAGTATTCTGTTGACCTCAATCAAAAAGGGTCCCCAAAATAGTAAACATCTTTTGAAAAAACGTTAATCACTTAATCACAAAATCATTTCTTAATCCCAAGGTTATCTATTCAATAAAACATATATTAATAAAATCAACTGATTATTCATACATAAAATCATTTAACTAAAAATAAAATTTCATACTAACCAGGAATTCACGTAGGCCAGTGTTAGGAGATGCACCATTGATTCCCTTCATTTGTGGGTTCGATTCCCATTGCCATGCCAGATGCAACGGGTATTCAACCATCTGGTGGGATTCCATTTTTCTAAAACTGTATTATGCTTATAAAAATACCAAAGTAATATAAAATCCTAAAAAGTAACCATAACATGTTTTAATCTCAAAGGCTATCTCATTCATTTCATTTTTCATCCTAAAATGTAATGAACAATAATTACCTCAAAAAATGAATGTCTCCAAAAATACCATTAGAAATATTAAAATTTAATAACATAAATCCTTAAAATATGTTTCTAATTCATTTAACTAAAGATCATCCTTAAAATTATAAACCCATGATGATATCCCTAACTCTTAAGAAGATATCCTAATCTCAAAGGTTATCAAAACCATCCTATGATACCAACTATAAGGCTAAGAGCATAAACATTACATAATCTTGTGTTAAGTCAATAATTTTACTTTATTTCACATTGATGGTATTTTTTAGGTCTATAGATTTAGATAATTATAAAAAAACTCATACATAAAAAAATCTTAACAATAAAAAGTGGACACTTCTGAACAATATCTATTTTTCCCATAATCTAAAAAATTTAAAAATAAATAATGATCACTTTTATGAAAACTCTTCACAACATTCAAAATGAAATCTCCAATTCCTTTCTGATCCTTAAGTCATGTGAATAATATTAAAAAAATGGGATGAGAATGAAAATATCAATAAGGGATATAAAAAGAAGTAAACCATTAGTCTATTGATAAACATTGAAACCCATGACAACATTATTATAATGTAATAATTTTCACCTTTAATAAGTAGTAAATACATTTATTTGAAAATAATATCATTTCATACCCTTTTCATAATCATAAGACAAACATAAAACCTATAAAAATAAATGAAAATACATATAGGTACCTTCAAATATAATTATACTTATCACTCTTTGAAATGGAATAACCATGCTGTCAACTACCATACATGTCACTCTTTTAAATGGAATAACCATACGACCGAATTCCATACCCAATGAATTAGAGGTCATAACGTAACCCACCATCCTTTATTTATCACAGAACCACCCATTCTTAGTTTATCATGCAACCACCCGTAAAATGTCTGTGTACCATTATATAATCATAACATATAAAACCATTATTTTTTCAACATATCACTCTTAAAATTTCATTTACACTCATAAGTTAATAGTTCATGTCATATATATAATCAATCCATTTTAAAAACCACTTTTTAATAAAAAATACATAGAAAAGAAAAATAGGGGTTTCTTTTTCTTTTAAAAACAGGAATACTTGTAGAGGAATCCAAATATTAAATTATCGTCACTATAGTGGGAATTTTTTGTTGCCATATATGATAAAAAGAACATTAATTTTTTCATTTGTCAAAAAATTCCACATAAAACATGTAAAAAGATTAATTTTAAAAACATTTGAATTAAATTAAGAAAAAAGATAAAATTTCCATTAAAAACCATTTATATCCACATAAAACAATTTTAAAATAAAATCAAGAATATTGACATCGAGAAAAAAAATTTACAATTAAATCTTTAAACATTTAATGCATCCCATACCACATTGAAAATTTTAATCATAAGACACATGAAATAATAAAATTTAATAAAACTTAAATAATATGTGGATAGATAAAATTTTGATATTAAATGTTGAAGGGTATGTATATACACCTTATAAAATAAAATGGTGCATATCATCAAGAAATTCCTCAATGAAAAAAGATTGAGATGAAATCCCTTACCTTGTGTTTGATTCATCACGTATGTAATTTATATTTATAAATAATAAACTCAGGTTAATTGTTTACTTTATTAATAAACTTTTCAAGTTATGTATTCCTTTTTTATAACTTATTACTATGTTATGATGATAACTAAATTATTTAAGTTCAACTTTGATGTTTTCATGATATTCAGTATGTGAGTCCGAACTGACTTTGGAATGATGTCAATAGTCAAATTGGTCACATGTCCATGATCTCAAAAATAATATTAATGACATAATAATAAATTTTATATATGAATTATAATTTTAAATTAAACCATTTATTTATGGTTATGAAAAATGAACAATGTTATAATCATGGATATAGTAGGCTATACGTACGCATGAGTAACATTTATATTTTCAATTATAATTATGGAAATAAAGTAAGTATTATTTTATATTTACAAAATTATAATAATATAATTAATATAATATTATTTATTTAAATATACTTATATAAATCATCCATGTGATGTGGTGATTAAAAACAAATCACATTGCTTTGTGGAGCTGACAGTTTACATGTATGCACGAGCGACATTATCATTTTCATATTCATGGAAAGGTAGGAATTTAAATGATATATTATATTTTTATAATTATAAATATATAATTAATATCATATATAAATATTTATTATATCATTATAACCATTATTGAGAGAATGCGATGGAAAACAAATTATATCGGTTCATAAGGTGGTAGTTCGTCGTACACACGAAGGATAATTATTTTCCAATTTTATAAAATTGGAGATGGATTTGGGATATGATATTAACATAATAAAATATAATTATATTTAGGATACCATTTTTATTATTTAATCATTGTGGGATAATATTTGAAGGAAGTGGAATAAGAAATAACCTAGAAACCACTAATTAAAAACGATACCTCTTCTTCAGATGATCTCCTTTGGTTAACACCTCAACACCTTTAAAGAGGGTATTTTACCTAAAATAAGACCTATAGAATGTGGGTAGGTATTATAGGAAGTTATTTGGGTAGATATTTTATTAATAAAATAGTTTTTGAGGTGTGAATAAAAGAGAATAACTTGTTCCCTTTTATAAGAGAGGGGAGGGGCACTCTTAGAACTCTTCAAAATATTAAATTAATATAAATTTATTTTATAATAAAAAAGGGACGAAACTTATTAATTTATAAGATATTATTATTTTGGGTTGAAACAAATTCATCAATTAAAAATTATATAAGTTTTTAATTTTTTTAATCCTTATCATTTAACTTTAATCATTATTTAACTATTTGAATTCTTAAAATGATATCATGTAAAGTAAAATTTTAGAATTAATATCATTACTATAAAATTATAAAATACTAATAAATGAGTCACTTATGATATTTTTAGAAATATACCAATTATTTTACCAAACGTTATATTTTTATAAATTTTATTTCATTTAATAATATATTATTTATTTTAGAATGTCAATAATGTCAATTTTGACATTATTAATTACTTGAATTTTTAAAAATATCATAACACAATGATAATTTAGAACCAATAAATCTCAAGAATAACAAAAAATTTAATGGAATTTGAAAAAATTATTTTATGACATTAATAATTTCAAATTATATTTATTTTATCATTTATTTAATATTTCCTTTAATTAAACAATTACTACATCATCATTGTCCAAGCCATTAATTAAATTATTTCTTCTATAATAATTCAAAATAAATTATAATGATAATTATACTAATTTTATATTTTAAAATAGTACTTATAATTGAAAATATCCTCTATATAACCCCATGTGAAAAATATTTCACTTGTTAAAAAAAATGTGATAAAATTTACTTTTCTTTAAATATAAAATTACAAATGTCATAATTCCTTCAAAGTGGATTAAAAAGGTAATAATTCTTTCCCAAAGATGGTTTTGGTCTAAAAACACTCATAAAATGAAATTTGAACAAGTTTTAGGGTAAATTTACAATATTTATAATATAATTTTTAACTTTAATTATTTTATTTAACCTTAACCGTGGTAATAAAAAATATTACTAAAGATAATATTCATATTGTACAAAAATAAAAGGGAAATATTTAATAAATATAAATCTTATAATTATAAATATAGAATCCATTTTTCAAAATTCAAAACACAGAAATTGTAGAAATTAATTAATAATTAATCCCATTGAAGGAATGAGAAAATGAGTTTTTAAAGTAAAACGTTCAAAAGTTCAAAAAAGTTTTATATAAACTTTTAATGTGAAATTGATTCCAATAAACTAAATTGGTTTAAATGATAAAAAATCGATATAATTATACTTTAAAACCATTCAAAAATATAATTTATCAAAATAAATAAAATTTATGAAAAGCTATTTTGAATTAAAATCCAATATTTTTCATTATTCATGAAAATATGAAAATTATCAAAAAAATAAAAAAATTAAAACAAAGCACAATTTGATACTCCAATTTTAAATAATGATATTATTTTTTCAAATATAATCTATAATAGTTTCTAAAACAAGATTTAAAATAAGTGCGCCATCAAAAGGTGACAAATTTGTATTTTTAAAAAAATACTTCTTTTATGTCTAAAATTGGATTTGTTCTTATGTCATGTCTAGAAAACACATAAGATGAGTTTTAAAAATTATATTGAATATTATATATATATATATATATTTTTCATTAATAAAATCGAAAAAGAGTGATTTGTTTATATATTGGTAAAATTATGCATGTTTAAATAGTTTTTCAAAAAAATTCTTTTTACATTAAGTTAGGGTTTTATATTCACTTATAATTAATTATTCACAAAACATTTAATTTTATATACACGTGTAAACCATATTTTCCTAATTGATTTAATACTATTCGTTCCCACCATTCTAATGTCTAGGTTTCTATGGTAACATTTATATAACAGTATTTAGTTTTCCATTTATGCTCGATGTGGCATATCATGTACACTATTGAACATACTATTTCCTTTAAAAAAATCAAGATGATACAACAGAATCATAGTAGGTGTTTACCTTATTTAGTATAGAGGAAGTTAAGTTGCGTAGATAAAAGTAGATACCGTCATCTAACATGATGGTGGAAAAGAGATACTTGAGGGGGGAATCACGAGGATAAGTGAGGATTGGGGAGGTATTATGATTGATGATAGAGATTTGACTGTGTAGGAATTGAGGACAACAGTGACAATAACGAAGAACCCTGTGTGTAGGGATTGAAAATAGATTTATGATGTGGGGATGTGTAGTGGGGAGATGCGAGTGAGGGATACATAGAACATGGAAATCGATGAATGTAATATGAATAAGAGGTGATCAAGATGAACTAGATGGCTGATAAAATAATAATGAATAATGTTGTTTCCAAAGGGTGGAGATGAATTCATAGCCAAAAAATTTATGCAGATGGACAGGGGTGGAAGTTTGGGTTTTCAGGGTACTGTAGAGGGTGTGAGAATAGTCACAGGAAGGCATGAGGTTTTACGATAAAGGATAAATTGATTTGGGAAAATATTATCGTGAAATGATTTATATAAAAAATTATTAGGAAAAAATTAATTATCATGATGTTTATCAAATTCATATTATAATAATATATATATATAATTAATAATGGTTTAAATTTTTATAAAAATTTCAATTATATTTATATAAAAAATGTGTGTGTTTATTTTTTCAAATAATTTTTTTATATTATTAATATTTTTAATTAATCATATAATCATAAATTTATATAGACAAAACGATATATTTGTAATAGGTAATAATTTAATATTTCATCATTATATATTATTGAGTAATTTAAATTTTAAAATTTGTAATTAATTATATGATTATAAAAGATTATAATAAAAGATTCATTTATTTTATATGTTTGATAAAATATATGATATTATTGATTAATTTACTACAATAAATTTTTGTAATTGTAATTTTTTTGGTGATGGTAATTAAAAATAAATTATTCCTTTATTGGTAAAAAATTTGTTGATATTATTATTATAACAAATATATTTTAGTTTTAATAAATGATTTATGGTAAAAAATTACAAGTGCATATGAATAATTTGAAAAAAATTTAATATCTATTAGAATTGATCATTTTTACCAACATATATATCATCTGTTAATAATTTTCTATTATTGAAAATCATATTTTTAAAGTGACCCACTATTAACATTGTCTATATTTTATTTCTGTCCTTATTTTCCATGTTATAATTATTATTTGTTATGATATATTATTTACTTGTATACTTTTGAAATATTTTTCTATTTTTAATCAGGTTTTATTTCCCATTTTTCTTTTGTCAAAATATTTTATTATTTTATTCCTTTTTGATTGAAGGATTTGGGGCATTTAAACCGAATAAGGTATGATTGTAGATTGTTATTAAATTTTAATGAATTCAATTATTTGATATTTTTTAGACTCATTTTTATTTTTTCATTGAATTCCTCGTGGTAAGGATTTGATTTTCCTAGGCACAACATAGTGAATCACATTGTTCAACCATTTACATTCTATTATTATATTATTACATATTTTCCAATTTAGTTTATTTCAAATGTTTTTTCCTTTTATGTAATTAAATACATTATATAACACTAATTATAATTTATTTAAATATTTTAGATTTGGGTACTCCTTTCCATCGAATGAATGATGGTTCAAATTCAAACTTTGAGGAGTGATCTCAACATCACATATTTTTATAATTGTTTACATGTGATGTCTTAAGTGTATTTCACCATCATAGGCTCAATTAATCTTTATAATGGATGAGGTGGTCTAGAATCTATGTGAGTTCTGGTGGATTAAGCACTCAATCTGTTATTTCTTGGCCAAGTCAAGACTCCTTATTAATAAACAAAGATAATGTGATCACATACTAACCCATAATTACTATCGATGGTAGTAGACACAACATTATCTCAATCCGTTATGCGATTAATATATTTTCATAGATTTATTTCACACCCTTCATAATAATATCAACATGTTTTCTTTTATTTATTATTTATTTTTCCTAAATATATTTCCTTAAAATATTAAAAACACAAAAACACAAAAACTAATTTTTTATAAACATAACAATTAGATTATATAAATAATTAAATTTTATTATAAAAATATTACTTTATAAATAAGAAATATATTATTGTAAAAATTTTATTTATATAAAAAAATTAATCTACTAATATTATAAATATTGATTAAATTTTATTTTAATTATACATATTTACTATAACACATAATAAATTGTTATATTATAATTTTTATGTTTTTATTTAATTATATGTTCATCACATAAATATATTTATTATATTTTCAATAAGTATTATTATAAAAATATTTTTAATATAAATATATTTAATTATATTACATATATTTTTATTTTCATTGTATAAATATATTTTATTTATTTACAATTTTAAGTTTTAAAAATATATATCTTTTACTATTTTTTATTATCTTAACAATATAATTTAATTTTTTTTACTTCATCATTATTATATTTTGTTAAATATTCCATTATTATAACTTTTAATTATTCATATTTCATTATATAAATATTATAAGAAAAGTTTCTAAATAATATTTTATATACTCAATGAAAACCATAAAAAATAAAAAAAATAAATCGAACTAAACTTGATATATAGTATAATTATATATTCACATTAAAAAAATATATGTAAATATTTTTTAAAAAACTATTGCTTACATCACCAAAGAATAATTACTGATTTGATTAAAGGTGATTGGAGAAGTGTAAATAAAATAAGGGGTTGGGTGACTCTATATTGTATGAGAAATGAGAGATGATTATAAAGAGGGACTTGAAGTGTCAATTTAGGGGGAGGGGTTATGAATTATAAATTAGTTTCTGATGTTTATGTCAGCACTAATGTTTCATCACTAAATGATGAATCTTCTGTATTTTTGGTTATGTATAAAAGTAACATTTAGGGAATTCCAAGGAGGTGTGTCAACAATGAGTTGTATAAAAAAAATAAAATGTTGAATATACAATCTTGAGAGATTTTTTTGTTACATCTAACTTGAGCATTGGATCCACTACTCAAGTGTTTACAAAGTATTTTTTCTAGTTTTCATAAGATATATTTTAATAGGGTTTCATCCTGTATAATGGAGCAATTTTTTATGCAAGGAACATTATATGGAAATTATTAAATAATTTAATTTAATTTTTAATACATTTTAGACAAGTTATTAGGTCATTTTAACCCTAATAGTTTCAATTGTAACCCTTTTAACCTATTTTAACTACTATGGTAACATCATTTTTTACCAAAAATAAAAATTCACAATAAAAAATGAATGCGGGATCATTACTAAATATGGAGTCCATTTTATCAAATTAAATTTCTATAAGCAGGGAAAAAACTTTTAAAATAAACCCGCAAAATGAGACGAAAAACAATTTTGCAAAAAAATGAATTTTTAAGTACACCAAATTTTTTATACCAAAAAAAGTGTCATGTAGATTATAATTAAATTTATTTTATTATTATTAATTAAAATGATGGAATAAAAATATAAAATCAATACAAAATTAAATGTGACATTGGAAAAAAATTATATAAAATATTTTTTTCTTAAAAATTGGTATTTTCTACTATTCACATAAATTTATCATTTTAAGAAAGTTCCAAAAATAATTACTCTAACATAATTTTTGAATTTATAAAATAAAAAATGATACCCATTTTTTTCAAATTCTAATTCCAAAATTTGGAAATTAAACTTTTAAATAAAACCATATAATACATGAAAAAAAATTTATTAAGGTTAAAACTATTTTGTTTCTGACTGAAATATTATGTAATATTCTTATAGTGAAAATAAAACTATAAAATATAATTCATGAATATTAATAAGGCATGAAATTTATTTACTATTGACATTACCTCAGTTTTTATAGAAATAATTAACCTGAGTGTTGGATCAACTACTCCGGTGTTTACAAGTAATTTTTTCTAGTTTTTATATGAGATATTTTGATAGGTTTTCTTCTTTTAAATTGTTGTGAGGTGGTAGTCTAAGGAACATTATCATGAAATTATTAAATCAGTGCATCTAGTTTTTATTATACTTTATTATGTGGATGTAAATGTAAAATATTATTTTTTTGGTTCCATGTTTCTTCATTGTTCTTTTTGTCGTGTTAATTTAATTCAATGATCAAGATCATGATGACACTTTCGAAACCATAACTATTTTTTCAAAAATCCTGACACCTCTTATATTTATACTCCCCAAATTACTACTCTCCTTATTTAGTCCTCATCTGTTATCAAAACCCAATAAACCAACTCTTTTAAACTCATATAGTGGTTCACTTGTGTTTGATAACCACTATTTCTAATTTTAATGGGAAATTAAATATTTCCTTTTTGAAATATGTTTCTAATTTTATTTCCCTTTTTCATTCACAACATTAATGATCAAAAAATGAAATACAATATATATTGTCGAAACATTGAATATATTATAAAAAAATCACTTTCCATTACTATTAAATGCACACATGCCAATTTTATTTGAAATTTTATATAAAATTAATCCTCTTAAGTCTTTGTATTTTTATAACATAATTAGAATGGACATCCATTAAAATGATTTTTAGAGGCAAAAAAATACAAGGATCATGATGAAATTAATATGAATAATTACTCAAATCTTATTATTTTTTAGGATGGATTTATCTCTAAAAAACAAGGAATCATGGATACATTAAATAAATTTTAGATACAAATATGTATTAGTTGAACAAAATGAGTGTTGATTACCTGAGATCTACTGTAATCGGTGGTGAGTCTTTGTCCAGTTACGTTGGAAGTTAGTTGGATTATGTCCAACATTATCCCAATGGATGGTACTACTTTTACAAAATTTAATGTAACTGCATCCTAAGTGCTTGATGTCCCCACCATACCCTTGAAGGTAACACCATGGACGTGAACACCAGTTTGATAGAAAATGATGATAATGAAACAATGTTTGTAACATCATATGATGCATGTAAAATTTTTATGAGAGAGTATATATTTTTTAATATGGAAATTTTGAAGAATGTTTGAGAATGGAATTCGATGCTAGTCCAGTGAAATTATGTCTCAAATATTATTTAGGATGATATATAATAAATACTGAAAACATTTTTTTAAAATAATAAAAAGAAAATTGAGTACCATTTCATAAGAATCACTCTTTTCATAGTAATTTTGATCGACGATTATTAGATTTTGGATAGAGTTGAATTTGAGATTTTGATATGTAACACCTTGAACCATTACCTTTAAAACATGATAATATTTATTAAGGATGATGGGATTACCTCCTTGAAAACATTCACATGACCTTCCAAACTCTCATTTAAATTCTTCCCGTATCGTTAACAAGATCACTATCCGCCCCAAGAAAATGATGACATGATTCTATCCTTTAGAATATACACATGGTGAATCTGTTGTGGATATTTGGTTAGGAAAGAACTCATAGTCAACATCTCTTAGTTGGGACTCTCTCAAATGCTCAAATAGTAGAGTAGGAAACACCATCGACTGAAGAAAAGTTGTATCCTCCTACTCCACCAACGTTTGCTGCAAGTAATCTAACTTCTCAGAATCCTACTTCACCAACAGGGCCCGGGACTTACTACTAAGGGAATATTCTTCCATGTTACCCTTTCTTGGTGTAAGAGACATCTCCTGCAGGAACTCTGACCAGCATCAATGCCTTAGGTTCAAGTATCTCTACATGAATACATACCAGAGACCCTGATGATATGAGTAAATCATGAAGCGCTCACCCATAAGATAATTCCTCTACTTTCTCTTAGTGACGACTACCATTTACAGCTCATGGTCATGAGTTGAATAGTTATTCTCATGGAATATCAACTGCCTCAACTTGTATATGACAAATGTCTATCACCGTATCAACACGCAGCTGAGCCCAGCTCCCGAGGCATTACAATACACTATTTACATTACACCCTCCATTGGCATTCTCAATATAGGAGAACCCATCAGCATTAGCATCAAATCCTCAAAGTCTATATAGAACTTCCGAGTCCAGGTAAAAGTATTCCCTTTCCTTGTTAATGAGGTGAAAGGGGTTACAATCCTAGAGAAGTCTTCCACAAACCTCTTGTAGTACCATGCCAAGCCAAGAAAAATCTCTATATCTATCACTCTCTTGGGTGGATCCCATGATATAACTGTATCAATATTTTCATGGTCTATAGATAAACCATGATTAGAAATTAAATTCCTTATAAAGTGAACATCGAGAATCCAGAAATAGAACTTCAAGAGCTCACCATAATGTTGGTGATCCAAAAGAAAATCTAGGATCAACCTTAAGTTTTCTACATGATCATCCTATGAAACAGAGTATATGAGTATTTTACTCGATAAAGAAAAATACACACAAGTAAAAGGGAATATAAAAACCTTGATCATCAATACCATAAAAATGGTGGGGGAATTCATTACACCAAAGGGCATCACAGGGAACTCACAGTGTCTCTAGCGACATTGGAATATAGTCTTTAGAATATCATTCATAAAGACCCCCAATTGGTGTCATCCAGACTAGATATCGATCTTTAAGAACCATATCGTTCATCACAATTGGTCAAAGAGGTCATCAATCATTGATAATGGGTTATTTTTTTATCATGGCCTAGTTTAGGAAATAATAATCCACACAGAGCCACAATCTTTTATATGCCTTTTTCATAAATAAACTGCAGCTGCCTTGGGGGATACATTGGGAGTGATAAAACCATTCTCAAAAATTTCCACCGACTACAACCTAAACTATTGGATCTTAGTAGGGGCCATATAATATGACTCATAAGATATCAGAGTGGTTATGTCATGAAATTAGATAAAAACTGTATTTATCACTTCAGAGGTAGTCCCGAAACATCCTCAAGGAAGAAGTACATAAAATTTTCCCTGACTGAAGGAATCAAAATTATAGAAGAGACTTATTCACCAATGGATATACTCATAAACTTATGGTTGATGGTCTGCATCCTCCTACTTGTAGAACCAACTCATCCTTCCATGATATCTCTCACTCCTATTAAAGATAATCTCATCCCATTAGTGTGAAGGCGTCTAAATCAGCTATGGTGGTAGTAAATTTGGGATTGGACCATTGAAAATAAATACATAACCAAGATGACATCACAGTGTTCCATCACGATGACCAAAAGGTCCCACGTGCACCTCTATCCACCAAGCGATAGCTCACACTACCAGCAGATAAATGATATAGAAGAAGGATTCCCTAAAGGAACCTGAAGAAAGAGATGATGGGATAAAGCCTTTATAGGGAGCTCTAGATATCACACCAAGAGTATAGATAATAATAAAACAAGAAATTTTGTCTACATATATTTAATTAAGAGTAGAAAATACAATGATCACACCTCTTATCATCTCATACGCCATAGGGTTGTAAGCATGCACAACCTATAACAGTCTGTGGTCCCAACTGCTAGCTCCCTAAGCCTGACACGGGCCTCTTGATGGTGGTAGTTAAAGGATATCATAACATCATAAACTACCCACAAATCCTATTTTCCTCCTACTCCCCTTCTAGATCCACCTCCCTGGGGGCCTCCCTACTCTCTCCTTGTTGATCCCAAATAACGACATTGCCTCTTCCATGACTGTCTGTTAGCTATCTGGATGCACTCCTCAACATGTATGGTAGGAAATTCTTATGATATGTTTCCATGTACATCACAATAATAGTACTCCCTCCCTAGTCTACCCTGGTCCCCTATACTTCCCTTGACCACATGTCTGAGTTTGATCATAGGGAGGTCTCCTGTGTTGAGATCCTATTGACTAGCACCTGCCAACTGTTGTAAACAAATTAGCCTTGTAATGACCAAGGACAACTTCAGCTCCTTGACATCCCTCTAATAGGAATCTATCTATCTCTAGTGCCCTATCCAACACCCTGACAGAGGTGGGAATGCACAAGGGTATCATGATGGCATGGATCTTTTGGTAGATTCGCTACTCAAACTCTTCTTCTCTGAAGTTAAAATATCATAACATGTCGAGGGAGTACCGTGTAAGGTCTGTGAACCTTGAAGTGTACTCTACCATCACCATAACTCTCTGATCCAGCTCTAGAATCTACTGAATCTGAATTGAGAACAAATTGGATGGGTATTAATCCTCACAAAATATCCACTGGATGTCAGGACATGAGAGTGTTGACTCATTATATATATGGGTAAAAAGACTCCACATGTTCCCAATAGCTCCATGGAAAAGAAAAAATACCAGTGCAACCACCTGATTCATTAGTTTTAGGATAAGGAAGAACATATATACCATAAAATCTTGAAAATCCTCCACTTCATAGGGATCTGGATCACAATGGAACCTTAGTGACCTCAGGTGATAGAACTGACGGAGTGCGCTAAGCCATCACACATCCTCAACCTATCTTGTTGGTATGATCTGCTACTCAATTGGTGTGGGAACTGCTACTTATCCACTTAGAGGAAGAATCTCATGGGATGTACCTTGAACATATCCCTCATTTCTCATCAAATCATCTTCATGATCTTGAACTAGTATCCTGGATGGCTGTCATCGTAGTGGCATCCTAAAATTTTAATCAAGATGTACCATGGTCAGATGAGAATATATATATATAATTAGAAGATGAATAAAGAAGGATAGTCAAAGACTCAATCCTATATGATGCATTTACCATTGATCTATACAACCAATTTTATGGTATGATGAGTTGACAAACAGGTAGTTAAGGTCTTGGTGAATGGATACAATGGTTGATTGTACCATCACTTGGTTCCCTGGCCCGAGAGCCGTACTCAAGACACTTTGACATTATTTCCCTAATTGAAAACCAAATCCTCACAATTGTAATTCTCCAAACACAATCCTAATGATCAAAGAACAATTGAAACCAATCTATCACTAACTGACCTAATGGGGATCAAGCCGCAACTAAATTAAGCCCATCTTATAGGCCAGGGGCTGAAGACTAGTTTCAATAAAAATATCTAACAAGGGGAGGCCTTTACCAACTATACATGTATACAAAAAACCGGTCATATTAATACATAAGTGAATAGGAATAGTAATAAAAAGATATAACAACTAGAATATAACCCAATCATGAAAAACCTTTAGGGTGTACAAGAGTACCATAGTGAAAACACAAATTAAATGGAAAAAATACATGCCTGACCATAAAGATATCCTGACCTGAATAAAATATAAATTAATCTACTAAGAGATGAAATATTTAAATTGCCAATATTCGACCACCATTTGTAGTCAATGCACCAAGGTATACCTAGGACCCTCTGAGGTCACCATCAATATGTCATTCATCTTCAAAAGACATGATGTGTGTGGGAAAAGCCAATGTAGGGGTGTGTATATATATACCCATTATGATGCCCTAAAAGATGAAGGGGGGATAGTAAGAGACACAATTTGAATAAATAGATAGATAGTAAACGTGAAACATTTTAACCCAAAGTAACAAAGTAACATCATCCAAACATAGGGAGATCAACATGTTGTATAGGTGGACTAAATTTTGCATCCCTACCACCCATATAAAGAGATTAAAATGATCCAAAATTGGGATATATATATATATATTCTCAAGAAAATGAAACCCAAATGAGAGAGAAAGGGGTCTCCATCTCACAACCTAGTCCAAGAAAGGGTCTCCAATAGTTCTAGAAGTCATTCAATGATTCCCAAAATCCCACGAGTCTACCTAGAAGAAAACATCCATGTCAATCCATGCATCTTCACCATGCCAAATAGTCCAGGGAAATTCTCCAAGTAGAGGACCCACACCCTAGTGAATAAGTGGGTTTCCACTCAAAAAGTATTTATAGATGACTCGTTCCCTAATGTGTTAGGGGTTCCAATACGAAGGTTGAGGACCTGTACCTTGGTGCATTAGGGGGGTTCCACTCTAGTCATGGATATCTCACATCCTATCTGATAGGGGTTCCACTTGGTAGGTGGAGGAATTTTTCCTTATCTAATGGGGGGTTCAAATATATATGTTCAGGACCCAAACCCTAGTGTGATAGGGGGGTTCCACTCTAGTCTTCAAGGAACCACACCCTATAGATAAGTGTATTCCACTCGGTAGGTAGAGGACATGCGCTCAAGTAGATTGGGGGGGGGGTCCACTCTATTGTTCAGGGTCCCATTTTTTGATGTGATATGGGGTTCCACTATGGTTTCATGAGTACCCACACCCAAGTTGATGGGGGGGCACTCAGAAAGCCTCTAGTGATATTTCCTGATCACTTCCATCATCCAGCGTCACCAAACTAGTCGCTGTGCCCGAAACATCTCACATCGTATCCAAAAATCCCTAAAATAGAATCATAGTATTCTATGTAGAAAAAACTCAAGATGAGCTAATCATAGGCCAATATTCAAGTCCAAACCAAGGAGATATAATAAATATAAGTTTCCTTTAAAAGAAACTAGTGGTACATGATGTGTGAGGGGACCTACATGATGTGTGGTCCTACTCCATCACCAAGTTGTGTCCCTGAAGGTACATGTATCAAAAACTATGTCACACTATGTGGTGTATAGGGAGTCTACATGGCTTTTCCAATGAACTTAGGGTCACTTAATATGCACCTTGGACATGTCCATGTACTTTGGTATACAAAGTGCACTCAGTCGTGTCCGTGTAATTTGGTACACGGAATGCGCCTGACCATATCCTCCTACACATAGATATTCACATCTGATCCACCAAATGGAATGTCCAATCATGGAGGACTACATGGCGTGTAAGATTCATACATGTCATTCCATCCTTATTCTTTTCCAAAACCCTAGGTACCATAGCAACGGGGTCACACGCCTTGTGTTCTTTCAAACTAGATGATGTGTGGTCAGGATTTTATCAACTGTTTAGAATTGAATTCATGATTCAGATATGATCTCCTAACTATCAAATTCACATTTATTACTTCCCAAAAAAATATGGATCTAACTACATTCGGTGGATTCCATCCATCTGGTTGCCAGAAATTGGTAGTCGATTCTTCCGGTGCGAACCCGTACGCATGCCTATATTCTTTTGTTTGATGTCATCATCGACATCAGTAATGGATCTAAAATACATGATAAAAACACCGTTTATCCATGGTTCAACTGAATATCCATCCTTGATCACTGATACCTTAGTCTCCCCTGAAAACGTTGGGAATCTGGGGGTCCGATCGCGCTGGGTCCCACCCGACAATGTTGAATTGCAACCTCTGGATCCAATGATGATGAACAAAAAGAAATAAAAGGGGAAATCACACAATAAACAAGGTTTATATATATCTTTCAATCATTTTTGTCCAATGATCATGAATGGGGATATCTAGGGTTAGAAACAAACAAATAATCAAATAAGTTTAAATACTCAGGAGCATGAAAAGTTCCGCAATAGGCAATGATCATAGAAGGGATGATCCTACCCAATCAATTTAATCCAAAAAGTTGGTAAACCATGAATTGATAAGTACTACCAAGAGATTGGATCATTCATCATCAAATAATTCACTCACCCACTAATGAGAGGAGTCATTGCGTCCTCTACACTTCAATATGCTTCGATCTAGAGATTCATTGTCATTGGTTGCGATTCACCAACAGAAGGAGGAAGATCGTCGCTCAGTCCTCCCAAAGTTTATGCAGCTAACCCTATAAGATTCAACATAATGTTTTATATATAGATGAAAACCATCGTGCTAATTTAATGAATTAATTAAATTAATAATTCAATTAAACCACTAAATGTACCACCAACAGATGTTTTATCCTAACTTCCCATGCCAACCCATTTTAGGACACGCCTAGGGTAAACATCACATTCTGGAAGTCAGTCTGATCTCAAATTTATGATATGAGATTCAATTTATGATTTATTTAGTTTTTTATGAAACCATACTCACAAAATAAAAAAATATATTTACGATTTTTTATAAAATTAATTCCAAGCACATCTGGCCTCTTAATCAAACGCCATCTCAGCCCCAAGCTATGAAAATATATGTAGAAATATTTCAAATTCTTACAAGGAAATAAATAGGTCTCTAAAGTCCTATTATCAATGTGAGGTCTAGTGGATTAAGAAAATGATACACAATTTCTTGGTCGAGTCAAGACTCCTTATTAATAAACAAAGATAAAGTGATACCCTCATGAACCCATAATTACTCTCCAAGGTAGAAAATACAACATTGTATCAATCCATTATGGAAGTAATATATTTTCATCTATTTTATTCATCCACATCATATTAATATATAAATTTATTCACTTGTTTATTACTTAGTTTCTATGAATATATTCAATTAAAATTTTATAAATATAAAGACCAACATTTTATAAAAATATAAATTATATTGTATAAATAATTAAATTTTAATTAAAAAATGTTTTTTTATAAATAATATAAATATTTGTTGTATTATTTTAATAATACTATTTATATCATGAAAAATTAATCTATTAATATTATAAATATTTTTTAAATTTTATTTTTATTATACATATTAACTATTATACATAATAAATTATTACAGTATAATCTTTTTAGTGTTTTTATTTAATTATATTTTCATCACATAAATATTTTTATTATGTTTTCATTAAGTATTATTACACAAAAATTGTTTATTTATATATATTTAACTATTTTACAAATATTCTTTATTTTTATTGTATAAATATATTTTATTTATTTTCTTTATAAGTTTCAAAAATATATTTATTTACTATTTTTAATTATCATAACTATAAAATTTTATTTTTTTAACTTTATCATTATAGTGACCATAATTTTTCTTACATAATTATTATATCATTTTAAAGATAAATAACATAATTTTACTACAAAACTAGGATCCAGAGGTTTAGTGTCTTGGGAAAATTAGTAAAATACATAAATTATACGTAATAAAACATAAAAATTAATTTAATTCATTCTTCTGTCACTTCTTAATGGCCTAAATTTTAACCATAGTATATGTAAACACCTAAGGATATACATCAAAGAAAAGGGTGAGATAAAATCCCAATAAAAAGATAGATAAGAATGTGAATAAATATAACATGGGTGAGAATAATCATTATCATCATAAAAAAAATTGTATAATCATCATAATTATTATAAGAAGAATTAGATAAATCCATGGAATGTGGTATGCATAAAAATTAAACATTATGTCTTAGTGTTAAACCACTACATATATTTGTGAACAAAACTAGCATCATGTTCATGCATAACAATGTGAATCATCATAACATCATCATTGTGAACAAAGCTAGAATTATGTTCACACATATTGCACATTATATCAGGAGATAAATCACATTACCCAATGAATTCGATCTCTATATAATTCAAGTGTACCCATCACATCATAACATTTACATAATTAGGATTTTTACAAAGAACATATAATAATATTTCCTATAAAATAACCTACGGAAAGGAAAATGGTTTCATGAGAATTTCATAATGAATAATTTCATGAATAAAAAATGTGGTTTCCAAAATAAAAAATTAATTACATACTTGGTATAATAAAAATCCATCATGAGGGAAGAATAAATAATCACAAGAGAAGTAAAAGATTTTTTTAGAAAGAATAGTTCTTTTGGAAAAAATCATTATGTTTGTCATAAATTCATATTAGAAGTATGTATATCCAAGAAATGAAAATTAATAGACAATGAAAATATATATTAGGAAAATAAAAATAAAATTCACACTGAAATTTGGTATCAAATAGGAAAAAACCAAAGAAAGGAAATTGGGTTCATGAATCCCCTTACCTTATGTTTGATTGATTTATTCACTTAAATATTCTAGATAATAAAATTATATTCATTAATTAATAATTAAAAAAATCTTATACATGTATTTGGTTCATTATAATTTTATTAAGTTCATTAATAGACATTTTTATGAGTTATAGTGTTTAATTTCATCATTTAGGGGTGTTTGTTTTCTTGTTTTTTCTGATCGGTTCACATGTATACATGTATGGAAGTTCATGTAAAATGAGGATAATTTTCTAGAATTGAGATTATATGTTTTTAATGATATTAAATACGTTTATATGGTGTTATATATTATTTTTTTGATAAGAGGATGAATCATTAGATATAATGTTAATGATAATTGTTTAGATTAATTTGGGCGGTTTTCCTTCACAATGTACATGTTTAGTTTTATAATTTAATATTATATATAAATGTTGGTTAAAGAACATAAAAAAGGTTATAAAAAAATTTAAAATATTTTTCAATCATTATAATGGTTTTTTGACCACCCTTGAAGGCTGTATAGAAAAATGAAAGTGTTTCATCTATGATGGCGGTAAATCGACACACCATGGGCAATGTTTTCATTTTAAAAAAAGGAAATGGGAAGATATTTGAAGATGAGTTATTAAATTAACAAAATATAGTTCCATTATATAAAAGACAATATAGTAATAACTACACATGTATTAGTGGAGGTGAGGAATGGATATGAAACGAAATGAAATTGAAAAGAAGATAAAATATTTATTTACTTATACTATGATATAATAAAATCATATTATAATTTATAAAATTCCTAAATTTTATTTATACATGCATAGATGAGGTTACTATTCTATTGCAAAAATTACTATTCCTAATGGTCATGTTACTATTCTAAGGTGTGTGTTACAATTCTATCGAGATAGGTTCCTTAATTTATAGAAATACGTATTATTTCATTAATTATTAATTTATTAATTTTTGATTTTTTTATATTTAGGATTTTATGTGATTTATATTATGTCATAATTATAATAATGTAGTTTCCATTGATAACAATTCTGGTTTGTTACAGTCTTCCCCCCATATAAAATTCCGCCCTTAAAATTTAATTTTACATAAACTAAAGAGGGTAATTCTCTTTTATCACTTCCTACAGTTCCCATGTTTCCCCTTCATACTTATGGTTCTGTCATATTACTTTAAACAGGTGAGTAGTATTATTTCACAAGACATTATCTCTACGGTCCAAGATCTTAACTGGCTAATCCTCGTAAGAGATGCATTTTTCTAACTGTACCACCTCTGGATTCAGTACATGTGAGAGATCTTGTATATACTTCCTAAATAGGGATTCATTTGATAATTAATATACTTGATACATGGCAGGTGGAATTTCAAGTTGATAGGCCACACCTCCAACATGATCAAGAAGCTCAAGGGGGCTGATGTACCTAGGAACCGACTTTCCTTTATTCCCAAATAACATGATCCTCTTCCATGGACTGAATGGACCAAGGGACATCATTTGTATTGATTTTTTGATAACCCCCTTTCAAGGGGTGAGGGGGAACCCTTACAAGGCCCGTAGGCTCAGATATTACAAGGCCCGTAGGATTAGAAGATTACATGACCCGAAGGTCATAGGGAATTCAACCAGACTATCTACAAGGAACTACCCCTCCCCAGCATCTGTGTCCGGATAGTAGCTCTCTACCTTTTCATGGACATCTAGCTAGGCTTCCCGTGCAAGAATTGGATGGTACAGATGGCATAGCCATACCCTCTCATTCTGATAATCCATTAGGTTCTGCTCTAATGAGTGCACCAGTAATGAATTCTTTTCTGGGGATGATCCATTTTTGTAGTGTGTTTGGGGAAACTACATGTGTCCTAAAGGCCTTGAGGTGGCCTGAGGGCCTTAAAGGTGGCTCGAAAGCCCTACTGACCTGAATTCCTAGGTGGCCCGAAAGCCTTAAGGACTCCAAGCAAAAACTGGTGACCCTAGGTGAATAGTTCCAGCTGCTACAGTACCGAATAATACCTACTACAGTAACTGCTACAATGCATTCTACAGTACCGCACCATGTACACTTCAACTACAGTACCTGTATATTGTATAGTTCTACTACATTACCCACACAGTGTATAGTACTTCTACAGTGCCCGCTAAAGTACTACTACAGTACACCTGGAAATATGCCTCTGCCTGGTTTTGAACATGGGTCTTGTGGATGCACTTAAGGATACCTCACAAACTGGGCTAAGGCTCATGTGTTGATCCTCTTCTATGGAGATATGTGGAGGAATAACATATCTCCAACATTATACTCTAGGTCTCGTCGAATATTTTCTGCATTTCTATTTTGTTAAATTTGGGTTTCCTTGATGTGTTGTTGAATTTTTTCAACTTTTCCACCATTTCTTTGACCATTTTAAGTCACATCATCTTAAATTCACCAAAATTATCACAAAATGTTATGTTTTTTATCTTTTCCAAGAAAGGTATTCATATATAGAAATTGGGATGCTCTAGTGGAAACTGTTATTTTATGAGAACTCAGCCAAAAGAGGATGTTGTCCCCATCTTCCTTTAAATTCCATGTAACATTTTCTCAACATTTCTTCTAATGTATGAAAATTATGTTTATATTGACCATAATTTTGAGGGTGATAGGAAATTTTAAATATTATCTCATTTTTTAGAGCATGTTGAATATTTTTCAATAACTTGGAGGTGAATCTCGGATCTCAATCAAATAAAATCAAGAGTGGTACTCCATACAGCCTTACCACTTCTCTGATGTATATCCATTCATGTTTATCGAGTGGTAGATCCTCTCGAATTATGATAATGTGTATTGACTTTTTAAGAATACCACAACAACCCAAATAGCATTGTTTCCTCTGTATGTGTTCATATGTCTGGTTAAAAAGTCCACGATGATGTTTTTCCAATTCCACATTGGTATGGGTAATGGTTTCATCATCCCTTTAAACTTGTTTTCCTTTCATCCTTCACCTACTGAAATATTATGAACTTTGATGTATATTCATCGATCCCATTATTCATATTGTCCCACCAATATTTCTCTCAAAGATCTTGATACATATTTGTGATCCCTAGGAGAATAGAGAAGGTTGAGCTATGTGCGTCATTACGAATATCTTTCTTTATCTCTATATCATATTGTACACATAGTCATAACCCGAATCTTATAATTCCATTCTCATCAATTTTTAACTTTGTGGATTTCCAATTTCTAATAGATTCCTCCCTTTTCTAAATTTCTACCTCATTTCTGTGAGAATATTTTATTTTCTACAAGAGTGATGGTTAAGAAATCATTTATGAAAGGATTGGTTATGTTCATCGTTAATTATTCACATGTCCATCCTTTTAAAATATAAGAATATTTTATCCTTCTCAATTATCATCATTGATAATGTTTCATGATCCTTTATACTTAGAGAATCTTCCACTTTATTTTCTTTACCAGGATGGTAGTGTATTGAGTAGTCATAATCCTTGATGAGATTTAACCATCTTCATTTTCTCAAATTAATCTCCTTTTGTGTGAATATATATTTGAGAATCTTATGAACATCATATATCTCACACTTCTCCCCATAGATATAATTCCTACAGATTTTCAACATGAATATCACATCCACCAACTCCAGATTATACATTGGATAGTTTTTCTCATGAATTTTTAACTTCCTTGAGGCTTTTTCTATCACTTTATAATTTTTCATTAGTAAAAAACCTTATACCTTATTTGAGTCATCATTGTATACCACAAAGAGTTTCCCACTTGTCAAAATTGTGAGTTCTTTCATGGAGATAAGCCTCTTTAACTATTTTAAGAAATCTTCACATTCACTAGTCCATAAAAACGTTTCTCCCTTTAATGTCATTTTGGTTATTGGGTTTTACAATCGTGATATCTTCTTCAAAAACATCCAGTAATAACCATATAGAACAAGGATACTATGGATCTCTATTGCAAATATTATCCTGGTCCACTCTTCGATTTCCTTTGTCTTAGAAGGGCACACATATATTCCTTTACTGGTGATAACATGCTCTAATAATGTAACATCCTCCATCCATAACTCACATTTACTATACATTGCATAATTTTTCACCCTTCACAAATTCGTCAGCACAATATTTAAATTCTCCCCATGTTTCTCCTTAGTCTTGGAGTATATCAGAATATCATCAATAAATACTACCACAAATATATCAATGTAATATATAAAGACTCTATTCATTAATCCCATGAATATTAATGGAGAATTAGTGAGTCCGAAAGACATAATTATGAACTCATAGTGTCTATAACTCATTCTAAAGGCAGTCTTGGGATTATATTTCTTCCTCTCCTTTAATTGGTGATATCCTGACAGAAGGTCCACCTAAGAGAAATAAATTCCCCCAAACAGTTGATCAAACAATTCATATATCCATGGAATGGGATACTTATTTTATATCACGATTTTATTGAGCTCGTGATAATCAAAGTAGAGGAATATTAACCCATCTTTCTTCTTGATAAATAGGACTCGCACACACCAAGGTGAATCCTTTTGGCATATAAAACCCTTATATATATTCTCTTATAACTACTTCTCCATTTCCTCCAACTCAATGGTGGCTATTATATAAGGTTCCATTGATATAGGTAGTGATATAAGAATATGTTAAATTGAAAACTGAACCTATCAGTTAGGAGGAAGACCATATAATTTTTCAAGGAACACATCACGATAGTATATTACAATGGGTATGTATTCTATAAAGGTTCTCACCTTGGTCTCAATCATTTGAGCTAGATATTCTTTCTCATATGGAAATAGCATCCACACCTGAGAGGTTGATTCTAATGGAGATTCATCCTTCTCCATACACTTATATAGAATTGGGGGATGCCTCAAGATGTTAAGAGTGATCTATGTTTCCAAATAGTTGATGTTGGTGTTGTATAAGGATAGTCAATACATGCCCAATATAGCATCAAAATCCACCAAATAAAGTAAAAATATATTTTCTAGGATGTTTGGCACCAAAACATTAACCAGGGAGAATATATATATATTGGATGGAATAATTTCATCATTTTTTTGTTCTCACAGGTAACTCAACCACTATATTTTTTGGTGGTGTTTAAATTTTTCTACTAAACTTTCAAGATATAAAAGAATATGTAGAACTATAATAATATAGTACAGATTCTATTATTTAATGAATAACAAGAATAAATTTCACCACATCATTATTGGGATCCACCTCTCTAGTAGTGATATCATAATCTTTCCCTTGCTCTTTTGTATTTTGTGGCTACTGATGCTGATTACCCTCAAGGACTTGATGTTTAGTACACTAGCATGAATAGTTCCCTAGATCCCTACAATTGAAGCATTGAACCATAGGTGGTTCTCTACCTTCTTCCAGCCCATTTTCTAGATTTCTCTTGTCTCTTTTAAATTCTTGAGTTTGATGTTCTTCTCTCCCACACATGAATCATTTCCCCATTCCATTGAGGAAATTCCCATGATACTCCTTCCCCCATTTTTGACATGTGAGTGGTTGCATTTTCATTCCTCCATTTTCATTATATACACCAGCATGAAAATCTATATTTCATTTCTTATCTCTATATCCATGGGAGCAATCTACAAACATCATATCCACTTTGAGAGCACAATTAAAAAACTATTCATGACTCCAAAAGTCCCAAATTGATAGATCCTTTTGAAGTTTTGGTTTTAAATAACTAATGAATCTATATATTTTTCTTTCATTGATAAGTCTTACATTTCGAAGCCCAATGAAATTTGATTCATATTCTTTGACAGATTCACCATGCTTTTGTTTCAGCTCTATGAATTATATTAATATCATTTTACAAAATATTTGAGGGAAATACTGGTTAATAAATATTTTTATAATGTATTCCCACTCCATATCTTCAATTTCATTATTTTTGTTTGTGTTCTTAATCAGTTCCCACCATTGATTGGCTTATCCATCTAAATGATAAATGGTTAGAGTCAGCATCTCCATCTCAAAAATAGTGATGCCCGAAAAAGATATTCTCCACTGTGTTGACCCATTGTTCCATGACTAGTAGATCAGAAGATCCACTAAATTTCAGTGGTCATTTCTTCATAAAAGAATTGATAGAGAGCTTCTCCCTCTTAAGTGAAGGAGGAAGTTCCACATTATTTAGGTTATTGTTTATGTCCAAAGACAACTGATAATGAATTACCATGAAATATTGAAATCCACCTCCCAAGGCATTGGGGATTTCATTCAAGAAATCACTACATTTCCCCACATATGGGTTTTTGTCATGGCTTCTCCTGGTTCCCAACATTTTCTATAATAGAAAAGTTTTGAACAAAAAATAAGTAAACTTTTAATGAAAAAAATAATTTATTCATTTTTTAAATTAACTCTAAAGGAATATCGTGTGGGATCCCTATGTTTAGAATTGTCTAAATAAATATTATTAGGTTCTTACATATACATAGGCTTGTACTAAGGGTTTTCACTAAGGTTATCTAATCCTAATTCCCAAATCAACTATACCATGCTCTGATACCAAAAACATCGAACCAGATTTTTCTTACATTACTATTACAACATTTTAAAGATAAATAACATAATAGTACTAAAAAACCAGGATCCAAAGGTTTATTGTCTTGAGAAAATTAGGACCGTACACACATTTAACAAAATAATACATAAAATATTAATTTAATTCCTTCATATATAGCTTATTAGTGTCCCAAATTTTATCTTTAGTTCATGTAGTCACCTAAAGATATACAATAAAAAAAGGGGTGAGGTAAAATCATAGAAATAATAAAGATAAGAACATGAATAAATATAACATGGGTGAGAATAATCATTATCATAATAAAAAAACATGGGATCATTATCATAATCATGAGAGTAAGAATTAGATAAAGTCATTGAATGTGGTTATTCATAAAAATGAAACATCTTATCGTATTCGTCAACTACAACACATATTTGTGATCAAATCTCACATCATGTTCACGCATAACATATGTAAATCATCATAACATAATCATTGTGAAAAAATCTTGTATCATTTTCACAAATATTGAACATTATCTCATAAGAGACATCATATTAACCAATTCATTAGAGCACTATATAATTCTAATCTCACACATCACATCATAACATTTAAATAAGCTTGCATGCCACATCGAACATATAACAATCTTTTCCATAAAATAACAAATATAATTGAAATGGATTTCATGAAAATTTCTTAATGAATACCATCATGAATCAACATTGGGGGTTCCAAAAAGAAAAATGGAATTGCATACTTGGAATAAGTATCATCAATCTTGAGTGAAGAAGAATAAATCTCAAGTGAAGTAAAATATGTTTTTTTGAAAGAAGAGTTATTTTGGAATAAATATTTTATTTTTTCATAAATTGGTATAGGAATAAGGTATATTACATTAATTAAAAGTGATGGAAAATGGAATTATATTTTAGAAAAATTAAAAGAACACCCACACTAAAATTTTGAATGCAATTGTAAAAACATAAAGAAAGGAACTTGGGTTTGAGAATCCATTTACCTTATGTTTGAATGTTTTCTTCACTTTAATATCATGGATGACAAAATGAAATTCATTAATTAAAAAATTAATAACCAATTATAAATTTATTTTATTCATTATAATTTTATTGGTCTCATTTATGGAAATATTGATGAGGTATACTGTTCAATTTCATCATTTGGGAGTGTTTTTTTTCTTAGTTTTTTTATCGGTTCGCTTGTATATATTTAGGAATGTTCATGTAAAATGAGGATAATTTTATAGAAATGAGATTATATATTATTAATTATATTAAATAATTTTAAATGGTTTTGTAATTTTTTTTATAGATATGAGGATTAATCATTAGATATAATGTTAATGATAATCATTTAGATAAATTTTATCGGTTTTCGATCACAACAAACTCGTTTTATTTTATTGTTTAATATTTTGTCTATCTGTTAGTGGTATAAAATAAAAAGGTTATAAAATAAATTTTACAATCTCTTTAAACCATTATATTAGTTTTATGACCATCCTTGAAGGAGGTATATGCAAATGAAAGCGCTTTGTCCATGATGGTGCTAAATCAACACACTATAGAGGATGTTTTCATTTTAAATAAAATTAAAAGGGAAGATATTTAAAGGTGAATTATTCCATTAAAAATGTAAAATTATATTATATAAAGGATAATGGATTTTTCATGACACTTTGATAATTTAAAGTGAGGAGAGGATAATAAATTAAATGAAATTCAAAAGAAACTAAAACAAAAAGAAAGTGGATTTTACCTCTTGAATTTCTCCTCATTGAGAACCTCCTTGTGGAAAAGGGTTTGGTGTTATGATGAGAACAAGTGATCTTGGACATGGGGAAAGGACTTTGGAAGACTATTGTTATGAAATTTTAAAATATTCAAGGTTTGAAAGGTGTGAGGAGAATAGGTGGTCAGGGGTGGTATTTATAGGGTAGGAGATGAGTGTTTTCTCATTATTTTATTCGTTAGTTTTTTATTTAGATCAAGACTATGAATAGTTTGAGACTTATCACTAAATATATTAAAATAATTAAAAATATTTTGATCCATTGGGCTTACATTAGCCTTACATCAATAATGAAAAGAACATCCATGTATTTAGATTTTATCCTAAATTAAAGTAGTTTACTATTCACGAAAAAATTCAAGTATTTTACAAAAAATACCAAAAATTCACACTAACTATTTTTTAATTTGCATAATTCAAAAAATAAATCAATTTTATGAAAATAATTTAATAAATATGAAAATTTTAATTTTTAATTAAAATCATCAAATACTTGGAAAATACTAATTTTAAAATTATTACTGATTTTATAACACATTGAAAAATTAATTAAGGTCTCATAAAATTATATTATAACAATAAGAAAACAAAATTTTTATTTATGAAAGTATTTTATTAAAATAAAATTAATTTTAATTAATTATATAGATTATAAAATTATAAATAAACATTTATGTTTTACAAAAATATGAACACCTAATTAATATTTTTTTTAAAAATTTATTTACTTATTCTATGATATAATTATATCATATTATCATTTAGAATATTTAAAAAATTTATTTTTTACTTTCATAGATTACGATACTATTCTATTGACTGAATTACTATTCCTAATGGTCATGTTAATATTCAAAGGTTCATGTTACTATTCCATCTGGATATGTTTCTTAACTTTTAAAAATATATCTTATTTCATTCATTATTCATTTATAAGGTCTGTATTTTATTATTTATATGATTAAATGTGATTTATACTATATGAAATAATTATAAGAAGAGGGTTTCCATTGATAAAAATTTTGGGTTGTTATAATCATTATTATATATATATTTTTAAATATACAACTTTTATAACTTTTAATTATTCATAATTAATTATATAAATATTATTAAAAAATATCTAAAAAATATTTTATATACTAAAAATAAACCATAAAAAATATCCAAAAAATAAATTGAACTAAACATGATATATAATATAATTGTAAATTTAACATAAAAACTTATATATATATATAAATAATTTAAACGAAATATGGCTTTTATCGGTCGACAATAATGAGAGATTAGATTATAGGTGATTGTTGAAGCGTGAAACAAAGAAAGGGATATGGGATAGAGGATATAGATTTTTATTAGAAATAAGAGATGATTATAAGGATGGAATCAAAGTGTCAATTGAGGGGGGATGGGTTTTGAATTATATATTAATTTATGATGTTTATGTAATCACTAATGTGTCATTTATGAAAGATGAGTTTTGTGTACTTTGTGATATGTATAAAAGTAACTTTAAGGGAGTTACAAGGTTGTGTTTCAAGAATGAGTTTTATAAAAAAAATTAACTGTTGAATATACAATCTTTAATGAGTTTTTGTAACATCTAACCAAATAATTAGATCTAATACTGGGGTGTTTATGAGGTATTGTGTATAGTTTTCATAAGGTATATTTTGATATGTTTTCATCTTGTATAATGGATTGATTTTTTAGTCTAAGTTACTTTATAATGAAATTATTAAATCATTTAATATGGGTTTTACCTCATTTTAGAAAAGTTATTTGGTCATTATAACCCTTATAGATTTACTTTTAACCCTTTTAACATGTTTTATCTACTATAGAAAATGACAATTTTTCACCAAAATTACTTTTCACAATGTCTAAAAATTAAAGTGGAATCATTACCATATTTTTAAATTTTTATTCCAAATATGAATTATATTTTATCAAATTCAATTTATATACGTGAGAAAAATAACTTTTAAAATAAACCTGCAAATTGAGACAAAACGATTTTCTAGAAAAATGAACTTTTAAATACAAAATATTTTTATACCAATATCAAGTGTAATGTTGATAATAATTAAGTTGATTGAATTATTTTAAATCGAAGGGAATTAATTAAAATATAAAAAATATCCAAAATTGAATGTGAATTTTCAAATATGTGAAAGAAAATGCATTTTTATTAAAAATTGGTATTTTCTAATATTCACCCATAGTCAACTTTTTAAGAATTTTAAATATAATTATTTGTAATATAAGTTTTGATTTAATGACATAAAAATGATATATTTTATTTCAAATTAAATTTATAATATTTATAAATTAATCTTTTAAATGAAACAATATAATACACATAAACAAGTTTAATAAGGAGAAAACAATTTCCTTTTTGATTGAAAAAATACATAATATTCTTATAAGGAAAATAAATCTATTAAATATAATTCATGAATACTAATAAGGCATAAAATTTATTTACTATTAACATTACCTTAGTTATTATAGTAACATATAACCGTAGTGTGGGACCTAATACTCTCGTGTTTACATGATATTTTATCGAGTTTTCATAAGAGATATATTGATAGGTTTTATTCTTTTAAATTGTAGTGAGTTTGTAGTATAATAAAAATTATTGTTAAATTATTCAAATATGGGTCTAGGTTGAATGTATATTGTTTAAAAAAATGAGATATGATTATATGGATATACTTTATGTGTTTATTGAGGGGGTAGGGGTTGCTACTTCTATATTAGTTTATGATGTTTATGTCATCACTAATGTGTCATTGCCAAAATATGAGTTTCATGTACTTTTGGTTATGTATAAAAGTAACTTTAAGGGAATTATAATGAGGGTTGTAAATAATTAGTTTTATAAAAAAATTATGTGTTGTATATATAGTCTTGAGAGATTGTTTGTAACACTCAACCAGAGCATTGAATCCACTACGCGGGTGTTTACGAGGTATTTTTTCAAGTTTTCATAAGATATATTTTGATATGTTTTCATCCTATATAATGGAAGGAGTCTGTAGTCCAAAGATCTTTATAGTGAAATTATTCAATCATGTGCATTAGGTTTTCACCACATTTTATTTTTTTGGTTTTCAATGCCAAATTTTACTTATCGGTTCTATGTTTTTTCATTTATTTTGTGGTGTTAACTTAATTGAATAATAATGATCTTCATGACACTATTATAACCATAATTATAGAATCTAATATCCCTAAAAAACATCTACGAATACTTCCCAATTATAAAAAGTACATAAGATACTACTTTTTGATATAATTATCTACTTTTATAATCCTTTTCCTTCCACAACATTGAAGTGTCAAAAATTAAATAAGATAAATACTGTCAGAACATTTAATAATTTAAAAAATAAATCACTTTTTCTTACATTTAAATTCACAAATTTCATTGATATTTGAAATTTCATATAAAAATAATCCTTCTTAGTTTATGGATTTTTATAGCATAACTAGAATGGGCATGCACTTAATAGATTTTTTGGTAGTTAAAAAAGTAAAAGGATCATGATGAAATTAATTCTCATAATTCCTCAAATAAAATTATTTATTTATTTATTTATTTGAGGATGTATATATAAATAAAAATACAAGGAAACATGGATATTTTTAATAAATTTCCAAGACATAAAAGGCTTTGCTGAACAAAACGAGTAGTCATTCCATGGGTACTACTGCAATTAATGTTGATTGTTTGTTCGGTGACATTGGAAGTGAGTTGGATTGTGTCCAAAATTATCCTAGTGCATGGTACCACTTTACTACAATTTAGTTTAATTATTCCCTGAGTGATTTTTTTCCCACTATGCCCTTGAAGGTTACATCATGGATCTGAACACCAGTTTTTTAGAAAATGGAAACAATGACACAATCTATGTAACATCATATGATGTGTGGAAAATTTTTCAAGGACATTATATTTTTTAATTATGGTAATTTTGGTGGATGTTTTGGAATTAAATTGCATATTAGTCCAATGTAATTATGCCTCGATGATTATTTAGGACGATATAAATTAAAAGATGAGTACATCTTTTTAAAGAAGAAAAATAATACCGTTTACCATTTCAGAACATGTACTTTTATTGTAGGAATTTTGATCGATGATAATTGGGTTTTGGATATAGTTAAATTTGAGATTTTAAAATATGAACCCTTGCATCGTTTCACTTTCTAACCTACAAATTTCCATAAAAATTGATTTGAAAAAAAAGAGAAATGATTGTGTCGATTCATTAGACATTAGGGATAAAGGATAAACTATTTACCTTCCAATTCTTGATTTGAGATCCATTGGTATTACCGGTGAAGGTAACATCATTCAAATTTATGTTATGAACATTAAAAACAATCCCATCCCTACCAAATCTCCCAATAATTCATTTTCACACAGATTTAATATTAATATTTATTTTTAAATAATCAATGTAAATAATTCTAGTTACCATATTCCATGGCCTGAACCACATTATACATTCTTGATAATCACATCTGAAGTGAAATCACTGATCGAGACACAATCATCCCTTGGAATATTATTGAGTCATTTTTTTGTCAGATATAAGTGTAACAGGGAAAAATTGTTTTTTAAGGAAGGTAAGTGTCATTATTTTTGGAGGTGTTATGGAGGTTGTGGGGTGGGGGTAGAGGTGATATACCACATGAAAATTGGGAATTAGTGATGGTGAAGTTATGAACACATTTTAGATTAATACCATCGGTGTTGGGACATTTCTTGGGTGATGATGTCTTGAAATTGTCAACATTCACCAAATTACACGTAATCACTAGAACATGGGATTGTGGTGACTCTGCAACATAGATATCCTATATGGTTAACACATTGATGTATGTAAACTGGAGATCCTTCATTTGATCCCCATATCTCATCCAATATAACCATGTATATTTTTGCACCCTCTCATTACTATAAGGTTCATAAACATGTAGAAATAGGAAAAAATCCCAATCACTTACGGTCGATACTAATGTGGTGCAACCGGCCAGAAAAATTGAAACAAACATAGAATAAAAAGAAAATAATATAGAGATAAATATTAATTTATATATATGTAAATAGATAGGGGAATATATACCAAGCTTGGATGGTCATGAAAATTTTTATCCCACCATCCCTTTACACTTCCATTAACGATGCCTATGTCAGTGAAGGACAACCTTGAGGTGAATTTAGTGAATTCCATCCATTAGCCTTGGTCGAGTACCTTCCAAACCCTAGGTTCTACCGGTGAAATGATTTCACCGATTAACTGTTATTGTTTGAAATCATTTTATAACGTTTTATGATTATATTTTAGTGGGGTTTGGGATGAAGCACTTCCATGTACCCAAATTGGTATGAAATATTTTAATGGTCCCTTAAAAACAACAAGATACACCAAAAACCTCCCTTGAAGAAATAAAATGGCGGGGTTGCTTTTAGTTGCACCACATGCTACCTCCCATGTCTTAGAAAATGAATTTCCATGCATGTAGAATATAAATTTATCAATTTTATTTTCTATCTCAATATATGGATATAAAGAAAATCATGCATAACAAATATTTTTACCTAGGAAGAATCGGTGGTTCCACCCCCTACATCCCTGAACTTATGCACATTGAAAGCTGGGCCAACCATGTTTATGGAAGCCATATTTATAAGAGACCAAATACTATAGATGAATGATGCTGATACCATTTCCTGCATTATCTTATCACAAACTCATATTTTTATTTTATTGACCACTTGATATCCCAATAAATATTAATATTCTCACCATATTTCCCCCAAAAAATAATATCTGAAGACCTTGAGCATGTATGCAACGATAAATGATGGTGAGTTGGTTGGGGGAATTTAAATGCTGTGAGTATTTATGTTTTTTTATTTGGATGGTAGGAAAAATAGAATGATATGAGTTATTGGGTGCCATGGATACACAATTTTTTGTTGGGTATTTTTCTAGTTATCAAACCACACCCTCTATCTTTGGACAATATGGTGTTGGTTTTCATTTTGTTGGTTCCTGGATATATCCTGTGGCGGGCAGGGAAGTGACAGGGAAGTTTAATTAGTGGAATTTGTGGATTTTTGGTGTATGAAAAATATCAATCCAATAATGATCCGAGACATGGGAGGTGGAATGTGTGGATGGAGGAGATACATACGGTTATCTTGATGACACGTACAATATACAACATTTTTTGTAGAGGAGATAAACAGAATAGTATTTGGATAGAGGAGATACATGGGAGGCGGAATGCATGAAATACAATGATTTTATGTCCCACTGTATTGAAGATCAACTCACACCATTGAAACTAGAGGAGTCATTCTATCCTTTTATATCCATGAGGATGAGAAATTTTAGGTTATGGAGGATGATGCAGTAGAAGATGTGGTAATATTTAAATCATTGCATACACCACTAGACTAGCATCCCACATCAAGGCCACCTGATCCCCCTAGTATAAACAAGTTATCCACAAAAAGTAACTTATATTTGTTAAACTAGTTATACATTATATATTTATCATATTTATTAAATAATAATTATAAAATTAACTTATATGAAACTCTGAAACATATAGACTTTTTTTGAAAAATATGTCTAGAAAAAATGTTGAAACATAATTTAAACAATCTTTAAACTCCCAGGAAAAAAATCTCTATGAATGGTGTTACCAAAATATTCATACTCCACGAAAAAATAAATGAATCCCTATCGAAATTTGTTTTCAATTTTATTTCTCCCACACATCAACTGTGGTAATCATGTTTCAAACCAACAGAGGGGTCTATGCATGCAGTTCACAAACTTAGTCATGACATGGACATAATGGTGGAGATCACATATAGTAGGCTCGCATTGACTACTAGAAGGTGGTTATACACAATTTCATATATAGGTAGCACTGACATGATATTATAAAAATAGTCAATCATCTTCACTCATGTAAGAAGGTCCCTATTTTAACACTTGTGGATTGAATCCATTCATCCCCAATCTCACACTAATAGAAAGAAGAAGATGTTTATAAATTAGATACCTCCAGTTTAGGTGCATATAAGATTAAATAAACCAAAATGATGAGAAAATTAAATATTCAAGTAAATATTTTTTAGGAATCTCATTTAATTTTTACACATTTCATAAAACATCTACTATAACAGAAAAGTTCTTGTTTAATAGTTTTTCAAGGTAAGGGTCATTTCTTTAATGTGTTAGTAATCATTATATTACATCAGATAATTTCTTCAACCCAACTACCATAAAATTAAATCATTAACCAGTCATACTCAAATTCATTTCAAAGGATTAAAATATAAATTTCAAATATGATCTAAAAAATTCTTACATGGTTAGTTATGAATCATCAAAATAGTAACAAGATCGCATCTTGAAATATTCTATTGTTTTATTTTTTTTACATTATTTAGACTCTCAACAAATATATTTATTATCCTAATATAGTATAATGGGATTAATATATATTCTATAAATGTAAAATCAGGATAAACACTGACATGGTAAATAAGTTGAAGTCAAAAGTTAAGTGACTTATTTTTTCTATAGGGAATATCTAAAAAAACAAAAAAAAACAAGCGCTGGACAAAGTAAGATAGAAAAAAGATACCATTATGTTAATCATCAAATAAAACACATTCTTTTAATCATGCTTAATGGGGAATCCATGAATAAATTATAATTGGGAAATAATGTTTTTTAAGGATAGAGAAAACAAAAAGAAAAAAAACTTGTGAATAACATTGATGAGGTTGAAGAAATTATTTTAAGTTGAAATTTTAAAATATAAATTTTTTAACTAGTAAAGTCTAAGATATATTATTCGAGGAATTTATTTTGTATTTTGATAGCATATAACACACACATAAATACAATTAAAGGATATTAAGTATGTACACCCACCATGTGAAAAAGGATTTTTTCAATTTTCCCATCACCCTTTGCAAATAGTCTTTTACATTGGATTATTTGCGAAGAGATTCATTACCTGTTGCAAATAATAAAAAATAAATAATTATTTTCTAAGGGAAAATATTCTGGTCAAAAATACACTTGGTGCGTCTGCGTGCCAAAATGTGGGAAAATCTATTTGCGACGGGTATTTACTTCCATCACAAATATCCTTCACCATTAAGGTTATTTACGGTGAAAAGTTGTAACCCATCACAAATAATCTGTCAACAAACTAGTACTTGCAGTGAGTCCCATTAGAAATACCTTACGTCAAAAATGTTATTTGCAATAGGTCTCATTTCAAATAACTTTTTTACTGATGATGTACTTATTTTTTATTGGTACTAATTGTGACAGGTCCCATCACAAACATTATTATTTGTGATTAGAAACCCTACTACCACAGATCCAGGAAAAGTTTGGGCATGGTTTTATTAGTCCAAAGCAGAAAGCGTTGATAAAAGGGGGGACTTTATTAATGCTTGGAAAAAACACTGATAAATCTACCCATAATTAGTTATTGTTAGCATTGATAAATATTTGATTTATCATCACTATTTTTAGCACTGATATAAATTTTTAATAAAAAATATTTTTAATTTATATAAAATTATATATATATATATATATATATATTAAAAAATAATATTTATATGAACACATTAAAAAAATAATATTTGTAATCAATAATTTTTTTAAAAAATTCAAATATATATAAAATATATTTCATTAAATAATAAATATATTTATTATATTTATTATATTTATATATGTATATATTTATAATTATATATTTATAATAATATATAAATACATATAAAATGTATATATTTATAATTATATATTAATACTTTTTAAATATGTATATTTATAATTATATATAAATACTTTTTAAATATGTTTATTTATAATTATATATAAATACCTTTTAAATATGTATATTAATAATTATATATAAATAGTTTTTAAATATATATATTTTTAATTATAAATATAAATAAATATATATATATTTAAATAAAAATATGTTTCCAATGAATTTGGTCAATTGATGCGTGAATATGACGTTCATATGTTATATATTCATCATCAATGTTCATTTATACATTGCACCTCATTACTATTCATGTTGTCCATATATATGATGGTTCATTTTTTACAATCTATACTTTACTCGGTGTATATAATTCATTCATGTTCCCATGAAGCTATTATGTTTTCATAAATAATTAAAATCATGATAAATTGATTTATAAATATATACAAATATTTATACGTATATAAAAATAGTTATATTTAAAATTATAAATAATATATATAATTGTAGAAATATACTTACAAATATATACAGATATTTATACATATAAACAAATATATATATATAATTATAAATAATACATATGTAAATAATTATAAATTAATAATAAATATATTTATTATATTCATAATTATAATTATAAATAAATATATTTTTTAATTATAGTCATAAATATAAATATAAATATATCTACCTATTTAAATACTTATGAAATTAAAATAAATATTTTAATAATATATAGTCATAAATATAAATAAATAAATATATTTAAATTCTTATGAAAATAAAATAAATATTTTAATTATATATATTTTCATAATTTCATAATTATTTAAATAAATAAACATTTATATTTAAATAATTATAAAATTATAATAAATAAAATTATAATAATTATTAATTATGTTTATAATTATAATTATAAATAAATATTTATTTAATTGTAGTCATAAATATATAATTATAAATAAATATTTGGTGTTCATAGTGTAAGTTAAATCCTCTAATATGATTGGCTAGGTGTCTTAGTTGTAAATGTATACATGTTGTATGTCTTCATGATTTGATTTTCCAAAATTTGATATACTATGTTAATTATGACTAAATACACTTCATATTTTTGCTAGACGTATATATGGAAAACAATTGAATGGATTTTCCCATGATTTTTTTTTAGAGATGTTAATCCTCACGTCTCCTCTACAGAACAAAAAGAAATAGATATAAAAAAAAGGATGAAATTGTGGCAGGTCTGATCAAATTGTTTCAAAGAAAACTTTCAGATGAAAGGCTCCATTCAATACTAATGATGCATGGGTAAAAATATATAATTTAATCATATCAAATATATTTTCATTTCTTTCATTAGTTATTCTTTTTCTATGAAAAATTGGATGCTCATTATAGTCAATTTTCATACTCCAAACATTTATTTCCTATATTCAATGCATGGATATCAAACAAACCATCCACACATGATGGAGTTTTCCAATTTTTAATAAAATAAAACAAATGTTTTAGAACTATATCTGAACTTATAAAATTTATATTATCTATTAATGAGGATTCTGTTATGATAGGGTGACACATCACTATTTTGAAAAACATGGAATGAGGCCAAGGGATAAGCACAAGGAGGAATATAAGTTCTACTTATAGATAATTATCAAGGTATATATAATAATATTTCACTATCCAAAAATATATCAAAACAAATTACTTATTCTACTCAATGTTTTTGCAGTGTTTGAAATAATCCAATGGAAAATATTTCAGTTATTATATTAGTTAATTTATAAGAGCGATCATATTATATGAACAAACGATCATCCATGAAGAGGTATTTTCATAGATAATTACTATTTCATTTAAAATATTCATTAATCATTTATGTATTTATATTTTTCTAGGACTACTATGACTGTCGATAAAACTCATATTCACAAGATGATATAGATATTCCTAGAAAAAAATGGGCATCATACCTGATTGAAGAATGTACACAATAGAAAGAAGATGTGACTTCCATAGAAGTAGTAGATTGTTTCATATTTTGTTAATTTAATTATTTTTAGTATTATGCACATAATAATTTTTTCTTATACAGGTCGACTCCTTTGTTCGAGTTGGAGCGGTTTGTTGAGAACTTGTCACGCTTTTGACCGATTGGACTTCTTGGTTGCAACATAGAATTCAATGAAAAGGTACAATTTTTTTTAATATTCTATGGTTTTCCTCATAATATTAATTGTTCTATACTACATTAACATAATATAAATTAAAATTTTGACTAATCATCCCTCAAAACCTTATCACCCCTCCATTTTCTGCATTTATCACTTCCCTTCAAAGAAAGTGAAGGTAAATTTAAGGATAGTGATAAATTTCAATAATTAAATGTTTCTATTTCGACAAAGAAAGAAAATAGAAAGCATGGTAATGTACAATGTGTCCATTATGTCTCAAAGTGTGTCTTTTTATATAACTAATTAATTATTTCATCATGTTATCTACTATTTGTAAGTTAATTTCCTTATATGATCATTGATATCTCCCTTGTTTACAATTATTGAGCATCTATGATCACCCTTTATTATGTTTTAGATCTTTAGTTTATTGATAATGGTTGTATAAATGATATGTATAAGAAGGTTTCTAGTAAATAATAACTTAATGAGAGACTCTTATAAACTAGTTCATTATGTTTCCATGTTTCCAAAAGCACTAGACGTAAACTATTTTGTCATGGATCATTTTTTTATATAAGGAATAATAATATACTAGGATGTGATATCTATGTAGGAAATATATGGGTCAATGTAGTTGGTATCAGAGAAACTAACCTACTCAAAACTGAGCAAAAAGAAAAAGTAACTGATATCACTCAAATTGTCTCGTTTTATTTAAAATTTACATTACTTTTAGTGAAAAGAACAAGTAACATAATGAAAATTAAAAAAAATAGTTTCAGATTGTTTTGAAACTTTATGACAATGATTTATAAGTTATTGTTGACATGTAAGAATTAACTATACAATAATACGACACATGGTGTTTTCGGTATAACTCAGCATGTCTCTTATTATTTTAAATTGAAATCAATTTAATTAAAAACACCATGTGAGATACTGAAAACCACGAAAATTCATTAGGATTGTTTTGATATTTTAGGAAAATGATATATATGTCATTTTTGGCATTTAGGAATCAAACATACCTAAATATAACACAAAATGTTACTGATATCACTCAAAGTGTCTCTTTTTATTTAAAATAGATATAAATTTAAGTAAAAACAATCAGTAACGTATTGAAAACTGAGAAAACACATACAAATTATTATTATAATTTAGGAAAACTATCGATGAGTCATTTGTGACTTGTAGAAATCAACCACACCTTAATCTGATGCATAGTATTCCTGGTATAACTAAAAGAGTTCGTTATCAGTTTAAAATTTGTATTTAAGTTCAAAATGTGTCACTCGCTGAAAACCTAGAAAATAAAATTTTATTGCCTTGATAATTTTGTACAATGATTAATAAGTCATTTTTGATGTGAATTAAGTAGTCTCATGTCAAACCAATACATAATGCAACCAGTATGACTCATTATTCAAGTTTCCATTTTAAAATGAAATTTTATTAAAAAACAAAACTGACTTACTAAAAACTAACAAAAAACGTTCATATTGTTTTGATAATTCAGAAAAAGGAACCATCATTAATTTTTGAATAGTAATAATCATCCTCACCTCCATCGGACGCACAATGTGACCAGTATAACTCCAAAATGTGTCATTATTTAAAATTGTCATTAATTTAACTAAAAGAACAAGTGATACACTTAAAACTGATCAAACACATTCAGATTAATTTTATATTTTAGGAAAACAATCCATAACTTATTTGGGATTTGTAGGAGTCAACAAAACCTCAATTCGATGTACAATGTGACTAATTGGACTCAAAATTCATGTTTCCAGTTTGGAATAAAATTTTACTAATGAAACAAAACTGGCATACTGATACCAAGAAAATAGATTTGGAATGTTCTGATATTTAATGAAAATGATATATACATCATTTTTGACATGTAAGAAGCAACCGCACCTCAATACAATGCACGGTGTGGCCGGTATAACTCAAAGTGTCTATTTTTCTTAAAATTAATATTAATTTTAAGTAAAAAAATTGACGTACTAAAAACTAAGAAAACAAATTCAGATTGTTTCGATAGTTTAGTAAAATTATATATGAGTCATTTTTTACAAGGAGGAATCAACCACACCTCAATAAGACACATGGAGTGTCTGTTATGACTAAAATTATCTGTCATCAGTTTAAAATTAACATTTTAGTTCAAAACATGTCACTCAATGAAAACCAAAAAAATGTGCTCTGATTGTCTTGTTAATTTATTAAAACTGGTCAAAAGTCATGTGTGACATGTATAAAGTATTTTCACATCAAACCGACATAAAATAAAACCTGTATGACTCATAATGTGTGTTTTCAGTTTGAAATGGCATTTTAATAAAAAAACGCAGCCAACATACTAAAAAACTGAGAAAACGCGTTCAGATTGTTTTGATACTTTAGGAAAAATATCCATCAATAATTTTTGATAGGTATGAATATGAAACACCTCAACCTGATGCATGGTTGACCGATATAACTTTAAATGTGTCACTATTTAAAATTGACCTTAATTTTAGTTATAGAACAAGTGACACACTCAAAACTGATAAAACACATTCAGATTGATTTTTATATTTTAGGTAAATGATCCATAACTCATTTTATAAGTATATGAGTCATCCAAACCTCAATCTGATGCATGATGTGACCAGTATGACAAAAAATCCGTGTTTCCAGTTCAAAATGTCATTTTGGTAAAAAAAACAAAATTAGCATACTGAAAACTAAGAAAATGTATTAGGATTTTTTTATATTTTAGGAAAATATTCTATTTGTCATTTTTGATTTTTAGGAACTATCCTCACCATAATACGATGCACGGTGTCGCCAGTATAACTCAAAGTGCCTCTTTTTTATTTCAAATTGACTTTAATTTAAGTAAAAACAATAAGTGGAATACTGAAAACTACACAAATGCATTGGGATTGTTTTGGTATTTTAGAAAAACTATCAATTAGTCATTTCTAACAAATAAGAATTATCCGCACTTCAATAGGATTCATGGTGAGGCTATTATAACACAAATTGTCTCTTTTTATTTAAAATTATCATTAATTTATGTAAAAACAACAAGAGATATATTTAAGAATGAGAAAATGCATTCATATTGTTTTTGATATTTTAAGAAAATGATCCATTAGTCATTTTTGATGGTTAGTAATTAGACACACTTCAATATTACACATGGTGTTTCTAGTATAACTCAATGTGTCACTTTTTATTTAAAATTGTCATTAATTTAAGTAAAAATAACAAGTGACATAACGGAAAATAAGAAAACACATTTAGATTATTTTTATATTTTAAGACAATAATCTATTTGTCATTTTTGATGTTTAGGAATTAATTACACCTCAATAGGATGCATGGTGTGGCTAGTATTACTCAAACTTTCTATGTTTATTTTAAATTGACTATAAATTTAGTTAAAACACCAAGTGACATACTGAAAACTAAAAAAATGCATTCATATTATTTTGATACTTTTGGAAAAAAATACATGAATCATTTGTGATGTGCAGGAGTCAGTTACACATCAATTTTATCCACAGTGTGACTAGTATGACTAAAAGTGTCCATTATCAGTTTAAAATTGACATTTTAGTTCAAATCATGTCACCCAATAAAAACTAAGAAATCAAACTCTAATTATCTAGAAAATTTAGGAAAATGGTTCATAAGTCATTTGTGACATGTATGAAGCATTCTCACATCTAACCAATGCACAATGCGACTGGTATGACTCATAATGCACGGTTCTAGTTTAAAATGATATTTTATTAAAAAAACACAACTAATATACTGAAAATTGAGAAAATGTATTCAGATTGTTTTGATAATTTAGTAAAATGATCCATCAGTAATTTTTGATTGGTAGGAATCATTCACACCTCAATATGATGGATGGTGTGACCTGTATAACTCCAAATGTGTCATTATTTATAATTGACATTAATTTTAGTAAAACAACAAGTGGGATACTTAAAACTGAGAAAATATATTCGGATTATTTTGATATTTTACAAAAACGATCCATAACTCAGTTGTGACGTATAGGAATCAAACACACCTTAATAAGATGCATCGTGTCACCGGTATAACTCCAAATGTTTCATTTTTATTAAATATTGACATTTTATTAATGCATTCTTTCATATTAATGTTGAATTTATTTCTTTATATAATTACAAACATAATATTTGTTTTCTTATATAGGTGAAATATTTTTCTTGGGTTGATATGATATGTTATGTAGCTGATACCATCGGAGGACATTTTTGAGAGGGGATCACAGATGTCAAAATATGTAATATTAATGTTTTAGAATGTTTTTTGGATAATTGTAAATATAATTATATAAATTTTTTTTGAAATATAAATAAAATTGTTTTTTGTATATACCAATGGTGGAATTTTTTTATTCATGATGTTAATTAAATATATATATAATTGATTGAAATTATAGAATTGTTTGAAATTATAGGTTGTATATAGAATTTTAAATTGCAGGTTTTTGCTTCTGGGTGTGTTGTTATATTAACAACATATTGTAGGTGGCTAGGCCTTTATCAGTGCTTTTTTTAACATAGATAAAGGATCCCCTTTATTAGTTTTTTTTAGCATTGGTAAAAGAAACCCCCCAATATCATCGATGTGATTAACAATGATTTTTTAGTGATGTTAAAAGCCGTTTTACAAGCTGTTAATGTGAATATGTTTAGTAGTGCCTATTGCAAATAATCCTGTCAATATTAATCTGACCGATATATACACCCACCTAGTTTTTTTCATTCTCACTTTCTTTGAGCGTTCCTCTCTTCCTTTACTATCCCTTTATCCTCAATTTTTGGTTTAAAAGATTAATTTTTTATAGGGAAATAAATTTTTAGCTTTCCATCAGATAAAAATTTTATTTTTGATGTATTTATTTATTTTTCATAATTTTAATTTAATTGTTTTTAGTTTATATTGGATTTTATAATTATTAATTAGCCGTAATTAGCATTAATTAGTTGTAATTATTTTAAATTTGAAATATTTATGTTTAATTAGGAGTATTTTTTAATTAGAAGTAATTTTTTTAATTTACAATAATTAGTTTTATTTATCATTAAGTGGTTGTTATTAATAGTAATTACTTATTATTTAAAAATAAATTGTATTAATTAATAGAACAAAGTAATAATTCATTGATCTTAGTAATAAGTGATAATCAGTAATAATAATTTCTAACAAATAATATTAAATAGAAATTTGTGCTAATTTTTAATAATTAATGATAAATATTAATAATTTAAAAACAATTGTTAAAAATTAGATGTAATCAGTAAAAACTAGTGGAAATTTACAAAATTATAGTAATAATTCTTAAAAAATATCCGTAATTACTTGAAATTTTCATTAATTAGTATAAAATATATGTAATTATTAAAAATTATCTAGAATGAGAAGTAATCAGAAAAAATTAATGAAAATGAGAAGTAATTAGTTAAAATTAGCAAAAATGAGTGGTATTTCATCAAAATTAAACGGAATGAGTGGTATTTAGTAAACATTTGTGGAAATGAGTAGTAATTAGTAAATGTTATCGAAATGAATGGTAATTAGTAAAAAATAATTAAAATGAGAGATAATTAGATAAAATTAGTGAAAGTGATCTATATATAATAAAAACTATCGAAAATTAGCTGTGATTAATAACAATTATGGGGAGTGAGCAGTAATTATTAAAAATTAGTTGAAATGAATGTTAATTAGTTAAAATTATCGCTAATGAAAAAAGTATTTAAAATTATTGATAATGAGATGTTATTATTAAAAATTTCCAATAATGACCGGAAATTAGTTATAATTAGAGGAAATGAGTGGTAATTAGTTAATATTTTTAGAAATAATCATTAATTAGTTAAATTTAGCAGAAATGTGCATTATTTAGTAAACATTAGCAGCAATGAGTGAGATTTATTAAAAATTAATGGAAATGAGCAGTAATTAGTTAAAATTACTAAAAATGAGTATTTATTAGTAAAAATATTTCAAATGAGTAGTAATTAATAAAAAACAATATATTAGGGAGGTAATTAGTAAAAAATACCGATAATGACTAATTTTTTGTAAAAAATACTGATAATGAAAGGTTTCTAGTAAAAAATACCGGTAATGGGTGAAATTTATTAAAAATAGCGATAATGAGCATTATTTGTTTAAAAAATAGTAGAAATGAGCATTATTCATTTAAAAATACCGGCGATGAGATTTATTTACTAAAAAATACTGGAAATTAGTTTTATTTAGTAAAAAATAATGACAATGAGGGTTATTTTGTATCAAATATCACAATTAATCACAAATAATCCAAATTAACCAAAACTAACCAAAACTAACCACAATTAACCCCAATTACTAATAGATAATCAACCAAAGTATGTGTGGGAAGAATGAATTATAGGAGATTAAGGAGATAATGAAGTGAAATAATTTTAGAGCCCCTATGTTCAGATATTTTTAAAGAGACATAGTCATGGTTAAACTTATAGGTTTACTAACGACAGTCACATCTCCAAATAGTCTGAGAATAGGGATCTTGAATTTTTTTCACATTGTCATCGACTTCACTCCATCCACTCCATTATTCTCTCACATTCCTTGGTTTAAATTCTATTTCCCTTAATGATAAATAGTAGCCATTACATAAAACATTAGTGGCAATTAGAAAAAAATTTCATCTATTTGGGAATTAGAATAATTTAGTGTTAATTAGATAAAATTGATAATATTTACATGTAATTATATTTTTTTGATTTTATAATTTTTTTGGATAGTCTCTTCCTTATATTAGATTGTTTTATTTTCTATATAAAAAAATATAGAACAAGGATGTAGAAAATGATCTTTATTATAATATCATAATTGAACAAATCATCATAGGAATCCAAAACGCCCTGAAATAAATCCAGTATATATTTATTGTGTAGAATATTTTTAATCATTTGCATCATCTAAACCAAAAATAATCAAAAGGGAAAATTAAGTGCCCGTGTAAGAAATGTTATCTGAGGAGGTTTGAAAAATTTGACAATGTGGGGGTTATCGATTACATTTTTGTTTAAAAAAAGATAAATTGTTTGGGTATCAACTCGGTGAATGGAGTTCTATATATGATACTAATAATTTCGTTCCAAATCTATCACGATTTCAAACTTTAGTACATGAGGTTGCTGGTCCGTATTTTTAACAAAAAGAAACATAGAATGATATTGATTTAAATCCCATGTTTGAATCATCTTGATTTTATGAGTTACAAATGTTTGTTTAAGAGTCCTTATATTCTGGTCCATGACAAGAAAATTTGAAGCGATGAAAAAATTTATGGATTTAAAATTAGATAATGGAATGTAAAATAGATATTTTTATCAGATATTCTCTTTTGTTAAATCACTCTTACCCGAAGAAAATGTGTTTTCTACCAATTTCATTGAGGGAAAGAGGCTAGTACATAATTTGGGTCTTAGTTACCAGAAGGGTCAGGCATGTTCAAATAATTTAAACTTTTATTATGGTTAATATGATTAATTAGTTAGTTGTCATGCATGTGGAAAATCAAGGTACAAGAAGGATCAACAAGAAATGTCTGGATTGTTTCCGATTAAATTATTTAGGTATTTCCCACTAACACATAGATTGTAGTATTTATTTATGTCCTAGAACAAAATGTCTTCTATCTTATGGAATAAATCCAATATTTCAATTTGTAAAAGATTAAATCAACCTTAGAATAGTGATTCATGGAAACATTTTGACAATGTACATCTTTTATTTTCTTTAAAATCCCATAACATGAGATTGGTTCTTTCTACTGATGGTGTATATCCATTTGGCTCATATGGCAGTGAATATTCTTGTTGGAACATGTTTATAACCCTATACAACTTACCTCCTTGGTTGTTAATGAATAACAAATATATCATTCTAACATTATTAATTCCATGAAATCCAAAAAATAATATGAATATGTTTTTGCAGCTATTGATTTATGAGTTAAATTTATTGTGGAGTAATGGTGTCAGTACATATGATGTTGTTGTGAAACAGAATTTCTTAACGAAAATGCATTAAGGAGAACAATTAGTGACTTCCCTGCAAATTGCATGTTATTTTGTTAAATTACACATGGTCCAAAATCATGTTTTTACTATATGAGTGATATAAAAGCATTTATGCTTCTCAATGGGAGAAACACATGTTTTTTACTGTCATCATAGATTTATTCCTATTGTCAATTATTTATGAAAGAAAAAAATAATTTTGGAAAGCATAAAATTGAAAGAGTTGGACCTCCAACAGTGATATTAGGTATTGATTTAAAATCTCTCATCTCTTTAATGCCCCTATTACCTTTAGAACAAATATAAATAATCATAAATAGATGGATTTTGGAAAGATCCCAATTAGATTAAACAGATTATTTTTAGGGATCTTTCATATTGGACATATTTGTTGTCTGTCATAGGGTGGATGTCATGTATGTTGAGAAGAACTATTTTGATAATATATTTTATACAATTTTGGACACACCTAGTAAGACCAAAGATCATGCAAAGGAATTATTATATATTGGTCAATTTTTTTGATGACTAGAACTTGAGTTGTTTGAAAATGAGAGATCATAAAAGTTAATATATTCAATTGAAGATTATAAACTTTCTAAATTAAAACTGTTATTATTTTTTCAGTGAATTACTGATTTGAGACTACAGGTTGGTTATGTTTTTAATTTGGATTGATTTTTCAGAAATAAATTTATTACAATATTTAAAATTCATGATTTTCATAAAATATTGTAAATAATTATAATGGTTGGATTTAATGTTTAATTTAATTATTTGATTTGGTATTTTCTAATAGACCAATCTGATATTTTTATGATACATATTTGTGGAAACAATAGACTATGATTATTTTTCTATACTACAATATGATGTGGTTTTAATTCCATATTAATTGAATCTTTATCTATCTTTATATAATTAAATGGAATATTTGAAATTACATTTTCTATCTGAAGGAAAACATGGGGGTCCAGTATAGTTTTGATTGATGTACCCATACAATATATTCATGTAGAAACTAATGAAGAAGGTACAAAATAATAAAATAGTTCAAGGGTCAATTGTATAATTTTATTTATAGGAGGAAATTTCTATTTTCTGCTCCTATTTTTTCCAACCTGTATATCCTTCAAAACGAAACCGAATCAACCATTATGATGGAAATGTTGATCATTCACTAAATATTCAATTATTAGTTTTTAATCATCCTTAACATGGATTTGGTGAAGTTAATGAATGATGAATTTCATATAATGAACATCACAAGACTCATACTTATGTTCTTCTCAGCTTTGAATAAATGACATGATTTATACACTGAGTTCTACTACCACATATTAACTATTAAAAAAATAAATTAAAATTATATATATTTTAGATTATATTATTATGATATCAAGAATTATTTTCCAAAAATTAAACCAGCTTCTCTTGAAGAATTGTGATAGCATAATTTTTCCTATTGGTATTGATTCCTAGTAAAGTAAAAGTTTTATGATTAAAAATATGCAATCAATTTATTAAATGTTATTTTGTTAATTGTTTTTCAAAATTTCAGGTATCAAAACCTACTGATAAAATTTATAATCAATTGGGTGTATTGATTGACCCCCCATCCAAAATGGTTAATGCTTATAATGCATATGTGGTGAATGGTTTTCTATTTCATTCATATGCATATGGTGAATAAAAACCCAATTAATAAAGTTGTTTTCTTGAGAGGATATCATTATAGAGAAAGTGAAGTTGAATTTTATGGAATTATGGATGAAATAATTGTGTTGTGTTATTTGGGACATAATACAGTAATGATATTAAAATTCATATGGTTTGATACTGATAGAGGATTGTGTGTTCATTTGTGCCACAAAATCATCAACATTAAATAAAAAATCCTTTTTGAAGTAAATGAAACATTTTTATTGGATCATCAACCACGACATATATATAATCAAAATTATTATGCTATTTCAAGAGTGTTAATTTATTGGTTGAGAATTATAAAATTAAATACAACGAAAATCAGTTTATGCATAGTGAATTTGGTTCTATTGAAGTTCAATGAATTGAAATTTTTCAAGACAGAGAACCAAATACATATTTTCAATGAAGAGACACAAATATTGATGATGACACCAAAAAATTATGGGTTGATGGTGATGATGATGTTGATGACATAATAAATGAATTTTAATTGACATGAGATGATGAAGTTCATCCAAGGGAAATTGATGATATTGAGGAAGAAGATGAACAGATTACCACCATCTTCTTTGAATATATGGATGAAGATAATGAATGATGAAATTACACACTGATTATAGTCATAATATATATATATATATATAATATTCATGTTCATTTGTTTATTAGGAACATTATTTTCACATTTTAGATGGCAGATGAGATTTACGATGAGATCTTCAGTGGCCTCTAAGAAGATGTACAACCTGGTGATGAGATTGATGATATGTAATTAGAACATCAGGTTACTAGATCTTAATTATTGCCTTAGAGGAGTAAAGGTCTTGTGATATTGATTATTCTGGACCCTATTCCCAAGCCACAACCATGTCTTGAGTTCAATCCACACATGCATAGGTATGTTCAGTTTTGTGTTTTAGTTTGTTGTCATTACTTGTAATTTTTTTATATACTAATTGTTTGATTATTTTTATATTATTCTCATATATTTCCCATATAGCTGTTAGATAAGGGATTTATATTCTAAAAAACTCTTTTTTTATCATGGATAATGTGGGATTAGATTCACATTGATGTTCGGCACCACATGTTTGACCATTGGATGGTATGTAAATAAATAATAGTTTTTTTCGATTTTTTTAATTATTAACATTCTATTATTAAGTATTTTGATGGTTTATGGTATCACATTGATGATAGAAAGAATACCTTTATCTGGTAGGTCTTCATGCATGAGTGATATCAATAATTTTTGAAAAATTAGAGGTGGATAACCATGAAGAAAGCTGGATTCATCGTTTTTATTAGTCTTCTGGTTACCATCGAACAAATTACATCTCATCTCATGATCGGTATGGATTAAGTTCATAATAGATAGGAGAAATTTTTTAGAGAATATAATCATTAGGCCACAAAAATTGGGGGAGGCATGAGGTGAAAAATAGAGATGGTAGGGGTACATTCAGTACAAATCGACGACATATGGTAAGTACTTTTTTTAAATAATTATATAACTTAATATTTAAACTATTTATTTTATACTCATATAGAAAGTTTAAAATCCTAATATTATGGATTTTTATATTTAAAAGCTGTTGTACAATGGTCCTATCACTAGAGAGATTATAGGTGGTCTAAAGTTTTATATTTTTGTTAGTATAATTTTTTTTGAGTTTTAAAATTAACTTAGAATAATATTTTAACCATTTTAATTTCAAATTGAAATTTAAGGAGTCATATAAGGCAATGAATTCTCATACACAAGTTATTATTAAGGCTTAGGTAGAGATTCAGGGAAATCATGTGGAAGGATTTGATGATGTAGTATAGATGCAGATGATATAGTATGATTTTGAGAAGGGTTGAGTTTACTAGTAGAAAAACTATTTATTTCTTTGCATTTTTCTAATAGGTTCTTTTAGAAAAGATGTGAAAATATATGATTTTTACATCGGTTCGTATATAATCGATGTGAAAAGTACATTTTTCTGCTTTTTTAATCGGTTATATAATAAACGATGTGAAAAATAATTTTTTTTGACGTTTTCACGTTGGTTATTAAATAATAGACGTGAAAAAACTAGTTTTTCTGACCTTTTCATGTCAGTTTTTTAATAAATAATGTGAAAATGTTTCAAAACTTGTTGTTCATTTCTGAAGATTCTATTTTGATAGACTTAGATCACAAAGGGATTTAGGGATTAAAAGTTATTTCTATATAACATTGGTCTTCTGTTGAGGATGTATTAGATAATTCCAACATCTGATGGCAATAAATTTTGATCTGTAACTCCAATTGACCTCCATGAATATTAAAATATAATATTTGGAAATTAAATAGATTTTTTAAACATTTTTCATGTTATTTTTAAGAAACTAATATGAAAATTTTTCTTTAACATCGGTTCTTAAAAAAATTGATGTTGAAAACTAGTTTTCCATGTCGGTTATCATAAAACCGACATAAAAAACTATATTTTCACATAGTTTTATGATAACTAACCTGAAAAATTAAAATTTTAATTTCTTTTAATGATATTAAACATAAAACTAAGGTGAATGATAATTTTAATATCTCGGTAATGTAGAATTCCAACGTTTTTACTGCTTGACATCGAAATTTCCATTTTCCACCTAAAATTTATAATAAGGAATTTTATTTTACTATCTCACTTCTATGATTTCATTATAAAAAATATAATAATTTAATGATAAATTATTTGAACCATCATCTTTTCACCAACTCAATTCATTTGATCTTCATTGTGAATCCTCTACTACTTTTTTCAACGATCTTGTCAGGGTATTTGTAATTATTTTTCAATGATTTATGTTTTTTTATGATTAGTTTCCTTAATTGATAGACCAGTAAATTATTATAGTTTTATTATAATGAATAATAATTCTTCATATCATCGTAAAAATTAAAATCTTCATTTGTATTCTAAAATTTCTTCTAAGAGGAAGGTTTCGTTGCCTCATGAGTTCTTTCCTCAGAAAACAATTATATTGAAATTCTAATAGTCATAAATTTTGATCCGTAACTCCATTAGAGATATAAAACTAGTAAAATAAGATATTATGAAATTATATACAATTTGATAAACAATTTTAACATTTGTATTTCAAAAACTAACATTATAGATGACTTTTAACATTGATTTTTGAAAAAACAACATGAAAAATAAGTTTTTAACGTCATTTTTTTATAACTAATATTAAGATGGTATTTTAAACAGGTGTTTAAAAACTAATGTGAAAAATAATAAAAATACAATTTTAATGACGATTTTAAAACCATGTTTTAAAAAATATTTACAATTTCACCTTCAAAGGCGTCACCTCAAGAACCGACATTGAAAATTAAAAAAACTGAGATAAAAAAATAATTTTTCACAAGTGGTATATTATATCGGTTCTCAATTAATTCATGGTTTTTTATGGTATTGCTATATTGTTAACATCCAACATGAGGATAGATTGTGGTGATTCTTGATCATAGTCTATACAATATGAGGAGTAGCTGCAAGCTTAGAGTGAGGTTAAAGAGGCCATGATAGGGATCAATAAGAGCTCCATCAATAGTAGCAGTAGGAGGAGGTGATGCAATAATGGAAGGAGTAGTAGTATGATCAAATTATAAAGTACATGTGATGACTAGTATTAGTGTATAGGGATGAAATTCCATCCCTCTCCTCATCTAGATGTCCCTACCCATACCCCTCTATATTATCATCCCCCTAATAGTGGTTGATACATCATATACACATTTATTATGTTTAAATTTGAATGAAAACATTTTTTAAAATATTTTGAAGATTTTAGATTTTTACAGTTCTATTTATTACATTTTTTAAATTATTCTAAAATTTTTTTAATAATTTTTCATTTATAATTTTTTTATTTTTTAAACTTATTTACAATAGGATAAAGACCCATAAAAAGTAATTATTTGCGACAGGCCCCATGGCCCAATAAAAATATTGGATTAAATAATCTGGTAAAAAACTATTTACAATGGACCACCCTCCCAATGTAAATGATATTGTATTGTGAAGGTTCATCGAAAAAACTATCATTTTTTTAGCATTTTCAGTGACATGATACATGTAACCAGACCTCGTGGAAAATAGAATATTTATTTTAGTTGTGACCACAAAAGTGATTTTTTGAAATAAGAAGGTCAGTCCAACCAAACAAGAGTAAGATAAATAAATTTTACTCACTCTATTTACCCAAATAAACTTGACTTCTCATTAAAATTAAGTTTTGTCTTCAATAAAATACATTTAGGTATATAAATATAAATTTTTTAGTTTGTCTTCCAAAATATATGTGGAAAATTACATATAATATCTTTTTCTACATAGGTGATAGAATGTGAATGAAAGGAAAAAATGTTTAAGAGAAATTATATATTTTTATAAAATGCCTCATAATCTCATCTAGTATTGAAATCTCACATCAATATCATTTCAAAAAAATTTGATCTATTTTCATGATGAAAAAAATAAAAAGATAGATGCATAGATCAAAATGTTATATTCATGCCCTCTAATTCAGTGAAAATTATTTTGGTGTTTGAGATGTATATATATTTATTGGAATCGATATTAAGAATGATAATTAATGCTTTATTTGTGACAATTTGTCTCTATCTCTCTATTTATCTACCATCACTAGCCTCCCCCAACATAATGAACAACCTACTATGATATTATAAATACATTTTCAAAAGAGTATAATAAGATAAAAAACACAATAAATAATAAAATAAATCATAAGGAAATATTACTATTTAATCTATATGATACTAGAAGTCATGATGCTATAGTTAAATTGAATCTGATATATATTATCAATGTCCTCATATATGTAACATATATTTCTTCTAGTGATGCCTAAAATTTTACCTATGACACCATATCATGTCCCCACCCTCCAATGGTACTCCTCCTAGGAAAAAAATGAAGGAAGACAGATAATGCCCCGCAAGTCCCACATCAAGTTGGCCTTGGGTTGGTGACTAGAACCAAGGGTAGAAAAATATCACCAATGAGAGACATTACACTCTATAATAATAGGTTCGATTGATAAGATTAATAAACAATGATAAACCTCATGAAATAATATAAAAAGGAAACCAAAACCATCCCACAATGTATGTATAAGTAAAACAAATACAGATAAATGTATCCAAATAAATTCCCAAAATAAAAGCCACGATTATAACATAACAAAAACCGAAAGGTTCAATCTAGAAATATCTAGAATAGTCCACATATTGCTTTAGGAAAATTGAAAAAAAGTCACATACGTAGGGTGAGCATACAAGTATGCTCAGTAGGATCCTAAAAAATTCTTCAATGCACATATAAAAAATCATACTAATACACTGATGAGAAAATAGTAGAAGAAACAACACCTAAACATATCGACAATATAATACCATCCTCACTAATTATTTATCACCATATAATAAAATCCAATATAATATCATAAAAATAAGGATATCGATAAAGGTTACCCCACACCACTCTTTTTTAGGGTTTCCCTCTCATAACCCAACATCGTATGTCTTCAAGGTCCTATCTCTTCCATATAACACATTATGCCAAGAATCCCACATGAAATTAGAAATCACAACGCATCTTGATTGAAGACACCTTTTTCATGACACCACACCTCTTTTAAATACACAAAGGCTATCACATCACCATCGTAACAAGAATAGTATGGTATAATGAAAATGAAAGAAATAAAATGCATTCCTTCCTCTTACCATGCATCAACCCCATGATAAGAAAACTTTTCATCTCATAAAACATTACCACATTGCACTTTTCAATTATATCCATCACAGCCGGTGCATATTAATTTCACATGTAAGAGAGAGTGGGAAATTTGGGGTATCTAATCATTTATCCTTGTCACTAATATATTATAAAAAACATCCCTAAATATATGGGTGTCAGTAAAATGTGGTCAATGTGGGTGGGGTGCATATCAGAATCCCAAAGAACATACAATTTATATATATATATCCACAAAAAAATTATAACCAATGGGTTCAAAACATAATCACTGACAATGTCACAACATCACCACCAAACGTCAAACCACCACCTCATTCACTACCACAATTAAACAAAAATCATCACATAACAAACCAAAAGACACATTTTCCATTTCACATATGAAATTCCTTCTCAACATTATCCTTTGAATATTTTTCAAATTTTCAACTTGTTTACATTATGTATCCCATTCATTTAAAATTAAAAATTAATCATCTCTAATGACACTAAAAAATATTATTCATTCATTCATTTACCATTCAATCCATACAATTTAAATTTCAACATTACCATTTAATTCTTATAATACCCAAGAAACTACCACAAACCAACACCTAAAAAAGAAAAAACCACCCCATACAAACAATCCCATATCATCACCAATACATATCCAAAACCACCTCCTTATCACAACTACCACATCATCACTAGTTTTCTATCAAAATCACAATCTTGAACAACCAAAAAACCCATCACATCTTCCCTAAAACAAAACCACACATTATATCGACCAAGTAACAGATCCATTTTAATTTACATCACCGCCCTACAACACTACCACACATCACAACCATGCTTCAGACTTTCACATATTCAAATAACATTTTTCAGATCTATCATGGAGATTTCATGGCAATCCACTTTTTTATTTCAAGGTCATTTTAACAGAATCCATAACTTTCATTTGTAAAAAATTTATAATATCATTATAAGTGGTTAGAAATTGTGTATTTTTTGTGGTCGAAAAAATAGGGGTTCCAATAATCACAACAATCATAGTGAAAAAAATCTCCCAATGATAAGTAATTTTTTTGTGTCATCATGCCAGATCAATCACAACATAAATAAATATCAAAATCTGGAAACACATGAGATTTAATTCCCATTCCCCTTGATGATAAATTTTTTCCAACCCCTTACTATTAATTAAGTCTGTGAAAACTATCTTCATAAAAGATAAAAAACATATAACCCCTACAGCATGATACACTAGGTGAGAAATTAAGGGTTATCAACCTCAAATAGATATTTCTAATCAACTGCAATAGTTAGAGTGAGAGGGAATAATCACTGGCCACCATAAGAAAAAAACATTGATCTCCCTAAAAATAACACCCAAAAATATCCCCTAATAAAAAACCTCATGAAGATATGATTTCCCCTAGAAGAAACCTTCATATACACAAAATATGTAAAAATAGTTACAAATTGGGAGAAATGGAAGAGTGTAACTCTCCTAAACCACCAATGATCGATCCTCAGAGTTCAAGATCAAAATACACTTAAAGGAGAACGAAAGAGATCCCTAGGAAGAACTTGGGTCCCCTATGAAATGAGACAAATATTGGAAAATTAATGAATATTGAGGAGATTTTGATTTTCTAAAACTAGAATGGATAAAATAACATCGTGGTATAGTTTATAGGAACATGCCACAATATTTCTAAAAGCTGAAGAAACCACGGAAACCACACCTCACTAAGATGAATCCCTCCTAGTCATAGACCATTGGTATTTCTTATATCATTTAACTATTGATCCTTTAAAATATGAATGTGGTAAATCTGCATCCCTTTCTTCATGGAACAACATTTCATAAAAGTGAAAACCCTATGAAAACCTCCTTCCATAACTCTACACCACAACCAAAACGCCTACACCACAACCACTCAAGAGAGAACTCTCATCCACACCCTAAGAATGCTCTACACTGAATCTACCCACAAAATGGTCGTAGAATAAATAAAATTCGCCCCAATACATTATGCTAAAACCAATTCTTCCAGACTATAGCCTTCTGACCTTATGGTGTAGCCCCATTCTCCATGATGTAGGAATCCCTCTAACTAAAATCTCATCCCCATCTCCTCCTCTTAAACTCCAAAATCCTTTGGATTTCTATCAGTCATGGAAAATACCAAAATTATTGCAAAGAAACAAACCAAAAGTAATGGGATATTATATCATATTACTCTCAAACTATTCTCACCCTCATGAATCAAAACCAACCCAAATGGAGAGATAGGGAAAAGGTCCTAAAAACTATCCCTCAAGATACCTCTCAAGGATCTCAATAATCCCCAAACACAACCACACCACCAAAAAAACACCCCAATCACATCCAAGAATATTCACTAAACTTCTCTCATGACCACATCACAACACCACACACAAATCAAGGAATTATATCTTCTATGTCAAGGTATTATCCGCTTTGGGTGGCATTGACACGCCCACATAGTTTTAGTCATGTCAAAGTATAAAAATTATTTATTTGGAATAAGGTTTTCCCCTCTTAGTATGATTGATGTTTTAAAACACACATCACATCTTTTAGGAAAATCACATCTCATAAAAAATCAACATATAAACATCACATTATCAAAGTAAAATGAAATCTGAAAAAAAAGGAATCAGTCAAAACGACTCTGGGTACTGGGCACACATTTGCATATATCACTATTAAGTACCCTTCTCTAGGACACCATGCCTCTACAAAACATGAACCAAAGGAATGGTTCATCCATGAACCACCTTCCCCAAATGATATTGGATCTCCACTACCCACTCCACAAATGTTGTGTCATCCTTGATATCAAACTCTCCCCAGTTAAAGACAATGGATTCATAATTAGAAGTAATTATTTTAAATTTGAAATATTTATGTTTAATTAGCAGTAATGTTTTAATCAAATGTATTTAGTTTTAATTTACGGTAATTAGTTTTAATTATCATTAAGCGGTTTTTATTAATTTTAATTACTTATAATTGAAAAATAAATAGTACTAATTAATACAGCTCAGTTATAATTATTGATTTTAGTAATAATTAATAGTCATTTATAATAATTTCGAACATATAATAGTAAATATTAATTAGTACTAATTAGGATTAATTTTTAATAATTAATGATAAACATTAAAAATTTAAAAACAATTAGTAAAAATTATCTTCAATTAGTATGGATTAGTGGAAATCAAAAAATTATAATGGTAATTCTTAACAAATAGATGTGATTATTAGAAATTGTCGTTAACTAGTAGAAAATAACGATAAATAGTAAAAAAAAATAGAAAAAATGAGTGGTAATCAGTACAAAATAATGAAAATGAGTGGTAATTTGTTAAAATTAGCCAAAATGAGTGGTATTTCATAAATTTAATGGAAATGAGGAGTAATTAGTAAAAATTAGTGGAAATGGGTAGCAATTAAAAAAATTAGTGAAATGAGTGGTAATTTCTAAAAAAAATGAGTGGTAATTAGATAATGATATTGAAAGTGAGCAGTATGTAGTAAAAATTAGTGGAAATGAGTTGTAATTCATAACAATTACCGTTAATGAGCGGTAATTATTAAAAATTAGTGGAAATGAGCAGTAATCAGTAAACATTATCAGTAATGAACGGAAATTATAAAAAATTACCAGTATTGAGCTATAACTATTAAAAATAACTGGTAATGATCGGTAATTAGTTATAATTTGTAGTAATGGGTGGTAATTAGTTAATATTTTTGGAAATGATCATTAATTAGTTGAAATTAGTAGAAATGGACATTATTTAGTAAAAGTTAGTAGTAATGAGCAAGAATTATAAAAAATTAGCGTAAATAAGTAGAAAATAGTTAAAATTACTAGAAATGAGTAGTAATTAGTAAAAATTTCGGGAATAAGGGGTAATTAGTAAACAATAATGGCTTAGAGAAGTAATTATAAGAAAATATTGACAATGAATGGTTTTTAGTAAAAAATACCAACAATGAGTGGATTCTAGTAAAAATACTAGCAATGAGAATTGTTTAAGAAAAAAATACCAACAATGAGTGGTATTTAATAAAAAATACCATCAATGAGTGGAATTTGGTGAAAAATACAGAAAATGAGTGTTATTTAGTTAAGAATACCAACAATGAGCATTATTCATTAAAAAATTCTTGCAATGAGTATTATTTAGTAAAACAATACTATCAATGAGCGTTATTTAGTAAAAAAATACCCGTAATGAGTGTTATTTAGTAAAAATATAAAAATAAACCCCAAATAACCAAAATGAGCTATAATTAGTAATAGATAATCAACCAAGGGGTGTGAGGGAAACATGAAGTTGAGGTGATGAAGGTGATAAATAGTGAAATAATTCTAGTTCCCTTATGTTCAAATGGTTTGAAGGAGTGACAGGAATTGGTAAAATCATAGGTTTACCCATGAATGTCCCTAATCCAAATAGTTTGAACAAAAGGACATTAAAATTCTTTCCCCCAGTCAATGACTTCATTACCTCCACTCTATGCATCTTTCACATTCCATGGTCAACCTTCTATTTCCCTTAATGATAAATAATGGTAATTAATAAAAATTAGAGTTAATTAGAAATAATTCTCAGTCATTTTCAAATTAGAATAATTTAAGGGCAATTAGATTTAATTGATAATATTTACAAGTAATTTGATTTTTTTACTTATATTTTTTTGGATAACCTCTTCTTTATATAAGATTAAGTTTAAGAAATATTTTTATTCTCTATTTTTTAGAAAAATATTGAATAAGGAATTATACATTAGTTTTTATTAAATGATAATAATTAGATATTTCATCATAGGAATCCAAACATTTCTAGTATAAATATTTTTTATATTGAGTGTGTAGAATCTTGTTACTCATTTGGATCATCTAAACCAAAAAAAAATTCATCGGGGAAAATTATGTGTCCATGTAATAAATATTATCTAAGGAGGTTTGACACATTTGAAAATGTGGGAGTCATCTATTGAGTTTTGGTTTTTGGAAATATTATTATTTTTATGACAAACACAGTGAATGAAGTTCCAGATATGATACTAATAACATTTTTCTAGATCCATCATGGGTTTAAAATTTAGTACATGAGGTTTCCGGTGCATCTTTTCAACAAATAGAAACTTAGAATTATATTGATTTAACTCTTGAGTTTGAACCATCTAGATTTTATTAGTTTCTAATGTCTTTCTAAGATTCATTATATCATAATTTCATGATAAGAAAATTTGAAGTGTTGAAACAATTATGGATATTAAATCAGATAATGAAATGTAAAATAGTTTTCTTTTATCAGATATTCTATTTGGTTAAATCACTATCACTCGAATGAGACATGTTTCCCACCAATTTCTAGGAGGTCAAGAGTTTAGTTAGTAATTTGGGACTTTTTTACTATAATATCCATGCATGCTCGAACAATTGCATCTTATATTATAGTGAAAATGAGCCATTAGTAAGTTGTCCTTCATGTGGACAATCCGGGTAAAAGGAGGGTTAACAAGGGAAGTCTGTATTGATTCCCATTAAACCGTTGAGGTATTTACTGCTTAAACTAACATTGAAGAATTTATTTATGTCTTAGAACACAACTCCATTGATGTAGTGGAAAAAATACAATATTTCTATGAGTAGAATCTTAAATCAACCGTGTAATGGTGATTCACGGAAAACATTTGACTATGTACATCCTTAATTTTCAAAAGAAGTCCATAACATGGGATTGGGTCATTCTACTAATGGTTTCCTTCCATTTGGTTTGTATGGTAGTCAATATTCTTATCATCCCATCATTACGAATCCATACAACATACCTCCTTGGATGTTGATGAATGAACCATATATGTTTTTAACATTATTAATTTTAGGATATCGAAAAAATAATATCAATGTTTATTTGAAGCCATTTATTGATGAGTTAAAACTATTATGGGGTTATGGTGTTAGTACATATGATTTTGTTGTGAAATATAATTTCCTAATGAAATATGCATTAATGAGGACAATTAGTTACTTCCCGAAAAATGGCATGATATATGGCTAGATTACATATGATCAAAAATCATGTATGTACTATATGAGTGATAAAAAAGTGTTTCTTCTTGTCAATGGGAGAAGAAATAGATTTTTTACTATCATATTATATTTATTCCTATTGGTCATCATTTCCGAAGGAATAAAAATCAATTTAGAAACGGTGCAATTGAAAGATATGGACCTCCAGAAATGATCTCAGGCATTGATTTATAATCTATTGTCTCTTCAATACCTGCTATTACCTTTGGACTAACTATAAAAAAAATATTGATTTGAAAAAGATCCCAATTTGATTAAACAAATTATTTTTGGGGATCTTTTATATTGGTCTGATTTTTTATCCATCATATGGTGGATTTCATGTATATTTAAAAGAACTATTTTGATAGTTTATTTTATACAGTTTTGGACACACCTAGGAGGACCAAAGATCTTGTAAATTCATGATTAGATCTTTCTCAAATTTTATGTAAACTAGAACTTGAGTTATTTGAAAATAAGAGACCATAGAAGTTAATAAAGCCAAAATAACCACATAAAGGTTAAATTTTTATTGTTAAATCATTTTACTAATAGATGGGATCTTTCATTAAATTTTCATGTCAACATTATCACTAAATGTTATTGTGGAAAATAAAATAGTTATATTGTAATTATAATATTATTAATAAAAAATATATTTATTGGTTAAAATGTGTAACAAAAAAATCATATGATAAGTTTATAATTTTATAATATTTTTGCAAAAATTTATCTTTCAATCAGTAATATTCTTAAAAATATAATTTTAATTTTTATTATAAACAATACCAAAAAGATATATCAATTTGTAAATTACATTTTAAATAAACAATTATATTATATTTATTAATATAATTATTTATAATATATTTATCATATTTATTATATAAAAATTATAAAAGTAACATATATGAAACTCTAAAAAATTGAGTCATTTTTTGAATAAAAACAAGTTTAAAAGAACATGTTCAAACTTAATTTTAAAACATGTTTGAACTTCAAGAAAAAACATGAATCTTCAAGAAATATGTTACCAACATGTTCAAACAAGTTCCAAACATGTTCAATCTCAAATAAAAACATATTAATGTCCATAAAAATATATTCTCAATCTTTTTCTCCCACACATAAATATTCATAATCATTGTCCACATAAATGGTGGTGTCTACTCATACAATTGACCAAATCAATCATTATATGCCCATAATGTTGACAATCACATATAGTAGTCTCACATTGACTAAAAGAAGGTGGTTATCCCCAATTTTATAAATATGTAGCACCCAAACCAATGTCTAGAAATAAAATATCATCTCTACTCAAGTTATAAGTTCCCCTTTTATGCAATTATGTATGGAATCCATTCTTCCTCAATAGCACACTAGTTTTAATAAGAAGATGTTTAAATGTAAATAGTACTATAGTTGGTGAATAGAAAATAAAATAATTTAAAATATGATAAAATTGAATATTCAAGTCAATTAGGTTTAAGAATATCATTTTTTATACATTTCATAAAACCTTCAACATATCACTCAGATGCCTAGTTTTTCTAGAAAAGGCTCATTTACTTGTTTTTTTCACTAATTAGTATTCCACACCAAATAATCTCTTCAACAAAACTGTGATAAAATAAAATCACAAACTATTCATTATCCAATTCATTTAAAAGAATTAATATTCAAATTTAAAATAGAATATATAAAATTATTATAGGGATAGATATGAATAATTGAAATCATAACAAGATCACATCTTAAAATATTATTTCACTTCTTTCAAACATTATTTAGATTCTAAAAAATATATTTATTAGTATAATAAAATTTAATTTAATTAATTTATATTTGATCAACTAAAAAAACATGATAAATGTTGACATGGTAAATAAGTTAATATCAAACTTTAAGTAACACATTATTTATATAAGGAATATCTAAAAAACAAGCACTGGTCAAATTATGGTTGAAAAAAGTGACCAAGATGATAAGCATAAAATAAAAAAAAAATTTATGGGTTATTAAAATGGAATCAATAATTAAATTAACTTTTGGAAATAAATTTAGTTCAATGATTGATAAAAAATAAAGAACAAACTAGTGAATAAATTTAATGTTGTTATAAAAAATTTTGAGGTGAAAAATTGAAAATATCATATGATTTTTAAAGGTAAAGTATAATATCTACTATTGAAGGAATTTCCCTTTGATTATGGTAGAAAATAAAATTAGAATAAATAAAATTAATAGATATTAAGAATTTACTAAAAAAAGTGTTTGTTAGACATTATAATGCTAGTCCAAACAAACAATCATAAGAGAAAGAAAATGGAATCACTCTATTTAACAAAATCCACTTGAGTGATCAATGAAATTAATTTAAGACTTATACCAAATCCATTTATACCAATGAATATAAAATTATTAACTTTTATTCTAAAAAATTATGGGAAATGAAATATAATATATTTCTTCTATAGAGTAGGTAGAATAGGAATGAAAAGACAGAATGTTTAGGAGAAAGAATATAGGTTTAGGAAATGTCCCATAATATCATATAGTATTGAATACTCACATAAATATCATTTCACTTACTTTTAAAACAATTAAATGAATATAAAAATAAAAATATAGATGAATAGATCCAAATGTAATAATTAGGTGCTCTAATTTAGTGAAAAATGTTTTGGGTTTTTAGTAGTATATATACTATGTTGAGTTGGTATTAGGAATGATAATTATTGATTTTAGTTGTGATACTCTATAAATATATCTATCGTTTTCTATATAATCATCACCATTTAAAATTTAAATAATAGTCTACAATGATATTAAAAATAATGTTCTCCAAGATTATAATAAACTACAAATTCAATAAGTAAAAAATAAAGATACAATATGACTATTTTTGCTATTTTATGTTGAAATTCATGGTCATATAGTTAAAGTGAATCAAATATGTAATATTAATGTTCAAAGAAGTGTAACTTATGTTTATTCTAGTGATGCCTTTGAAATTTCTTGTGATATTGTGTCCTGACCCCCTCCATCCAAAGGTACCTCACTGGGGACACTAATGAAGGAAGATAGATAATGCCCTCCAAAGGCCCACATATAGTAGGCCCTAGGTTGGAAACCAGCACCAAGGGTATAAAAATCTTAGAAATGAGAGGAATTAACATCTATAATAATAGGATCAAGATATAGGATAAATAAAATCTAATAAAATCCATTACATTATATAAAAATGAAACCAAAACCATCCAATAATGTATGTATATGTAAAATAGATATAGATAAATGTCTCCGAACAAATGTCCAAAATAAAATCTAAGGTAGAGACACAACAAAAACCTGAAGGACCAAGTTTGAAATATCTTGCACAATTCACATTGTCCTCTAGGAAACATAAATGATGTTTTTATATCCCTATGGTGAGAATAAATGTACAATCAGTTGGGTCATAAAAAGTCTCCCATTCACACGTGAAAAGAGTATACCAATGCACCTATGAAAAAATAGTTGAACCAAAAACACCTTAACATATCAAATATCCAATCCAATCCACACTAATTAATGATCATGAATTAATACAATCTATGTATAAGATCATAATTAAAATTATATCAATAATGGTTACCTCACAATTTTTTTCCATTAGGTTTCCACTCTCACACCATTTCATCATACATCCTGGAATTCTCATCTTCTTCATATAACAAATCATGCCATGCACCCCATGTACAACTGGACATCATATCAAATCTTTCCCTAAGGCACCTGGTTCATCACACCATATCTCACATGAAGACACATGGTCCATCACTTATTATCCATAACTAGAATATTCGGGTATAATGAATATGAAGGACAACAATCTCATTCCCTCCTAATACCATTAATGAACCACACCACAAGAACTCTCATTAAATCATCAAATATCACCACACTATACTATTTTATTATGATCGTTAAACATATGCATGTAAATGTCACCTATAAGGGTTCCAGAAAGTGGGTGTGTCTATTCATCCAACCTCATCACCAATATATCTATAAAAACTCCAAAAAATATATGTTTGTTAGAAAAATGTGTTTGATTCCATTTTGATTCAAATTGAAATAAAAAATAACTCACAATGTGTATATTTAAATACACACACAAGCCCAACCAATGGGTTCACAACATGAGCACCGACCAGCTCATAACCTCACCACCAAACCACACAACAACAAATATTTAGCTTCCACTACTAAATTCACAACATCACATAAAAAATCCAAAGCCACATTTCACATTTCAAATTTCAAATTTTTACTTATTTATCAACATAATCAATTTTCCATATTTCACATTACCAACCAATTTCCATTTTCTAGCCCATTTATTTCACATTAGACATCATCCAAGTTTAACAAAACAATCCATTATTATTCATTCATTAATTTAGAATTCAACCAATACCAATTCAATTTAAAAAATATCATTTAATTTTAATAGAATCCAACCAACTACCACAACCCAAACCCACACAAATAAATAACAACCCCATGCCAACAAGCCCATCTCATCACTATTACAAATCAATAAACTCAAACTCATTATAATATTTACATCACCTCCAATTTTATATCACAATCGCCCCATATCATGAAAACACAACTTATCACATCCTCCCTACAACACAACCACCATCACAATCACCACATACCACATCCACTTCTCCTCACATCACTACCCCAAAAAAATACAAATCATACCCAAACGTCACACTTTCATATATTAACATAAAATATCTCATATTTATCAAGGGTCTTTCAAGACATTTAAATTCATTATTTCAAGGAAATTATAACGCAATTCATAATTTCCATGTGTGACCAATTTTTTAACTGAGTATAAGTGGTTATAAAATTTATATTTATAGTGGTATCAAAGAACAAAAAATAAGTTTCCCATAATCACAAAAATCACAACACAAAAAAGAAACCCAATTACAATGATTTTTAGAGAGGAATAAATTATTATCAATCAAAACATTAATTAATATCAAAAGCTATAAAATAATGTGATTTCCTTCCCCTTACCCTTCATGTTCAATTTAAACCAATTATTATTCATTAATTAAGATGATGTAAACTATCTTCAAAAAAGATTACAAGCATATAATCCCTCACATATGATATAATAGTTGAGAAAGGAAGGACCCCTACCTCAAATATTGATTTTTTATCTACTGTACAAGTTGGATTAAGAGGGAACAATCACCAGGAACCAAAACAAAGAAGAACACCTTGATGAACCTAAAAACAACACCCAAAAACATTCCCTAATTTTAAAATAGAATGATGACTTCCCTTGATATAAACCATATGAAATAAAACAATGAGAAAAATATGGGAAAGCTGGGAGAAAAGGAAGATAAATACTCATATAAACCACCACAGATCAATCCATTAAGATCAATGTTGAAATCCAATTAAATGTTGATAAAACTGATCCCTCGGACACACATGGGTCATTGATTAAATGATATGAATATGGGAAAATTAATTGAGTAAATAAGGAATTTGGTATTCTAGAACTAACGTAGAAAAAAATAAGACCACAATGCGTCCTATACAAACATGACACATTACTGATAAAATCTAATTAAACTGTGGTACAATGACCCTCACCACACTACAACCATGCTTGTGAAAACCAATGCGATTTTCAGTTATCTTTTCACCATATATGTTATAAAATATGTAGGGAGTTGTTCTGTGTCCCTTACACAATGATAAAATGGTTCCTAAAAATGAATAACCAATGAGAAATGCCTCCTATGACTCCAAACAACAGCCAAAAACCCTATCCAGTAGCCACTCAGTCGAGAACTCACCTCCATGAATCATTCTTTCTCAATACTAAAGCTACCACAAAAAATTGAAGAAGAAGTAAAAAAACCTCCTCCCGGGACATTAATTTTCAGCTAATCCTTCCACACCACAACATTTATACCTTCCAACATATCCTTAATATCTATGTTGCAAGACTCCCTCCTACTAAAATATCAGCTTTGTGTCCTCCTCTTACTCTCCAAACTCTCCAGGATTCCCTTCGGAGACCTCCACTACTAGAATTACTATACTTTAATTGGACAAAAGGTTTATGATTTTTCATTAGATACCTCTAAAACTATTATCACCCTCGATAATGAAAACCAACTTGTAAGGAGGGAGGGAAAAGGTCCAAAATATTGTCCCTTAATACAACTTTCAATGATATCATTACACCCTAAACACAACCGCACCACTAACTAAACACACCAAACCCATCCAAGAACATTTTCTATGTTTTCATAATAACCAAGTCACCACACCACTATATCAAACATAAATCTATATGTATATAAATGAATGAAATGAATCTTCTATGAAAATATATTATCCTATTTGGGTTGCACTCACTCACCCTCATAGTGTCAATTGTTTTCAATGTACAATAAGTTTTGATTCATTAAATTTGTGGAATTTTATTATGAATAGGAGTCATAGATATTAGGAAATGTGGGAATAAATATATACAACATGTCATGAATTTAAATTAAGTTTTCTATTATTCTTGTAAAAATACATCACATCATAATGTAAAATAACATTGCATAAAATATCAAGATCCAAACATCACATCATCAATGAAAAAAAGAATAAATTAAAATAAGAAAACCCCCCCAAAAAACTATGATTACTAGGAACACATCTACATATAACAATCCCAAGTACTCTTACATAGTCCATCGTGCATCCACTATACACAAACCAATGGAATAGTTCATTCATGCATCACCTTATCCTGATAATCCTAGATCTCCACTAAAAACACAAAAAACATCTTGTAATACTTGATATCAAACTCTCCCCAGTCAATGACATGGGTTTCATCATAGAGATATCAAAATAGAAGAGATATGGGGAATTTTTTTTGAATCTTCTCCATCAATAGAGGAAGTAAAAACAAATAATACACTTTGATAATGTGCACCAACACCTCAAAGTCCCATCAAACTAGGCTAAGAGCTCACTCACCCAGCCAAACCTCCATACCCATGTTAAGTGGAAACCTTCAATAAAACATAGTCTCCAACCATGAACTCCTAGAGGATTCACCTATGGTAGGAATAAGATATTTATTTACGTCCTTTAGAACATTCATCCTCTCATGAATAACCTAATCATTCTCTGTCATTCTCTACACCACATTAGGATCTAGAACCAATGAATCTCAAACCATGGCCCAGTACAACAGATAATGACATGGACTTTTGTAAAAATCCTCAAATGGTTCCATGTCGATGGATGAGTGCTATATTTTATTATAATATAACATAACCAAAGGAAATAACACTGTCCAAGTTTCGAGGATGTTTTAGATGCATGCCCATAACATATCCTCCAGAGTCTAGATATTTTACTCTATTTTCCGATCTGTTTGAGGGTGGAAGGCTATGATAAGGTTAAAACAAGTTGCAATAGCCTGTTTTAATGCCCTATAGTATCTTAAGGTAAAATGATCTTCCTGATTAGATAAAATAGACCACAAACTCCACATATCTGAACAACATCATCCATACACCTCCTCTCCAATACATCCACAACATCAAACTCCATAATGGCTATGAAGTGGTACAATTTCATCAACCAATCAACGATTACCTAGATTGTGTCACTACCTATATATTCTGGAGGAAAATCATTAAATAATTAAATCAATATGTCATACCATTTCAGATTGGTAACATAAAAGGGCTATAACGAACCTTTAGGACCACGATACCCAATTTTTACATACTAGAAAACAAAATACTGAGTTTTAAACTATTCCATTACTCATTCCATTATGAGACACCAACATTATTTTCATATTCCAACATACATATTATAAAATCCTGGGTGTACCACCAAAGGTGAGTTATGAATTTCATGACGGGACCCCTTACAAATTGATAGTGAAATAAACAACACTCTTTGATATTACATCTAGTTTTAGCTATCCCTCTAGCCATGTCCAACACTATCTCATATATCCTCTTCCAATGAGTCTCCCCATAGAGACACCTCCATATTCTTCAATAGATAATACTAAACTATAATTTAAATCAAGACTCCTCCACCATAAACCACCCTTTCATGTATGTGTAAGGTTTCAAACTCCAATATTACCCTACAAGTATCTTCGGACTCCTGAAAATCATTATTCTGTGACTTTCTAGTTCATTTTTTGGCCGTAACTTTTCCAATTCTAGAGGTGTAGAAGATCACAATGTTATAGTACTGGAAATACTCTATCCAACTCCACCATTTAAAATTAAGATAACATTGAGAAAAGATATGATTGAAGCTCATGTGAACCATGAAGATGACAAAGAGATCCCCAATAATGTAAGTTCCCCACAGCTTTAGTGAAAAAAAATCACAGATAACTCTAGATCATGAGTGGAATAGTTATGTTCATGGGGGAATAACTACTCATCCCATAAGAGATCACTTCTCTCTACCGAATCAACCCACATCCCATTCCCATGAAATAATCATTGTTAAACACATTTAATCATACTTATTATCTAGAAATTAGAGTAGTGGAGCCCGATACAATCTCCCTATTATGTTGTTAGACACTTATCAACACTGATTAGTCCAGATAAAATCCTACTCACTCCAATTAAAATCTATCGATGGGGATAAAATCTATAATAAAACAGATTCTTACCTTTGGTAATAAACTATAAGACATAGGAAACTACAAACCTCTACCATATTCTTGGGTGCATCCTAAGAAAAAAATGCCTCAACCTTTGAAGTGTCCAAGAATACACCTTGTTGAGACACAAAATTCCCAAGGAAACACACCTCTTATGTACAAAACATAAACTTGAAAAAAATTTACATTGAGATTGTGGAGTTTAATAACCTATAATACCACCATAAGATGTTCATAATTCCCCCATCTAACTTCTATTAGATCAATATATCATTGATGAACATGGATTTGAAACGATTTAGAAATTCATGGAACATAGAATTCATGAACCCCCTGAACATAGATGGTACATATGTGACACCAAACTACTTGAACACAATATTGAGGTTCCCATACCAAAATTTGAATAAATTCTTCAAAACATCATCCCCCTTCAACCTCAACTAGAGATATCTAGACCGACAGTCAATCTTAGTAAACCAAATATCCCCTATAAACTAATCATAGAGATCATCGATCCAAGGAATAAGCTATATAATCTTTATCATTACCGGATTCATCCTCCAGTAGTCAATAAATAGCCTCAAACCACCATCCACCTTCTTGTAGAATAACACTAGAGAACCCCACTATGAAACACTAGTCCATATGAAACCCTTTTATATGAGAACATCTATTTTAATCCTCAACTCCAATAACTCCAAATATTCCATAAAAAAGATCCATCAAAATCGGAGACGCACTAGACTATAAGTATATCTTAAACTCAACAACATGTTGAGGGGGTAACATCACAACTTCATCAGGATTTTTTTTAGAAACTCTCTATAAACCCTAATATATTACTCTATCCAATCATCCTCTAATTCTATAGTCAACTAATCTGTTAAAAAATAACAGGCTCGACACATATACTATTGACATGAAAACTTCTCTCACTAGTAAAAAATACACACTAGCCATCCACATCAAAGGACATGATAATTCTCTATAATAAGTCAATAAAATTATGAACATAATATAACTAATAAATGTTAATAATGATATCATGTGGCTAAAATAGTTTAAAGAAACAAAATCCACATGGGAATGATGTGGCATCATCATTAGTCTACACCCCTAGCACACATTAAAAAATACGGTCTGACCACCAATTAGTATATTCAACACCATGGTTATGGGAATCCTCTCTACACCTATTCCTAGAGAACAAACTTGAATCGTTAAAATAATGCAGTTAAAAGATCATTAATAAAGTAAGGAACAAACATGGGTGGAATACATGATGATCTTGGCTCTAACGATATCTGGTCCCTCTGGTGTTGCCTCCTCCACCACGTGCAATTGACCACAACTAACTCCACTACTTACCTATATATATATACACCTCTATGGTCATGCTCATGTCATGGAACTTGAACATGAGTAACATCCTGAGATTGGCCTGAAAATCTATAAATACATTGATAACAAAAGGGGAGTAACTGTATACTTGATAGAATGATGGAGTTCCTCTCCAAGAAGTTTTTCTTAGGTCTGCTCATCCAGAAAAAATATCTGAAAAAAATAAAAAAGATTTTTGAACTTTTCTCAAGCCCCCACCCAAAAAAATGTTCTCTACTAAAGAGAAATGAGAACCCACTTCTTCACTTTCTTAATAGTCTATGAGATGAAATCTACTCATAAATCCCCTTAAATTTTGACCAATGAAATGTATGTCTTATTTAGCTCACCAAGATACAATTTCCAAAACTACCATATAGCTCGTCCCATCTGACTAAATGCCAATAGGAACTAATGGTCTTCTAGGACCTGGAACAAACTTAATGCAATCTCTAGCACCTATAACTATATTTATATCTGTAGATTATAAACACAACCCTCAGATTTCCCTAAATCCTTCTATTAAAAACGCACAATGTTTTCTACCATTGATCATTCCGCTCAACTGGATTAGCCCTTCACCGATCAACAATATCAGGTTCATAAACCTCCACTAACTAAACTACAAACATAAGATTGCTAATATCTATATGTGAAATAGAAAAGAGGATTTACTAAGACTAGAAGTATAAAATATTATTAAGATTTATCTAATCCATTTTATATTCCCAGAACAAAACCCACCAAATTCAAATAATAACCCACATCCAAAATGATGCATGTACCTCTCGTGAGTTAATACTCGAGAAGAGACACATTCTCACTATGTCTTTCAGTAGGGTCTAACTCGTTGAATTAGAATATAGGGGGAATAATATCCCATTTCCGAGATAGTTTTACCTAATCAGTATCGTGCATTAAGATCAACTGACACCATTTCCTTACCAACCAATTCATTCCTCATTATTCATAACTCCAAAATCCATATTATCCAACAACCATACCTCTAATTAAAATCTTTCATGACCTCATCCCTCAAAATGTACCCCTCTTAGGATGAAAATAAAGGAAGATAGATAATGATCCCCAGGTCCTGCCTCCAGTAATCCCCAGTTTGGTGACTAGAATATAGGGTATTAAAATATTCCAAATGGGGGCAATTACCCTCTATAATACTATGATCTATAGATAGGGTAAATCTACAGACAGAAAACACATTAGAAAAATAAATTAATGAAAGGAAAACTATCCCATATTTTTTTGTATATGTAGAACGAAGTTATATAAAAGTATCTAAATAAATAACCAAAAGAAAATCTAAGTATATAAGGCCACATCCTTAAACATTAAATAATCTGGAATTATGTAAATAATTCATGTTGAGGATCTTTTTAGGTTTAGATTTTTAGATAATTTGGCTCTAACTATTTCATTACATCATGAATATTACATGTAGACGCTAGTACTATATATCCATTTTTTCATAAAATAAAAATTCTTAAAAGAAAAGAAGAGTTATTTTATTGATATAAATATTCTTCAATTCTTCCATTCTCTTACCCTTCCATAAACCTTGTGAAAAACATTTCAAAGACTTGTGATGAGAATAAAAAGCTTACTAAGGGTTATAAAATAAAGAAAGAAAACATTAGTACATCAATACATACAAACCATAATCTCTTTAACATACCTCATGAAATCATAATATTTATGAATAACACATAGAAATCATAAATCATAAAGGTAACATGAGCCTTTCATAACATAGTTACATTGTAGCTTTCACATATACATATGGAGTTACATTTGGAATACCCATCATAGTATATTCCTTAAATCTATTAGGAGAAACACTAACATTTACCTCTGTCATGTAAACCAATGCATTGGAGAACTATATCGGGCTCACCCCCCCTAAGTTTATCACAGAACAACACGTATACATTAACAACTCCCAAGAACCATAATATAATCATAACACATGAACAAGTATAAAGGAATGATAACATTTCCACATTGAAATAACATTTCAATATATTGACATAATCAATCCATTTTCAAAACCATTTTCAATACCAAAATATTTAAAACGATTATATGGTATTTATTTTCCTTTTGAAAACACTACGACTTGTAGAGGAAGCCAAATATCAAATAATGCTAACGGTGGAGGAAAGGTCATTGTCCCCACACACATTAAAAACATTATTTTTTTGTTTAGTAAAACGTTTCATAAAAAAATATTCCTTTTGAATAAAATTAAAAATCAAAGGGGTTTATTATACAACATATAAAAGAAATTCGTGTATAAATCGAATTTTACCTCAATGAAAATAGATTAGGACGAAGTCCCTTACCTCATGTCTGACTTGACTCGTTCATTCTTTAATATCCTAAATAATAAAATAAAGTTAATTTATACTTGATTCCGAACCGTTTACAAGTTTATTATTCCTTATATACCACTTATTACCACAATATAAACATTACATAATCATTTATGTTAATAACGGTCGTTTTGTGGATATTTGGTACTTGAGTCAAAAATGATCATCTTATAACTACATGTTTTCCATGTGGTCAAAAGTAAATTATCTAAAGAATGATATTCAAGATTTATATATCATATATATCATATATATCAAGTATATATAAACTTATATATAATATTACATAACATTTAGAGATCAGAAATGAAATGCACCGTTCATGGAGACGATAAGTCGTAAGTACGCATGAACTCTACTTTCATTTATATTTCGTATATAATGTAATAAAAACATAATTATACCTAGGTATATTATAATTATAGTATAATATGATATATAATTTCATTAACTACATCCTTTATACATTCCACAGATGGCATGAACGAGTCATATCACTTTGAGGGGGTGGTAGTCCGCACTTCCTCAAATGAAATTATCATATTTACCCATTATGGAAACCATTATGGTGTGTTATAAGTGAAAAATACAGAAGCATATAAACAATATAAGTATAATATATATCAAATATAATTAAATTTCCATCATAATGGCTACCATGAGAGGTGGTAGGAGTTATTTGAACAATCATCATTTCGGGAGACAGTAATTCACCATCCATAGAAACAGTATGTTCGTATACATTAGATGGAGGTGTGTGGAAGTATAGTTAGAATAATTCTCATACAAAAATCATTGTATATTTAGTATACTTTTTCTGTTACAAAATAATGAAATAAAGATAATTTAGGGGGGTAAGAGAAGGAAAATAAATGAAATGGACTTGAGAGAAGATGTTACCTTTAAATCGGGTAACTCCCTTTGGTTTGAACAAAAAGGCTTTATTGAATTTCATTATTCCCAAAGTAATGATTCTAGGTAAAATATATGGATTTTGGGAGCTTTTTTGAGTTGAGGTTTGACAAGACAATGGAATTTAGAGGTGTGAGTAATGAGTTAGAGTTGATGTCCTTTTATAAGAGAGAGGAGGGGCACTTTAGGAATTCTTTGAAATATTATTTTATTATTAAGTAATTTTCGGTTTAAAAAGGTCAAAAACTCATTATATACGAAGTTAATATGAATAGTTTTCCAAATACTATCTACCAAAAGATTTTAGACAAGTTTTGGTTTCATATTTAACCTTATCATTTAACTTTAACCCTTAGTTCATTAATTTAGCTCTTACCATGTCTTTTTGTATATTTATACTATATTGTTAATATATTTACAATAAAATTACAAGAGACCCAAAATGAATCATTACTGAAATTTCTAACATCATATATGTCATTTGACCAAATATTATATTTTTTGTACTATTTTATCATTGAATAAAATATTAATAGATTTAAAAACTCATTTATGTCAATTGTTATACTATTCATATCATGACTTTTTAAAAATCTATAAAAACTTTATAAATTCAAAAAAAACTTTATTAATACAAATATAAAACGTCATAATCATCCATAAAATATTTTTATGTCACAATAAGTTTCAGAATATTTTATTTTAATATTTATAATCTCATTTATTTAAAACATTCATTAATGAGATAATCATTGTATCATCATTGTGTCATAAATAAATCTATTTATTTGATGTATAAAAATTATTAATAAAATATCATGATGTAGGAAATCTTTTTAGACTTATAATTACTATTTATAGTGTAATATATCACTTATATAAACCCATATTAAATTTTTTTTACAAAAAGATATATGTTAATGTTATATTTTCCTTAACTTTAAATTAATTTTTATAAAATGTCATTTTCACTTACAAGTGGAACCATGGGGTCCCTAAATCGACCCAAGGATGACCATGGTCAGATAGGTATCATCCAATAGGGTTAGGAAACATGTTATGGTAATTTAATTTTATTATAAAATTATTTTTTTTACCCTTATTTACCAGATTTACCCTTTAACGATGGTAAATAAAATATTTAATGAAGTTACTATTCATAATGTCTAAATAATAAAGTTACATTTTTAAAAAAATTGGAACTCCTGATTCCAAATATATAATTCATTTTTTCCAATTCATAACTAATAATTTTCCTAAATTAATTTATAATTAATTCATGTTTTCAAAACCCAAAATCGTGTTTTTAAGAAATAATAACTACCAAAATATTGACATGTGTTTATGTCAGATTAAAAATTAAAATTACTTCCAATGACCAAAATTAGATTAAATATTAAAAATATTATCCAATTACACTTTAAAACCAATTAAATGACAATATAACTATATAAATAAATGAGATGAAAAGATATTTTTGACTTAAAATGTAGTATTTTTCACTATTCATTAAAAATGAACTTTATCAGAAAAATACCAAAAAATTAGCCAAAGTAAATTTTTATTTCCCAATTCTAAATAAGAAGTTTATTTTGTCAAATAGAATATATAAAAGGGACAAATAATAGATTTAAAAAGGCTTTGTCTTCAAAAGCCGGTAAAATTACATTTTAAAAATATTAGAGTTTTTCATGCTTAAAATTAGATTAATTCTCATTTTAGGACTATAAATTTTATTGGATAAGTTTAAAAACTTTTAACAAACATGTATAATCATATTTTAGTTATTTATATTCATTCCTTTCAGTATAAAGGTTAGGTTTTAACTACCATTAAAAATAATAGTATATTATTATTTTTCAGTATGACACTGCCTTGTGTTCAACATGAGATTTTAAAAAAACCCATTGTTGCGTGTCAGGCACACCATCGAACATAGAAACCCCATTAAATTAAAATTAATATTTAATTCACAATTTTTGAAAAATAAGAAAATACCATATCCTTTATTTACCTAGGATGTTACATCCGTCCCCCCTTTTGGAAATTGCGTCCTCACAATTTTTATTCACTTATCAAATAAGTGGGGGGGTATTTATCTATCATATAATTCTCAGATTCCAATGTTTCCTCTTCAACCAAATTATTTTTTTCAAAAAACTATTACCTAATGAATTACCTTATTCCTAAACACTTTATCTCCTCGGTCAACAATCTGGTCTAGTTATTCCTCATAAGAAAGATTCTTTTCCAACTGAATTACCTCTAGACTAAAAACATGAGATTGATCTGGCATATACTTTCTGAACATTGAAACAATAAAAACATTGTGTACCTATGATAAACATGGTGGTAAAACCACTCTATAGTAAACTGATCTGACTTTCTCGCAGATTTCAAACAGTCTAACGAACCTCAGACTCAACTTTACCTTCTTACCAAAATGCATCACACTTTTTCATAGAGAAAATTTGAGAAAGACATGATCACCTAACTAGAATAAATTTCATTGCTTCGGTAATCTGCATAACTTTTCTGCGTACTGTAAGAAGTTCTCATGTGATTCTGAATCAAATGAACTTTCACTTCCATCTATTCTACCAATTTTGGTCCAATCAACTTCCTTTCACCCACTTCATCCCAAAAAATTGGACTTCCACACCGCATCCCTTATAATTCCTCGAATGGTGCTATCCATGTACTAGAATGAAAAATGTTATTATATGAAAATTCAACCAAAGAAAGATGTTGGTCCCAACTTCCTTGGTAATATACTGAGCAATAAAGTAGAATATATTCCAATGTTTGAATTGTTATTTCTGACTTCCCATCTGATTAAGGATGAAGAGTTGTACTAAAATTTAATTCAATACCCAACAACTTCTGAAGGCCTTTCCAAAAGTTAGAAGCAAGCCTGGGATCATGATCAGATACAATGGAGAGGGTAACTTCATGCAACATGACTATCTCTTTAACATACAACTGAGGAACTATATTTAGAGACACAATATCACGAATTGGAAGGAAATGAGATGATTTAGTCAAAAAATCAACAATATCCTAGATTTCATTATTACCATGGGATGTATTTGGTAACCCCACAATGAAGTCCATGGATATATTTTCCCATTTCCACTCTAGAACCAGTAATGTCAGAAGCATCCCTTTAGGTAACATCCACTCTGGTTTAACCAGTTGGCATGTTAAAAACTTCACATTAAAGTCAACCATATCTCTTTTCATTCCATCCCACTAGTAATACTCCCAATGATATTTGTACATCTTAGTACTTCTAGGATGAATTGAAAATAGGGAACTATGATCTTCACATAACAACTCATTCTTCAACTGTGAATCACAAGGAAAACTTGAAATCATCCAAAATCTCAAAATAAAATCATTATCAATGTTAAATTCAGGAAACTTACCCTTCTGAACTAACTCTACCTTTTAATGAAACTCACTATCTGCTTTCTATGCATGCTTAATTCTGTCTAATAGAGATGATTTCACTGACACATGAAACAAAATATATGAATTCCCTGCACCAACAACTTCTATTCCAATGTTCATCAAATCATTAATCAACGGATCTTGTTATAAACGTAACATGTTTAATGTAGCATTACATTTGTGACTCAAAGCGTTCTCCTCTTTATTTTCCTTTCCGAGATGGTAATGAATCATCAATGATAATCCTGGATTAATTCCAGCCATCTCCTCTATCTAATGTTCAATACTTTTTGAGTGAATATATACTTCAAATTTTTTTGGTCAATATATATTTCAAATTTTACTCCATATAGAGGATGCCTTTAAATTTTTAAATCAAAAGAAACATCAACTAATTACAAATAATGTGTAGGGTAATTTAACTCATGAGGATTCAACTGATGTGAACCATAAAAAATTACCTAATCATTCTGAATTAGGAAACAACCAAGTTCTTTCAATGAAGAATCACTGTAGATAAAAAAATCACCATCTTTGGAAGGGAATTACAAAACTAGAGCATTCACCAATCTTCTTTTCAATTATTGAAAACAATAATCACATTCTTTTGTCCAAATGAACATAAAATATTTTTGAGTTAATTTAGTCACTGGGCTAGATAACTGTGAAAAATTTTCAACAATCCTCCGGTAATAACCTACTAAATCAAGAAAACTATAGATCTCGGTAATATTTGTGGGTCTTGGCCATTCTTCAACAACTTTTTTAGTAGGATCAATAGTTATGCCATTTTTTGAAAAAATGTGACCAGTGAATGAATTTTTTTTAACCAAAACTCATAGTTGATAAATTTCACATATAGTTTCTTTTCATTTAAGGATTGAAAGAAAACCCTTAAATGAATTTCACATTATTCTTTACTTTTGTAATAATCTAAAATATGATCAATAAATAATACCACAAACATATATAGGAACTCACAAAAAATTCTATTCATAATAACCATGAATACAATAGGTGCATTGGTTAACCTAAAAGCCATAACTAAAAATCCATAATGGCTATATCTATTAACAAATTCGGTATTCAGAATGTATAATTACTTTAATTTTAGCTGATGGTACCCTGACATCAAGTCAATCTTTGAAAAATTCTGAGCTCCTTGGAGTTGATCCAATAAATCATCAATATTAGGAAGATGATACTTGTTCTTAAAAGTGATTTTATTCAATGATCTATAATCAATGAAAAGTATCATTGAACCATCATTCTTTTTAACAAGCAAGACAAGATCACCCCATGGTGATCTGCTAGGTCTAATGAATCCTTTATTTAATAAATCCTAAAATTGCTTCTTTAACTCTAAAAGATCAAATTGATCCATTCGATAAGGGGTTTTGAAATTGGAATAGCATAAGAAACTAAGTCAACCATAAATTCAACTTCCTGATTAGGTATTATATGAGAAAACTCATCAGGAAAAATATCAAGGTAGTCATTTACCACTAGCACATCATTAATCTAAATATTTCCTTTTTTTCAACAATATATGCAAAGTAACATTCATTTCCATCTTTTAGTAGTTTCCTAGATTCTAGTTATGTTATCAAAAGTCATGGTTCATTCTTGTACAAAAACTGAAATTATTTTTTAAAAAAAACCACTTTAGATCTGCAGTTAATCTTAGAATGATAAAAAAATCCAATCTGTAGCCAAAATAATATAAAACTCTACTATAGGAAAAACAATAAATTTTTCAAGTAGATTCTTTTTGCACACAAGGATAAAAAGGTTCTTATAATTTATTTTCATCTCAAAATTTCATCCTGGTGTATTTACCTTAAGTTCTGGATTCATATCTTGAGATTGAATTCCCAATTTAATAGAAAATTTCTCAAAAATGAATGAATATGTAGACCCTGAATCAAACAACACATTGGAATAATCTGAAAAAATAAATAGTGTACCTGATACTACTTCATTAAATGGACCAACATCTACTGATGTAGTTGCAAAGGATTTCACCACCCCTTTATTCTTGTAGTCCGGCTTCTTTCCCACAATAGGGTTCTTCCGTGAACACTCATTTTCATAATTACCCATTTCATTGCACTTAAAACAAATTTCTTGAATGTAAATCAGATTTTTTCTTTCCATTACCCTGATCTTTTTCAGTGCAATTACGAGCCTTATGCCGCATTTTTCTACATACGTAGAACTTACTGTAATTCAAAAGGCATTCCCTAGTGTGCTTTTTACCACAATTTTCACAAACTATAAACATAAGTTTCTTACCATCATAATTTTTTGAAGAGTTCTTCCCTTTCCTCTGCCACCTAGACCTCTTATTTTGTTTCTTCCCAAAGAACATATGATCATCGATAAACTCCATTTACACCTTCTCCACACATCAGACAAGTTTTTCATATCTTTTGAACTCATGAGAAACTAAATCCATTCGATAATTTGGATTTAATCATGAGTAAAAATGATTGATTTTACTCTCAATATTCTGTAGGAAATTTGGAGCATACCTTTCCAGTTGAGTGAATTTTGCTTCATAAGCAGCCACTAAGTCATCCTCCTACCTGAATTACAAGAATTTTGTCCATCCTAAGATAAACCACTATATGATAATATTTCTCAACAAAAATACCTTTGAATTAATCGCAATCAAGAGCATAAATATCTTCACTATCCTTGATATTTTCACCATCAAACACCACTGATCAGATTAACCTTTAAAAAGGTAAATAAAAAGACTAACCTTTTTATGTTATAAATACCCCATGACTTCAAAAATATTCTCCAATTCTTTAATCCACCCTTCAGATAGAACTGAGTAAGATGATCCTCTAAATGATGAGGGATGTTGCCTCATGAAATGCTCCACTACTAACATATTCCTCTGTGGTTAATCTGGTTGATCTTGTGCATGGATACCACCACCATTTACAGCCTAAGTCAACTATATCGTCACTGCAAAAAACTATTGAATTTCAATTCCGACCATCTCAGGTTTCTGATTTGAAAGGTTGTTTTCCTCTTGATGTTTCCCATCATGGACGCCCCATTTACTCTATGGCAAACCATTCTGAACAAATAAATATCATAGGTAAATAAATAGGGTAATCTTCAAATTCTATATCATTTCAATATTACCAAAAATTAATTTATGGATATTAATTACACAATATCCTAACTCCAAATGTTTTCTAAACCGACCTCTGAAACCAACTATATGGCCCCAACATTAAACATTATATAATCTTGAATTAAGTCTAGAATTCACATTGAGGATCTCATCAAGTTTAGAGTTTTAGAGAATTATGCCATAACTACTACATTACATCATGAATATTACATGTAGACACTACTACTCAGTATCCATTTTTTTCATAAAATATAAAATAATAGAAGAAAACAAGAGTACATTTCCTGATATAAATCTTATTCAATTCTTCCTTACTCTTACCCTTCCTTTTACCCTGTAAAAACATTTAAAAGACTTGGGATTAGCATAAAAAGATCATTATGGTTTATAAAATAAAGAAAGAAAAAATTAGTCCATCAATGCATAAAAAACATAAGCTCTTTAACCTACATCATGAAATAATAAGATTTATTAACAACAGATAGAAATCAATAATCATAAAGGTATCTTACGGAATTCATAAAATACTTACATTGTAGCTTTCACAGCTACATAGGGAGTTATGTTTGGAATAACCATCACAGAATTTTCCATAAATCTGCTAAGTTAAATATTAATGTTTACCTCTGTCACATTACCCAATGCATTGGAGATATATCTTGGGATCACCCACCCTATGTTTATCATGGAACCACCCATATACGTAAAAAATTCTCAAGAACCATAACATAATCATAACACATGAACAATCATAAAGGAAAGATAACATTTACACATTGCAATAAAATTTCAATATATTGACATATTCAAATCATTCTCAAGACCATTTTAAATACCAAAATACGTAAAAAAGAGTATATGTAATTTATTTTCCTTTTAAAAACACTATATCTTGTAGAGGAAGCCAAATATCAAATAATGCTCATGGTGGAGGAAAGGTCGTTGTCACCACATATGTTAAAAAGAAACGTTCTTTTTATTGTTTAGTAAAACTTGTTTTAAAGAAAATATTCCATTGAAATAAAACTAAAATTCAAAGGGGATTATTATACAGCATATAAAATAATGTTGTGTATAAATCGATGTATGCCTCAATGAAAGGATATTGAGAGGAAGTCCCTTACCTCCTGTCTAACTTGACTCATTCGTTCTTTAATACCCTGAATAATAAACTAAAATTAATTTATACTTGATTCCGAACCATTTTCAAGTTTATTATTCTTTTATATCACTCATTACCACATTATAAACATTACATAATCATTTAAGTTAATAACAGTCATTTTGTCGATATTTGATACTTGAGTCAAAAATGAACTTCTTATAATTACACGTTTTCCATTTGGTCAAAGGTAAATTATCTATAGAATGATATTCAGGATTTATATATCATATATATCATATATATCAAATATATATATATATATATATATATATATATATATATGTATTTATAATAGTACATAACATTTGGTGACAATAAATGAAATGCACCGTTGATGGAGATGGTAAGTCGTACATATGCATGGATGCTAATTTCATTAAATTTCTTATTTAATGGAATGAAAACTTAATGTTAAATAGGTATATTATAATTGAAATATAATATCATATATAATTTAATTAACTCCATCCTTTATACATTCCATGGATGGCATAAAGAGTCATATCACTTTGAAGGAGCGGTAGTCTGCACTTCCTCAAATGAAATTTTCGTATTAACCAATTATGGAAAACATAAAGGTATGCTATAAATGAAAAATAAATAAGAATATAAAATATTTAAATATAATATATATCATATATAAATATGGCTTTATCATAATGTCCACCATGAGAGGCGATAAGAGATATTTGAACAATCATTATTTCGTGAGGCAATAGTTTGTCGTCCATAGAAACAATATGATTGTATCCATTAGATGGATCATTGTAGAAGATTAGTTTGAATAATTATCATAAAAACATCCTAGTATATTTAGGATACTTTTTTTGTTATAAAATATTGTAATAAAGATAGTTTAGGGGGCTTGGAGAAGGAAAATAAAAGAAAAGAACTTGAGAGAAGACATTACCTTCAAATCGGGTAAATCCCATTAGTTTGAACCAAAAGGCTTTATTGAATTGACTTATGCCAAAATTAAGGCCTCTAGGTGGAATACAAGTATGTTGGGATATTATTAGATTAGATTTTTGATGGTACTAGGGGCTTTAGAGATGTGATTAATGGGTTAGAGGCGGTGTCCTTTTATAAGAGGGAGGAGGGGCACTTTAGGAATGCTTTGAAATATTATTTTATTATAAAATTATTTTCGGTTTAAAAAGCCCCAAAACTAATTTCATTATAACATAATAAGACTATTTTTCTAAATAATATCAACCAATAGTTTTTAGTCATGTTTTGGTTTAATATTTAAACATAAAATATAGTTTTAACCATTAGATAACTAATTAAACTCTTACCATGTCTTATTATATATTTATACTATATGGTTAATATATTTACTATAAAATTCTAAGTGACACAAATTGGATCATTAATAAAATATGAAACATCATATATTTCATTTGTGAGAATATTATATTTTTAGGACTATTTTATCATTTAATAACATATTAATTTATTTAAAAACACATTTACGTCAATTGTTTTACTATTTATATCATTCCTTTTTAAAAATCCATAAAAACATGATAAATTCAAAAAAACATCATTAATTTAAAGATAAAAAGTCAAAATAATCCATAAAATTATTTTTTGTCATAAAATGTTTCAAAATAAATTTATTTTAATATTTATAATCTCACTTATTTAAAACATTCATTAATGAGGTAATCATTACATCATCGTTGTGTTATAAATAAATTTATTTATTTGATGTCTAAAAAATATAAATAAAACATCATGATATATGAAATATTTTTATCTTTCTAATTAATATTTATAGTATAAAATATAACTTATATAACCCCATATAAAAATTGTTTTACTAAATGATATATGTTTATGTTACATTTTCCTTAACTTTAAATTACTTTTTTTAAAATTTAATTTTCACTTAAAATTTGATCAATGGGGTCCAAAAATAGATCCAATGATTCCCATGGTCTTACATGTGTCATTCAATAGGTTTAATAGACATGTTAGGGTAATTTAATATTATTATAATATAATTTTCACCCATATTTAACAGATTTACCCTTTAACCACGATAAATAAAATATTTACTGAAGTAACTATTAATAAATTATAAAAATAAAAGTTATCTATGTACACAATATGTAAATCCTGATTCCAAATATGAAATAAAATTTTCTAAATTCCAAACACATAATTTTCAGATATTAATTTAAAATTTATTCCCTGTTGTCAAAACTGAAAAGCGTATTTTTAAGAAATAATGACTATCAAAAGATTGAGATGTGTTTATGTATAATTAATGAGTAGAATTACATAAAAATACCAAAATAGGATTAAATGGTAAAAAAATAAACCAACTGCACTTTAAAAACAATTAAAAAGAATATATAACTATATAAATAAATCAGATGAAAAGACAATTTTGACATAAAATGCAGTATTTTTCACTGTTCATTAAGAAATGAACTTTATCATAAAAATACCAAAAATTTACCCAAAGTAAATTTTTATGTCCCACTTATAAATTATAAGTTTATTTTGTCAAATGGAACATATAAAAGTGAAAACAACTGGATTTAAAAAAGGGTTCTCCTTCAAAAGGCAGTAAAATGACCTTTTACAAATATATGAGTTTTTCAGGCTTAAAATCAGATTCATTCTCATTTTAAGCCTCTAAATTTAATTGGATAAATGTGAAAACATTTAACAAACATGTATAATAATATTTTATTTATTTTTATTCATTCCCTCCAATACAATGACTTTGTGTTAACTACCTTGTAAAATAATATTATATTATTATTTTTCAGTATGAATCAGCCTTGTGTGAAACATAAGATTTCAGATAAACCAATTGTTTTATGTTGGGTAAGCCATCGAATATTGCATCCACTTTAAAGTAAAATTAATATTTAATTCACAAATATTAATAAATAAGAAAATATCATATTCTTTTATTTACCTGGGACGTTACAATTGAAATGACACAATAACAGCCCAAAATTCCATGTTTGGAATTTCCAGTATGGTCAATGTATTCCTCTTGTAATCCTGGAAAAAATTTGTATATATGTAGGGTGAGAATAAACATACAATTAGGAGGGTTATTCTAAACTCTCCCATGAAAATGTGAAAATAACATACTAATTCACTAATGAGAAAACAACAGAACCTACTACACCCAAAAAGATCAACTATCCAGTCTCATCCTAAACAAGGCATGGTCACAAAATAACACAAGGCATGTATAATAGTATAATAAGAATCACATCGATAAAGGTTTCAATGCACCGCTCCCACACTTGGTTGTTTCTCCCACACCCCAATGTCATGCGTCCTTGTCCTCCCATCTTCTCTATATAACACATCATGTTAATCACACAACATTCAAATGACCATCACACACATCTCTCCTAAATACACCAGGGATATCACATGAAATATCACCTGAATACACTGGGGTCATCACATCACATCCATAACCAAAATTTTAGGGTATCGTTAAGATGAATGATGCCACATCATTCCCACCTCATACCATGAATGAACCACACCAAAATCCATATAGTGGTCTCATTAAACATCACCACATTGCACTTTTGATTTCTGGCCATCATATCTCATTAATGTCAATGTCTCATAGAAGAGACAGTGAGAAAGAGGGGGTAGCTAGCCCTCCATCCGCATCAATTAGATGTTGGAAACCCCCCTAAATACATGGGTCTATCCTGAGGTTCTTGATGTTGTTGGGGTACATATATTAAGGAAAAATAATATGTAATGTATATTTATAAATCTACACAGAATCAAATCCTATAGCCTAAAAACACAAGAACCAACCATCTCAGAACATCACCACCCATCCTCATAACACCACCACTTTCACTAACACTACTAAATTCACAAAACCACATTATAGACCACAAAGCACATTCAACATTTCAAATTTCACATTTCACATTTAACATTTTATATTATTTCTCAACTTAATCCATTTTAAAAATTTCATATTACCAACCAAATTTTATTATCTAGAACATTTATTTAAAATTAAACATTCACAATGTTTAATTATACTTCTTATTATCACTCATTCATTCATTTACAATTTAACCCATACCATTAAAATTTCAACAGTTGTATTTAATTCCAATTCTACCTGGAAAAAATCCACAACCAAACACCATGAAAATAAAAAACCACCCCATGCCATCAAGCCCACATCATAAATATTCCACAACCATAACCTCCTTTTCATTACAATTTCCATGTCACCACCACATTACCATAAAAAATTCCCCATTGCATTACCAAAAAACACTTTACCTCCACCTCGAAACACAATGACACATCACAATCACCACGTATCACTTCCATTTTTCATCCTATCACCTCCTAAAAACACAACCACACATCACCAATATGATTCACACTTTCATGCATTCACATAAAAAAATTTCAGATTTATCAAGGGGATTTCATCGAATTACAATTCTTTATTTTAATGGAATTATTACACAAGCCGTAATTTCGGTGTGTAACCAATTTATTAGCTGAGTATAAGTGGATATCCAATTTCAAATTTTGGTGATAGTAAAAATCAAACAATAAGGATATCATAATCAAAAAAATCTCAGTGAAAACAAATCCTCCAATAGATGTGATTTTTAGTGACGTATTAAGCCCAACCAGTCACAATGTCAATAAATATCAATGTTTGTAAAAGCATGTGATTTATATCCCCTTCCCATTCAACTTAAATTTAAACCAATTATTTATCATTAATTTAAATTATTGGAAATATCATCCCCAATGATAACAATAGTATAAGTCCTCCCACATGATATACTATATGAGGAATAAATAATCCACTACAAAAAATATAGATTTTTAATCTACTGCACAAGTTGGAGCATGAGGGAAAAACCACTGGGCACCACAATGAAGAAAAACACATCAATCACCATTAAAAACACCGAATAACATTAACTAATAAATATAGCACAAACATTAATGATTTAACCTAGTAGAAACCTTCCAATAAATGAAAAATAGATAAATGGATGAGAAGAACACACCTAAACCACCACAGATCAATCCCACAATGTTGAGGTTGAAATCCAATCAAAGTGGGATGCAAGTTCTCATTGGGATACACTTGGGTTACCCAATAAAGAATAGGAATATTGGGAAAGTGATCAGTTCTGAGTTGATTTTGGTGTTTTATACCCATAATGGATAACATAAGACCACAACATAGCCCATATGACCACATCACATAACTACTAAGAACTGAAGAAACTATGGAGAAACACCCTTTACCATGACTTATCCTAACCAATAATAGACCCTATAGAATTTTTAACTATCATTGTACTATAGACTATATAAAATATGAAGGGGGGTGTTTCACTATCCCCTACTACAAAGAAAATTCGTTCAAAAAACCAAAAACCTCTAAACAAATCCTCCTAGGATTCCACACTGCAATCAAAACCTCTACATCCTAGCCAGTGATGTGTTAACTTGAATACACACTACAAGACCACTCCATACTGTAGCTACACCTAAAAGAGAAGTATCTTAAAAAAACCTATCCCATGACCCTAAACCACACCTAGTCCTTCAACATCGTAACCAACATCCCTGAAGGTGCTGCCCCAAGATCCATGATATAAGACACACTACGACTAAAATCATAGCTCCATATCTTCCTATTACTCTCAAAAATCCTAAATATTTCCCCCAAAAACATCCACCATTTGAATTCCCATAAAGTAATGAGCCAAAATGTTTAGGCTATTATGCACCTAACAACACGTACAAAATTTTTAACTATAAGGATTCCATAAAAAACAAATTCATGTGGCCATTTTATTCCCATATCTTTTATAAAAAACAATATTTAATTCCTCTTTAAAGAATAATATTTCATTATCATTTGTATTTCACCATAAATGAACACAAATGACAAGCATGATTAGTCCTAAAAGAACCCAAAACAAAAATTGAATAAATGTAAAAAAACCCATTTTATCATTATATGCATCCATATACATTACATTGGTACCCAAATATTTCATATACTTCTCAAACATAAAAATGACCCACCCCTTTTTGGGAGGTTACATAAACTATTCACCAACAAAAGAAAGTCTGGATAAAGATATCACTTGCATGAGAAATATGAAGGCCTATCTGAGAGAAGAGGGATAATTCCTTTACATGATCTATATGAAAAATGACCACATCCATAAACACTAAGTATTTAAAAAATAAATAAATAAATGTTTAATTAGAAAATAATCCCATTCGAGTAGATTATGATTACTATAGAGGTATAAATTATAAAATGGGATTGTATAAAAAATAGTAACTTATTTTTTCAAATTTTTTGAAACAATCTAATATTACAATTTTAATGAAATAAAATTATATAAATATTAAATACCATGAGTAAAATATTCCATTGAAAAGGGTGAATAAAAAATGTAAAATACCATTAATGTATAAAATAATAATCCATTAATGTATAAATATTATTTGAGTCACATGAAACCCCGATATATTATAAATTAAACAATATTTCTAGTCAAAGTAGAACTTCATCATCTATAACTATAAATACAGGACTTTAATTCTAGGGGAATCTTAATTATTACCTTTAAAAATTCAAGGAAATCTAATATATTTAATATATGATTCTACTTTTTAGGTAATGATAATTTTAATACACAAAATATTTACTTCAAACATATAGGTAATATAGAAGATATATATTAAAACCACAAAGACTGTTTCTAGATGTATGATATATACTTGTTCGTATATCATATTTTTAATCTGACAATCCATATATAGAATATTGGACCTTATCTCTATCACATTCATGATTGGCGTTGCACTCTCATGCCCAAATTTAAGATATCATATCTTTTGGTACATTGGAAGCATATTTGATGGATAAAAAACAAAAACTAAAGCTTTCTTACTAACTATAAGAATATGAAAACAAATATTCCATAGAATTATGTAGTACCTCATGATCTTGATTAATCCTATCAAAAAATGTGTTGATAATTACCAAAAATATTAAATGGAAATGAATATTTCACATGAAAAACAACATAAACATACCAAAGAAATTACAAAATATCTCAAATCAATAATATCCTAATAAAATATAAATCAATATAAATAACAATGATTTTTATGTAATGTTTCATGTCCCATTGAATTAGTGGAAAATAACATGACCCATATTACAAATATTTCATGTTCTATTTTTCATAAAGTGAAAATAAAAAAGTAGATAAAATACATTCTTTCACCCATAAAATTTAGAAGAAACTACATATAAGTAAGAAAATAGTTGAAGTGTTAAGGTGAAATGAAGCATGAATCACATATTTCCATCTTACACAAATACCTTTTAATCCATCAAATATTAAAAAACGAAACATGCGATGAAGTGAATTACTAAATTTTATAAGTCTAAAATTCTACAATCATAGAAATTTTTCAAATTAGAATAAAAAAATAACAGAAGATTCAATATTTTTAACCATAATCTCAATATTATAAATAAAAAACAAAAAATCCAAATGAAAAAATAAAATAAATTGAATTAGTTTTACTTATATATGGATTATTATATGAACAAAGACAATCTACTAATATAATGTAGAAAATAATGATAAAAATTATTGAGTGAGAAATTTGTTTAGATCTCTGAAAAAAAATAATTTCATCATGTAATTCATCATTAACTTCCCATGAACCTAAAAATAAAATGACTATAGTATTGAAAAAAAGATGAAAAATGAAATAATAAAACTTCGATGATGAAAAGTATAAGAAGATTTTTTTGTAAAATAATTTATAATATTAGTGAAAAGTGTAAGAAAACATTTTTTGTAAGGGTAATATAATATAAAATTTCATAGATTTATCATAGTAAATGTTACAATGAACTAAATAATATTATACATTTATGGTTAAATAGAGTGTTCAATAAAAAAAGATAGCATATACACTAAAAATATTTTTTGTCATATTCCTTTTAGTGTAACATTTTTGTTCATTGTATGACATTTCATTTATTTGTGAACCATACATTGACCTATAAATAGGTGATACACAATATCTAAAGTAAGTACAACGATTTTTCGAATCAAATGTATTAGGATAATCATGTGATGCTGATTTAATCAATTTTTAAATAAAAGGGGATAAAATTCAAAAATTATAGGAATATAAAATTACTGACTGACCTATGAATATTATATTGATAGAAATCTTGAAAAACCACATTCAATTATCCAATGACCAAATTTGGGAATTCGGGAATTAATTTTATCTTACTATTGAGACAGTTTATCTTAGAATAATGATAATAAAAATGTGACACTACTACAAAGAAAAAAACTTTTTTTAACATAGTCAAAATGAAATGTTTATGAACATGTATAAATAATTTAGAAAAAAATTTTAAAACTAGAGAAAACATTTATAACATGTAAAAAAATGTATAAAAGTGTACAAATTTATAAAAATGTATTTCAGAATAGTGTCAAGAATAGTACATTATTACTATAGAATCAACACAAAACATTTCATAGATATATATAAAAAATTATAGGAATTGTATAATTCTATTATATAAGTCACAATAAAATTTCATAGATTTATCATAGTTAAATTTAAAAGTGTATAAAAAAATAAACTTGAATGAAAAATTTAGAATCACCAGTAAAAAGTGGAATAATTTTAGTGAAAATCTTTAGAACAACTTTTTAAAGTTTAAAATGATAAAAAATTTAATTGATTTATCATAGTCAAAACAACGAAATAAATAATAAATTGGCACTATAGATGACACAAAACATTAAATATAATTTTCATTATTAAAGTGGAAAGTGTATAAATATATATTAAAAAATTATAAACACTTATAGAAATATACTTACTATTAGGGAAATGTGTTTTATTCACTTTTTGTAAGTGTCACACAACATAAATGTGCACTGATACAAATTTTTCACAATGAAAACTTTCTATTTTAGTGAACAGTGTTATAAGAACTAGAAAAAATGTTTTTAAAATTTCCTTTTAAGACCCAATAATAAACTATATATGAAATTCCATTTCATTTTGAACTACACTTTGAGCCAAAAACATGTTATGAAGAATGTGTGATGCATTTACATGGATTGTCTAAATCATATACAATGGATATTTCATGTGACGATGGTTTCAGCATTTTTTACAAAAAAAATGGATTAAAATCACAAATAATTAAAATATAAAAATTAATAAATTTACTATTAATACAATAATGATAGATATCTTGAGTATTCCCTGTATGATATTCCATAGTCTTATGTGGCCAGTCATGAAAACTATTCCTCTTATTGTTGAGATGTTTTTTCATAGAACATAAACAAGAACTGTGTAATGTTATTATAGAAGTCAAGAAAAAATATTGAGGAATTGATGCATGTTGATGTATGAGTGTTGGGTCTTGATTAGATCAAAATATATAAGAGAAAAAATGCAAGCCATTTTAATGGTGGCGGAAGATCCATCATGGTAGGAAGAAACGTGAACCTTTTTTCTTTCATGATCCTATAATTGGATTCTATATAGCCTAATTATTTAGTGCACAACAATAATAATCAGAAAATTCATGGAATTACTTATAAAATCAATGGTTTTATCATTTAATGAGATAGAAGAAAATATTTTTTTAAAAAAATATACTTAATAGTATGGGAAAAAAGTATATTATACGATGTACTTAGGTAAGAGATATTACTCTCAGGTATTGGAATAGTGCTCTTAAATGTTTGAATATATCACTAGTTATAACATAAAAGAACTAAATTTGAATAAAATTTAGAATAAAACATTCTTAAAATTATGGGATACAAAAATATATTAAAAGATGATATGGGGTAATAGATATAACACTAATATCAAATAAGAGAATTTTTAAAATATTTAACATATAACTAATTATCATATAAAATATTTGACTATGAATAGTTAGATTATAATTAAATCCAATATAAAAGAGAAAAATATTAATAGATATATCACTCAAGTTGAGTAACACAACTAATATTCATGTTAAATAAAAACATAAATTAAATTTTGAAAGGTAGCTAATTGAAAACAAACATAAGTAAAAATTTAATAAAATTGAATGTAAAAATAAAATTAATTCTCATTTTATTTTTTATACATCATCAACAGAAATAAAAAAAGATGTTTTTTTTATTTTTATTTTTAATAATGTAATAAGTGTATCACATCAACTCATTGATGACAAAAACACAATATTTAAAATAAAGAGACATCCATTCTATATAAAATCAATTCTATATTGATATGATCAAAAATTTATTAATATATATATATAAACATTAAATTCATGTTTATATTTCTAAAAAAATGTGACAAACCATAATATTTTTCAATGACATGTAGAAAGAATTAAATTAGACATTACCATATTTTCATCAAAGGGAGGTTTAGTGGATTAAGCACTTGACATGTAGTTTCTTAGTTATGTCAAGACTCCTTATTAATAAACAAAGATAAAGTGAACCCCCTACTAACCAATAATTACTCTCTATGGTAGAAAACACAACAATATATCCATCTACTATGGGATTAATATATTTTAACCCATTTGTTTCACCCCCTTTATAATAAAATCATCATGTATTCTTTTATTTATTACTTTTTTTTACTAAATATATTTATTTAAAATATTATTAATATAAAAACTATTGTGTTATAAACAAAAAATTATATTGAATAAATAATGAATTTTTTATTTTAAAAATATAATTTCATAAATAATATAAATATTATTTTATATTATTTTCAAAATCTTATTTATAATATAAAAAATTTATCTAAAAAAATTTTAAATATTTTTTAAATTTTATTTTTATAATAAATATATTCTATGATACAAAATAATTTATTATAGTATATTTTTGTTTATGTTTTAGTTTAACTATTTTTTCATAAAATAAATATATTTATTCCATTTTGATTAAGTTTTATTATTAAAATATCCTTTATTTAAATATATTTAATTATATTACATATATTTTTACATTCATTGTATTAATAAATTTTATTTATTTATTTTTATACGTTTCAAAAATATATGTATTTCTATTTATAACTATCGTAACTAAGTAATTTTATTTTTTTACATCATTAATTTTATATTTTTTTTAAATCTACCACTTTTAAATTTTTTAATTATTCATAATTCATTATATAAATATTATAAAAACATTTTCTAAACAATATTTTATATAATAAATTTAACTCGTAAAAATATCAATTAATAAATAGATATAAATATACATGATATATAGTATAATAATAAATTTACCTTAAACCAATATATGTAAATAAAACATTTATAAGAAATATGTCTTACCTCAAGAGAGAAATAAAGAGAGATTAAATTAAAGGTGATTGGTGAAGTATTAATTAGAGATGGGGCTGGTGGATTTGCAGATTGTTTGAGAAATGAGAGATGATTTTAAATATGGGCTTGAAGTATTGATTGATGGGGAGAGGTTGTTACATCTATATTATTTTATGATGTTTATGTCATCAGTAATATGTTATCACTAAAAGATGAGTTTCATGTACTTTGGGTTTTTCATAAAAGTAACATTAAGGGCATTCCAAGGAGGTGTGTCAAGAATGATTTGTATACAAAAATTAAGTGTGGAATATATAGTCCTGAGAGATTGTTTGTAACACTCAACCAGAAGATTGGATCCACTAATCTTGTGTTTATGAGGTATTTTGTCTAGTTTTCATAAGATATATTTTCATAGATCTTCATTCTATATAATAGAGGGAGTATGTATTCTAAGGATCTTTATAGTGAAATTATTCAATCATGTGCAACATGTTTTTTCCACATTTTATTTTTGTTGTTTTCAATGTCAAATTTTATGTTTTAGTTCCATGTTTTTCATTCTTTTTTTTTGTGTTAATTAAATTGAAAAATCCAAATCATGATGACACTATAATAACCACAATTGCAGCATCAAATATCCCAACAACACATCTATGAATACTCCCCAATTATTAAAATGACATAAGATATTACTTTTTGATATATGATTCTAATTTTATTATCCTTTTCCTTTCACAACCTTGAATTGTCAAACAATGAGATAAGATAAATATTTTTTAAACATTTACTATATTAAAAAACCAATTGCCTTTCCTTACATTTAAACACACACATTCCAATGATATTTCAAATATTATATAAAAATAATCCTATTTAGATTATGTATTTTTATAGTGTAACTAGAATGGGCATCCATTCAACATAGTTTTTTGGTAGTTGAAAAAAGTAAAAGAATAATGATAAAATTAATATGCATAATTCCACAAATAATATTATTTATTTATTTAATATTTTGGGGATGCATATATCTCTAACTGAACAAGGAAATATGGATACTTTAAATCAATTTCCAAGACAACTATGGATTGGTTGAACAGAACGAGTGGTTATTCCTTGAGTGCTACTAAAATCGGTGGTGAGTGTTTGTCCGGTGATGTTTGAAGTGAGTTGGATTGAGTCCAACATTATCCCAGTTCATGGTACTAATTTGTTGTAATTTAATGAAATGGATTCATGAGTTCTTGATGTCCCCACCATACCCTTTAAGGTTACATCCGGGATGTGAACACTAGTTTGATAGAAAATGTTAACAATGACACAATGTTAGTAACATCATATGATGTGTAAATTTTTTTCAAGGAGAGTATTTTTTTTTAATTATTGTAATTTTTGTGGATGTTTGTTAATGAAATCTCTTGTCTGTCCAATTTAATTATGCCTCAAAGATTATTTAAGAGGACTGCCCTCAAAAGATGAGTATGTATTTTTATGAAGAAAATGAGAATCATTTACCATTTCATAACTATTACATCAGTCGCAGTAATTTTGATATACAATAATTGGGTTTTGGATAGAGTTGAATTTTATATTATCAAATGTGACACCTTGCATTGTTCCCTTTACAACCTATGAATTTCCATAAAAATTTATTAAAAATAAATGAGTAATGATTGTATTGATTCATTATACATTAGGGATAAATGATAAACAGTTTATCTTCCAAGTCTTGATTTGATTTCCATTTGTAGTTCCAATGAAGGTAACAACGTTAAAGTTTATGTCATGCACATTAACAACATTCCCATGCCTACATAAGCTCCCAATACTACATTTTTACACATATTGAATATTAACATTTATTTTTAATTAACTAATGTAAATAAATCTAGTTACCTTATTCCATGGAATAGAATGCATTCTATGTGCTTGATACTCACATCTGAAGTAAAATAATCAATCGAGACACAATTATCCTAAAGAATTTTATTGATTCATTTTTTGGTCATAAATAAGAAGAGATGGAAAAAAACTTCTTTAAAGAAGGTAAATGTCATTATTTTTTGAGGTTTTATAGAGGTTATGGGGCGGGGGTAAATTTGATATTCCACATGAAAATTGGGAATTATTGTTGGTAACATTATGAACGTTTTATAGATGATACCATCGGTGTTGGTACTTCTATCGGGTGATGATGTCTGGAAATTGTCAACATTCACTGAATTACCCATCATCACCAGAACATGGGATTATTATGACTCTACAACAAGGAAATCCTTTATGGTTCACCCATTAATGGATGTAAACCAAAGTTATGGAATTTAATCTCCATATCTCATTCAATATAACCATGTATATTTTCCCCCTCTCATTACCATGAGGTTAATAAATGCGTAAAAATAGAAAAGGAAAATTTCCCAGTCATTTATGATCGGTGATAATGTGGTGAAACCCACCTAAAAAATGGAAACACAACAAGAAGAAAATAAAAATAAGATAAAGATAAAGATTAATTGATATATATGTAAATAGAAGGGGTATATATACCAATCTTGCATGGTCTCAATGATTATGATCCCACCATCCCTTTCAAATTCCATTGACGATAACTATTCCATTGAAGGACAACCCCAAGGTAAATGTAGTAAATTCCATCCATTGGCCCTAGTCCAATCCCTTCCAGGCACTAGGTCCTGCCTGTGCAATGATTTCCCCCTTCAGTTGTTATTGTTGGAATTCATTTTAGAACATTTTATGATTAGATTTTATTGGGTTGTGGGATGAAGCATTTCCAAGTACCTGAAAGGTGATGGAATATTTTCATTGTCCCTTAAAAACAATAGGATATAGAAAAAACAACCCTTGTGGAAATAAAATGGTTGGGCTTCATTCAGTTACACCACATACTGCCTCCCATGTATTTTGAAATGACTATCCATGGAATTATGAGATACATTTATCAACTATATTGTATATCACAATATATGGATATACAGAAAAACATGCATGATAATATTTTTTTTGTCACACCCAATTCTCGGGGCCCGTGCCGTGACTACCCCATTCCCGCCTTTCATAGGCCAGGGGCTGGAAACTAGCTCCAAAGGCATAAATCCGGATAAAAAGGGAAGGAATTACCTTTATGAAAGTAAAAAAACACAATAGAGTACGCAACAGAAGTAATCAATAAGTAATACTGAATATATAAGTAACTGCTGAAAGGAAAGGGGCTGGAAATACAATCCCAACAGTAAGTACATTACAACTAAAAATCTAGTACAACTGTAGTAAAGTAAAATAGCAACTACTGAGTCATCCAATAGGAATCCCACCTGAAGGGTGGGTATAGATGGCCTCCTCCGCACCTCAGGTCCGTCTGACTGCTCCGTGTACGTCTCGCCAAGTGGTCCATCTCCGGGTACCATCCAGCTTTACCAGTCTCTACCTCGATCAGTGATGTCCATCATCTGCCTCCAACACAACGTAGTACAGGAATAGCCCATACAAGGGTGAGTATACGATTCTTAGTAGGGACCCTGAGACCCCTGAAGGTCTCCCAGAATCCAAAAAGGATAAACCACAGAATAAATATACGATCAAAAATTATTTTCCAACTCAACATATGTATATTACCATACATATACCAAAGTCATCAATCAAAGTTTGGCTCCAAATCTCGAGCCGAAGCACAACCTAGTCCACACAGGAAAGTAAGTCAATCACATCGATGATATAATGATTGTAAGTCAAGACTAATCTCACAAAGGTATACATCTTCATATAGAGATAGAGATGATCAGTTGTAGCCACTGATTCATCTAAGATGTCAGACCCACATAGGATACTAGACCAGCTAAGCTGTGAGACCCACATAGGATACAAGACCAGCTACTCTGTCGAACCCACTCAGGATACAAGAATAGTAGTCATCGCTATCGAACCCATGGATGATTCCAGTACATTAGTCATCGCTGTCGAAACCACGGAGGATTCCAGTATAGTAGTCATCTCTCTCGAATCCACGGAGGATTCGAGTACATTACTTGTCACCGTCAAACCCACGGAGGATTCCGTTACAGTAGACATCGCAGTCACAGCCTGCTCTAGGGTTCCTGCACACGACACGCTCAATTCCAGGAGGGTCCGCTTCTTGAGCCAAGGGGGTAGATACATCAACTATCACGAAGTCATGAGTTGATGTATCACGAAGTTACATCTCATCAAAAGAAACCCAATGCGACAGACGGTGCGTCAATCGGATTCTCGGTCTGAGAGTTATTGGATTTCCATTCTAGGGGCCCATTTAAAATTACGCTCATTCCAACCGTACTATTTTCTTAATTTGTCCTAAACTCATTTAGATTATCGCAAAGGACCACCTCATCGTAAGGGTCCTAGTGCCGTTGAAAACGCATCAATCGGAAGCACGGTCAAGAAGTTATCCGTACTTAAGAGAAAGGGGTCCGGCCCGTCGAGCCCGGTGGGCTGGCGGGTCGGCCATCCTGGCTCAGCGGGCCCGACCCGACTAAGGGGTCGGCCCATCCAGATGGGGAACAGCCCTTCCCGGTGGTGTGTGACTGAGCCCAACGGGGTGCTGCTAGGCCCACGGCGGGCCGCGGCTCGGCCAACTGGCCAAGCGGATCGGAAGGCGTGGCCCCTGATTTTCTGAAACGGCTGTGCCGAGCGGCGATGCCCCTCCTATCCGGTCGGCCGAAGCCAGCTAGTCTTCATCGGTGTGATCGGGCCGCTTAGCTGGGCCATTTTCCTCCGCACACGGTGCCAGGTGGCACTGTGGCCTTCAACCCGGCTGGCAGGCGGTCAGTCGGTTCGCCGCCGAAGTGGCTCACAGAGCGCGGGCTGCTATCCTCTACAGTGCGGTGCCCCTTGTGGCGCCGAGGTCTCCCTGTCCGGCTGGCTACAGCTGACCGATTCTTCTTTAGCCGAGCGGCCCGCGGATTGTGAGTCGCGGTTCTTCCGTAGTGTGATGCCCTCATGGTGTCGCGGTTCCTTTGGCCCGGCGGTTCTTCTTCGGCCGAGCGGCCCGCAGATGCGGGCCGCGGTTTTTCTCTACGCCGCCGGCACATGGCCTCTTCTTCCTCCGGTCTCCATCGCCTCTTAGTTCTGCTGCCAAAATAGTCAAGAACCATCGGAGGGTCATTGAGCCATGTTTGTTCGGCCCGCACACTCTGCGTTAGACGATAACATAAGGCCGAAGACAATACAAAAATTCAATGAAGAACGGGGTACACAATTTTAAATAAAAAATTGTACAAGCCCTTACCTTGATTCCGATGCTCGTTTGTCCATGTCACGGAAAGAGGATTCAAAGATGACGTCGATTCGTTGACATCGGGATGCATCCGAGGAGGAAATGTAGTCGATGTTCCTCGCGGGCGGAGTCTTCTTCCTTGATGCGGAGGAAGAGGAATGAAGAAGACGATGGTCGTGGGCCTAGAGTTCTTCGTTTGAGAGAGTAAATGTTCATCATCGAGAGAAGAACACTATTCTTCAATTTCTCTAGATCATTCCCAAAGTTCCCCAACACAATGAGTGCAAAAAAATAGCAAATTCTATTATTTTATTCAGACATGAATTTCAAAATTCAAACACATTAATTAATTTATATTAGAGTTGAATTCATTAATTACAAAGTGTTGGAAAAATTTATGGTACTGAGAAGGAGATGGAAAGTCACAGTTAAAGAGGGAAGTTGTCAAAATAAATAAAGGGGAGTTAATGGTGAGATGAAGTGTTAGGGCTCATGTGGTCCCCACCTCAAAAATATCCTCTCATGGGTGGTTATGAGGGGTGTGGGCCCCACCCCAAAATCTCTTTGGTGGAAATAACCACCTCTTAAATAAAATTGTACAATATAACAATTTTATTTATTTTTCTACGAATCGCCAAAAATTAACTTCTCCCATTCAAACACAACTGTAGTAAAAATTCCCTTATGCGAATACCGGCACTACGAGTTTGTCGGTTCCCTCATATTTCTATTCTGAGCACCGGTTCAAAAGATATAAAACCCGCACGTATGTTTATTAAAAATACCCAAACAAAACTTCAGAAATTGATTACGGGCACACCGGGCCTCAAAATCTGGCACCGTCAGAAACTACAGACTCTTAATATTACAAAGAATTTATGAAAAAAAAATTCCTTGAAATTTCCAGGTCTTTAAATTACCCCCACCTCAGGGCTTTAAGCCCTCGTAATGTTACAACACACACTAGAGAAACAAATGGGGGTACCGAGCATACATATGAGCCTCCCATTCCCACGTGCTCTCCTGGAGGTTCTCGTGATTCCAGTGAATATGCAACAGAGGAATCGACCGTCCACATAGGACCCTCTCCTGTCGATCCTCGATCTCCACTGGGACATCCGTGAATGTCTCCCCATCATCGATGTCCAGATTCCCATGATCGATGATGTGGGACGGGTCATGCAAGTATCTCATAAACTGAGATACGTGGAAGAGGTTATGCACCCAATGAAATTGAGGTGGAAGGGGCAAGTGGTAATCCACATTTCCTACCCTGCTGAGGACATGGAATGGTCTAATGAAATGTGGAGATAACTTGCTAACCAGGCCAAATCTCTGTAGACCTCGTCGAGGTGAGACCCGTTGGAAGACGTGGTCGCCATTCTCGAACTCTAGTGGTCTCCGTCTTCTATCAGCATAGGACTTCTGTCTGATCTGTATAGTCTTCATCCGCTCCTGGATGATCTGCACCTTCCCCATCGTAGCCTGCGCCATCTCTGTTCCCACAACTGCTGACTCCCCTAGGTCAGTCCAACACCAAGGTGATCTACATGGTCGGCTGTACAATGCCTTGTAAGTTTCCATACCGATGGTGGAGTGGTAGTTGTTGTTGTATGAAAACTCCACTAAGGGTAATTGATTCTCCCAACTGTGACCAAAGTCCAGGAAACATGCACGGAGCATGTCCTTGAGATTCAAAATGGTCCTCTCAGTCTGACCATCCATCTGAGGATGGAAGGCGGTACTCAACTGAAGCTGCATCCCAAAATCCTCTTGTAACCCCTTCCACCATTGGGAAGTAAAACAAGAGTCTCGATCAGAGACGGTAGTCGATGGTACACTATGAAGCCGTACGATCTCCTGAATATAGATGTGTCCCAAGCTCTCTACTGAGCCATCCTCTCTGATCGGTATGAAGTGAGCTGACTTGGTGAGACGGTCTACGATCACCCAGATAGAGTCGTGTCCTTTGGATTTACATGGAAGCCTCATCACGAAATCCATAGATATCATGTCCCACTTTCACTCTGGGACCTCTAAGGGCTGTACCCAGCCAACTGGTACCTGGTGCTCTGCCTTCACTTTCTGACAAGTGAGGCATTGTGAAACGAACTCTCCTATAACCTTATTCATACTCAGCCCCCAATGCTGTCATCTGAGGTCCTAATACATCTTCACCACTCCTGTATGTACCGCTTGTGGGGAAGTGTGAAACTCCCTTAGAACCTCCTCTTGTAGTGCAATGGTACCATGGTATGTCCCCTGAAGATGATGACATACTCCCCTCCTTTAGAAAATCCATCAGGTTCCTACCTTGTGGATATCTGAGGATGTCGCATCTCACAGTAAATGTCCCCATGCTGTGCCTCTCTAACTCGCTGAAGAAGTGGAGGAGTGACTGTGAGAGACTAAAGAAAGGTTGCTCTGTCTCTATCCACAATGGATATCTGCAACGCGACCAACTGCTTTGTTTCCTCTCCTTGCAGTTGAATGCCCGATCTCCTACTGAGAGAATCTTCCACAACATTCCCCTTACCAGGAGTATAAACTATCTCAAACTCATAGACTTGGAGGAACTCAAGCCATCATCGCTGTCTCAGGTTCAGTTCCTTCTATGAGAAGATGTACCTGAGACTCTTGTGGTCATAGAAGAATGTAAAACTCTCGCAAATCTGATAGTGCATCCACATCTTCGACGTGAAGACCACTTCTCCTAAATCCAGGTTATGGGTAGCATAGTTCTTCTTGTTCTATCTCAAATGTTGTGAACCATACGCGATCACTGCTCACTCGTGCATCAGAACACACCAGAGTCCAGTCCCTGATGCATTTCAGTAAAGTACGCACCCTACACCCTCCTCCGGTAGACTCAAGATGGGCGCACTATACAATCTCTTCCTTAGCTCCTGAAATTTGTGCATGAATCTATCTGACCACAAAAAGGGTATCCCCTTCTTCATAAAAGTTGAATGTGGTGCTGCAGCTCTGGAGAAGTCTAGCACAAAACTCCGATAGTACCCAGCCAGACCTAGGAAACTCCACACCTCTGTCACACTCCTGGGTGGCTCCCAAGAAAGCACTGCCATGATCTTCGCTGGATCCACTGCTACTCCAGCCTCCAAAATGACGTGTCCCATGAAGTGTACCTCTCAAATCCAGAACTGGAACTTCGAGAGCTTACCATAAAGCTGGTGTTCTCGGAGTGTGTCTAGTACTACCCACAAATGGTAGGTGTGCTCCTCCTCGGTAGTTGAGTAAATTAGTATGTCATTGATTAAGAATACAACAAATCGATCGAGGTAAGGCTTGAAGATCCTCTTCATGATAATCTGGAACACTATTGGTGAGTTGGTTACACAGAAGTGCATAATCAAGAAATCATAGTGGCCATACCGTCACCTGAAGGCTGTCTTCTGCACATCCTCATCTCAAACTCTGAGCTCGTGATAGCCTGACCGGAGATCTATCATTGAGAACCATCATCCTTCCTTGAGCTGATCAAAGAGGTATTCAATCCTTGGGAGTGGGTACTTGTTCTTCACGGTCACCTAATTCCGAAGACAGTAGTCGACACATAGTCGCAAGCTCCCATCCGCCTTCTTGGAAAACAAGATCGGATATTCCAAGTGTGAAACACTGGGTCAGATGAATCCCTTCCCCGACAAGTCTTCCAGCTATACCCGTATCTCACAAAGCTTAACGAGAGCCATCCGATATGCTGGAGTAGATATCGGTGCTGTCCCAGGGTACAGGTCAATGTATCAGTCTACCTCTCTGCGAGGAGGTAGTCCTGAAACATGGTCATAAAAAAACATCTTCATACCATTCTTCCATAACTAGAAAACTCAGACTCCGCACATCAACCGCTGTGAGGATGAGACTAGCCAACTGATCTGTGATCGGCTTCCCTATCTTCTTTGTTAGTCCATCCTACACTACAAAGGCTCCCTTCTCACCGGTGAAGGTGAACCTGGTCCCATCCATGCGGACACACCACACCTTGAGCCTAATACAGTCGATCTGAGCATGGACTATCGATAACCAGTCCATACCCAAGATGACATTGTAAGGCCTCGACACCGCTACTAGAAGATCCTAGCCGATGATCTCACCTCCTAGAGCAAGCTCACACTGCTGGCACCAGTGCGTAATTGTCGAGTTTTCTCCCGTAGGAGTCTCTAGATGTAAGGTTTGAGTCAATGGATCCGTCGGAATCTCCAAGCTCTAAACAAGGGATGCAGAAATAAATGAATTACTCACACATGTGTCTATAAGTACTGCAGAAAGGGTGGAGTAGACATAGATAGTACCTTGAATCATCTCAGGTGTGCCGTGGTCGTAGGCCTCGACTACCTGGAGTTGAGTCTACCCCTCATCTGTCAGCTCCCTATGGTTGGGGTGGTCCTCTTGGTGGTGGTGGTGGTAGGGCTTCAAAATGTCATCCACCACCTTCTGCTCGGCCAGCTCCTCTGCCTCATCCGCCTTCTCCCGGCGGACCACCACCTTTAAACCTCTGCCTCTTCCTAGGAGGTCCCTCTACTATATGCTGCTTGTCCACATGGTGGGTCAGGCAGTCTCGATCCATGTGACCCTGCCCGCCGCATGCAGAGCACTGCTTGCTCCTCATATAGCCGGCTCTGTTTCATGTTCCCCACACAATCGAACCTGTATCCTGAGGTTTCCCACATGATGGCTTGATCTTCTTGGACCTCTATGTCAACTGTCTACTGCCGGCTGTAGAAGACTCCACTACGTGTCATCTTGCGGTGGGTCTCACCGTTGGTGTCGGCTCAGCAAGAAAGCTCTCAACAAGAAGGGCTCACTCTAGCAATCCCACCTATGTCAGAATGATGAGGGGGATCATCGAAGACCTGATATCATGTCTGAGTCCCTCCTCAAAAGTCTGGGCCCTAAAGAATGGGTCCCGTACCATATCCATGGAGTATCGCGAGAGGTCATTGAATCTCGCAAAGTACTGGGCTACCATCATGCCGCCCTGCTGCAGATGTAGTAACTCTTATATCTGCACCGCCCGAAGGGTGGCTGGAACAAACTCTGAGTGGAAGTGACTCTTTAAGTCCATCCATTGTAATTATACCTCGTCGTGCACCTGGAACATCATGCTCCACCTTCTACCTAATACTTCGTGCAGGAGACTCGCAACAAGGATCCCTATAAGGTCCACCGGTGTCCCTACTAATCTGAAAACTCTAATGACAACCTTAGCCAATCCTCGGCTGCCTGTGGGTCCATCTCTCTGCAGAACCTGGGCGGCCTTTATTGCTAGAACTTGTGAAACACACTCCGACAATGTGCACTCTCTGCTGGTGGGGCTGGTGGTATTAGTGGCCTGGCGGGAAATGGTACCACTGGTACCTCCACTGTGATGGGGCCCTGCACTGAGGCCTCGTCACTCGGTGGGATACCAACTCATACGTAACTCCTAACCCTAACTAGCTGCCTTCGTGGGGCCATCCTAAAAAGAAACAGGTGCACCACGGTCAAACAGTATACCTGGTGAGCTGACACAAAGAAATCACAAAGAAAACATTTCAAAGGAAACACACACGCAATCAGTGTTTTCATGCACTGAGTTAGAAATCAGAGGACAGGGTCCTAGTGTGTGGATACGTCATCTTCTGCACCAACACTGGACTCCCCGGACTGGAAACCCCACTCAATAATTTTAACACTATCATGTCATAGAAAGAATGATCAGAGTCCTGAGTTCTACGGTAGAACAGACTGATCTAATACCAATTTGTCACGACCCTTCTTCAAGGCCCGTGCCGTGACTACCCCAAGCCCGCCTTCCATAGGCCAGGGGCTGGAAACTAGCACAAATGCATCAATCCCGATAAAAAGGGAATTCATTTCCTTTATAAAAGTAAAAAAATTCAAAAAAGTACACAACATAAATAAGAACTATGAAATACTGAATAAAAAAGTAAGTGCTGAAAGGAAAGGGGCTGGAAATAAAAGCCCAATAATAAGTATAGTACAACTGAAAATCTATTACAACTGTAGTAATGTAAAACAACAACTAATAAGTCATCCTCCAATAATCCCACATAATGGGTGGGTACAGATGGCCTTCTCAACACCTCGGGTCCGTCTGACAGCTCCGTGTACATCTCACCAAGTGGTTCATATTTGGGTACCATCTATCTTTACAAGTATCTAACTCGATCAGTGTTGTCCGTCATCTATATCCAACACAACGTATTGCAGGAATATCCCATGCAGGGGTGAGTATACGATACTCAGTAGGGACCCTGAGACCCCCGAAGGTCTCCCAGAATCCACAAAGGATAAACCACAGAAGAATGATACGATCATGAAGTATCATCCAAATCTACTTAGGTATATTCCCATACATATACCTATGTCATCAGTCACAGTTCAGCTCCAACTCTCAAGCCCAAGAACAACCAAGTCCACACATGAAAGTAATTCAATCACATCGATGATAATGATTGTAAGTTAAGAGTCAGCTCACACAGGTATACATCATTCATATAGTGAGAGAGATGATTAGTTGTAGTCACTGATTCATCTAAGCTGTTAGACCCACAAAGGATACTAGAATAGCAAAGCTGTTGGACCCACATAGGATACAAGACTAGCAACTCTGTCGGACCCACTCAGGACACAAGATTAGTAGTCATCACTATCGAACCCATGGAAGATTCCATTACTATAGTAGTTTCAGTCGAACCCATTGAGGATTCTAGTATAGTAGTTGTCGTTGTCGAACCCAGAGAGGATTCCAGTACAGTAGTTTTTTCTGTCGAACCCACGGAGGATTCCAATACAATAGTCTTCGCAGTCGCAGCCAACTCTAGGGTTTCCGCACACAGCATGTTCGATTCTGGGAGGGTACGTTCCTTAATCCAAGGGGATCGATACATCCACTATCACTAAGTCCTGAGTTGATGTATCCTGATTTTCCATCTCATCAAAAGAAACCCAATGTGACAGACGACGCGTCAATCGGACGCCCCGTCTGAGAGTTATTGGTTTTTTTATTCCAGGGGCCCGGTTGGAATTACGCTCGTTCCAAGCCCAGATGTTTTCCAAATTTGTCCAAAACTCACATAGAGTATAAAAAAAGGACCTCCTCGTTGTAAGAGTCCCAGTGCCACAGATGTCGTGTCGATCGGACGTATGACCAAGAAGTTATCCGCATTTAAACGAAACGGGGTCGGCCCGTCGAGCCTGGTGGGCTGGCTGGTCGGCCAGTCCTAGCTCGGTGGGTCCGACCCAGTGGGGCACGGCCCAGCCCGGTGGGGAGTGGACCGGCCCGCGGATGGCACAGCTCATCCCGGCTGAGTACGTCCCGGCCCGCTGCTGGCACGGCCCGACCTTACCGGGCACGGCCCGGCCCACGGATGGTCGTGGCTCGGCCAGCTGGCCTATCGGATCGGGGGGTGCGGCCCATGGTTTTCCACAATGGCGGCACCGAGCGGAGCCACCCCTCCTATCCGGCCAGATGAAGACTCCCGTTGTTCATCGGCGCGAGCATCCCGCTCAGGCGGGCCGCTGTCCTCCGCATGCGGCGCCAGGTGGCACTGCGTCCTTCAAACCGGCCGGCAGATGGCCGACCTGTTCGCCGCCGAAGAGGCCCGTGGAGCGTGGGAAACGGTCCTCCGCAGTGTGGTTCCCCTTTGTGGCGCTACGGTCTCCCTATCCGGTCGGTTATTCTTTGTCCGAGCTGCTCACGGGTTGTGGGCCTCGGTTCTTCTGAAGCACGGCGCCCTCGTGGCGCCGCAGTTCCTTCGGCCCGGATGGCTTTAGCCAGCTAGTTCTTCTTCAGTCAAGTGGCCCACAGATGTGGGCTGTGGTTCTTCTCTACATGACCGGCACACGGTCGTCGCTTCCTCTGGTCACCATCGCCTCCGATTTCCATCGCCAAAAAAGTCAAGAACCCTCGGAGGGTCGTTGGGCTGTGTTTGTTCGGCCCGTTCCCTCCACATTAGGAGATAACATAAGGCCGAAGACAATCCAGAAATTCAACGAAGAATGGGTTACAAAATATTCACTTAAAATTGTACAAACCCCTACCTTGATTCCGATGCTCGTTTTTCCATGTCACGGAAAGAGGATTCGAATATGACGTCGATTCTTTGATGTGAGGATGCGTCCAAGGAGAAAACCCAGTCGACGTTCCTCATGGACAGAGTCTTCTTCATTGACGCAGAGGAAGAAGAATGAAGAAGGTTAAAGTCATGGGCCGTTATTTCCACTTGCACCTAGAAATCGCAACACATCTTTCTCAATGAAACCTATGTCATCACACCAAACCTCTACTGAAGACACTTAGGCCATCACATCACCACCGTAACCAAAATAGTAGGGTATGGTAAAAATGAAATACATCAACCTTATTCCTTCCCCTTACCTTGCATGAACCCCATGATAATAAATGTTAACATCTCATAAAACATCACAACATTTCAACTTTTAATTCTATCCATCACAACCCATGCATGTTAATGTCACATGGAAGAGAGAGTGGGAATTTGGGGGTATCCAATCATGCATCCTTGTTATCGAGACATTATAAAAAACATCCCCAAATATATGGGTGTTATCAAAAGGTGGTCGATGTGGGTGGGGTGATTATTGAAATCACAAATAATAAACAATATATATATATAAATCCACACACAATCATAACATATAGGTTCACAACATGATCAATGACCATCTCACAAAATCACCACCCAACCTCACACCACCACCTCATTAACTACTAATACTAAATTAATAACATCACACAATAAACTAAAAGACACATTTCACATTTGAAATTATTTTTCAACTTATTCGATTTTCCATTTTTCACATTACCAACAAGTTTACATTATATAAACCATTTATTTCAAATTAAAAATCAACCATGTCTAACCACACTACCCAATATTATTTATTCATTCATTTAACATTTAACCCATACCATCTCATTTTCAACATTACCATTTAATTATTATACAACCTAAGAAACTAACACAAACCAATACCTCACAATAAAAAATGCCTCATCCAAAAAAGGCCATGTCATCACCATCACATATCCAAAACCAACTCATCATCACAACTGACACATCACCACCAGTTTTCTATCAAAATCTCTCCCTAGAACAACCAAAAAAATCATCACATATTCCCTATAATACAACCACACATCATAGCTACCAAAAAACACATCCACTTCTCTTCACATCCCCACCCCACAACACTACCACACATAACAACCAGGCTTCACACTTTCACAAATTCACATAACATTTTTCATATTTATCAAGGAGGTGTCATCACATTCCACTTTTTTATTTCCCAGTAATTCTATTAAAAGACATAATTATCATGTGTAACCAATTTATTACATGATTATAAGTGCTTAGCCAATTTTTATTTTTGGAAATAGACAAAAAAACAAGGTTCCAATAATCACAACAATCATAGAGAAAAAATCTCCCAATGACAAAGAATTTTTTTGGGGCATCAAGCTAGATCATTCCCAACATAAATAAATATCGAAAGCTGTAAAATCATGACATTTAATTCCCATTCCCCTTCATGATAAATTTAAACCAATTTATTATCATTAATTTAGTTTGTGAAAACTATATTACGAAAAGATAAAAATCATATAACCCCTCCCACATGATACACTGGGTGAGAAATGAAGGATTCTCTACTCAAATGGAGATTTCTGATCTACTTAAAAGTTGGAGTGAGAGGGAACAATCACCATATAGTAGAACAAAAAACACCTTGATTACCCAAAACACAACACCTAACAACATCCCCTAATAAAAAACTGATGAAATTATGATTTACCTTAGATGAAGCCTTCCCATACACAAAAATAAAGAGAAAAAAATTGTAAAAATTGTGATAAATTGAAGAGATTAACTCACCTAAACCACCAAAGGTTGATCCTCCATGTTCAAGGTGAAAATCCACAAAAAGGAGGAAGAAAGAGTTCCATAAGAAGAACTTGGGTCCCCTAAGAAATGGGAAAAATATTGGGAAACTGATCCAGATTGGGGAGATTTTGGGTTCTTAAAACTAGCATAGAAAAAATAAGACCATGGTATAGTGTATTGGAACATGTCGTAGTACTACTACAAAAAAATAAACTATGGAAAAACACCCCTAAATAAGATGAAACCCTACTATTACAAGACCCTTAGATATTTTTATATCATTTCACAATATATCCTTTAAAATATGATGGTGGTGATTTGGAATCCCTTTCTCCATGGCACAACATTGCATAAAAGTGAAAACCCATTGAAAACCTCATCCCCTACCTTTTTCCCACAACTAAAACACATACACCGCAACCAATCAGGCGAGAACTCGCCTCCACACTACAAGAACTCTCCACACTAAAGCTACCCCAAAATTGTAGTAGAGTCATCAAAATTCCTCCAAATAATTTATGCTGAAACTAATTCTTCTAGAATGTAGCCTCCAACCCTTACGGTGCAATCATATTATCTAAGATATAAGAATCCCTCACGCAAAAATATCATCTCCATATAAACATTTTATCCTCCAAAATCATCAAAATTTTAATCAATCATGTAAAAAAACGAAATTACTGAAAATTAAAAAACCAAAATATTTGGGTTGTTATATCAGATACCTCTGAAACTATTCTAACCCTCAAGAATAAAAACCAACTAAAAAGTTGATAAGTAAAATGTCTAAATAAATCCTTGAGAAACCCCTCAATGATCTCATTACTCCCAAAAAACAACTACACCACCAAAAAACACAAAAAAACCCATCTAAGAATATTAACTAAATCAAGGAATTACATCTTCCATGTCAGGGTATTCTCTATTTTGTGTGGAATTGACTTACCTACATAGTTTTAATCATTTAAAAGTATAACAAATTTTTATTATGAATCATCTTTTATCATACTAGTATTATTGATGTTTTAAAACACACATCACATCATCGAGGAAAATAACATCTCATAAAACACCAAGATCCAAAAATAACATCATCAAATAAAAAAACATGAAAAAATGAAATGATAAAAATAAATCTTGGTACTGGGCACACATCTACATATCACACTCCTATGGACTCTCCTCTAAGACACCATGCCTCCATATAACATGAACCAAAGGAATGGTTCACCCATGCACCACCTTCTCAAGCTGATCTTGGATCTCCACTAGCCACTCCATGAATATTGTTTCAACTTTGATATCAAACTCTCCCTAATCAAGGGCATGGGATTAATCAGGAAGATAATGAATGAGATGAGATATGTGTAAGAAGCTATGATTATGCTACAACTATAGTGGAAGCCCCAAATTATATGCCACTTCTCCATGCACTCCAACACCCCAAAAGTCCTAAAACATTACGATGAAAACATACTCCCCCTACCAAACCTCTGATGCCCTCGTTAAAGGGAAACCATCAAGAACACATGGTCTCAAAAATTGAAATCCAATGAACTCTTATAAAGATTGAAATAACAATTTTAATTATCATTCACTCCATTCATCCTCTTATGATCAACTTAAACCTTCTCTATCATGCTCTTCACCACTAGAAGACCAAGAATTGACGCCTCTCCACCCTCGGACCAAAATAATAGAGAAAGAAATGGTTTACTATAAAAGGACTCAAATATGTCCATGTTGATGGATGAGTGATACATGTTATTATAAGAATAATCAACCAAAGTAAATTTCATTACATTAGAGATTTCAAATTATAAGATGTATTCCTAAAAAACTATCCTCTAGTGTATAGATAAACTACTTTGTCTACCCATCTTTGTGAGAGTGGAAATCATTAATGTGGTGAAAATGAGTACCAAAACCACGTTAAAATCACCTCCAGAATCTGAGGTAAAATGAGCATATTAATTAGAGACAATGGATCTCAAGACTCCATATAGATGAATATCGTTTTCCACATACCTCATTTCCAAAACCACAATAGTTCCTGAATCCTTGATCACTTGGAAATGGTTTAATTTCATCAAATGATCAATGATCACAAAGATAACATCACTAACACACTATTTTTTGTGTTAACCTTATGAATATTTCCATAAATATTTCTTCCAATTTTAACTCTAGAACATCAAAGGAATGTAAAAACCTCAAGAAACATGATAATCAACAGTTACCAATAAGAAAACAAACCAAAATTCTATAAAGTCTAAAACTTCGTGTTCCTTCTTGGGCCACCAAAGTTATTTCCTTATTCCATGATACATATTAGAAACACCTAGGTGTACCACAAAAGGTGATTTATGAAAATCATGATTGACTTCCGTTCACATTGCTACAAGAAAAAATTTCATTCCTTGAAATGATATCTAGTTCAGACCATACCTCTAGAGCATCACCATGGAAAACACAATCGCACATTACCCCTACTTATGAGTTCCCCATTGATAATCCTCTCCCTTCAACGTCGGAGATGAAAAAATATCCTCTAAAAAAGAATCATCCTCCATCAACCACCCATGAATCTAAGTGTAGGGATTCTAACTCCTCCATTTCCCTCTTACAATCTCTAGACTCCCAAAAAATCATTCAAAGACTTCATGCTCGAAGAATATAACACTACATTACACTTTCCAAAGATGTCAGATATCTCAAAGTCATAGTCATAGAGAAACTCAATTCATCACCACTTTCACATATTAAAATTATAATGCGAAAAGAGTTTCCTGAATATCTTGTGATCCATGATGACCACAAGGTGCTCCCCAATGAGGAAATATCACCCCAACTTCAGAAAAAACACATAAACAACTAGTTCCAAAACATGAGTAAAATAGTTAAGATCACATGGGAATAACTACCTATACTCATAATATATAATCACTCTATGATGCATCAAGACAAATCCCAATCCCAAAAAGGAAGCATCACAAAACACCTGGAACATTACTTAATTTAATATAAATTGGAGAACTAATGAAATAATCAATATCTCCTTCATAGAGTCAAAAAATACCTGACACGAATCATTCCAGATAAAAGCCAGGTCCTTCCGGGTCAAAGTTATCAATCAAGATTTAATATAATATAAATGTTATATGAACCTCTGGTAATAGCCTTCAAGACCCAGGAAGCGAGAAAACTCAACCATATTCTTGAGTTATACACTTGAATAAACTAACTCAACCCTTGATGGGTCCATGAATACACCCTATTGAGACACCACATGCCCACGGAAACAAATATCTTATGTCAAAAACTAACACTTGTAAAACATTCCGTAGACTCGGTGGCATTGAAGAACATACAATATAGATTTGAAATGATCAAAAAGATACTCCTCTAAATTCTAGTAAATCAATATGTCATTTATGAGCATGAATTTGAAATGATCCATTAATTAATTGAACATAGAGTTTATGATCCCCATGAATGTAGTTGGTGTGTCCGTGATACCAAATGAAATGACCACAAACTCAATGTGATCATACCAGAATATTAATGCAGTCCTCAAAACATCATCACTTCTCACCCTCAAGTATTGACATATAGAATATATGTCAATCTTATAAGACAAACTAGACCTTATTTATTGATTGAAAATATCATCGATCCTTGGAAGAGGGTATCTATTGTTGATCATTGCCCAATTCAACTTATGGTAGTCTATACATAGCTTTATACTACCATCCCTCATTTAGAGAATAACATTGGAGCACTCCCTAGTGACACACTAGGATGGATGAAACCCTTAAACATTAGATCATCTATCTGAATCCTTCAATCCTGCTAACTCAAATGTTCCATCAGATAAAGTGTCCTCAAAATTGAAGAATCTCTATGTTGTATGTATATCATAAAATAAACATCACATTTTGGGGGTAGCATCACAACATCCATAATAAAAACACATGAAAACTCACTAAAAACCTTGACACATTCCTCTATCCCACCATCCATTGATTACATATATAATTAAAATATCAAATAAAGAACGTGCTCTATACGCCTACTATTCACCTAATATCTTCACTTTCCAACAAAAACAACAAAATGACAATCCACATAAAAGTGCACAATTATCATTTGTATGTAGTAGATAATAAGATTCATATAATACATTTAATTGATGCTAATAATGAAAACATGTTGCTGAAATTACATCAATAAAATTGACCCATGGGAATGATGTTTCCTCATCACCAGTCTACACCCCTATAACATATCACACAAGATGTTTTGGATGCCAACTATCATAATCAAAACTAAGGGCATGATAATATTCTATATTTCTAGTACCATTCTAATAAATAGAGTGAGTTAAATAATGGAGTGGAAATATCATGAATTAAAACAGTCAAAAACATGTGCGGAAGACAAGATAATTATACCACTAGCGATCTATATACCCTCTATAAAACAACCTAAATTTCATGAAACTATCCATTCCCATATAGTATGATTCTTTAATAATGGCCACCTCCATGGAAATGATATGGTAGAGGTCCTTGAACATGAGTAACATCATGAGTCCAGTCTCCTCCTACACCATCCCCTCTTAATGGAGCATAAGACTTCTTCCCCTACTGCCTAAAGTGTTTCAATGGAAACTATTATCACAGATGAGACTGAAACAATCCAAATCCACCATACTAATCTCAAAGAAAAACTTGGTACTGATTCAGATGATGTAATAGAACCCCACATACACAGAAAAATGACCCAAATACTAATGGAAAATAAGAAAAAACTAATATCCCCAAAAGGTTGAAAAAAAATATATTGAGGCTCACTCCATAATTGTTGAAACCTTAAAGGCCCTGACACCTATGTCTTGCCACTGACAACTCTTCTTCCTGGGAAACCCTATATGATCCCTTGTTGTGGTAAAAATATTCATTATTTCATCAACATTATTAACGTTTTTTCTTCTTAAACTCAAAAGACATTGGTAATATAAATAGTGTAACCATGTAATGGATATAAAGAAGAAGCACCTCCCTAATATGTTGTGTTTGGGATTCCTCATCAAGATAAAAGGCCTTGGGTAATCACAAAATATCCTTGAACTCAAAACCAAGATCACAAATAGATAAAATTCCTTGTTTAGTTGAAAAAAGATTCAATCTCTTAGTTTCCTTCAGAGTCAATGAGTGGAACTCCTCTAAAAAATACTTTTAAAAAATCAATCTACTAAACATCTCTCTCATTTTACTCACAATGATATAATTTCTAACACTAACATATAGTTTAATTCATATAACTGACTTCTAACTAGACCCAGTAATCCACTCGGACCTAGATTAAACTGAAAATGATCTGGTGCTCCTATAACAAGCTACCTATTCCTAAATAATAAACTCTACCCTCATATTTACCATAGTATAACCACAAAAAATGTGAAACATTTTCTTCCACATATCATTATCCCCAACTATATTATCTCTCCAACAATTAGCTATATCAACATGCTAAACCACCACTACCTAAACCACACATAGAATATCACCAAGATACATAGTAGAAGGTGAAAAAAATATTTTCTAAGCATGATATTATGGAATTTTTTAGAGATTAATTTAATTAATTTTAACATCAAAGAACAAAAACCACCCAATTAAAATAAGAACACAAGTCAATCAGGATGAATGTACCTTTTTTATGTCTCTACCCAGCATGTTCCACCCTCTTACTTGGTCACACGATAGGCTTAGATTCCTTTCAACAAATCATGGCGGCCTTAAAATCCCATGTTCGAGCCAGTATTCCATATACAATGTTACACAATAAGATCAATTGATACCATTTCCTTACTAACCCTTATAGTTATCACTGTGACTAACTCCAAACACTATCATATCTATAAATCATCCATTTGACACCACTCGTTCATGGCCCCCTCCCTCTAAAGGTACACCTCCTTGGCTGAAAATAAAGGAAGTGTGATAATGACCCCCAAGTAATACATCCAGTAGGCCCTAGGTCAGCGACTAACACCATGGGTATAAAAATATAAAAATGGGAAGAATTACCCTATATAAAGGATTAAAAAAATGGATAAAAATACCACATGAAAATCCATGATATAATTTAAAAAGGAAATGAAAACAATCCCATAGTTCTTGTATAATTAAAATATATATAGATAAAATTATCTAAATGAATACTCAAATGAAAATCATAGGCAAATAATCTAAAACAAAATAAAGTTCCAAGAATGAAATTTCTAGCACAGTCCATGTATGGGTCCTGATAACCTAAAAATATGTGTGTAGGTTGCATACAAAATTACCCTTAGTAGGGTCATACAAAAGCCTACCATGCATGTGTGAGAAGTGCATTCTAATTCCCCAATGAGAAAAAAGTAAAACCAACTGTTCCTTAATAACTGAACTATCTAGTAGCATCATAACAAAGGCATGATCAGTAAATAATGAAAGACAAGTAAAATAACGTAATAATAAGAATATTGTTAAAGGGTACCACAAACAACCCCTCCACTAGGTTTCCTCCATCACACCCCAACATCGTACATCCTTACACTCTCATATCCATCTTATAAAAAATCATGCTATGAACCCCATATGAAATTGGAAATCACATCACATCTCTCCTGAAAACAACTAGGCTATCACACCACATATCATCCGAAGAAAACCATCCCATTACATGATAGCCGTAACCAGAATAGTATGTTTTCATGAACATGAAGGATATCAACTTCATTACCACCTCTTACCATGCATGTCCCCCACATTAATCCATATCATCATCTCATATAACATTACTATAGTGCACTTTTGAATTCTTCCCATCAAAAAACATGCATATAAACATTTCTTGTGAGATATATATGGAAAGTGGGGGTAGAGAGCCTTCCTTACACATCAATGTGGTGTTGTAAAAAACACCCCCAGATACAAGGGTGTCACCATGTAATCCTACATGAAAAATGGGTGTTTAAAACCCATTGGGTGTAGGTACTGTGGCAGTACTGTAGCGGTACTGTAGCAGTGACGATACTGTAGATCGGCGGGCACTGTAGTGGCCGCAGGGCACTGTAGCTGCAGCGGTACTGTGCGGGTACTGTCGCAGCCATGTTACTATTCACAGAATGGTAATTGGACCAAAAAATGGGACTACGGGCTATGTATTGGGATACAAGCCCACTGGGCCTTCGGGCTATGTAATGGGTCTCCCTCTACCCAGTTAAAAGAGGTATTTGATTTTCTTTGATAATAAAATGAGGCTTCGTCCCCAACCATTAAAAAAACAAGGGTGTCACCACAAGGATCTCGATGTGGTTGGGGTGCATATAGAAATTACAAAAAAGATACAATATATATATATATATATATATATCAAAAAGGAATCCCAATATATGGGTTCCCAACAAAAGAACCAACAATCTCAACAAATCACCACCCAACTACACAACACCATCACTTTTACATCGACTACTAAATGCACAACACCACACAAAAAACCGCACTCCACATTTCACATTTCATCTTCTTTATCAACTTAATCCATTTTCTATATTTCACATTACCAACCAATTTTCATTATCAGAACCATTTCTTTCACATTAAAAATTATCACATTTTAACCATACTCTCCATTATTTTTCATTCATTCATTTACTATTTGACCCATAACATTTGTATTTTAGAAATAACATATAATTTCAATACTACCTCATAAACTACAACAACACAACACCATATAGAAAATAGCTAACCCATGAAAAAAATCCCATGTCATCGCCACTATATAACCATAACCACATATTTGTCACAATTTCTACATCACCACCACATTTCCATCACAACCACCCCATAGAAAAACCACACAAAACATTACATCCTCCACACAACAAAATCACACATCACAAACACCATGTACCACATCCAAATTTAATTACAACCACAAACCAAAATACAACTGCACACCCTTACCATGATTCAAATTTTCACACATTAACATAACAATATCTTGATTTATCAAGGGTATTTCCTCACATCCCACTTCTATATTTAAAGGGAATTCACACGGAATCCAAAATTTTATTGTGAAACAAATTTATTATCCATGTGTAAGTGGTTATACAATTTCCATTTTTAGTGATATAAAATAAAAAACAATAAGGCCTACATAATCAAAACAATAAAAGAACAAACACATCACCTAATGCCCCAAATTTTTCGTGAGGAATAAATTCCAATCATTCTCAACATCAATAAATATCAAAAAATTTAAAAGAATGCAATTTTTTCCACTTCTATATATAGTTGAATTTTAAAAATTATTGTTATTTAATTAAGACAATGAAAACCATCTAAAAAATATAATAAGAGTATAACCCCTCCCACATGAAATACATGGTTATGAATGGACCCCTACCTCAAATAGATATTTATGATCCATTACACAACTTGGAGCAGGATGGGACAACAGCTAGAAACCACAATGAGTAAGAACAACTTGATCACCCAAAACACAAAACCCCACAATGTCCACTTATAAAAAATATAAAAACTATATATTTACCCTAGAATCAACATCCCTAGATATGAAAAATACACAAAATGAAGAGATTAAGTCACCAAAACCACCACAGATTGATCCACCAAGATTTAGGTCAGAAGCAACTCAAAGTGGTATGAAAGAGTTCCTTAGGTTTCACATGGATCGCCTAATAAATGAGGAATATTTAAAAGTTGAATAGGTCTAAGGGGATTTTGGGTTTCTATAGCCATACAATAAAACATAAGTCTGCAGTGTTGTCCATAGGATCACATATCACCAATGATAAAAACTGAATAAAATACAGTGCAATTCCCCTCAGAATAAAAAATAATAAAAATTTAAAAATAAAATAAGAAAAATAAAAGGCAATGTTCAAGACAGTTTTTTCCTTGAAATCATTTGAATTATTTGGGAAATAATTTCAAAGATATTTTAAAGAAATTTCTATCTAATAAAGAGTCCACCCATCACCATAGAAATAATAGTATATTGGTAAATAGTTTCCCATTATTCATATTTCAGAATTTTTTTTAATGTATAAGAAAATTTTTCCTACCTATGTCTTAGTCATTAGTCGAAAACCACTAGTGCATGAAAGAAATTACAAAGGTTATTATAAATTTGATTCATTCTTAGTGGATTTGAACTAGGCTAGGAAGACTAACGATAATAACTCATTCAACCTTCATAATTGATTAGTACAACCCTAACAACCATTTTTTTGGAAATAAGTGTTTCTAATTTCAAAAGCATAAATATCAATCCAATAATTATCCCAAATATGAAAGTGTTAACTTTCTAGAATTTGTGGATATAGGATATACACAAAGTAATCATGTTGACACTCCTGAATAATATAAATATCCTATAAATATTGTTGATGGTTGTGAGGAATAAGAACATAAATTATAAGTTATGCAATGAATTATGATGAAATTAGAGTGATAGTTGGAGAATCCATAATGGAATAATCTCAATAAAACCATGTCATAGGTTAATAAACATTTACACGAGTTGACCATAAATAGAAGAAATAAGGAGAACCCTAAACTATTTAGATTAGGGGAATGGTCACTATAAATGAATGCTGAAAAATACTCACTAGATAAATTCAAATGGATTATTACTTATGATAAATGTAAAAAAATAGAATAATTCCACACTCTATTTTCTATTTGATGATACTACAACATCCTTATTTGAAATATAATGGATATATATGTGCTACAAACTGTTATTAGACATTATTTCCAATTAAAATTTGATGCATATTATAATGGAAAAACCAACCCCATAGAATACTCCAAGTATAAGAAGATGTACAATTTTTTCCATATTATAGTCATGATTAATTATATAGGATTGTGTATGTTTATTATGTCCGAATCTATTTCAAATGAACTCACACCATTGAAACGAAGAATTCATCATATCTTTGTAAAAAATTGAGGATAATACCTTTTGGGATATGGTAAATTATTTTTTAGAAGATGAAGTAACTTTTAAATCATTGCCTACACCACCAGATAATAAGCCTATCAGGGTTGTCTAACCGACCTTGTATAATGAAAAAATCCACTAGAAAAAATTAAAAATTTCCAACATGGGTATATATATTTTTAAAGGTTTATATTCTATTGGTAAGTAATTTTACTAATATATTCACTCTATCACTAAATTTTTGGTAAAAACTATAACTCTAAATGTTATTATGGAAAATAAAATAGTTTGTTTTAATTATAATAATACCAACAGAAAATATATTTTTTGGTGGAAATGTGTAACAAAAAATTCTTATTATATTTTTATCTTTTGATAATATTATTTGCAACATTTTCCATTCAATCAGTAATATTATTAAAAATGTTATTAATTTTTTATTATAAACAATAACAAAAATGCATATCTATTTTTAAATAAATTTTTTAAATAAAATAATATGTGGGGGTATTAAAATATTTTTTAGTAAAAACTAATATTATTTTTATTAATCTAGTTATATGGAATATTTTTATCATATTTATTATATAATAATTAATAAATTAACTTATATAAAGATCTAAAAAACTGAGGATTTAGTTGAAAAAACAAGTCTAAAAAACATGAACAAACATAATTTAAAAACACGTATAAATTTAAAGAAATATATGATTCTTTGAGAAATATTTTACCAACATCTTCAAAAATGATCCAAAAATGTTTAAACATATTCAAAATCCAAGAAAAAAAATACATTAATATCCATAAAAATTCAGTCTTAATCTGTTTCTGCCACACATCATTAGTCTTAATCATAGTTTAGATCAGGGATGGGGTATACTAAATAAATTCACCCACTCGGACATAAAATGACCACAATGGTAGTGATTAGATATTATATCATCACATTTACCAAAAGAAGGTGGTAATCCCCAATTTTAGAAATAGGTAGAACTCACACTAGTGGCTAAAAAAACTGATCATCCCCACTCATGTAAGAAGGTCCCCATTTTTGAACATGTGGATGGAAGACATTCACCCTTAAGCACACAATAGTATTAATAAGAAGATGTGTAAAAAATAAATTGCACCAGAGAAGGTGAAAATAAAATAAAATAATGTAAAAGATGTGAAAATTGAGTATTCAAGTCAATAATGTTTAATAATATCATTTATTTTTTAATCATTTAAATAAATTTAAAATTAAGTGAAGCACTGACATGGTAAATAAGTTAAAATAAAACATTAAGTGACCAATTTGTTCTCCAGGGAATATCTAAAAACAAAGATAAATACTAACACTGGACAAAGAATGATTGACAAAAAGTGACCAGGATAATAAGAATCAAATAAAACAAATTCTTTTATGGCTGAGGAGCATGGAGTCTACAAATAAATTAACCTTTGGAAATAAATATAGTTCAAGGATAGATAAGAAAGTAAAAAAATAATGAATAACTTTAATGATGTTGAAAATTTTCGTTGAGGTGAAAATGTCACTACCCAATATTCTATTAATGAAAATTACTCTTGATTTAATTAAATGTATTATTATGTAAAATGTTTATATAAAGCATATGAAATTACTTGGTTTTATGTTTTTGGAATTTAAAATACTATTATAAATTTTTACCATTGCTAATATAGTTATTGAATATTGATCACATGATTAGTATAAATATAGGGATTTAAAAAATCAAATTTACTCAGACAAAGGAAGCGGATGCCTCATCTTGTAGTATCGCTCCATACAAAGCCCAATTGTCAGAGCTTAGAAATACGGAAGATGTGGATGTTAAAAGAGATTTCCACCTGAGTGATTTTATCAGAGCCTTTCCAAGAGTCTTCCACCATCACACACCTTACCCTTAGGTATTATGTAGGTTTTATAAGGACTTATCTAAAAATACCCTAGAACTATAATTATGTGTGTTATTTTTTATAGAATAAATAATATACATTCATTTAATTATTGTAACATTGTAAATGGGTTTTAAAGAACAAATTGTATTTTTAGTTAATATTAAATTAAGAAATTTATTTTTCAGAATTAATGGATTTTTTAATTAAATAATATTTTAATAAAATATTATTACTTAATTACTTTTTATTAAATATAGCAGACCGTATAATTGTTTATGAATACAATTGTAATTTATAGTAAGGTTTGAAAGCTGGTTTTTTCAAAACCCATAAATTTTCGATAAATGTTGGTATTTTTTAAAAGAAAATTAAATATTAACATATTTAAGAAATTATTTATATTAAATAAATATTATTTTTGGATTCAGGACATTGATATTATCTAACGGTGTATTTTTCAAAATTTTCTATGATAGTTGCATTTTAGGGTAAAAATTAAATATCGTTTAAATATACAATGTGTTTTATGATAGCATATTGATAAAATAGTGATGAAATAAAATACAATAAAAGGTATATTCAGAAAATATATGTTTTAAATTTAAAATTGTATGATTTTATATTTGTTTGATTATTTTTATGGTTCCTTAGTGGACCCTCCAAGACTGCTAAAATGTTTTAACTTTTTAAAATAATTTTCGTTAGAGTGTGACTCACTTCCACATAATAAAGCCTAAAATTTTAATAATTTTGGAGACTGTAATTATAAGATAATTTTTTTCACTCCCCTTTGGAATAAACCATGGGAAAAACTGTGGTATGGTTAGTGGTTTTGATTAGTTTAATATGTTGTGTCCAAAACCTAAATAATAAAGAATTCTCTATCCTTTCTTATATAACCCCAATCAATATCTCATTCATATTCAATAAACACCTTTGGAGCTCAACCAACCTATGACCTCATTTCTCTATAATCCTCCCAAGGTGCCCCATGATACTAATAAGTCTCTCTCAAGCCTCTCCCAAGCCTTGGGGGTCACACTTCTAAGTAAGAGATTTCTTCCTTTCTCATTTTTTCCATGTTTATTTATGTTGTTATACCATTGTATTTTAAATTACAAATTTTGGGGTATGTTTTAGAACCCCCCATACTTCCATAAGTATTTTTATTGATTATAGACCTCATTATCTCTCATTAATTCCTCCCATGTACACTCGTTAGTATGCTGAAATTCTGTAAGGAATTTCTCTCTTCTCATTTTCATTCAAGAAGTTATTTTATATAATGCATTTAAATTCCATTACATGTGTTGGGATATTATGTTACATGACCCCCTTACTGAAAATTTTCTTTCATAAATGATGAGATACCCCTTTCTCTCTCATCAACCCATTTTCCAATTTCTATTTGACGTTGTTATGATGCTGAAGTTACATGAAAATTTCCATACCAAAATCATCATATAAGTGAATACCATGCCCATTTCTCTATCAAGGGTATTCACCTTTATGAACATGTACATGTTTATTTAGGACTTACATTTATATATTCCACAAATCTTGTTCATGGAATAAATTATGATGTTTAATGAATCCATGTTGTATGATCTATGTGGCACACTTATGCATGAAATGAAATGTTTATAAAGGGTGAGCCCTGATACAACTCCACTGCATTGGGTAAAGATTAATATCATGATAAATCAAGTCAAATAAAGATATACTCATGCTAATTAATGTTAAATAATGGTTTAATCATGCTAATGCAAGTGAAATTTTGGTTTACTCATGCCCTATATGTAATGATTCTTGGCTCATGCTAATATCATGTTAAATGTTGTTGCCACATTTCCATGTTATGATAATCATGTTATATCATGCCTTAATTTTCATGTTTCTCTTGTAATCCATTGATATTTTTATTTCCTAACATGTACTATATTCTTCATTTTATTCCTTGTTTACTCCCTTACTGGGCTTTATAGCTCACCCTTTTCGTATTCATGTCCCTAGGTTATCCCATAAAATTCTAAGTATGAAGGAATGTTGTGTTCATGTAAAATACGTTTTCAATAAATATTTTCTATTTTACATTCTATGTTGTTATGGAATGTTCTTAATTTTCCAAGATATTAGACCTCTATATCCTTAGTTTATTCATAAGTTAAATTTTATGTAATAAATAATTTTTATGTGTGAAATAAAGATAAAAATTATAATATTTGATATCAGAGGATATTTTAGTTATTTTGGGATTCGGATTCCAAAAACATAGTGAAATCTTTATAGATTAGACTAATTATATGAAAAATCATACCTAAATTTTTTTTGGTATATATTAAGAGTTTTATCAAGAAAAAAAATCCATGTTTGAATAAGAACAAGTAGAGGTGGCTTTGGAACAAATGTATCTAAGGGTAAAACATGAAAACATCGGTTTGAGCTAGACTCGAATAGGAACTGGTGCACGACAATAGGTCTTTCAACACTCTTGGTTAGAAACTCCTAGGGTATATTCTTTGGTAAATTCATAAGATTAGTATGAACCATTATTAATGGAATAAAAAAATTCCCCTAAGAATATATGTTGTGAAGTAGATTATGGATAACATAGATTGAAGCCTATAATTTCATAAGTTAAGTAAATAAATGTAATTTATATGTTATCCCTTTTTTCACTGGATACCCCTTTATGTGTTACCCCTAAATTTGATTTTATTCCATACAATGGTCGGTAATAGGAGGACTTGGTATAACAACCAATGTGAGGGTCAATGTGATCACTATTCTAATGAGATGCCCAATCTGATGGGATCGGGAATCAAAAACATTGTCACGATACTCTATTAGTTAACTAAAGTATTGAATAGATACAATGGTCAAGAGTAAATTCCAACCTGCCCTAATAACTAACAAGGTGCAATAAAGAGCTTCATAGGACAAATGCCTCCTACTTTTAATGGATCATCTGACCCCTCAACGGCCAAACAATTGACCAAATACATTGAAAAGATATTCTCCATCCTTTCAATGTTCCAAATAAGAGAAGGTTTTTCTAGATGCTATGTATATGGATGGTAAAGTTGGTCAATGGTGGTAATTGATCAAAAATATGAATCCTAGGGAAGCGATCGAGGCGTTGGAGTAGAAGTATTTCTAGAAAATGTTTTTTGATAAATATTTTCCGTGCACCCTCCGACTTAATATAGAAAAGAAAATTAATTTAACTCAAGAAAAAAGATAAATAATCCATTAGATCATATGGGGAAAACATAATAAGGCATGAAAGATATGAATCTGGCTTTCTTGTTACCCCCGAATGCAAGGTTGACCGCTTATTTGGTGGGTTAAAACCTAGCCTATAGAAAGCCCTAGCGATCCAGGACTTCGATAGCTAGGAAGAAATGGTCTAATGTGCCCTCAAAGTCGAAATAGAGATCGGATAATCGCAGGTGTACAATGGGTTTAAAAAGAGGAAAGTGGACATTAATTATAGTGTTCTGATGTATAAATCCAACGGTTCTAAAAAATTCCTAAACCCCACTTGAAAAAGGTGCAGAAAGAATCACCCTAGAAATTTCCAAAAGGGGATAAGGAAATTCTTTAGGTATGGAAGTGAAGGGAACCAAGCCATTAACTGCCCAAAATAAAAACCCACTAATGCGATAGAGCATAGGAGAACTCTATTTGACCATCAAAACATTTTTCATTGCTTTAACTGCAAATAAATAGGGCACTTCACAATCTAGTGCCCTAAGCCAAGGGTTTTTAGAGGTAACCAACAGCCTCCAAGGCTGCAAGGGCCTGCTTTTTTCAATCAATACCACCAAAGAGAACCTAAAAAATGAAGTGGTGACAAGTATTCTAGGTATTCATTCATAAATAGATAACAAAATTTTTTATTCTAGTTTTTCACATTCTTTTATATCCCAAAAATTGAGTAGAAAAATCTCAAAACCACCACAAATCAATGAAGTAGATATTTCAGTGAGAACAGAAAATGGGGTAATCATTTCATGCCATGAATATAACTCCTCCTCTGTCACAATTTTTGGATTGAACTTCAAAGAAAAAATTGTCACACTTCTTTTAGTGGAATTTGATGCAATTAATGACATGAATTGGATTTCACTATATAGAGACAACCTAAATTGTCGTGAGAGATAAATCACCCTCCATATGGAGAATCAACCCTCGATTCTGTACAAGTGAATGGAAGAGGATGAATCTTATTCAGAACCATCATATAAATAATAGATTTTACTACCCTATGACCATGCGTATCTTACTCATATGATTGAGTATATGGAAGCAACCATCCTTGAATACATGCCTATTGTGAGGGAATTCACTGAAGAGTTTCCTGAGGAATTCCATGGTCATTCTACTAGAAGAGATGTTGAATTTTAGATTGATCTTCTACCTAGGGAATTTCAATTATCCAAGACTCCGTATAGAATGAATTTTTTGGAGCTTGAGGAGATAAAGAAACAACTACAAGAGAATATGGATAAAGGGTTTATACGCCTGAGTGCTTCACCATAGGGTGCACCAGTCCTCCTCATCAAGAAGAATGATGGGTAAATGCGCCTTCTCATTGATTATTGTGAGCTCAAAAAGCATGATAAAGAAAAATTATCCTCTACCATGAATTTATGGCTTGCTCGATTAGCTAGGTAGAGAACAATACTTCCATAAGGTGGATTTGTGGTCAGGATATTACCATGTAAGGTTAAAGATGGAGGATATCCCCATGAGTACTTTTCCTACAGGCTATAGACACTATGAATTCATAGTAATTTCATTCTAACTCACTAATGATCAAGAAATATTTATGGACTTGATGAATATAGTTTTTAGGAATTAAATCGACCAATTTTTTGTATTCTTTATATACAATATTATAATATACTCCAATACAAGGAGGAGATTGAGGAGAATATAAGAACTATACTAGAGACCTTGCAAAGGGATAAGATCTTGGAAATGTATATCAACTATTTGTTCTGGTTGAGGGAATTCTCGTTCTTTGGTCATATCATAACACAAAATGGGATATTTTTGGATCCTTGCAAGACAAATGCAATTGAGGGATTATCGAGGACAACATCTACAAAGGATATCTGTAGATTCCGTGGGTTAGATGGATATTATCGAAAATTTGTGAGAAATTTCTCACGATTTTCAAAACCTCTTACTATGCTATCCCAGAAGGGAGTCTTGTTTTCTTAGAGCAATGAATACGAATAGAACTTCAAGGAGTTGAAAAGGAGGATTATCACTGCACCCGCTCTCACAATACCCACAAGTGGAGAAACGTTTGTGGTATTTAGTGATTCTTTGAAGAAGGTCTTGGGTTATGTGTTGATTATAAATGAAAAATTCATTACATATGCTTCAAGGCAATTGAATGTTAATGAGAAAAACTATCCAACACATGATCTGGAGTTGGCTGCTGTAATATTCATTTTTAAAAATTTGGAGACATTACCTCTTTGGGAGAATTGTAAAATATACATGGATCAAAAAATCATTAAGTAAATATTCACAAATAAAGAGTTATACATGAACTAATAATGATGGTTAGATATTATTAATGACTATGACCTCTCAATCCATTACCACCCAGGGAAAGAGAACATGGGGGCATGTGATCTAAGTATAAAGGACCCAGTGCTTCTATCACTGATGAGAATTGAAAAGGATAAAATATTCTTAGATTTTATAAATATGGACATGGGAATCATAAATAAGGGAAAATAATTAATCCTTTCACAAATTCTTTATCAATCATCTCTTTTGTAAAGGTTAAAAGATTCTCAAAAACATGATGTGGGGATTTAGAAAAAAGTGGAAACATTCAAAAAAGGTAAATCCTCATAGTTGAATGTAAATGAATAAGTAATTGTGAATCTTGGGTCACAACTATGTGTTCCATCAAATATGGAGTTAAATAAAGTACTCTTGGATGATGCACATAGTTTTAATTTCTCCATTTTCCCAGGAAACACAAAGATGTATCAAGATCTCCGAGAGAATTATTGGTGGGATAACATAAATAATGAGATCGTTGAGTATACATCAATGTTCCACGTATGTTAGTAAGTGAAGGATGAGAGGATGAAGTCCAAGGGTATGATACAACCATTACCCATACCATTATGGAAATGGGAGAACATCACCATGGACTTTGTTATCGGACTTCTGAAGAGATCCAAAGGAAATAATGCTATTTGGGTTTTTATGGATCATCTTAGAAATACTGGACACTTAATTGTAATTTTGGAGGATTTATCATTAGATCAATTAGTAGGGATATAAATCAGAGAAGTAGTAAGGTTTCATGGAGGACCACTTTGGATTGTATCCAATCGAGATCCAAGATTCACCTCTACGTTCTTGAAGAGTCTCGAACATGATCTGAATACTGAGCTAAACTTCAGTATGACTTATCATAATCAGACTGATGTCCAATGTAATCAAACTATCCAAACACTTGAGGAAATGTTGATAGCATGCTCAATGGAATTAAAAGGAGGATGGGATAAACATATTTCTCAAGTCGAGTTCTCTTAAAAAAATAGTCTCCACTCAAGCATCCCAATGGCTCCTAATGAATCCCTGTATGGGAAGAGGTGAATGACACCGACATATTGTGATGAAGTTGGGGAGCAGAAACTCCTAGGTCTATAAATGGTCAAAGAAATGTTGTAGAAGTTTAAAACCATCAAACATCACATTAAAGCTACCCAGGGTTGAAAAAAGAGCTATGCTGACAATCTTCGAAGAGAGTAAGAGTTTGATGTTGGAGAAAAGGTATTCTTCTAAATATCACCATAGAAGAGAGTAATGAGATTTGGGATGAAGGGAAAGCTTATTCCAAGGTACATCATCATATTTGAGATCTTTATCTCAATAGAGAAGTGTCCTATCGACTTTCACTCCCACCAAACCTATCTCAGGTATATGATGTATTCCATGTATCACTCATGTGGAAGTACATACTTGATCCATCACATGTACTCAATCCAGAGGTGGTACCATTGGATAATGACCTCTCATATGAATATAATTCGGTGAAGATCTTATACTTTATGGAGAATTTATAAGAAATAATACAATTTCCCTCATCAAAGTGTTGTGGAGAAACCACATGTTTGAAGAAGAAAATAGGGAATTAGAGGAAGCGATGAAGTGGAGTAACCCTTATCTATATTAGTGCGGGAAAATGAAATTTTGAGGGGGTGAGAATTTATTAATAGGGGAAGACTTTAACGACCCAAAATCTAATTAATGAAAATTCTTCTTGATCTAATTAAATTTCTAATTATGTAAAATGGTTATATAAAACATATTCACTTCCTTGGTTTTATGTTTTTTGATTTTAAAATACTGATAATAATTGTTAACATTTCTAATATTTCTGATAAAAATTATGACATGATTAGTATAAATATTGGGATTTAACAAATGGAATTTAGTCGTAAAAAAGAAGCGATGGCATCATCTTTAAAATTTCTCCATATGAAGCCCATTTTCTAGAGCTCAGAAATATGGGATAAGTAGAAGTTAATAGAGATCACCACCATAGCGATGTTATTCGAGCCATCCCAAGAGTTTATCACCATCGCACACCTTACCCTTAGGTCTTATGTGGGTGTTATAAGATATTATGTAACATGACCCTAGAACTATAATTATATGCATTATTGTTTTATAGAATAATGAATATACATTCATTTTATTATTTTTACTTTGTAAATTTTTTTTAAATCACAAATAGAATTTTTAGTTAATATTAAATTAAGAAATATATTTCGATGAATTAATGGATTTTTTAGAAAAATTATAGTTTCATAAAATATTATTACTAAATTAATTTTTATATAATTTAAAATATTGTATAATATTTTTATGAATATAATTGAAATTTTTATTTACGTTTGAAAGCTATTTTTTTTGAAAAACCATGAATTTTAGATAATTGTTTTTTATTTTAAAAATTACAAATTCACATATTTAGAAAATTATTTAGATAAAATAAATATAATTTTTGGATTTAGGATGTCAAAATTATCTAATGGTGAATTTTTCATAATTTTCTGACATAGTTGAATTTTTTGGTAAAAAGAAAATACAATTTAAATATATAATGTGTTTATGACCTCATAATGACCCAATAGTGATGTAATATAATTATATAAAACTTATATTTGGAAAATATATGGTTATATTTAAATAATTTTATTTTATATTTGTTTGATTAATTTTATGGTGCCTTAGTGGACCCTTGAAGACTTATAAAATATTTTAACTTTTTAATATGATTTCTTAGAGAGTGTGACTCACTTCCACATAATAAAGCCTAATATTTTGATAAGTTCGGACATTAGAATTATAAAATAATTTTTTCCACTCCCCTTTAAAAAAACCCTGGGATAGTTTGTGGTTTTGATTAGTTTAATATGTAGTGTCCAAAACCTAAATAATAAAGAATTCTCTCTACTTTCCTATATAAACCCACTCAATATCCAATTCCACTTTACTCAAAACATTTTTATCTCTACCAGCCTCTTCCATCCACTCTCTAGAATCCTCCCAAGGTACCCCAAGATCCCATTAATCCTCTCTCAAGCCTCTCCCAAGCCTTTGGGATCACACGTCAAAGTAAGGGATTTCTTCCTTCCTCATTTTTTTCCATGTTTCTTTATGTTTTTATACCCTTGTATTATCAATTAATAATTTTAGGGTATGTTTTATCACCTCCCAAATACATTCCTCCTTATGTTTTAATGATGATATACCTATTTATCTCTTACTAATTCCTCCCATGTAAACCTATTACCATGCTGAAATTCTGTAAGGAATTTCTCTCTTCTCATTTACATTCAAGAAATTATATTATATTATGCATATAAATTCCATTTCATATATTGGGATATTATATTCCATGACCCCCTTACTATCCATTTCATTTATAAATTATTCTATACCCCTTTATCTATCATCAACCCATTTTACAATTTATATTTGACGTCGTTATGAGCTGATGTTACATCAAAATTTCCATGCCAAAATCATCCTGTAAGTGAATACCATGCCCATTTCCTTATCAAGGGCATTCACCTTTATAAACATGTACTTTTTTTGGGGACTTAAATGTATGTATTAAACATCTCTTATTCATGGAATAAATTATTATGTTTAATGAATCCATGTTGTATTATCTTTGTGGCACACTTATGCATGAAATAAAATGTTTATAAGGGGTGTGCCCTGATAGCACTACAATGCATTGGGTATAGATTAGTATCATGATAAGTCAATTTAAATGAGGGTTAAATCATGGTTATTCAAGTCAAATGAGGGTTTAATCATTCTAATTCAAGTGAAATTATGGTTTACACATGCTTCATGTGTAATGAATCTTGGCTCATGCTAATATCATGTTAAATGTTGTTTCCACATTTCCATGTTATGATAATCATGCTATATCATGCCTTTATGTTAATATTTCTATTGTGATCCATTGATATTCCTATTACCTAACATATAATATATTCTTCATTTTATGACTGGTTTACTCCCTTACTGGGCTTTATAGCTCACCCTTTTCTTATTGATGTCCCCAGGTTATACCATGAAATGCTAGGTCTGAAGGAATGTTGTCGTCATGTAAAAGATGTTTTCAGTAAATAAGATGTGTTTTATGTTCTCCGTTGTTATGTAATGTTCCTAATTTTCAAAGACATGAGATCTCCCAATCCTTAGAGTTTCCTTAAGTGCATGTTTATGTACTAAATCATGTTTAGGTGTGAAATAAAGAACAAGGTTGTTAAAGAAAATTGAAAATGTCATTTTTTTTACTAGTAACATATAAGATCAATGGTTGACATCATTTCCCTTGGATTATGGTATCATATAACATTCAACTAAATAAAATTTAGATCTACTAATAATTTTCTCCAAAAAAAAGTATTTTAGAAATTAATAGGCTAGTCCAACCAAACAATCATAAGAGAAAGAAAGTCGGATCACTTCATTTAACCAAATCTGCTTGAGTTGTCAATAACATTAATTTTTTACATCATCTAAATCAACATATACTTGTTAATATACATTTATTAGTTTTTATTCTAAATAATTTATGGAAAATTTTATATAATATATTTCTCTATATATTTGGTAGAATGGAAAAGAAAGGACGCAATGTTTTGGAGAATGAATAGATGTTTATGAATTGTATCATAATATAATCTAGTATTGAAATATCACATAAATATCGTTACACTTACTTCAATGAAAATGTAATTAATATAAAAAATAAAAATAAATATTTATAGATCCAAAATTTATAATTTTGTCCTCTAATTTAGTGAAAAATGTTTTGGGGTTTGGGTAGTATATATATTTGTTTTTTTGGTATTATTAATGATATTAAGGCTTCAATTATGATAATCTATCTATATGTATCTATTTCTCTATAATCATCACCCTCCCCCAATAAAAAGGGAACGATACTATGATATTAAAAATACATATTTTAAAGAGTATAATAAGCTATGAATAATATAAGTGAAAAAATAAATAATGAATCAATATGACCATATAAGCTTTTAGATGATGGATTTCATGGTCATTTAGTTAATGTTATGTTGATATGTAATATTAACATCATACTAGGTGTAAGTTATGTTTCTTATGGTGATTCATTCATTGTTTCTCATGACACATTGTAATAACCCCTCCCTTCAAAGGTGCCCCTCCAAGGCCAACTATGATTGAAGATAGATAATGACCCCTCCACCCCCCCCCCCTGAGTCCCACCTCTAGTAGGCCCTAAGTTGGAAAGTATCACCCATGGATGAAAATATCAAAAATTAAGAGGAATTACTCTCTATAATAATAGGATCGAGATATTAGATAAATAACTCAAAATAAACTCCATAAAATAATATAAAAAGGAGGCCAAAACCATCCCAAAAATCATGTATAAGTAAAATTTATATAGATAAATGTCTCTAAATAAATGAACAAAATAAAATATAAGAAAACAACATAACAACAACGTAATGGTTCATGCTAGAAATGTACTATAAAATCTATATACTTCTCCTGGAAACTTGAAAATGGTTTTTATATAAATAGGGTGGTTAGGAAGTACACTCATAAGGGTTATACAAATGTATCCCTTTCAAATGTGAAAGAGTATACTAATTCACCCGTGAGAAAACAAAAAAACAACAACACCAAAAAAGATCAACTATACAATCCCATCCTCACCATGGCACGCCCACCAAATAATGCAACCCAAATATAATATCATAATAAGAAGGATATTTATAAAGGGTATCCAACACTCCTCTTCCACTAGGTTTCGACTCTCACACTCCAACATCATACATACTGGAATAATAGTGTATAGTGAACATGAAGGAGATCATCCTCGTTACCTCTTTTATAGTGCATGACTCCAACCAAAAGCAATCTCACAATCCCATCAAATATGAACACATGAACTTTTAGATTTTGGCCATCATAGCCCATGTTTTCAACATCTCCTAGAAGAGAGGGTAGTAAAGTGGGGAGTATAAAGTAATACATCCTCATCACTAATATGATAGAAAAAACTCCAAGAAATATATGGGTATCAACACAAGGTGTTCAAGGCTAGTGTTGTGTATATAAAATTAAAAATAACATACAATTTTTATATTTAAATCCACACACAATCCCATCCTATAAGTTTAAAACATGATCACCAACCATATCACAACATTACCACCCAACCACACAACACCAACTCTTTCAATTCACCTAAAAAATGGACAACATGACATAAAAAACCCTAATCCACATTTAAAATTTAAAATTTAAAATTATAAATTATTTCAAAATATAACCCACTTTCTATATTTTATATTACAAACCAATTTTACTTTTCGAGCACATTTATTTCACATTAAACATCATCATTTAATTACCATAATTCCCATTATGATTCATTCATTCATTTACTATTCAACACAATCCTTTTCAATTTTAATAATAACATTTAATTCTAATGATAACCAAGAAACTACCAAAACCCAAAACCACACAAACAAACAACAACCCATGCCAAAAATACAACACTATCACCATTACACATTTAAAAAAACCTCCTCATTACAATCACCAGATCACAACCAATTTTCTATCACAATTTCCCCATAGAAAAAACACACAACTTAACACATCCTTCTTATAACACACCAACACACCACAACCACCACATACCACATCCACTTCTCCTCAAAAAACATACCCAAAACAAAAACTAACATTTTAACTATGCTTCTCACTTCTACACATTCACATATATATTTTCAGATTAATCAAGGGGATTTCATTACATTCCAATTCTTTATTTCATGGAAATTCTCACACAATCCATAATTTCCATGTGTAACCAATTTTTTTAACTAGGTATAAGTGGTTAGAAAATTTATATTTTTGGTGATATCAAACAAAAGACAACAAGGTTTTCATCATAACAACAATAAAATAATAAAATGTCCCCCAATGACCTTTATTTCTAAGGAGTTGTCGACGCTCCTTTTCATCACAGAGTGCAATGGAATGTTAAGGGGAATGACTTAGCACAAATTGATTCATCCTTTGAAGAAAACATAAAAAATTGACAAAGGCATGAACAAGGCTTCAAAATCACATAGGTTGTGCAAGTTCCATCACTATCTCGCAAGTCCACTTGTGCGATGCCTAATCGTCACGCAAGTGACTTGCGTGCCCCAAAGGATAACTGCCTGGGGTCTTCTTCAGCCTATAAATAGACCCTGTGGGCCCCACTATAGAGAGGAATTTTTCCAGGAACTCAGATTTGAGCTCCCGGCGCCCTAGTCACATGTCAAAGCGTCTGAAACACTTCTAAGGTAATTTCTTACCTAGAATGGAAGATATAAAGAGGGGGAGGAAGGCCTATGTGTTGAAACTCATCAACACTTGCACGCCTGAGTGGCCAGACCTTAAGGGAAAGGCCACACTTGTGCGCCGCCTTACTCTTCAATAGAACTTGCGCACCCCTCTTCTGAAAGAACATCAAGAGAATTCTAAAGGCTTTAACAAAGAGTCGCTCAAGTATTACTGTAACACCCGAGACTTTTATGTTATATAAATCATCAAAGGAATCTTTTTCTACACAACACTTTCTTGGCTTGCTTTACACGCAATCGCGACCTTCCTCAATAGCTTGCGTCGTACGCAATACCGAGTTTCACTAAACAACAATATGCTATTAAAACTAGCCGTTATGAATAGTAATAACCACTTTTTGAAATTTTATAAATTTTATTTTTCAAAATGGACTTCATTTTTGGACTCAGAATATCAAAATTAGCCTAGGGTGAAATTTTGGTATTTTTCTGAAAACTTTCAATTTTTGATGAATAGTGAAACCACTAAGTGGTAGGTTAAAAACTGAATTTTGCATAAAACTTAATTTTACCGCTTCTGTGAATGGAATTTCAAAAATCCGAGAGACACGTTTAATATCAAGGACTAAAATGTGGTTCAATGAGATGAAAATAATTTTTTGGTGAATAGTAACTTTTTACTTTTTTTACCGCGGTTAATAGTAAATAGGGTAACTAAGGGTAAATATGATATTAATATTACCCTAACACATGTCCTAATTCTATTGGACAAGTGTAATTCGACCAAAAACAAACTTAGGAATAAAATATGACCATTTAGGCCCACTTGGATTAGATTAGGACATTTATTATTAATTTATTTAAAGAAGGGTTAAAAGAGTTAAAATCAAAGTATATTTACTAAAACATTTTTAATATGGGGTTATACATAAGATAAATTCGATTTTAAATATTCATTAGAAAGCTAAAAAGATTTCCTACATGATGGTATTTTATTTGTAATTTTTAGACATCAAATAATTTAATTTATTTATGACACAAAGATGATGCAGTAATTATCTTGTTAACGAAATATTGACATAATTGATGTTATAAACACCAAAATAAATGTAATTTGAGACTTTTTATGAATTACACTAATTTTCTAGGTTACTATGATATATTAATGTTGATTTAATCAACTTGGTTCGAACATTTAATTCTGTTATGACTTTCCCAAAAATCATATATCAAATAGTGTCAAAATTGACACAAAATAGTTTTTAAATCAAATATTATATTATTAATTGTTATTGTATTCCTAAAAATCTAAGGTTCGGCCAAATGATTTAGATAAGGATATATATATTAATAATAAACAATTTTGGGTTCGTTTGGCATGTTATTGTAAGTGTATTAACCATATAGTGAAAGAAAACAAAAAGACATGATAAAAGTTAAATTATTTAACTTAGAGTTAAATCTAAATGATAAGGTTAAAATAATATCCTAAACTTGTCTAAATTCTATTGGTTGATAGGATTTCGACCCCTCCCCACCTTATCTTCGAAATAAGACCCTTTGGAACCATTATAAACCGATTTTGACTTTAATATAAAATAATATTTTGAGATATTCCTAAGGTGCCCCCCTCCTCCCTTATAAAAGGGCACCTCCTCCCCCTCCTCCTCACACCAAATTGAGCACTCAAGCTCGGCCAACCCCTGCCATTTTCCCCTCTCCACTTCCCTAGAATAGTCCTAGAGGTCCTGGTCTTCTCCAAAGACCACTCTTAGTTCCCTAAGTGGAGGATTCAAAGAGGCGTTCCAAAGAAGAGGTAATATCCATTACCGATCTTTTCAATTTCTTTCGTCTTCAACTTCTTCTTATTTAGTTGTTTCATGATAAAGTAATAACATCAGTATTACTTACATACTGATATGTTATTATAAGTATGAAACATCCCTAATTCACCTTCTATCCATCCTACGGAAAAATGAAATCACCGCGCGTGCGTACGTACGGAATACCGTCTCCACGCCGTGGTGTAATCTATTTTCCACCATCACCTTACAAGGATGGGTATAATGGTGTAATGAGTAACTATATATGATTATTATTAAGTAATATTGATACTGAAATAATATATATATATAATCCAATACAATTCCACGATCATAGGAACGATATCATCACTCGTGCGTACGTACGGAATACCGTCTCCACGATGTGATGCGACTCGTTCTACATGATCTTCATTTCATAATGATTGTATAAATGAATTGAATGAATGAATATGGTATATAATACACTAATACCATTCTGGAAATGAATTATCTATAACCTAAAGATAAGAATAAGAATTTATTCGACAAAACACGCATAAGAACAAAAAGTTATAAAGACCCGAGTAACAAGTAACAATGAAATATTACTAACAAGAAGCTAATAATATGACCATATATGATCTCATATCAATATGTATGATTCTGGAATAAGTCAATAACATTATTTAAACCATTATACAGGAGCTTCGGACACGAACAAAGCAAATCGGACCTAAGGTAAGGGAAATATCACAATCTCATTTTTATCTCAGATTGTTTATTCGTAAGTATTTACTGGGGTGTATTTTATCATCCACATCCATGTTCCCTCAATATGTAATATTGTTTCCATCCACTTGAAATAGTTTAAATCCAATTTTACCCTTAGGTGAGTTTTTAGTAAAGAATATGAAAGGAATCTTTTGTCGTTTTTCCGTACGAGGTACTTTTTGACTTTTCCGACAAAAGTACGAAGAATGTTTTTTTTTAACTTATACGGCATGAATGGATTTTTAAAACATTACTTCAAAGAAGCTTCCTTTACAAGTTTTCAAGTTTATTTTTAATCAACTTCTTTTATTTTAAAGTTGTATGACATGTTATGAAAGGAAAAATGTTTTTGAAGAAGAAAGGATATTTTCCCTCAAGAATTCAATTCAAGTGTTTTATCAAAATTATTTTCCATCTAAGATAATAAAGGGTTCTGTTTCTATCCATATTTTTACATTGTTTTGACTATGTTGTGATGGAATTATGTTTATGAATTCCTTTATCATATATGAATTGATTTATGATGTCATGATGTTTCAAGAATCCCATTTTTGTTATATGTGTTATGCGTTGATGTATGTTTTATGATTATGTGGCACACATAAGAAAGGATTCATTATAAGATGGGTGGGACCTATATCTCCCTCCAATGCATTGGGTAATGATTTTATATCTCATGAGATAGACATGGCTGGAACGGAAGGTTATTTCGGTTCAGTGATACAGGACTGAAACAAGGAGTGAACTCGGTTCAGAAAGGGACTTTGTCCACTAAGATAGTCTTGGAAATGAGTCATGACTAACAAGAAATGATTTTCCATGATTATGTTTGCATGCCACAAAGATTCAAGTTTCATGTTATGATTATGGGGATCTCATTTTCACTTCTATGATTTATTTCATGTTAAGATATTATGATCTCTTTTGCAGGTTTTGATTTTCATAAAGATATGATATGATTTTTATTTCCTTTATTTGCCCTTGCTGAGCATTTGAGCTCACCCTTTTATGCTTTCTTTTCCCCAGGTCAGGAAGATGGATATTAAGTAGAATATGCTAAAAGGGACCCTAGATATGATGAAATAAATGGGAGACACTGTAGAAGATTTATGAACCAGTTGTTTATGTTTCCCAGTTTCTAAAGACACTATACCTATACGGTCCTTTGTGGTTTTGTCATATGTTGTAATAAGAGTGCTTCAATTTTGAAGTATTAACAATGTATGTAAAGTGTGGGTCGTTATAGTTGGTATCAGAGGAAAGGTATAGTCAACCTTTGGAAACTAGGATGTGAAAGCCTTAGTAAGGACCCTAAGGATAAGTCTAAGCATAGAACACAATCTTAGAAATGGCCATGAATAACCTAGGATAAGACCATAAGCATGAAAATTTTATTCTTGAATTATGTGGTTTCCTATTATAATTAGTGTTGCTCACACTATTCTTCTTGGTTTTAGTCAATGGCTGGAACCCGAAGGAACCGTGTTAATGCGGAATGCGATGGGCAATGCAATGATTGTCCCCCTGAGCAACCAAACGATATGGGAGCTGGAATGCAAAATCTTGTAGCCATGCTCACACAACTTTCTCAAGCTATGAATCATGCAGGATTTCCAAACGAACAAAGGAGGGAGCAACATTCTGTTGAATCCTTCATGAGGCAGCGTCCACCATCTTTCAGCGGGTCTACTGATCCATTAGTTGCTGAACAATGGATTAGTACTACTGAAAAGATATTTTCAGTTCTTCAATGTTCTGAGCATGATAAAGTCATCCTAGCAGTGTATCGTTTGGAAGGAGATGCGGATCAATGGTGGAATCTTGTTAAGAATACGAGGCAAAGGGATGAAATTGAGTCTATGGAATGGGACGAGTTCAAGAACTTATTTTTCAATAAGTACTTCCCTCGTATTCTCCGAACAAAGATGGAGAAAGAGTTCCTTGAACTGAAGCAAAGGGATGATGAATCTGTTAGTACCTATGAAGCAAATTTTACAAGACTTGCAAGGTACGCTTCTGGTATTATTATCCAACCTGAGAGTAAGATCGATCGATTCTTTAGTGGCCTAAAACCAAGTCTTCGAAGGGCGTTAGCCATAAGGGACTTCAATAGCTACGAAGAAATCGTTCGATGTGCTCTCAAAGTCGAGATGGAGATTGGAGTAACCCATCAGTCACATGGGTTTGATAAGAAGAGGAAGATGGAATTCAAAGAAAAATCTAAAGAGCACACGGAAAAGAAGATGAACTTTCCCTTATGCTCAAAGTGTGGAAAGAAACATGGAGGGAGTTGTCTTAAAGGGACAAGTAAATGTTTTAAATGTGGAAAGGAAGGTCATCGGGCATTTGAATGCCGTGATAATGGGAAGAAGATGTCTAATGATGCAAACAAAGGAAGGGATACACAGAATGAACCTGCTACACTTCAATGTTTCAAGTGCAAGGAGATGGGGCATTATGCCAATCAATGCCCAAATCCAAGGGTTGATGATGATGGTCGACGTCAACAAACTCTTAAGGCTAAAGAAAAAGGAAAGTCACATGCAATTTCTATCAGCAATGTGGAGTACTATAACGATGTGGTGAAAGGTACACTTACCATCCACTCTAAAGTAGCAAATGTTTTATTTGATTCTGGATCCACCCACTCTTTTATTTCTGAAAAATTTTCTAAGGGTATCACCGTATTACCTCAACAATTAGATGTTGAGTTAGCTGTGACAACACCTAATGGCACATCAATCGCATCAGAAGTTTATAATTCTTCTCCGATCGAAGTTTGTGGGAAAGTGCTTCCTGCAAATCTTGTGATCCTTCCTTTAGTGGAATTTGATGTGATTCTTGGCATGGATTGGCTTTCTCTACATGGAGCTCATATCAATTTCCAAAGAAGGGAAGTCACATTTCATATTCCAGATCAACCTACGATCGTCTATCAATGCAAGGATGAACATAACCTTCCAGTGGAAATTTCTTCCATCTTATGGGTATTGATTCCACTAAATGAAGGTTATTTATCTCAAATGGTTGGTGAGAAACTCACGATTAAGAATATGCCCATTGTACGGGAGTTTGATGATGTCTTTCCGGAGGAATTGCCGGGTCTTCCACCAAATCGTGAAGTTGAGTTTTCAATAGAACTCGTACCGGGTGCTTTGCCTATTTCAAAGACACCTTATAGAATGGCCCCAATTGAGTTGCAGGAATTGAAGAAGCAACTCCAAGAGAATCTTGATAAGGGATTCATACGCCCTAGTGCGTCACCTTGGGGAGCACCTGTTCTATTTGTTAAGAAGAAAGATGGATCAATGAGACTCTGCATTGATTATCGAGAACTTAACAAGATCACTATCAAGAACAAATATCCTCTCCCACGCATTGATGACTTATTTGACCAACTACGCGGAGCTCAATACTTTTCCAAGATTGATCTTCGTTCAGGGTATCATCAATTAAGGGTCAAAAGGGAGGATATACCAAAGACGGCTTTCCGTACAAGGTATGGACACTATGAATTTATAGTGATTCCATTTGGTCTTACTAATGCCCCTGCTATCTTCATGGATCTAATGAATAGAGTCTTTAGAGACTATCTTGATCAATTTGTGGTAGTCTTTATAGACGATATTCTTGTCTATTCAAAGAGCAAGGAAGAGCATGAAGATCACTTGAGAATTATATTAAAGACCCTGAGAAAAGAGAAGCTTTATGCCAAATTTACCAAGTGTGAATTTTGGCTTCAAAAAGTTGCATTTTTGGGTCATATAATCTCAAAAGAGGGGATATCTGTGGATCCAGCAAAAACAGAGGTTATCGAAAGATGGTCAAGACCAACAACAGTAACTGAGATCCGAAGTTTTCTTGGTTTGGCTGGATATTATCGACGTTTTGTAAAAGATTTTTCACGGTTATCTAATCCAATCACCAAGTTGACTCGGAAAGGAGTTAAGTTTGTCTGGACAGAGGAATGTGAAGAGAATTTCAAGGAGTTGAAAAGAAGGTTATCCAGTGCACCTGTGCTCACACTGCCTTGTAGTGGAGAAAGGTTTGTGATCTACAGTGATGCATCCAAGAAGGGATTGGGGTGTGTTCTTATGCAAAATGATATGGTGATAGCTTATGCCTCACGACAGTTGAAAATCCATGAGCAAAATTACCCAACACATCATTTGGAGTTGGCTGCGGTAATCTTTGCATTAAAGATTTGGAGGCATTACCTTTATGGTGAAAGGTGTGATATTTATACTGATCATAAAAGTTTAAAGTATATTTTCACACAAAAGGAGTTGAATATGCGCCAAAGAAGATGGTTGGAGCTGATTAAGGATTATGACTGCTCAATCCATTACCACCCTGGGAAAGCAAACAAGGTGGCAGATGCATTAAGTCGACAAGACCATGCTAGTTTATCCATGATGAGGATCACAAAAGATCCAATATTTATGGATTTACAAAGGATGGATCTCGGAATTATAATGGAAGGGGAAAAATCTTATCTTTCTCAAATGAATGTTCAACCATCTATACATGTGAAGATTAAAGAGGCACAGAAAGAAGATGTCGAGTTACAAAAGAAGGTGAGAAATGTTCCTAAATTCAACCTTGATTGTGATGGGATAATAAAGTTCAGGAATCGGGTTTGTGTTCCTCCCATCCCCGAATTAAAGAAAGAGCTGCTGGATGAGGCTCATAGTTCTTCATTCTCTATTCATCCTGGAAGCACGAAGATGTATAGGGACCTGAAAGAGTACTTCTGGTGGGATGGCATGAAAAGAGATGTTGTTGAATATGTCTCTCGATGCTTGGTTTGTCAACAAGTTAAAGCTGAGAGACAGAAGTCTAAGGGGATGTTACAACCATTACCCATACCCGAATGGAAATGGGAAAACATCACTATGGACTTTGTCACAGGACTTCCTAAAACATCCAAAGGCAATAATGCTATCTGGGTCATAGTTGATCGTCTTACAAAGTCCGCACACTTCATTGCTATTAGAGAGGATTTCTCTCTAGATCAGCTTGCCAGGATATATGTAAAGGAAGTGGTAAGATTGCATGGAGTACCACTTTCTATTATATCTGATCGAGATCCGAGATTTACCTCGAAGTTCTGGCGAAGTCTTCAGCATACTCTGGATACAGAGTTGAGTTTCAGCACTGCTTATCATCCCCAGACAGACGGTCAGTCTGAGAGAACAATTCAAACCCTAGAAGATATGTTGAGAGCTTGCTCTATGGATTTCAAATGAGGTTGGGATCAACACCTACCTTTGGTGGAATTTTCTTATAATAATAGCTTTCACTCCAGTATTCATATGGCTCCTTATGAAGCTCTCTATGGAAAGAAATGCAGGACTCCAACTTGCTGGGATGAAGTTGGGGAAAGAAAGCTATTAGGACCTGATCTCGTTGATGAAATGGCAGAAAAAGTCAGATCTATTCAACAACACATAAGAGCAGCTCAGAGTCGACAGAAAAGTTATGCCGACAACCGAAGAAAAGACCTAGAGTTTGAAGTGGGCGATAAAGTGTTCTTACGAATATCTCCCTGGAAGAGGGTTATGAGATTTGGAAAGAAGGGGAAGTTGAGCCCTAGATATATCGGTCCTTTTGAAATACTGGATCGTGTTGGGAAGGTAGCTTACCGATTGGCGCTTCCACCGAATCTCTCTCAAGTTCACGATGTGTTCCATGTATCTCTCCTGAGAAAGTACATACCAGATCCTTCACATGTACTCAGCTCAGAAGTTGTACCACTGGAGCAAGATCTTTCTTATGAAGAACAGCCGATAGAGATTCTGGATCGTAGCGAAAAAGTCCTACGAAACAAGACCACTCGCTTGGTGAAAGTTTTATGGAGAAACCACCAACTTGAAGAAGCTACATGGGAGCTTGAGGATATGATGAGGGAGAAGTATCCTCATTTGTTTGTTGCAAAGTGACGAATTTCGAGGGCGAAATTCTTTTTAAGGGGGGTAGAATGTAACACCCGAGACTTTTATGTTATATAAATCATCAAAGAAATCTTTTTCTACACAACACTTTCTTGGCTTGCTTTACACGCAATCGCGACCTTCCTCGATAGCTTGCGTCGTACGCAATACCGAGTTTCACTAAACAACAATATGCTATTAAAACTAGCCGTTATGAATAGTAATAACCACTTTTTGAAATTTTATAAATTTTATTTTTCAAAATGGACTTCATTTTTGGACTCAGAATATCAAAATTAGCCTAGGGTGAAATTTTGGTATTTTTCTGAAAACTTTCAATTTTTGATGAATAGTGAAACCACTAAGTGGTAGGTTAAAAACTGAATTTTGCATAAAACTTAATTTTACCGCTTCTGTGAATGGAATTTCAAAAATCCGAGAGACACGGTTAATATCAAGGACTAAAATGTGGTTCAATGAGATGAAAATAATTTTTTGGTGAATAGTAACTTTTTACTTTTTTTACCGCGGTTAATAGTAAATAGGGTAACTAAGGGTAAATATGATATTAATATTACCCTAACACATGTCCTAATTCTATTGGACAAGTGTAATTCGACCAAAAACAAACTTAGGAATAAAATATGACCATTTAGGCCCACTTGGATTAGATTAGGACATTTATTATTAATTTATTTAAAGAAGGGTTAAAAGAGTTAAAATCAAAGTATATTTACTAAAACATTTTTAATATGGGGTTATACATAAGATAAATTCGATTTTAAATATTCATTAGAAATCTAAAAAGATTTCCTACATGATGGTATTTTATTTGTAATTTTTAGACATCAAATAATTTAATTTATTTATGACACAAAGATGATGCAGTAATTATCTTGTTAACGAAATATTGACATAATTGATGTTATAAACACCAAAATAAATGTAATTTGAGACTTTTTATGAATTAAACTAATTTTCTAGGTTACTATGATATATTAATGTTGATTTAATCAACTTGGTTCGAACATTTAATTCTGTTATGACTTTCCCAAAAATCATATATCAAATAGTGTCAAAATTGACACAAAATAGTTTTTAAATCAAATATTATATTATTAATTGTTATTTTATTCCTAAAAATCTAAGGTTCGGCCAAATGATTTAGATAAGGATATATATATTAATAATAAACAATTTTGGGTTCGTTTGGCATGTTATTGTAAGTGTATTAACCATATAGTGAAAGAAAACAAAAAGACATGATAAAAGTTAAATTATTTAACTTAGAGTTAAATCTAAATGATAAGGTTAAAATAATATCCTAAACTTGTCTAAATTCTATTGGTTGATAGGATTTCGACCCCTCCCCACCTTATCTTCGAAATAAGACCCTTTGGAACCATTATAAACCGATTTTGACTTTAATATAAAATAATATTTTGAGATATTCCTAAGGTGCCCCCCTCCTCCCTTATAAAAGGGCACCTCCTCCCCCTCCTCCTCACACCAAATTGAGCACTCAAGCTCGTCCAACCCCTGCCATTTTCCCCTCTACACTTCCCTAGAATAGTCCTAGAGGTCCTGGTCTTCTCCAAAGACCACTCTTAGTTCCCTAAGTGGAGGATTCAAAGAGGCGTTCCAAAGAAGAGGTAATATCCATTACCGATCTTTTCAATTTCTTTCGTCTTCAACTTCTTCTTATTTAGTTGTTTCATGATAAAGTAATAACATCAGTATTACTTACATACTGATATGTTATTATAAGTATGAAACATCCCTAATTCACCTTCTATCCATCCTACGGAAAAATGAAATCACCGCGCGTGCGTACGTACGGAATACCGTCTCCACGCCGTGGTGTAATCTATTTTCCACCATCACCTTACAAGGATGGGTATAATGGTGTAATGAGTAACTATATATGATTATTATTAAGTAATATTGATACTGAAATAATATATATATATACTCCAATACAATTCCACGATCATAGGAACGATATCATCACTCGTGCGTACGTACGGAATACCGTCTCCACGATGTGATGCGACTCGTTCTACATGATCTTCATTTCATAATGATTGTATAAATGAATTGAATGAATGAATATGGTATATAATACACTAATACCATTCTGGAAATTAATTATCTATAACCTAAAGATAAGAATAAGAATTTATTCGACAAAACACGCATAAGAACAAAAAGTTATAAAGACCCGAGTAACAAGTAACAATGAAATATTACTAACAAGAAGCTAATAATATGACCATATATGATCTCATATCAATATGTATGATTCTGGAATAAGTCAATAACATTATTTAAACCATTATACAGGAGCTTCGGACACGAACAATGCAAATCGGACCTAAGGTAAGGGAAATATCACAATCTCATTTTTATCTGAGATTGTTTATTCGTAAGTATTTACTGGGGTGTATTTTATCATCCACATCCATGTTCCCTCAATATGTAATATTGTTTCCATCCACTTGAAATAGTTTAAATCCAATTTTACCCTTAGGTGAGTTTTTAGTAAAGAATATGAAATGAATCTTTTGTCGTTTTTCCGTACGAGGTACTTTTTGACTTTTCCGACAAAAGTACGAAGAATGTTTTTTTTAACTTATACGGCATGAATGGATTTTTAAAACATTACTTCAAAGAAGCTTCCTTTACAAGTTTTCAAGTTTTTTTTTAATCAACTTCTTTTATTTTAAAGTTGTATGACATGTTATGAAAGGAAAAATGTTTTTGAAGAAGAAAGGATATTTTCCCTCAAGAATTCAATTCAAGTGTTTTATCAAAATTATTTTCCATCTAAGATAATAAAGGGTTCTGTTTCTATCCATATTTTTACATTGTTTTGACTATGTTGTGATGGAATTATGTTTATGAATTCCTTTATCATATATGAATTGATTTATGATGTCATGATGTTTCAAGAATCCCATTTTTGTTATATGTGTTATGCGATGATGTATGTTTTATGATTATGTGGCACACATAAGAAAGGATTCATTATAAGATGGGTGGGACCTATATCTCCCTCCAATGCATTGGGTAATGATTTTATATCTCATGAGATAGACATGGCTGGAACGGAAGGTTATTTCGGTTCAGTGATACAGGACTGAAACGAGGAGTGAACTCGGTTCAGAAAGGGACTTTGTCCACTAAGATAGTCTTGGCAATGAGTCATGACTAACAAGAAATGATTTTCCATGATTATGTGTGCATGCCACAAAGATTCAAGTTTTATGTTATGATTATGGGGATCTCATTTTCACTTCTATGATTTATTTCATGTTAAGATATTATGATCTCTTTTGCAGGTTTTGATTTTCATAAAGATATGATATGATTTTTATTTCCTTTATTTGCCCTTGCTGAGCATTTGAGCTCACCCTTTTATGCTTTCTTTTCCCCAGGTCAGGAAGATGGATATTAAGTAGAATATGCTAAAAGGGACCCTAGATATGATGAAATAAATGGGAGACACTGTAGAAGATTTATGAACCAGTTGTTTATGTTTCCCAGTTTCTAAAGACACTATACCTATACGGTCCTTTGTGGTTTTGTCATATGTTGTAATAAGAGTGCTTCAATTTTGAAGTATTAACAATGTATGTAAAGTGTGGGTCGTTATAATTACCCTGCTGGTTAACTATCGTGCAAATACCCATGTGTCGCACAGGTATACCTGCATGACCGGGACTTGAGCGCCCACGCAGTACATGCGCGCCTGCCCAGACTTGCGCGCCTCTTCCTCCATGGGTGCCCTTCTTGCCCATTTCACCCCTCTTATTTCATTCCACTTCTACTATTCAAGATTCAATCTTCAAAACACTCTTCAAAGCCATTTATGGCATGATTTATTGATTTGACATCCTTATCTAAAAGTAATTCTATTGAATAACTCTCAAAATATAGTGATTTACACATCTTCATGTCACTAATGATTGAGATTTCATTCATTCAACCTCATACATTACGATGAGAGAAATCATTAACCTGGGCCTCCATTTCAGGAATAATCCCCAATAATAATTCTCAAATATAGGCATCCTCCTTATAAGTAAGCCCCAAGTCCTCATTAACCTCGTCCTCCTTTTTAGGAATAAGCCCCAGTCATAATTCTCAAATCTAGGCATCCTCCTTAGAAGTAATCCCCAAGTCCTTATTAACCTGGGCCTCCTTTTTAGGAATAAGCCCGAGTCATAATTCTCAAATCTGGACATACTCCTTAGGAGTAAGCCCCAAGTCCTCAATAACATGGGCCTCCTTTTTAGGAATAATACCTAGTCATAATTCTCAAATCTGGGCATCCACCTTAGGATTAAGCCCCATGTCCTCATTAACCTGGGCCTCCTTTTCAGGAATAATCCCCAGTCATAATTCTCATATCTGGGCATCCTCCTTAGGAGTAAGCCCAAAGTCCTCATTAACCTGGGCCTCCTTTTCAGGATTAAGCCCCAGTCATAATTCTCAAATCTGGGCATCCTCCTTATGAGTAAGCCCCAAGTCCTCATTAACATGGGCCTCCTTTTTAGGAATAAGCCCCAGTCATAATTCTCAAATCTGGGCATCCTTCTTATGAGTAAGCCCCAAGTCCTCCTTAACATGGGCCTCTATTTCAGGAATAAGCCCCAGTCATAATTCTCAAATATGGGCATCCTCCTCAGGAGTAAGTCCCAACCATAATTCTCTTAACCTGGGCCTCATTTTCAAGAGTAAGCCCCAGTCTCAAATATGGCCATCCTCTTCTAGAGTAAGCCCCAAGTCCCTAATTTTTTAAGTCTCTTAACCTGGGACTCCTTTTCAGGAGTAATCCCCAGTCTTAATTTCTCATAACCAGTCCTAATTTACCTTTGATCTGAGATTCCTTTTCATGATTAAAACCCAATCATAAGTCCTCTCCTAATTTGGGCCTCCTTTTTAGGAGTAAGCGCCATGTTAGAGTATTCAAATCTCCATGAATTATATATAATTTTATGGACCCTGTTCTTGGATTTCTTCCCTGAACTAAATCCTAATCTTCATTTTTCTGGGCAGTCATACATACATAAGCCCCACATTATTTCTTATGATTGCATCTTTCATAGCACAATTGTCTAATTTTTACCAATACCTCTTGTTTCTCACACCGAGCATGACTCACGTGAGCTTAGAGTGTAAAAGTAATTATGAAATCCTTCTTTAAGCCATCAATCATAAACATCATACTCCCTTACTCAAACTATGTGGGATCTGATTCCTTTTATAAACAAAGGATACGTAGGTAGCCCATCTGCGGGTTTGATCCCAACTCTGAAATAATTCATGTCCTTCTAAATGACAATAAACATCAAGTGCCCCAATGAGTGTCTTTAAAACCAGTATGGTCATCATAAGGACCAAGAGACTTTTATGTATTAAAGGATACCATTGACTAAGAATCCCTAACAAATACAGATGATTCTTTATCAGTGAAGAACTTCAAATACATATATTCTCTAAATTTCCAACGTATCGATCATTGATTGTCAGATTTAAAGGAAAACTCATTTTATACTTGGTAATGTAATAAGGATTCACGAACATAACTTAAATCTATAAAGAGAGTCCCGGAGTAGACAATAATTCCCCTAAAAAAGGTGTGATGAGTCTGACCTCCCATCCTATCGACCAATGAAAATTCCTAATCCTCATCAGTCCACAAACTAATAAGCACCTACCTTTGGAAAGTAGGTCCTAATGGATGTGGAATCTTTGGATGTTTCTGGTTCTATGAACAAACCCATTAGAAACCGATCAGAATGTCTGAACCTCCCATCAAAGGAGGTCATCCCTGAAGTCCGAGGGAAACAAAAAATGTTGAACCCGACGTGAATCCTTAACCAAGTTAAACTGATGTTTTACCTATTTGTTAGGACCCTATTTAAAACTCAATAAGAGTTCCAAAAAAAACAATCATTGACATATGTGCTCATCCAAAATATGTAGAGGCTGAATTTATCTTGATTATGCCTGTTATATCAAACAGGCACTCTTTTCTAAGATCTTCTGCATTTCTAGAATGGATGCTCTCAAGTTCACACCTGTGAATACTGCTGCTGCAAATGCTACTACTGCTACTCCTGCTGGATCATTGTCCACTCTGAGGATGATATCTCCTACTTAGCATATTCAACGCTGGGTATGAAACGCACTGGTTAAGAAGTACCATCAACACGGTACCATACCAACTCTAGAGGCTGCCTGAAAAGACCTCCAAGTAAACAAATCACACCAGTCGTCCGGAAAACAACAACTCCTGATCAAGAAGCAGGCGGTGCTGACTATCGTCTCCAACTGTTTCAGGTCGTTATCCCCGGAACGTGATCACCATTCTCTCCCTTATTCTGGGGAGGTGAATGAGCAGGTCCCTCAGGGCCTTAATTCAAGAAAACAGGATTCCTTCCTTTGGGCTCCCACCAACAATCTCCTCCAGAATTGTGAAGCAGTGCGCCCTCAACATGATGAGGGTACCGACTCTAGGCATTCGGCTCAGGTTCCTCAAACCTGAGCAGGCAAGACGAATCGCCATAGGCGATGTCCGGTTAACAGTGTAAAGGTTCTCATCTCTATCATCTCTGGAGAAGTCCACCAACCTAACTTGGTGGAAAGAAACGAGCAGGCACACACACCTGCCCATTTTAATCCCGTTGTCTAGTAGACTTGTCTGGCAGTATCACGCCAATCCCGCCAGGCAATTCCGGCGGAGTACTATAGGTAGGAACATACACCTGTTTATACATCATCAGCTAGTCAACAGGCTCGTCTGACTACATATGATGGATCTCGTCAACTACGTTCAGCAAAGTGTAATTAGCAGGAACATACACCTGCTAGTACTATTCAATCCTACCAACAGTCTCATTTGGTAGCATTCGTAAAAGTTAGTCGGAAAGCCCCGACAACAAATAGGAGGCAGACTCAACTCTCTGCCCCCACACTTGATTACTGTCAGGATTCATTGGTAGGAAAAGGAGGAAAGGAGCAGGCACATACACCTTCTCTAAGCCCATAATGGACGTATATTTCCATTCCAGTAGCTAAAGTCACCAAGCATATTCTATCAATGGTGAAAGAGGAAAAGAAAATCCCTGCTCATATTCTGGATGTCTTCCAGGATATTATAACATCTTCAGCGTCATCTCAGGGAAAGACACATAAATCTATCCCTACCGGTGGAGTGACACATCAAAAATTCACTCCGGAACAGACACACGCATCTGTTCCAGTCCAAGAGGGTTGTGGGGCATACTCCCCCATATCATATGGCCAACCAAGTCAGGCACATACACCTGATTTGAGTGGAGATCGTCAGCTTAACATAACCATGTTTCCTGATCAGGCACATACACCTGCTCAGATCAGCCACATTCGTCAACAAGTGGTTTCCAGAGTGAGTAAGAAGGCGTTTAAGAAAAAGACCCACCCAACACATTCAGAAGATGAAGATCCAATATGTAACAAGGCCTTTCTCGATGTTGTAGTTCTTGAAGCCCTCAGACAATTATCTATTGAAATTCAAGATTCTACTCCCTCATTTCCCAATAGTGGGAAAATTAATTCTGAAGGTCTTTAAGAGACACTTCCTTATGAAGTCTTTCTTCATGACAATTCTGTCGATCTCAAAGTTTCATCTTCATATTAGAGCCACAAGAACCCTCTGTGTGGTCAGAATACCAAGGAGCAAGAGATCTCATATTTTGTTGTAACCCATTATGGTGGTCCTCCCCATGATGATGAATTTCGCTGCGAAAGTCCTCTCCTCAGTAGTGATTCACATTTCCCGGAAAATGCTTCAGTGAAAAATGTAGTGCTGATAAATCCCTCTTATCTTGAGGCACTTGCAAATGCGAAACCAGTCATGTCTGAAGCTTCATCGCTACCAGGTGAAATACTTTCTCAATCAGAAGATAGCCTAGGGTGTAGTTCATTCTCCAAACCACCCCTAAGTCATGCATCTTCTAGATTAATCAATGATTTCTCTACCAATCCTGTTGAATCCAATGAAGCAACAAGTAAAAACCACCTCTGGTCAAATTAGGTAGAAGAATCTTCATCAAATGATAAAGAGGAAATGATGAACATGAGAAAACAACTGGAGAAAGGTGAAGAGCCAGTCATGTTTTGGACTTTGGCTGACTCTTAGTATGACATTCCAAAAATGTTGACGGAAGATGAAATTCATGATATTCTTCTCAACATATGGAAAACTCTTTGTCAGTTGAAAAAGAAAGTATTATCTTATGATGAATGTGAAAATCATCTTAAGAAAATAGATGGGTTACAACGTCAGATTGATTTGGCATCTCTATCAGTCTCTGGATATCCGAAGGCTGAAAAGCAGTAGAGAGCCCTTCAACGTTCATGCTTTGGCGCATTAAGAAGATTGCGTCAGTTAATTTCAAATGCCCCATCTAGTATTCGTGTCAGAGGATGGGGTGTTCATGGAGCACTGCATTTCATGGTGCTCTCTAGTCAGCAAAGCCTGCCGAAAATGGTATCATGCAATGTTATTGCCCATGGCCGGCCACAGTCAATGGGATTTGTTTGTAATCAAAAGCATTCCCAAGAACAGTATTCAACTAGTTCCTCTCAAAATCAAGAATACAGAGAACAAGTTATTGAATTACTCTTGCATCAAGCAAACGAGAATATTGAACAGGCCTCTCATTTGGAACAAGCATGTCACCAAGTGACAGAAGTGTCAGAAATCATCCAACGGTCTTTTGAACTGGGTGATAAAAGTGGATACAGGTTAATGCATCCAGCTAATTTCTGGACTAAGGTTCGCAAGATCAGGAGAGCATTTAAGAAAGTCTCAGACATAGCATGTCAAGAGCCACCCTAGCTCGCCAGACTGGGAATCTTTTAAACCAACCCTCTGAATCAACAAATAAGATTCGAGGAGTAGAGATGGAACATTCCCAGGTCACTGGACTGGGGACTTTTTCAAATCATCAATCCCCTCCTCAGAGAAAGGCGGTCTTTTCTCTATTGGGGAAGAAGCCTCAAGAGGAACGAAGAGACAAATTATTAGGAGATTCCCTCCAAATTACGATTCGTCACGAAGTTCTCGAGGGATCGAATCAACAAAAGGCAATGTCTCATCAAAGACATGGAAGAAGACAATATCACAGAAATGATGATAGAAGGGATGCGATGAGTTATGCATCAATCCATGTCATCAATGCTGTTGTTGCTGATCCACCAGATGAGGCTCATTCAAGGGACTCAGATGAAGAGGTTCCTGCACAAGAAGATGTACGCACCGACACAAATGAAGAAGGTGTTCGTACACGAAATCAAAGGATTACTCAGAACCTAGGTAATCCTTCGAGTAACCCACTTCCCCCTCTCAGAAAAGGATCCAACAAAGGGAAGGGAAAGAACCAGGTTACATATCCTTCCTCTGGAGAAGGTCAATCGCTCTCACTAGAGCAATGGTTTTCACAACAGAAGGAAGAAATGAAGGAATTAAGAAGTTTGAATGTAGAACTACTTCAGAGTAGTCTTCTTCTTAAGCATGCTGGAGTCTGTCAGCCAAAATAATTTGTTACAGCTACTGAGATGGATCAAGAATATGCTCCTCTATCAGTACACCCTCACAGGTCTAATCCTACGGGTCAAGTGCAACAACAGTTGGCAGTGCTACCATCAGTTGCAGCACCAACCACCACATCTTTCCAAGCTCCAGTCATTGCACCTACCCAATTCCAAGTTCAACCGGATGTTTCTCAAAAGTTAATAACTACTATTGAGTCATTAACAGCTCGGTTAGAAACTATGGAAGGGAAACATGCGCAAGTTCAACCAGAAAAGAAAGTTTACCCTGAATGGGTAGATTCAATCTCTCCTCCATCCAGTTATGGGAACACTGTATTCCCTATTTTCAATGGATCAGGCGATCCTGAATAGAATTTGACGCATTATGTGTCTTGTTGTGATCATATGATGGGAACTCCGGAGTAGCAAGAAGCAGTGAAACTCAGATACTTCGTGCGAACCTTACAAGGACCATCTTTTGTCTGGTATACAATTTTGCAATCCCGGTCAATTACCGGATGGGAGGATCTTCGCCAAAAATTCCTCCTTCAGTTCAGCTCAACTTTTCCAAAGACAACAGTTTTAGATCTTACAAACTGTAAACAAAGGGAGAATAAAAAGGTATCTGATTTCATTGCTCGATGGAAGGGATTAACATATTCCTTGAGCTTAGCACTCCCTAAAGAAGAATTGTTTCCAATCTGTGTGGCAAGTCTGCGTGATGAATTATGCATGTCGTTAATCACTATGAAATACACAGGAGGGTTTGTAGACCTTACTTCAATCGCTCAGCAGATTGAAGATTCCCTTATACAGGCTAAGTCTAAATCTCGTGTTATTCCATCAGCTCCAGGAAGGAGAATGGGTAAAGCAGAAACTGCTACAGTTATGCTTAAACAAGCACATGTACCTGTTCCTACCTCAAAACCTTCATCTTCTCGAAGGGCTCCACCTCTTGAGTGCCAAAAACAAAGGCCGTTTTGTCCAGATGATCAAAAAGATCAAAGACGAAAAAAATTTGAGTATCTAAAGAGAAAAACATACTCTTTCCGAAATGAACAAGTTCTTGGTTATTTCATTTCAGCTCTGGAAAAAAATTTGGTTCAATTGACGATGCCCAAGAGGCTAAAAAAGAAAGGAGATGAAGACCGTTCCAATTATTGCCATTTTCATCAAATGTTGGGGTATCCCATCCAGGAGTGTTTTGTCTTCAAAGACCTCCTACAAAATATGGTCGACTCGGGACAAGTCAAACTGAAAGGTTCTTCAGCTTGGGTAGCATGTCTTACTGCAACAGTTCCAGAGGGGAAAGGAGAATGTAAAGAAGTCAAAAGAAAAAATGAACAGAAGTATGATGATTGTATGGTCAGAAAGACAATCAATTGAACTCATTCTATTTTTCAAACACAATTAAAGAACCCGATTGTGTCTTCTGCCAAGAATGTTGCGGCAAAACCCTCTTCGTCAGAGGGAAATTTCTCAAAGAAACAGAATGATTAAAAGAAAGAAAAATAATAAGAAGAAGACGAGTATGTGTCAAAGCCTAAGTTGTTTTTGACATTGGAAGACTTCATGCCGTCTACCTCAATGCCACAGGCACTGCCCCACCAAACGGCACAGCCTAAACATGCTAATCCGGCAGAGTCTTCATCAGACGATGAGTTAATAATTGGTTATGTTATTATGATTCAATTAACAGATCCATATTCTCGTCGCAGTTTTGATTTCAATGAGCCTGAATTCCCTGTATCAAACAGGGGAATCAGAGGATGTTCTAGCGGCTCAGGATATAGGGGAAGAAGTGGATATTTCAGAAGCCACCATTCTAATTCTACCCCTTCTAGAACTGTGTATGCAGCAGAAACTCATGGTAGAGCCCTTCAGCAAGCTCAGTAAGAACAAGCATGTTCTTCTACCAATAGAAAATTCAGTCCTGGAACAGTTATTTTGGAAGACCGGTTGAAGGTTCCATCTTCTTCCTCTCAGCAAGTAAATGGATCTAATCGGTCTATTCTTCCAAAACTAAGAATATTGCCAACTCTTATCCTGATACAAGATGCATCAACTTCCAAAGAATCTTCTTCCAAGGTACCTGCTAAACCAAATATTCCTATTGGGAAACGCAGACCTCTGGATCAAAAGTATGATGTATTGAAATACTTTTCCCAAGTACCAATCAAGATATCAATTCTGGATGCTCTAAATTTGTCAAAAGATCTTCAGGAAGCACTCATCAAGGCTTTTTCAAGTCCTCATGAGTTTAAAACTGAAATTGCTGCAAATGAAGTCTATCACATAGAGAATAATCCTACAGAATTCCATGCAATAAAATATTTTACTAATGAAGATGAAGATGATTATGTGGATGGACATATTAGACCATTTTACTTCTCTGGCAAGGTCAATGGAGTAGACGTCTGAAGAACATTCATTGACAATGGTATAGGCATCAACCTCATGCCCATTCGTGCAATTTGTCGATTGGGCCTCACGGAATCTGATTTATCTCCTTCTACCATGATGTTACAAGGATATGATAAAAATGAACAAGAACCACTGGGTGAAGTTACACACAGAACTCAGTTTGGAGATCTTCTATCTAATTCAGATTTCATGGTTGTTGATCAAGACTCAGCCTTCAACATCTTTCTTGGAAGACTCTGACTACATCAACATGCGGATATCCCTTCATCATACCATCAATGTCTCAAATATTGTTTTGATGGTCAAGTTGGGAAATTATATGGTGATAAGGCCCCATTCAAGACATGTGAGTCTCAATACATTGAGGCGGAATTCTATCACATGAAGGGAAGGGGGAAATCCACAAGAAAGGAGATTACCAAAGTTAATGTTCCATATGGTTTGGAGAAAATTTCAATAAATCCATTTACACATGTGAGTACAGGTTATATGTTTCCGACAAGTCAAATTGACAAGATAGACCCAAATAAAAATACTCTTATGGAAATATCCATAATGTCAATTACGACAATTGATCCAGACAACATTGGAGAAATTGGTAATCTACCAAGCAGTGATGAAAGCTCAAATGGGGACATGTTCATTTCATCTGCTGAAATCCAACAAGTCTATGCTTCACCAATTAGGCCAGAATAAGTTACAGCAACATCGGAGGTGAACAATGATGTCGATTCTCAATCCATCATCTCCTCTTTATTACCCAAAGAAGACCCTTCATCATCAATCGGGTCGGAAATGGAAGATTCTTCTTCAAGATATGCAAATTTTGACATCTCTTCTGATCATGAAATTTCTACTTTATCATCTACTATGAAAGTAGAAACGGAAGAAATAATACATGATGAAGAAGATGAGGAAAATCTCAAAGATGCTCCTCCAGCATTTGAAGAGGGTATCTCTACCACTATGGACGAACTCAGAGAAATAAATCTCGGTACAAATGAAGATCCACGCCCCACTTTAATCAGTGCGGCCATGACTCTTGAATAGAAAGAGATGTATATTTCTTTTTATAAATAAAAATAGAGATATATTTTCTTGGAACTATACAGAAATTCTTGGGCTTGATCCTGATGTTGATACTCATCATTTGGGTTTACTAGAAGAACATCGAGGATTTAAGGATGCCGCGGGAAGAACACACCCATCTTATGCTTCCAAAATTGAAGCTGAAGTGGATAAGCTTATCAAAGCTAAATTCATCAGAGAATTTCAATATCCCAAATGGTTTCATAATATTGTCCCTGTAAAGAATAAGAATGGACAAATTAGACTTTTCATCGATTTCAGAGATCTTAATCGGCATTTTCCTAAGGATGATTTCCCAGTTCCGATTATAGAACTTTTAATTGATGCAACAGCTAGATATGAAGCACTTTCCATCATGGATGGATATTCCAGATATAATCAGATCCGAATGTCCCCAGAAGACTAGGAACCTATAGCCTTCAGAGTCCCTCAGGGTGTGTTTTGCTACCGGGTAATGCCCTTTGGCTCAAAGAATGAAGGTGAAACTTATCAGCATTCCATGCATCGTATCTTTAAAACCTTATTAGGGAAGTTTGTTGAATGCTATGTAGACGATTTGGTAGTTAAATCCAAACAATGTTCTAATAACTTAGCTTATTTGGATGTCATATTATGCAAGCTTTGACAACATAATTTGAAGATGAACCCCTTAAAATGTGCTTTTGGGGTAACCTCAGAAAAATTTCATGGATTTGTTGTAAGCCATCATGGTATTGAAGTCGATCCTGAGAAGACCAAGTCAATCCTTGGTATGTAACCTCCTCAAAATTTGTAAGAATTAAGAGGACTTCAAGGACACTTAGACTATATTCGGCATTTAATCGCCAATTTAGCAGGAAAAAGTTTACCCTTCACCAAATTGATGAAGAAGGTAGTCACTTACCAGTGGACTGAATAATGTCAAAAAGCATTCGATATTCTCAAGAAATACCTCTTGGGTCTACTAGTACTCATGCCAACTGTTTAAGGAAGACCACTTATCCTCTACGTGACACCTCTAGAGTGATCATTGGGAGACTTTCTTGCTCAAAATATTGATGATGGGAATGAGAACAGCCTCTACTCTCTCAGTCGAACTATGATTGAAAAAGAAACCTGGTATTCAAGTATTGAGAAGTGCTGCCTGGAATTAATCTTTGCAGTTCAGAAGTTGAGACACTACCAACAACATCATGCGGTCCAATTGGTATCTCACAATAACCCACTCAAATTCATCCTTAGTCTTCTAATGCTTACAGGACGTCTGGCAAAGTGGGAAGTTATTTTGCAGCAATTCAACATTCAGTATGTGTCTCAAAAGGCGATAAAGGGCCAAGATCTGGATGATTTCCAGGCTGAACACCCTTTAGTGGAAGGCACATCTTCAGATATTGAACTCCCTGATGAGGAAGTCTTATCTATTCAAGAACGTCCTTAGGCATGGGAAATTTATTTTGATGGTGCTTCTAGAAGTCCAACAGGGAGGAAAATGGAAAATCCTAAATTCAACAAAGTTGTCTTAGGAATTGTGCTCATTTCTCCAGAAAAGGCAGTGTTACCTTATTCCTTCTTATTGTGGGAAGATGGTACCAATAATGAAGCAGAATACCAAGATCTCATCGTAGGCTTGGAATTAGCACTTCAAGCAAAAGTGAATCACTTAAAGGTGAAAGGTGATTCAGACCTGGTAATCAAACATCTCAATAGGGATTATGACATAAGAAAATAAGAACTAATCCCTTTGTATCATTACTTCAGAGAGTTAATGGAGGAATTCCCTTTGGAACCGACATTTTCTTATGTCCCAAGATCACAAAATGCTCAAGCTGATGCACTAGCTAATATAGCCACAGCTCTGTAAGATCCAAATCGGGATGAGACAACCATCAGTATTTCCCACCGTCGTGCAATTTCACCTTATGTTCGAATCAGAACAGATGAAATTAATGAAATTAGTCCCATTCTTGAACCGTATGGTCATACTATAGGATGGATGTCACCTATCAGTGAATACCTTCAAAATGGAACAGTTCCACCTGATAGAGCTGAGAAAGAACAAATTCGGCGACGTGTGGTCAATTTTACTCTTTATGATAGCCCAGATCACCTAGAGAAAATTCTCTAAAAACATGGTTTTGATGGAGTTCTCTTTAGATGAATTGATGGTGAAGAGACAATGGCTACCATGAAAGAAGTGCATGCATGAGTCTGTGGTGCCCACCAGTCTGGACATAGACTGTCTGATTAGATTTGAAGGATTGGATACTTTTGGCCTTCAATGATACAAGATTTTGTCGATTTCACAAAGAAGTTTCATTCATTCCAAGTACATTCCAACTTCAATCATCAACCTCCAGAGTTGCTTCATATAGATAAATAATCATGGCCATTTTCCACATGGGGAATGGATGTGGTGGGACCTTACCCTTCGGTTACAACCAAGCTGTTTAAGTATATTCTTACTGCTAATGACTTCTTTTCCAAATAGGCAGAGGTAATACCTCTCAAGGAAGTCAATTGTAAATGGGTTGTTAGCTTCATCAAGTCTAACATCATTACCAGATTTGGTATCCCTCATACCATATTGACAGACAATGGCACCAACTTCTATTCATCCAAAGTGAAGAAGTTGTATCAAAAATAAAACATCAAATCCAACCATTCATCTTGGTATCATACAGCGGCCAATGGCCAGATAGAAGCCTTTAACAAGACTATTTCAAATATACTGCAAAAGATGGTGGATAAAGATAAGAGGTCATGGCCTGATAAACTCTTTCATGCTTTATGGGTTATCAGACTACCACCCGCACTGCAACTCGGTCAACTCTATATTCATTGGTATATGGAACAGAAGCCATCTTTCCCATTGAAGTTCAAATACCCTCACTCAAAGTTGCCATTTGTGATCAATCATCTACAGATGAACAATCTCAAAAGCGATTGAATGAATTGGAACAGTTAGATGAGAAAAGACTGTGCACTTTGCACCACTTGGATGTCTATCAGAATCGAATAGCAAAAGCTTTTAACAAAAAATTTCTTCTTCGTTCATTAACTCAGGGAGAATTGGCATTAGTTCTCAGAAAACCAATGATACCAGGAAAGAAACCTCCCAAGCTTGACCCAAAATGGGAAGGACCTTATTCAATACATAGAGTCTACTCCAATGGAGCTTATTCATTAATCTCGATGAATGGAGAACTCATCACTACTCCAACCGAAGCCAGATTTTTGAAGAAATATTTTGTATAAACACAAAACACTTTTGTCCTTGCTATATGACGTTAAACTATATGGAAATGGTCCATACATATGACCTTAAACTATTTTTATTACTTTCGTCCCACATTACGTTAAACTGTGAAAAAGTTCCCTAAATGGTCTAGTATGACCTTAAACTGCAACTAGGTCATGTATGACCTTAAACTGCATCATCAAAGGTCCATGCATATGAACCTAAACTATTTGTGAGTCCCTTATGTCCAGCAAGATGTTAAACTGTGATGTCCTAACTACATGACGCTAAACTGTATAGAAGTCCCTTACGTCCGGAAAGACGTTAAACTACATAATCATCAAAGGTCATGTATGACCTTAAACTACAATTTTGTCCAGCATGACATTAAACTGCACCATCCACGGTCCATGCATATAACCTTAAACTATTCACACTTTCATCAAAGATGACACTAAAATGGGGAAAATCCCTAATGCGTCCAACATGACATTAAATGGTGTACTCTTTTGTCCTCACTACATGACATTAAACTACACAGTCCCCCTTTTGTCCAACATGACGTTAAACTATATTGTCCCCATCGTCCTAACTACATGACACTAAATTGTACAGAAAGTCCTTTTTATGTCCTACATAACATTAAAATGTACTTTGTCCCCGCTACATGACATTAAACTGTGCAACACCAGTAGTCCTAACTGCAAGACTTTAAACTGCATAGTCCCTTTATATGTCCTACATGACATTAAACTATGAATCATTATAGTTGTTGTTACCTCTTGTTTCTCTCACTGAGTATGACTCACATGTGATTAGAGCAAACCTCAACCATAAAACTCTATTTGGGCTACTAACCATGTGTAAGTCCCAACAACATCATTTTTTTAGGTCATTTTTCCCAAGAAAAACTTGATCATTAATTCATTATTTAATTGAACTATGCATACTTTGATCCTTGCCTTCCAGGCTGGGTACGTAGGCAACCTCCCAAGGTTCAAGCCCAAAACCAATCTCTTCACATCGGTTCACCTCCATCTCATACAATTTTTATTCGTGAAACCGCTCCTAGAATCAATATCTTTACATTGGTTCACTTTCGTCTTTATTATACAACGTTAAACTATACAACAATTTTGTCCAGTATGACAATAAACTACAATTTTTATTGATACTCTCACCTGATAGGGAATCATTATTAACATTGATTTTTCAATAATGTTTCATTTCAAGGACAACATGCATAAATGGAAACGCTCAAACCTTTTATCTTGGGTTAAACCATCATTGTACTAAAATCCCCTTTCACCCTTCACATGTACGAACCAAAATTGTATAGAGGGTATTTCTAGAACTACGTGGGCTTGATTCCCATCCTTTTGGGATATGTAGGAACATTCGAGTGTCCCTCGAATCTAGCCCCAAGCCTTTGGGCCTAACCCCAAATTCCACTTTCAGTTCCCTGGCTGAAAAGTCCCTATGAAAACACACAATGTTTGTTTCTTACAATGGTCCAAGCTCTATGACCCTAAACTAAGATCTCTAATCCTTTTGTCCCACACGATGTTAAATTGTAGTCTAAGAACTACGTATAGCTTGATTACCATCCTTATGGGATACGTAGTGAAGTCCAACATTTCAATTCAGGATCCAGCCACAACATGATTATGGTTATCATTGATCCATGTATCTCTGCATACATTGGACAATACCCATATTTATGTGTCATAATCCTAACCTTAAATATTTTCAAATCTTCATAACCCTTTTCTTGACTTATAGTCTCAAAAATGTCAAACTTTTGATAATTATTTTTACTGACTATGCAGCACGTGCCCATTGGCGGCCTTGCATAAACAGTCTACATAACAGACTTGTTAGCCAAAAGATACTATTATCTGACTATACAGACAATGCCCTTAAGTCGCCCTGCATAATTCAACCCCCTAACGGGTTTGTCGGAAAGTGGTAACTTCATTCTTGGTAAGAATGCCTCTTTTTTCCTTATTTGTCTTAAAATGAAAGTATGTAAGGATCCGCAAAAATATCCATCCTTAACATATTTATCCCATATCCTTTTTCATGATCTGAAAGTATTCAAGTATATGGTTTATATTCTCTCCTTCCATAAATTTGGGTCAGACCTTCATAGGAGTGATATTCATCCAGTTCTTCGATAATCTTGTTTGGAAATATCTTCTCCATATTCAAGTACCTCTTTCCATACAGCAAGCTCAATACTTTGGAAAATTTGAATCTCCATAAACTTTCACTGGCTTTTAGCACTAAGAAAGTAAATTTCTGAGAGTTCTTTTGCCTGACTATGCAGCACGTGCCCATAGGCGGCCTTTTATAAACAGTCTACATAACAAACTTGTTAGCCAAAAGATACTATTTATTTAACTATATAGCCAATGCCATTAGGTGGCCCTGCATAATTCAACCCCCTAACAGGTTTGTTAAATAATGGTAACATTATTCTTGGGAACTACTTCTTCTAATGACTTTTATCTCTTTTTCATATCATTCCTCATATTCAAATATTCTTAAGTCATAGTTTACATTTCATCCCTCATACATGAGTATGGTACTTTCTTTTCAGATGAATTGGCAAGGAATTGAGTCAATTTTAATTCATTTCAGTCAAATATATTTCGACCTTGAACATTATCCTCTTTATGTCCGACATGCATGACTTTAAACTGCCCGAAAAAGACAAGGGAAAATTGAATAAAAGTCATGTTCCAGCTCACTAAACATACATTTTGTATGATTTAGGTAATATTGGGAAATTAAAAGGTTCAATTATTGTAGGGTTATTTACATTAATCATATTAAAAATCAAACTATGCTTACTAGGCCCATTATCTTAGGTAAAATTTAAAGCAGGTAGCAAGAAATTGCGTGCAAAAATGATTGAAGGTGAAAGTGTTTTTCATTGAAGCACAAGAGTTAGAAGGACATTCACATACAGGAGTCTCTTCTCTTTTTTTTCAGGAATTAAAAAAGACATTAAACATAACTCTTCATTTGATTTAAGGCACCCCGAGATTCATCAGCAGCCACCTAGAATTCATTCATTCAACTGGATACCATAAGAGATGCAGTGATGCCAGCTCTTCTTAGAACAATTGTAAAAGAATGTTCTTGAGTGAGGTTTGAGAAAATTTTCCGCTGATCAAACAGTGACTCGGTTTCTATCCAAGACACTTGGAAGATGGATACATGGATTTGAGAATGAAGCATTGGAAGTAAAGATCCATTTTGGGAGAGTACTCTTTTCAGATATTGCTCTAATGCCATGTTTGTCTTCTCTCCACCATCCGGCAGCGGAAAACATTTCAGCCCATGGGTTTTCCATTCTCATATCTGCAAGGGAATGGCATGGAATGAAATTTTGAATGTTCACACAATTTTTGTTGCTCTTAATGCGCAGAATAACCGAAATAGAGGAGTAGTAGTTGAGATACATTTCAGGCATATAGTTCTTTGCATTTGGAACATTGACTCCTTGCTGATGACCATGACCATATAGAGGTAGGTAGATGTTCTGTGGGAAATTAAGATGATATTTCTTCAAGTACTTAGCCAAATCTGGGAGAGTGCTATCGTAGATATCATAATAATCGTGGCCAATGATGTTCATCATGTCATCAATCTTCTTGCTAGCCAGTCCATCATCCATTCAGATTCTCTTGGGAGCCATTAAATCTACACAATAGTTGAATAATTAACTCTTAAATGGATTTATTTTTCATAAACTTTGTAAAAAAATGGCTAAGGCCTTAAGGCGCGCAAGTCTAAAACTTGGCGTGAAAGTATGTAGGTGTCGCACAAGTATTTTTCGCGCAAGTATCACCGCGTAGGTCCTGATACCTCTATAGTAGTGTGACATCAAATAACTAGTGGGAAACAGAGTAACTTGCATGGCAAATGCAACTTGCGCAGTGAGAGCTTGAAAGTTTCAAATCCATATGCCTTGTACAGAAGTGAGGCCCTCTATTTATAGACACCTCCAAGACCCTGCGCACCATACCCTGCGCGATCAGGGGCCGTATCCCTGCGCACCAGGCCTTGCGTGACCAAATCTCATTTGCGTGCCCTACCCTGCTCGCCCCAATTTCCTTTTCATTCTCGATTTCCTATGAGTCAAATCCTCTTTTCTCTCTGGATCCAACTCTGAGGGGGGACTTTTTTGACGTTCCTTTTCGTCACAGAGTCCAAAGGAATGTTAAGGGGAATGACTTAGCACAAATTGATTTATTCTTTGATGAAAACATCAAAAATCGACAAAGGCATGAACAAGGCTTCAAAAGCACATAGGTCGCGCAAGTTCCATCACTGTCGCGCAAGTCCACTTGCGCGACGCCTAAAGGTCGCGCAAGTGACTTGCGCGCCCCAAAGGATAACTACCTGAGGTCTTCTCCAGACTATAAATAGACCCTGTGGGCCCCCCTATAGAGAGGAATTTTTCCAGAAACTCAGATTTGAGCTCCCGGTGCACTAGTCTCTTCTCAAAGCTTCCGAAACACTTCTATGGTAATTTATTATCTAGAAAGGAAGATCTAAAGAGTGGGAGGAAGGCCTAAGTGTTGAAACTCATCAACACTTGTGTTCCTGAGTAGCCATCCCTTAAGGGAAAATGCCACACTTGCGCACCACCTTACTCCATCAATAGAACATGCGCGCCCCTCTTCTGAAAGAACCTCAAGAGGATTCTAAAGGCATTAAACAAGAGTCTCTCAAGTATTACCCTGCTGGTTAACTGTCATGAAAATACCCATGTCTCGCGTAGGTATACCTATGCTACCGGGTCTTGTGCACCCACGCAGTACTTGTGCGCCTTCCAAGACTTGTGTGCCTCTGCCTTTATGGGTTCCCTTCTTTCCCATTTCACCCCTCTTATTTCATTCCACCTCTCCTATTCAAGATTCAGTCTTCAAGACACTCTTCAAAGCCATTTATGGCATGATTTCTTGATTTTAAATTCTTATCTGAAAGGAATTCTGTGGAATAATTCTCAAAATCTAGTGATTTACCCATCTTCATGTCACTAAAGAATGAGATTTCATTCATTCAACCTCATCCTTTATGATGAGAGAACTCATTAACCTGAGACTCCTTTTTAGGAATAAGCCCCAATCATAATTATCAAATCTGGGCATCCTCCTTAGGAGTAAGACCAAAGTGCTTATTAACCTCGGCCTCCTTTTTAGGAATAAGCCCCAGTCATAATTCTCAAATATGGGAATCCTCCTTAGGAGTAAGCTCCAAGTCCTCATTATCCTGGGCCTCCTTTTTAAGAATAAGCCCCATTCATAATTCTCAAATTTGGGATTCCTCCTTAGGAGTAAGCCCTATGGACGCATTAACCTAGGGCTCCTTTTGAGGAATAAGCCCCAGTCATAATTCTAAATTCTGGGAATCCTCCTTAAGAGTACGCCCCAAGTCCTCATTAACCTGGGCATCCTTTTCAGGAATAAACCCCAGTCATAATTCTCAAATCTGGGCATCCTCTTTAGGAGTAAGCCCCAAGTCCACATTAACCTGGGCCTCCTTTTCATGAATAATCCCCAGTCATAATTCTCAAATTTGGACATCCTCCTTAGGAGTAATCCCCAAGTACTCATTAACCTGGGACTCCTTTTTAGGAATAATCCCCATTCAAAATTCTCAAATCTAAGTATCATCCTTAGGATTAAGCCCCAATTCCTCATTAACCTGGGCCTCTACTTCAGAAATAAGCCCTAGTCATAATTCTCAAATATGGGCATCCTCTTTAGGAATAATCCCCAAGTCCCTTAATTTTTTAAGTCTCTTAACTTGGGCCTCCTTTTCAAGAGTAAGCCCCAGTCTTAATTTCTCTTAACCAGTCCTAATTTACCTTTGATCTGGGATTCCTTTTCAGGAGTAAAACCCAATCATAAGTCCTCTCATAATTTGGGCCTCCTTTTCAGGATTAATCCCCAAGTTAGAGTATTCAAATCTCCATGAAGAATATATACCTTTATGGACCCAATTCTTGGATTTCTTCCCTGAAGTAAATCCTAATCTTCATTTATCTGGATATTCATACATACATAAGCCCCACATTATTTCTTATGATTGCATCTTTCATGGCACAATAGTCTGATTTTTACCAATACCTCTTGTTTCTCACACCGAGCATGACTCACGTGAGCTTAGAGGGTAAAAGTAATTATGACATCCTTCTTTGAGCCATCAATCATAAACATCATACTCCCGTAATCGAAGTACATGGGTTCTGATTCCTTTTATAAAGAAAAGATACGTAGGTAGCCCATCTGCAGGTTCGATCCCAACTCTGAAATAATTCATGTCCTTCTGAATGACAATAAACTTCAAGTGCCCCACTGAGTGGCTTTAAAACCAGTATGGTCATCATAAGGACCAAGAGACTTTTACGTATCAAATGATAACATTTACTATGAATCTATAACAAATACAGATGATTCTTTATCAGTGAAGAACCTTGAATACATATATTCTCTAAATTTCCTATGTATCAATCCTTGATTGTCAGATCTAAAGGAAAACTCATTTTATACTTGGTAATGTAATAAGGATTCATGAACATAACTTAAATCAATAAAGATAGTCCCAGAGTAGAAAATAATTCCCCTAAAAAAGGTGTGAGGAGTCCGACCTCCCATCCTCTCGACCAATGCAAATTCCTAAGCATCATCAGTCCACAAACTAATGAGCACCTACCTTTGGAAGGTAGGTCCAAATTGATGTGGAATCATTGGATGTTTCCGGTTCTACGGACAAACCTGTTAGAAACCGATCGGAATGTTTGAACCTCCCATCAAAGGAGGTCAACCCCAAAGTCCGAGGGAAACAAAACATGGTCAACCTGACGTGAATCCTTATCCTAGTTAAACTGATGTTTTACCTATTTGTTAGGCCCATATTTATAACTCAATAAGAGGGCAAACAAAAACAATCCTTGACATATGTGCTCATGCAGAAGATGTAGTGGATTAATTTATCTTGATTGCGTCTGTTATATCAAACAGGCACTCTTTTCCAAGATCTTCTACATTTCTATACTGGCTGCTCTCAAGTTCACACCTGCGAATACTGCTGCTGCAAATGCTACTGCTGCTACTCCTACTGGATCATTGTCCACTCTGAGGACGATATCACCTACTCAGTGTCTTCAACGCTGGGTATCAAACACACTGGTTAAGGAGTACCATCAACATGGTACCATCCCAACTCTAGAGGCTGCCCGACAAGCCCTCTAAGTGAACAACTCACACCGGTCATCCGGACAACGACGACTAGTGATCAAGAAACAGGTGGTGCTGACTACCATCTCCAACCGTTTCGGGTCTTTATCCCTGGAATGCAATCACCATTCGCTCCCTTATTCTATGGAGGTGAATTATAAGGTCCCTCATTGCCTTAATTCAATCAAAGAAGAGTCCTTCCTGAGGTCTCCCACGATCAATCTCATCCAGACTCATACGGTAGTGCGCCCTCAACATGATGAGGGTACCGACTCCAGGCGTTCGGCTTAGGTTCCTCGAACCCGAGAAGGAAAGAAGAATCGCCAGAGGCAAAGTCCGGTGAACGGTGATCAGGTTCTCATCTCTGAAATCTCCGGAAAAGTCCACCAACCTAACTTGGTGGAAAGCAATGAGCCGGAACACACACCTGCCCATTTTAATTCCGCTATACAGGAGACTCGTCTGGCAGCATCACGCCAATCCCACCAGGAAATTCTGGCGGAGTACTATAGGCAGGAACATACACCTATTTTTATATCATCAGCTAGTCAGCAGGCTCTTCTGACTATATATGATGGATCTCATTAACTACGTTCAGTGAAGTGTAATCAGTAGGCGCATACACCTGCTAGTACTAATCAAGCCTACCAACAGTCTCACTTGGTAGCATTCAGAGAAGTTAGTCAGAAATCCCCAACAACAAATAGGAGGCAGACTCAACTCTCTTCCCCCACACATGAGTACTGTCAGGATTCACTAATAACAAAAGGAGGACATGAGCAAGCACATACACCTACTCCAAGACCGGAATGGATGTATATTTCCATTCCGATAGCTGAAGTCACCAATCATATTCTATCAATGGTGAAAGAGCAAAAGAAAATCACTACTCATGTTCTAGATGCCTCACAGAATATTATAACAACTTCAGCGGCATCTTAAGGAAAGGCACATAAACGTATCCCTACCAATGGAGTGACACATCTACAATTCACTCCAGAACAGACACACACATCTGTTCCAGTCCAAGAGGGTTGTGGGGCATACTCCCCCATATCATCCGGACATCCATGTCAGGCACATACACCTTATTTGTGCGGAGATCATCAGCTTAACCTGACCATCTTTCCTGATCAGGCACATACACCTGCTCAGAGAAGCCACTTTCTTCAACAAGTGGTTTCCAAAGCAAGTAAGAAGGCGTCTAAGAAAAAGACTCGCCCAACACAGTCAGGAGATCAAGATCCAATCTGTAACAAGGCCTTGATCGATGCTGGAGTTCTTGATGCCCTCAAGCAATTATCTATTGAAATTCAAGATTATACTCCCTCATTTCCCAATAGTGGGAACATTAATTCCGAAGGTCTTCAACAGACACTTCCTCACAAAGTATTGATTCATGAAAATTCGGTCGATCTTGAAGTTTCATCTTCAGATGAGATCCACAGGAACCCTCTGTGTGGTCAGAAGACCAAGGAGCAAGAGATCTCATACTTCGTTGTAACCCATTATGGTGGTCCTCCCAATGATGATGAATTTCGATGCGAATGTCCTCTCCACAGTGGTGATGCACATTTCCTGGAAAATTCTCCACTGGAAAATGTAGTGCCGAGAAAGCCCTCTTATCTTGAGGCACCTGCAAATGAGAAACCAGTCATGTCTGAAGCTTCATCGCTAGTAGGTGAAATAATTTCTCAATCAGAAGATAGCCCAGGGTGTAGGTCATTCTCAAAACCACCCCTAAGTCATGTATCTTCTAGTTTGATCAATGATTTCTCTACCAATCCTGTTGAATCCAATGAAGAAACAAGGAAACACCAACTCTGGTCAAATTAGGTAGAAGAATCTTCATCAAATGATAAAGAAGAAATGCTGAACAAGAGAAAACAACTGGCGAAAGGTGAAGTGCCAGTCATGTTTTGGCCTCTGGCTGACTCTCAGTATGACATTCCAGAAATGTTGACGGAAGATGAAATTCATGATATTCATCTCAACATATGGAAAACGCTTTGTTAGTTGAAAAAGAAAGTATTATATTATGATAAATATGAAAATCATCTTATGATAATAGAAGGGTTACAACGTCATATTGATTTGGCATCTCTATTAGTCTCTCGATATCTGAAGGCTGAAAAGCATCAGAGATCCCTTCAACATTCATGCATTGGTGCATTAAAAAGATTTCGTCAGTTAATTTCCAATGCCCCATCTGGTATTCGTGTCAGATGATGGGGTGTTCATGGAGCACTGTATTTCAGGGTGCCCTCCATTCATCAAAGCCCGCCGAAAATGGTATCATGAAATGTTATTGCCCATGGTCGACCACAGTCAATGGGCTTTGTTTTTAATCAAAAGATTTCCCAAGAACATGATTCAACTAGTTCCTCTCAAAATCAAGAATACATAGAAGAAGTTGTTGAATTACTTTTGCATCAAGCAAACGAGAATATTGAACAGGCCTCTCGTTTGGAGCAAGCACGTCACCAAGTGACAGAAGTGTCATAAATCATCCAACGGTTTTTTGAACTGGGTGATAAGAGTGGATACAGGTTAATGCATACACCTAATTTCCGGACTAAGGTTTGCAAGATCATCAGAGCTTTTAAGAAAGTCTCAAACATAGCATGTCAAGAGCCACCCCTGCTTGCCAGACAGGGGACTCTTTTTAACCAACCCTCGAAATCGACAAATAAGATTCGAGGAGTTGAGAAGGAATATCCATAGTCCACTAGACTGGAGACTTTTTCAAATCATCAATCCCCTCCTCAGAGAAAGTCGGCCTTTTCTCGATTGGGGAAGAAGCCTCAAGAGGAACGACGAGCCAAATTATCAAGAGATTCCCTCCAAATTACGTTTCGTCGAGAAGTTCCTGAGGGATCGAATCAACAAAAGGCAATGTCTCATCAAAGACATGGAAGAAGAAAATATAACAGAAATGCTGATAAAAGGGATGCAATGAGTTATGCATCAATCAATGTCATCAATTCCGTTGTTGCTGATCCACCAGATGAGGCTCACTCAGGGGACTCAGATGAAGAAGTTCATGCTCAAGAAGATGTATGCACCGACACAAATGAAGAAGGTGTGCGTACACGAAATCAAAGGATTACTCATAACCTAGGTAATCCTTCGAGTAACCCACTTCCCCCTCTCCAAAAAGGATCCAACAAATGGAAGGGAAAGAACCAGGTTACATATCCTTCCTCTGGAGAAGGTCAATCGCTCTCACTAGAGAAAAGGTTTGCACAATAGGAGGAAGAAATGAAGGAATTAAGAAGGATGAATGCAGAACTACTTCAGAGTAGTCTTCTTCTTAAGAATTCTGGAGTAAGTCAGCCAAAGGAATTTGTTGCAGCTACTGAGATGGATCAATAATATCCTCATCTATCAGTACACCCTCATAGGTCTAATCCTATGGGTCAAGTGCAACAACAGTTGGCAGTGCTACCATCAATTGCAGCACCAACCACCACATCTGTCCAAGCTCCAGTCATTTCACCTACCCAAGTCCAGGTTCAACTGGATGTTTCTCAAAAGTTAATAACTATTATTTATTCATTAGCAGCTCGGTTAGAAACTATGGAAGGGAAAATCTCGGAAGTTCCACTAGAAAATAAAGTTTAACATGAATGGGTAGATTCAATCTCTCCTCCATACAGTTTTGGGAAACCTGTATTCCTTATTTTCAATGGATCAGGTGATCCTGAACAGCATTTGACGCATTACATGTCTTTTTGCGATCCTTTGACAGGAACTCCGGAGTAGCAAGAAGCAGTGAAACTCAGATGCTTTGTGCGAACCTTGCAAGGACCATCTTTTGTCTGGTATACAAGCTTGCAATCCAGGTCAATTATCGGATGGGAGGATCTTCGCCAAAAATTCCTCCTTCAGTTCAGCTCAACTTTTCCAAATACAATATTTTTCGATCTTAAAAACTGTAAGAAAAGAGACAATGAAAGGTTCTCTGATTTCATTGCTCGATGGAAGGGATTAACATATTCCTTGAGCTTAGCACTCCCTCAAGAATAATTTTTGCCAATATGTGTGTAAAATCTGTGTGGCAAATTACGCACGCCGTTAATTCCTGTGAAATACACAGGAGGGTTTCGATACATTACTTCAATCGCTTACCAGATTGAAGATTCCCTTATACAGGCTAAGGCTAAATCTCGTGTAATTCCATAAGCTCCAAGAAGGAGAATGGGTAAAGTAGAAACTTCTACAATTATGCTTAAACAAGAACCTGTACCGGTTTCTACCTCAAAACCTTCATCTTCTCGAAGGGCTCCACCTCCTGTGCACCATCAACAAAGGTCATTTCATCCAGACGATCAAAGAGATCAAATACAAAAACAATTTGAGGATCTGAATAGAAAAACATACTCTTTCCAAAATGAACAAGTTCCTGGTTATTTCATTTAGGATCTGGAAAACAATTTGGTTCAATTGCCAATGCCCAAGAGGCCAAACAAGAAATGAGATGAAGACCATCTCAATTATTTCCCTTTTCATCAAATGTGGGGGCATCCCATCCAGGAATGTTTTGTCTTCAAAGACCTCCTGCAAAAGATGGTCGACTCAGGACAAGTCAAACTGAAAGGTTCTTCAGCTCAGGTAGTATGTGTTACTACTACAGTTCCAGAGGAGAAAGGTGAATGGCATGAAGTCAAAAGAAACAATGCACAGAAGTATGATGATTGGATGGTCAGAAAGACAATCAATAATACTCATGCTATTTTGCGAACACGGTTAAAGAAACCAATTGTGTCTTCTGCATAAAATGTTGCGGCAAAACCCTCTTTGTTAGAGGGAAATTCCTCAGTGAAACGGCATGATTCAAGGAAAGAAAAATAATATGAAGAAGATGAGTATGTGTAAAATCCTAGGTTTTCTTTGACTTTTGCGGACTTCATGACATCTACTTCAAAGACACGGGCACCGCCCCACCAAACATCACATCCTAAATAGGCTAATCAAGCAGATTCTTCATCAGACGAAGAGTTAATCATTGGTTCTGTTAATATTATTCAATTAACAAATCCACATGCCAATCGCAGTTTCGATTTCAATGAGTCTAAATTCCTTGTATCAAACAGGGGAATCAGAGGAAGTTCCATGGGCTCAGGATACAAGGGAAGACGTGGATCTTTCAGAAGACACCATTACAATTCTACCCCTTCTAGAACTGTGTACGCAGCAAAAACTCGTGGTAGAGCCCTTCAACGAGCTCAACAAGAACAAGAATGTTCTTCTAACAATAGAAAATTCAGTCCGGGAAGAGTTATTTTGGAAGACCGGTTGAAGGTTCCATATTCTTCCTCTCAGCAAGTATATGGATCTAATCGGTCTGATCTTAAAAAACCAGGAATATTGCCAACTCCTATCCCGATACAAGATGCATCAACTTCCAAAGCATCTGCTTCCAAGGTACCTGGTAAACCACATATTCCTATTGGGAAACACAGACATATGGATCAAAATTATGATATATTGAAACACTTGGCCCATGTACCTACCAAGTTATCAATTCTAGATGCTCTGAATCTATAAAAAGATCATCGGGAAGCACTCATCGAGGCTTTGTCAAGTCCTCAAGAGTTTGAAAATGAAATTACTGTAGCTAAAGTCTATCACATAGATAATAATCCTGCAGAATTCCATGCAATAATATCTTTTACTGATGAAGATGAAGATGATGTTGTGCATGGAAATATTAGACCATTGTACTTGTCTGGAAAGGTCAATGGCATAGATGTCCGAAGAACATTCATTGACAATGGTTTAGGAGTCAACTTGATGCCCATTTGTACACTTCGTCGATTGGGCCTCACAGAATCTGATTTATCTCCTTCTACCATGATGTTACAAGGATATTATAAAAATGAACAAGAACCACTGGGCGAAGTTACACTCAAAACTCAGTTTGGAGATCTTGTATCCAATTCAGGTTTCATGGTTTTTTATCAAGACTCAACCTTCAACATCTTGCTTGGAAGACCCTGGCTACATCAACATGTGGCTATCCCTTCATCATACCATCAATTTCTCAAATATTGTTTTGATGGTCAAGTTGGGACATTTTATGGTGATAAGGACCTGTTCAAGACATGTGAGTCTCAATACATTGAAGTGGAATTCTATCACATGAAGGGAAGGGAGAAATCCACAACAAAGGAGATTACCAAATTTAATTCTCCATATGGTTTGGAGAAAATTCCAGTAAATCCATTTACACATGTGAGTACAGATTATGTGATGCCTATCAGTCAAATTGACAAGATAGACCCAAATCAAAACACTCTTATGGAAAGATCCATAATGTCAATTACGGTAATCGAGCCAGACAACATGGGATAAATTGGTAATCTACCAAGCAGTGATGAAATCACAAATGGTGACATCTTCATTTCATCTTCTGAAATCCAACAAGTCTATGCTTCACCAATTAGGCCATAAGAAGTTATAAAAACAACGGAGGTGAACAATGATTTCGATTCTCAATCCATTATCTCATCTTTATTACCCAAAGAAGACCCTTCATCATCAATCGGGTCGGAAATGGAAGATTCTTCTTCAAGATATAAAAATTTTGACATCTCTTCTGATCATGAAAATTCTACTTTATCATCTACTATGCAAGTAGAAACGGAAGAAATAATACATGAAGAAGAAGAAGATGAAAATCTCAGAGATACTCCTCCATCAATTGAAGAGGGTATCTCTACCACTATGGATGACCTTAGAGAAATAAATCTGGGTACAAAAGAAGATCCACGCCCCACATTAATCAGTGCGGCCATGACTCTTGAAGAGCAAGAGATGTATATTTCTTTTTCAAAAGAAAAATAGAGATATATTTTCCTAGAACTATATAGAAATTCCCAGGCTTGATCCTGATGTTGCTACTCATCATTTGGGTTTACCAGAAGAACATCGAGGATTTAAGGAAGCCACAAGAAGAACACACCCAACTTATGCTTCCCAAATTGAAGCTAAAGTGGATAAGCTTAACAGAGATAACTTCTTCAGAGAATTTCAATATCACAAAATGGTTGGCTAATATTGTCCCTGTAAAGAAGAAGACAAATTAGAGTTTGCATCAATTTCAAGATCTTAATCGGCATTATCCTAAGGATGATTTCCCATTTCCGATTACAGAACATTTAATTGATGAAACACCTGGCTATGAAGCACTTTCCTTCATGGATGGATATTTCGGAGATAATCAGATCAGAATTTCCCCATAAGACGAGAAATAAACAGCCTTCAGAGCCCCTCAGGGTGTGTTTTGCTACTGGGTAATGCACTTTGGCTTAAAGAATGCAGGCGCAACTTATCAGCGTGCCATGCATCGTATCTTCAAACCCTTCTTAGGGAAGTTTGTTAAATTCTATGTAGACGATTTGGTAGTTAAATCCAAACAATGTTCTAATCAATTGGATGATTTGGAAGTCATATTCCGCAAGCTTCGACAACATAATTTGAAGATAAACCCCTTAAAATGTGCTTTTGGGGTAACCTCAGTAAAATTTCTCGGCTTTGTTATACGCCATTGTGGTATTGAAGTCGATCCTGAGAAGACCAAGTCAATACTTGGTATGTCACCTCCTCAAAATTTGATATAATTAAGAGGACTTCAATGACACTTAACCTATATTTGGCGTTTCATAGTCAATTTAGCAGGAAAAACTTTACACTTCACCAAATTGATGAATAAGGGAGTCACTTACCAGTGGATAGAAGAATGTCAAGAAGCATTCAATATTCTCAAGAAATACCTCTGGAGTCCACTGGTACTCATGCCACCTGCTGAAGGAAGAACAATTATCCTCTACATGACAGCTCTAGAGAAATCATTGGGTTCCTTTCTTGCTCAAAAGAATGATGCTGGGAATGAGAACAACCTCTACTATCTCAATCGAACTATGCTTGAAGTAGAAACCCAGTATTCAAGTATTGAGAAGTGCTGCCTGACATTAATCTTTGCAGTTCAAAAGTTAAGACACTACCTACAACATCACGAGGTCCATTCGGTATCCCACAATAACCCGCTAAAATTCATCCTTAGTCATCCAATGCTTACAGGACATCTGGCAAGGTGGGCAGTCATTTTGCAGCGATTCAACATTTAGTATGTGTCTCAAAAGGTGATAAAGGGCCAAGCCCTGGAATATTTCCTAGCTGAACACCCTTCAGTGGAAGACACATATTCAGATATTGAACTCCGTGATGAGGAAGTCTTCTCTATTAAAGAAAGTCCTCAGGCATGGGAAATGTATTTTGATGGTGCTTCCAAAAGTCCAACAGTGAGGAAAATGGAAAATCTTTAATTCGACAAAGTTGGCTTAGGAATTGTGCTCTTTTTTCCAGAAAAGGCAGTGTTACCTTATTCCTTCTTATTGTGGAAATGTGGTACCAATAATGAAGCTGAATACCACGCTCCCATTTTAGGCTTGGAATTAGCACTTCAAGCACAAGTGAATCACTTAAAGGTGAAAGGTGATTCAGACATGGAAATCAAACAAGTCAATTGGGATTATGCCATCAGAAAAGAAGAACTAATACCTTTGTATGATTAGGTCAGAGAGTTAATGGTGGAATTACCTTTGGTACTGACATTTTCTTATGTCCCAAGATCAAAACATGCTCGAACTGATGGACTGGCTAATATAGCCACAACTATGGAAGATCCAAATCGGGATGCGATAACCATCAGTATTGCCCACCGTCGTGCAATTTCACCTTATGTTCGAATTAGAACAGAGGAAATTAATGAAATTAGTACCCTTCCTGAACCGTATAGTCATACTATAGGATGGATGTCACCTATCAGGGAATACCTTCAAAATGGAACACTTCCACCTGATAGAGCTGAGAAAGAGAAAATCCGGCGACATGTGGTCAATTTTACTCTTTATGATAGCCCAGATCACCAAGAGAAAATTCTATACAAACGTGGTTTTGATGGAGTTCTCTTCAGATGCATTGATGGTGCAGAGACAATGGCTATCATGAAAGAAGTGCATGCAGGAGTCTGCGGTGCCCACTAGTCTGGACATAGACTGTCTGATCAGATTCGAAGGCTTGGATACTTTTAGCCTTCAATGATACAAGATTGTGTCGATTTCACACAGAAATGTCATTCATGCCAAGTACATTCCAACTTCATTCATCAAGCTCCAGAGTTTCTTCATACAGCTAAATACCCATGGCCATTTTCCACATGGGGAATGGATGCGGTGGGACCTTACCCTTCGGCTACGGCCAAGCAGTTTAAGTACATTCTTACTGCTACTGACTTCTTTTCCAAATGGGTAGAGGCAATACCTCTCAAGGAAGTCCGTTCTAAATGAGTTGTTAGCTTCATCAAGTCTAACATCATTACCAGATTTGGAGTCCCTCATACCATATTGACGGACAATGGCACCAACTTCTATTCATCTGACGTGAAGAAGTTGTATAATAAATACAACATCAAATCCAACCATTCATCTCGGTATCATGCAGCGACCAACGTCCAGATAGAAACCTTTAACAAGAATCTTTCAAATATACTTTAAAAGATGGTGGATAAAGATAAGAGGTCATGGATTGATAAACTCTTTCTTGCTTTATGGGCTTATCGGACTACCACCCGCACTGCAACTCGGTCAACTCCATATTCATTGGTATATGGAAGAGAAGTCATCTTGACCATTGAAGTTCAACCACCCTTGCTCAGAGTTTCCATTTGTGATCAATCATCTACAGATGAACAATCTCAAAAGCGATTGAATGAATTAGAACGGTTAGATGAGAAAAGACTGTTCACTTTGCACCACTTGGAAGTCTATCAGAATCGAATAGCACGATCTTTTAACAAAAAACATCGTCTTTTTTCATTCACTCAGGGAGAATTGGTATTATTTCTCAAAACTCCAATGATAGCAGGAAAGAAACCTCCTATGTTTGAGCCAAAATGGGAAGGGCCATATACAATACATAGCGTCTACTCCAATGGAACTTATTCACTAATCTTGATGAATGGAGACCTCATCACTACTCCAACCAATGCCATATTTTTGAAGAAGTATTTTGTATAAACACAAAACACTTTTGTCCTTGCTATATGACGTTAAAATATATGGAAATGGTCCATACATATGACCATAAACAATTTGTATTACTTTTGTCCCACACGACGTTAAACTGTGAAAAAGATCCCTAAATGGTCCAGTATGACCTTAAACTGCAACTAGGTACTGTATGGCCTTAAACTACATCGTCAACGGTCCATGCATATGACCCTAAACTATTTACGAGTCCCATATGTATAGAAAGACGTTAAACTATGATGTCCTAACTACATGACACTAATCTGAATAGAAGTACCTTACGTCTGGAAAGATGTTAAACTACATATTCATCAAAGGTCATGTATGACCTTAAACTACACTTTTTTCCTGCATGACATTAAACTGCACCATCCATAGTCCATGAATATGACCTTAAACTATTCGCACTTTCATCCAACATGACGCTAAACTGGGGAAAAATCCCCAATGCGTCCAACATGACGTTAAATGGTGTAGTCTTTTGTCCTCACTAAATGAAATTAAAAATCACAGTCCCCCTTTTGTCCAACATGATGTTAAACTATATTGTCCCCATCATCCTAACTACATGACGCTAGACTGTACAAAAAGTCCTTGATATGTCCTACATGACATTAAAATGTACTTTGTCCCTGCTACATGACATTAAACTGTGCAGCACCAATAGTCCTAACTGCAAGACTTTAAACTACATAGTCCCATTATATGTCCTAAATGATATTAATCTATGCATCGTTAAGGTTGTTGTTTCCTCTTTTTTCTCACTCTGAGTATGACTCACATTAGCTTAGAGAAAACCTCAACCATTACACTCTCTTTGGGATACTAACCATGTGTAAGTCCCAAAAAATCATTTTTTTAGGTCGTTGTCCCCAATAACAACTTGATCATTATTTCATTCATTAATTGAACTACGCAGACTCTGATCCTTGCCTTCTAGGCTGGGTACGTAGGCAACCTCCCAAGGTTCAAGCCCAAAACCAATCTCTTCACATCGGTTCACCTCCATATCATACAATGTTGATTCGTGAAACTGCCCCTAGAATCAATATATTTACATTGGTTCACTTTCATCCTAGCTATACGAAGTTAAACTATACAACAATTTTGTCCAATATGATAATAAACTATAATTTTTTTGATACTCTCACCTTAGAGGGAATCATTATTTAAATTGATTTTTCAATCATGTTTCATTTCAAAGACTACGTGCATACATGGCAATGCCCAAACCTTTTATATTGGGTTGAACCATCATTGTACTAAAATCCCCTTTCACCCTTCACATGTACGAACCAAATTTGTACAGAGGGTATTTCTAGAACTATGTGGGCTTGATTCCCATCCTTATGGGATATGTAGGAACGTTCGAGTGTCCCCCGAATCCAGCCCCAAGTCTTTGGGCCTAACCCCAAATTCCACTTTCAGTTCCCTGGCTGAAAAGTCCCTTTGAAAACACACATTGTGTATTTCTTACAATGGTCCAAGATCTATGACACAAAACTAAGATCTCTAATCCTTTTGTCCCACATGACGTTAAAATGTAGTTTAAGAACTACGTATGTCTTGATTACCATCTTTATGGGATACGTAGTGAAGTCCAACATTTCAATTCAAGACCCAGCCACAACATGATTATGGTTATCATTGATCCGTGTATCTCTGCATACATTGGACAATACCCATATTTATGTGTCATAATCCTAACCTTAAATATTTTCATATCTTCATAACCCTTTTCTTGACTTCTAGTCGCATAAATGTCAAAATTCCAAGAATTCTTTTGCTTGACTCTGCAGCACGTGCCCATAGGCGGCCTTACATAAACAGTCTACATAACAGACTTGTTAGCCAATAGATACTATTATCTGACTATACAGCCAATGCCCTTAGGTGGCCCTGTATAATTCAACCCCCTAACGGGTTTGTGGGATAGTGGTAACTTCATTCATGGGAAGAATTCCTCTTTTGTCCTTATTTGTCTTAAATGACAGTATGTAAGGATCCGAAAAAACAGCCATCCTTAACATATTTGTCCCATATCATTTTTCATGATCTGAATGTATTCAGGTATATGGCTTATATTCTCTCATTCCCTATGTTTGGGTCAAACCTCCGTAGGAGTGATATCCATCCAGTTCTTCGATAATCTTGTTTGGAAATATCTTCTCCTTATTCATGTACCTCTTTCCATATAGAAAACTCTATACTTTGGAAATTTTGAATCTCCATAAACATTCACTGGCTTTTAGCACTAGGAAAGTAAATTTATGAGAGTTCTTTTGCCTGACTATGAAGCACGTACCCATAGGCGGCCTTGCATAAACAGTCTATATAACAGACTTGTTAGCCAAAAGATACTATTTATTTAACTATGCAGCCAATGCCCTTAGGTGGCCTTGCATAATTCAACCCCCTAACGGGTTTGTTAAATAATCGTAACTTCATTCTTGGGAACTACTTCTTCTAATGAATTTTTTCTCTTTTTCATATCATTCCTCAGATTCAAATATTCTTAAGTCATAGTTTACATTTTTTCCCTCATACTTAAGTATGGTACTTTGTTTTCAAATGAATTGTCAAGGAATTTAATCAATTTTAATTCATTTTGGTCAAAGCTATTACGACCTTAAACATTATCCTCTTTATGTCTGACGTGCATGACTTTAAACTGCCCGCAAAAGACAAGCAAACTCTGAATAAAAGTCATGTTCCGTCTCACTAAACATACATTTTGTATGATTTAGGTAATATTGAGCATTTAAAAGGTTCAAAGTTTGTAGGGTTATTTACATTAATCCTAGTAAAAATAAAACTTTGCTTACTAGGCCCATTGGCTTAGGTAAAATTTAAAGCAGGTAGCAAGAAAATGTTTGCACATATGATTGAAGGTGAAAGTGTTTTTCATTGATGCACAAGATTTAGAAGGACATCCACATACTGGAGTCTCTTTTTTTTTTCAGGAATTACAAAAGACTTTCAACGTAACTCTTTATTTGATTTAAGGCACCCAGAGCTTCATCAGAAGCCACCTAGAATTCATTCATTCAATTGGATACCATAAGAGATGTAGTGATGCCAGCTCTTCTTGGATCAATTGTAAAAGAATGTTCTTGAGTGTGGTTTGAGAAAATTTTCTGCTGATCAAACAGTGACTCTATTTCTGTCCAAGAGACTTGGAAAATGGATACATGGATTTGAGAATGAAGCATTAGAAGTAAAGAGCCATTTGGGGAGAGTACTCTTTTCAGATATTACTCTAATGCCATGTTTGTCGTCTCTCCACCAACCGGCAGCGGAAAACATTTCAGCCCATGGGTTTTCCATTCTCATATCTACAAGGTAATGGAATGGAAGGAAAATTTGAAAGTTCACACCATTGTTGTTGCTCTTAATGCACATCAAAATCGAAATAAAAGAGTAGTAGTGCAACTACATTTCAGGAGTATAGTTATTTGCATCTGGAACATTGACTCCTTGTAGATGACCATGACCATATAGAGGCAGGTAGATGCTCTGTGGGAAATTAAGATGATATTTCTTCAAGTAATTATCCAAATCTGGGAGTGTCCTGTCACTGATATCATAATAATCGGGGCCAATGATGTTCATCATTTCATCAATCCGCTTTCTAGCCAGTCTATCAGCTATTCAGATTCTATTGGGAGCCATTAAATCTACACAAGAGTTGAATAATTAACTCTTAAATGGATTGATTTTTCATAAACATTGTGAAAAAATGGATAAGGAATTAAGGCGCGCAAGTCTAAAACTTGGTGCACAAGTATGGAGGTGTCGTGCAAGTATTTGGCACGCAAGTATCACCGCGTAGGTCCAGATACCTCTACAACAGTGCGACATCAAACAAATAGCGGGAAACAGAGTAACTTGCGCAGAAAATGCAAATTACGCAGGGAGAGCTCGAATGTTTCAAATCCATATGCCTTGTACGGAAGTGAGGTCCTCTATTTATAGACGCGGCCAGGTCCCTGCACGCCGTACCCTGCGCGATCAGGGGTCGTATCCCTGTGTGCCAGGCCTTGCGTGCCCAAATCTCATTTGGGCACCCTACCCTGCGCGCCCCAATTCCCTTTTGATTCTCGATTTCCTCAGAGTCAAATCCTCTTTTCTCTCCAGATCCAAGTCTGAGGGGAGAATTTTTTTGACGCTCCTTTTCTTCACAGAGTCCAAAGGAATGTTAAGGGGAATGACTTAGCAAAAATTGATTCATCCTTTGAAGAAACCATAAAAAATCGATAAAGGTAAGAACAAGGATACAAAAGCACATAGGTCACGCAAGTTCCATCACTGTCATGCAAGTCCACTTTGCACGACGCCTAATGGTCACGAAAGTGACTTGCATGCCCCAAAGGATAACCTCCCAGGGTCTTCTACAGCCTATAAATAGACCTTGTGGGCCCCCTTATAGAGAGGAATGTTTCCAGAATCTCATATTTGAGCTCCTGACGCCCTAGTCTCATCTCAAAGCTTCTGAAACACTTCTAAGGTAATTTCTTACCTAGAACGGAAGATCTAAAGAGGGGTAAGAAGGACTAAGTGTTGAATCTCATCAACACTTGCACCCCTGAGTGACCATCCCTTAAGGGAAAAGGCCACACTTGTGCGTCGCCTTACTCCTTCAATAGAACTTGCGTGCCCCTATTCTGAAAGAACCTCAAGAGGATTCTAAAGGATTTAACCAAGAGGTGCTCAAGCATTTCCCTGCTGGTTAACTGTCTCTCAAATACCCATGTGTCGCGCATGTATACCTGCGTGATCAGGACTTTCTCGCCAACGCAGTACTTTCGCGCCTTCCAAGACTTGTGCACCTCTGCCTCCATGGGTGCACTTCTTGCCCATTTCACCCCTCTTATTTCATTCCACCTCTCCTATTCAAGATTCAGTCTCCAATACACTCTTCAAATCCATTTATGGAACGATTTCTTGATTTGAAATCCTTATCTAAAAGGAATTCTATGGAATAACTCTCAAAATCTAGTGATTTACACATCTTCATGTCACTAAATATTGAGATTTCATTCATTCAACCTTATCCTTTATGATGAGAGAACTCATTAACCTGGGACTCCTTTTCAGGAATAATCCCCAGTCATAATTATCAAATCTGGGCATCCTCCTTAGGAGTAAGCCCCATGTCCACATTAACCTGGGCCTCCTTTTTAGAAATAATCCCCAATCATAATTCTCAAATCTGGGCATCCTCCTTAAGAGTAATCCCCAAGTCCTCAATAAGCTAGGACTCCTTTTTAGGAATAAGCCGCAGTCATAATTCACAAGTCTGGGCATCCTCCTTAGGAGTAATCCCCAAGTCCTCATTAACCTAGGCTTCCTTTTTAGGAATAAGCCCCAGTCATAATTCTAAAATCTGGGAATCCTCCTTTGGATTAGGCCCAATGTCGTCATTAACCTGGGCCTCCTTTTCAAGAATAAGCCCCAGTCATAATTCTCAAATCTGGGGTTCCTCTTTAGGAGTAAGCCCCAAGTCCTCATTAACCTGGGCCTCCTTTTTAGGAATAAGCCCCAGTCATAATTCTCAAATCTGATCATCCTACATAGGAGTAAGCCCCAAGTCCACATTAACTTAGGCCTCCTTTTTAGGAATAAACCCCAGTCATAATTCTCAAATCTGGGCATCCTCCTTAGTAGTAATCCCCAAGTCCTCATTAACCTGGGGCTCCATTTCAGGAATAAGCCCCAGTCATAATTCTCAAATATGGGCATCCTCCTCAGGAGTAAGTCCCAACCATAATTCTCTTAACCTGGGCCTCCTTTTCAGGAGTAATCCCCAGTCTCAAATATGGGCATCCTCTTTAGGAGTAATCCCCAAGTCCCTTAATCTTTTAAGTCTCTTAACTTGGGCCTCCTTTTCAGGAGTAAGCCCCAGTCTTAATTTCTCTTAACCATTCCAAATTTACCTTTGATCTGGGATTCCTTTTCATGAGTAAAACCCAATCATAAGTCCTCTCCTAATTTGGGCCTCCTTTTCAGGAGTAATCCCCAAGATAGAGTATTCAAATCTTCATGAAGCATATATACCAATATGGACCATGTTCCTGGATTTCATCCCTGAATTAAATCCTAATATTCATTTATCTGGTCAGTCATACATACATAATCCCCACATTATTTCTTATGATTGCATCTTTCATGGCACAATTGTCTGATTTTTACCAATACCTCTTGTTTCTCACACCGAGCATGACTCACATGAGCTTAGAGTGTAAAAGTAATTATGACATCCTTCTTTGAGCCATCAATCTTAAACATCATACTCCCTTACTCGAACTACGTGGGTTCTGATTCCTTTTATAAACAAAGGATACGTAGGTACCCCATCTGCGGGTTCGATCCCAAATCTGAAATAATTCATGTCCTTCTAAATGACAATAAACATCAAGTGCCCCACTGAGTGGATTTAAAACCAGTATGGTCATCATAAGGACAAAGAGACTTTTACATATCAAAGGATACCATTGAATAAGAATCTCTAACAAATACAGATGATTCTTTATCAGTGAAGAAACTCAAATACATATATTCTCTAAATTTCATACGTATCAATCATTGATTGTCGGATCTAAAGGAAAACTCATTTTATACTTGGTAATGTAATAAGGATTCACGAACATAACTTTAATCTATAAACAGATTCCAAGAGTGGACAATAATTCCCCTCAAAAAGGTGTGATGAGTCCGACCTCCCATCCTCTCGACCAATGAAAATTCCTAAGCCTCATCAGTCCACAAACTAATGAGCACCTACCTTTGGAAAGTAGGTCCAACTGGATTTGGAATCATTGGATGTTTCCAGTTCTAAAAACAAACCCGTTATAAACCGATCGGAATGTTTTAACCTCCCATCAAAGGAGGTCATCCCCGAAGTCCTAGGGAAATAGGAGGCATCAAGGCTAATCAAAAAAACATGAATAAATATAAAAAAATGTAAAAGAATTTGATTTCCTTCCCCTTAAAATTAAAGTTTGATTAAAATGAATTATTTTTATTTAATTGATATGATGAAAACTATATTTACAAAAGATAAAAATAATACAAAACTTCCCACATGATACCCTTGGAGAGAAAAGAAGGACGCCTAACTCAAAAATAGATTTCCGATATACTCCACAAGTTAGATAAAGAGGGAATAACCGCTTGGCACTATAACGAATATGAACAACTTGATGGACCTAAAAACAACACCCCACAACATATTCTTATTAAAAAAATACAAAATAATGATTTACCAATACATAAACCTTCCTAAATCTAAAACAATGAGAAAAAATATTGGATAATTGGGAGAAAAGAAATATAGGTGATAACTTAAACCTACAAGGATAGATCCTTCATGGTCGATGTAGAGATCAATGAAAGGGTGATGAAAAATATCCATGGGACACACTTTGGTCATTGAGGAAATTATAGTAATATTGTAAAATTGATATGGTCTATTGGAATTTTGGGTTTCTATAACTATACTAGAAAAAATAATATCATAGTGTATCCTATAGAAACATGACACAATACTACTAAAACTGATGAAACTATGCTATAATGACCCTCACCACACTACAACCCTACTAGTAAAAGGACCATTTTGATTCCCAATAATATTTGAATTGTTGATCCTATAAAATAAGAAGGGGTTATTTCACAACCCCTTCTCTATAATGTGAAGATGTCTAAAAAGGAAGAACCTACAAAAACCTTCTCCAAGGACTCCACACTGTAGCCAAAACCCCTATGGCACAACCACTCAGGTGAGAACTCACCTAAAGGACATAGGCTTACTCAATACTGAAGATAACCCCAAACGTGAAGTAGCACATAAAAATATCATCATATGACCTTAATCCATTACTAATCCATCCACACCATATCCCCATACCTTACAACATTTACCCATGTTCCATGTTATAGGACACCCTCATGTTTAAATTTCAGCTCCATCTCCTCCTCTTACCTTAGAAACACTTAAATATTTCATTTAGACACCTCCACAACTTTAATTACCACAAAGTAACTTGATAAAAGTTTTGGGGTGTTACATCAGATAACTCTAAAACTCTTCTCACCCTATAGAATCAAAACCATCAAGGAAGGGGATAAGGAAAAGGTCTAAACAACCATCCCCCAAGATACCATTCAAGGATCTTGTTTCATCCCAAACACAAGAAAATCGCTAAATAAGTACAACAAACCTAGACAAGAAAATTCACTAAATTCCCTTCATGACCATTTTTCCACCACACTATATCACACAACAATCTCCATGAACACAAATCATGAAATTACTTCTTGCATGAAAATATATTGTCCTCTTTGGGTGGTAATGAATCATATATATAGTTCTAATCACATATAAGTATAACATGTATTGTTTTTGAATGATCATTTCTCCTCATTCTATACTTGAAGTTTTAAAACATACATCACATCATCAAGAAATAAAACACCGTTTAAAACATCAATAACCAAACAATACATCATCAAATAAAAATAGAAAAAGGAAAAATAAGGGAAATAACAACTATATTTGGGTATTAGTTATACATCTCCTTCTTACACTCCAAAATACTCTCCTTTATTCAACCATGCCTTCATTTCACACAAACTAAAGTAGTTGTTCATTAATTCATTGATATATCTCTAAGATCATGGATCTCTATTGGACAATCCAAAAAATTTCATTCCATCCTCAATTTCTAACTCTCCCAAGTAAATAACACTGGGATCATCATGAAGATACCGAAGGATCTTAGATATGTGGAAGAAATTTTGAATGTTATCTAGCCATGGTATAGGTTCCAATAAATTCCCCACTTTCCCAACAAGCACCACCACCTCAAAATGCCCAAAAAACTAGGGATGTAGGATCGAAATAATGATGTAGATGCTAAATATACAAGAGGGGGTGAATTGTATACTTTAAAAATTTCCTTTAACAAAGGAAAGATCTAAGTTTAACAAAGTTAAACTAAGAAAATTCACAACACCTCTAACACCAATTGAAAAAGGAATAAGGAATGAAGTTATAAACGTCAAGTTCTATGTACTTGCTTAAACCTGGAAGGAGATTCCGAAAGTAGGTTCCGGAAATATGGATCCGAAAATTGAAACTTAACTAAAGATTACAATATGAGATTCTACATTAAAGCGTATAGAATTTAAATGAAACAAAGTAAAAGTAGGGAAGTATAAGATAGTCATACTTTCCTTACAATACAATGTGCAGTGGAAACAAACAAGTAGTAAAACTACAAGTAACAAGATATAAGTCTTTTAACCTAAAGAGAAGGGTATCCAACAAACTTGGATAAAGGTCCCTTGATTTATACTTTCAATCAAGTTTGCCTTAACCACACCAGGGTAAGCCATCTATATGTAGATCAGAGTCTCTGTCTTACTATCCCCGTAAGCCCTCAACTTCAAGGTAGTTAGAACCTCTGTCATCCATAGCAATAAAGCCCTTGAAATTCAAGGTAGTCGGCACCTATGTCTTCCTATCCCCAGAAGTCCTCGAATGTAATCACCAACATTCGTAGTTGCACAATGAAAAATCTGAACAAGCGGTTCAGTACGCACAAGGCATGAAAATATTTCTCTCTCTAGAAATCACCTTAGAAGTGTGTGGTCTCTAGATCGATCAACTTCTATATCATTGTGAGCTTTTTCAAATGAGATCCTATTTATAGGCAAGGTCGGCCTCATTTCCAACGGTTATATTTTCCTTAAAAATCGGAGGGACGTGTACATGTGTAACTTAACCAACGGTTAGTTTATAACAAAATAGACGACATCGTTTTATAACAAAACAAGTGTAACAGATTGTACGACATCATTTTATGTCTAAAAAAAAGTTCAGAGTGAAGGTTCGGAGTGTAAAAAAATGTCAAAGAGTAGAAAATTTATAAAAGTGTATGAAAAATGAATGTTAGGAGTCTAAAAAAATAATATTTGGAGTATAAATACATTCGGAGTGTATAAAGAAAATATGATCAGATTCTGTTTAATAGGTGAATTCGGAATGATAATTCGTTATGAGAATTCATCATCAGAATTCGTAATGAGAATTCATCATCAGAATTCATAAGGATAATTCGTAATCAGGATTTGTCATTAGATATTGATGTCAAACTTCATGAGAGTTTGTATCCCGAATTCAAAGTAGAACTTTTTCAGAGTTCGTATCCAGAATTCGGAGTGGAACATTATTACAGTTATCATCCAGAATTTGGAGCCTAAAACAGAATGCATCATATCAAAGTTTTAAACGATTCCGAGAATATAGAAATAAATATGATTCTTATACTTAAGAAATATATGGATATAGATAATGAAAATATGATAAGGGTAATTTTTCTTACAAAAGAGATCATCCTTATAAAAGCAACTTTCCTTATAAAATCAATTTTCCTTATAAAAGTGATTTTCCTTATAAAAGATATTTTCCTTATAAAAGCGATTTTCTTTAAAGATAAGGTGATTGTGATTTTCAAAACAAGAAGGAACGGAATTGTCATAAGGAAAACCTTATTGGCTCAACAATCTCTCCCTTTTTGGAAAGCACAAACATCCTTACGAGAATGAAAGTCTAAGAATAAGGAACAACATTAAGGCTTATCTCCCTTTGCTTATAGATGTTGATGAATACGACTAACTCCCACTTAGGCTTTGAAACTCTATGGATCACATTATAGATTTCTGAAATGATATTTCATTAAGAATAAGAATGTCTTCTTTAATGAAAAACCCCCCCTTAGATAAACTCTATTAGAGTTCTTTTTCTTTCTCACCCTTTGTTAAATTTTTTTTCCTTTTACCCCTTTGTTAGGGTTCTTTTCCATCTCCCCCTTTGTGATTTTCAAAAAGAATTTGCGGGGATGGAAAATATAACAAAGTACCTGAAAAATTAGTAGCAACAACAAAAGATACGAGCAAGAACAATTTTCATTAAGTTTGAAAGTTCAAAAACAAGGTAGTTAAGATACAACAAAAGATCGGATTTGTCTATTTTGGATCTTTTTCCTTCTCCATGAGACCCTTAAAAATATTCTTTATCTTCTTCAATTCTTTATGGTCTTTCTCAGATTGCCTCTCTAACACAACTATTCTTGCACTTTGAGCTTCAATATTTTCTTCCTAGGCTTTAATCTTTTCTTCCTGAGCCTTCAAGATTTGTTCTTGCTTTAACAACTTCTCTTCAAAATCAATCTGATGATCCCTTTCATACCTCCAGTTTTGAGCAACAGAATTCAGCTTCCCATTCAGATCTCTGTCTTCTTGAATCCAAAAATTCTTCTCAGTTGTCAACTTTTCTTCATAGGACGAAGTAAGTTGATTTAGCTTCTCGTCTTCTGTCTCAATAGCATCCTTAACATTATCTTGGAATTCATCAAAGAGCCTCATCTCTTCTACATTTTTCCTCGACCAACTAGTCATTCTTTTACAAGTCCTTTTTTGGGCTTCATAGCCGACAAAAAAAGTTTTGAACTGAGCCTCCATCTCAAAACATTTTTCCATAACCATGGATACAGAGTCTCTTTTCTGATTCAAAGAATGTTGAAGCATCTGGAATCTTGAATCAATACTTGAGAAGGTCGGAATAGAACCTACTAACTTCTTTAATGACTGAACATCAAAGTCATGCCCCAACTAGGATGACTCTGAATCCGATACTTTTCTTGGAGAATTTTCTTCTTCAATTTTCTCAAGCTTTTTCTTTTAAGAACTACCAACTTCCATTACTTTTACAGCTACTGAGCTCAGGGTATCAACAATGAGTTTCTTTCCCTTGTCCTTTTTCGGAATGGAGTCCTGTTCCGGAGTTCTCTTTTCACAATCAGACACTTGAACAACATTGTCTTCGTCATCAAAAACTTTTTGAGCACCATCCTCTATATTCTCCATTTAAGCAATATCATGTAGACGTTGTTCTTCCCCTGCATGATAAGCTACTTCTTTTTCTCCTTTCTCCTCATATTTCCCTGGAGTGACTAACTTAGAAGACTCATCTTCTAATATTCAGAGTGACAAATGTTCCGAAGGTGTCTCCTTATAATCGTCTACATTCCTCAATAGATCTTCGGTCTCACCACTACCATTAGCAACTACTTCTTCCTCTTCCACTTTCTCAATCTGCTCAACTTCCTCAACATGCTTAGATTTTTCCTTATCTGGAGTGACATAGTTTCTTCCTGGAGTCTCAGGTAGAGATTCCAAAGAGAAAGATCTCGGAACTGGAATGTTTCCGGAGACCGTCTCATTAAATTTCCACAATTTCTGAACTACCTCATCTTAAGACATCTTCTTCTTAAGATTCTTTTCTTTCATTTGTTGTTCTAGCTCATCCGCTATTTTTTCCTTCAAGGCCTTAGCCTCCGCAGCGTCCAAGACAAACTGAGGCTCCCCTTGCACTCTCTTATAATTGATTTCCCTCCACATAGAAACTACCTTATCAGGATAAGCTTTCTTCTTCTTCAGTTTTGGAGGTGCGGAATGAACTTCTTTAGATTTGGGATTCCCTGCATCAACTTAAACTTCTTTCAGCTTTCTCTTCTTCACTGTCTTAGAAGATTCAGGTTCAGCAACTTTCGGAACTGGTTCTTCTTGAACTGGTAAATCAAAGAACTCACTAGTCCTCTTTTCGAAGGCAACATCCATCCTTTTGAGGATACCATCACTCACAAACATAATTTTTCAAACTCTTGGCTTAGACTTGCAAGCCTCCTTGAAATACTCAAGGCACTGAACTATTTACTTCGAGATGATTGCTGGATACATTATGATCTCAGCTCTCAGATTCCCTTTCTTAACATTCTCAATGGTAATAAGAATGTGTTTCATCAGATTAAACTTCCTTAGATTTATCAGAAAATCTAGAATATAAATCTCGCGCTTCTTCAAACTGTCTTTGTCACCCTTTCTCGGCACAATAAATCATTGTACCCATAATTCTAGAATCCCTAAATTCGTAGACAGAGTAGCAATCTTCGGAGCCTTGTCATCTGCCAGTCCAAGAGTTTCCAATTCCTTTTCCTTGTTGAATCTTCCTTTTGAATCTGGTAAAACATGAGAGATGAACTCGGATTCTTCTTCATAGGTCAACCCTACCAAGCTAGCTGCCTTGACATAAGAAAGCTTATAAGTCTTTCCATAAGACTTAAATGAAAATTTCTCCCTGCCATCTTCCTTAATGAATGAAACCGTCTCATAGAACTCAAAATGTTAGTCTGAAAATACTTCATCTTGATTCCTAGGCATAGACACATCAACATCTTCCCATCCTTTAAGCTTTATGTTCTTGGATATAAGAGAATCATACTTGTTGAAGAAATCAAGATGAACCAACCTTTATCTATATACTAACCACTTGGAAATCAGTTTAGTGGAAGGCATGTCTTGAGAAGCTGCTTCCACATACATTCGGATCTGAAGATTTCTGAGAAGTTCGGAACAGAGATTGCTGGAGATCGGAATGGCCTTAAAACAGAGCGACAAAGCTTCGAGACGCTGGAGCTTGAAAAACCGATGTGGGACGACCATTTGGGGTCCACTTTATACAGGCAACGATATAACGGTTCACCTTCCTCAGTTGATCGAACAGTTGTAAGAACTGAGATCAGATCTGATGGTTGAAAACCAATTCTCAAGAAAACTTGAATCCGTTCTTTTGAGGTTTTTATTAAAACAAGGATTTAAGAAAACTTATAAACCAAAAACAAAATATAAGAAAATATCAGCAAGAAAATTATGATTATGAAAACTTCAGTAAGGGAACCATGCCTTTCAGATTAGCTTAGGAGGATTATTCGTAATGGGTAATATTCTTCTTCTTGAAGAAAAAAAAATAAATACGAAAAATCTTTACTAGGAAAAAAACAATGTTCGCAAATCTCACTACGAAAAACTCAACAAAGAAAACGGAAAAAAAATTACATAATTTTTAGCATGACAAATTAATTACAAAAGTTTGAGTACGAAAAGCCCATTATGAAAGTCTCGGTACGAAAATCGCGTTACGGAAACACCAGTACGAAATTTTCCATTCCAGAAGTTTTCAATACAAAATTTTTCATTCCAAAAGTTTTCTATATGAAAATATCCATTCTGTAAAATTTTAGTTCCGGAAATGATAGTTTCGAAAAGTTTGAAAAATTAACTTTGGAAAAAAATTTAGTTAATCTATCAATCAAATGTAATCCCCCTATGAAAAGGAGTTTATTTCTGTAAGGAGACTTTTTCAACAGAAAGTTAATTAAGAAATATTAACGTACGGTTATCATTCCTAACTTCTGTTTAATGTATTCAAATCTATCAGAAGGCAATGATTTTAGGAAAATATCAGCAATTTGATCTTGCGTTCCGATAAACTGAAGAATGATATATCCTTTTTCTCCCATAGACTGTAAACTATTATCAACAGTCATAAATCTCTGCTGAACTTTAAATATTGGTTCACCATAAGGAAAATTGAAGCCATGGTATTCAGCTCTAAGCATAGCTCTCCTAGTCTCAATCACTTTAAAAGTTCCAAAGTGTGTAACTTCTAACTTATTCCAGATACAATTAGCTACTTCACAAGAAGAAATATGGCTATATATATTTCTAGTCATTAAACAAAGTAGAGTATTGCGTACCTTATAATTGAGTTGATACTCTTGATTCTCCTGGTTAGTGAAAGTTCTTACTTCCTTATCAGGAATTTTATAATCTCCAGTAAGTATAACAAAGTTATCCACTCCAGTATTGATAACAAAAGTTTTCATTCAATCTCTCCAATATTCATAGTCATTACCATAAAAGATTAATGGTCTTGTAGTATTTAGATTATCAATGGAACCAACATTAATTCCTTCGATAATTAAAATAACCTTCGGCACACAAACTTGTTAGTAGAAAAATTTCATAATAACAAAGTTCGGAATGAAAAAGTTCGGAATGACAATGTTCGGAATGAAAAAGTGAGCAAGAAAAACTTATAAGTGAGTATAAGTATTTCAGAGACCTCCTCTAATACCAATTGTAGGATCGAAATAATGATGTAGATGCTCAATATACAAGAGGGGGGTGAACTGTACACTTTAAAAATTTCCTTTAACAAAGGAAAGAGCTAAGTTTTTCAAAGTTAAACTAAGAAAATTCACAACACCTCTTACACCAATTGAAAAAGGAATAAGGAATGAAGTTATAAACTTCAAGTTCTATGTACTTTTTTAAACCTGGAAATGGATTCCGAAAGTAGGTTCCGAAAATATGGATCCGGAAATTTGAACTTAACTAATGATTAAAATATGAGATTCTACCTTAAAGCGTATAGAATCTAAATGAACAAAGTACATGTAGGGAAGTATAAGAAAGTTATACTTTCCTTACAATACAATGTGCAGCAGAAACAAACAAGTAGTAAAACTACAAGTAACAAGATATAAGTCTTTTAACCCAATGAGAAGGGTATCCAACAACCTTGGATAAAGGTCCCTTGATTTATACTTTCAAGCAAGTCTATCTTACCCACACCAGGGTAAGCCCTCGATACGAAGATCAGCATCTCTATCTTTCTATGCCCGCATGCCCTCAACTTCAAGGTAGTTGGAACCTCTGTCTTCCTTAGCAAGAAAGCCCTCGAACTTCAAGGTAGTCGGCACCTCTGTCTTCCTATCCCTGGAAGTCCTCGAATGTAATCACCAACATTCGGAGTCGCACGAAGCAAAAGCTGAACAAGAAGTTCAGTACGCACAAGGCATGAAAAGCTTTCTCTCTCTAGAAATCACCTTAACAGCGTCTGGTCTCTAGATCGATCAACTTATATATCATTGTGAGCTCTTTCAAATGAGCTCCTATTTATAGGCAAGGTCGGCCTCCTTTCTAACGGTCATATTTTCCTTAAAAATCTTAGGGACCTATACACGTGTAACTTAACCAACGGTTAGTTTATAACAAAATAGACGACATCATTTTATAAGAAAACAAGTGTAACAGAATGTACGACATCATTTCAAGTATAGAAAAAAAGTTCAGAGTGAAGGTTCGGAGTGTAAAAAAATGTCAAAGAGTAGAAAAATTATAAAAGTGTAAGAAAAATAAAAGTTTGGAGTCTAAAAAAAAATAATATTCAGATTCTAAATAAATATGGAGTGTATAATGGAAAGATGATCAGATTCTGTTTAATCAGTGAATTCGTAATGATAATTCGTAATGAGAATTCGTCATCAGAATTCGTAATGAGAATTCGTAATCAGAATTCGTAATGAGAATTCGTAATTAGGATTCGTCATTAGATTTTGATATCGATCTTCATGAGAGTTCGTATCCAGAATTCGGAGTACAACTTTATCAGAGTTCGTATCCAGAGTTTGGAGTGGAACTTCATTACAGTTCTCATCCAGAATTCGGAGCCTAAAACAGAATGCTTCATATAAATGTTTTAAATGATTCCGAGAATATAGAAATAAATCCGATTCTTATTCTTAAGAAATATATGGATATAGATAATGAAAATATTATAAGGATAATTTTTCTTAGAAAAGTGATCTTCCTTATAAAAGCGACTTTCCTTATAAAAGCAATTTTCCTTATAAAAGTGATTTTCCTTATAAAAGCGATATTCCTTATAAAAGTGATTTCCCTTAAAGATAATGTGTTTGGGATTTTCAAAACAAGAAGGAATGGAAAAGTCATAAGGAAAACCTTACTGACTCAACAAGAGAGAGATATTACTCTCTTTTTCAAACCTCAGGTGCCCCAATCAAGGTGAAACCTTAAAGAATTGACGGTCTCCAACCTTGGACTCTAAAGGACTCCTCCTATGATTTGAATATTAATTTTTTCCCTACACTAAATTCATACTCTCATGAAAAAATAAACTTTATCTATCATTCTGTGAACAACATTGGGATTGGGAACCAAAACCACTCCGACATTGGCACAAAAAAAGATAATGACATGGCCACCCATACAAAGACTCAAATGGGGACGCACCTATTAATGAGTGATAACTATTATTTTAAGAAAACAAAACCAAAGGAATGTTATTTTCTTGAGTTCTGATGAAGTCTAATATGTATCCCCACAACATTTACTCTAGTTTATGGATATCCTACTTGCTTAACCAATATTTTTGAGGGTGGAAATACATGATAAGGTTTAACTGAGAGAAAAAATAATATTGAAAACCTATATAGTGTCATGAGGTAAAATTGGCATCCTAATTGGAGAAAATTCACCTCAATACTCTATACATCCAAAAGAACTCAACCATATACCACTATTATAAAACATCCAAGATGCATGACTCCTTGATGGATAGAAATAAGGCCATTTTTTCAATCGATCAATGATTGCCTATATATCATCACTACCTCTCTATTATTGATGTAACCATTTGAGTATGTATATGAATATGTAATCCCGTTTAGAATAAAAAAATCAAGGGTTGAAAAAAACATCCAGGAACATGATACTGAATTGTTACCTACTATAAAACCAAACACCAGACTAAAGAACATGCCACCACTCATTCCATCATCCGATACCAAAACACATTACGTATGTATATTTATATCTTATACACTCTTGGGGGTACCGAAAAAGATGATTTATGAAGATCAGAAAGGAACCCATTACATATATCTACTGAGACAAAAAAATATTCACAAAAAAAACTTCTGGTTCTGACTATCCATTCATAACATCACCATGGAAAACAAGATCAAAAATCTCTTCTGACTATGGGCCTCCCTATTTAGACTCTGACACTTGTGACATCATAGAAGAAAAAAATATCATCTGAAACACGAAATGTCCACCATCAACCACCCTTACATCTAAATATATCACTACTAAATACTCAATCACACTCCAAACATCTCCTAGCTCCTAACAAACATCCTTCTATGACTTCATGATCGTGGTTTCTGCCATAAAATTCCCCTTTTATGTAGTTAAATATATCTTAATGTTCATGTAGTTGAGAAACTATATCTACCTATGCTAATGGAAAATTCAAATCACACAAATAAAATACATACCTAAAAATCTTTTGAGCCCTGGAGACCACAATGAACTCCATAATAAGGTAATTTCACTACACCTCCAACACAAAAAAAATTGATTATGCCTCTAGATCATGAGTGGAATAGTTATTCTTATGGGGGAATAACTACCTAGAACCATAAGTGATCAACCATCTCCTGCTTAATAAAGACACATCCCATTCCCACCTAAGAATAATTACAAAACCCCATGAATAATACTTATTCTCCTAGAAACTGGAGTAAAACAGAACTAATCAATCTCCTCTTTAGGTAGTTAGACATTTCTTGAAGCTGATTAGTCCAAATAAAATATTGGCCCTTCCTGGTCAAATATATCATTGGCGTAGAAATCTATGAGAAATCAGATACGAACCCATGGTAATTGACTGTAATACCCAAGAATCTATGAACCTCTGCCATATTCTTGGGTGATTACAATGAAAAAACTACCTAGACATTTGAAGGGTCTATTAATACACCCTACCAAGACACCACATTACCAATGAAACACACCTCTCAAGTACAAAAGTTAAAATTGGACAACTTTCCATAGATCATGAAGTGTCTAAGAACCTATAAGACAAATCTAGGATGAATATAATTCTCCTCTGATAATGAGTATATGAATATTTCATTAAAGAACATGATGAATAACTGTTCCAGGAATTCATGGAACATTGAGTTCATGATCTCCATGAATATAGCTAGTGTGTCTATCACACGAAACAACATGACCAAAAACTAAAGGTTTTCATACCTATATTTGAAGGATGTATTAAGAATATAACCCCCCTTCACCCTCAAATGGTGTTATCTAGACCACAGGTTGATCTTAAAAAACCAACCAGCCCCTCTTATCTAATTGAAAAGACCATTGATGCTCAAGAGAGGGTATAGATCCTATATTGTCACCTAATTAATCCTCTAGTAGTCTATACACAACCTCAAACCACAATAATTCTTCTTAGAGAATAATAATAAATAACCCCATAATGAAACATTAGGTTAGATGAAATCATTCTATATCACATCATCTATTTGATTCATCAATTACCAAAACTCTGAAGGTGCCATCCGATACAGATTATTCAAAATTTGAGAAGTGGCAAGCAAAAAGTCTATCCGGAACTCAAAATCACATCTAGGGGTAACAACAAAACCTCCCAAGGAAAAAAATTATAATATACCTAAAAACCTTGATAGAATCATCTATTCTATCATCCAATGATCCCATAGACTCTTCAATCAAAGAAATAATAGGATCCACACATTTACTATCCATTGGGAATCTTCTCTCACCAATGAAAACTGTTCACTATCCATCCACATCTGACTACATGAATATCCTACATAAGAAGTTGATAAAAAATGCATCAAATATAACTAACATATGATAGGAACGAATTAGTGTGGTAGAAATCAAGAAAAAAATTCTTATCATACTGAATTATCCTCATCTTCATTGCACACCCCTTCACACATTAAATAATTTGGCCTGACCTCCAACTAGATTAGTCGACACTTGGGTTTTGGGAATCCTATATATATATAGTCCCACAGAAAAAACTAGTGTGGGTATAATAATTTAGTTAAAATATTCTAAATCAAAAAAGGTACACACAAGGGTGTAAGAAAAAATGGTCGCACATATAATGAACTTTGGCACCTCTGATGTTGTCATCTCCATTATATGAAACTGACCACACCAAAATCCAATAATTATATATATATTTACATCTCCATAGATACATTTAGGTTAGTGACCCTAAACACGAGGAACATCCCGAGGTTGGCCTCTGTCTGCTCCATTATCTCTTAGCAAAGCCTAAACCTGATGGCCCTAATACGTAAATGGTCTCACTTGAAGCTACTGCTGAGCATGAAATTTAACCTATCAACTTCCAATATATTGAGGTATAAAAATAACTGGTAACTAATTATAATGATGTAAATGAACCCTAGAGACAAAAAAATTGATCCAAATTCCCTTGGAAATATATAGATACAATTAGGCCTAGAAGGATGGAAAGGAAGGTACTGATTTTGAACCCCTGCTAGAAAAAAACGTCAAAGGCTCTAGCACAAGAGACCTACCACTAAAAACTATGCTTTTTGAGGAACCCTACATAGTCACATATCATGGTAAAACTCATTGTTAGTTCATCCACTTGATTACCTCTACCTTCTTCTTATGATACAAATACATTGGAAACCTAAAGTTAGTAACTGTACACTTGATAGAAGGATGCAGTTCCCCATAAATACATTTTTTTGGGACTCCACGTATTTAAAAAGGCCTGGGAAAAAATAAAAAAGATCCTTGAAATTTATCCCAATCCCCCTCATAGAAAATCTACCCTAATGAAGAGAAAGAAGCTCCCACTTATTCACTGCATTCATAGTTTATGAGAGGAAATACACTCAGGAATCCTTCTTAAAGTCAACCAATGAAATGTGTTCCACCTTCAAATCACCAAGATAAAAATCCACAGATAAAATTCATATCAACACATATGATTTCCTTATAGTAATTCTTAGTGTTCAGTTGGGATCTAGATCAAATAGAAAATTATCTTGAGATCCTATAACCATCTCTCAATCTCTAGATCAGAAACTCTACCCTCTTATTTTCCGAAATCCTACCACTGAAAAATGATCAATTGTTTCTACCACTAATCATATCCAAAAACTAGATTATCCCTTCTTCGATCAACCTGATCAGCACACTAAAACTCAATTTCCTAAACCAAAAATAGAAGATCTCCATGATCTATAGCTGAAAGAGAAACAAATATTTACTAATCCTAGTAGAATGAAATATTATTATTATTTATTTAATTCATTTTAACATCCTAAAAAAAGTTCCCTACTAAATAGAAAGGATCACCCACCTCTCCACTAACTCCATAGTCAATGAGAGGAAATATACTCATAAATATTTCTGAATTTTTACCCATGAAATGTATGTCTCATTCAGCTCACCAATATACAATGTACAGAATCTCCATATAGCTCAATACATCTGACTGACTGCCAATAGGAACTAGTGCTCCTCCAAGACCTGGATAAAACTTAATACAATATCAAGATCCTATAACATTATCCATATCTATAGACTATAAACAAAATTCTAATATTTTCCCAAATTCTTCCATTGAAAAATGCCCAATTTTTTCCACCACTAGTCATTCCCCCCAACTGGATTAGCCCTTCATCAATCGACAATATCAGCCTACTGAACCTCCACTTCCTGAACCAGAAATGTAAGATCACCAGGATCCACGTGCTAAAGGTAAACAAGTATTTAATAAGCCTAGTAGTATAAAATATTATTAAGATATATTTAGTTCATTTTATATTCCCAGAATAAAACCCACCAAATTCAAATGAGAACACACATTAATAATGATGCATGTACCTCTCCTAAGTTAATACATTGTAATTTGAACAATATAAATACTTCTTTAAATAGACTCTTCCTCATTACATTATCATATAGGGGGACATAACATCCCATTTACTATAAACATTTCCTTAAACATTATTTTGCACTAGGATCAACTAACACCATTTCCTTACCAACCCATGCATTCCTCATTATTCCTAACTCCAAAATCCTTCCTATCCAACAAACATACCTCTGATAAAAATCTTTCATGACCCCTCCCTCCAAAGGTACACCTCCTAGGATGATAGTAAACTAATATAGATAATTAACCCTGAGTCCTACCTCGAGTAGGACCCAGTTTGGCGACAAGAATCGAGGGTATAAAAATATCACAAATGGGGAGAATTAAACTCTATAATACTAGGCACAAGAGATAGGGTAAATCTAACACATGAAAAAAATGTTATATAATAAAAAAGTGTAACCAAACCCATCCCTAAATTTATGTATATGTAAAATGGATACAGATAAAAGTGTCTGAACAAATACCCAAATGAAAATATATGGAAATGACACAACAACAACCCAAAAGTCCAAGCATGGAATTTCCAGAATGGTATATATAATCCTCCAATAAACCTATAAATTTTTTTTATATACATAGGTTGAGAATAAAAGTACAATAAATAGGGTTATACTAAAATCTCCCATGGACATGTAAAAATTATATATTAATGAACTCATGAGAAAAAATAGAACCAACTACACCTAAAAGATATACTATCTAGTCCTATCCTAACCAGGCATAGTAACTAAATAACAAAAGAGATGTATAACAACATAATAAGAAGCATATCGATAAATGTTACAATGCACCTATCCCACACATGGTTGTAACTCCCAAACCCCACCTTCATGCATCCTTGTACTCCAATCTCAACTGTATAACACATAATGCCTTTCACACCGCATTAAATTGTCCATCACATCACATCTCCCTTGAAGATTCATGGGATATCACGTGAGATATCACCCAAAGACACTTGGGTTATCACATCACATCCATTACCATAATAGTTGGGTATTGTTAATATGAAGGACGTCACCTCATTCCAAGTATGTAACATGAATGAACCCCACCAAATCCATATCATTTTCTCATTAAACATCACCACAGTGCACTTTTGCTTTCTAGACATCACAACTCATGCATCTCAACATATCCTATAATAGTGTATGAGAATGAGGGGTTAGCTAACCATCCATCTTCATCACTCAGATTTTGGTAACTCCCCTAAATACATGGGTGTCTCTACAAGGTTCTCGATGTGTTTGGGATGTGTATATTAATATAAAATAATATGTAATGTATATTTATAAATCGACATAGAATCCTATCATATGACTTCAAAACAGAAGCACCAACCATCTCGCAACATCACCACCCATCCTCATAACTCCGTCACTTTCACTGACACTACTAAATACACATCACCACATGATAGACCACAAGGAACATTTCACATTTAACATTTCATATTATTTCTCAACATAATAAATTTTATACATTTCAAATTACCAACCAATTTCTATTTTCTAGGAAATTTATTTCAAAATAAACATTAACAATGTTTAATGATATTTCGCATTATTATTCATTCATTCAATTACCATTTGACCCATTCCATTAAAATTTCAACATTAGTATTTAATTCCAATTATACTTGGGAATTTTACACAACACAACACCATGAAAACAAAAAACCACCATATGCCAAAAAGCCCACATCATCACCATTTCACAAACATAACAACCTTATCATTATAATTTCCACATCACCACCACATTTCATTAAAAAATTCCCCATATCATTACCACAAAACTCCTTACCTCCACCCCCACAACACAATCACACATCACAATCACCACATATCACTTCCATTCCTCATCATATCACCTCCACACAACAGAACCACACATCACCAATGTTATTTACACATTCACATTAATATTTTTTCAGATTTCTCAAGTGGATTTCATCGCATTCCACTTGTTTATTTCAAGGGAATTATTACACAAGACATAATTTTAGTGTGCAGAAAATTTATTAGAGAAGTATAAGTTATTATCCAATTTCGATTTTTGGTGATAGAAAACAACAAACAACAATGTTCCCATAATTGAAACAATCTTAGTGAAAAAATACCCTAATAGATTTTTTTTTTGAAAAATCAAGCCCAACTAGTCACAACACCAATAAATATCAAAGGTTGTAAAATCATGCGATTTTTTCCCTTACCCCTCAACTTCAATTTATACAATTATTTATCATTAATTAAGATGATGAAAAATATCATAACAAAACATAACAAGAGTATAAATCATCCCACATGATAAACTATGATACAAAAAAAGGATCCCATGTAGTAAATGGTTATTTCTTATCTACTCCACAAGTTGGAGCTAGAGGGAACAACCATTGGGAACCAAAACAAAGAAAAAAACCTCAATAAACCTAAACACAACACCCCCAAAACATCTTATTATAAAAATAGAATGAAAAGTAATGATTTAACCTAGTTGAAACCTTAACATACATGGACCATAGAGAAAAGGATGAGATGAACTCACCTAAATGACCACATATCAATCCCCTAGGGATGAGGTTAAAATCCACTCAAAGTGGGATGAAAGTGCTCCTTGGAAAGCACTTGGATTCCACAATAAATAAGTGTAATATTGAGAAAGTGATCGGTTCTGGGGGGATTTTTGGTTTTTATACCCATTATGCAAAACATAAGACCACATAATATCACTTAGGACAACATCGCATCACTTCTATGAACCAAATCAACTGTATTGCAACCCCCCCATGCCTTATCCAAGCAACTCAAAGACCCTCTATGATTTTTTACTATATTTTGACCATATATTCTATAAAATATAAATGGGGGTTTTCCATATCCCATACTACAAATCACATTGGTTCCCAAAAAGGAAAATCCTCCAAAAACATCCTCCTAAGATTCAACAACATAATTGAAACCCCTTCACCGTAACCACTTAGGTGTTAAATCACAATCACACTGCTAGCTCACTCCACACTGTAGCTATCCAAAAAAGGTTAGTATCATAAAAAACATTATCCCAGGGCCATATTCCACACCTAGTACTTCTACATCACAACACATATCCCTGAATGTGCAGCCCCGACCTCCATTATATAAGACACACTCCAACAAAAATCTTAGTTCTGTATCCCCCTGTTACCCTCTAAAATAATCAATGAATATTAAGTCATTATCATACATATTTTACCATACATAATCACAATTAACATGCATGATAAATCATAAGAGAACCTAAAAAATTGAATAAACAAAAGCAAAACCTTTTTTCAATATATGTATCCATATGTATTACATTGGTACCCAAATATTTCATAGAGTACTTAAAACTACAAAATAAGACCCACCACTCTGCAGAAAGTTAAATCCACTATTCACCAGTGAAATGAAGTTTGGATAAAAAAATCACATCGATAAGGAATAACAAGGTCTATTTGAGAGAAGAGAGTTAATTCCTGCACCTGATCTAAATGGAAAATGACCCTATCCATAAACACTAAGAATTAAAAAAAATTAATGTTTAACTATGAAATCATCTCATTCTAGTAGATTATGATTACAATATATGTATAAATTATTAAATTGGATTGTATAAAAATAATAGTAACTTGTTTTTTTAAATGTCAAACAATCTAATTTTATAATTTTAATGAAATAAAATTATATAAAGATAGAATACCACAAGTCGAAGCTTACCTTGACATTTGTGAATAAAAAAACATAAAATATCATTAATGTATACCAAAACATAATAATCAATTAATGTAAAAATATTATTTGAATCACATGAAACCATAATATAGTAACAATTAAAGGGTATTTACAATAAAAATATAACATTCTCATATGTAACTATAAATAGAGGACCATAATTTTCTGGGATTCTTAGTCATTACCTTTAAAAATTCAAGGAAATACTTATAATTTAATCTATGATTCTACTTTGGAGGCAATTATTATTTTAATACACTTAAAATTGACTTCAAATATATAGGTAATATTAAAAATATATATTAAAACCAAAAATATTGTCTCTAGATGTATGAAATATACTTGCTAGTTTATCCCCTTTTTTATCAGAAAAATCCATTTATAGAATATTGACCCTTATCTATTTCACCTTCATTATTGGTGTTGCAATATCATGCCCTGAATTTGGATCTCACATATTTTGGTACATTGGAAGCCTATTTGTGGGATAAAAACAACCAAAACTAAAAAATTATTACTAACTATAAGAATATAAAAACAAGGAATCCAAATCAATTTGAACTACCTCATGATATTAATTAATCTTATCAAAAAATAATTGTTAATTACCCACAATATTAAATTGAAAAAAATTACATGAAAAAAATAAACTTAACAAAACAATTAAAAATATCTCAAATCATTAATATCACAATAAACAAGAAATCAATATAAATTACAATGAGGTCGAACAGAAGATTAAAGCCCTATTGATTTAGTTGAAAATAACAAGACCCATATTATTAAAATTTTATGTTTTATATTTCTTAAAGAGAAAAATAACAAAGTGAAGAAAAAAAATGTCTTGTTACCCATAAATTTAGAAGAAACTAGATATAAGTAATAAATTTTTTGAAGTGTTAAGGTGAAATAAAGCATGAATACCATCTTTATAACTACCCCAAATCCCTTTTAATTCATCAAATATTATAAAATAAAAAATGTGATGACGTGAATTCCAGAATTTAATAAGTAAAAATTATAGAATCATAGAAATTTTTCTAATTAGAATAAAAAAACAACAATAGATTAAATATTTTGAACCATAATACCAATATGATCAATAAGAAACCAAACTCAAAATAAAAACATAAAATAAATTAAAATAATTTTACTTATATAAGGATTATTTTATAATCCCAAACAATCTAATACAATATTGTAAAAAATAATGATAAAAATTATTGAGTGAGAAAGCTGTTTGGATTCTTGAAAAAAAATCATGTATTCATTTTATTCATCATCAAATTCCAATGAACACAAAAATACAATGATTTTAGAATTGAAAAATATATGAAAATAGGAAGAATAAAACCATGATGATGAATAGTGTAAGAATAACCTTTTTTGTAATTTTATTAATTATTGTAAACAGTGTTTGAAACACTTGTAAAGTGCAATATAACATAGAATTTCATAGATTTATTAGTCATTCCGACCATGAAACAATGGAATTTATTCATCTATGGGTAAATAGAGTGGTCAATAAAAATATATAGCATATACACTAAAAATAATCTATGTCCTATTCCGTTTAATGTAACATTATTGTTCCCTGTATGACATTTCATTTAATTTTGAACAATACTTTGACATATAAACTCATGATATAGTGTATCAGAAGAAATTATGATGATTGTACGAATCACATATTTTGGGCTAATCATGTGATTATGATCTAATTATATTTTAAATAAAAGGGGATAAAATTAGAAAATTATAGGAATATAAAATTATTATTTTACCTATGAATAATATATTGATTGAAATATTGGAAAAATAAAATCTGTTATCCCATGATCTTATTTAGGGATTCCGGAAATAATTTCATTTAACTATTGATAAAATCTATCTTACAACAACGAAAAGCATAGTGTAACAGTACTACAAAATACACAAAAAAATTATATATATTTTACAAAATTAAAATAAAAATTTTATTAGAATTTATAAATAATTCAAAGACAATTTTGAAAACTAGTGAAAACATGTATAACAGTACAAACATGTATAAAAGATTTGAAAAGTTATAAAAATGTATATCAGAATATTGACAAGAAATGTGCGTTGTTACTACATAATCAACAAAAAAACATTTCATAGATATATCTAAACAATGACAGGAACAATATACTTCTATTATAGAAGTCAAACAAAAAATTCATAGATTTATCAAAGTTAAATTGAAAAGTGTATAAAAAATAATAAACTTGTATAAAAAATTCAGAATCACTAGTAAAAATTTGTATAATGTTATTGAAAGGTTTTAGAACCACTTTTTTATGGGTTCACATGATATAAATTTTAATTGATTTATCATAGTCAGAACAATGACACGAATACTGTACCAGTACTACAGGTGACACAAAAAAATCAACAGAATTTTATATTCAAATTGAAAAGTGTATAAAAATATATTAAAAATTTACAAGCACTTATAGAAACATATATAATGTTACTGAATCATGTTTGAATCACTATTTGTAAGTTTCACACAACATAAATGTGCACTGCTACAAAATTTACATAATAAAAATATATTATTTTAGTGAAAAGTATTAGAAGAACTTGATAACATTGTGTTTTAACTTTCCTTTTAAGATCCAATAATAACTATATATGAATTTCCATTTCATTTTGAACCACACATGGAGCCAAAAACATGTGATACAGAATGTGTGATTCATTTCCTTCGATTTTCTAAATCACATACGTTGGGTTTTTTCATATGATGATGCTTTAGTTTTTTTAACGAAAAAATGGATTAAATAAAAAATTATAGGAATATAAAATTATTGGATTCCATAAGAATAATACAGTGAAAAATATATAGAGTAACCACTTCATGTTATTCCATAGTCTTTTGGGGGGAATCAGAAAATACATTCAATTTAATGTTAAGACTCTCTGTCACAGAACATTAAAAAGCACAATGTAATGCTATTATAGAAGTCACACAAAAATATGTAAGAATTTGAGTACATTGATGTGTGATGTATTGTGTTTGGATTAGATCAGAAGATATAATAGAAAAAATGGATTCCATTTTAATGATGGTGTATGATCTATCATGGTATGAATAAATGGGAACACTATTTCTTTGATGATCCATGAATTGGATCCCATATAGCGTACTTATTTAGTGCACAACAATAGTAAAAAAAATTAATGGAATTCTTTATAAAATCCATGGTTTTAACATTTAATGAGATATAGGATAATATTTATAAAAAAATACTTAAAATTATGGGAACCAAAAATTTATTATATGATGCACCGAGGTAATAGATATAACTCTCATATCATAGAATAATGTTCTTAAATGTTTGAATATATCCCTCATTAAAAATAAATGCATGAACATTGAATAAAATTTAGAAAAAATATAGTTAAATTAATGGGATACAGATATATATTAGAATATGAAATGGGGTAAGTGGTATAACACTAATATTGAATATGTGTATTTTTATAAGATTTAACATATCACTAGTTATAACATAAAATCTCTGACGGTGAATAGATAGATGATAATTAAATCCTTTATAAAAGAGAAAAATATTAATAGATACATTACTCAAGTTCTGTAACACCACAAATATTGTTTTTAACTCAAAACATAAATTAAAATTTGAAAGTTACCTAATTGAAAAAAAACCTTAAGTACAAAAGTAATAATATTGAATATACAAGCCAAATTAATTCTCATTTTATTATACATCTTTAATTGAAATACTAAAAGAAGATTTATGATTATTTTTATTTTTATGAAATTAATAATTGTATCAATTCTCCTCATTCATGACTAAAACAAACATATGTAAAATAAAGAGACATCCAAGGATCTTTATAGTGTAATTATTCAATCATGTGCATTAGGTTTTTACCACATTTGATTTTTGTGGGTTTCAATGTCAAATTATGGTTTTCGGTTCCATGGGTATTCCTTCTTTTCTATTGTGTTAAATTAATTGAATGATTATGATCTTGATGAAACTATCATAACCCTAATTGTAGCATCAAATATCCAAAAACCACATCTATGAATACTCTCCATTTATTAAAATTACATAAGATATTATTTTTTTATATATTTTTCTACTTTTATTTTTCTTTTCCTTTCACAAACATGAAGTGTCAAAATGGAAATAAAATATATATTGTTGAAACATTTAATATATTAAAAAACCAATCAATTTTCCTTAATTTTAAATGCACACATTCCAATTCTATGAAATTTTATATAAAAATAATCCTCTTTATTTTATGTATTAGTATAATGTAAATAAATGGGATTCCATTTAATATATTTTTGGTAGTTAAAAAAACATAATGGATGATGATAAAATTAATACGTAAAATTTCGTGAATCATATTATTTATTTATTTATTTTCTTGAGGATGTATATATCTTTAACAAAAACAAGGAAACATGGATACTTTAAAAAAATTTACAAGACAACTAAGGCTTGGTTGAATAGAAATAGTGGTGATTCCATGAGCTCTACTACAATCGGTGGTGAGTATTTATCTGGTGATGTAGAAAGTGAGTTGGATTGAGTCCAACATTATCCAAGTGTGTGGTACAAATTTGTTGTAATTTAATGTAATTGTGTCTTGAGTTATTGATGTCCCTGCATACACTTGAAGGTTACATCATGAATGTGAGCACCAGTTTTATAGAAAATGGAAACAGCGACACAATTTTAGTAACATCATATGATGTGTGGAAAAGTTTTTAGGGAGAGTACATATTTCTAATTATGGTAATTTCAGTGGTTGTTTATGAATGAAATCACATATCAGTCCAATTTAATTATGTGTAAAATATTTTTTTATATGGTAGAAATTAAAAGATGTGTAAGATTTTTTTTGAAAGAAGAGAATGAAAAAAGCTTACCATTGTAGAACAAGTACGTCTATCTCAGTAATTTTGATCAATGATAATTGGGTTTTAGGAAGAGTAGAATTTGAGATTTTCAAATGTGACACCTTGAAAATTTCCCTTTCCAACCTAAAAATTTCCATGAAAATTGATTTAAAATGAAGCATAAATGATTGTGTCAATTCATTAAACATTAGGGATAAATTTCGTCAGATGTACCTTCTAATTATTTATTCGAGATCCATTGTTAGTATTGGTGATGGAAACATCATTCACATTTATTTCATGCATGTTAAAAACATTCCCATACCTACCTAAGATAAAAATATTTCATTGTTTCACATATTGAATATTTACATTTATTTTTAAATAACCAATGTAAATAAATATATTTAACTTATTCCATGTTCTGGACCACATTCTACGTGCTTGATAATCACATCTGATGTGAAATCAATGAATAAGGCTCAATCATCCCCTAGAATATTATTGAGTCCTTTTTTGTTAGATGTAAGTGTATTATAAAAAAACACTTCTTTGAAGAAGTTAAATGACATTATTTTTGGTGGTGTTATGGAGTTGTGGGGTGGGGGAAGAGGTGATATACCACATGGAATTTGGTAATTAGTGATGGTGACATTCTGAATGCTCTATATATTAATACCATCAGTGTTGGGACTTATCTTGGGTGATGATGTCTTGAAATTATCAACATTCACTGAATTACACATCATCCCTAGAATGTGCGATTGTGGTGACTCCATAACATGGTAATCTTTTCTGGTTAAACCATTGATGGATGTAAACTGGAGCACCTACATTTGATCCTCGTATCTCATCCAATATACCCATGTATATTTTTCCACCCTCTCATTAACATAAGGCTAATAAATGCATAAAATAGAAAAATTAAAATTCCGAGTCACTTGTGGTCAGTGCTAATAAGGTGAAGTACACTAAAAAAATGTAAACACAACTAGAAGAAAATTAAAATAAGACAAAGATAAAGATTAATTGATATATATGTAAATAGATAGGTAATATATACCAAGCTTCGTTGGTCATGACAATTTTGATCCTACCATCCCTTTCCACTTCAATTGATGATACCTGTGTCGGTGAAGGAAATCCATGAGGGAAATGTAGTGAATTACATCTATTAGCCCTAGTATAGCCCCTTCTAGGCACTAGGTTAAGTCGGTGCATTGATTTCCACCGTCATCTATTATTGTTAGAAATCATTTTATAACATTTTATAATTATATTTTAGGGGTTTGTTGGATGAATAATTTCCATGTAACCGAAAGGTGATGAAATATTTTCATGGTGCATTTAAAATATGAGGATACAACAAGAACCTCCCTGGTATAATGAAAATGGAAGGTTTTCTTTTTGTTTCTCCACATGGTGCCTCCCATGTCTTAAGAAATTCTTATCCATACATGTACATGATCAATTAATCAAATGTATTTTGTATTGAAATATATGGATATAATTAAAAACATGGCAAGATTTTAACTCAAGAAGCGTCGGTGGGGGCACCCTTGACATCCCCGAACATGAGCACGTTGAAAGTTGGATGAGCCAAGTTCATGGAAGCCATATTTGTAAGAGACCAAAGTCTAAGGATAACGCTGCAGATACCTTTACCATCATTATATTATCACAAACTCAATTTTAGGTTTTATTTACTTCTTGATATAGAAATAAATATTAATATTATCACCACATTTCCCCCAAATTTTTTTTTCTAAAGACCTCAAATTTGCTTGAAATTGGAAATGATGGTGAGTCGGTAGGGGTCATTTAAATGCTGTGAGTAGTCATGTTTTACTTAATTTGGATTGAAGTTCAAAATAATGGTATGTGGCTTTGGGTGGCATGCATACAAGGTTTTTGTTTGTTGGTTATTTTTTCAATTATCATAACACACCCTATGTCTTTGGCCATTATGGTGTTGGTTTTATTTTTGTTTGTTCCTGGCTGTATCAAGTGGCGAGAAAGACAGTGACAGGGATGTTTACTTGGTGGCATGTGTGGATTCCTAGAATATGGAAATTAAAATCCAATAATGATCCAAGACATGGGAGGAGATAAACAGAATGGTATGTGGATGGAGGAGATACATGGGAGGCGGTTTGCCTGGAATAAAACATTTTTGTCTCCCATTTTATTGAAGATCAACTCACTCAATTGAAACTAGAGGAGTCACTCTATCCTTGTATATCCATGAAGATGACACCTTTGAGGATATTCAAAACAACGTAGTAGAAGATGTGGCAACTTATAAGAAACTTGGAAAACACATACTCTCTTTAAAAAACAAGTCTAAAAAACATTCAATAATAATTAAAAAAAATTGAACTCTAAGAAAAAACCTTAGTCTCCAGGAATGGTGCTACTGAAATGTTAAAACTCTAAAAAAACATGAATCTCTATCAAAATTCATTTGAAATCTATTTCTCCCACACATAAAATATCATAATAATTGTTCAAACTAGTGGAGGGGTCTATGCATACAGGTCACCCACTGAGTCATGACATGGAAATAATGGTGGTGATCACATATAGTAGGGTCTCAATGACTGTAAGAAGGTGTTCATCCCCAATTTCATATATAAGTAGCACTCAAACTAGTGGATAAAAATAGCCGATCATCCTCACTCTTAAATCAGGTCCATATTTTAACTCTTTTGGATTGAATCCACTCATCCCCAATCTCACACTAGTTGCAAGAAGAAGATGTTTATAAAATAGATACCACCAATGTATGTTCATATAAGTTAAAATAACAAAAAAGGTCAGATAATTTATTATTCAATTCAATCATGTTTAACAATATCATTTTTTTTATACATTTCATAAAACATCAACCATATCAAAAAGGTGCTTGTTTAATAGTTTTGCAAGAAGAGGGTTATTTCCTTAATTTGTGAGTAATCATTATAGTACAAAAGATAATATCTTCCACCCAACATCCATAAAATTAAATCTTTAACTACTCATACTCCAATTAATGTAAAGGGATTAACATATAAATTCCATATAGAATCTAAATAATTGTTATAGGGTTAGTTATGCATCATTAAAATCATAACAAGATCACATCTTGATATATTCTATTGTTTTATTTTTTAATTTATTTGGGCTCTCAATAATTGTCTTTATTATTATTATTAGGTTTAATAGGATTAATATATATTCTATCAACTTAAAATAATGATAAAAACTAACATGGTAAATAAGTTTAAATCAAAAATTAAGTGACTAATTATTCCTATAAGGAATATCATAAAATAAATAGAAACACTAAGCACTAGAAAAAGTGTGATATAAAAAAGAGACCAGGATCAAAAGAATCAAATAGAACACATTATTTTAAGGGAGATTTATAGAGAATACATGCATAAACATACCATTGTAAAAAAATTTAGTTTAAGGATAGAGAACAAAAGGAATAAACAACTAGTGAATATCTTTAACGAATTTGAGAGAAAGGTAAACATGTGAAAATATAAGAATTTTTTAACTAGTAATGTATAAGATATACTATTTAAGACTTTCTCAATGATTTTGGTAGCACATAACAGACACATAAATACAATTAATGGCTATTTTGTATTTACACACACTATGGGAAAGCATGCTTTTTGCGACGGGCACATCACCCTTTGCAAATAGTTCTTTTCCACTAGATTATTTGTGAAAATATTCGTTTCCCACCGCAAATAAACATAAATAAACAATTATTTGTGATGCAAAAAAATTTATTTTGAAAAGAAATTTGGCGAATATGCATGCCCAACCGTAGAAAAAGCTATTTGGGATGGGTATATATTCGCATCACAAATATCATTTGTTGTTAATGTTATTTGCGATGAGAAGTTGTAACCCATTGCAAATATTTAATAAAAATTAGGGAAATTTGTGGTAATTAGTAATAAATAATGAAAATGAGAACTAATTTGTTATAATTAGAGAAAGTGAGTGGTATTTAGTAAAAATTAGCCAAAATGAGTGGTAATTAGTATCAATTACCATTAATTATTGGTAATTATTAAAAATTTGAGAAAATTAGTGGAAGTTAATAAAAATTACTAGAAATGAGTGAAAATTATTAAAAAATACCAATAATGAGTTGAAACTATTAAAAATTATAGGTAATTAAGAGTAATTAGTTATAATTAGTGGTAATAAGAGGTATTTATTTAATATTAGTTGAAATGAGCATTAATTATTTAAAATTTGTAGAAATGGTCATTATTTAGTAAAGGTTAGTTGCAATGAGAGAGAATTATTAAAATTTATTGAAAATGGGTGACAAATAATTAAAATTACTATAAATGAGTATTAATTAGTAAAATACCACAAATTATTGGTAATTAGTACTAAATAATGGCTTAGAGAGGTAATTAGTAAAAATATTGACAATGAGTTGTTTTTAGAAAAAAAAATAGACAATGAGTTGTTTCTATTAAAAAAATACCAACATTGATCAGTATTTAGTAATAATTAATGAAAACGAGGGGTATTTAGAAAAAAATATTGGCAATGAGAATTATTTAATAAAAAAGACCGACAACGAGTGTAATTTATTTAAAGCTGCTGTTAATTGGCGTTATTCATTAAAATTTCCAACCATGAGAATTATTTACTAAATAATATTAGAAATGCATGTTATTTAGTAACAAATACCACTAATGAGCGTTACTTATTAACAAATATAACAATTAACCACAAATAACAAAAATCAACCAAAATCAACTGAAATTTACCACAATAAAGAACAATTACACACAATTAGTAATAGATTATCAACCAGGGAGCATGGTGGAAGCATGAAGTGGAAGGGATGAAGGCAAAGACAGATTGTGTAATGCCCCAAACCTAGATACCAAGAGCAGGTGCATTATTAAATAAAATTGGCATGATTACAAGGAATCAATCCCCGATGTACGGATCAGTTTAGCGGTCTTGGAAAATAGAGTACATACATGAACGTTAAATTACACTTTCTAACATACAAAATAGCATAAATAATCCATTTAAAACGCCATTGTTCCCTTAGCTTAACCCTTCATCTCTATCAAAAAACACTTCATGGGATCTTAGTAAAATAAAACATAAGAAATAGGGGAGCTCAAACGCTTAGTACGGGTAAGAAATACAGCAGAAGATAATATAAATATTAGGCATGATAAATAATTGAAAACAAATGCCTTTACATATAATAAACATGAACACTTTATGGTAGGAATATGAGTTGAGTAAATAATTCCATAATAAAATATATTCATGGGTATTCTACTAGTTGAATAACCACATTAACCATCAATAATACTTTCAGAATGAGTGAATGTGTAATGCCGGAGATTCTGAAACATCTTGTCAAGGCCTCGACCAAGACATCTAAAAATGATTTAGGCCTCAGCCAAAACCATATATCAAAATGGGAAAGGCCTCTGCCAATTCCACATCTAATTGTCTCATGAGACCTACCAATTCATCGATGATCTATAGCGAGCTCCACCCGTCACTTACTAAGTCCAATACATTCTTCATATCAAAAGGTTGAAACATAACATATAGATTCGTATTAAAACTATCATAAGAAATGCCAATACTTTGACCATAAACCATGAATTGTATACAAATAACACATCTATTTTCAAATATATCAAAAAACCTTCAATAAAATTTGTATGATTTGTATCATAATAAATCAAACATGATCAATAATAATATCCCGTAAAAGGTGTTGACATAGTTGAAAATGATCAGTAAAAATCTTTGAGAGAAGTATAACTTTTTCATGAAATCATTTAAAAATCTATCAATTTATAATGGAAGTAATTTAAAAGAGATTTTTGAATAAAAGTGTCCCATACCACTTTGAAACATTTTAAAATAATTTTCATTTCAAAACATTCATGTCCATATAAATAAATCCTTAAAATCAGTTTGAAAACATCGACATTAATTAAAAGGGTTTAGATTGATAAATTTTTTAAACATTTAAAATGTTGATCTAGTTAAATAGACCCTCCAATAAAACCAGAAAAAATTCATTTTGAATTTTTTTTATAAAAGATGGGTATCTATGATAATTATTTCCTAGAAAATTCTCACACATGAACAATCTCGGATAATAATGAGATTGAAGAAATAACGCTTACCTTGCACTTTCCTTTGGTCGAGGGTACGCTTAACCTCCTATATAATAACCATTTTATGTTATTAAATTATTCTAGAACCATATTCATATTTATTATATCATACATGATTCATTAATGACTTTATACTATCCATTTAATAATGATTTTCATGTTAAATTAATGTTTCATGTAATAATCACTTTCTTTATCGTACACATTTTAACATGTTATTATTGATCGTATCATTTAGATAGTTATTTATATACTTCAATAATATAAAGTTGAATTATATATCATATATATTTAGAATGTAAATATTTATAATAGATCAATATATTAAATGTAAAACACCATTTATGGAGATGGTAGGCCGTACGTACGCATAAACATTGTTTCTGTTTTAATATCATATTGAACGAAAGAAATTGAATAAGATATATGTAAGTAAATACATACATACATACATACATACATATATATATATATATATATATATTTAGTAGCATTATTATTTCATATATTACATACTTATTAATAATATATATTTTTATGTCCATCGATGAATGGTGAACGTGGAAATGAATCTCATCGCGTCATGGAGACGGTAATCCGTACATACGCACGAGCGACAATATCATTTTATTAATGATTAAAAGGTGTGAAATTGGATGGTATATTAATTTATAGAGTCATTATAATGTTATTTTCATTATTTATATACATATTACTCATCATTATATACATCTAAATAACATAGTGTTGAATAAAAAACTTACACCACGGTGTGGAGACGGTAAGTCGTACGTACGCACGCATCATGACATTATCATTCATAGGATGGATAGAATATTTAATATGGTTGTGACATATTTATAATATCATCACATTATATAAAAGTTAATGGATTTTTTATTTTGGTATGGTAAATACAAATAAAGTGGAAGTGGAAGAAGAAAAGAACTTGAAATGGGGTGGTGAAATTACTACCTCTTCTTCGGGTGTTTCCTTTTGAGTTCATCAAAAGATCTCCATCGGTTGTCTTTATGATCAAATTTAGGACTCTAGGTTGAAGTTATGGAAGTTGGGAGGATATTTTTGTAGGTTTTTTCCGTGCCAAATGGCTTTGGAGGTGTGATTTTTAGAGAAGGGGATGTGCCCATTTATAAGAGGGGTGAGGGTCACTTTAAGAAAATATTAAAGTATTCATTTATTATACCATCATATTCGGTTTATAATGGCTCAAAAAAACTTATTTCGATACATAGGTGGTTATGGGTATAAATCCTCTCAACTAATAGGTTTTAGATAAGTTTAGGTTACCATTTTAACCTTATCTTTTAGATTTAACTCTTAGTTAAATAGTTTAACTTTTACTGTGTCTTCTTGTATCCATACACTATATGGTTAATAAACTTACTCTAAACTTCCAAGATAAACTATAGTGGTTAATTAAGGACATATATAATATTATATAAGCCCTTTGGATGAACCTTATATTTTTATTAATATTATATCAACCAATAATATAGTTTTTGTTTTAAAAACTATTTTATGTCAATTTTGACACTATTTTGTATTTGTTTTTTGATAAACTCATAATATAATGATTGCTTAGTAGAAATTGATTGAATCAACCCTAACATGTCATATTAACCTATAAATTTTTTGGAATTCATCTAAAGTCAAAAAGTACATTTATTTGAGTATTTATAATGTCAATTATTTTAATATTTTATTAATATGGTAATTAATACAACATCATTGTGTCATAAATAAATTTAATTATTTAATGTCTAAAAATTATAAATAAAATACCATTATGTAATAAATACATTAAAATTTATAATTAATATTTATAGTCATGTTTATCTTATGTATATCCCTATATTAAAAATGTTTTAGTTATGAAAACATGAATTTAACACTTTTAACTCTTCTTTAAGTTAAATAATAATAAATGTCCCAATCTAATAAAAGTGGACCTAAAGGATCATATTTTATTCTTAAGGTTGTTTTTGGTCGAATTACACATATCCAATAGAATTAGGACATGTGTTAGGGTAATTATAATATCACTTTTACCCTTAATTACCCTAATTACTTTTAACCATGGTAAATAAAAATCAAAAGTTACAATTCACCCAAAAGTATTTTCATCTTATTTAACAACATTTTCATTACTAAGGTTATTAGTGTCTTTCAGAATTTTAAAATTCACCTCACAGAAGCGGTAAAATTATGTTTTATGGAAAATTTTAAATTCTCCTAGAAGGTGGGTAAAAGACTGTAAAAATTTAAATAAAATTTTATATATTGAAATTATTATAAAATTAATATAATGAATTACAATGAACATATATAGTTATTATGGATCTATTTTGAACTAAAATGAATTAAAATAAAATAAATAATTACTTAAATAAAAAGTCAGTTTTAAACAATAACACATTGTTTTTAACTATTCATCAAAAATTGAATGTTTTAAAAAAAACCAAAATATCAACCTAAGTTAATTTTGATATTTTGAATTCAAAAAGTAATTATATTTTATAAAATTAAAAATATATATGTTTAATTTATTAATTTAAAATTAATTCCTGATGTCAAAACCAAAAAAGGGGTTTCAAAAAAGTAAAAACTATCAAAAGATTGACATGTGTTTATGTCAAATTTAAATAGGAAATTACTTATAATGACCAAAATTGTATTAAATGATAAAAATATAATCAAATTATACTTAAAAACCATTCAAATTTATAATTGAACATAATAAATTATTATTATTAGAAAATATGTTTTCAGTTAAAATTTTGTAATTTTCATTATTCACCCAGATATGAAAGTTATCAGAAAAACACCAAGAATTTGTCAAAATTAAATTTCTATGTCCCAATTATAAAGTATAAGTTTATTTTTTCAAATTTAATATATAAAAGTGTCATATATTGGATTTAAAAAAATGTTCTCCATTAAAAGGCTATAAAATTGTATTTTTTAAAAAATTCTTCTTTTATCTGAAAAAATTAGTTTGTTCTTATATTATGTCTAAGAAACATATAATATTGTTTCTAAAATTTAATATAGTATATAAAATTTAAAATTTCGTTAACACTATTCATAACTGCTTTTTGAACAGCTATTTTGGTAAGTTGTGGTGCGCTCAAAGTTGGTGTTGTGTATTGTGCAAGTTATTGAGTTACTTTGAATAGATAACGTACTATGAAATCTTGGGGTGTCACATTCTCACCTCATTCAATAAATTGGGTCCTAGAAATTTTAAATCATTCTTTGAAAATAAAAGGATAAAAATAGAAAATACCTTTGTGTAAAATCATCATCGATAGTTGGGTTAATAAAATTTAGTCTTAATTAGAGGGAGAGGGAAATAAAAAATTCACAACCAAATTATGATCTTGATTAAGAGAACATTGGTGGAAATTAAAGACACATAATTTTAGGGAAAATGTAAATATTTATAGGGAGTGATTGATGTCATCAATCACAAACAAGTATAAAATTGATGGCCTCAAAGCCATCAATCTAAGATGATGTAAAATATCATCAATTAAAAAAAACATATAGTATTAGGATAACACATTTTTGGTTTTATGATCCCTTCCCTAATGTTTAAGAATTAATTTATTCATAGAATATGAGGAATATATATATATATACATGAAAAAGATAGTTTCATCCTTCAACTAATTCCTACCACGAACTCATCTTTCACTCCAAAACATAATAGAATTCAATAATATTCTATTTATCTGAATCGTATCGGGTTAAAAAATGAATTTATATTTTTTTCAGACCATTTAAAATAAAAATACATTATACAAACTAGGACATAATGTAGGCCAATGGTAAGTGAAGCACCCTTGTGGCCCTTCGGTTGTGGGTTCAAGTCTCGTGGCCTTGTCGGGTGCGATGGGTTGTCGCCTGACCTCCGGGTTGTCCTTTTTATTACAATCCGAAAATAATCTCAAGAAATGATTTAACTATAACAATAGTATCCAATTTCAAACTTAATATATTCCAACCTTTAGACTTATCCAAAATACTTCTTTCCAAACTCACAGTCCAAAATTTACAAGGAAGGTAAACACAATGAAGATCCTTTTTGCCATGTAATGACATGTGAATACCTTCATCATGCATTCTTTTAAAAAATTGAAACACATTGAATTATTATATAACAATATTGATTACATTAATTATCTTTTATTCCTTATAGAATACTTTATATACTCCTTATACCAAAAAATGTGGTAAACTTCCAGAATAACGTAATATATAAATCATTAATCAGTTTAAAGGTAGTCAAGAATATCCAATGTAATTTACCGAAATCAATCATATCTTATTCCAAAATCACTCCCTCAGTATCAGAATCATATTAAGGTTTATCTTTCCCTATACCACACATTTTCCGAAAATTTTTCCTACCCTCGAGTCACTTTTCTTTCTTCCACACAATCTCATGTCCTTAGGAAAATATTACTGTAGTACAATCCTTATATACTCTATAATTATTATAACATTTACATCATTAATACAATAATTAATTGACACAATACATTAATAAAAACATAATAACTCTTAATCAATCCGCTTTATCTTCAGTATTAGTATAACTTGATTATTATCTAATAGCATCATTTGGGGTATACTCTGATGATTTGGACATTGATTCGGTTAGTATTCAAACTCCTTGTAAATGAAGCATTGTACATTTGAAACCTTTTTCTTACCCTTGAAATCATATACTTGGTGTCCTTTTTCTCCAAACATATAACAAACTCCCATTCCCTTCAAGCATTTACCAAGGTGATTCTTTCCACAATTATCACATATGAGAAAATCCTTCTTTCCCTTATTCCCTTTATCCATATTTCTTTCTACCATAATTTTTTTCTCTCACTTCCATTCAATTCCATAGAACTTAGATAATTCTTTTCATACCTTATTAACACTTGATAATATTTATTCATATGATGATAATACATGGGAGACTATTTCATTTCTAAATGTTGGATTAATACCATTAAAGATATGATCCTTCTTACTCTTTGGATTATATGTATTTTTGGAGTTCTCATTCCTTATATTGGGAACCATTTCTAAACAATGGCTTACACTAGGTTAGTTTAGGAATCGAAATGCATAATTCCAAACTTGTAAAATACCTACTGAAAATTGAAAAGATTATGCATCTAATCTATAATCATAAAATGTTTTCTTTGAGGAATTATTTCCTCCTAAATCATCCATAATGGCTTGTAATGAAAATTTAAATTATCCAAAGCATATCTCCCAGGAGTGTCAAAACCAAGAGTGCAGAAAGGCCCATTGTCATGCACTAGTTCCCCTTCGAGTCTAGCTCAAAGTGGTGTTTGGAGGTTTTACCCCTAGGTACATCTATTCCAGAGCCACCAATACCAGATCATATCCAGATAAGGATGTATTACATTGAAAACTCACCAAATATCTACAATACCAAAATTCTATGAAGTTATTCAATACTAATCCTCAAAGATTATCTTAGGGTAATGTTCTCTAATTAGAGTTTATCTAAATCTATTTCTAAGGTTGTTGATAAATTTCCTCTGATACCAACTATAATGATCTGACCTCAGTTACCCAGAGTCAGTGCATTATTACATAACATTTTCATGATTACAAGGAATCATATCCTAAAGGACCGATCCGTTTAGCAGTCTTGGAAAATATATTACATAAATGAACATTACATTACACTTTCTAACATACAAAATAGAAGAAATAATCCTTTGAGAACCCCATTGTTCCCAAATATTAACCTTGAATATCAATCATAAAACACTTCTTGGGATCATGGGAAAATAAAAAAGAAGAAAGGGGGACCTCAAACGATCATTAAGGTAAGAAATACAATGGAAGATAACATAAACATTAGTCATGGTGAATAATTGAAAACGCATGCCTTTACAAAAAATAAACATGAACACTTTATGGGATGAGTATGAGCTGAGTAAATAATTCCATAATAAAACAAAGTCATGTGTATTCTACTAGTCAAATAACCACATTAACCATCAATAATATTTTTTAATGGGGGAATGTATAATGCATGACATTCCGAAACATCTTGTCAAGGCCTCGGCGAAGGCATCTAAAAATGATTTAAGCCTCGACAAAAACCATATAACAAAATGTGAAGGGTCGTGACCAATTACACGTCTAATGTTCCCATGATACCTACGGATGCATCAAGGTGATATAGCGGGCTCCAACCATCACTTAGCAAGTCCAATACATTCCTCATATGAAAATGTTGAAACATAACATAAACATTCATATTAAAACTAGCATATGATATTTTAAAAATTTAACCATAAAACATGAATGGTATAAAAATAACACATCCACAGTCAATCATATCACAAAACCTTCAATACAATATGGAATATTTCTATCATAATAGATCAACCTCGATCAAGAATAACATCCCGTAATGTATGTTGACATAGTTGAAAATGATCAGTAAAAATCTTTGAGAGAAATATCCATTTTTCATGAAATCGTTTAAAAGTATCATAATTTATAAAGTAATTCATTTAAAATATATTATTGAATCATATTTCCCCATACCACTTTGAAACTTTTTAAAAGAATTATCATTTCAAAATATTCATGTCCATATAAATAAATCCTTAAAATTATTTTGAATACATGGACATTAATAAAAAGGGTTTAGAAAGATAAATTTTTAAAACATTTAAAATGATGATATAGTTAAATAGAACCTCCCATAAAACCATAAAAGATTATTTTTTATTTTTTTTATGAAATATGGGTATCTATGATAAGTATGTCCTAGAAAATACTTACACATGAACAATCTTAGATAAAAATTAGATTGAGGAAATAACCCTTGCCTTGCACTTTTATTTGGTCGAGGGTACACTTAACCTCCTATATAATGACAATTGAATATTATTAAATTATACCAGAATCATATTCATTTTTATTATATCATAAATTATTAATTTATGACTTTTTACTACCCATTTAATAATTATTTTCATGTTTAGATAACATTTCGGTTAATAAACTCTTTCTTTATAGTATGCGTTTTAACTTGTTATTATTAATCGTATCATTTAGATCATGATTTAAATAAATAATGAATATAAACATGATTTATATATAATATATATTTAGAATATAAATATTTATAATAGATAGATATATGAAATGGAAAAAATCGTTTATGGGGACAGTAGGTCGTACGTACGCATAAACGTTGTTTCTGTTTTCATATGGTATTGAACAGAAGTAATTGAATAAGATATATGTAAGTATATAGATATATATATTTATTTATTTATTTCTCCAGTAGTATTATAATGTCACATATTACATACTTATTAATAATATATATTTTTATAATCATCAATGAATGGTGAACATGGAAATGAATCTCATCTCGTCGTGGAGACGGTAGTCCAAACATACGCATGAGTGATAATATCATTTCTTTAATGATTAAATGGAATGGAATTGGTTGGTATATTAATTTTACTGAGACATTATAATGTTATTTTAATTATTTATTTATATATTACTCATCATTATATCTATCCAAATAACATAGTGTTGAATAACAAATTACACCACGACGTGGAGACGGTAAGCCGTACGTTCGCACACATGGTGACATTATCATTTATAAGATGGATAGAATAATGAATATGGTTGTTACATATTTTTAATAACTTTATAGTAATTATAAGGTACTAGATTTATTATTTTGGTATGGTAATAACAAATAAAGATAAAGTGGAAGATGAAAAGAACTTGAAAGAGGGTGGTGAAATTATTACCTATTCTTCGGGTGTTTTCTTTTGAGTTGATCAAAAGGGATCCTTAGGATGGATTTATGATCAAAGTAAGGTCTCTAGATTGAACTGAGGAAAGTTTAGAGGATATTTGGGTAGGGTTTGGCTGAGCCAAATGGCTTTGAAGGTGTGATTTTTAGAGAAGGGGATGTTCCCTTTTATAAGAGGGGTGATGGTCACTTTAGGAAAAGATTAAAGTATTAATTTATTATACAATAATGTTTGGTTTATAATGGCTAAAAATGAATTTATTTAAATCCTTAGGTGGTTATGTATTGAAATACTATCAACCAATTCGTTTTAGACAAGTTTAGGTTACCACTTTAGCCTTATCTTTTAGATTTAACTCTTAGTACAATAGTTTAACTTTTACCGTGTCTTCTTGTATTCTTACACTATATGGTTAATAATCATAATATAAAATTCCAAGAGAACCTAAATTGGTTCATTAATGACATATATAATATTATTTAATCCCTTTGGCGAACCTAAGATTTTTAGGAATATTATATCAACCAATTATATTGTTTTTGTTTTAAAAACTATTTTATGTCAATTTTGACACTATTTGGTATTTGTTTTTTGTTAAAATCATAAAAACATGATTGCTTCAAAAAAAATTGATTCAATTAACCATAACATATCATATTAACGTGAAAAATTATTTTAATTCATCAAAAGTATCAAATTACATTTATTTGGGTATTTATAATATCAATGATTTTATTCTTTTATTAATGAGGTAATTAGTGCATCATCATTATGTCATAAATAAATTCAATTATTTAATGTCTGAAAATTATAAATACAATATAATTATGTAGTAAATACATTTATATTTCTAATTAATATTTATAGTCAAATTTATCTTATTTATTACCCTATATTGAAAATGTTTTAATTTTGAAAACATGCATTTAACCCTTTTAACTCTTCTTTAATTAAAAATTTTAAATGTCCTGATCTAATAAAAGTGGACCTAAAGGATCATATTTCATTCCTAAGGTTTTTTTGATCGAATTACACTTATCCAATAGAATTAGTATATGGGTTAGGGTAATTATGATATCATTTCTACCCTTAATTACCCTATTTTCTTTTAACCGTGGTAAATAAAAGTCAAAAGTTAGTATTCAAAAAAAATATTTTTATCTTATTAATCCAATTTATACTTACTGAGGTTAACCTTGTCTCTTGGAATTTTGAAATTCAACTCACAGAAGAGGTAAAATTAAGTTTTATGCAAATTTCAAATGCTCCTAGAAGGTGGGTAAAAGACAGTAAAAAGTTCAATAAAATTTTATAAATCTAAATTATTATAAAATGATTTCAATGAATTAAAATTAACATATATAGGTATTATGTATATATTTTGACCTTAAATAAATTAATATAAAATAACTAATTACTTAAATAAAAAGTCATTTTTAAAGAATAACGTAGTGTTTTTCACTATTCATCAAAAATTGAAAGTTTTTTAAAAAATACCAAAACATAAACCTCTGCTGATTTTGATATTCCAAATTATAAAATGAAGTCTATTTTACCAAATTAAAAATATAGAAGTTTCATTTAATAATTTAAAATTAATTCCCGTTGTCAAATCCAAAAAGTGGGTTTTTAAAAAAGTAAAAACTATCCAAAGATTGACATGTGTTTATGTCAAATTTAAATGTAAAATTATTTATAATGAACAAAATTTTATTAAATGATAAAAATATAATCTAATCATACTTCCAACCCATTCAAATGTATAATTGAACACTATAAATTATTCTGATTAAAAAGTTGTTTTCAGTTAAAATTTAGTAATTACCACTGTTCACCCAAATATGAAAGTTTTCAGAAAAACTCCAAACATTTATCAAAATTAAATTATTATGTCCCAATACTAAATAAGAAGTTTTTTTCCAAATTTAATATATAAAAGTATCAAATATTGGATTTAAAAAAAGGTTCTCCATTAAAAGGCGGTAAAATTGAATTTTTTGAAAAATACTTCTTTTATCAAAAAAAGTATTTGTTCATATATTATGTCTAAGAAACACATAATATTGATTATAAAATTTTATAGGGTATATAAAACTCAAAATTCAGTTAACACTATTCATAACTGCTTTTTGAACGGCTGGTTTGTTAAGTTACGGTGCGCTCAAACTCGGTGTTGCGTGTTGTGCAAGTTATTTAATTACTTTAAAGAGATTACGTACTAAGATATCTTGGGGTGTTTCAGAGTGAAATAATTTCATCTCCCCAACCTTCAAAATGTTATAAGGAGAGATAGTCATGGGTAAACTCATCATTTTACCCATGATTATCTCTCTCCCCAAATGGTCTAAACATAGGGCCACTGGAATTCATTCCCTCCATAATGACCCTCATCCCATCCACTCCATTATTTTCTCAAATTCATTGGTTTACCTTATATTTCATTTAATGATAAATAATAGATATTAGGAAAAATTAGTAGTAATTAAAACAAACTTTTCCGCAATTTTGAAAATTAGAATAATTTAATAGTAATTAGATTGAATTGATAATATTTACAAGTAATTTTATTTTTTATTTTATAATTTTTTTGATAGTATCTTCCTTATATCAGATTAATTATAAAAAATATTTTTAATCTCTAGTTTTTAGAGAAATATGACACAAGGAATTATACACCATTTTTATTACATGAAAATAATTAGATAAATCGTGACAGGAATCCAAATAGATTTGATATAAATATTTTATATATTGATCGTGTATAATCCTATTAATCATTTTCACCATATTTAACAAAAAAATGTTTTAGAGGGAAAAATTAGGTGTGTATGTAAGAAATCTAATCTGAGGATGTTTGACACATTCAAAAATGCAGGGGGGGTCATCTATTGCATTTTTGGTTTTTGGTAAGATTATGTTTATTTGTATCAACACGGGGAACACTGTTCTAAAGATGATACTAATAACATTCTTCTAGATTCATCATGGTTTCAAGCATTAGTATATGAGGTTTTTGGTCATCCTTTTCAACAAATAGAAAAATAGAATGATATTGATTTAACTCCTGAGTTAGAACCATCATGATTTTATGAGTTTTCGATGTCTTTGGAAGATTCCTTATATTCTGGTTTCATGATAAGGAAATTTGAATTGGTGAAAAACTTTTCAGCTAATAAATAAGATATTGAAATGTAAAATAGTTGTTTTTATTAGAAATTATATTTGGTTAAATCCATTTCAGCTGAAGTAAATGGGTTTCCCAATAATTTCTAGGAGGGAATGAGTCTGGTTTGTAATTTGGGTTCATCACCCTCAGTTTCTGGTAAGAAACCCCATATTTATTCTTTTTTATGTATGTAAAGTATTGGTGAATTTTGGGAGAGTTTGGAGAACATTCAAAGTTTTTTGGGGGATTTTCTACAGGTGTATAGTTGGTGCACGGTTGAGGAAAACCATGCAACACCTCCAATAAACCATGCACAAGGAGTCGGGAAAAATGGTAAGGCGCATAGGTGGAACATGATTTTCCCAAAATGTATATCCACTAAGTAGAAACTATGTTGTTTTTAAAGGTGGTTCTGGATTTTTGAGATAGCGGCTTTAGTATGGTTTGTGTACAGTTTGGAATCCCTATGAGGCGACTGTGTTAGGTCCATCATTGAGGCACTAGCTAACGCACAGTGAGCAAATGGTTTTTCTAACCTTGTGTGGAAAAGAAACTAGATACTAAAAAAGTAGATCTAGGTCGGTTTAATGTTTTAATTAACCTTTTTCCGCAAAATACTACTATCATGGGATTTTTCCCTATCAATGGTTGGAGAACCTATCCCTAATGAATTAGAAGTGAACTGGAGCTATTCCTTGGTTCATTGTAGCTCAATTATTTTAGTAAGGCTTAAATATTTGTTGTTCTAGATGAGTTTTCTTAGATCCATTTTTCCCTTTCTTTCAATTTCTTACATCTACACTCATGGTGGTTATATATTGGGTTTTGAATACCAAATATGTTTAGATTTTGTATTTTTGTTGATAGGGGAAGATATCTATGGTTGAGTTTTAGATATTTAATCCATTTTTGTTTATGTTCTTTGTGTTGTTCTTCATTCTCACCCTAAGCCGGAGGTAGGTGGACTCTCTCTTGAATCCTCTATTTATATCTTGAATTATTAGTCTAAAATTGGTTCAATGGATTGATTTTGATTGAGAAATTGTGTTTCAATGGATGTTATAAATCCTCTTTAGTGATGATTATTGGTTTTTGCTGAAATTATGTAATCATGGTAACTGGTAGTGTAAAGTGTTTTGGTTTCTTGATTATAAAATGATTATTTTCAAATATGGATTTTCTTGTTTTTTAAAATGGATTTTTGTAAAGGTTTTCAGTAAAAATAATGTTTTATTGAAATTGTTTGAAATGGTTTTGGCATACGTGGGTTTTTGTGGGTGTTTATGTTCGACATGCCCTTGAATAAGGGATGTGTACCAGTAGGGTACAAGGTACGTGACCCTCGATCAAGGGAGTGTTTCAGTGCAACAATAGGTGATTGGACAAGAGACCGATCATGAGTGTGGATTCATCAAAAAACCTCGCATGTCTGGTTGTATTGTGATCCATTGAATGGGTATTCCAAAATAGAATGTTAAATGATTTAAATAATTGTTTATGTAATTTCCTTAGGAAACTGTTTACTATATAATTTTTTATATTTTGATTTAAAATATTTTATATATTGTTTTATATAATTTTTTTATATAAATTATTTTAATTTGTTCTATCTTGGTGGCATGAGTTAGGAAGTCATTAAGGAAAATCTACCGAGTTTTAGTACTCACACCTACTTTGGAACATTGTGTTTTTGTATATATCACCTATTGAGATATGGGAAAAGGTAATGTATCAAACATATTTAGTACCACTTCCTGATAATTGGGTTTTTTTGTGGAGTTGGATCTTGGGGCGTGTGGATATTTGGGGTCATGTGGTTTCCTTTGAGATTCGATAATTTTTCATTTACTATTTAATTTGATGTTAGATTGTATTTTTTTGTGGTACTATTTGGTTGGATTTGATATAAATGAAATGTTTGAGTTGTCTTTAATTTTTATCACTCATCATGTAGTGTTTTATTTGGTTATGGTTTGTTGGTTAGTTGTTTAACTTCAAAGGGAAAAGTGTCCACCAAATTTTAAATGAATCCCTCCACATTTATTTCCATCCTTTGGCATAGATAAACTTTTTATAATGTACTTAAATTTACTATGGAGTTAGGTAAATAATTGTTTTGGAGACACTTACCAGATTTTGTAATCTCATTATCATGGGTTTATCCAATGAGACGAGCATGGAATGCATTATAGGAATGACTTCCAACTTGGACTGCATATTTCATTTTTGATTAATGATATATGATTTGGTGTAATGTTTTTATTTTCAAAAAATTTTGAAATTATTTCAAATGACATATTTTGAAAAAGATAATGTCTGTGATATTTTGAAAATGGTTTGATTTTAAGAGAAAAGTTGATATTTTTTCAAAAAAGGTTGAACATGATAAAGGACAATTTCAAAAAGTAGTGTTCTGATGGTTGATGTGGTAGAAATTGAAATTGTTTAGACATAAATTAATAGAGAGCAAACCTAATGTATTTTATTGTGTTCTTAAAAATTGACACCTTTTAGGCATCATAGGAACCAATCTAAAGAGTCCATTGACAATGTGATTGCACTTGACCACTGGTGAACCAACATTTGGTCTAAACCATCACTTAGGCTTTTCAAACTATTGAGTCTAGACTGAAACCATATAATCTTTTTATGATATTAGCCACTTCTGAAAATCCAAGTGGATCAAGTATGGTTGTCTTCATGAGAGGACGTGCGAACTCTAACACTAGGAATAATATTAAGAGGGATACCTATTTTCAAGGCGGTGTAACGCATCAGAATCAGACCACAAAAGGAAGTAACCTTCCTCCAAGATCTAAGGCCAAGCCTTGATGTTTTTAGTGTCGTTCAATGAGTTTCATCAAGAAAAAGTGTAATAAACCATCAAGAACATTCCCTACTTGCAACAAAATGGGGATTCTTCTACATTATTGTAATAGTCATCTATGGTCTGGTGTTCAAGAAACTCATCATGTGTCACATATGTTGTATGCTTCGATAGGGTGAGGGAAATATAATACCTATCCTCAGCCGAAAAAATATACCCATGGTGATTCTAAGAACACTAGGACTCCTCAAGTTATGAAATCCCAACATGCCAACAAGAAGCAAAGTCTAGCGATAATGAAATTATCTGGAGTTGGGAAGGTTATTATGGATAACCAACCTAGATCATCTATAATGAGAGATATGATTCTTCTGAATTCTACCCTTATGAAAGTGTAGTTTGATACTGGTCCATCTCATTCCTTTATTTCTTCTTATGTTTTTTATTTTCTATGTTTAAAACATGAGATGATTCCCTCTCTGATAAAACATCAAACTTCTCTTGGGGAAAGAGAATATAGAGCCTTTCTGTGAGAGCATGTTCTATAACTATTGATGTATATGATATGAAATGGAATTTCTTGGTGCTAGAAATGGATGTCTATGATGTAATCCTGGGTATGGATTGGTTGATAATGTACAAGGCTCGCATCAACTATTATAGTAGAATAGTTAGTTTTGTGAATGAGGATGGTGCCGAGAATATATTTAGAGGAGAAAGGAATGTCAAGGCAGGTGAGACAAGCCTTTTTATAGTAGAATTTGGAAGGAAATCTTTCCATTTGGCTGTGTTGACTTTAGAATCGATGGAGGATATCTTGAATAGCTCTTTTATAGTAATCATAGACCATTTTCCTGATGTTTTCCTGATAATTTCTCAGGGCTTCCACCTATAACAGAAGTGGAGCTTACGATTGATCTTTTTATGGGGACCAGTCCAATATCACTTTTGTTTTATATGATATAACCAATTGAATTTAGGGTTTTGAATGAATAGTTGGAAGATCATGAATGAAAAGTGTTAATTCATCCGAGCATGTCTCTATGGTAGCACTGGTTTTGTTTGTCTAGAAGGTTGATGGAACTCTTTGACTTTGTGTTTATTATCGTAAGATTTAACATGTTACGATAAATAATGGGTATCAATTTCTATGCATTGATGAGTTGTTCAATAAATTTATGGGATCTTAGTGGTTCTCTATGATTGAATTTTGATCAAGATATCACCAATTGCGAGTTCGAAAGAAGGATATTCTGAAGTCAACTTTCAAAATCAGATATGGAAATTATGAATATGTGGGAATTCCTTTAGGTGTTACATGTTCACCAATAGTGATTATGGAATTTATGAATAAGATTTTTTAGTGATATATAGATTATTTTGTTTGGGTGTTTTTCAAGGGCATATTGGTGTATTCAAGGATAAGGGATGAGCACGAGAAACACTTGGAAAGAGTGTAGGTAATCTTGAGGGATCATCAGTTCTATTCCAAACAATCGAATTGTGATTTTTAGATACAAGAGTTATGTTTTATTTTCTATGTAATTTTTGAAATAGGTGTTTTAGGGGATCCAGAAATGATAGAAACTATTCTATTGGAAACCACCAAAGAAGGTATTTGTGATACAAAGTTTTCTTGCTCTAGATGGTTATTACTGATAATTCATTCATGATTTTTCTCAATTATCCTTACCTATGAAAAATTTGGAAAATAATAATGTTCCATTCCAATGGGATGAGTAATGTTAGGAATATTTTCAAGAGATAAAGGTTCACCTTACATCCCCACCAATATTGATTTTCCTGGAATCAGGACAAGGGTAAGTGGTGTATTTTGATGCTTTGGAATCTATGTTGGGGCATGTTATCATGCAAGGATACCGTGTTATTTTTTATAGCTCAAGGTAGTTAAGGGTTCATGATAATATCCACCCATAACATGATTTGGAGTTAGCTATCATAATCCATGATTTGAAGATATTAAGTCATCCCTTATTTGGTGATAAATTTACTATGTTCACGGATCATAAGTTCTTGAATCATATCATCTAATAATGGTATTTAAACCTGATAAAAATAATATGGATGGATTATCTCCAAATTTTTGATTTTGAATTGATATATACACCAGGTAAAGGAAATTCGGTGGCTGATGCATTATGATGTAAGTTATATTCTCAGTTAGAAAACCATGATTTAGATGAGTGGTAGTTGATGTCGTTCCTAGCCGACATGCATGTGTAATGTGAAGACCAATATGATTTTGTGGTTTTATTCCCAGTTTCAGTGGTTCCCGATTTTTGGAATATGGTTAAAGTGGTATAAAAATCCAATCCAAAATGCATGGCTCTGAGGTCAAAACTGAATGGTGGGGAGACCATTGAGGGACAGAAGCTAGATGTGAGTTCAGTGTTGTGGTTCAACAATTTGATGGTTGTACCTATAACATCTCAGGAGAAACTTCTTCAGGATTTCAACCATTCAAGATGGGTTGTCTATAGAGGGAATATAGTAGATGTATATGGAATTGAAAGAATAGTTTTGGTGGATCATCATGAAACAAGAGGTGGATATTTTTGTTTCAAGGTTCTTAGCTTTTCAGAAAGTTAAATCATAGCATCAATGGACAATATGTATGTTTCAGTCATTACCTTTCCCTATTTAGAAATGGGAGTAGATAGCTATGTATTTTGCAACAGGTCATCCAAGAATGGTTTAGAAACATGATTCCATATGGGTGATAGTGGATCTAATTACAAAGTCATATCATTTAATTCATATTATTGAATCTCATACGGTGGAATAAATAAAAAAATATATATTTGGGAAGTGGTAAAAAGGAATCGCATACAAGTTTCAATAGTGTTGGACATAGATCTAATGTTCATGTCTCGTTTCTAGAAATCCTTGCAAGAATCCATTGGGACTCAGTTGACCATGAGTACAACGTATCATCCTCAAATGGATGTGAAATCTGAAAGGATGATATAAACATTGGAAGATATGATTCAGTATTGTGTAATAGATTATGGAAGCTTGTGAGAAGAGAGTGTGCCATCAGTAGAGTTCTCGTATATCAATAGTTATCATTCCTCATTAAATATGGCTTATATTGAAGCATTTCATGAGAGTCCTTGTTGTTCTCCATTTTTTCTGTGGAAATAGGTGATACTTCAATAGTTTGGATGATCCTTGTTCAAGAAACATCAAATAAGATTTAGTTGATCAGAAAAAGGATGTATGTGGCTCAGAGTCGTCAGAAATATTATGTGGATCATCATCGATGACCATTGTCATTCGCATTGAGTGATAATGTGTTCTTGAAGATCTCTCCAAGGACTGTACATCATCGTTTTGGGAATTAAGGAAAATTAAATCCTCAATACATAGGCCCTTTTGAGATACTTGAATGGGTTGGAGAGGTATCATATCGGATGGCATTTCCCCCATGGTTCAGTTCAGTGCATAACATGTTCCATGTATCTCTGTCGAAAAAGTATCAGCCTGATCCTGACCATGTGATCAGATTGGATCACGTCGACCTAGCTCTAGATTCTTCATTGTTGCACATGCTAGATATGATTGTGGATAATCAAGAGAAATTCTTGTATGGAAACATCATCAGTCTTGTGTGGATTTTGTGAAAAAATGGATAGATCCTGGAAGAGTATTGGTTACGTGAGATGGAAATAAAATTTAAATGGGTAGAAATAATTTAGGGAAATTATGGCTTTCCAGTTTCCACAGATGTAAATACCAATGGTGGTGAGAATTTAGAACCCCTGGTTTCTTGTAAATATCCCTTTATTTATATTTTTTATGTATGTAAAGTATATGGGAGATGTTTTGGTGAGTTTAGAGAACTTTTGGAGTGTTTTTTGGAATTTTATACAAGTACATTGTTGCTACACGATTTTGGAAAACTATGTAACACCTCTAGGAAATCTTTCATAGGGAGTCATGGAAAAAAGGGAAGGTGCACAGGAAGCACGTGACTTTTTCCAAACCAGGCTTCCACCAAGTAGAAACTGTACAGTTTGTAAAGGTGGTTATAGATTTTTGAGATAGTGGCTTCATTACAGTTGGGTCACAATTGGTGCACAGTTTGGAAACTATATGATACAACCTTGAGAGGTCTATCCTAGAGGTAGTGTCTAATTCATGGTTAGCATAGATTTTTTCTAATCATGTGACTAAACAAAGCACGACAAATAAACTATATTATTAAAAAGTAGATAAATGTCATTTTAATATTTTAATGCCACTCTTTTGCCCAAAACGACCCTAACTCTGTATTTTCCATTTCAGGGGTTGGAGAACCTCTCCCAATAAAAATAGAAGTGATCCAGATCCATTCCATGAGGCGTTGAATCTTTATTCTTGTGGTAAGGCTTTGTTCTTCATCATTCATGATGAGTTTTCTTAAATCTAATGCTACGTTTCTATCGGTTTCGTAGATCTATGCCCGATTTGGGTATATTGAGGGTTTTAAATGCCAAATATATTTGGATTTGGTTTTTTTGTTCATAGGGGAAGAGATTTAAGGTGGCTTTTCGAATATTTAACCCGGTTTTATCGATGTTCTTTGTGATATTCTTCGTTTATCCTATAAAACTAGTGGTAGGTGGATTCACTCTCAAATACTCTATTTATAACATGAAGAATTTTTTTAAAATTGGTTTAATTGATTTATATTGATTCTTAAATTGTGGTGAAAATCATGTTATATATCCACTTTAGTGACGATTTATGGTTTTTGGTAAAATTTAGGAATCTTGGTAATTGGTTGTGTAAAGTGATTTGGTTTCATGATTTTTAAATATTTATTTTAAAATACGTCTTTGGTGATTTTTTAAATTTCATTTTTTAAATGTTTTCAATAAAAAATAATTTTTATTGAAATGGTTTGAAATGTTTTGTTTGAAATGGTTTCGGCATGCGTGGGATTTTTTTTGAGTCCATATTAGATGTTCCCCTGAATAAGGTACATGTACAAGTGGGGTACATGGTGCATGACCATAGATAAGGTGTGTGTTTTAGTTGGACACAAGGAGATTATATTATAGACTACTCCGGAGTATAGAACTATCAAACAAGCTTGCATGTTGGGTAGTATTTTTATCCATGGAATGATTATGCCAAAATAAAATGTTAAATGATTTAAATAATTGTTTATGTAATCTCATTGGGAAACTATTTACTATGGATTTTTTTACATTTAGATATAAAATTTTTTAGAAATTGTTTTATTTAAATTGTTTTAAATAAATTTTTATTTCTTTTTCTATTAAAGTGGTGTGAGTTAGGAAGTCATTTGGGGAAAACCTACTGAGTTTTAGTACTCACTCCTACTTTGGCACTTTGGTGATTTTGCGTATATCATCTTTTGATATATGGGAAAAGGGAAAGTATCACACATCTTTAGTACTACTTAATGATTCTTGGGTTACTTGGTGGAGTTGGAGCTTTGAGTGTTTGGAGATTTGGAGTCATGTGGTTTCCTTTGAGTTATATAGTTTTTTCCACTGTTTACATCGATTTTAGTTATTCTTCCGATATGGTACTCTTTGTTTTGACTTGATATAAATTAAATGTCTGATTTGTCTGTCATTTTTATCATTCATCATGTATTTTTTTATTTGGATATGTTTTTTTGTTTGGTTGTTTATCATAAATGGGAAAATTGTCCCCCAAATTTTAAATAAAGCCCTATACATTTATTTCAAGCCATTAGTGTCTTGGGGATGTCTGTTAAGGCAAAGTAGCATCCTTCCACCTTTTCAATCCAATGACAACTAAAGGGATGTTACATTGGGTCATGGTTACTAGAAGATTCAAGATTGTTCAAATGATTTAATATTTTATTGTAATGAACCAATGTTTTATCAGTGGAATTCGATTATTATAATTATGCATTATAGCATTACGAGTCACAATGACATATCATGATACTAAATACTATGTGACCATTAAACATAATTTTTTACTTCTATGTTTTGAATTTTGAAAATCTCTAATACACGGTTGTGATCAGTACGTTATTTGGAGTTCGATAGGAAAAAACATAATTTTTGGTGAATAGTAACCTACCCTTATGAATAGTAACCTTCCCTTATGAGTAGTAATAAGATATTTATGAATAGTAAATAATAAAAAATAATTACAACCTTACCCATGAATTATTAAATAACATTTGAGAATCTTATAAGTGGCAATTTGACCGTAGTATAAGTATTTGTATTTTTGTAAGTCAAAAATAATTAATTATTTTATAATAAATGTATTTTCCTAAAATGTGGTCATAAATTAATAATTATATGTCTTCTGGTTTGAAGATAATTTTAAAATACCTTATGTAATTTTGTAAAGAATTATAATGTCAGTTTTAATTTCTAAAACTGTATTTTTCAAGTAAATTATGATTTTAATTAAAAACTAAATTAATCATATTTATATAATTAATTTTGAAAAACTGAAATCATTTTTGGATTCTACACATCAATAAAAAGTTAGGTTGAATTTTTGGGTTTTTTATAATATACTTTAATTTTCGGGTGAATAGTAAAAATACAGTTTTTCACATAACCGAAATATTCTAAATTACATCATTTATGATGTAATAATTCCATTAAATTTTTAGAACATTAGATTCAAAAATGTTATATTTAATTCCATAAATTTTTCCTTAAAATTAAATAAATTCAATTTCCAAACCTAAAATGATCTTTCCAAAACCTAAAGTCAAAAACTGATTCCTTAAAAATCATTTTCTCTTTCTTTTCACTTTACTTTTAATAAATTAATAAATTTGAATTATAAAGACGATTTAAAGTATAAAACAAATTATATTATATTAACAGATTATTTATTTTATAAAAAAATACTATTAAAAGTCTAACATTTGATATATTAGTTTATTTAATATTTAATTCTAAAAACACCCCCTCCTCAAGTATAAATAACCCCCTCCCTCCCAATTTAAAACCAACACTCTCATCCCTTACTAAGACTAATATCATCCCAAATTCTCCCTCTCAAGCCTCTTAGAATACTTATGGACGTTATCGAGCCCTCCAACTCCAACCACCAAGGGAGTTATCATTTCTTACAAGACGAGCTACACCGAGGAGAGAGTAAGACTCTATTAAATCTTCTCTCTTTTATTCATTTTACTCTTTTACCCTATCCCTTTCAGAAACTTCTTAAAAAATATTCTTCACTTTTTAAAAAATATATTTTGGATTTTAACCTAATTTAATTATCATTTTAATGAAAAATATAAATTTCATACATTCATTTCCTGCACTATCGAAAATGTCTCATCAACGGTCGATTAACCATCTACGGAGACGTTTCCAAGATAATTATTATAAACACCTTCATGTATGGACAATATAAATTATAGAAAATATTATAATATAAATTTTCATGTATATATTCTTATATAACTAATTATACTAATTTATAAATTACATTAAAAAAAAGTGAAATCATCGCAAGATGGGAATTTCTTAAGTAAAATATGATATCAAAACGCTTGGTTTTCATCGCCAAAAATTATGAAATAAAATAAAATGAATATAATTGATAAATATTTTTATTAATTGAATATAATTCAATTTTAGATAATTGTTTTAATAACCATAAATTTTTTATTCATGAGGCGTAGAAGTGATGAAATTAAGAGGAAATTAAGGTAAGGGATCCTCCTCATTTCACTCTTAATCAAGATTGTCCTCTATGATATGACTTTTATGTGTTATCCCAAATGATGGGGTATTATTTCACACCTACCTCATACTTCCCTCTTGATGTATAAGTGATTATAAACCCATTTTATCTGCCATTAATCCCTTTTAGGTACACACAATACCATCCATATAATCAGTAATGAATTCTACCTGAACCTCCATTATTCCTTCTCGTTGCTCTATATTTCTTTTTAATAAAATGAAGTTGTATTTTTTATTTATAAATTATAAATGCTGTTTATATTCTCCAAAACCATGATTCAAGATCCGACTGTCATTCTCTTTTAGAAATATACATTCTTTTAATTTATTCCCTCATCGATACGTCCTAATAAGAAAACTCATTTTTAGGAAACTTCCTTAATATTTAGCCAACTTCAAGTGCAATCTATCCTATTTTTAAGCCCCCATTTCCCTTATAGAATCAGTATTTTTATCATGAAACCCTTTTTGGTTAACTTCTAGTTTCATATAAAATATTGTTCTCTTTTCTATTTTAAAATCTCTATGGTATTTTCCTTAAAACTGCACAAAATGTTTTAAATGCTAAAATTTCAAAAATACATTTCCTACAGGTTGTCACTTTTTTTGAAATCAGATACCATGATATATTCTTATTTTACTTTATTAACATCCATTAATGTTCTAATTCCTTTCTTTCATGGACACTTTCATTATACGCCCATTGGTTATGATTTATGTCATGATTACGGTACCCAATTCATTCCATGGGTAACCCTTATGTTTATATAAGATTGATTATGATTGATTATTTATGTGGAAAACATATTCATGAAATTTATGATGGGTGAAGACAGATAGAACTTCTAGGCATTGGGTAATGTTAAGTCTCATGATATGCTATGTGCAACGGTCTTAGAGGTTTGCCTTTTCTTGTGTTGCTATGGGAAATGGGATTGTCGATTAGCCTTGACCCATACTACTATGGGAAACAAGATTGGCGGTTAGACTTGACTCATACTAAAGACATGATTTATGATTCTTACACATTTATATGATTCAATGTTTATATGATCCCATGTTTATATGTTATTATTTCATATGTTCCATGCTTTAGGTATCTTTATATAATGCCTCCTAACTCATGTACTTAAGCTTATTTATTATGTTCATTCCCTTAATAGGATTTTTATCTCATACCATTCTACATATTATCCCTAGGTTATCCTATATAGATGTAAGGGATCAAAGTAAGTTAAGATATCTTTATGAAGATTAAATATAGAAGTTTTTTTAGTGCCATGTTTATGTATTATGTACCTATTCTTCCAAGACACTAGACATAATGATCCTTGGCTTCTACTCTAATACATAATTATTCTTAAAATCATGTAATATTATATGTAGAAGGATAAATTCGCTATAGTTGTTATTAGAGGATGTTCTAGTTATTTTCTGAGATTAGGAATTGAGAACCTTAGTGAGAACATTAAGAATGAGTCTAATTATAAGAAAACATCGCTACATTTTGGTGAGTATTGAGTAAGTGGTTTATCAAGAAAATACATTCATTTAGGGATACAAGCAGGTAGAGGTGGATCTAGAACAGATGTATCTAGGGGTAAAACCTGAAAACATCGCTTTGAGATAGACTCAAATGTGAACTGGTGCACGACAATGGGCTTTGCTGCACTCTTGGTTACAACACTCCTGAGGGATCTGCATTGGTGAATTCATGAGCATTTTACAAACCATAATTAAGGAAAAAATCCAATAATAATATATTTTAGGAAATAGATCAAGGATAACATAGATTTAAACATAAGGAATCACAAGTTAGGATATAGTTCTCCTTTAAAAGTTTATCCTCCTATATTCAAAGATGCCTTTTTATGCTCAATATATAAGTACTCAAGCTCTCTAATTGTACTTTCTTTTCATAGTTAATGGGGGGAAATAGAAGAAATCTTCCAATAAACAATTAGATAAGAAATGTGATGATTTCCCTAATGATATGCCTGATATGATGGGAAAAGGTTCTCAAAACATCATGAAAGTACATTCTCAACTAGCTCACGTTATGAATAATAACTTCAGTCAGGTGGACCACCCCCCTCATCCAAGGAAAGAGAAGGTTTTCATTGAATATTTCATGTGGCATAGACATCTAATGTTTAGTAGATCTTCAGATCCCCTCCTCACTGAACATTGGATTAACTCTAATGAAAAGATATTATCCATCCCCTAGTGCTCGATAGAAGAGAATGTTGTAATGGAGGTATAACGTTTTGATGGGGAAGATGATCAGTGGTGGGAACAATTAAGAATATGAATCCCTAAGAGGAAATTGATTCCATGTATTGGGAGGAATTCCAGAGGATGTTTTTCAAAAAATATTTTCTTTGAACCCTCCGTCTCAAAATAGAAAGAGAGTTCCTCAGACTCAAGCAGAAGTAAGATGAGTCTATCAGAGAGTATAGAGAAATCTTAAAGGCATGGAAGGTATGCCTCTGGCCTTGTCATGAACACTGAAAGCAAGGTGGATCGAATCTTTAGAGGAATAAATATGAGTCTATGAAAAGCATTGGAAAAGTGATATTTTGATAGTTATGAGGAGATTTTACGTTGTTCCCTCAAGGTTGAAATGGATATTGGAGACTCCCAGTGGTCTCATGGGCCTAGTGAAAAGAAGCGGAAATGGAGAACAACATTGGTGGTTCAGAAAAAAAACCCATGATGAAAATAATCCTAAATATCCTTATTATAAATATTTTGGGAAGAAGAATATTGGTAATTGATTAAAAGGAACCATGAATTGCTTCAAATGTGGAAAGTTTGGTCATCTGGCCAAGAACTGCCAAAGGTATCTAAAAAATCCCACTAATTTTGAAGAAGAAATGAAGGTTCCTATTAACTCTCAGCTAATGGTGCAGTGTTACAACTGCAAGGATCATGGGAATTATTCCAACAAATTCCCTAATCCATGGGTTGGTAGAGGAAATCAACAAAATTCTCCATGTCAATAAGGAAGGGCTTATGCTATCCTCATTGGTGAGGTGGAGCTAGACAATGATGTGGTGACAGGTTTGCTAGATATTCATTCACAAATAGAGAACGTACTATTTGATTCTGATTCTACGCATTCTTTCATATCATGAAATTTTAGTATAACTATTCAAAACACTACCTCAAAATTTTGAGAATATGTTATATGTGAGAACAACGAATGGGGAAATTAATATGTCCATGGTTTATAACTCCTCCCTAGTTATTTTTTTGGACTAAACCTTGGGGAAAATATTTCCACACGTCCTTCAATAGAATTTAATTCTATCCTGGACATGGATTGGCTATCTTTATAAAAATCCAACACCAACTTTTAGGAAAGGGAGATCACTCTTCACATCCCGAAGCATCCTCAGAATCTTTACAAATGTAATGAGGAAGATGAATCTACTTTTGAATCAGTTTCTCAATTATGGATACTAATAACTTTTAAGGAATCGTTTCTATCTCAATTTATTGTGATGAAGGAGAGAATCATACTAGAATACATGCCCATCATGAAGGAATATAATGATGTATTTCCCGAATAGTTACCCGGACTTCCCCCAGATCGTGTGGTAGAGTTCTTAATAGAACTCATAGCCGGAACTACTCCTATCTCAAAGTGTCCCTGTAGGATAGATCCTATCAAAGTCAAGGATTCGAAGAAATAGATTCAATAGAATCTGGATAAATGGGTCATATTCCCTAGTGCATCACCTTGGGGTGCGCTAGTGCTCTTTGTGAAGAAGAAGGACGGAACAATGCGGTTGTGTATCGATTATCAAGAACCTAAAAAGATCTCCACAAAGAACAAGTATACTCTTCCAAGGATTAAAGACTTGTTCGATCAGTTAAGAGGATATCAATACTTCTCAATGGTTTATCTTCATTTTGGATATCATTAGCTAAAGGTGAGGAAGGATGATATTCATTAGACTTCCTTCCGTACACAGTATGGGCAAAATGACTGTCTAGTGATGCCCTTCAGACTTACTAATGCCCCTGAAATCTTCATGGATTTGATGAATAGAATATTTGGACCTTACCTAGAAATTTGTTTGGTATTTTTTTTTGATGATATTATCATATACTCCAAGTGGAAGGAGAAACATGAAAAAAATCTAGGACTTGCGAAGGATAATTTGAGAAAAGAGAAGATGTATTCCAAGTTCATCAAGTGTGAATTTTGGATAAATAAAGTCACATTATTGGGACATGTTATCACAATTGATGGAATTTAGGTGGAACCTTCAAAAAAAGGCAATTAAGGAATGGCCCAGACACTCCAGTGTCACAGAAATCTGTAGTTTTCTTGGATTAGTTGGGTACTACCGAAGTTTTTTGAGAAATTTCTCACTATTGTCAAGCCTGATAACTAAATTTATAAGAAAATGTTTAAAGTATATCTGGACAGAAGAATCTGAGAAAATATTCAAGGAGCTAAAGAGAATTCTGATCACTACACCTCTACGCACACTACCAAAAATTGGATAATGTTTTTTGATATACAACGGTTCTTAAAAGAAAGTTTTGGGTTGCGTACTCATGAAAAATAATAATTTGATAGCCTATGCCTCACACCAGTTGAATATCAATGAGTATAACTACCCAATGATTGATCTAGAGGTGGATGCCTTGATTTTTTTCCTTGAAAATCTAGTGGCACTACCTTTATGGTGTGAAGTGTGACATATACACTGACCAAAAGAGTTTAAAGTATATATTCACACAAAAGGAGATCAACATGAATGAAATGAGATGGTTAGAGCTAATCTAGGATTAAAATTTCTCTATTCACTATTACCTAGAAAGGAGAACAAGGAAGGTAATTCTCTAATAATAAAATAACCTGATACATTATCCATGTTACAGATTGAGAAAGACCTCATCATCTTGGATATGAAAATGACAAATTTGGAAATCATAAAGGAATGGGATACATCCTATCTTTACCAAATGATTTCACAAACATCTATCTAAGATAAGATTAAGTAAGCACAAAGGGATGATTTCGATTAACAAAAAAAGGTGAATGCATTAAAGGAAGGGAAGATTCTTGAGTTCCATATCGATGATTATGGTGAAATTTGGTTTGGAATGCGAATTTGTGTGCCTTCATCACTTGGGATAAAGAATGATATATTGGATAATTAACATAGCTCAACATTCTCTATCCATCCTGGTAGTACCATGATGTATTGTGATCTCCGAGAACACTTCTGGTGGGATAACATAAAGAAGGAGATTGCGGAATATATATCAAGGTGGTTGGTATGTCAGAAAGTTAAATCAGAGTGAAAAAAGTCCAAAAGTATGATTCAGCCATTGCCTATACCCATTAGGAAATGAGATAATATCACTGTGGACTTTGTCACAAGTCACCCAAAGACATCCAAGGGAAATAATGCGATATGGGTTGTGGTGAACCAACTCACCAAGACTTCCCATTTTATCGCTATTTGGGAAGATCTCTCACTTGAACAAATTACAAAGATATATGTGAAGGAAGTGGTGATATAGTATAGTGATCCACTATTGATTGTATTTGATCGTGATCCAAGTTTCACATATACATTTTGGAGGAGTCTTAAATAATCTTTGAGTACTGAATTAAATTTCAGCATGGCATATCACCCCCAAACTGATGTGCAATTAGAAATGAATATTTAGACACATGAAGACATTCTAAGAGCCTTATCATTATAATTGAAAGGAGGATGGGATCAAAATATCCCATTTTTTGATCTCTCATACAACAATAGCTTCCACTTGAGTATTCGGATGGCTCTATACGAAGCATTGTATGGAATGTGATGTTGACCTCCAACCTATTGGTATGAAGTTGGAGAAAGAAATCTACAAGGACCTGATCATGTCTAAGAGATAATAGAGAAGGTTCAAGTCATCCAGAAACATGTCATATCTGCTCAGAGTTGACAAAAGAGCTATGCTGACAACTATCTAAGGGACTTGGAGTTCAACATTGGAGATAAAGTCTTCCTTCAAATATCATCATGGAAAAGAGTAATGTGGTTTGGAAAGTAAGGAAAGTTAAGACCAAGGTACATTGGCCCCTTTTAGATCCTTGAACGCATAGGATCAGTTGCCTATCAGCATTCAATTCCACTAAATATGGACCAATTTCATGATGTGTTTCATGTATCACTCGTAATGAAGTACATACCAGATCCCTCACATGTACTAAACTCTGAGGTGGTACAACCGGAAGATGATCTCTCTTTTGAGAAGTAGCTATTAAAGATTCTAGAACATAGAGATAAGGTTCTATCCAATAAGACAACCCACCTTGTTACTTTTTTGTGAATTAACCATATATTTGAAGAATCAACATGGGAACTGGAGGAGGGAATGAAGGAGAATCTCCCTCACATGTTTTTGCAAAACAAAATTTTGAGGGTGAAACTTAATAAGGGGGGAAGAATGTAATGACCCAAGGTTTTATCAATGGAATTACCTTTGTATAATTATGACTTATAGTATTAGGAATCACAAAGACATATCATGATACTAAATACTATCTGACCATTAAACATAATTTAGCCACCTCTATGTTTTGAATTTTGAAAATCATTCATACACGGTTGCGATCGGTATGTTATTTGGAATCTAATAAGAAAAACATGTTTTATGGTGAATAATAAACTACCGTTTTGAATAGTGACCTAGCCTTATGAAAAGTAACACTACCCTTATTAATATTAAATCATCAAAAATAATAATAAAATTACCCATGAATGATTAAATAACATTTAGGTATCTTATAAGTGGAAATTTTATTATAGTAAAAGTATTATAATTTTTTGTAAGTCATAAATAATAAATTATAATTAATTATTTTATAACAAAATGTATTTTCATAAAATTTGTTCATAAATCAAAAAATCAATGTCTTCCAGTTTTAGAATAATTTTATAAGACCTTATGTAATTTTTGAAAGCATTATAAAGTCAGTTTTAATTTTAAAAACAGTATTTTTCAAGTAAATTATGATTTTAATTAAAAATTAAATTAATCATATGTTTAAAATTATTTTTGAAAAATGGAATTAATTTTTGGATTATAAACATCAAAAAACTATTAGAGTGAATTTTTGGGATTTTTCGGGAATACATTAATTTGCAGGTGAATAGTGAAAATACATTTTTTTCACATAACCTGTATATCCTAAATTGCATCATTCATGATGTAATGGTGACATAATATTTCTAGAAAATTAGATTTGGACATGTTATATTAAATTTCATTAATGGTTTCTTAAAATAAAATAAACTCAATTTCCAAACTAAGAAGAACTTTCGAAAACCTAAAGTCAAAAACTGATTCCTTAAAAATCATTTTCTCTTTCTTTTAACTTTCCTATTAATAAATTAATAAATTAGAATTATAAAGATGATTTAAATTGTAAAACTAAATATATTATATTAATATAAGATTTATTTTTTAAAAAAACTACTATTACAAGTGTAACATCTGATATATTATTTTATTTAATATTTTATTCAAAAAACACCCCATCCTAGAGTATAAATAACCTCCCTCCCTCACCTTTTTAAATAACTCCTCTCATCATATACTAGGACTAATATCTGCCAAAATTATCCCTCTCAAGCCACTTAGAATATTTAGGGACTTTATGGAGCCCAAAACTCCAATCACCAAGGGAGTTACAATTTCGTGCAAGGGGAGCTACACTGAGGAGAGAGTAAGACTCTATTAAATGTTCTCTCTTTTATTACATTTTTTATTTTACCCTATCCCTTTAAAAAAATAATGCTAAAAAATAATTATGAAGTATGTTAAAATGATATTAATGATGTTAAACTACTTTAGTTATCATATTAAAGAATAATATAAATGTCATACTTCCCTTTCCCGCTCTATCGAAAATGTCCCGTTAAAGGTCGATTAACCATCTATAAAGACGTTGCCAAGATAATTATTATTAACACCTTCATGTATGGAAAATATAAATTATATAAAATATATTAATATCAAATTACATGTATTCTATTCTTTTGGAACTAATTATACTAATTTATGAATTAAATTTAATAAAAAGTTAAATCGTCACATGATGGGAAATTTTTATGTCAAATATGATATCAAAACGCTTCATTTTTTATAAAATGACTATAATTAATTTTTAGATCATATTTTTAATAAAAATAAATTCATTATTTAGGAGGTGGAGAAGAGACAAAATTAAGCAGAAATTAAGGTAAGGGATCCTCCCTATTTCACTCTTAATCAAGATTATCCTCTATGATATGCCTTTTATGTGTAATCCCAAATGATGGGTTATGATTTATTACATCCCACTTACTTCCCTCTTGATGTATATGTGATGATAAACCCCTTTATCTCTCATCAAGACCTTTTAGGTACACCCAATACCATACGTATAATCTGTAATGAATTCTACCCGAACTTCCTTTATTTCTTCGGTTTGCTCTATCATTCGTTTTACTAAAATATAGTTGTCTTTTAATTTTATTTAAAAATTATAAATAATTTTTATATTCTACAAGATCATGATTAAAGATCCATCCCTCATTCTCTTTCGGGTATATACATGCTTTTAAGTGATTCCCTCCTCGATACTTCTCAATAAGCAAACTCGTTTTAAAGAAACTTCCAAAAAATTTCACCCAACTTCTAGTTCAATATATCTTCTATTTTAATCCAAAATTTTCCTTATAAAATCATTATTTTTATCCTAACATCCTTTTTGTTTCACTTCTATTTTTATATAAAATATTTTTCAGTTTTCTATTTTAAATGCCCTATGGTATTTTCCTTAAAATTGCACAAAAATGTTTAAAATTATACAATTTCTCAAATACATTTCTTTCCCCTGTTTGACCTAAATTACCATGATATAATCCTATTTTACCTTATGAACATCCATGTATTTTATAATTCCTTTTCTTTCGTGGACACTTTTATGATACACCCATTGATTATGCTTTATTTCATGATTGTGGTACCCAATTTATTCCATGGGTAACCGTTAAGTTTATGTAAGATTAATTATGATTGATTATTTATGTAGAAAACATATTCCAGAAATGTAATATGAGTGCGCCTAGATAGCACTCCAATTCATTGGGTAAAGTTAAGTCTCATGAGATGCTATGTGCAACGGTCTTGGCGATTAGCCTTGGCTTGTGTTGCTATGGGAAAAGGGATTGGCAGTCAGCCTTGACCCATTATACTATGGGAAATGAGATTGGTGGTTTGCCTTGACTCATTCTAAAGACATGAATTATTTTTTTTCTAAATTTATATGATTCCATGTTAATATGATCCCATGTTTATATGTTATGAATTCATATGTTCCATGATTTTGGTATCTTTATATCAGGCCTCCTAACTCATGTGCTTAAGCTTCTTTCTTATGATCATTCCCTTACTGGGATTTTTTTCTCATACCTTTCTTCATGCTATCCCCATGTTATCATATGCAGATGGAAGGGCTCAAGGAATTTTAGGAGCTCTTTATGAAGATTAAATAAAGAAGTTTTTTAATGCAATTTTTATGTATTATGTACCTAGTCTTCCAATACACTAGACTTAACGATCCTTGGCTTGTACTCTGATGTTTAATTATTATTAAAATCATTTAATGTTATATGTAAAAGTCTAGGGTCTATATATTTATTATGGTGAAAATGAGTCATTAGTTAGTTTTCCATCATGTGTAAAATCAATTTATAAGGATTCTGAACAAGGGAAGTCTGGATTGATTCCCATTAATCCTTTGAGATTTTTACTGCATAAACCAAGATTGCAATGTTTATCTATATCTCATAACACAACGCCATTGATGTTATATAAAAAATCCAACATTTCAATGTGTATAATTTATATCAACATTGTAATGGGGACTCATGGAATCATTTGGACTACATACATCTTTAATTTTATTTAGAATCCCATAACATGGGATTAGGTCTTTCTACTAAAGGTATCTATCCATTTGGTTTATATGGTTGTCAATAATATTGTTGGCCCATATTTATGACACTGTACAACATACCTCCTGGGTTTTTGATGAATTAACCATATATTTTTTTAATATTATTAATTCCAGGATATCTAAAAAATAATATCAATGTTTATTTGAAACCATTGATTGATGAGATAAATTTATTATGGAGTAATGGTGTCAGTACATATGACGTTGTTGTGAAAACAATTTCTAATGAATGATATATTAATGGGGAAAATTAGTGACTTCCCAGAAAATGGTACGTTATCTGGATGTAGTACACATGCTCCAAAATCTTGTCGTTACTGTATGAGTGACAAAAAATATTTAATGATTTTCAATAAGAGAAAACCTTGATTTTTCAAGTATCATCATAGATTTCTTCCTATTGATCATCCTTTCTAAAGGAACAAAAATAATTATAGAAAACTTATAATTGAAAAAGATGTAACTCATGAAATGGTCTTAGGTATTGATTTAAAATAAATTGTCTCTTCTATACCTCCTATTACCTTTGTACTGACTACAATTCAACAAAAATAGGTAGATTTAGAAAAGATCAAAATTTGTTTAAGAAAATTATTTTTTGGGATATTCAATATTGTTATAATTTGTTGTGTTTTATAGGGTGGATGTCCTGCATATTGAGAAGAACTATTTTGATAATATATTTTATATAGTTTTGTACACAATTGTTAATACCAAAGATCACGTAAATGCATGATTCGATCTTGCTCAAATTTTCTGAAAACATGAACTTGAGTTAATTGAAATTAACAGATCATAGAAGTTAATAAAGCCAAAAGAACCTTATAAAGGTTCATATTCTATTGGTAAGTAATTTTACCAATATATTGGATCCATCGATAAATTATTGGTAAAAACATTTTCTCTAAATGTTATTGTGTAAAATAAAATAGTTATATTGTAATTATAATAATACCAAGAGAAAATATATTTTATGGTAAAAATTTGAAACAAAAAAAATTATATGATATGTTTTTTTTTTGATAATAATAGTTTCAACATTTATTTTTATATCAGTAATATTATTAAAAATATTATATTTATTTATCATAATCAACACCAACAATTTATATCTATTTGAATATTATTTTTTAAATAAAATATTATGTGTGGGTGTGCCGATAATTATTGGTGAAATATTATATTATATTTATTAATATAAATATTCATAAGATATTTATAATATTTATTATATAATAATTATATAATTAACTTATATGAAAATCTAAAAAATAAAGTCCTTTTTTTGAAAAAAAAATCTAAAAGAACATGTTCAAACATAATTTAAAAACATGTTTTAAATTAAATAAAAAACACGAATCTTAAATAAATATATTACCAACATGTTGAAACATGTTCCTAATATGTTCACACATTTTCAAACTTGAAGAAACACACACATTAATGTCCATTAAAATATATTCTCAATCATTTTCTCCGACACATCAACATCCATAATCATTGTTCACACTAGCAGTGGGGTCTACTCATGATATTCACCCACTCGGTCATAACATTCCCACAATTTTATATATCACAAATATTATTCTCACATTCATTGAAATAAAGTGTAAATCACAAATTATAGAAATAGTTATCACCCACACCAGTCTCTAGAAATAACAAATCATCACTAATCATGTAAGAAGGTCCCCATTATTTCACTAGTATATTGAATCCATTCATCACCAATAACACACTAGTAGTAATATGAATAAGTTTTTAATAGCACCATATTTGGTGAATATAAAATAAAATAATTTAAAAGATAATAAAATTGATTATTAAAGTGAATCATGTTTAAGAATATCAGTTATTTTTTACTCATTTCATAAAACCTTCAATATATCACTGAGATGCCATGTTTTTCTACAGAAGGGTCATTTTTTATAAGTTTCACTAATCAGTATACTAAACCAAATAATATCTTCAACTCAATGATGATAAAATTAAATCACGAACTAGTCATTATTTAATTCATTTAAAATTATTAATATATAAGTTTCAAATATGATCTATAAAATTATTGCAGTGATAGTTATGAATCATTGAAATCATAATAAGATCACATATTAAAATCTTCTATTACTTATTTCGTTAATTATTTTCACTCTCAAGAACTATATTTATTAGTATAATCAAGTTTAATGGAATTAATTTATATTCAATCAAATTAAAATCAATAGAAATGTTGACATGGTAAATAAATTAAAATTAAACATCATGTGGATATTTCTTTCTATATGGAATATAAAAAAACAGGCATTGTGAAATGTATTACTGAAAAAAAGATACCAAGATTATAAGAATAAAATAAAAAAACGTTATTTTTCGTGTGATGAAAATTGAATCGATAATTAAAGTAACCTTTTGAAATAAATTTAGTTCAAAGATTAATAAAGAAATAAAAATAAACTAGTGAATAAATTTAATGTTGTTAAAAAATTTCTTTGAGGTGAAAAATTAAAAATATTATATGTTTTTTACTGTTAAAGTATGTGCTCTATTGTTGAACGAATTTATATTGGATTATGGTTGAACATAACATTAGTATACATAAAATTAACATATATTAATAATTTACTCAAAAAAATTTATTTTATACAATAGAAGTCCTGTCCAACCAAACAATCATAAGAGAAAAAAAGTGGAATCACTCTATTTAACCAAATCCATTTGAGGACTCAATGAAATTAATTTTTCTCTTGAACCAAATCCATTTAAACCTATGAGTATAAAATTATTATTTTTTCTTATAAAAATATTATGGGAAATAATATATAATTTTTTTTCTAGAGTCTATAGAATTGGAATGAAAGGCCATAATTTTGAGGAGAAATCATAGAAGTTTATGAAATATCTCTTAATCTCATCTATTATTGACGTCCCACATAAATATCATTTCACTTTCTTCTAACACAATGCAATGAATAATAAAATAAAAATAAAAATGCATAGATCCAATTGTTATAATCACGTTCTCTAATTCAGTGAACAATTTTGTGTGGTTTGAGAAATATATATATATATATATATTAAATTTAGTTGGTATTATCAATGATAATTAATGATTCATTTGTGATACTCTCTCAATATATATATCTATTTATCTATAATCATCAACCTCCCAAACCAAAATATTAGTCAACAATGGTATTAAAAATATATTTATCAAATATTATTATAAGCTACAAATTCAATAGATAAAAAATAAATAAATCAAGGACCAATATGAATATTTATGCTATTGGATGCTGAAAGTCATGGTCATACAATTAAATTGCATCTAATATATAATATTAGTGACCAACTAAGTGTAACTTATATTTCTTCTATTGATGCATGAAACATTTCTTATGACACTGTGTCATGACCCATTATCTCCAATAATACCCCACAAGGTCCAACAATGAAGAAATATAGATAATGACCCTCGAGTCCCCCCACTAGTAGGTCTCGAGTTGGAAACTAGCCCCAAAGGTATAAAAATTTCATGAATGGGAGGAATTACCCTCTATATTAATGGGATCAATATATAGGATAAATCAAATATATGATACTCCATGCCTAAAGATAAAAATGAAACAAAAAACATCCAAAAACGGATGTATAAGTAAAATAAATACTGGTAAAATTCTCCAAACAAAATGTCCAAAATAAAAGCTAAGGCAGCGATGCAACAACAACCCGAAGGATCAAGTTATAAATATCTATCAAAATCTAGACAATCCTCCTAGAAACCTAAACAAATTTTTTATGTACCTATGGTGAGATTTAAAGTACAATTAGTTGGGTCATACAAAAGTCTCGTGTGCACTGTGAAAAGAGTATACTAATGAACCTGTATGAAAACAACCGAACCAAGAAGGCCTCAACATATCAACTGTCCAATCCCATCCTCACACCGAATGGTCACGAAATAATGGAATCCATGTGTAATAAAATAATTATAAGGATATCAATAATGGGTACCCACCCCGTTCTTCTATTGGGTTTCCACTCTTACACCATTGCATCGTACATTTTGGAACTCCCGTATCCTCTATATTAAAAATCATTCCATGCACCCTCTGAAAAACTAGCCATCGCATCAAATCTTTCCCGAAGACACCTGGTTCATCACATCGCATCTCACCTAAAGATACTTGGTCCATCACTTCATATCCATAACCCAAATAGTATGGTATGGTGAATATTAATGACATTAACCTCATACCCTCATCATATAATGAATTCCCCCCACCATAATAAATCTCATAATCTCATCAAATATCACCACACTACACCGTTGAATTTTGGAAATCACAACCCATGCATGAAAATGTCAAATATAAGAGATCCAAAAAGTGGGTGTGTTCAGTCATCCATCCTTGTCTCCAATATATTAGAAAAAACTCTAAGATATATATGTGTGTTAGGACAAGTTGTTCAATGTGAGTGTGATTCATATTAAAGTCACAAAGAACACAAAAATTTATATATTTAAATGTACACCGAAGACAAACCTATAGACTCACAACATGAGCACCGACCATCTCATAACATCACCACCCAACCACACAACACCACCAATTTCATTCCCACTACTAAATGAAAGACATCAGATAAAAAACCAGAAGCCACATTTCAAATTTCAAATTTTACACTTTAACTTCTTTAACAACTTAATCTGTTTTCCATATTTCACATTACCAACCAATTTCCATTATCCATCCCACACATTTCACACTAAACATCATCCACTTTTAACCACACTTCCCATTATTATTCATTCATTCCCTTACCATAACCCATTCCATTTCAATTTCAACACTATCAAGTAATTATAACTCAACCTAACCAACTACCATAACCCAACACTGCACAAATAAATAACAACCCCATGACAAAAAACCCTTGTCACCACCATTACACAGCCAAAAAATCCTCCTCATTATAGTCATTACATCACATCCAATTTTATATCATAACTTCCCTATAACATGAACACTCAACTCATCACATCCTCCCCACAACATAACCACATATCACAATCACCACATACCACATCCACTTATCCTTACATCACATCCCCAAAACAAAAACAATCATCATACCCAAAGTTCACACATTCAGATATTAACATAACATCTCTCATATTTATCTAGGGTCTTGCATCACATTCAAATTTATTATTTCAAGGGAATTATCACACAAGCCATAATTTCCATGTGTGACCAATTTTTTAACTAAGTATAAGCAGTTAACAAATTTATATTTTTGTTGATAAAAACCAAACAAAAAATATGTATCTCATAATCAAAAAAAAAAATCCTAACACAAACAATCCCCTAAATTACATTGCTTTTTAGAGAGGCATCAAGCTCAATCCATCAAAACATCAATCAATATCTAATGATGTAAAATATTGTGATTTCCTTCCCCTTCCCCATCACGTTTAATTTAAGCTTATTATTATTATTTAATTAATATGATTCAAAATTTATTACAAAAATATTAAAAGAATATAACCCATACCACATGATAAACTAGTTGTGAAAAGAAGAACCCATTACCTAGAATAGATACTTCTGATCTGCTGCACAATTTGGATGAAGAGGGAACAACCACCAAGAACCACAACATAGAAGAACACCTTGATGACCCTAAACACAACACACTATAACATTACCTAATTAAAAAACATAAAAAAATATGATGTATCCTAATATAAATCTTACCAAATAAAATAACTGATAAAAAATGAAAAAACTATTTGAAAAAGAAGATATATACTCACATAAAGCATCGCAGATCGATCCATAAAGGTCAAGGTTGAAATAAAATGAAAGGGTGTTGAATGCGATCCATATGACACAAATGGGTCATTTATGAAATGGTAGGAATATTGGAAAATTGATTGAGTCTATAGGGATTTTGGTATTTTTTTACCTAACATAGAAAAAAATAATACCACAGTGTGGCCCATATGACCTTGCCACATTACTGCTAAAAACTGATGAAACTATGGTACAATGAACATCAACGCACTCCAACCCTACTTTTGAAAGACCCATTGGGATTTTCAGTTATCATTACACCATATATATTATAAAATATTTAGGGGTTTGTGCCGAATCCCCTACCCCATGATGCAATGGTGCCTATAAATTAAGAATCAATGAAAACCTCCTCCCATGACTTCAAACGATTGCAAAAAAGACCTACACAACATCCTCTCACGTGAGTACTAACCTAAATTGCATAGGCTTTGTCCATGATGAAGATACCCCAAAAAGTGAATTAGCACTAAAAAACACCCTCTCAAGACCATAAGTTACAACCAATCCTTCCACACTATAGTCTCCATCCCTTCTAACATAGCACAAGGATCTATGTTTTAAGACTCCCTCTTGCTAAAATCTCATCTCCATGTCCTCCTCTTACCCTCCATCCTCTTATGGATTCCTCCATACACCTCTATAACTACAATTTCTACTATTTAATAGGATAAAATGTTGGATTTGTTACATCATATAACAATAATACTATTATCTCCCTTAATAATCAAAACCAACATGGAAGGATAGGGGTAAAAGACTCAAAAAGCTATCCATTTATATAAGTTTTAAAGATCTATTTACACCCCAAACACTACTGCACCACTAACCAAACTCATCAAACCCATTCAAGAACATTCCATAAGTTTCTTTCATGACTAAATCACTACACCACTCAAACAAAAAACAATTTCCATGCATAAAAATCATGAATTACCTCTTCCTGGAAAAGATATTATTCTACTTGGGTGTCACTAACTTTCCCTCACAATTTGAACCGTGTCAAAGTACAACACATCTTGATTCATTCATAGTGGGGAATTTTATTATGTATTGAAATAAAAGAAAATAGGAATTATGTAAAGAAACAAATAAAACATGTATTGATTTGAAACTATATTTTCTTTTATTCCAGTAAAAATACATCACATAATTAAGGAAACAAAAATCTCATAATACATCAAGTACAAACATCACATCATCAATGAAAAATAGAACAATGAAAAATATTGAAGACCTTAAAAAAAATCTGGGTACTAAGAATACATCTATATCTCCAAATACTAAGTACTCTAATTGAGGATACCATGTCTGCAAATAACACAAACCAATGGAATGTTTCATCCACACCTCCCATTCTCTCGATGTTCCTAGATCCCAAATGGACACTCCAAAATCACCATGTCATCCTTGATATCTAATTTTACCCAGTCAATGAAATGGGATTCATCATGATGATATCAATAGAGCTTGGGAGATGGTGAATATATTGTGAATCTTCTCCATCTGTGGAGGAAGTTCAATCCAATAATACACTTTGAATATGTGCACCAACACCTCAAAAGACCCATCAAACTGGGCCGAGATCTTACTCGCCCTATCAAACATCTACTACCCCTATCAAGGGGAAACATTCAAGAAACAATGGTCTCCAACCACGAAAGACAAAGGGATTCACTTGTGATTGGAATGATAATTTTTCAATCCTTCATAACTTTCATCCTCTCAGGAATAACCTAAACCTTATTTGTCATGCTCTACCCCATAGTTGGATCTAGAACCAATGACTCTATAACCATGGTCCAACACAATATAGGACAACATGGAATCCTATAAAAAATCTCAAATGATCCCATGTTGATGGATGAGTGATATATTGTAATAGTATGATCCTAATTGGTATGTTACATTGTCATTTTTGGTTGTTTATGGAATTCGGGGGATGTTCCGAGAGTTTTTGGTGGAAGCTGGAGGTGCTACAGAACTGATTAAATAAATACACATTGTGTAAGTGCATTACATGATGTGAAAGTTGGTTTCATGGCATTTCTAGGTATTTTTCACATGGCTTATATTTTTTTTGTTTAAATAATAAAAAGGTGATGTTCTTTTTGGTGGAACCTGGAATCCCAAGATTACACGGCGTGAAAGGGGATTACACATCATGTAATTACCCGATGGTGTATAGTATTGAAGGCTTTACCGCTCATGTTTTTCCCAGACCCTATGTCCAATGAATCTTCTCTCGTTATATTGGTCTAATGACCTTCTACTTTAGTAGTTGAAGATTCCTTTCAAAATATATCTATCATTGGGATTCTCTTTTCGATCAATGGTGAGTTCTCCTCTTTTTATGGTTATTTTACATTCATTATTATTTGGGGTTTCACCTAGGTGAGATGTTTGGGTATGGGTTAGGTGTTTGGGATGCATCTTGAAGTCCTTTTGGGGTTATATAGGTTGATCTATGGTTCCTCATGGAATATTTTTCGTTTGTGGGAATTATTCATAACCCTTCGATGAGAAATGAGTTGAAAATATTCTTTGAGGTAGGATTTCCATCATTTCTCTTTATAGTGTATCATAAGGGAAGGATTTTATATTGTTTACATATGGGTTATGGTTGTGATGGATTAATTAAATAATTAATTGTTTTGGAATTAATGGTTAAAGGTGTTTTTTCACACGCTTTTACAGCTTTGATATTATTTTGATATTGTTGATTATACGGGCTGGATTCCCCTCTAAAAATTGTGATAGTTGAGGGATTTTGTTTGCACTTGATCTATCTATTATTACTATTTTGACTGTTGGGACTGTTGTGATTATTTTGATATCCCCCTAAATAGAAATTCTTTAATTACATATACATGAATAATTAAATGGTTTCCCCGAGATTTTGTGTGTGCGATAACACCCCTAAAATAAAGTGGAATGTGATAAGATCCCCTTTGTAAATTTGTAAAATGATCTTGATGTGTTGTTTTTCTTGAGGGATAACTATGTATGGTTGGGGAATGTGAGGCTAATTCTTTGTTTGGCAATGCTTTTGGAGCAGTTAGGAGTCAGTTTTTTTCCGTGATTTTGGGGCAGCGAGGTGGTGGTTTCTTTGTTCTAGATGCTCAAGTAGTGATGGAATAAATAAATAATTGTTCAATAATGTTTGGAATGGATTGTGATAGTTTTGTTAATGGAATGGAAATGGTTAATGGATAATTAAATGGTTTATTTTTTGGTCAAATTCAATTGATTCTAAATAATGAAATGAATGGGGTGATTAAATGAAATTGGAAGGAAATGTGAAGTGGGGTTTATGGCTTGATGTGTGGTGTTATGCATTTAGAGGTGACAAAAAATGTGACAGTGTTGTGAGTTGGCTCATTTTTATGTGAACCCATAGGTTGGGATTTATTATTTGATACTATATATATATAATTGTATTCTCCTTATGATTTCTATATGCACCCCACCAATGTTGAGAACTATGTGTCGAACTCTTGTATATTCATGCAGGGGTGTCTTTCCCAACATCCTGGTGGGAGGATAGATGGTTGGACACTAGAATTATCTACTCCCTATTCCAGGAGATATTGGCCTAGGTGTCTTCAGGTGAGTTATGATGTGTGGTCCTAGGTGTCTTCGGGATGAGATGTCATATGTGTCCCAGGTTTCATTGGGATGAGATGTGATATGTTTCCCATCTGTATTCGGGATGAGATGAGTTGTGATAGCCTAGGTGTGTGTGGGAGGGATGAGATGTGTTGTAATAGCCCTAGTCTATGAAGGAGGGATGTGTTTTTATTACCAATGTGTGTGTAGGTAGGATGTTTTGTGATTTCCTAGGTGTGTGTGTGGGGGGGATGTGATGTGATAAATTCAAAAGAGGTGGTAGTGCTAGGATTTTTTCCATTGGGGTCTGATAGTGGATAAAAATTGGGAAAGTTGTGCGGGAACCCTATTATTGATGTGCTTCACTTTATATTATATCACTTGTTGTGAGTTATTTGGTGATATTTCCTTGGTGAGGATATGATGATTAGTATTCTTGCTTAGGTTCTCTTTGGTTCTACTGTTTTCTCACAGGTGCGTTAGTATGCTTCTTTCCCATGTGAACGAGTGAATTTGGTTTTCCTACTAAGTATACTTGTATTCTCACACTACTTATATAATATTGTTTTCAGGTTTCCAAGTGGATTTCATGGACCATGCTGAACCTTACTATCTCGGATCCTTGATAGTTGTTGTGTCGCTACTTTATCTTTACTTTTGGGTATTTTCTTTGGAGTCTTTAATCTATATAAGTTATATTTATACATGGATGTGGGATGGTTTTTGTTTCTCTTTTTTATTTTTTCTTGGAGTTGTTCTTGATGATTCATTCTATCTCAATGTCTTTATTTCTTATAAAGGGTAAATACCTCATATATTTTGAGATTTGTACACCATTGGTGCTAGTCGACAACTTGGTGCCTACTGGAGGTGGAACTTAGCAGTCATTATCCCTACCCCATCATTACAGTATCTTTATATGGAGGGGGGTCATGATAGAGTGGTATTAGAGGGGATGGTTGAGAGATAATATGGATTTTGGAGTTAGTAATAGTGAGGATTGAATGGGTTGGTATGGAAATAGTTCCAATTGAACTTGGTATGTGACATAGTCCTGGGATACTGGAAAGGACATGGGATTTTAGGGAACCTCATGATCCAATACAATGAATCTGAGCATATTGAATGACCAAGTGAGATGAATGTACTTGCAGGGTAGGTACCTAAGAAAGGTAAATTCTTCATAATGACTTGTGTTCTTATTTTAATTGGGTTGTTTTGGGATAGATAAAATGAATAACAAAATGAGTTAAATGAGTTAAGATGAATCTTAATGAAACTCTTTACTACCTAGGATTTGGAAATTATTTTTTTCTTTTCAGATATGAATCTCATTCACCATTCATGTGTGGATCATCTAGTTGAGGTTCAGTAGTCTGATCCGGTTAATCATTATGGGGTTGATCCGATTGAGGAGGTTGATCAGTGGAAAAGGATATTGTGTGACTTCCAATCGCAGGCTTTGGGGAAGTATTAGGGCCATGTTTTAGATATAGAAATAGAGAGTTTTCTAGAGGATCTTGAAATCACTTTCAGTTTGATCTGGGCCTCAATGGAGTATTGGTTTCATTTTAATGTTATTCATATGCGAGGATCTGCACTTTAGTGGTGGATGTTGTATCTAGGAGAGTAGAGGGAGGCCGACATTTTTTTGGTGGAGTTCAAGAAGGAGTTTCGAGAAGAGTTCCTTTTTGTTGACCATGAATGAAGTTAAGAGGCAAGAGATTATTACTCTTCATTAGGGGAGCATATCAGTGTGGGAGTTGTGAATCAATTTTAAGGACCTTCTTCATTTTCCGTAGATATTTTTTTAGATGAGGATTGTCGTGCAATATTTTTTGAGGAGGCACTCCATCCTTCTATCTAGTATACATTAAATCCTTTTACATTTACAATATACATGTAGGTTAAGAATAATTTATAGATGATTTAGATAATTCACTCGTGAGGAGATTTTCTTTGGGAATCGAACTGATAGGGTTCCTTGAGAGGTAGATTTGTCAGTGGCAAGCCTCATTTCTAGGACCTTCAAGGTTTCGACTAGACGAGTGTTGACCTCATAAGCATACAATTCAACCTTTTGGTTTCTAGGCCTTTCATGTGGGGTTGGGCCTAATGTTTTTTTATGTATTGTTCATGACCATCTTTAGGAATAGTTCCCAATGGATACACTATCTCATTTTGGAAAAGGTAGTAATGTTTAACATCATCCTCACCAGCAGTTACCATTGTGGCCATTTCAATAGTACGGGAAACATGCTTATGCTTCACCAAGGGGGATTGAAGATGAAAACGATGACCTTAGGATGTTCCTCGTGTTTAGGGACCATTGTATGAACATATACATGGAAGTGGTAATTAGTAGATAGGTAGAGGAGTTGGGTGTGGTCAGTTACACACAGTGGGGGAAACATTTCCATAGGGGCCAAAGATCTTCAAAGGTATGATAAATTTGTTTAGTACTCTTGTTTCTACCTTTTTTGATTCCCGAGCATCATATTTAATTGATGCACCTAATATATACTATGCTCTGGGACTAGATGTAGAGAGGCTTCCCATACCCCTGGTGTTGATTATGCCAATCTGAGGCCAGACCAACTTGTTCAATGTGTTCTGGGGGTGTAGACTGATGATGTGTCCACAACAATACCATGGTGATCTTTTCATGAAACATATACATTAATAATATGTCATCCTACTCATTGACTAGTTTTATTCCTTAGGTGCTATTATTTACTTCTTCTAGAGGAGAGATTTTTTTCGGATGTGGATGGTCATCATATGGTTTTCATTAGTGAGCGAAGTTTTCAGGTGGACAATAATCATTTGGATCCCCTTCATTCCTTTTTTGATGAGTTATCAATGGAATCAGTAGATGTTGGGATGTTATAGGTTCCTAGGGATTTTGTGGAGTTCATGGATGTGTTTCCAAATGAGGTTTTAATGCTACCCCATTGACGTGACGTTGATTTTGAGATTGACTTACAGCCTAGTGATTCTCCAATTTTTATGTATCCTTATCAGATAACACCTTATGAGTTGTGGTAGTTGAGTATTTCACTAGATTATTTGATATATAAGGATTTTATTTGGCCTAATGTGTTGTTGTGGGGTGTTCCGATGTTATTCACCAAGAATATGGATGGCAGTCTGAGGTTTTTTATACACTACTAAAGTTTGAATTAGGTGAAGTTCAAGAACTGTTACCCTCTTCCAAGGATAGGCAATCTTTTTGACCAGCTGATATGGGAGATTTTGTTTTCAAATATATATATCCATGTTCTAAATATCACTAGTTAATAGTGAAGGTGGGAGATATCCTAAATATTTTGTTCAGATGCATTTGTGGTCACTTCAAGTTTATAGTTATGACATTCAGTTTTATGAACACACCAGTCGTGTTCATGGGGCTTATGAACTCTATGTTCCATGAGTTCCTATATTAGTTCATTGATGATATCTCAACTTACTCAAGTTAGATGAGGAGAATTTTGAGTATCTCAGAGCTATTTTTCATGTTCTTCGATGCCACTAGCTTTAGGGAAATTTTACAAGCGTAAGTTTTGAACATCAGATGTCCATTTCCATGAGAATGTGGTGTCTCGGCAGGGTGTGGAAGGTGACCCATTGAAGGTTGAATTAGTTGTTCCTTGGGTATCACCCACGAATGTGGAAAATGTTCATATCATCCTTAGTATCAAAATCTATTATTATAGGTTTGGGCCTGATTTCTCCCATGTTGTAGTCCTTTTGACATATTGGACCATGAATGGCCAAAATGTTTTGTGGAGTTATCAGTTTCAAATAGAATTTAGTTTCCTAAAGGATAATTTGGTCAATGATCCAGTACTATGACTTCCATAGGAAGGGGAAATGTTTGAGGAGTTTTTTAAATCTTCTCTTCTAGGCTTAGAATGAATCTTTATACAGTAGTAGAAAATGATATTCTATGGGTCTAGTTAGTTATGTCCCCATGAGTGCTACTATGACACCCACGATCTGAATCTACTAGTAGTTGTGTCTGAACTAAAGTTGTGGCAGCATTACCTTAGTAGGGGGAACTTTGTGGTCTTCACACGTCACAAGAGATTGAGTTATATCTTATTTCAGTGTGACTTGAACTTTCAGAAATGAAGTTTGATGGATTTTATTCAGTATTATGATTTTGAGATCTTCTACACCTCTAGAAAGTGGAATGTTGTGGCCAATGCTTTGATCAAGAATTCATGGAAGGATTTTTTTGGGAGTCTGGAGACACATGAAGAGAAATGGAGGAGTTTTAATCCATACACTTATATACAAGTGTGGAAGGTGGTAGAGGGTATTTTTTTCAGATGAAGGTGCAATATTCTATTATGAAACAGGTGGAGGAGTCTTGGTGGGGAGACTCAGAGGCAGAGGTGATGTACGATCATGTTGACCATGGTGATGATCTGTAGGGATTGTCAGAGGTTTTTTAGAACCATATGTTGTTTAGTAAAAGGTTTTTTGTTCCGATAGAAATGCGTAAGGGAGTTCTCCATGAGTTCCATAGATCACCATTGGCAGTACACCCATGAATTTATATGATGTACCTTGGATTGAGGATTTAGTTTTTGTGTCCTGTAATGAATCTGGTAGTGGTGGATTTTATGGAATGGTTCTAGGTTTTCTAGTAGGTAAAGGTAGAGAAATGAATTCTGGGTTGTTTTTTTCAACCCTTGGATGTCCCCTAGTGAAAATGGGATCACATCTTGATGAATTTCTCCATAGTGTTAGCCATAGCATAGGTAGGATGTGATTTTATCTGGTTGATAGTGGATCAATTGACAAAATCATCCCACTTCTTATTGATCAAGGAGTCGGGCATGGTGGACTCTTTAGCTAAGAAGTATGTGGATGAGGTGGTGCAGTTTTATGGAGTTCCAAGTTCTATTTCCTCATATCGGGACACATGTTTTACCCCACGAGTTTGGATGGGATTGTAGTGTGATTTTGGATCTTAGTTACACCTTAGTACTACATTCCATCATAAAAATGATGTTCAGATGGAACGGAATATCAAGACGTTGGGGGATATGTTGCAATCATGCATCTTGGTCTTAGGTGGATCTTGGGAGTGACACTTTCCTTTGGTGGAGTATTACTATAATAATATTTATCACTCTTCCACTGGCATAGACCCATTTGAGGATTTGTATGTGATACCTTGTTGTTCAACCATGTTCTAGACGGAGGTTGGAGAGAAAAATTTTATTGGTCCTAATGTGGTGCATAAAATGATAGAGAAAGTTCAGATTATTCCATAGAGAATGAATGAAGCATAGGTTTTACCTAAGTCTTAATCCAATTGCATGATGTGGACCTTGGAGTTCTAGGTTGGGGGCCACATTTTCTTAAATGTTTCCCCTTGATGTGGGAAACAAGGGTTTGGCAGAGTGAGTAAGCTTTCTCTTTGGTTTTTTGGGTCCTTTGAGGGTTTGGGGTGAGTTGGCAAGGTGGAATACTGGTTGGAATTTCCTCCATGGATAGAGAGGATCCATGAATTCTTTTTCATATCTCATCTTTTTCAATATCTTCATGATAAATCCGATGTCCATGAATAGGTAGAGCAGGATATAAAGGATGACACGATGTTTATGGATTGGCCAGTAGAGAACCCAGATCATCAGAAGAAGGTGATTCTTGGACCAATCATCTCTTTGGTTTGTGTGTTATGGAGGCATAGGGTTATAGAGGAGAGTACCTGGGATAGATAAACACGGATTTATGCCCAGTACCCAGAATTGTTTTGAGTTTTTTTCATTATTATTCTTTTTTATGTGATGTTTGAGATCCTTTTGTTTTATGGGATGGGTTTTTTTACTTGGTTTTTGATATGTGTACTATGATGTGTCATACATTCATGACATATTAAAAGAGGATGACCTAATTCCTAATAAATATAAATTAATTGTGATGCAATTTAACCCATGAAGTAGAGTTAGTGCCACCCAGAGAAGATAGTATCTTAACATGGTAGATAGAATTCTATAATTCATCTGTTTAGGATATTAAGGTTCATTGGTTGTAGTAGGTGTTAGATTGGGCTATGTAGAGGTTGATATTGTTGTGCAGTGGTGATGTGGATGTTTAGTAGTGTGGGAGGAAGGAAATTGTGGTTTTAATGTGTGTTTTGTGGCAGTTTGTGTTGAAATGATTATCTAGTGGTAGAGTTTGAGGTATGATGAGATCCTTAAGAGGTATCTCATTGGTTTTTGGACCCCTTTACTTCGGGTCATGGTTTTGGTTTCATGAGGGAGAGAATCATTTGATAGGTATCTAATGTAATGTTCCATTTCCTCCTGGTCCATTACATTCCATTTTTGGTTGTTTAAGGTGTTCAGGGGAGGTTACATGAGTTATTAGTTGAAGTTAGTGGTGTAGCAAAACTGCTACAGGAAATACACATCGTGTAATTGCTTTATATGATGTGAAAGTTGGTTTCACTGATTGACTAGGTCTGGTTCATGAGGATTATAATTTTTAGGTTAAATAATAAAAAGGTGACATGTTTTTATGTGGAACCTGTAATCTCAAGATTACACAATGTGAAAGGGGATTACACATCGTGTAATTCTCCGATACAATATAGTTTTATACGTTTTAGCTTCTTGGGTTTTTTCCAAACCCTATGGCCAGTGGATCTTCTCTCATTCCATGAATTTTATGACCTTATCCTTTAGATTTTGGAGATTCCTTTCAATGGGTATCGATTCTTGGGCTCTTGTCTTCGATCTATGGTGAGTTATTCTCACGTTCTCATTGGTTTCCATTAGTTCTTCTTTAGGTTCTCACTGCAATGGTATGATTTGGTTTGGTTTGTGTGTTTATGATTCTTCTTGAAGGTATTTTTGTATGTTATTGGTTGATCCATTGTTCCTCATAGTGTGTTTGTGGTTTTTGGGCATTATTCTTCACACTGTGGTGTGCAATGAGTTGAAAATATTTTTAGAGGTAGGATTTCCCTCATTTCCCTCTATTATGTATCTTTCGGGATGGATTTCCTTTTGTTTACATATGGTTTATGGTATTTATGGATTAATTAAATATTTTTTTGTTTTCAAATTGATGGGAAATGAGTTTTTTTCACATGGTTTTACAGTTTTGAAATTATTTTTATATTGTGGATTTTACAAACCTAATTCCCCACTTAAACTTGTGGCTGTTGGGGGCATTGTTTCTGATGGATATATGTATTGTGACTGTTGTGACAATTGTGATATCACCCTAAATATAAATTTACTAATTAATTATACTTGTATAATGATATGGTTGCCCCATGATTTTGGTTTGTGTCATATCACCCCTAAAATAATGTGGAATGAGATAAGACCCCCTTTGAAAATTTGTGAAATTATTTTTCATGTATTGTGATGTGTAGTAGTGCTTTGGGATGACAATTTGTGGTTGAGCATGTGGGGGTGATAGTTTGTTTGGAAATTCTTTTGGGGAGGCAAGATGGTAGTTTCTTTGGTCTTTCTTTTGGAGAAATGAGGTGGTGGTTGCTTTGTGATAGATACTGAAGTAGTAATGGAATAAATAAATAATTGTTCAATAATGTTGGGAAGGGATTTGTTTGGTTTGTTTAGTGGAATGGAAATTGTTAATGGATAATTAAAAGTTTGGTTATGTGGTTAAATGTGGTTGATTCTAAATAATGAAATTCATGGGGTGATTAATTGAAATTGGTTGGAAATGTGAAGTGGGGTTTGTGGATTGGTGTGTGGTGTTCTGAATTTAGAGGTGGTAGGAAAAGTAATGTTCTTGTGAGTAGGTCGGTTTTTTTGTGAACCCATAGTCTAGGCTTGAGTGTTTGATAATATATATATTTTTATTTTTCTTATTATTTCTATACACACCCCACCCATGTTGTTCACTATGTTCCAAACACCAGTATAGACATACATGGGTGTATTTCCCAACATCATGGTGGGAGAATGGATGAATGGGCAGTCGCTCTTCTATGCTCCCTCTTCTTGGAAATACTGGACCGGGTGTCTCCAGGCGAGTTGTGATGTGTGGCCCAATGTGTATTTAGAATGAGATGTGATGTGTCCCATGTGTCTTCGGGATGAGATGCTATATGTGTCTCATGGGTCTTCGAAAAGAGATGTGTTGTGATAAGCCAGGTGTGTGTGTGGGGGATGCGATGTGTTATGATATCCCAAGTTTCTATGGGAAGGATGTGTTTTTATAGCCCACGTGTGTGGGGGTGGGATGTGTTGTGATTGCTTAGGTGTGTGCGGGGGGATGTGCTGTGATATATTTGGAAGCGGTGGGAGAACCAGGACGACTTCTGTTGGGGTGTGAGAGTGGCTAATTACTTGGAAAGTGGTGTTGGGTACCCTATCATTGATGTGATTTAATTTATATTATATTACTTGACATGATTTATATGGTGAGAATGCCTTGATGAGGTTGGGAGGGTTAGTATGCCTATTTAGGTGCTGTTTGGTTATACTGTTTTCTCATAGGTGTATTAGTATGATTCTTTCACATGTGCGCGAGAGACTTTGGTTTTCCTACTAATTGTACTTGTATGATCATCTTACGTATATAAAATTATTTTCAGGTTGCAAGGAGTACTTCATTGACCATGATAGACCTTACTAGCCTAGATCCTTGACAGTTTTTGTGTTGCTTCTTTAGATTTACTTTTGGGAATTTACTTTAGAGACTTTTATCTGTATCAGTTCTATTTAAACAAGAATGTGGGGTGGTTTGGGTTTCCAATTTATTTTACAACTTAGAGTTTTTGTGGGAGATTCATTCTATCTTCTGATGTTGTTTTATTATAAAGGGTAAATGCCTCCAATATTGTGAAATTTATACACCATTGGTTCTTATCTCCAACCTAGGTCCTACTAGAGGGGGGACTCAGGGGTAATTATCTATTTCCCCTTATTACGATATCTTTAGAGGGAGGGGGTCATGACATATCTGTTATTCTAAGAAAAGTGAACCAACAGAAGGCACACTATCCAAGTTCTGCTGAAGTCTTAGATGTAAGCCCATAACATATCCCCTAGAACTTGGATAGTCTGCTCTGTTTTCCCAGTAGTTTTAGAGTAAAAAGCCGTGCTAAGTTTCAATATAGTTCAAAAAACATGTTTCAATCCCATGTTGTATCTTAAGGTAAAATGAGAATCCTGATTGGAGAAAATAGACCACAAACTCCACACAGCTGATAAACCTCAACCATATACCTCCTCACCAAATCATCCACAACATCAGAATCCATAATGGCTATGAAGTAATCCAATATCATCAACCAATCAATGATATCCATATTGAAGCACTACCCATATATTATTAATGTAAAATACTTAATAAGTCCATCAATATATCATCCTATTTCATCTTGGTAAAATACAAGGGTTACAAAAAACCTCTAAGACCACAATATATACCTTTTACCTACTAGAAAACAAAACATTGAGCTACAAACTCTGCCACCACTCATTACATAATGGGAATCCAAAACTATTTCATTATTCCATCATACATCTTATACACTTCTTTTTGCACCACCAAAGGTGAGTTTTGAATCTAATGAAGGGACCCCTTATACATTTCTAGTGAAATAAACAACATTACCTGAAACAAAATCAATTTATGACCATACCTCCAGACCATAACCATAAATAACATGATCTCGCATCACCTCTTCCTACGAGTATCCCCATAAGGACACCTATCCATCCAACGTTAAATTTTTAATTTTCAATCACTTTTAAGGAAAAAAGTGAGAACCCTCACACCTTTCCTGGTTTGGCATCAAAAGTCACAACTGATTTGTTAAAGAAAAGTTTAAGCTGCTTCGAATCAAGAACTCTAAATAATATCCAGGGAATAGAATTAAGCTGGATGTCAGGATCATCCATTAGAACTCCATTGTAGAGATTTTCAAGTATGTCCCAAGATTGCAAGAGTTCCTCCTTGCTGATCTTTCCCGTGTTACATCCTCTAAGGAAAATGCGGGTCTTCTTGTCAATACACTTACCTTGATCCTTAGAAGAGGTCACCTAAAGCGCCCTCCTCTTCTTTAACTCTTGAATATCTAGCGTGTTGTCAGTCATTTCCTCATTAGAGTTCAAAAGTAGGTCCATTTGATTCAGCATCGAAAGTATCTTTCGTTTTGAGTCATCATTGTAGGTATTCTGACCTTATTGCACCAAGTCCGGAGGCCCCTTTTCACCCTCAGGGTTAGTAGGGACAACTACATCGCAACTAGCGTGCTAAACCTCCTCGCCTTCCATTATTTGGCCATTGTGTTCCTTTGGATTTCTGACTTTCTTTGCTAACCGAGTCTCCATTGGCCTCGGGAGGTGGGAGTAGTCCTTGCACCCCTTTGTCTTCTGCTTCTTGTATACAATGCAACTTCCAGGATCTAAGTTTTCCTTATTCCCCTTTTTTCTCCTTAGTCTATGTAGGTCCTTTCCATCCCCTCCTGTGTCGACAACATCTGAGAGTTGGACCTCTCCACCTGATTCGTCTTAAGAGGTACAGAACTGGTTGCAGTCCGAGTCCCCCTTGCTGCTCAAACAGTCGAATCTGTTACTTACTTTGAGGCTAGATAAAGAGCCCCTCGAGATCAGTCTGAGTCACGTCTCCAACTGCTAACATCTTGAGTATCCTGTCTTCATCACCATCCACCACCTCTGTTGACATCACTATTCAAACACCACACCATCTAGAGATTATTAATGAGGCCACTGAGAACCATCCCACCAATTTTTCATCATCCACAACAAACTAGTGACCAAAAAATCAATTGATCTCACCAAATATGAAAACAAATGACAGGGTACCATCAAGATCAAACTGAAGGCAACCACTATATCCAACCAATCATTTAAAACCAGACACGAAGAACCTTATATGTGAAACCCTACAAACCTCTATCCATGGAAAGAGGAAGAACCACTGAACAAACCAACAGTTGAGAAAACATTTTGTGACGATGTCATTTCCATACTTTTCAATGATATCATCGAGGCCTTGTTCTAGAAATGTTGATGGTCTCCGATATGCACATCCCAAAAACCCATCATTGCCACAACTATCATTCCACCTTGGAGAGGCACAATTGAACTTGGGATCAGAGATGAGAAAAGCATCCAAAGGCTCTGACCGTAGCTACAATGATGAGGAAACACCAAAGCGAGGCCTAATGACTAAGGATGTTCTTGAAAATAGTCGACCTCCAAACCTATGATACTAGAACCTCAAAGTCACTAGCACTTAAGCAACAACCTAGAGTGATACAGAGGGTTGAGAGATCAGAGTAGAGGATGAGAGACTAGAAGCTTCGAAAGAAACAACCTTAGATAGGGATCAAGAACCACCCATAAAGGAAAATGATGATCCCAAATTTATTGAACAAACATCCAGGAATACGTAGAGGCCTTCACCAAAGAAGGAACCAAAGAGGAATCCAAATAGGCTCATACAAGCTGCAAAGGAGAGAAAGGGGGCAGATCCTGCGAAGAGGTCACACAGACAAGGCTGGATGAAGGCAGGGCGAGGATAATAGAGGGGGAAAAGGAGTAAAAACATCTAATAGTACTTATTCTTCAGAAAATAGAGTACCAAATCCCTAATAAATCTCTCTATTAGGTAGTTAAACACTATCCCACACTGATTAGTCCATATAAAATCCTATTCATTCTAAGAAGAATCATTCAATGGGGATTAAATCTATGATAAACTATCTTTGTACATCTGGTAATAGACTATAAGACCAGGGATTATACAAAACTAATCTATATTATTGGTTGATTCCCAATAAAGAACTACCTCAACCTTTGAAGGGTCCATAAATACACCCTTTTGAGACAAAACATTACCAAGGAAAAACACCTCTCATGTCCAAAACATAAACTTAGATCACTTTCAATAGATATTGTGGTGTCAATTATCCTATAACACTACTTTAATATGTTCATAATTATCCCCATATAACTTCAATTAGATCAATATTTTGTTGATAAAAATGGATACAAAATGGTCTACAAATTCATAGAACATTTAGTTCATGAACCACATGAACACAGATGGTTCATCTATGAAACCAAATAGCATGAACACAATCTTTAGGATACCATACATATATTTAAAGACATTATTCAGAACATCATCCCCCTTCACCCTCAACTAGAGATATCTAGACCACCATTCAATCATAGAAAACCAAATATCCCCTCTAAACTAATTATAAAGATCAATGATCCTAGGAATAAGGTATATAATCTTCATTTTCACTTGATTTATCTTCCATTCGTCTATACATATCATCAAAACACTATCCACCTTGTAAAATAACACCAGAGCACACCACGGTTAAACACTTGTCCAAATGAAACCCTTATATATTATATAATCTATTTGAATACTAAAATCCCTCAAATATAAAGGTTCCATATGATAAAGATCCATAAAAACCAGAGAATCTCCATACTATAAGTCTATACTAAACTCAACATCATGTCGAGAGGGTAGCATTACAACTTCATCGGGAAAAACTTTTAGAAACTCTCTAAAAACCCTGGCAGATTCTTTTATCCCAGCATCCACTGATTCCATAGATAACTCATCTATCAAAGAATGAACGGGCTCCACACATCTACAATCCACTAGAAAACTTCTCTCACCAATTAAAACTACACACTAACCATCCACATCTGAGTACATGACAATTCTCAAGATGAAGTTAATAGAAATATACACATAATACCACCAATATATGATAAGAATTATATCATGTGGATAAAATAGTAGAAAGAAAACAAAATACATGTGGGAAATATGTGGACTCATAATCCTTCTACACCCTAGAATACATTAAAACATATGGTCTAACCTCCAACTAGTGTAGTCAATACGGGGGTTATGGAATGACTCTCTACATATAGTCCCAGAAAAACAACTAGAATGGTCAAAATAATGTATTGTTAAGATCCTGAATCAAATAAGGGACAAAAAAGGGTGTAAGACAAGATGATTATACCTCTAAAAATTTCTAGTCCCTCTAGTGTTTCCACCACCACCGTATACAATTGACCGCACCCACCTCTTCTACTTCACTGTAGATGGACACCTCTATGGCCATTTTGATGTCGAGGACCTTGAACACGAGGAACATCTTGAGGTTTTCCTATACTAACTCCATACCCTCTCAGAGGATCATAAGCTTGCTGGACCCATTTCTGAAATGGACTCACTGGTAGCTTCAGCAGATCATGACACCGAACCTGTCCACTTCTATAGTACTGATCTTAAAGAACAACTGGGAACTAATTATGATGATAGACATGAACCCCACATACTAAAGAAACTATCCCGAATTCCCTAGGAAATAAACAAAAACAAATTGTTTCTAAAGATTTAAAAAAATCTATTGATACTGACTCCCCACTCTTCAAAACCTCAAAATCCCAGACACGATATACAAACAACTTAAAGGGCTTCTCCTCAAAGAACCCTATTGGATCCCTAGTCACTTTAAAACTCTTCACGAGTGCATCCACATAATAACCTCTTCCACATTCTAAAGCTATAAATACATTGGTAACATAAAGGGAGTAACATTATAACTGATATAAGGATGAATTTCATACCCAAGAAGTTTTTCATGGGATAGCTCATCAAAAAAAAATATTTGACAAAAATAAAAAATATTTTTGAACTTTATCCCAAGACCCCCCCCCAAAGATCACTACTAAAGAAAAATGATCACCCACCTCTTCACTAACTTAGTAGTCTATGAGATGAAATATACTCAGAAATCCTTCTGAATTTTTATCCATGAAATATAATTATCATTCATCTCACCATGATACAATGTCCACAAGTACCATATAGCTCATCACATCTGACTGACTGCCAATAAGACCTAGTGCTCCTCCAGGACTTGGATCAAACTAAATGTTATCTTAAGATACTATGACTAGCTATATATATATATAGATAAAAAACACAACCCTCATATTTCCCCAAAGCCTTCTATTGAAAAATGAACAACTTTTTCCACCACTGATCATTCCCACCAACTGGATTATCCCTTTGTTGATCAACCATATCAGCCTGCTAAACCTCCACTTCCTGAACCACACATGTAAGATCACCATGATTAATATGTTAAAGGGAAATAATGATTTACTAATCCCAATAGTATAAAATATTATTAATATGTATTTAATTCATTTTATCTTCCCAAAATAAAACCCACCAAATTCAAATAAGAACACACATCAATAATGATGCATGTACCTATCCAATGTTAATATCCTAGAAGTGGCACTATCTTGAAACACATTTCAGTAGGCTCTTAGTCATTGAATTATAATATAAGGGGGGCCTAGTTTGGAGACTATAATTGAAGGTATAAAATAATTAAAAATGGGTGGAATTACCCTCTATAATACTAGGATCAGGAGATAAGGTAAATCTTCCATAACAAAATACATTACATAATAAAATAATAAAACCACAAATATCCCAAATTTTATTTATATATAAAATGGATATAGATAAAAGTATCTAAAAAATTCCCAAAATATAAGATAAGGCAATGAAACAACAACAACACAAAATTTAAAGCTTGTAATTTCTAGTACCATGCATGTAGTCCTCCTGGAAACATGAAAAAACAAATTTATATACATAGGGTGTGAATAAAAGTAAAATCAGTAGGTTTATGATAAAATCTATCTTGCACATGTAAAAAGTGCAAACTATTTCACACATGAGAGAAAAACTGAACCAACTACACCTAAACAGATCAAAAATTCAATCCCATCCAAGACAAGGCATGGTTAGTAAATTATACAAGGCATGTAGGATAAAAGAATAAGAATAAAATTGATAAAGGTTACAATGAACCACTCCCACACATGGTTGTTTCTCCCACAACCCAAATTAATGACACATTTTGCTCCCATTTCCTCTGTATAACACATCATTTCAATCACACCACATGCAAATATCCATCATATCACTTCTCTCATGAAGACACCTGGGATATCACATGACATGTCACCCAAAGACACTTGGGTCGTCACATCACATCCATAAACAAAATAGTAGGTTATATTTAACATGAATTAAATTAACTCATACCTACATTATACCATGTATGAACCCCCACCATAATCTATATCATTATCACATTGATCATTTAGAAAATTCACTTTTGATTTCTAGACATAAAAACTCATTCATGTCAAGGTATCCTGGAAGAGAGTGAGAAAGAGGGGGTAGGCAGCTAGTCATCCTCATCGCTAAGATATTGGGAAACCCCCCACCCCCCCAAAAACATGGGTGTATCCATAATTTTCTCTACGTGGTTGGGGTTCATATATTAATAATAAAACATGTAATGTATTTTATAAATCTACAAAATATTCCAATCATATGATCTCAAAACAAAAGAAACAACCATTTCATAACATTATCTCCCATCCTCATAACACCAACACTTTCCACTACCAAATTAACAACACCAAATGATAGACCACAAGTCACATTTCCCATTTTACAATTCACAATTCACATTTCACATTTCATATTCTTCCTCAACTTATTCAATTTTCCATATTTCAAATTACCAAACAATTTCTATTATCTAGCACATTTATTTCACATTAAACATTAAAAATGTTTAATGATACTTCCCATTATTATTAATTAATTCATTTACCATTTGACCCATACCATTTAAATTTCAACACAAGTAATTAATTACAATTCTACATGGGAAACTACCACAACACAACACTATGAAAAAAACAACCCCATGCCAATAAACCACAATTAAACACAATAAGTAATAGATGATTGACCAAGGAGTGTGAGTGAAGCATGTAGTGGAGGGGATGAAGGAAATGAGAGAGTGAAATAATTTTAATTCCCTTAAATTAAGATGGTTTAAAGGAGATATGGACATGGGTAAACTCGTAGGTTTACCCATGATTGTCTCTCCTCCAATGGGTCTGAACATAGGGCCACTAATATTATTTCACTCCATCATGGCCTTAATCCCCTCCACTCCATGATTCTCTCACATTCCTTGTTCATTATTCAATTTCATTTAATGTTAAAAAATGTTATTCAGAAAAAGGTAGTGGTAATTAGAAAAAAATTGCAGTCATCTGTAAATTGGAATAATTTACCATTAATTAGAATGAATTGATAATATTTACAATTAATTTGAATTTCTTATTTTACACCTTCTTTGATATTTTCTTTCTTATATTTGATTAATTATATTAAATATTTGTATTCTTTATTTTTCTAGAATAATGTGGAACCAGTAATTATACAACATTCTTTATTACGTGATAATAATTAGATAAATCATCATAGGAATCCAAACGGTTCTGGTATAAATCTTGTATATATTGATGGTGTATAATCTTTTTAATCATTTGAATCATCTAAACTAAAAAAATTATAGTTGAGAATGAAGTTTCCATGTATGAAATTTGATCTGAGGAGGTTTGAAACATTTGAAAATGTGGGGGCATCTATTGTGTTTTGGTGTTTTGAAAGATTTTGTTTTCCGGAATAAATATGGTGAACAAAATTCCAAATATGATACTAATAACTTTTTTATAGATTCATTGCGGTTTCAAACATTAGTACATGACGTTCATGGTCCTCTTTTCCAATAAATAAAAACGTAGAATGATATTGATTTAGCTCCTGAGTTAGAACTATTATTATTTTATTAGTTCCTAATGTCTGTTTAAGATTCCTTATTTCCTAGTTTCATGATAAGAAAATTTGAAGTGGTGAAAAATGTTATGGATAGTAAATCAGATAATGAAATGTAAAATAGTTGTTTTAACCAGATATTCTATTTGGTTAAATCATTTTCACCTGATGTATATTTGTTTCCCACCAATTTCATAGATGGAAAGAGGTTGGTTCATAATTTGGGTGTATCATCCTCAGTTTCTTGTTATTAACCCCTTATTTATTCTTTTTTATGTGTATAAAGTATATTGGTGAAGTTGAGGAGAGGTTGGAGAACATTGGGAGTGTTTTGGGGGATTTTCTACAGTTTCACGGTTGAGGAAAACTGTGCAACACCTCCAGGAATTTGTGCATAGGGAGTTTGGGGAAAAGGGGAAGGCACAAAGGAGGCGCATGGTGTTCCCAAACCATGTGTCAACCAAGTAGAAACCGTGTGGTTTTTAAAGTTGTTTGTGTATTTTTGATATAAAAACTTCAACATGGTTAGTGAATGGTTTGGAAACCATGTGATATGAGCATGCGATGTCCATCCTTGAGGTAGTGGTTGACACACAGTTAGTGCACAGTTTTTCTAACCATGTGCGAAAAAGAAGCTAAATACTAAAAAAGTGGTTTTAGGTTGGTTTAATGTTTTAATACCTCTATAAATCGCTGTTTATCCTATCAAAGGTTTTATAAACAATCCCAATCAAATTGGAAACGATCCAGATCCATTCTTTGGTGCGTTAAGGCACAATCCTTTTACTAAGGCTTTTCTCTTCATCATTCGTGATGAGTATTCATAGATATACTTCTCCCTTTATCCTATTTTCTTATATATATGCACAATGTGGGTATATCTAGGGTTTTATATTCGAAATATTTTTTATATTTGGTCTTGTTGTTGATAGGGGAAAAGATCTAGGGTGGGGTTTTGGATATTTAACTCGGTTTCATGGAAGTTCATCATGTCGTTCATCATTCTCACCATAAAACCCAAGGTAGGTGACTTGACTCTCCACTCCTCTATTTAAAACTTGTTTTTTTATTTTAAAATTGGTTATATTTCTTTGTTTTGATTGTGAAATAATTATGTAAAGGAAGTTATAAATCCTCTTTAGTGATGATTTATGGTTTTTTGTGAAATTATAGAATCATGGAAATTGGTTGTGTAATATGCTTTAGTTTCGTGATTTTAAAATGTTTATTTTAAAATATGGATTTTATAGATTTTTGAAATTGATTTTTATAATGGTTTTTAATAATTTTTTTTATTGAAATGGTTTCCAATGGTTTTGGCATACATGGGTTTTTTGTGTGAGTTCATGATTGATGTTCCCCTAAATAAGGGAGGTGTACTAGTGGGGTACAAGGTATGTGAACCTGGATCGGGGGGGGGGGGGGAGTGCCAGTGAGACATATGGTGATATGACGAGCGAGTACTATGATTATTTTACTATCAAACAAGAATTCATGTGTGGTTTTATTGTGAGCCATGGAATGGGTTTTCCAAAATACAATATTAAATGATTTAAATAATTTTTATGTACATTCTTTAGGAAACTATTTACTATAGAGATTGTTTATATTTTGTCATAAATTATTTTAATTTTTTTATATAAATTTTTTTATATAAATTTTTATAACTTGTTCTATCCTAGTGGTGTGATTTGGGACGTCATCAAGGAAATCCTAATGAGTTTTAGTACTCACCCTTGCTTTGGAACTTTGTGGTTTTCTAGATATCATCTATCAAGATACTAGAAAAGGTAATTTATCACAAATCATTAGTAATACTTCATGATACTTATTCTGTTTAGTTGAGTTGGATCTTGGAGCATATGAAGCTTTGGATTCATGTGTTTCTCTTTGAGTTTTGATTGTTTTCCTTCCAATATTTACTTTGATGTTAGTTTATATTCTGTTGTGGTACTCGTTGGTTCGTTTTTATATAAATGATCTCTTTGTGTTGACTTTTATTTTTATCATGAATCATTTAGTGTTTTATTTGGTTATGGTGTGTTGGTTGGTTGGTTATCTTCAAATGAAAAATCACCCCCAAAATTTTAGATGCATCCCTTGATATTTATTTCCATCCTTTTGCGTAGAAAATATTTTTATTATGAACATCATGTTTTTAGGGAGTTAGATAAATATTTGGTTTGAAGACAATAGGATTTTTTAATAACATTATCATGCGTTTAAACAATGAGACAAGAATGGAATGAATTTGAAGAAGGAATTCCCTCTAGGACTACATATTTCATTTTGACTAATGATATATTATTTGGTTCAATATTTTTGAAAAATGTTGAAGTTGTTTTCAAATGAATGATTTTAGAAAAGAGAATGGTTGTGGTATTTTGAAAATGCTTCTCTTTTCAAATGCAAGTTGATTTTTTTTCAAAAATAGTTGAACATGGTAAATTTTGATTTTGGAAAGTGGTGTTCAATTATTTGAGGTGGTAAAATTAAAATTTTTAATCCATAAATTAATAGAGAGATACTAATGGATTTTTGTTTGTTCCTAGAAAATGAATTCTGGTAGAACTCATAGGAACCAGTTGGAAGAGCCCATTGAAAATGTGGTTTCACCTTAGACACTAGTGAACCAATAGTTGGTTCAAAGAATCACTCAATATTTTCAAACCGATGAGTCACGAATACAACTAGATAATCTTTTTATGATATCTATCACTACTAAAAATCCATGCGTCAGAATTATGGTTTTATTTATGATAGGAAGTGATAACTCTAGCGTTAAGAGCAATATGAAGAGGAATACCTATTCTCAAAGAAGTGGAACTCATCAGAATTAGACCATAAGAGGAAGTAACATTCCTCCAAGACCCAAGATCAACCCTGGATGTTTTTTTTGTTGTTCAATGAGTCACATCATGTGAAAGTGTACCACACCACAAAGAGAATTAATCAATTGTGACCTGAAGGGGAATCTTTAGCGTTATTGTCATAGTTCTCCAAGGACCGATGTTCGGGACACTCCTCATGTTTTAGGGATATCATATGCTTCGATAGGACAAGGGAAACATAATACCTATCATTAACTGAATAGATGTACCAATGGTGATTCTAGGAATAACATGACCCATCAGTTTGTTCAATATCAATAGAGAAATAAGTGGAAAAGTATAGCGGGGAATAAATTATATAGAGCCATCGTAGTTATTATGGATGACCATCTTTGATTATCTATGGTGCATTTATGATATATTTGAATTCTACCCTTAGGCAAGTGCTATTTGATACTGGTTAATCTCATTCCTTTATTATATATTGTTTTGTTGATTTGATATGTTTAAAACATAATATTATGACCTCTGTGATAAAACTTCAAACTCATTAAGGGAAAAGAAAATTTGGATCCTTTATATGTAGAGAACGTTATATATTTGTTCATGGAGATTAGTTGAAATTGGATTTCACAGTGCTAAAAATGGATTTCAATGATGTAATCCTGAGTATGGATTGGTTGACAACACATAAGGTTCACATCCACTGTTATAGTATAACGATTAGTTTTATGACTAAGAATGGCATCGAGCATCTCTTGAGAAGAGAAAGAAATGTAAATGTAGTTGAAACATCATTTCTGGATGCATTTTTTGGAAGGATATATTACCATTTTGTGTACATGAATTTAGAACTGATGGAAGATATATAGAATAGATATTTTCCAGTAGTCATGGATCATTTTCCTAATATTTTCCTGATAATTTATCAGGTTTTCCACCTTTAAGGGAAGTGGAGTTTTCGAGTAATCTAATTTATTGGACCAATACCATCTCACTTCCATTTTATATGATTGAACCAACATAATTAAGGGAGTTCAAAGTGTAGTTGAAAGTGACAGAAAGATAAGGGTTCATTCAGATGATCACATCTCTATAGGTAGAACCAATTTTGTTTGTGTTGAAGGTAGATGGAACTCTTCAGTTTTGTGTCCATTATCATAATATTAACTAAGTTAAAATTAAGAATAGGAATCCATTTACATGCATTAATGATCTATGAAATCCATTGATAGGATCTAAGTGGTTCTCTAAGATTGAATTTCAATCAGGATATCACCAATTTCGAGTTTGAAAAGAGGATATTCAGAAGAGATATTTCAGAAGAAGATATAGCCATTTTCAGTATGTGGTAAATCCTTTCAGTATTATAAGTACACCAAAAATATTTAAGGCATTTATAAATTATATATTTTAGTGATATATAAATTCTTTTTTTTGATGTTTGTCAATGAAATATTGGTGTATTCAAGTACAAGAGATGAGCATGAGAAACATTTGGTGAAAGTGTTGGGAATATTGATAGATAATCGGTTCTATTCCAGACTATCAATGTTTAATTTTTGGATGAAAAAGGTATGTTTTCTTGTCTATGTAAATTATGAAATATGTGTTTTAGTGGATCCATAGAAGATACGAACTATTATCTCTTAGCAACCACTGAAGAATGTTTTTTATATAAAAATTATCATGGTTTAGCTGGTTATTACTGACACTTCATTCATGATTTTTCTCAACTATCCTCACCTATTAAAACTTTGAAAATTAATAATGTTTCATTCCAATGGGATAAGGATTTCTAGAAGTATTTTCAAGACCTAAAGGTTCACCTTAATTTCACGCCGATCATGACTTTTCTAGAATTAGGACAAGTGTATGTAGTGTATTTTGATTCTTTGGGATCTGGGTTGGGGTGTGTTCTCATGAAAATATACCATGTTATTTCTTATAGATCAAGGAAGTTAAGGGTTCATGAGATGAAATACCCAACACATTATTTTAAGTCAGCTATTGTAGTCCATGCTTGGAAGGCTTGACATCATTACCTCTTTGGTGTGAAATTTACAATGTTCATGGATCATAAGAGCTTGAAACATATTTTTTCACAATGCTATTTGAACTTTAGACAAATAATATGGATATATTATCTCCAAATGTTATAATTTGACTTGATGTATACACTAGGTGAAGGAAATATGGTGGCTCATGCATTAAGGACGAATTCATATGCTTAGTTGAAAAAAGAGGCTTTAGATGAGTGGTAGTTGATATTGGTCCTAGTCGATATGCATGTGAAATGCGAATATCGAGGTGATGTTATAGTTTTCTTTACAGTTTTATTGGTTAATGGTTTGGTGGAGTTGGTTGAAGATCCACATACATCTAATGAAGAATGTGAGGGTACGTGGTTAAAACTTAAAAGTGGGGACACAATTAAGGGATTGAAGCTGGATGTGAGTTCAGTTTTGTGGTTCAAAAAATAGATGGTTGTACCTATGGATTATTATGATAAATTTATTCATGATTACCACCATTCAATATGGGTTGTCGATCGGGGAATATAGAAGATGTATAAGGAATTGAAAGCATAGTTTTGGTGGATTACTATGAAACAGGAGGCGGATGAATTTATTTCAAGGTGATTAACTTGACATAAATTTAAATCAGAGCATCAGAGACCAAAAATTATGTTTTATTATTTACCTATCCCTGTTTGGAAATGGGAGCAGATAGCTTTGAATTTTGTAATGGGTCTCCCAAGAACGATTTAGAAACATGATACCAAATGGGTGATAGTGGATAGAATTAAAAAGTTGGATCTTTTCATTAAAATTCTTGAATCTCATGTGGTGTAATAATTAACAAAAATATATATCGGAGAAGTGGTAAAAATGAATGTCATTATAGATTTAATAATGTGAGACAGAGATCTGAGGTTCACATCTCATTTTTGGAAATCCTTACAAAAAGCCCTTAGGACTCAGTTGACCATGACTACAATAAATCATCTTCAAACAGATGGGAAATATAAAAGGACGATACAAACATTAGAAGATATGTTGTGGTGTTGTGTAATTTATTTCAGTGGCTCATTGGATGAACATATTCCATTAGTAGAGTTCTTATATAATAACATCTATATGTCCTCGAAACGTATTTCTCATTTAGAATGATTATTTTGGTGTCCTTTTCATTCTCCACTTTATCTGATGGAAAAGGCGACACTTTACTAGTTGGGACGATCCTTGATAAAGAAACAATGGATAAGATTTAGTTTATCAGAAAGAGGATGTAGATGGATCTGAGTTATCAGAAATATTATTTAGTTCATCATCGATGGTCTTTTTCATTCATAGTGAGTGATAATGTGTTCTTTAAGATCTCTCCAAGGATTGGACATAATCATTTTTGGAACTAGGGAAAATTATCTCCCCAATACATATCCCCTTTTGAGATACTCGAATGGGTTGGAGAGGTGGAATATCTGCTGTAAATTCCACCATGATTCTGTGTGGTGTATAACATGTTTGGCGTATCTCAGTTGAAAAAGAATCAGCATGATCATGACCATGTTATTAGATGGGATCAAATCATCCTAGAGCCATATGTATCATTGTTTGACATGCTAGTGATGATTTTGGATATGCAAGAGAATGTCTATGGTGAAGAAATCACTGTTTTAGTGCCAGTTTTGTGGAAACATGGTCATGTCCAGGAAGATACATGGGAATGTGAGAGTGAAATAAAAGAGAATTGTCCATAACTCAATTAGGGAAATGATTAGTTTTTACTCTCTGGGGATGGAAATTCAAATGGTGGGGAGAATGTAGCACCCATGGTTTTTTTAAAAACCCCTTCTTTTTGTTTTTTATGTATGTAAAGTATATGGGTGAAGTTTAGGATAGTTTATAGAACTTTTGGAGTGCTTTAGGGCATTTCTACAGGTTCATGGTTTGTGAACTGTAAGAACCTGAATCTTCGTTTCAGGTATGTCTTTCATTTTTCTGGAGTTGTTATGAAAAATGGAGTTTTTGGAAATTTTTGAAGTACACGCCGTGTACATTCTGAGTACAGGCCGTGTACTCTTTTCCCACTAAAAGCCTTGTGCTGGCTGTGTCCGGGTTACACACATGGTGTGTATGGGTGGTGGGGAGGCCGGTTAAAGCAGAGTACGGAAAATCCTAGTACATTCCATGTACTCTAAAAGTACACACCGTGTACTTTCTTTTTTACATTAAACGGACCAGGGTCACACCTAATTGACCGAAAGGTCTTCTTCTCTAGCTTCTTCTTCTGAGAGCATCGGGAATCTGCGGATCTTTGATGAGCCCCCATTCCTCCGTCCGTTCTCCGAATCGATCGCCATCGATTGCGTTGGAATTGTAGCGGTTAGTTCTCCCTTCTCCTTGAGTCTTGATTTCCAATTCCTCATTTTCCTCTAGTTATCATGGGTTGATATTTCTTTATGTTTTCCCAGATCTTCGTTGTTCTAAGGATAATCTGTCATCGTGGTTCACATATATCGATCTCCTAGGATCTAGGTAGGTGGTTTGTGCCTTTTTGTAGGATGTCGTTGAATTTTATGTGCAATTTCCACCGATACCCTTGAATGGGATATTGTGTGTTTCTTGTTTTTCCCTTGTTGTTTTCTTTCCCTACTCATATGCCTTTGTAGTGGTCATTTCATGGGAATAGGATAATTTGTGCTATGTTCTGGATGCTTTACCATGCTTTTTTTCTTGTTCAGCATTTGCGAGTTCCCATAACTAGTTGTAGGATAGTGGAACTATTGATTTGTTATGATGTTGAGTCTTAGAATGATATCCAATTAGTTCTTGAGGTTTACTTGGATGACACATGCGCACTATGCATGTTTATTTTACACAAGGCTGCAAGAACCTATTGTAGTGGACCATAGGGAGAATGGACGTAAGAGCTACTCCAGAGTGCCTTAAATTATGATGCGAGATCATAGGGGGAATTAACATTGAGTTCTTTCTCAGAGAGTCTGTAGTTCCTCGACGCGGGACACCAGGGGAATTGACTTTGAGTGCTTCCCCAAAGAGCCTTTAGTACGATACAATACTATAGAGGGAATTGATGGTGAGTACTTCCCCAGAGAGTATATTCCTTATCTTAACCAGAGGGGTGAGACTGTGTGTGCCTCCCAGAGGGTTTCTAGTACATATAGGTTGATCATTAGGGGTTATAATGTGAGAACTACCCAGAGTTTACCTTTCTATTCTAGTTTATTCAGTATCTGTTTCTTGTTTGTGGATTGTTACTGTTGTGCATTATCCTATTTCCTACTTACTGTTTACTGCTTACTGTACTTTACCTACCATATACTCACTGACTGTTAGGCATAGATATTTGGGTGGATGCCTATTGGGACATTTTCTCACACCCTGTTTGGGTCATGCTTTTGGTCCCAAATATATTATATTGTTGCAGGTATAGATAAGGGAAATCACCCTTCTACTTCTAGTTCTTGATTGCACTAAAGCTGGAGAGCATTGGACCGAGCCAAGGCTTGCGATGATGAGGAGTTTCTCATCTGTTTTTTTGTTTGCTTCTTGTTTTAGTATTGTATTCAGCATTGTGACCTATTTGGATGGTTTTCTAGACACATATGTATCATGCATCATTTACATATATTTCAGCTCTAGTTTTTTTTTATCAGTCTTCCACTGTTTACTCTTGTATGGATGTCTACTATTTCTTCTATTGTTGTTAATGTTTTCTCTTCCTCTATGTACTCTTCCAATGAGGGCATAGTTTCCCCACTATCACACCCAATACCTTCACTGCTAGTCGGCAGCCTTTGGCATTTGGGGAAATGTGATTGAGGCCATGTGACCAACCGGTTATGGGGTGCATCTGGGTGGCTTCCGGAACTGGGAAATTACATGACCTGTTGTGGAAAATTTTGTGGGACCTCCAGGAAAGTGTGCACAAGGATTCAGAGGGGAAAGGGAAGACACACAAGGTCACATGTATTTCTCCCAACCATGCTTCAACTAGGTTGATTCTATGAGGTTTGTAAAGGTGGCTAAAGATTTTTGAGACAGTGGATTCAGAACGGTTGTCACATGGTTTAGGAACAACATGAGATGATTGTGTGAGGTCTATCCTTGATGTAGTGGCTAATGCATAGTTAGCACATGGTTTTTCTAATCATGTAAGTAAACCATGAATGACTAAGAAACTAAATCCTAGATAAGTATATCTAGGTTTGTTAAATGCTTTAATGCAACTATTTTTTTCCCAAAACAACCCTGAATAGTGATTTTTTCCTCTCAAAGGTTGGATATCCTCTCCCCATCGAATTATAAGTGATTTGGAGTCATTCCTTGGTTCGTTGAAGCTCAATTATTGTTTCAAGTCTTCATTATTCATCATTCATGATGAGTTATCTTAGATATACTTCTCTCTTTCTCTCAATTTCTTTGATATATGAACAGTGCGAGTAAATATAGGATTTTAAATTCCAAATATGTTTATATTTGGAATTTTTGTTGATATTGTAGGAGATCTAAGGTGGGTTTTGTAGATTTAACTTGGTTTCATGGATGTTCTTCATATTGTTCTTCATTTTCTCCATAAAACCTTAAGTATGTGGCTTCACTCTTGACTCCTCTATTTAGAACATAAATGCTTCATGTAAAATTGGTTTAATTTCATGATTTTTATTGTGAATTTGTGGTGAAAATCATGTTATAAATCCTCTTTAGTGACGATTTATGGTATTTGGTGAAATTGAAGAATCATGGTAATTGGTTGAGTAAAGTGATTTGGTTTCTTGCTTTTAAAATTTTTAATTTAAAATATGGAATTTCTAGATTTTTGAAATGACTTGTTGGAAATGTTTTAAATAAAAAAGATTTTTTTAGAATGGTTTTAGATGGTTTGTTTTAAATGGTTTTGGCATATATGGGTTTTTGAGTGAGTTCATGTTTGATGTGCCCATAAATAATGGACATGTACAAGTGGGGTAAAAGGTGAATGAACTTGGATTGAGGGTGTGTGTTAGTGTGACATAAGGGGATTGGATGAGAGACCAATCATGAGTATGGAACTATTAGACAATCATTCATTTGTGGTTGTATTTTGAACCATGTAATGAGTATGCCAAAATAGAATGATATATGATTTAAGTAATTTTTTATGTACTTTCATTGGAATGTTGTTTACTATGGATTTTGTGTATATTTTGATATAAACTATTTTATAAATAGGTTTATATAATTTTTTATATAAATTTTCTAGCTTGTTCTATGCTAGTGGCATGAATTGAGAAGTCATTTAGAAAAACCTATTGTGTTTTATTACTCATCCATACTTTGAAACATTGGTTTTTTTTATAGATGTCATCTATCAAGATATGGGAAAAGGTAAAGTATCAAACATTTTTAGTACTAATTCATGATACATGTGTTTTTTGGGGGAGTTTGATCATTGAACATGGGGAGCCTTGTAGTGAGGTGGTTGTTTTTTAGTTTTGATAGATTCCTTCCTCTATTTACATTGATTTTATTTTGTCTTCTGTTATGGTACTCTTTGGTTGGTTTTGATATAAATTAAATGTTTGAGTTGTCTTTCATTTTTATCATTCATCATGTAGTGTTGTATTTGGTTATGGTTTGTTCGTTGGTTTTTTATCTTCAAAGGGAAAATTTTCCCCCAAATTTTAAATAAAGATCTCAACATTTATTTCTATCCTTTGGTGTCTTGGGGATATCTATTAAGGAGAAGTATCATCCTTCCTCCTTTTAAGGATAATAAGAAATAGAGGGATGTTACATTGGGTATTGGTTACTAAAAGGATTATGCATGTTCAAATGATTTCATCATATATTATGGTTAAAATGAGTCATTAGTTAGTTTTAATTCATGTGGAAAATTGAGTTACAATGAGGCTTAAAAAGGGAATCTTGGATTGATTCCCATTAAATTGTTGAGGTATTTTCCACTTAAACCAATATTACAGTATTTATTTATGTCTCAGAACACAATGTCACTGGTGTTATGGAATAAGTCCAATATTTCAATGGGTATAAGCTTAAATCAACCTTGTAATGGCGATTCATGGAAATAATTTGACTCTGTACATCCTTAATTTTCTTTAGAAGCCCATAAAATAGGATTGGGTCTTTATATTAATGGTTTCTATCTATTTGGTTTGTATGGTATTCAATATTCTAATTGTCCCATATTTAAAACTCCATTTAACTTACCTCCTTGGCTGTTGATGAATGAACCATATATCTTTTTCAGATTATTAATGCCAGGATATCGAAAAAAAATATTGATGTTTATTTTAAGCCATTGATTGATGAGTTAAATTTATTATGGAGTAATGGTGTCAGTACATATGATGTTGTTGTGAAACATAATTTCTTAATGAAAGTTGTATTAATGAGGACAATTAGTGACTTCATAGAAAATGTCATGTTATCTTGATGAAGTACACATGGTCTAAAATCATATATGTACAGTATGAGTGATGGAAAAGAGTTTATTCTTTTAAATGGGAGAAAAACGTGTTTTTCGACTATCAGTGAAAATTTATTCCTATTAATCATCCTTTAAAAAGAAACAAAAATCATTTTAGAAAAGGTACAATTGAAAGAGATGGACATCTAGAAAAGATCAAAGGTATTGATTTATAATATAGTGTCTCTTCAATACCTCTTAGTACGTTTGGACCGACTATAAATCAATAAATATATATAGATTTGGGAAATATCACAATTGGATTAAACAAATTATTTTTGGGGATTTTCCATATTGGTCTGATTTGTTGTTCGTCATAGGGTGTATTTCTTCCATATTGATAAGAACTATTTTAATAATATATTTTATACAGTTTTGGACACATCTAGTAAGACCAAATATTATGTAAAGGCCTCATTATATCTTGCTCAAATTTTCTGAAAAATAGAAACTGGGTTGTTTGGAAATGATAGATAACAGAATTTAATGAAGCCAACAGAACCTTAAAAAGGTTCATATTTTTTTGGTAAATAATTTTACCAATAGATAGGATCTATCACTATAATTTTAGTAAGAACATTTTCGCTAAATGTTATTATAGAGAATTAAATAGTTATATTGTTATTATAATATGAGAAGAAAATATATTTTTTTGGTGAAAATGTTTCATAAAGAAATTATATGATATGTTTTTGTTTTGATAATTTTATTTCCAACATTTATCTTTCTATCAGTAATATTAATAAAAATTTTATTTTATATTTTATTACAAGAAACACTAAAAATTTATATCTATTTTTAATTTTTTTCTAAATAAAAAATTATTTATTTTTGTTCCAATATTTATTAGTAAACTCTAATATTATATTTATTAATATAATTATTTATAATATAGTTATCATATTTACTATATAATAATTATAAAAGTATCAAATATGAAACTCTAAGAAAATGAAGTTTTTTTTAAAAACAAAGTCTAAAAGAACATGTTCAAACATAATTTAAAAACATGCTTGAACATTAATAAAAACATGAATCTTAATGAAATATGTTAGAATCATGTTCAAACATGTTCAAACTTGAATAAAAAACACACATGAATATCTACCAAAAATCATTCTCAATTTTTTCTCCCACACATCGACAATCACAATCATTGTTCACAGCAGCAGTGAGGTCTACTCATGAAATTCACCCACTCAGTCATGACATACCCATAATTCAGAGATCCCATATAGTAGTGTCACATTGATTAAAATAAATTGGTAATTCCCAATTTCAAAAATAGGTAGCACCCACACCAGTGTCTAGAAATATCATATCATCACTACTCATATAAGCAGGACCCATTTTTTCACTTGTGTATTGAATCCATTCATCCCCAATAGCACCTTAGTAGTAATGAGAATATGTTTCAAATGTAAATTTCAATAGAGTTGGTGAATATGAAATAAAATAATGTAAAGGATGATAAAATTCAATATTAAAGTGAATCATGTTTGAGAATATCATTTATTTGTTACTCATTTCATAAAACTTTCAAAATATCACTCAGGTTCCATGTTTTTCTATAAAAGGGTCATTTCCTTGTATGTTTCAATAATCATTATACTACACCAAATAATCTCTTCAACTCAACTAAGATAAAATTAAATCACCAACTAGTCATGATCTAATTAATTTAAAAGGATTAATATATAAATTTCAAAAATGATCTATAAAATTCTTACTGGGGTAGTTGTGAATCATTGAAATCATAACAAGTTCACATCTTAAAATATTTTATTTATTCTTTCTTACATTATTTGGAGTCTTAAAAACAATCTTTATTATTCTTATCTAGTTTAATGGAATTAATTTATACTCTATGAACTTAAAATTAATAGAAATGTGTAAATAGTAAATAAGTTTAAATCAAACTTTATGTGAATAAATATTTTTATATGTAATATCTAAAAAAACAAGCACTGTCTATAGTATGATTGAAACAATGATACCAAGATTAAAAGAATCAAATAAAACAAATTATTTTATGTTTTACGAAAGTGGAATATATAATTAAATAATTTTTTCGAAATAATTTTTTTTCAAAATTTATAAAAAAAGGAAAACCCAACTAGTGAATAAATTTAATTTTGATAAAAAAGTTAATTTGATGTAACAAATTAAAAATATCATAATTTTTTTTACTTGTAAAGTATAAGATCAAATATTGAATGGATTTATCTTGGATTATGGTAGAATGTTATAGTAGAATAAATAAAATTAACATATATTAATGATTCACTCAAAAAAGTGCATTTTAGACCGTAGAAGTCCAGTCCAACAAAAAAATCATAAGATAAAGAATGTGGACTCACTCCATTAAATAAAATACACTTGAGTTCTCAATGAAATTAATTTTTCACTTGAACCATATCTATTTATACCTATGAATATAAAATTATTAGTTTTTATTCTAAAACATTTATTGTAAATGATATATTATATCATCTACTATAGAATCACTATAATGGGAGTGAAAGAAAATAATGTTTAGGAAAAAGTATAGAAGATTTTGAAATATCTCATAATATCATCTAGTATTGAAATCCCACATAAATAAAATTTAACTTACTTATAACAAAATGCAATGAATAAAAAATCAAAATAAAGACGCATAAATCCAAATGTTATAATCGTGTTCTCTAATTCAATAAACCATGGTTTGCAGTTTGAGAAATATATATATATATATATATCATGTTGATTTGGTATTAGAAATGATAAATAAGGATTTAGTTATGATACTGTCTCGATATCTCTCTCTATTTATCTATAATCGTAACCCTCCCTAACCAAAATATTAGTATACAATGATATTAAAAATACAGTTCTCAAAGAGTATAATAATCTACAAATTCAATAAGTAATAAATCAATAAATCAATAAATAATATGACTATTTATTCTATTGGATTTTGGAATTAATGGTCATATAGTCAAAGTGAATCTAATAATTAATGTTAATGTCCAACTAAGTGTAACTTATGTTACTTCTAATAATACCTACAACATTTCTCGTGACACTATGTGATGACCTCTCCCTCTTAAGGTACCCCACCAGGTCCAACGATGAAGTAATATAGATAATGAACCCCTGAGTCCCACCTCCAGTAGGCCTCGGGTTGGAAACCAGCATCAAAGGTATAAAAATTTCACAAATGGTAAGCATTACCCTCTAACATAATACGTTTGAGATATAAGATAAATCAACTATAAGAAACTCCATGGCATAAATTAAAAATGAAACCAAAACCATCCGAAAATGGATGTATAATTAAAATAGATACAGATAAAAGTCTCCAAATAAATGTCCAAAATAAAATCTAAGATAACAACACAACAAAATCATAAATCCCAAAGTTATTAATATCTAGAACAATCCATATATTCCTCCTAGAAATGTATAAAATAGTTTTGATGTACCTATGGGGAGAATAAAAGTACAATTAGTTGGGTCATACAAAAGTCACCTGTGCACATGTGAAAAGAGTGAACTAATGAACCTATGAGAAAAAATAAGAACCAAGAACACATCAACATATCTACTATCCAACCCCATACTCTCCAAGAAATGGTCACTAAATAATGCAATACATTTCAAATAACAAAATTATAAGGATATCAATAATGGGTACCCCACGATGCTCTTCCCATGGATTTTCACTCGTACACCATTTCATCGTACATCCAAGAACTCCCATATCCTCTATATAAAAAATAATTCCATGCACCTCATGTATAGCTTCACATCACATCAAATCTTTCTTGAAGACACCTGTTTCATCACACCACATCTCACTTGAAGACACCTGGTCCATCACTTCATAGACACAACCAGAACAGTAAGGTATATTGAATATGAAGTATATAATTCTCATGCCCTACTAATACCATGAATGACCCCCACTATGAGAAATATCATATTATTATCATATATCACCACACTAAACTATTGAATTATGGCCATCATAACGCATTCATGTCAATGTCACCTATAAGTGAACCAAAAAGTGGGTGCAGAATGTCATCCATATTTATCACCAATATATTTGGAAGAACTCTAAGAAAAATATGTGTTTTAGAATAAGGTTTTTTATGATAGTGTTATTAATATTGAAATAAAAATGAATACATAATGTTTATATTTAAATCCACATCCAAGCCCAACCTATAGGTTCACAACATGAGCACTGATAATCTCACAACATCACCACCCAACCACACTACATCTCCTATTTCATTTCCACTACTAAATTCACAACATAAATTAAAAAACCACAATACATATTTCACATTTCACATTTTACATTTCAACATCTTTATCTACTTAATCTATTTTCTATATTTCGCATTACCAACCAATTTCTATTATCCAGCACATTTATTTCACAGTAAACATCATCCATGATTAACCACACATCCCATTATTATTCATTCATTAATTTACCATTCAACCCATACCATTTCAATTTCAACATTTTCATTTAATACTAATACAACACAACCAACTACCACAACAATACACCAAAAAATAAATAACAACCCCATAAAAAATCCCATATCATCACCATTACACAACCAAAAACTTCTACTCATTATAATCTATACATCACATCTAATTTTATATCACAATTTCCCCATATGATGGGCACACAACTCATCACATCCTCCCCACAAAACAACCTCATATCATAATCTCCACACACCACATCTACTTATCCTCACATCACATCCCCGAAAAAAAAAACATCATACCCAAACTTCACACATTCACATATTAACATAACATCTCTCATATTTATCAAGGGTCTTTCATCAAATTAAAATTCATTATTTCAATGGAATTATAACACAAGACATAATTTACATGTGTGACCAAGTTTTTAACTGAGTATAATCAGTTAGACAATTTATATTTTTGGTGATAAAAAGAACAAGAAATTAGTTTCCCATAATCAAAACAATCCCATCACAAACAAGTCCCTGGATTACTATGATTTTCAGAGATTGATCAAGCTCGATCAATCAAAACATCAATTGATATCAAAATCAATAAAATAATGTAATTTCCTTCCCTTCCCCCTTCAAATTCAATTTATCCCAATTATTATTCTTTAATAAAGATGATGGAAACTATATTCCCAAAATATTACAAGCATATAACCCATCCCATATAATAAAATAGTTGAGAAATGAATGATCCCCAACCAAAAAACAAGACTTATGATATATTGCATAAGTTGGATGAAGAGGGAACAACCACCAGGAACTACAACGAAAAATAACTTCTTGATGACCCTAAACACAAAACCCCACAACATTCCATAATTAAAAAACATAAAAAATGATGATTTCTCAAAACAGAACCCTTCCCAAAAAAATATTCTGAAAAATATGGGAAAAATTGGAGAAAAAGAAGATATGTACTCACCAAAACCACTGCGGGTCGATCCATAAAGGTCAAGGTTGAAAGACAATGTAAGGGTGATTAAGGTGATCCATTGTACACACATGGGTCATTGATGAAATGATATGAATATTGGAAAAGTTATTTAGTATACAGGGATATTGTTAATTTATGCCTAATGTAGAAAAACATAATACCACAGTGCAGACCATAAGACTATGCCAAATTATTGCTAAAATTGATGAAATTGTGGTACAATGACCCCTAGAAAACTGTAACTTTGCTTGTGAAATACCCCTTGGGATTTGTAGCTATATTTTCACAATAGATCATATAAAATATTAAGGTGGTTGCATTGTAGTCCCTACTCGATGATGAAATGGTGCCTAAAAATAAAAAGGCAATGAGAACCTCCTCCCCTAACTCTACATTACAACCAAAACCCGTACACTGCAACCACATAGGTGACTACTCACTTCTATGAAAAAGGATTTCTCCATGTTGAAGATACCCAAAAAATGTGAAGTAGAAATAAAAAACCACCTCCCAGGACCTTAAGTTTCAGCCAATACTTCCCCACCACAGCATCCATCCCTTCCAACATAGCCCCAGACTCTAAGCTGTAAGAATCCATCCTGCTAAAATCTCAGCTCCATGTCCTCCCATTACCCTCTAAACTCTTCAAGAATCCCTCCACACACCTCCAAAACTATAATTCCTATATTTTAATAGTATATACGGTTTGGTATGTTACATTAGATACCACTAAAACTAGTATATCCATCAAGAATAAAAACCAACATGCAAGGAGAGAGGGAAAAGGTCCAAACAACTATCCCTTTATATATCTTTTAAATATCTCATTACACACCAAACAAAACCGCACCACTAACCAACCACACCAAACCCATCCAAGAACATTCACTAAGTTTCCATCATGATGGCATCACTACATAACTCAATAAAACAACAATTTACATGCATAATAATCAAGGAGTTTTATATTACATGAAAATATATTATCCTCTTTCAGTGGAACTAACTCTCCCTCATAGTTATAATTGTGTCAAATTACAATGTATATTTATTCATTCAATGTTGGTAGTTTTATTATGCATAGAAATTATATACAATAATAAAGATTGAAATAAAGAAATAAAAAATGTCTTGTTTTTAAATTAGGTGTTCCACTCTTCCTGTAAACATACATCACATCATTAAGTAAAATAAAATTTCATAAAACATCAAGATCCAAATATCACATCATCAATGCAAAACAGAATAAAGAAAAATATGGAAAACCTCAATAAACAAATCTAGGTACTTGAAAAACATCTATTTCTCCTAATCCCATGCACTCTCATTTAGGTTACCATACCCCCAATACACATAACCCAATGGAATGGTTCATTCACGCATCACCTTCTCTCGATGATCCTGGATCTCCAATAGCCACTCCCAAAACTTCATGTCATTTCATCATTGACATCAAACTCTCCCAATTAAATTGAATGGGATTAATCATGAATATATCAACCTATATGAGAGATGTGGAAGATATTGTGAATATTATCCATCCATTAAGGAGTTTCCAACTAATAAGGAACTTTTGACCATGTGCACTAACACCTAAAAAGTCTCGTAAAACTTGGCCAAGAGCTTACACACCCTATCAAACCTCCACTACCCCTATTGAAGGGAAAACTTCAAGAACACTTGGTCTACAAACTTTTAATACAATGGGATCCACCTGTTATTGGAATTAGAATTTTTTATTCCCACAAAACTTTCATCTTCTCATGAATAACCTGAACCTTCTTTGTCATGCTCTACCCCTCATTTTGATATAGAACTAATGAATCTCCAACCATGATCTAACACAACAGAGAAAAACATGGACTTCTGTAAAAAGTGTAAAATGGTTCCATTTCGATAGATTAGTGATATCTCTTAACATTCTATGCCTTCACAATCCATTACATTTCTAGTTTTGGTTGTTGAAATTTTTTGACGGTGGTTCCGTGTGTTTTTGGTTGAATATGGAGGTGCAGCAGAACTGTTATAAGAAATACATGTCATGTAACTATATTACACGATGTTAAAGTTGGTTTCATGTATTGTCTTGGGAAAGTTCACAAGGTGTATATTTTTTAGGTTAAATAATAAAAACATGATGTTTTTTTTGACAAAATATAGAATACCTAGATTACATGACGTGAAAGGGTATTACAAGTCATGTAATTCTATGATGTTCTATAGTTTTAAAGGATGTTACCACTCAGGTTTTTTTCAAACCCTAAGCCTAGTGTCTCTTCTCTCGTTCCATGAATCCTATGACCTTCTAATTCAAGTTTTGAATATTTCTTTCAATGATGATTGAACTTTTGGATCCTGTCTTTGATTTGTGGTGTGTTCTCCACTTGTTCTCCACAGTTTCCTTTCGTTCTTCTTAGAGGATTCACTATATTGTTATGTTTTTGTTTGGGTTGTGAGTTTGGGTATCATCTTTATGGTATTTTGGTGAGATATAGGTTTATCCATGGTTCCTGGTTATGTGTCTTTTGTTTTTTAGAATTTTTCTTCACCTTGTGGTGTGAAAAAAGTTGAAAATATTCTTTGAGGTAGGATTTCCCTCATTTCTCTTTATTTTGTATCATACAAGAAGTTTTTTCTTTTTTTTCTACATATGGTTTATGGTTGTATTGGAATAATTAAATGATTTATTTTTTTAAATTTAAGTGTAAAGGTGTTTGTTTCACATGATTATATAGCTTTGATATTATTATGATATTGTGGATTGTACGTGCCTAATGCCACTTTGAAAATTATGGCCATTGAGGGATTTATTTGCACTCGATTTATATATTTTAACTATTTTGACAACTATGAATGTTGTGATTGTTTTGATATCACACTAAATATAAATTTATTAATTACTTATACTCGGATAATGAAATGTTTTCCCTAACATTTTTTATGTGTGATAACAAACCTAAAAAATAGTGTAATGTTACAAGAACCCCTTTGAAAATTTGTGAAATAATATTGATGTGTTTTGATATGTGGATATGCTTGTGGGAAAATGATGTGTGGTTGGGGCATGTGGGGTGATAGTTTAAATGATTTTGGGTCTATGAGGAGGTAGTTTGTTTGGCCATGATTTTGGGGTAGTGAGGTGGTGGTTTCATTGTGTCAGATTCCTGAGTAGAGATTGAATAAATAAATAATAGTTCGATAATTTTTCGAATGGATTGGTTTGGTTTGGTTCATGGAATGAAAATGGTTAATGGATAATTAAATGTTGCAATTTTTTGGTAAAATATGGTTGATTATAAATAATGAAATGAATGGGGTTATTAAATGAAATTGGTTGGAAATGTAAATTGGGGTTGATGGATTGATGTGTGGTGTTATACTTTTAGAGGTGGTAGAAAAAGTGATGATGTTCTAAGTTGGTTCATTTGTTTTTGAACCCATATATTAGGATCAGATGTTTAATAATATATATATATATTTATTTTCCTTGTCATTTTTATATAAACCACACCCACGTTGAGAATGATTTTCCAAACACCAGCATAGTCATGTGGAGGTGTCTTTCCCCACATCCTCATGGGAGGATAGATGGATGGATACCCATCTTCTTCTCTCCCTCTTCTAGGAGATACTGAACCAGGTGTCTTCAGGAGAGTTGTGATGTGTGGTCCATGGTGTCTTTAGGATGAGATGTGATATGTTTCCTATGTGTATTTTGGATGATATGTGATATGTGTCCTAGGTGTCTTCATGATGAGATGTGTTGTGATAACGTAGGTGTGTGTGGGTGGGATGAGATGTGTTGTGGTAACCCAAGTGTGTCTTGGAGGGATGTTTTTTTGATATACCAGGTGTGTGTATGAAGTACATGTTGTGATTACCCAGGTGTGTGTGGGCAGGATGTGATGTGATATATTCAGAAGAGGTGGGAGCACTAGGGTGTTGTCCATTAGGTTCTAGGAGCGGCTAATCATTGGTAAAGTGGTGCGGGGTACCGTATCATTTATGTTCTTTACTTTATATTATAATACTTGATGTGTGTTACTTGGTGAGAATTCCTTGGGGATGTTGGAAGGGTTAGTATTCCTACATAGGTGTTGTTTGGTTCTACTTTTTTCTCACATGTGAATTAGTATGATTCTTTCACATGTGCATGAGAGACATTGGTTTTCCTACTGATTATAATTGTAAGCTCACCCTAAAAATGTAAAACTGTTTTTAGGTTTCTGGGTGGATTTTGTGAACCGGGGTTAACCTTACTATCTCAGATCCTTGTCAGTTATTTTTTCATTGCATTATCTTTACTTTTGGATATTTACTTTGGTGACTTTTATCTGTATTAGTTATAATTATACATTCATGTGAGATGGTTTGGGTTTCTCTTATATATTTTTTATTGGAGTTGTTGTGGATGAATCATTATATCTCTCATTCTTGTTTCCTTATAAAGGTTAAATACCTCTCATATTGTATGATTTATGCACCATCAGTTCTAGTCTCCAACCCAGTTCCTATTGGTGGTGGGACTCGGAGGTCATTATATCTCTCCCCTAATTATGGTATCTTTGGAAGGAGGGAGTTATAAAAGAGTGGTATCATAGAGGATGGTTGAGTAATAATAGGGAGTTTAGAGTCAGGCATAGATAGTATTTCATGGGTTGGTATGGAAACTGTTCCAATTGACCCGGTTATGCGACATAGTCCAAGGATACTGCTAGTATATAAGATTTTAGGGACCCCATGATCCAGTGCATCAACTCTAAGCATACTGAACGACCAAGTGAGATGATCATTATTATAGGGTAGAGACCTAGGAACGGTGTATGCTACATAATGACATGTGTACTTATTTAAATTAGTTTGTTTTGGGAAAGTTTAAAAGAATAAAAAATGAATTATATGAGTTAAGATGAATCTTAATGAAATTCCCTAATATTTGGTGTTATTAAATCTGTTTTTTCCTTTTAGTTATAGGTTCTGTTCATTGTTCATGTGTGTCTGAGGCCATTGAGGTTTCGAAGGCTGATCTGGTTAATCACTGCGGGGTTGATCCAGATAAGGAGGACGATCAATGGCAGAGGATGTTGTGTGATTTCCAATGGTTGGATTTGGGGAAGTACGTGGGAAGTGTTTTAGATGTGGAAAATGAGAGTTGGATAGAAGATCTTGAGATAACTTTTAGTTTTATCTGGACCCTGATGGAATACTGGGTACCTTTATAAGTTATTCAGATGGGAGGATCTACACATTAGTTGTGGATGCTATTTCTCGGAGAGTAGACGGAGGCAGATGTTTTGTGGGTCGACTTCTAAAAGGATTTTCAAGCAGAGTTCCTTTTTTTCAAACCTGAATGTAATAAAGAGGTAGGATAGTCTTTTTTCAGTAGGGTAGAATGTTAGTGTGGGAGTTGAGAATCCAATTCAAGGACCTTATGTATTTTTACCCAGATATTTTTCTAGACAAGGAGTCTCATGCGTGACTTCTTGGGCAGGCACTCCATTCTTCTATAATTTATATAGAAAATTTTTTTACATTTCCAATGTACCTGGAGGATCGGAAGAAAGTATAATTTTTTGAGAAAATGAACGAATGAGGTGGGTTTCTACAATAAGGGAACCGATAGGGTTCTTTGAGAGGAAGGGTTTCCAGTGGAAGGTCTCAGGTGACACGACCTTTGAGGTTTTGACCAGCCACGAGTCAACCTCAGAAGATTCCCTTTAAACCTTTTGGTTACTATTCAATTCATGTGGGGTCGGGGCTGATGTGTTTCTTATGTGCAATTTGTATCCTTCTTCAAGACATGTTCTTAATGGATACTTGAGCTCTGTTAGGCTGAGGCATACAGGTTTAGCTTCAGCCTCAACAGTTGTTACTAGTGAGGACATTTCAACAGTATGGGAAACATGCTTATTATCTAGTTAGAGGAGATGGAGATGGTAGAGGCTAAACTTAAGATTTTACACTTGTTCAGGGACCGTGGCCCGATCAAGGATGTGGTGGTGGACATCAACGGTGAGGTTGAGGAGTTGTTCATGGTTCATTGCACATCGTGGGGGCACCAGTTCTAGAGGGGACAGTGTTATTTAGAGGTATGATAATTTTTTTTAGTACTCTCATTTGTTCTTCGTTTGATTCACGAGTTTAAATTCATTTTTTTCACCCGATCTATGCCATTCTATCACACTAGACATAGAGAGATTTACTAGATCCCTAGTGTTGACTACACAAGTCAAAGGCAAGACTAGCTTGTTTGATATGTTCCAGGGTGTAGACTAATGATGGGGCCACATTTTTCCTGTGGGGATATTTTCTTGCTACATATGTAGTCATAATATTTCATCCTTAACATCAACTAGTATTATTCTGTATGGGCTATTATTAACTGCTTCTAGGGTAGAGTCATGTTTTTAGATTTGGATAGTTAGCATGTGGTTTTCATTGGTGACAGAAGTTTTCAGGTGGATAGTTATTGTGTGGTGCCCCTTATTTATTTCATGGATGAGCTGTTAGTATAATCATTAGATTCAAGGATGGTATAATTTTATAGGGTCGTTGGTGAGTTTTTAGATGTTTTTTCCAAGTAGGTTGTGATGATACCCCATCAATGCAACATTGAGTTTGGGATAGAATAGAAACCGAATGCTTCTCCGATTTCAATGAATCTGTATCTGATGGAACCATGTGATTATTTCGAGTTGAGTATTTTGATAGATGTTCTAATCATAAGGGTTTTATTCATCTCAATATGTCATTATGGGGTGCATTAGTGTTGTTCACCAAGAATTTGGATGGTTGTAAGAAGTTTTGTATAGATTGTTGGAGTATGAATCATGTGAAGATATAGAACTGTTACTCTCCTCCAAGGATATAAGATCTTTTTGAACAGATGAGTGGGGAAAATTGGTTTTCTAAGAACAATCTGCTATATGGTTATAACGAGTTTAGGGAGAAGGAGGGTGATATCCCAATGTCTACCATTAGATGCATGTATGATCACTTCTAGTTTTTAGTCATGCCATTTAGTGTTACAAACGCACCGACTATGCTCATTTGGATTATGAACTCCATTTTTCCTAAGTTCCTAGACAATTTATTCATCACATTCATGGATTATATCTTGATCTAATCAATATTAGAGGAGGAGCAGGCTGAGTATCTCATAGTTGTATTGAATGTTCATTGACACCATTTATTCTAAGTAAATTTTCCAAGTGTATGTTTTGGACAAGAGAGTTTCATTTCCTCAGGCATGTTGGGACTTAGCACGATGTGGCAATTGACCCATAAAAGGATGAAGTAGTTTTCTCTTTGGTAGCACCCAAAAATGTGGCATAAGTTCATAGATTTCTTGGCCTAACAAGCTAGTATCAGAGGTTTGTGCCAAATTTCTCTAAATTTATAGGCCTTTTGACATATTTGACCAGGAATGACCAATATTTTGTGTGGAGTGATTAGTTCAATGCAACGTTTGATTACCTAAAGGGGAATTTTTTTAGCACTCTAGTGCTCTGGTTTCCATAAGAAGGGGAAATGTTAAGGGTTTTTTGTTATTCTTACCATATGGGATTAGGAAGCATCTTGATGCAGTAGTAGTTAGTGATATCCTTTGGTCCGAGGAAGTTACTTCCCCATGAGAGTATGTTTTCCACCCATGATCTAAAGATAGCTTTAGTTGTGTTTACATTGAAGTTGTGGCAGTATTACCTCATTAGGGAGCACTTTGAGATCTTCATAGGTAATACTAGATTGAATTATATCTTCTCTTAGTTTTATATTATCTTTTGGAAATGAAAGTAGATGATTTTTCATTAGGATTATTATTTTTACATTTCCTACAACTCAAGAAAGGGGAATTTTGTGGCCAATTATTTGAGAAAAAAGTTGTGGAAGGGTGTTTTTCGGGATTCTGCGGATTCTTGGAGAGAAATGGAGGAGTTGGAATCCTTGCACTTACAAACAAGGGTAGAAGATGGTAGAGGCTATTTTTCGAATGAAGATAAAATATTCTCTGGTACAATAGGTGGAGGAGTCTCAGTTTGTAGACTTAGAGGTATAGGCGTTACACAATCATGTTGGCCATGGTGATGCTCTAGAGGGATGGTTAGAGGATGGTCAGAATCAGATGTTGTCTTATAAAAGGTTGTTTGTTCATATATTAATATGTAAGGGATTTATTTCTTCATTCCATATCCCACCATTAGTGGTGAAAATAGTAATTTCTAATATTTACTATAGATTGAGGCTTCAATTTTTGTGGTTAGGGGTAAAGCATGAAGTGACAGAGTTTGTGGTTAGATGTTTTTCTTTCCAGCAGGTTAAGTTAGGGAAACATGTTCTTTTTGGTGTGTTGAAACACTTGTATACCCCTTAGTTGAAATGGGATGACATATTGGTTTAGTTATTCATAGGTTTAACCAGATCTTAGGGAGGTTGTGTTGTTATCTGGGTGATAATGGATCAGTTGACAATATAATCCCACTTTTTAGTGATCAAGGTGTCACGCACAGTGGATACCTTGGCTACGAGGTACGTGGATGCAGTGGTGCAGTTTCATGGAGTTACAGGGTCCATTGTATCATATTGGGAGACACATATTACCTTACGATTATGGTGGGGACTGAAACACGATTTTGGCACTCAGTTATTCCTTAGTACTACTTTCCACCCATAGGAAGGTGGTCAGATGGAATGAACTACCCAGATGCTGGAGGATATGTTACGGGTGTGCTTCTTGGACTTTGGTTGATCATGGGTGAGATACCTTCCTTTTTTAGATTTTTTTATAATAATAGCTATAAATCTTCAATTTTTATGGTCTTGTTTGAAGATATTTATGGGATATTGTGTCATTCACCATTGTTCTAGATGGAGGTTAAGGAGGCTACTGTTATTGGTCCCGATGTGGTGTAGAGAATGATAGAGAAAGTTCATCTTAGTCGCAAGAGAATAAAAGAAGTGCATGAAACGAAAAAAATTTATGTCAGTCGTATGAGGGGGGCCTTGGAGTTCCTAGTTGGGGACCACATTTTCTTGAAGGATGCACCCCGACTTGGGATGCAGAGGTTTGGTAGAGGGAGTAATATTTCTCCTATGTTTTTTGGGCCCTTTGAGGTGTTGGCGTTAGTTAAAGAGGTGGTGTATCAGTTTTAATTTCCATCATGGTTATAGAGGATACATCATGTCTTTCACATCTCTCAACTTCATCAGTATCATCATGATGACTCCCATGTACTTGAGTGGGGAATATTTGAAATCGAGGATGACATGAAGTTTGTGGAGCGGCCAGTAGAGTTTTATTATCGCCAGGAGAAGGTTACACATGGATGAACCATTTATATGGTTCATGTGTTGTGGAGGGATGGAGTTCTAGAGGAGAGCACTTGGGAGAGAGAAATAAGGATGTGTACCCAGTACATAGAGTTGTTTTGAGTTTTCATTTTCTCTATTATACATTGTGATGTGATGTTTGACACCTTACTGTTTTATGAGATGAGATATTTTACATTGTTTGTGATATGCGTGGGGTGATGTTTAATAAATTTATGACATATGAAAAAGGGTAAGCCACAATTCCTTATCGATATGCATTAACTGAACTGCAATTTAACACATTCGGTTGAGTTAGTGCAGCCCAGAGCAGATAGTATCTTGAGATGGAAGACATAATTCTCCGATTCTTGTGTTCAGGATGGTATGGTTCATTGGTTCTAGCATTTGTTGGTTTGGGATGCATGGAGGTTATTATTGTTGTCTAGTGGTGATGTGTATGTCTAGTTTTGTGATAGGAGGTGGATTTTTTTGGTGTAGTGTGTTTTGTGTCCATTTGGGTTCATGCGTTTAGCAGGTGGTACCGTTTGAGGTATGACGAGATCCTTGAGAGGCATCTCATTGGTTTTTCGAACAACTTTCCTTCTAGTCATGGTTTTGGATTCTTGAGGGAGAGAATATTTTGAGAGGTATCTGATGTAATGGCCCATTCCCTCACAGTCCATTTCATTCCATTTTTTGTTGTTGATGGTGTTTGGGGGAGGTTTTTGGAAGTTTTTGGTGGAAGCTGGAGGTGTAGTAGAACTACTGTAGGAAATAAACGTCATGTAAGCATATTACACGACGTGAAAGTTGGTTTCACAGCTTGAACAAGGATGGTTCCTGAGGTGTATATTTTCAAGGTTAAATAATAAAAAGGTAATAAATATTTTGGTGGAACCTAGAATCCCCAAATTACATGATGTGAAAGGGGATTTCACATTGTGTAGTTCCCCAATTCAATACAGTTTTAAAGAATTCAATCGCTCGAGTTTTTCACAAACCCAATGTCCAAGGGCTCTTCTCTCATTCCAGGAATCCAATAACCTTCTCCTTTATATTTTTTATTTTAATTTTGATTGGAATCGATCCTTGGGCTCCCGTCTTCGATCCATGGTGAGTTATCCTCTCATTCTCATTAGTTTCCTTTCATTATTCTTTAGGGTTCCACACTAGTGGTACAATTTGGTTTGTTTTGTGTGTTTGGGATATGACATAATGGTCTTTTGGGAGGTATTGGTTGATCTGTTGTTCTTCATTGTGCATTTGTGGTTTTTGGGTGTTCATCTTCACCCTACGGTGTACAGTGAGTTGAAAAGTTTTTTTGCGGTAGGATTTCCCTCATTTCACTTTATTATGTATTATGTGGGAGGGGTTTTATTTTGATTGCCTATGGGTTATATTTGTGATGGCTTAATTAAAGTATTTTTTCTCTACAAATTATAGGGAAATGGTTTTTTCACATTGTGTTACGGTTTTGAAATTATAGTCATATTGTGGACTATACGACCTGACGCCCCGCTGAAAATTGTGGTTATTGGGGGATTTATTTTCCCGGGATATACATATTGTGACTATTGTGACAATTGTGACTATTGTTACTATTGTGAATTTTTTAATATCAACCTTATTTGAAATTTATTAATTACTTATACTTGGATAATTAAATGGTTCCCCTAATAATTTTGTTTGTGTGATAACACCCCTATAATAAACTGGAATATGATAAGAGCCCCTTTGTAAATTTTTGAAATGACCTTGATGTATTGTGATTTGTGGTTGTGTTTCTGGGTTGACTATGTGTTTTTTGAGCATGTGGGGGTGATAGTTTTTTTGGACATGCTTTTGGGGCAGTGAGGAGGTATTTTGTTTGGCCTTGATTTTGGGGTGACGAGTTGGTGGTTTCTTTGTGCTAGATGCCCGAGTAGGGATGAATAAAATAAATAATTGATCTATAATGTTTGGAATGGATTGGGTTAGTTTGATTAATGGAATGGAATTGGTAAATTGATAATTAAATGGTGGATGTTGTGGTTAAATGTGGTTGATGAAAAATAATGAAATAAATGTGATGATTAAATGAAATTGGTTGGAAATGTGAAGTGGGGTTATTCGCTTGATGCGTGGTGTTATGAATTTAGATGTAGAAGTGAAAGTGATGGTGTTGTGAGTTTGTTTCTTTGTTTGTGAACTTATAGGTTGGTCTAGAGTGTTTGATACTATATAAATAATTTTATTTTCATTGTGATTTATATACACACCCCACCCTTGTTGTGCACTATGTGCCGAACACCTACATATTCACGCATGGAATCTCTATACCAACATCCCAGTGGGAGGATTGATGGATAACCACTTGTACATCCCCACTCTCTGTTCTATAGAATACTGGCCTAGTTGTATTTTAGTGTGTTGTGATGTGTGGTCCCATGTGTCTTCAGGATGAGATGTGATATGTGTCCCATGTGTTTTCAGTATGAGATGTGATATGTGACCCGAGTGTCTTCTGGATGAGATGTGTTGTGATAGACCAAGTGTGTATGGGTAGGATGAGATCTGTTATGATATCCCATGTGTGTGTGGGTTGGATGTGTTGTGATAGCCCATGTGTGTGTGGGTGGGATTTGTTGTGATTTCCCAAGTTTGTAGGGGCAGTATGTGATGTGATATATTTGGAAGAGGTGGGAGTGCCAGGACAATTTCCATTGGCTTGTTGGGGGGGTAATCAGTGGGAAATCGGTGCAAGGTACATTATCATCGATTTGATTTAATTAATATTATATTACCTAACATGAGTTACTTTGTGAGCATGCCCTGGTGAGGTTGGGATGCTTAGTATACCTGTTTAGGTGTTGTTTGGTTCTATTGTTTTCTCATAGGTTCATTAGTATGCTTCTTTCACGTGTGCACGAGAGACTTTGTTTTTTCTACTGAATGTACTTGTATGACCACCCTACGCATATAAAACTATTTTCAGGTTTTGAGGAGGATTTTGTGGACCTTTATAGACCTTACCATCTTATATACATAATAGTTTTTGTGTCGTTACATTATCTTTACTTTTGGGAATTTACATTGGACATTTTTATCTATATCAGTTCTATTTATACATAGATGTGGGATGGTTTGGGTTTCCCTTTTATATAATGTCTTAGAGTTTTTTTGGATGATTTATTCTATCTGTTCATCTTGTTTTCTTATAAAGGTTAAATTCCTCCCATATTGTTAGATTTGTACACCATTGGTGCTAGTCACTAACATGGGGCCTACTAGATGTGGGACTCTGTTGTCATTATCTCTCTCCCCTCACTATGGTAGCTTTTGGAGGGAGGGGTCATGACATATCTATTATTATAAGAAAACCTAACCAATGGAAATCGCACTATCCATGTTCTAATGATGTCTTAAATTCACTCCCACAACATATCCTCTAGATTCTAGATTAACGACTCTGTTTTCTCTGCTATTTGAGGGTCAAAAGTCGTGATGAGGTTCAAATGAGTTCCAAAAGCCTATTTTTTACCCTGTAGTATCTTATGATAAAATGACTATCCTAATAGGAGAAACTAGACCCAAAACTCCAAATAGTATACCTCATCACCAAAACATCCACACCATTCGAATCCATAATGGATATGAAGTGGTCCAACTTCATATACAGATTAGTAATCTCCTAGATAGAATCACAACCTATTAATTCTTAATTTAAACCATTGAATAAGTCCATCAGTATGTCATCAAATTTTAGATTGGTAAAATATAAGGGTTGTATAAAAACCAAGGACCACAATACTCACATTTTACATTCTGGAAAACCAAACACTGAGCTACAAAATCTTCCATCACACATTACATCATGGGACACCGAAACTATTTCCTTAATCCGTCTTACATCTTATTCAATCCTGGGTATACCACCAAATGTGAGTTATGAATCTTATAGAGGACCCCCTTATAAATTTCTAGTGAAATGATAAACATTCCCTAAAACAACATCCAATACTGACCATCGCTCAAGACCATGACCATGGCCAACACAATCTCACATCACCTCTCTCTATGAGTATCCCCATAGAGACACCTCCATCTGACACATCGAAGAAGTCTAAACTATCATCTAAAACAATAATCCTCCATGATCAACCACCCTTTAATCTAAGAGTAGGGTTTCATATTATCCAAGGAAAGTGGATAATATTCACTATTTATATCTTAATATTTATGTGTTTCACAGTATATAAATAAAAATTTTAGTAGATTTCATAAATTGAACTTCATTTCACATCATTTGTGAAGTTCATGTTTAAAGTGCATATTTGGGCCTGATCAATCATCTACATGTAAAATTAATTATATTCATTATTTGGATTTTATATTTGGTATATAATTGGTCACTTTTTATTTGGAAAATTTTATATTTTAGGATTTTAGGATAAATCCCAAGGTAATATGATAATTTTTTGGGCATGAATGCAGATATTATCTAGAAAAATTGCAATGGGCCTAAGGCCCATCAATCAAAAGTTGGCCCCACAATCCAAGATAAAAATAGCTAAAAATTTCATATAAAAATAGAAACATTCGGGTATTATTTCATTAAACTATGTAAAGAGATAATTCTGAAATTTTTATTGAGATAAAGGGAGCCCAAGTTGACATTTAAATGGGGTCCAGATTTTAATTCCCAAAAAGTTATCCCACTAGATCGACTATAACATCCAAATGGTTGGTCCAACATTTGTGAAATTTTTAAATATTTTAGAGGAAAGCTATGAATATATTTTTATTCTATGAACCTTTAATATTATGTCATCTTCAGTTACAAATTCACACATCAATAGAAGAGATGAATGTGGCAGAATTTTCTGGTCAACATTGAAATGTCCAATTTATTTTGATTTCTCACCCATTTTTGACTCTCGTATTTAATGGGAAGAGAATTTATTATTGGTGGGGGTCAACTTAAGGCTCTAAATATTCCTATATAAGGATTTTGTGGTGAAGGGAATTGGGATTTATGTTTTTTCCTTTCTATTTCATGTTATTCCCTTTCAATTTTAATTTCATGATTTCATTTTGTAATCACATCATCAATTTTTCCAATGTATGTTTTTCATTTACCTTAATTTAATTAATAAAATTTCTTATTATTATTATTCTCATTTTTTATTTATTTTTCTATATCACATTTATATCATTGACTAAGGGAGCGAGTCTATTCACATAATCCTTTTTGTAACTCTTCACGCAATGGTCTAGTGATTATTATTTATTTTTCTTCTCAAATTCCACCCTCATGAGCCTAATACCAACTTCCATGTATAAAATATAATCAATGGAGGGATAACCTGATAGTGGGTTAATCCAAGGGAGTATCAATGGGACAACATGGATGTTATTTATCATTTTAATAATTCTTAATCAATTATATTTTTGAGATTTTCATTCAATGATGTACCTTCCCCTTCAAACTCACCAATTTTAATGATACACATCCAGAGTTCTAAAAATATCCTCCAACTTGGAGTGCTCATAAATATGATCCTACATGTGTATAGATAATTATCCTTAGGATATTTAAACCTCAAAATTACCTGTTTGATTTGGGGATTTCATATTTCATTGTAGGAAACAGTCAAATTTAAGACATTAAATTAATTTAAAAATAAATTCATCTAATCCACCCAAAGCGGTAACCAAGGATAAACTCATTGTTTTTAATTTGAATTAACTTAAATATATCAAAATAATTTTTAATCCAATCAATTCAATCCCGACATGGAAACTTTATAAAAAAATTACCACTATCAAACCACCTTTATAGAATGTATGTTTCTTTATTTCTCATCTTAGGTATCTGAGGATTCAATAACCCAAGTCGTACTACAAGAGATTTCTTACACCATAAAACTTGGGTACATTTGGGTGAAACCAAATTTTGGCTATGTTTCCAGGGACCCATGTAAGTACATTATAACCTCATTCGATTATCCCTCATTTCTATTTTCTCATCCCAATTCTCTTATATTTTCACCATGTTTTTCTCTCTTTTCTTAGCGCATGTCTATCTACACTTGTGACCATTCAAATAATCTAGTTAGGGTGGATAGTCCCAGGTTTGAAGAGTCAAGTTCACATAGTGCTCTCTTCTCATTAGACCTTAATATTCCTAATACTCCAGATTTAAACATTTATTCCAATCTAATGGATGGTATTCAATGAAACCAACTCTGCAACCCTGGTGGGAACCAACATGGAATTACAAATGAGGCAGCCCCAAACTTTGGGAATGTCATTGATCAGACCCTGAATGACCACCTCAAATCAGACTGGAACAATGCACCATCATTTATTAAGAATGATAACATATGAAATTCCCAATATGTCTTCAAAACCCATGTCTGGAACTACATTGCAACCCTTCATGGGATGGTGTCTAAGAGGCCATACCTTTGTGTTTAATAATTCAACGAAATTGTTGAAACCATGTGCCCTCCAAATCAAATCGAATATGATTAAATGAAACTCTTTCCTTTTTATATAAAATAAATAGAAAATAATTGGTTAAAAAAATTGATACCGGCATCCATTCACTCTTAAGACCATCTTCAATGATAATTCTATAAAAAATAATTCCCTAACCACGAATAAATTTCACATGAAAAGAGCATCCAATTATTTTTTTATAGAGAGGGATAAATATTCAATGAAATCATTTAAACATGGTACTACACAATGGTTTCTTAATCCTAGAATAAGTGAGAATTTTATAAAAAGGGTTAGGTTCAGGAAACAAAAAATTCATTGACATGATGTGTAATACAATCTTCCAAAACAAATCCTCAAATTATTATTATGAGTATCTAGAAAATATTTCAAAAAATAACCAAAAATGGGGTGTAATGTCCCAAAATTTTAGTGTATTGTTTTTAATTTATATGAATTTATTTGGAGACTACACACTCTGACAATATGTGATTTTGAGGCACGGTGAACCCGGAATGAAATTTTAAACTTTTTTAAGGTAAGTTTAGTAAACTTGAGAGTGATTTTTTCTAACCTTTGAACCAGTGCTCTGATCGAAAATACAAGGGCACCATTGTACTCAGAATTCCTGGATTTTTCTATAAAGTAATCAACTTTGGTCAACAATGGATGAACAGAAAAGATAATTATTAGACCATTCAAGAAAAAATAAAATAACATTAAAATAATTATTTTATTTCTTTCCTCACTGTTGAGTGGAATTTGGAAATGTTGCGGTGCGGCGAGGAGGTGACAACAAGGTGAATTAATGAGACTCATAAATGGATTGTAAACATGCAGTGTAACAACACTTTAGTGATGTGTAATAGTGATACTATTTCATAAATGAAAAAGCATAACAGAAACATTGTGACATGTTTTATTTTTAATAGATTACATGTTGGTGGAACATGGATTAAACTGTGAGGATTATCTGAAGAAACTTCGATGGATTTCCTTCCCAATGAAGAAAAAATAATGCTGGTAGGACATCATCGACTTCGAGGTACCGTAAAGAATGAAAAACGCCATCAACCACTTAGACCCTTAGGGAGAAAGCGCTACAGCAACGAACATCAATGAGGTATGGGTTTTGAATTATTTAAAGTCTCCACATTTTTTTCTAAATGACAAACGCGGATTAACCCAAGAACATGTTAATAAGTGGATCTTTCATTCATTCTAGGGGTGGTTTCATTCTTGGGTCATTCTATATTTTGGGTTGAATTAAACTTTTATTAATAGAAAATCAATCCCTGAGCCTCACCATGTCTTTAAATTTCTAACGCGGTGGGTGCGGGCTGACCCGAACAAGAACCAAGACCCTATGCTTGTGTGTTCTTCTTGACTGAATACTCATGTTGATGACAAGGTGGAATAAATTCCACCGAAGAGAAGGTGAAATCCCTTGGAGACTGTAGGCACAGTAGAAAAAGAGAACATACCAACGAAGTGAATCCGGTGGTCCTCCAAAGACCATGTGGGTGTGCTAGTGATGGATCCAGCACTGGAGGGAGGTTCCCCATGACGGTACGCCGCAGTGACCTGGAAAACCGCATCAGTAACCGTCCCACGTGGAGGAGGCGACGGTGCAGTATGAGGGGGGATACAGGCCTCCAAGCCATGGACATGGTGTGGCACCACATCTCATGTGGGGGAGCCATGGTTAGCCAACCGCAGCTGGAGAATGGCCTCGTCGGGCAGGAGGTTCTTAACATGGCTCTCAGGCCCATCCTGGTGAGACTGGATAGGACTGGTCTGCCTTGGGCAGACCGGGAAGGAGGTGGGCTAGACCAGTAGAAGGGGTTCAGAACCCACATTGGAATGGAAATCCATTGCCGAGCAGGTGGGACCCACGACCTTTGGGATAGGCCAGACAATACCGAGTCGCGGGGTGACCCAGTAGGCTGGACCCTTGTCCAAACTAGGCCGGGTCTAGTGAGGCCCATTGGGCCTGGCCCGCTGGCCAAGCCAGACCAGACCTACCCTGACCCAAACCATGTTAGCTTGGGTTAGTCGAATCAAACTGGGGAATATGGGACCCCTGGGCTAGGTTGATCGATTCGGTCCGACTTGTCAAATTGGGCCCACACATAACCACCCCCTTGATACTAAAACACTAATAACGTGCAATCCGGGCATCCATTTGATGCATCGTCTGTTGCGTTGGAACCATTTCAAGGAGAAAATACTTTGGGTTATTCTATGTGGGAATTCCTCTCAATTTAGGTATGTCCAATGGATTGAGCAGCAGCCGTGTGGATCCTTAGTGGCCTGACATATGAGCAACAGCCATGTGGATCTATAGTGGCCCAACAGACGAGCAGTAGTCATGTGGATCCTTAGTTTCCAGATAGATGGGAAGAATCCATGTGGATCATTACTATCTCGATATATGAGCATCAGTCGTGGATCCTTAGTGGCCTGACATACAATCAACGATTCCTCAGGAATGAGTCCCTCAATAGTGCGAAACATTAGTCACTATAACTAATGAACCATTCCTAATATAGAATATACCAAGTGTGAGTTGACCATGATTTGTGTCGTTGCATTTTGGATTCTTAGTGTTGTTTCTCCTTAGTGGTATGGGGCCCCTACTATCTATTGTGTTACTCAACCCTAAATGGGCTTCGCCCACAGATGTTTTGTCTTGTGGAGATGAGTGGTGTTTCTACAGAGGACTTGGTGGCCTAAGAGTAGGCGGGGCCTAGCAAGATCATACATAAATGACGTACTACCTAGGCTTCCAGTAGCTACACTAACCTTACCATCGTGTAGGAGTTTTAGCATATGGTTATCCAAGTCCCATTATACATTATTGTTTTTCATTCTTTTTGTTTGGTTTGTATTCTGGCCCAATTGTTATCAATTGTACATGTATATAGCGGTTTTCTTAGTATACTTGTTTTCCCATTTTCGTTGGTGGGATGTGTTTTAGTGTGTGTGTGTGTGCATAAAGGTACTCAGGAAAATGCCTCCAACTTGTAGGTTGATGCCTTAAATTCTAGTCTCCAACCCCAGGCCTTCGGGGTATGGGTTTGGGGTATGTCACGACATGGGCCTTGGGGCACGGGTCGTGAAAAAGTTATATCAAAGGTGTTTGGATATACCTTAGAGACAGAGAGACTATTGTGTTTGGGGGAAACAATATTAAATGCTACAAGTCCAAATTTCATATTTGGGGAGTCCAGTAATGGTGCGACGACAGACGTATCTACACACTATGACCTCGAATTATGCTTTCCAGCTCAATATATAAAAACACTTGTTCCAAAAGTTCTCTTTATATTCTTTATATAAGAGTCAGCTCCCCAGTTATAATCTATTGAATGTGGACTATCTTGATCTATTTTAGGAGTCCTCCATAGGGAAGACCATCCAGGATTTCGATACATGGTCCAGAGGACAACCCATCTAGTGACGAGGCATCCGTTCAAGGAACAATTCTCGAGATGGCCCCACCAGGTGGGGCACGAGTTCTACAACCACATGTTGTTCAAAATCTACTTTTGGTGGTACCAATAGAGGAAATGTGCAAACTCAGTGCCTTGTATGAGTTTTACATGTAGATAAATCCTAGGTTCAGGGGTGAGACTGATCCTAAGGTTGCTGAGGATTGGATAAAGGTAGTGACGCGGGTCTTCCCCTTAGTGAGGACACCATTTGACAAGACGGAGATATTACCTACGAGCCCTCTTCAAGACTCGGTAGGGAGATGGTGGAGTCTAACAATTCAGACTCATGATGATCTGACCCTCACCTGGATGGACTTCGAGTGGATTTTCTGGAAGAGTTTTCCCCCGAAACCTTGCGCTCTATGAGCATCCAGGAGCTTCTTCACCTATAGCAGGGAAACCTGACGGTAGCTGAGTACACAACAAGGTTCGCCGAGCATTCCTATTAATCTACAAACATAGTGTGAGACCCTTTCATTAGGGATCAATCCTTCAAGCAGGGGCTACGCCGGTAGATTAGGGAATTCATGTTGTCTCTCATCAACCCCGCATAGTCTAAAGTGATGGAGCAAGTTATACTAGTAGAGAGATTCCTCGCAGAGGAGACACTGATACTGGGTGCCACCACCGGGTGATAGGTATCCGATCCATCCATGGCCTGCATCCGAAAGATGGTGCAATGATCCAAGTGGGATAGATAATCTAGTGTACAACCCTAGGACTTAGGATTGGTGGTGGGAGGATGTCGAGATAGCGGGAGATAGTAGAGGATCAGGTTGTGCTACTCGTGTCGTGGGCAGAGACACATGGATCATGACTGCGCAACCATCCATACAGATGATCAACAGATGGTCGAGGGACTACCGAGATAGGGGAAGAGGTTCGAGCTAGGAGGGATGTAGGGTGGGAGACATGGTAGGTGATCAGGTCGAGCAGTAGGCAGTGGGCGATGGTTCGAGGTACTACCGCCACCACCTCTAGGTGGTCCACTACGACCTTAGAAAGCAGGCAGATTGGGTCAAGCATAGCATCAGGCAGCAGAGGCTAATGACCATGGTGCTCTAGAGTATATTTGCAGTATGAACAATGTACTTTACACCCAAGATGAAGTTTTTTAGACATAGGTTCCAGTCACTCTTTTCGTGCCACAACTCTCCTATGGAACTCGGATATTCCAGTAGATCCATTGGCTCGATCCTTACAGATAATGACTTCTACGGTATGGGATTCGATTATTACACACTGGTTCAGGTAGTGTGAGGTTACTCTATGAGGTGATAGCTTCGGCTAGGATCTCCTAGTAGCAGTGTTGAGGCCTTACGATGTCATCTTGGGTATGGACTAGTTATCTATAGTCCCATATTAGATAGACAATTTTAGGTACAAAGTGCGGTGTGTCCATGAGGATGGTACCATGTTTTCCTTCACCAGTGAGATGGAAACCCTGGCATCATAGGAAAAAATTTCACGGAGTAGGGTGTAGCAAATCAATCACTAGTTGGCTAGCCTCACACTATGTGCATTAGATTAGAGGAGTCTATGAATTCCTATAATGGTGGATGAGTACGTGGTTGTTTTTCTAGAGGATGTTCCGGGACTACCTCCTCATAGAGAGGTAGAGTTTTTCATTGACTCTTACCCTAGGAAGACACCTATATCCACACTGACATATCTTATGGATCTCACAGAGCTTCGTGAGTTGATGGTACATCTAGAGGACTTGCAAGAGATGGGGTTCGTAAGGCCCAGTGTTTCCCCATGGGAAACCCCAGTGTTGTTTTCCAAGAAGGAAGATGGGAGTTTGAGCCTATATGTGGACATCTAATTCCTGAACCCGGAGACCATTAAGAACAAGTATCCTCTTCCGATGATTGATGGTCCTTTGATTAGCTGAATGGAGTAAGGTGGTTCTAGAAGATCGAACTCAGATCGGGCTATCACCAACTTTGGGTACAAGATGAGGATGTACTGAAAACTGCCTTTAGGTGCTGGTATGGCCACTATGATTTATTAGTAATTCCTTTCTATGTTACAAATTCTTCAGTAGTGTCTATGGGACTCATGAATAGGATTTTCCAGCCTTACCTAGACCGGTTTGTTGTGGTCTTCATTGACGACAACTTGGTGTACTCGGCGTCAGTGGAGGATCACAATACACACATGTGGATAGTATTTGATACACTCTGAGAGCACCAGCTTTATGGTAATCTCTAAAAGTGCTAGTTTTGGATTCGCGAGGTCTACTTTCTGGGACAAATCATCTCAGAGGCTAGAGTTGCAGTGGATCCAGCGATTATAGAGGCAATGCTCTCTTGGGAGCCACCTAAGAGTCCGATTGAGGTGAGAAGATTTTTGGGGGTGGATGGTTACTATCAGAAGTTCGTTCCTGAATTTTCTAGAGTGGCAGCACCATTATCGGCTTTGACATGGAAGGGACAACCCTTCATGTGGATAGAGAAATGCCAACAGAGTTTCCAGGAGTTGACCGGATAATGACTAGTGCCCCCATCTTGAGACTACTAGAGGAGGGTGTTGAGTACGTAGTTTTTTAAATGAATCAGGAAATATTCTAGGTTTTATACTCATGAAGGAGCAAGTTGTGATTAACTACGGCTCATGATAGTTGAGGCCTCATGAGAAGAACAATGTGACTCATGACCTTGAGTTAGAAGTAGTGGTATTTTCCTTGAATATGTCACGACACTACTTGATGGGTGAGCAGTTTATAGTTTAATCTGACCACAAGAGCATAAGGTATATCGTCTCCGATAATGACATAAAACTTAGATAGCAACGATGGCTAGAGTTTCTCCAGGACTTTGACTTTCAGATAGTTTATACTCCTATGAAGGGGAACGTGGTAGTAATCATGCTTAGTAGGAGGTCTAATTTAAAACTTATAAGTGAAGTGACTGAGTAGCTAGCCACGATGCAGATATCCTTCATAGATGATGATAGAGCAGCCTACCATTAGTTGATGACTATTACACCCCCACTCATACAATGAGTCAGGGAGGCACAGATGGTGGATGTTGACTATGAGACCCAACGTGCTCAGTTATCCTTAGGGAATGATCCTGATAGATTTCTGAAAGATGGGGAGCGCGAAATCCTTTTCAATGGTCACACCATAATACCAGTAGTGTTGTAGGAGGAGGTGTTGAGGTTGTGCAATACATCCCATTTGGAGGTATATACTGGAGTGGAGAAGACATAAGAGGACATTTGATGTTAGTACTGGAAGAGCGCTAGTCTTCTGCAGTCTGGGGTTGCAGACGCGCGTCTCGCCTATGTTCTTTGGGTGGATATGTGGTCTTCTCGAGTGAAGGTGGCATCAGGTCTCGTCTCTATTCACTACGGTGGTCCTTTCCTAGTATGGATTTGGTTTGATGTGTAATGGGTTTTTGGTGGTTTCGTAGCATTTCCATCTTTGGTGTGGCTCTTCTTCTCACTGGTCTTCCTCCTTCCGTTTTCTGTGGTTTTCGCATCTTGGCCTCTGGCGAGGGTTCATTTGAGGTTCATATCTACTAGTCTCAGGCCTAGAGCGGCACTTCTGGCTCAGGTAGGCTCGGCCCCCTCATCGGTGACGCTTCCTTGGATGGTCGTTGGGCCTTCCAGCCCTAGGTGGCGTTGTCTCAGCTTCTTGTTCCTTGGGGTGTCTACCTCCTCAGATTTCTGTAGTGTTTGTGGTTTCAGAGGTTTTCCTGGGAGCGGTGGGGCCTTCGTTCGGTGATGGTTCGTCATCTTGGTGTCCAGTTGGCAGGTTGAGGATTTCCCTGCTGGTTTTTGAAGACTTGTGAAGGTTGTGAAGGCTTTTGATTTTGTGAAGGTTTTGTGTAATGTTGTAGTATTTCAGTTTGGGTCAATTTGTTGTGAATTTGGTCTTCTGATTTTGTTTTTTTTTGCAGCTTGTTTACCCTTGCCCCTTCCCGGTTCTCTCACCAACACTGGCTTGCTTCATAACCCGATTGGGTTGCAGTCTTGCTTCTGATTGGATTAGATCCAAGTCTAGAGTGACGTTTCTATTGCAGAAAGATCTGGATTCCCTCATCAGTGGCATTCCCTTGGCGCGGGTTTGGTCCATCCAATCCTAGGTGACGATGGATTGGATTTGTATCCTTTGGATTGTCTTTCGGGCTTCTTTGGCTTTGGTGGTTGGGGTGTCTTGTGGCGTGCGGTAAGGTTTTCCAGGATGACGGTTGATGGTGATGTTTGGAATCCTGTATGCATGGATCTTTTCATATTTTTGTTGGGTTGGTTTTCGTCGCTCAGATTTTGAAGATTCATCCAGAATTGACCTCTAGGAACAAGCCTCAGAGAAGGATTTAGAGTAGGCAGTTTAGTTCTGCAGGCTGCATAGATTTGGATGTTTGAGATGTTATTGCGTCAGCTATCAGATCGGGCATGTGCTTGGACATAAGACACTTTCTTGTCATACATTCTTGCAACGGTGGAGAGCCTTATCATGTTTAAATGCTGGGGAGAGGCAGATCCAAGGTGTTAGTCTGGGTTTTATTTTCTTGATCTTTGAGTTGTTTTTGGTTATGTCCTTGAAGTCTGTTTAGGTTTCCCCCTTATTCCCTTAAAATGGGGTTTTATCAAATAATAAAAAAATCTAAGGCCTACGGGCCATTGGAGGAACGATTAATGCAGTTCCTGTATTCGTCTCACGATTCCCCACTTATCGTCATGTGAAGGTCGAGCATCAAGTTCCATCAGGCTTGGATCATCCACTTGAGGTGCTAGAGTGGAATTTGGTTTGTATATTGATGGAATTCATGATGGTGTTACCACATACATCCAGATTCCATAATTATATCTAGGTGACCATTGATTGACTTACCAAGTTCGATCACTTCTTACACATGTGGGAGCAGGGACCGGTTGAGGTATTGGGATGCCTCTACATCCATTAGATAGTGCTGCTTCATGGGGTGCCTTCGACAATTGTCTCAGGGCATGAGAATGATTTACATCCTAATTTTGGAAGGGATTCAAGGAGGAATTTGGGACTCAGCTGTGCTCTAGCACAACTTTTCATCCCCAGATGAATGGTCAGATAGAGTGGACCATACATAGCTTGGAGGAAATTCTTCATGCTTAAGTCCAGGATTTTGGTCATAGTTGGGAGGACCACCTGCCACTGGTGGAGTTTTCATACAACAACATCTATCACTCCGCCATAGGTATGGCACTGTTTGAGGCCTTGTACGGACAACATTGAAGATCCCCTCTGTGCTGGACAGACCCAGGGGAGTCGGAACTCATGGGTCCAGAGATGGTACGGGCTACCACTGGGAAGGTGTAGGTCATCCAGGAGAGGATAAGGATTACATAGAGTAGACCTAAGACTTATGTCTACAAGAGATAGATTCCCTTGGAGTTCGAGCAGGTAGACCATGTTTTCCTTTAGGTCTATCCTCGACAGGGATTGTGGAGATTTGGATAGGGCATCAAGTTATCTCTGATGTTCATCGGACCTTTCTAGATCCTGAGTAGAGTTGGAAAGGTGGCATACTACCTTGATCTTCCCCCAAAGATGCAAGGGGTGCACAATGTTTTCCATGGGTCATAGATTAGGAGATATGTGCATTATCCATTGCACATCATCGACTAGGGAGTGATGGAAATTAATGATAGGGCGACGTTTGCGGAGTTCCCGGTGGAGATAATGGATCGATAGGAGCATGTCCAGCATGGGCGGTCGATTCCTATGGTGCATGTTTTGTGATACATAGGAATATCTAAGAGAGAATATTGGAGTGGGAGGCTCAAATTCAGGCTTAGTAACCCCATTTGTTTGATTATCCCTTTTTTTATTTCGGGTACATATAGAACTATGGTCGGGAGAATTTAATTTACTGGATTTTTTGTGTATTTTTTAATTTATATGGATTTATTTAGAGACTACAACCTCTGATGACACATGATTCTAAGGCCTGTTGAGCCGAGAATGGAATTTTTAACTTTTTTATGTTACCTTCGGTAAACGTTCGATTGGGTTTTTCAAACTTTTAAACTGGTTCTCGGACCAAAAATTTGAGGGAACTTTTGAACTCTGAATGCTGATATTCCCCTAGAAAGGACATAAATTAGGCCAATAATGGCCAAATGTAAAAGTTAATTTTCAAAAAATTCGTAACAAAAATTAAATAACTTTAAAATAATTATTTTATTTATTTTATCCCCATTGAGTAGATGATGGTGATGCTGCAGTGTGACGACGAGGTGACAACAAGGTGCCTTAATGAGACTCATTAATGGATCATAAACTCTCAGTGTAACAATAATTTACTGATTCATGATAGTGATGTTGTTTTATAAATTAAACAATGTAATGATGCGATGATTCAATGTAACAGAAATGATGTGACATGTTTTCTTTTTAATAGTTGGTGTGTTGGTGGAACAAGAATTAAACTATCTATATTCCCTGACAAAACTCTGATGGATTTACTACCCAATGAAGAATGATGAACGCGGGTGAGACGTCATCGACTTCGACGTACCTCGAAGAATGACGAACACCATCAACCTCTTGGACCCTTGGGGATGAAGCGTTACGTCAATGAACGTCAATGAGGTAGGGGTTTTGAATTATTTAGAGTTTCCCCATTCTTTTTATTAACGATGGAAACATATTAACCCAAAAATAGGTTAATCCGTGGATCGTTTTTTCTTGAGAGAGGGTCACGTTCTTGGGTATTTATCTATTTGGGATTGAATTAATGTTTTGTTGATATTACATACATCCATGAGCCTCCCCATGTCTTTAAATTTATAATGCAGTGGGAGCGGGCCGACAAGAACAAGTCTCAAGACCCTCTACTTTTGTGTTCTTCATGACCAAATTCTCAAGTGGATATTAAGGTGGAATCGAGGCCACCGTAGGGAAGGTGACATCCCCTGGAGACCATAAGCGTAGGAGGCATGGAGAACAGACCACCAAAGCACATCTGGTGGTCCGATGAAGACCCTGCCAGCATTGGCAGACGAGGGAGGAGCCCAAGGCGGTACACTGCGGCCTCCCGTTCAATCACATCGGTGGCCGCTCCACGCTGAGGAGGCCGTGACCTTTGGCTACGGTGAAATAGGAGGGGGATGCAAGCCTCTGAGTCGATAGCTGGTGGTGAGCCGAAGAGGCACCGCTCCGCATCGCATACAGTGGAGCTGCGGTCAACCGACCATGACTGGGGAACAACCCCATGGATTAGTTGTGTGGCAAGAGTTGATAGATGTGGCCCTTGGACACATCCTGACTAGATAGGACAGGACCGGTCTGCCTTTACCAGACTGGGTAGGTGGCGGGCTGGACCGATGCCTAGCAGGCAAGAGGCCAGCCAGATCTGCACCTACAAGGAAGGAGGTGGGCCAGACCCATTCCTAGCATGTCATACCCTGTAAAGGATGGCCGAACCTACATCCATTGGGCCAGATGCACACCGACAGGCCGAACCCGAGCCCTTTGGGCCGGGTTGGACGAGACCGAGATCCCTGGCTACCTAGTGGGCTAGACCCTCGATCAAAGTGAGCTGTGTCCAGTGAGGCCCATTGGGCCTGGTCCACTTTCTATGTTATACCAGACCAACCCTGATGATTACCAGGTCAGGTTAGGTCATTCAAATCAAACTGGAGCATGCGTGACCCCCGGGCTGGGTTGCTCTGGTCAGTCCGACTGGCCGGAGCATGCCCAGATGCAACCAGCCCTTGGATACAAAAATGCTATTAACATGCAAATTGGGATTCCGTTCGATGCACCGTATGTTTAATTGGAACCCTTATGATGATACAATCTTTTGTTTTATTCTATGTTGGAATTCATGGGGATTGAGGTATAGCTGATTTCTTGAGAAGTATCTGTGTGGATCCTTAGTGCTCTGGCAGACAAGAAGTATCTTTGTGGATCCTTAGTGGCCTGAAAGACGAGTAGGAGCGGTGTGGATACTTAGTGGCCTGACAGATGAACAAAATCTGTGTGGATACATTGTGTCCACATAGACAAGAATCAGCCGTGTGGATCCTTAGTGACTTAGAGGACGAGCAACGATTCATCAGGGATGAGTCCCTCAATAGTACGAAATTTTAATCACTATAACCGATGAAGCTTTAAAACTCTAGAATATACCTAGTGTGAGTTTTCCTTGCTTTGTGGATTTGCTTTGTGGTTTTTTGTGGTGTTTCTACTTAGTGGATTGGGGTCCCCTACTGAGTATTGTGTTACTCACCCCTGCACGGGCTTTTCCCGCACATGTTGTGTCTTGTGTAGACGAAGGATGTTTCGACGGAGGACTTGAGGTCCTAGGAGAAGGTAGGGCCTAGTAGGATCAGGCAGAAATGATGTACTACTTTAGCTCTATTAGCTACACTACTCTTACCCTTAAGTGGGGTTTTCAGTTGATGGATCTTGAGACCCTTTACACTTTCCTGTTTTCTGTTATTTTCATTAGTTTTGTATTCATTCCCAGTTGTTTTTATTTGTACTTGTACTCAGAACTTGTTTCAGTATACTTTTTTCCCCTTTCAATTTTTGGGACGTGGTTGGGTGTGTTTGTGTGTACATGTACTTAGTAAAATGCCTCCCCCTTTCAGGTTGAGTCCTTCGGTGCTAGTCGCCAACCCTCGTCCTTCAAGAGATGGGCTTGGGGTAAGTCACGGCACGAGCACCGAGGGATGGGTCGTGACATGGGAAACAACACCTTTCTATGAGAAGCCACCCAAATTTGGGGGAATACATAATCATGGAGAAGAATAAAATCATATAGAAAAACATTTTACACTCACTAGGAATGTTGAAGAGATTGATCTTAGGAAGGTCCATGAAACCCAGATTGTTGATTCTGTTTTCACAATTTGTGACAAACATGACCATACGATCGATAATTACCTGAATATTCCTTCCATGAAGGAGTTTATTTTAGGAGGACCACCATAAAAGGTTGATTATTTTAACAGTCAAAATACAATGTACCAAAACACATTCAGTCTTTGGTACTATGAACATCTAGGATTCTATTGGAATTAAAATTAACAACCCACCTGACAACCTTGTCTGAGCCCCTACCCTCAATAAACTTTTCATACACACAAATAGCATCAATTAAAAACTACCCAATACCAACATCAACCTGTCCAATTGGAAAAACCTATCCACCAAACAAATCAACATTCCATCCAATAGCCAAAGTATCCTAATGGGGTAACCCAACCAACACAAGACAATAGCCAATATATCCCTCAACCAATCATTTATTAATTGTGTAAGAAAATGGAAAAAATGAACTCAAGAGTCTCATCACTTAATAATGAACTAAAATCAATAAAAAATAAAAAGGCACCCATTCATACTCATGTTGTTCCTACCCCGTCATTTTGGGGAGAATCTATTTACCCAAAAATCTCTCATGAATAACTCAACATGGTGAATATTTTAAGAAGAATAAAACCAGTAAAAACATGAACCAACCATTCCTAATAAACCCAATACTTCAATATCTCATGAAAATGACAATGAAAAACTCATTGAATCTGAAAATATTGCAGATAATGTTGAGGAACCACCACCTACGAAAACAATCTATCAAATTGTCCAATTCCCTCATCTCATGAGAGGAAATTACAAACTCGAACTGAATGAAACATTTAGTGAAATATTATTAATTTTTAAGATTAAAGTACCCCTTCTGGATGAAATAAAATCCATAAATATATACTCCATGTTCCTGAAGGACTTGTGTACTTTCAAAAGAATGTTTTCATTCAAAAACCATGTCCTTTTTTATTCTAATGTGAGTACCACCATCCATGGAACCATGAAACCTAATTTAAGGGACCCAGGTTGTCCTTACATTAATGTTGAACTTGGATAGAAATAATTGATCAAGGCCTTATGTGATCTAATAGATAGTGGGAACCTAATTCTATATACAATGTACTGTCAGTTATGTCTCTAGGATCTATAACCCACTCTTTTCACACTCTATCTTACTAATCATAGTGTTCAGATTCCAAAGGGTATCTGGAAGGATGTTTAAGTGAAATTTTAAAATTTAATTTACTCCACCGACTTCATTGTCCTTGCTAGTCACCCAAGATTAGGTCCTAGGGAGAAAATCCCCATCATCCTTGGTCATACCTTCTTAGGAAAAATCAACTCAGTAATCCATGTTAGGAATGGGAACATGATAATAAACATTGGAAACATGATCTTTCACCTCAACATCTATAACCTGAGATATCATGTTAGCGATGATGAGGATGTTCATGAGGTGAATTTGATTAGTACTATTGAAAATGAACCTGAAAATGATCATGGAATTACAGATGGATGTATAAGTCCAGAGGATTTAAATTTATTGTATTCACATGAGAGAGACATGAATCCATAGTCTTATTCACTTGTAGATAGATCCAATATTGATTTTTCATAATCACAGATCACTGAACTATTAAGAGTAAACATAAACATCGAGTCCATACCCATTTTTGAAAATAATCTGACCAATTTTGTGGTTGAAACATCTGGTCAAAAGTAATATGTTAAACAGACTAATATGGAAACTGAAACTGGATACAATTCAAGTTCTCAACTTTTTTATGAAACTTTTTATCCAAACTGAGGTCGAATTAAAAGTCTAAACACTGTCTCCCACGTATTCATTCATAGGGGATAAAAAAATAATACAATTTTTATACCATAATCTCTCAATGATAATGTTAATAAAATTCTCCTTGTTGTATTAAGAAATATTAAAAAAGGAATCGGATGAACCATTTTTTATATTCATGGGATTAGCCCATTTACTAGGACCAATATGATTTTTCTCAAATAAATTTCCTAACCATCCCAGAAACCCTGATGGAGACTCAATCATGATCAAATTTAAGTGGTTATAAATATAATACTTGAGATGTTGACATTTCATATTGGTTATTTTCAGGGTCCAAGTCAAGCTAATGAATTTAAATTATGATCTTTTGGGAGGCACCCAGCTTATGCATTTTTTTATTTTATTTTTTATGTTTTTTTTGTATTTTTATGGGAACCCCATGGGGGTTCCAATGTGGTATAATGTCCCTTGTGTGTGAGATTTTGGTGTTGATTATTTTTATTATTTCAAAATAAAACCATTTCCTTATAAAGTTCAAACCCAACAATAAATTATTCCCAAGGAGTCAATATGTGACATGAATCCAAATTGTTTAATTTCTTATTGATAGCTCACTAACTTCACTTTATGTGGTTTTATTCTAGGATTTCATTTCAAATCACATATCCCCAAATTTATTCCCATTTCCAATGTCCCTCTTCTCTTCTATTTCAAAACTTCAGGTTTTTTCATTCTATGTTGGGGGGAGTGAAAATCTACGATTTTCAAAAAAAAAGGCTTTTATGATGAAAATTAAATTAAATGAAAAATAATTCTATTCATCATCCCTATGTGAATTAATGTACATTTCGAAACATGAAAATTGAATGTCAAATCATTTTAATTCCTTGAATATGATTTTAATTCATGTTTAAGTACATTAGCATAGTTTTTGGAAAGTGCGGTTCTTTGATGTGATTTTTTAGAATTTACATTTTTTATCCACTTTATCGAAATGCCACAATACACATCTTTTGGAATTTCGGTGTAAATTTGATTTCTTGAGTCTGCTTCATCATATCATAGGGTTTGACATCACTTTTAGATTAATTTGAGTATCCTAAATTTTTTTAAATAATGACTACATAGAGAAATGTTTTTTCCAAATGTGTGGTGTATGGAGCTTGGTGATTGTGAAACCATAGTTTGAATTCCCAGAGTAAGTGTTTTTATCTCTATTTTAGAGCATGAAACTGAAGATATTTGTGGCGTCCAAAACATAGAGATCATGAATCCATAGTTTTCTTTCCCAGAGTTAGTCATTTTATATCGATTATGGTTCAAAAAAATAAACAAAAATAAATACTCATCATAAGGTTTACTGTCATTCCCACCTAGCGCTTCCTATTGTTTCCCCTTGAACAAGAAAATATGGCACATTTCTTTTGAGATACACAACACATAATCATGCTTAATTGAAATTAGTTGAAATGTGATGATGAATTTTAGAAAAGGAATGGGATTGGGATTAGGATATTCTTTTAAACCTTGATTGTGTGAAATTATTTGGATAGGTTTCATGATTGTTTGTCATGATGTCTTTTGGTGAGCATTGTATATTGAAATTCCTTTTTAAAATGGATTTCAATTTAATATTTTTGAGTTATGTTTTTCTGGAGACTAGAAAAACTCAAGTTGGGGTGTGATTATCCACTGAAATGTGATAATATTCAATGATTATATCTTAATATCTATGTTTTTCATTGTCCATTAAAATATTTTTAGTGAATTTCATAAATTTAACTTCATTTCACGTCATTTTTGCAATTCATGTTCAAAGTGAATATTTGGGCCTAATAAATCATATACTTGTATAATTAATTATATTTATTATTTGAAATTTATATTTTATGATATTTTTTACCACTTAGTTTAGAACATTTTATCTTTTAGGATTGATGGAAGAATCCCAATGGAAGATGATTATTTTTTTGGAATGGATTCATATATTTTCTAGACAAATCATAATGGGCCTCAGGCCCATCAAACAAATGTGGGGTCCATAATCAAATCCCAATGAAGCTAAATTTTTTACTGTTGAAATAGAAAAAATATGGGGATCATTTAAATCAACGATGTTAAGATCTAATTCTGAAGTTTCCATAGAGATAAAGGGATCCCAAGTTGACATTTAAATGGTGGGCGAGATTTGAACGCCAATAAAGTCATCCTTCTAGATCGAGATTAAATTCCAAAATCCTGGTATAATTTTCCTTAGATTTTTACAAATTTTATAGTAAACATGTATGAAGATATTTTTCTTATACCACCGCTTCATATTTGGTCATCCTATGTTACAAATTCACACGCTGATAAAGGGGAAGAATCTGGTTGAATTTTCTGGTCAACATTGAAACATCCAATTTCCTTTGATTTCTAACCCACCATTTGACTATCCTAATTACTGGGAAGACAATTGATAATTTTGGGGTATACCTAAGGTTCCTAGTATTCCTATATAAGGATCTAATGTTTATAGTAATTAGGATCGATGTTTTTCCTTTCTATCACATGATTTTATTTTCAATTGTAATTTATTGCTTTCGTTTTGAAATTTAATCGTCAATTTTTCCCATTTATGTTTTTCATTTAAATAAATTTAATTAATAAAATTTATTATTCTTATTATTATTCATTTACCATTTATTTTTCCATATAACTTTGATATCACTGCATTATGAAGTGAAGATATTCACATAATCAATTGTGAAACTCTTCACACAACGGTGGGGTGATTATTATATGTTTTTATTTTCCAATTCCATCCTCATTAGTCTACTACCCACTTAAATTGATATAAAAGAATCAATGGTGGGATAAAAATATATTGGGTTGATACAAGGGAGTAACAATGGGATGGATTGGATGGTATTTCTCATTTAAATAATTCTTGATCAAATATATTTTTGATATTTCATTCAACGATGTAACTTCTCCTTTGAACTCACCAATTTTAAGGATACAGAACCCGGGTGATAAAAAGATCATCTACCTTGGAGTGATCATCAATATGATAATCCATGTTTATAGCTGATTAGCCTTAGGATATTGTAGACTCAAAATTATGTGTGTGATTTTGGATGTTCAGATTTCGTTGAAGGAAACGCTCAAATTCAAGACATTGAATTTATTTAAAAAGAAATACAACCAATCCACCATAATATATATATAATGATTAAATAATTTTTTTATTTGAATTCCATTAGGTATCTAAAATTCATTTTTAATTCGTTAAATTCAAACCAAAGATGGAAACTTCATAGCCTTCTTAGAATGTATGTTTCTTTAGGTTTCTTTATAGGTCTTTGAGGATTCGATAACCCAATCTATAATACAAGCGACCACTTAAACCATAAAAATTGGGTAAATTTGGGAGAAACCTATTTACAACTCCTCTGTTACCCTCCAAAAATCTATGGACTCTTGAAAAACATCCTTCTGTGACTTCCTGGTAAAATATTTTGTCCGTAACATTCCCTATTTCTGAGGAAATGGAGATCTCAAAGTCATAGACCTAGAGAAACACTATCCACATCCACCATTTAAAATTTAGATAACATTGAGAAACGATATGATTCATGATCATGTGATACATAGAAATAATAATGATCTCCCCAATAATGTAATTTATCCACATCTTCAGTGCGAACAGAATCAATGTTAGCTCTAGATGATGAGTGGAATTGTTATGTTCATGGGGAATAACTACCTAGTCCCTTAGGAGATAAATTATATCTACTAAATCAATAAACATCTCATACCTAGTAAATAAGTATTCCCAAATACATCGAATAATACTTATTATCTAGAAACTGGAGTACCAGATCCCTAATTAATCTCCCCATTATGTGGTTAAACACTACCCGACACTGATTAGTCCATATACAATCCTAGTCCTTCCAAGTCAAATCAATCAATTGGGATGAAATCTATGATAAACCAGATTCATCCCCTTAGTAATAGACTATAAGACCCAGGAAGCTCTGAACCTCTTCTATATTCTTGGGTGCTTTCCTAGAAAAAACTTGCTCGACCTTTAAAGGGTCCATGAATACACTCTACCGAGACACAACATTCCTAAGGAAAGACACCTATCATGTACAAAATATAATCTTGGAAAACATTTCGTAGAGATGGTGGTGTTGAAGAACCTATAAGAATGATTTAATATTTTCATCATGCACCCCATATATCTTTGAGTAGTACTATATGTAATTGATGGAAATGGCTATGAAACGGTCTAGAAATTCATAGAACATGATGTTCATGAAAATCATGAAAATAGCTGGTGCATCTGTGACACCAAACAACTTAAACAAAATATTGAGGTTCCCATACCTAAATTTGAAGACATTCCTCAAAACATCACCCCCTTCACCCTCAACTGGAGATATCTAGACTACATTTCAATCATAGAAGACCAAATAACCCCTATAAACTGATCATAAAGATCATTGATCCAAGGAAGAAGGTATATAATCTTCATTTTCACCAGATTAATCCTCTAGTAGTCTATATATAGCCTGAAACAACCATCCACCTTCTTGGAAAATAACACCGAAGCACCCCATGGGGATACACTAGTCTGGATGAAACCCTTCTATATTAGATCATCAATTTGAATCCTCAACTCCTATAACTCCAAAGGATCCATCTAATAAATATCCATAAAATCAGAGAAGGACCATATTATAAGTCTTTCCTAAAATCAACATCATTATGAGGGTGAATTGTCACATCTTCATCAGGAAAAACTTTTAGAAACTCCTTAAAAAAACTAGGATATTATTATATCCCAACATCCATTGAATATAAAGGTAACTCATCTAACAATTAAATAATGGTTTCCTTAAATCCACTATCCACCTAAAAACTTATCTCACCAATGAAAACCACACACTGACCATCCACATCAGAGTACATGAAAGGTTTCTAGAACAATTCAATAATAATATGCATAGAATACAAACAATTTATGCTATGAATGATATCATGTGGGTAAAATAATAGGAAGAAAAGAAAATTTATGTGGGCATAATGTGGCCTCATCATCCTTGTATACCCCTAAAACTAACAAAAAAATCAGGTCTGGCCTCTATCTAGTGTAGTCAGCACCAGGGTAATGGGAGTCCTCTCTACATCTAGTCCCCGAGAACAAACTATAATGGTTAAAATAATGGAGTTCCAAGATACTAAATCAAATATGGTATAAAAAAATATGGAATACAAGATGATCATACCTCTAACGATCTTTGTTCCCTTGGTGTTTCCGCCACCACCACATGAAATTGACCACACCCACCCCTTCTATTTCCCTATAGATGGACACCTCCATGGTTATGCTCTAGTAGAGGACCTTGAACATGAGGAACATCATGTGGTCGGACTCTACCTACTCTATCCCCTCTGAGAGGATCATAAGATTGTTGGACCTACTACCAAAATGGTCTCATTGGATGCTTCTACTGATCATGAAATTGAACCTATCCACTTCCACCATACTAATCTTGATGAAAAACTGGGAACTATTTCTGATGATGGGCATGAACCCCATAGAAAAGACAAACTGGCCCAAATTCCATAGGAAATAAAAAAACCACTTGTCCATAAGGATGTAAAGGATGTTATTGATGTTGACTCGTTTCTGGTCAAAACCTCAAAATCCCTGACACCTAAGACATACAACTAACAAGTCTTCTCCAAAAATAAACCTATTGGATCCCCAATCATAGTAAAACTCCTTGTGGGAGCTTCCACATAATCACCTATTCCATCTTCTAAATCAATAAATACATTGGTAACTTAAATAATGTAACTCTATATTTGATATAAGGATTAATTTCCTCCCCAAGAAGTTCTTCTTCGGATATCTCATAAAGATTAAATCACAAAAAAAATATTCTTGAACATTATCCCAAGACCCTACAAAAAAAAAGTTCCCTACTAATGATAAAGGAGAACTAACCCCTTCACATTCTTCATAGTATATGAGAGAAATCCACTCAAAAATAATTTTGAATTTTGATCCATGAAATGTATATGTCATTCAACTCACCAAGATAAAACATCCACACCTATCGTATAGATCAACACATATGACTGACTACCAATATGACCCAGTACTCATCCAGGACCTGGTTTAAACTAAATTACATCTTGAGATCCTATAACTAGCTCTATATCTTGAGATAAAATACACAATCCTCATATTTCCTCAAAGACTTCTATTGAAAAAACGAGCAGTTTTTTCCACCATTGATCATTCCCCTCTACTAGAGTATCCCTTTATTGATCAACCTTATCAGCCTGCTAAACCTACACTACCTAAAACACACAAGAAAGATCACCAATATCTATATTTGAAAGTGAATCAAGGTTTTATTAATCCCAATAGTACGAAATATTATTAAGATGTATTTAATTTATTTTATTTTCCCATAATAAAACACACCAAATCCAAATAAGAACACACATTGATAATGATGAATGTACCATTCCTAGGTTAATACCTTAGAAGTGACACCATCTCACTACATATTTCAGTAGGATATGAGTCATTACATTAGAATAAAGGTGTCCATAACATCCCATTTAATAGCTAGTTTTTCCTAGCCAATGTCGTTCACTAAGATCTACTAACGACATTTCCTTACGAACCCATGCATTTCTTATTATTCCTAACTCCAAAATCCACCCTATCCTACAACTAGAAATACAATTCCAATATTTCATGACTCCCTCCCTCCAAAGGTACCCCTCCTAGGAAGAAAATAAAGAAATATAGATGATGACCCTTGATACCGGCCTCCAATAGGCCCCATTTTTGTGACTATCATCAAGGGAATACAAATATCAAAAATGGGGGGAATTACTCTCTATAATACTAGGATCAAGATATAGGGTAAATCTACCATAATAAAATAGATTACCTAATAAAAAAATGAAACCAGAACTATCCCAAAATTTATGTATATATAAAATGGATATATATAAAATTATCTAAATAAATCCCCAAAATAAAATCTAAGGAAATGACATAACAACAACCCAAAATTCAATGCTTGGAATTTCCAGTACAATCTATGTAGTCCTCTTGGAAACCTGGGAAAATTTTGTATATATATAAGGTGATAATAAAAGTATAATAATTAGGGTTATACAAAAATATCCCATGCACTTGTGAAAATCACATTCTAATTCAGTCATGATAAAAAAAAGAAATAACTACACCTAAAAAGATCAATTATTCAGTCCCAACCTAACCAAGGCATGGACAATAAATCACACAAGGCCTTTATAATAGATGAATAAGAATCATATCGATAAAGGTTACAATAAACCACTCCCACACTTGGTTGTCTCTCTCACACCCCAACGTCATGCAACCTTACACTCCCATGTCCTCTATATAACACATCAATCCAATCACACCGCATGAAACTAGCCATAAAATCAAATCTCTCTTAAAGACACCTAGTATATCACATTAAATATCACTTAAATATAGTTGGGACATCACATCACATCCATAACCAAAATAGTAGGGTGTCGTTAACATGGGGGATTTTTCCTCATTACCACCTCATACAATGTATGAACCCTAGCATAATCTATATCATTATCTCATTACCACCCATCCTGATAGCACCAACACTTGACACTACTAAATTCACAACACCACATGATAGAACACAAGGCACATTTCACATTTCACATTTCATATTCTTCTTCAACTTAATCTATTTTACATATTTCAAATTACCAACCAATTTCTATTTTCAGGAACCTTTATTTCACATTAAACATTAAAAACATTTTACGATACTTACCATTATTATTCATTAATTCATTTACCATTTGACCCATACCATTTAAATTTCAACATTAGAAATTAATTCAAATTATACCTGGGAAACTATGAGAACACAACACCAGGAAAACAAAAAAACAATCCCATTCCAACAATACCACATCATCACCAACCCACAACCATAAACACCTTATCATTACAATTTCCAGATTACCACCACATTCCGATCACAAATTACCTATAGCATGACCACAAAACTCAATATATCCACACCACAACACAATCACGCATCACAATCGCCATGTATTATTTCCATTTATCATCATATCATCACCTCAGAACACAAACACAAATCACAACTATGATTCTAACTTTCACACATTCAAGTAATTGTTTTTAGATTTATCAATGGTATTTTATCGAATTCCACTTCTTTATTTCAATAGAATTATTATAGAAGCCATAATTTTTGTGTGAGAAAAATTTATTAGTTGTGTATAAGTGGTTATACAATTTAGATGTTTGGTCATATGAAACAACACAGATCAAGGTTCCCATAATCACAACAATCTTAGTGTAAAAAAATCCCCCAATGGACATGTTTTTTAGTGACATATCAACCCCAACAAGTCACAACATCAATTAATATCATAGATTGTAAAAGAATTTAATTTCCTTCCCCTTCCCCTTAAAAATAAATTTAAACCAGTTATTTACCATCAATTAAGATGATGAAAAATATCATCCCCAACGATAACAACAGTATAAATCCTCTCACATCATACAATATGCATGAAACAATGGATACAATATAATAAATGGAGATTTTTGATCTATTACAGAAGTTTCAAAAATAGGGTACAACCACTAGGCACGACAATGAATAAAAACACCTTATCCACCCTAAACACAACACCCCCAAAACATAATCTTATAAAAATAACATGAAAAATTATTTACCCTAATAGAAATCGAACCACACATGAACCATCGATAAAAGGACAATAGGAACTCACCTAAACAACCATAAATTAATTACATAAGGTTGTGTTTGAAATCCACTCAAAGTGGGATGAATGTGATTTATAGTGTAGAGACCCAATCTTGAAGTACATGAACAATAAATTTCTTTTGAGGAATAATTTAAAAATGACAGAAAAAATCCCAAGGACTGTATTAGTTTAGTCTTTTTGGAAACACAGAAAAAAATCATCTAATCATGGTAAAAAATCTTCAACATCTCCCATAAAGATCTTCCCATTTTTGTTTTCATACCAAAAACCTTTATTTATATCCTGAGGAAAATAAAACATAAAAAGGGTGATCTAAAATGCTATGTAAGGGTAAAAATAGAGAACATAAAACAATCCATAAAAGGTTTAACATAAAAACATGAACAAAAAGTTTAAAAATAAAAATATTGAGTAATGACATAAATCTTGACAATATGTAAAGCATGGATCATAAAAGAACATTAAACATGATAAAATAACATGAGAATAAAAAATGGGATCATGGAAAACCATTAAGCACACAATATGATTTCCATAGTATCCAATTCATTATTTCCAAGACCATCATAGTGGACAATGTACATTACTGAACTGGATTTACTTGTTCTTCCAGCCATGTATTAGTAACCCGGATTAACCTGATCATCTAGTCATGTCTATCTAATGAGATATAAATATTTAAAAAATTCATTGGAGGTAGATATAGGTCCCACCCATCTCATAATTAAATTATTCTTACATGTTCCACAAAAACATAAATCATTCATCATTACATAACCCATGTAATAAAATGGGATTCTTAAACATCAAGCCATCATAACATAAAACATATAAATAACTATTCCATCATCAACAGAGTAAAATCCTAATAATAATAGGGATAGAAACATAACCCTATTTAAATATAATCACCTTATATGGAACATAATTTTGATAAACCACTTGAACTCAGTTCTTGAGAAAAATATCCTTTCTTCTTCAAAAATGTTTTTTTTCTAAAAATGACGAGGAATTTTAAAAGAAAAGAATTTAGTTGAAAATAAAATTAAAGATATGTAGAGGAATATTCTTGTAATTAAAGTGTTATGAATATGTAGAAATCTATTCATGCTGTGTAAATTAAAAAAACATTTTCCTCATACTTTTACTGGAAAAATCAAAAAGTACCTCGTACGGTAAACAAAAGAAAGATTCCTTCCACACCATGTAGTAAAAATAAAAAATGGGTAAAAATCACATTAAAAATACCTATCATAATAGAAAAATTTTTATCAAAACAATTTTATAAAACATGTTCATGGATGATAAATATATCCCCCAAAAAATACTTACGTATAAACATTCTCATATAAAAAATGAGATTGTGAAATTACCCCCGACCTTAGGTCCACTTTCTTCTATAAGTGTCTGAAAATCCTGTATAGTGGGTTTAAAAATATTATTAACTTTTAAAATAACCCTAATAATATTTATCATAGCATATATGATTCACTTACGACTTTATATTACCCGTTAATTTGACAATTTTACTGTAAAGCAATGTTTTGAGCAAAATCGTTTTATCTATAGTACATGTTTGGACTTGTTGTTCCTAATATTATTAAATAGATGATTATTTACTTACTTAAATAATGTAAAACATTATTTATATATCATATATATTCAGTATTTAAATATATTTAATAGATTGATAAATGGAATGGAATACACCATTCATGGAGACGGTAGCTCGTACATACGCATGAATGCCGTTTTTGTTTCCTTATTAAATATAATTAAAGTAAGTAAATGAATTATATATCTATACATAAATATAGTAGAATTATTATTTCATATATTTCATGATTATTTAATATATATGCTTTATAATCATTATTTAATGGTTAACTTGGAGAATGAATCTCATCGCGTTGTGGAGACGGTGAGTCGTACGTACGTACGAGCGACGATATCTTTCCCATAGTTGATGAATGGTATTAAAGTGTATGGTGTATAATATCTCATAATTAGTATCATTTCATAATAATCATATATAGTTATTATTTCCATCATTATACCCATCCAAGTAAGGTGGTGGTGAAAAACAAATTACACCATGGGGTGGAGACGGTAATTCATACGTACGTACGCACAGTGATTTTGTTCTTCATAGGATGGATAGAAGGTGAAATAGAGTTGTTTAATATTTATAGTAACATATAAATTTATTAGTGATACTAATGTTATTAATTTATAATTAAACAACTAACAAATAGGAAGTAGAAGAAGAAATAAATTTTGAAGAATTAGTAGAAGAGATTACCTCTTCCTCGAAGTGCCTCCTTTAAATTTCCTCTTAGGGTACTGGAGTTGGTCTTTTTAGAAGAAAAACACCCCTAGAATGTAACTTGGGTAGTTTATAAGGATAATGGTCAGGGTTTGGCCGAGATTTAAGGCTAAAAATTGAGTGAAGAGGAGAGGGAGAAAGTTCCCTTTTATAAGAGAGGAGAGGGGAACTTTAGGAAACGCTCAAAATATTAAATTATAATAAAATAAAAACCTACACAATAAAATAAAAAGTATCCCTAATTAAAATATGAGATTATATGGGGTTGTAATAAAATAAAAAATAATTTTTTAAAAACTTATTTTTTCAATTTAAACCTTATCTTTTTAATTGACCCTTAGTTATTCTATTAAAGTTTAATTTCGGTAATAAAATTCTAAATATTTATTAGTAATGAATATTTAGTTACGTGGTGTTAATATACCACAAATTGATACATTATTATATTTTATACCTTATAATTATCACTTTGTAATTTTTAAATATTTTTATGATTTGTAATTTATTTAATAAAATGTTATGTTTATAAAATATCAATAGTGTCAATTTTTACACTATTCATTTATTAGACTTTAAATAAAATTAACACTGAAGTTAAATTAAAAACAAAAAATTAAATACAATATTAACATGTCATAGTCCCCAAAAAAATTCAGTAAGAACATTAATTAGTTCATATGATATATATTTTATCATTTTTAAAACCATTTATTTGATATTTCTAATAATAAAATAATTTCAACATCTCTATTGTGTCATCATTAATAGAAATTATATAATCTATAAAAATTATCAATAACTTCTTATGATATGGGTAGTTGTTGTAGATTTCTAGAGACTATCTATAGTTGATTTTATCTCCTTATTTATCCATATGTTAAAATTAATACACTTATTTAAAATGAGATTGTTATACTCTGTCCATTTCAATAGTTTTTATTACATTCATGTCCTTTTCATAGCTAAGTGGAAATAAAGTGATTCAATATCAAAAATTGGACGATAAAGGTATATTTTAATCATCCAATAGTATTGATACAGGTGTTAAGATAATTTAATAATATTATGTTTTCCCTTAATTACCCGATTCACCTTTAACCATGGTAATAAAAATAATTACCAGTTACTATTACTAATTCCCAAAAATAAAAGCATCCTATTGACATAATTTTGACCTAATGATTCCAAATATGGAATCCATTTTTTAATATTCAAAACACAAATGTTTTAGTAATTAATTTAAAATTAAACCCATTGTCAGAAAAAATGGGTATTTGTTTAAAACATTGCAATATATTGAAATCTTTCTACATATGAATTATATGTAAAACTAAGGACAATGACTTAAATTGTCTTAAAATATAAAAATATATTATATTTATTCATTAAAACCACTCAATAATATATTTTAACCATAAAAATTATTTCGATGAAAAATGTTGTTTTCAATTAAAATTTATCGTATTTTCACTATTCATCAAAATATAAAGTTATCATAAAAATGTTAAAAATTTATCCAAAGTAAAATTTTATGTCCCACATCCAATAAAGAAGTTTATTTTGTCAAATTTAACATATAAAAGTGTCAAAAACTAGATTTGAAATGGGTGCACCCTTAAAATCTGGTAAAACTGCATTTTTTCAAAAATATATCGTTTATCTTAAAAATTCATTTTTTTCTCATACCATAATATATAAAATGTGTAAGATGAATAATAATGTTATAAAATTCAAAATTTGGTAAATAATATTCATAACGGGTAGTTTATATCCCATTAAATAATAATATTTTAGTAATATATTATTGTTTAGTGAAACTTGGTATCGCGTTGCGTGTAACGCAAGCCATGTCAGTGTTGTGTGTACTGCAAGATTCCATTGGGGTTGTGTATAACTTAATAAAAACAAAGATCATTTATAAATTGAGAAAAATCTATACTCAGTGTTGCGTGAAATAAATTCTATCAAAATATCTTGAAATTGTGTGTAACATGAGCCAAGAATAGTGTTGCGTATACTGAAAGATAATACAGTGTTGCGTATAGTGAAAGCTAATCATGATTTAGTGTATAAAACAAGACATCATAGATATTAAAAATAATATATCTCATAAAATCTTTGGGTATTACATTCTACCACCCTTAAAATGAATTTCTCCCTCGAGATTCGTTATGGTTATAAATATTTTTCTACTTGAAATTTTCTTTCATGGAAACCCACATTATAAAAAAGGAATACTAAAACATCATTTTAAAAAGGAATTATAAAAACAAAGTGGTTACCCAATTTAACTTATCACTGGATTTCCTCATAGAATATCATAGGTGGGAAGTAAAAATATGGATATGGAAGAGAAATCTAACCATCAAGTTCGGATGGATAGTGATAGAGAATAAGGTTTGGAGAACTTTTACTACTAGAAAGCCATAAATACGAAATTATTTAACGGACCATCTGATTCATAGGATAAGAAGGTGCTAGGATATGATTTTTGGTTTTCAATATCCTTTCCCTAAAGTTGAATAATTTTTCATGAGAATAAATACATACTTGATTTTGGTACAATTTCACTATTGATTGTGCCTTGAAAAATTTCCACTCCATCTCTTATTTAATGAAATGAAGTTGAATTTTTCATTCTAGAAGTGTTATAAGATCATGCAATAAAATTATCATTCATTTCATCTGTCTCTATCACAAAATGGTTAGGAGAAGTTATTAAATATACATAAGTCTATCTATGGTTAGATTAATCATATATGGTTCCAAAAAATGGACTTATACTTCATCTATCTTACTTATTAATAAAATAAAACAAATTTTTACTAACTAGGGGCTTCCTGAAGGCCAGTGGTAGTTGATAAAGGCATGTCACACTTCAGTTGTGGGTTTGATTCTCATATCCTTGTCTAACACGATGGGTTGTCGCCCATTCTGCAGGTTTTCCTTTTTCTAATACTATACTATTATAACATTCCAGAAATAAAAGAAAAGTTTATAGACTTAAACAATAATATTTGAGGTCCAACTTAATCCATTCCAACCTTTAGGCTTATCCAAAATACTCTTGTCCAATCTTATATTACAAAGAAAACAATTATTAGAATGTTAATATAAAAATCATGTGAGTACCATCGTTTATCCCTCATATATCATAAGATATATCTTTTTAGTCACATTTCAAACATTTTAATAACTTAATCATGTATTCTCTTGAAACACGAATTACCAAAGAACCATAGTAAAAACTTGAATGCTGTCAAAAGTTAACTCTTTCCCGATACTAAAATCCAAAAAATTATATATAGTAAATCCATGTTATCACTTTTTCCTTATACTAATCATGAGATTATTAATAATATCAATCATATCATTATCTCATTATCCCTTCATTATGATCATATCATGTGATTTCCAAAAATATATGAAAAACCTTTTATGGTTACCAGTACCATTCAACATATACTTTCAAATACTCAAGGAAAAACAACAGTGTATCAATCCATAGATGTTTCTTTATTCAATAGTACCATTAAATTCTTTATATAACATTACTCTTGATAAACATGCAATCATTCCATTTCCTTCTTAAACCATTGACCGAGATTCATCATTTTATTAATTAACACTTCTTTCCTCTCATATATCATTTGAATTCTCTTCATCATCAACAACATAAATACTGCCCATATGAACATGCTGATTCTCTTCATGATATTTTCCCTTAGGGAATTGATTTTCATAATGCATGTACAATCCACATTTAAAACATTTAACCATTTTTTATGTCTTAGTAGTTCCATTATCATTGTCTTTTGTGTTAATAGAAGCTTTTCCTTTTTAATTATTTTCTTTGTTTCCTTGTTTTTGATACCCAATGCATCTTTGAGTTCCTTTGTAGCATTCTCTTTGATCCCTCTTCCCTTACGATTTACATGAGGAAAATTGAAAATTCTTTTATATATTATCACCATGATATTTCATCTCTCTCTAATTAGCTGGGTAATAAAACTTACCAAAGTTGAGATTATTGATCATATTATGGGATTGCTGATTAGGAATAATAACAATGTTTATCCATCCAAATTCTGTTTCATTTGGACTCTCATTAAGAACATCATTCTGTTTTCCAACATATTCTCCATTAACCTAAATCCTCTTATTTCCATCCATTTTCTAAAACCCAAAAACAATAGTGTGAGAGGAAAAAATCATACTAGGAAAACAACACAATCATGGGGGAGTATATTCAATCTCTAATATCTTAGTTTTAATAATAGTTTATTCATTATCGTTACCATAATTATCATACCATAACCTATAGTTATACTTAAACTTTTCTACATCCCTAGAACATACCTTATAAATATATATAGGGATCTCACTAAAGTTTTCACATCCTAGTTTTCAAAGGATGACTAAACCTTTGCTCTGATACCAAATATAGTGGTCTGGAATTATTTCCAGTGGACTAGATTTGATACCTATCAGAGCACTCTATTGGAGGATACAGCCCTTTGGTAGGACACCCCACCACCCCCAGTGGAAGCCATTTCTCACAAAGCCCTTGGGAGGAGAGCCATGCTTTGTCCAACTCTAACACGTGAGAGTTCCCAAGGATCAGATTCATTCCTACATCCTTTGCTCTGATACCAACTGTAGAGACCTAAGCTTGATATACATGAACATTACATTTCTTTTTCAGAATACTTAATTCATGAAACAAACAAAATCCCAAATATCGTATTAGTTTAGTTTCTTTGGAAACTCAGAACATAATCTTTTAATAATGGTGAAATATCTTCAACATATCCCATAAAGACCTTCCCCTTTCTTCCTACTCAAAACCTTTATTTATATCAAGGGGAAAATAAAACATAAAAAGGGTGATCTCAAATGCTTAGTAATGGTAAACATGCAGAATATAAAAAAATCCATAAACATTTTAACATAAAAACGTTAACATAAAGTTTAAACATAAAATTTTTGAGAAATGACATAAATCTTGGATGTACGTAAGGAATAGATTATAAAAGAACATTAAACATGATAAAATAGCATTGGAATAAAACATTTAATTGTGGAAAACCATTAAGTACATAATATGATTTCCATAGTAGCTAGGAAATATTTTCCAAGACCATCATAGTAGACCAAATCCATTACTAAACAGGGTTTGCATGTCATTCCAGCCATGTATTACTGAACTGGATTAACATATCATTCTAGTCATTTCTATATCATAAGATATAAATCTTTACCCAATTAATTAAAGGGAGATATAGGTCCCACCCATCTCATAATGTAATCACTCTTACATGTTCCACAAAAACATAAATCTTTCATCATAGCATAACCCATGTAATAAAATGGGATTCTTAATCAACATGTCATCATAACATAATCCATATAAAATACCATTCCATAATTATCACAGTCAAATAATAGTTATAATATGGATATGAACATAACACTGTTTAAAAAGATTCATCTTATATGGAAAATAATTTTGATAAACCACATGAACTCAATTTTTTAGGAAAAAATCATTTCTTCTTCAAAAACATTTTATTTTCTAAAAACGTCGCACAATTTTAAAAGTAAAGAATTTATTTGAAAATATACTTGAAAATTTATAGAGTAAGCTTCATGGATGTAAAACATTATGAATATGTAAAAATCCATTCATACTTAATAAGTTAGAAAACATTCTCTTCATACTTTTACCGAATAAGTTAAAAAGTACCTCGTATGGTAAACAAAATAAAGATTCCTTCCATACCATGAAGTAAAAGTCAAAAATGGGTAAAAATGACTTTAAAAATAAATAGAATAATATTAAACATTTTATTAAAAAAAATTTATAAAACCTGGACATGGATGATAAATATATCCCTCGAAAATACTTACGTATAAACAATCTCAGATAAAAAAATGAGATGCAAAATTATCCCTTACCTTAGATCCAATTTCTTCCATATTTGTCCGAAACTTTTTTATAGTGGTTTTAAAAATATTATTAACATGTAACAAAACAATAATAAAATTTTTCATATCATATATGATTCACTTTTGACTTTATATTATCGGTTCATTGGTCAATTCCCTACTAAAGCAATGTTTTGGGTAATAATCGGTTTATCTATAGTAAATGTTTGGACTTTTTATTCATTATATTATTACATAGCTCATGATTTACTTACTTCCAGAATGTAAAAAATGATTTATATATCATATATATTCAGTGTATAAATATATATAATAGATCGATAAATGGAACGGAATACACCATTCATGGAGACGGTAGGTCGTACATACGCAAGAACAAAGTTTTCGTTTCCTTGTTAAATTGAATGGAAGTAAGTAAATGAAATATATATATATATATATATATATAAACACAAATAAAGAGAGTAGCATTATTGTGTCATATATTTCATTATTATTTATTATATATACTTTATAATCATTCTTAAATGGTTAACATGGAGAATGAATCTCATCGCATTGTGGAGACGGTAAGTCATACATACGCACGAGCGACGATATCATTCCCATAGTTGTTGAATGGTATTGAAGTGGATAGTTTATAATTCTAAGAATTAGTATTATGTAATTATAATAATATGTAGTTATTATTTCCACCATTATACCCATCTATGTAAGGTGGTGGTGAAATACAGATTACACCACAGGGTGGAGATGGTAAGTCGTACGTACGGACGCACGGTGATTTTGTTTTTCAAAGGATGGATAGATGGTCAACTAGGGGTTTTCATATTTATAATATCATATCATAATATTATTGGTACTGATGTTATTAATTTATAATGAAACAACTAAATAAGAGGAATTAGAAAAATAAATAAATTTGAATGAAGCAGTAGAAGATATTACCTCTTCCTCAACGTGCCTCCTTTGAATTTCCCCTTAGGGAACTAGAGTTGATATTTTGAGAAGACCAGAACCTCTATAATGTAACTAAAGATCATTATAAGATTAATGGGAAGTATTTGGCCGATCTTGAAGGCTCAAAATGGAGTGAATAGGGGAGGGAGGAGGTTCCCTTTTATAAGAGAAGAGAGGGCCCCTTTAAGAAACACTCAAAAATATTTTTTATAATAAAATAAAACCCCACACAAAAAACTCTAATGTTCCCCTAATTTATAGATGAGATGATATGGGGTTTCAATATCATCATCCAATAAATTTTGGTCAACTTATTATTTCAATTTAAACCTTTTCTTTTTAATTTACCCTTAGTTATTCTATTAAAGTTTAATTTTGGTAATAGCATTCTAAATATTTAATGGTAATGAATATTTAATTATATGGTGTCAATTGACCATAAATGATTAATTTATGATATTTTGTCCTTATAATTATCACTTTGTAAATTTAAAATATTTTTATGATTTTTAAATAATTTAATTAAATGTTATGTTAATAAAATATCAATAGTGTCAATTTTGACACAATTCATTTATTAGACATTAAATAATATTAACACATAAGATAAATTCAAACCAAAATATTAAATAAACTCATAAAATATAATATCCACCTATAAAATTTATTTATAACATTAATTAGTTCATGTGATATATATTTTAACATTTTTAAAACCATTTATTTGATATTTCTATTAAACAAATAATTTCTACATCACTATTGTGTCTTCATTAATTCAAATTATTTAATATATAAAAATTATAAATAAATTTTTATGATTTGGGTAATTATTTTATATTTCCATATACTACTTATAGCCTATTTTATCTCATAGTTCTCTAGATATTAAAATTAATACACTTATATAAAAAGAGATTTTGACACTTTGTCCATTTCATTAGTTTTTATTAAATTCATGACATTTTCATGGTTAAGTGGAAATAAAGAAATTACATTTAGAAAAATAGATCATAAGGGTATAATTTAATCATCCAATAGGATTTTTACAGGTGTTAAGGTAATTTTATAATATTATTGTTACCCTTAATTACTCGTTTCACCTTTAATCATGGTAATAAAAATAATAACAAAGTTACTATTAATAAAGCCACAAAAGTAGACTATTAACATAATTTGGACCTAATGATTTCAAATATGGAATAAATTTTTTAAAATTAAAAACACATAATTTTTAGTAGTAAATTTAAAATTAATACCGTTGTTGAAAAAAAGGGGTTGTGTTTAAAACATTGCAAAAGATTGATATGTTTTTTATATATGAATTCAATGTAAAATTAATGACAATGACTAAAATTGTCTTAAAATATAAAAATATATTCTATTTATACATTAAAACCATTAAATAATATATTTTAATCACATAAATTATTTTGATGAAAAAAGTTGTTTTCAATTAAAATTTAGCGTATTTTAACTATTCGTCAAAACATGAAAATTATTAGAAAAATATCAAAACTTTATCCAAAGAAAATATTTATGTCCCAATTCCAAATTAGATTTTAATTTTTTAAATTGAACTTATAAAGGTTTCAAAAAAATATTTAAAATGTGTGCGCCATCAAAAGGAGGTAAAACTTTATTTTTTGTAAAATATTTCTTTTATCTGAAAAATGGATTTTGTTCTCATACCATAATCTGTAAAATGTGTAAGATAAATAATAATTTTATAAAATTAAATATTTGGTTAATACTATTCATAATGTCTAGTTTATATCCCATTAAATAATAATATTTTAATAATATATATATGTTTAGTGAAACTCAGTATCATGTACAATGCAAGCAATTGTGGAAGGTCACACTTGAATTTAGTGAAATATAAGTCAGTGTTGCATGTAGTGAGATCTTCTGTTGGTGTTGTGTATAACATAATCAAAACATAGTTCATTTATATATTGAAAAAAATCTATACTTAGTGTCGTGTGAAATCAATTCTATCCGAATAACATGAAATTGTATGTAACGCGAGTGTGTTGTGTGAATTCAATTCTATCAAAAGAACATGAAATTGTTTGTAACGCGAGCGAAGAATAGTGTTGCATATACTAAAAGCTAATACAGTGTTGCGTAAAGCACAAGATAATCTTGGAGTAGTGTAAAACACATGACATCAATGAAATTAAAAATAATCTATCTCACAAAATGTTGGGGTGTTACACTTGGGATGCACTTGGGTTACGCAATAAACCCGAGGAATATTTGGGAAGGTATCTAGTATTAGGAGATTTTGGGTTTTTTATACCCATCATGGAAAACATAATACCACAACATAACCCATAGGACCATATCACGTCACTATTAAGAATTGAAGAAACTATGGTGTAGCACCCCTCCCCATGCCTTATCCATTCTATTCATGGACCCTTAAGGATTTGATACAATCTTTTTACCACATATTCTATAAAATATTATGGGGTATTTTTCATATTCCCTACTACATTACACATTGATTCCAAAAATGTAAAATCCTTCAAAAACAACCTCCCAGGATCCAACATTACAATCAAAACCCTTATGTTGCAACCACTCAGGTGTTAACTCACCTCTACAATGAAATATCACTGTACACTATAGCTACCCCCAAAATGGAAGTATATTAAAAAACCTTATCCCAGGACCCTACACCACACCCAGTCCTTCCACATTGGAACTTACAGTTCTGAAGGTGTAGCCTCAGGCTCTATGCAATAAGACACACTCCAACTAAAATCATAGCTCTATAACCTCCTATTACCCTTCAAAATAATAAATATTTCCCCCATACGCCTCCACTATAAAAATTACCATAATTTATTGAGCCAAAATATTTAGCCCATTACACACCTAGAAAAACCTATAAAATCTTTAAATATAAGGATTTGATAAAAATAATTTTTTTATGGCTATGTTCTGCCCATTCCATTTATAAAAAGCAAGACTTAAATCCTCTTAAATTAATATTATGTCATTATAATTAGTATTTCACCATAAATTAACACAATTACCATGGATGAGAATTCATAACAAACCCCAAAAAAATTAATAAACATAAAAAAACTTTGTATCAATATAAGTATCTATAGGAATTACATTGGTACCCAAATATTTCATAGACTACTCAAAACTACAAAGAATGAACCACAAATTTCTTGGAGGTTACAAAAACTATTCACCAATAAAAGAAATATTGGGTAAATAAATCACCTGCATGAGGACTACCAGGTCATGTCTAAGAGAATAGAGATAAAGCCTTTAAAGATCTACTTAATAAATGAACACAACCATAAACACTAAGAATTAAAAAAAATATTAATGGTTAACTAATAAATCACCTCATTCCAGTAGATTATAATTACAACATAGGTAAAAATTATTAAATTGGATTGTATCAAAACAATAGTAAATTAATTTTTTTTAAATTTTTGAAACAACATAATTTTATTTATTCAGTGAAATTAATTTATATAAAGAGAGAATACCACAATTTGAAGCTTCCCTGGACATGGTTGAATAGAAAATGTTAAATATCATTAATGTATAACAAAAAAACAATCCATTAATGTAAAAATATTATTTGATTCTCATGAAACCCAAATATATTAGTAATCAAAGGATATTTCCAGTCAAAGTATAACTTACACATATGTAACTATAAATAAGGGACATTATATACCTGTGATTATTACACATTGCCTTTAATAATTCTACGAAATCCTTTCAGTTTAATATACTATTCTACTTTTGAGGGCATGATTATTTAAATACACATAAAATTGACTTCAAACATACATGTAATATAATAAATATATAATAAAAACACAAGGAATGTCTCTATATGTATGAGTTATAATTCTTGGAATATCCTATTTTTTATCATAGAATCCATTTATAGAATATTGACCCTTATATCCATCACCTTCATAATTGGTTATGCATTATCATGCCATGATTTTGGATCTCACATCTTTTGGTACATTTAAATCCTATTTGTTGGAAAAAAAACCAAAACTAAACCTTTTTTACTAATTATAGGAATATGAAAACTATGATTCCATATAATTATGCACTACCTCATGATCTTGATTATGCTGATCCAAAAAGCATTGTTAATTACCCAAAATATTAAATTGAAGATAATATTTCACATTAAAAATTACATAAAATTACCAAATAAATTAAAAAATATCTCAAATCATTAATATCTTAAAAAACTAGAAATCAATGTAAATAATGATGAGGTTGATTTAAAGTTTCAAGTTTCATTGATTTAGTTAAAAACATCCATACCCATATTAAAATAATTTCATGTTCTATATTTCTTAAAGTGAATAAAGGTCAAAGTGTATAAAAGAAAGCCTTGTGCCCCAAAAATTTAGAAGAAAATACATATAAGTAAGAAAATAATTGAAGTGTCAAGGTGAAATGAAGTAAGAATTACATATTTTACACAACCCCAAATCCATTTTAATTCATCAAATATTAAAAAATAAAACATGTAATGAAGTGTATTCCTAAATTTAATAAGTATAAAATTATCGATTCATAGAATTGTTTCTAATTAAAATAAAAAAATAACACTAGATTCAATATTTGGAACCAGAATCTCAATATGATCAATAAAAAACCAAATTCCAAATAAAATTATAAAATAAATTGAAATAAATTTACTTATAGATGGATTACTATATGAAAAATGAAATTCTAATACAATATAGTAGAAAATAACGATAAAAATTAATGAGTGAGAAAGTTGTTTGGATCCTTAAAAAAAATCATTTCATCATGGAATTCATCATCATCTTCCCATAAACATAGAAATAAAATGGCTGTAGCACTAAAAATAGTTGAAAAGATGACGAATAAAACCATTATTATGAAAAGTTTAACAATATTATTTTTAAAAATATATATAATATTAGGGAAAAGTTTATGAAACAATTTTTGTAAATGTAACATAAAATATAATTTCATATATTTATTATAGTCAATGTAGCCATTAAATAAATAAATTTTTGCATTTATGGGTATGTAGAGTACTCAATAAAAAATATAGCATATACACTAAAAATAATCTATTTCGTATTCCCATTAATGTAACACTGTTGTTCCTTGTATGACATTTCATTTCTTTTTGTACCATACATTGACATATTAAAACATGATACATAATATTTTAAGTATTTATGATGATTGTCTGAATCACATATATTGGGTTAATCATTTTTTTATGATTCAAGCATTTTTTGTAAATAAAAGGGGATCAAATTCAAAAATTATAAGAATATCAAATTATTGGATGGCCAATGAATAAAAGATTGATAGAAATATTGAAAAACCACTTTTTGTTATCACATGACCTATTTTGTGAATTCAAGAAATAATTTCATCTAACTATTGAGATACACTATCTCAGAAAAATGAAAGCATAGTGTAACACTACTACAAAAGACACAAACTTTTTTTGTATATATTTAACATAGTCAAAGAATGTTTTTTGTAAACTTTTATAATTAATTTATAAACAATTTTAAAAAATATTTTAAACAATAATAACATTTACAAACTTGTATAAAATTGTAAAAAATGTATAAACATGTATATCAAAATAGTGGCAAGAATAGTACCCTGTTACAATAGAATCAACAAAAAACATTTCATAGATATATCTAAACAACTATAAGAACAATATACTAATATTAAAAAAGTCACATAAAAAATAATAGATTTATCATAGTTGAGATGAAAGAGTATAAAAAGTAATAAAATTGTATAATAAATTTAGAATCACCAGTAAAAATTGGAATAATATTTGTGAAATGTTTTAGAACCATTTTTTTAATGGTTCACATGATATAAAATTTAATTTATTTATTGTAGTAAAAACAACAACACAAACATTTCACTAGTACTAGAGGTGACACAAAACATTCAATTTAATTTTTATAGTCAAATTTATAAGTTTATAAACATATATTAAAAATTTATAAACTCTTTTAGAAACATATATAATGTTAGTGAAATGTGTTTGAATCACTTTTTGTAAGTGTCACACAACATAAATGTGCACTGTTACAAAATTTACACAATGAAAATTTTCTATTTTAGTGAAAAGTGTTAGAAGAACCTGAAAAAGATGTTGTTCACATTTCCTTTGAATATCTAATACTAAACTCTATAAGAATTTCCATTACATTTTGAACCACACTTTGAGGCAAAAACATGGGATTCAAAATGTGGGATTAATTTCCTTATATTTTCTAAATCACATACAATCAGTTTTTCATGTGATGATGGTTTAAAATTTTTTTACATAGAATTGGATTAAATTAAATAATTATTGGAATATAAAATTATTGGATGGACTATGCATAATAGAATTGTAGATATCTTGAGTAACCACCACATGTTATTCCATAGTCTTATGTGTGGAATCTGGAAAAGAATTCATCATAATTTTCATACTCTCTATCAAAGAACATTGACAAGCATAATGTAATGCTATTATATAAGTCACACAAAAATATGGAGGAATTTATGCATTTTTAAGTAAGATGTTGATTTTTGGACTAGATCAAAATATATAAGATAATAAATTGAATCCTTTTTAATGGTGGTGGAAGATCCATCATGGTAAGAAGAAATGGGAACACTGTTTCATTGATGATCCTATAATTGGATGCCATATATCATACTTATTTAGTGCACAAAAATAGTACTCATAAAATTCAGGGAATTCCTTATAAAATCAATGGTTTAATAATTTAATGATATATAGGATAATATTTATAAAAATATATATACTTAAATTTATAGGAAAACAATTCATATGACACACTGAGGTAAGAGATATAACTCTCATAACATGGAAGAGTGTTCTTAAATGTTTGAATATATAAATATTTATAACATAAAGACACTAAATTTGAATAAAATTTATAAAAAAAATACTTAAAATAATGGGATAAAAAATATATTAGAAGATGAAATGGGGGTAGAGATATAACAGCAATATCAAATAAGAATATTTTTAAAAGATTGAACATATCACTAGTTATCACAAAAAATATCTGACTATGAATATATAGATGATTAAATTTAATAAAAAAGAGAATAAATTTAATAGACACACTACTAAAGTATAGTAACACAACCAATATTGGTGATAACTCAAAATAGAAATGAAATTTTGAAGCGTAACTATTTAACAACAACCAAAAGTAAAATAGTAATAATATTGAATGTACAAATCAAATTAATTTTCAATTTTATAGTACATCTTTAATTGAAATACTAAAATAAGATTTTTGATTATTTTTATTTTTATTAAAGTAATATGTGTATCACATCAACTTATTCAAGAAAAAAACAGACATATTTAAAATAAAGATACATCCATTCAATATAAAAGAAATTCTACATTGATATGATCTAATTTTTTTAAATGTATATATATATAAACATTAAATTCATGTTGATCTTTCTAAAAAAAATCAGCAAGCCATATTATTTTTCAATGACGTGTAAAATGAATTAAATTAGACACTATTATATATGCATCAATGTGGGGTTTGGTGGATTAAGCCCTTGACATGTAGTCACTCAAATTAGTCAAGAATCCTTATTAAAAAAAGAAAAATTGATCACCCCGATAACCCATAATTACTCTCCATAGTAGCAAGCACAACCTTACATATAGCCATTATGGGATTAATATATTTTCACCCAATTGATTCATCCCTTTTATAATAAAATCATTATGTATTCTTTTATTTATTACTTTTTCACTAAATATATTTATTTAAAATTTTATAAATATAATTACTATTATTTTATAATCAAAAAAATTATATCATATAAATAATTAAATTTTATTTTAAAAAAATTATTTCATAAATAATAAAAATATTATTTTATATTATTTTCAAAATATTATATATAATATATAAAATTAGTGTAAAAAATAATTTAAATATAGTTTAAATTTTATTTTTATAACAAATAATTACTATGATATAAAATAATTCATTATAGTATATTTTGTTTTATGTTTTTGTTTAACTATGTTTTCATAAAATAAATATTTTTATTATGTTTTTATTAAGTATTATTATATAAATATTTTTTATTTTAATATATTTAATTATATTACATATATTTTTATTTTCATTCTATAAATAAATTTTATTTATTTATTTTTATAATTTTTAAAAATATATGTATTTCTATTTTTAAATATGGTAACTATATAATTTTATTTTTTACTTCATTAATATTATAATTTTTTTCAAATATACCACTTTTACTTTTTTTAATTTTTAAAAATTAATTATATAAATATTATAAGAAAATTTTCTAAATATTATTTTATATACTAAAATTTACTCATAAAAAATATCAATAAATAAATAAATAAAACTAAACATGATATATAATATAGTAATAAATTAACCTTAAACCAATATATGTAAATAATTTTATAAACAAATTTGGATTACCTCTGGAGAGAGTAATAAGATATTATATTAAAGGTGATTGGTGAAGTGTGAATCAAGGATTGGGCTAGGGGGATTTTAGATTGTCCAAGAAATGAGAGATGATTATAAGGATCTACTGAAATTGTTGATTGAGAGGGGGATGGGTTATTACATCTATATTAGTTTATGATTTTAATGTAATCACTAATTTTTCATCACTAAAACATTATTTTCATGTACTTAAAGTTATGTATAATAGTATCATTAAGGGCATTCCACGGAGGTGTGTCAAGAATGAGTTATATAGAAAATTAATTGTTGAATCTACAGTCTTGAGAGATTTTTTTAACAACTAACCAGAGCATTGGTGTAACACCCCAAAATTTTATGAGACAGATTCTTTTAATTTATTATATCTCTTGTTTTTTAAGATACACCATGATTAAAATTTTCTATACGTAACATTGTATTATCTTTAGTATATGCAATAATATTATTGGTTTGTGTTGCACACAATTTCACGTTCTTTTGATAGAATTCATTTCACGCAACACTGATTATATATTTTTTCAATGTATAAATGAACTATGTTTTTATTATTTTATACGCAATAATAAAAAAATATTTCACTACACGCAACACTGACTTGGCTTGCGAGACACGCACGAGTGACCTTCCTTGACAGCTTGTGTTGCACGCTATACTGAGTTTCACTAAATAATGACATAATATTAAAATATTATTATTTAATGGGATATAAACTAGCCTTTATGAATAGTATTAACAAAATTTTGAATTTTATATAACATTATATTTCACCTAACACATTTTCTAGAACATGATATGAGAACAAAATCAATTATTTCAGATAAAAGAAGTATTTTTTAAAAAATGAAGTTTTACTGACTTTTGATAGCATACCAATTTTAAATCTAGTATTTGACATTTTTATAAGATAAATATGACAATATAAACTTCTTTTTTGGAAAATGGACATACAAATTTACTTTTTTTATTTTTTGGTATTTTTCTGATAAAATTTAAATTTTAATGAATTGTGAAAATACTACATTTTAATTCAAAACTACCTTTTCATCTAATTTATTTATGTAGTTATATGAACTTTTTAATTGATTTTAATGGTTAATTGGAATATATTTTTTATATTTAATCCAATTTTTGTAATTGGATATAATTTTATTTTTAAATTGGACATAAACACATGTCAATCATTAGATAGTTATTATTTCTTAAAAACTCACTTTTTAGTTTTGACAACGAGAATATATTTTAAATTAATTACTACAACTTTCGTGTTTTTAAATTTAAAAAATGGGTTCCATATTTTGAATTAGAAGTTTAAAATTGTGTAAATATGTACACTTTATTTTTAGACATTATGGTTAATAAATTTAGTAATTATTTTATTTATCATGGTTAAAAGTTAAATCTGCTAAATGTGGGTAGAAAAATAATATTATAATAATATTAAACTACTCTAACAAATGTCCTAATCCTATTTTATGAGATATTTCTGACCATAGGAATCCTTGGTAAGATTTTGTGACCCCATGTATTCACCTGGATGTAAAATTGACATTTTATAAGAATTAATTTAATGTAAAGATAATTGTAACCTAAACATATAACTTTTACTAAATAGATTTTAATATTGGGTTATATAACTGATCTATATGTCTATAAAAAGTCAATAAAAAGATAAAAATATTTCTTAAATCATGTTATTTTATTTTTAATTTTATACATTAGATAATTATATTTATTTATGACACAATTATGATGTAGTGATTACCTCATAAATGAATTATTCAAATAAATGAATTTATAAATATTAAACTAAATTTAATTTTAAAATTTTGATTCCATTTATGATTTTCATGGATTAAAATGAAATATTAGGGATTATTTATTTCCTTTGGTTCTAAGGAATCATGTTGTTATGAATTTTTTTTAAAAAGGAAAGTATAAATAGTGTCCAAAATTGACATAATACATAACCTAAAACATAGAATAGTTTATTAAATGATATTGAATTATTAAAAATATAAGATTTGTAAAATAGTTAATATATGTCCAAATATGTCATAAAATTTTTTTGTGGGTCATTTTACATGTTATGGTAATTACATTTGCCCACAATTAGTAAATAACATGATATCATAGTAAGATTAAAAAGTGTAAAATAACAATTAAACCAAAATGATAAGGATAAAAAAAATACTCAAAACTTTTCTAAATATTATAGTAAGATAGTTATTCGAACAAAAATCATCTTATCTTTGAATTAAAAAAAATTCACCATTTTAAATCGAAATTGAATTTATAATAAATTAATATTTTGAGAGTCTTCCAAAGTGGCCCACTCCTCACTTATAAAAGGAAACCTCCTACTTCTCCTCTTAAATCCATTTTGATCCTTAAATCTTAGAAGACCCTGACCAATTCATCTTCTAAACTCAACTAGTTACATTTTAGAGGTTCTGGTATTATCCAAAGACCAACTCTAGTGCTGTAAGAGAAAATTTGAAGGAGGCACATCGAGGAAGAGTTAATCTCTTCTACAGATTCTTACAAATTTATTTATTATTATACATCCTATTAATTATTTATTTAATTATAAAGTAATTTCATCAATATCACTCATATAATTATATTTTATTATAAAAATGAAACAACCCTATTTCACCTTCTATCCATCCTATGAAAAATGAAATCACCATGCGTGCGTACGTACGGCCTACCGTCTCCATGTCGTAGTGTAAACTATTTTTCACCACCACATTACTTGGATGGGTATAATGTTGGAAATAAAAACTATATATGAGTATTAGAACCTGATACTAATTCTGAGAAACAAGAAACCATTCACTTCAATACCATTCAACAATTATGGGAATGATATTGTAGCTCGTGCGTATGTACGGCTTACCGCATGCACGACGTGATGAGATTCATTCTCCACGTTCACCATTAATGAATGATTATAAAGTATATAGAATAAATCAACATGAAATATATGACATAATAATTATATTTTAATTATGTATATTCTTACTTCCATTCAATTTAATAAGGAAACAAAAACAGCATTTATGCGTACGTACGGCCTACCATTTCCATGAACTATGTATTCTATTTCATTTATATATATATTATATATATATAGTTAATATATATAATATATAAATAATGTTTTATATTATTCAAGTAATAAAATCATGATATATGTAATAATATCTAGAATAACAATTCAACATGTACGATAAATAAAACAATTGTTACCCAAAATGTTACTTTAACATCGAATTGAAAAGTGAACGGGTAATATAATGTCCTAGGTAAATAATATATGATATAATAAATTTTATTATGGTTCTGTTATATGTTATTAATATCTTTAAACCCTCTATACCTGAGTTTCAGACACATACTGAAGAAATTGAACCTAAGGTAATGTTTATATTTTCAATCTCATTTTTATCAAAGATTGTTTATACGTATGTATTTACTTGGGGTATATTTATCATCCATTTACATGTTTTATAAGAATAATCTCATAGAATTTTTACTATTATTCTATATATGTTAAAGTTATTTTTATCCATTTTAACTTTTACTAAATGTTTTGGATGAAATCTTTCTTACGTTTACCATACGAGCTACTTTTTTTACTTTTCCACCAAGAGTACGAGGAAAATATTATTGTTTGACTTATACGACATGAATGGATTTTTAAAGTTTCATGAATCCTTATTTACACAATGATTCCTATAAAATATTTCACGTTTATTTTCAATTAAAATATTTTTTAAAATATTTTATTGGATTTTGAAAAAAGAAAACGTTTTTGAAGAAAAAAAGAAAATTTTACTCAAGAACTAAGTGCAAGTGTTTTATCAAAATTACTTTCCATCTAAGTGGATGAACATAAATTGGGTTATGTTCCAATCCCTATTATTATTATGATTTTATTTCATTAATTATTGAATGATATTTTATATGGATTATGTTATGATGAAATTATATATAAGAAACCCATTTTATTTCTTAGGTTATGCTATGATGAATGATTTATGTTTTGTAAAACATGTATGAATGATTTCATTATGAGATTGGTGGGACCTATATCTCCCTCCAATGCATTTGGTAATGATTTATATATGATGAGATAGACATTTTTGGATTGGAATGTAAATATGGTTCATTAATACATGGATGAAACAACAAGTATACTCGGTTTAGTAATGGACTTTATCCGCTATGATGGTCTTGGAAGAAATACCTTGGATACTATGGAAATCATATTTTGTGCTCATTATTTTTTCACAAATACATGTTTTATGCCAATGATATTTTATCATGGTTAATGTTCTTTTATGATCCATTCCTTAGGTACGGCCAAGATTCATTTCATGGCTCAAGATTTTGAAATTTAAACTTTATGATAATATTTTTATGTTCGAATGTTTATGGATTGTTTTATGTTCTCCATGTTTACCCTTACTGGGCATTTGAGCTCAAAATATTATATGTTTCTTTTCCCCATGATAAAAAAAATTAGTCTGTTAAAAAGGGGATGACCATTATGGGATATGTTTAAGATCTTTCACCATAATTGGAATATTATGTTCCGAGTTTCCAAAGACACTAAACTATTATGGTCTTTGGGCATCTATTTGTATAATGTATTAAGTATTCCGAAAAATAAATGTAATGTCAATGTACATCAATCTTGGGTCTCTAACGTTGGTATTAGAGAGAAGGTTTAGTTAACCTTTGGAAACTAGGATGTGAACGCTTTAGTGAGATCCCTAGGTATATTTCTAAGGTATGTCTAGGGATATCCCTACGGATAAATATAAATATATCTTACAATCCTAGAATTATGATTATGATCATGAATAACCTAGGATTAAACCTAATATGTTATATATTGAAGTTACTAACCCTTGATTATGTTGTTTTCCCTAGTATGATTTTTCCTTCTCACACTAATCTTTTTGGGTTTTAGAAAATTTACGGAAACATAAGGATTCATATTAATGGAGAATATGATGGAAAATGGAATGATATTCTTCATGAGAAACCAAATGAAATGGGAGTTGGAAGGAGAAACAAAATTATTATTCCTAAATTTAAATCTCATAATATGATCAACAATATCTACATTGGTGACTTTCTTGAAGTAGCTAATAAGAGAAATATGGAGTTTCATGGTGATCATAAAGGATAGAGAGTTCAATTTTCTTCTTGTACATCTTGTGGGAAGTGGAATCTAGGAGAATGTTTCGAAGGAACAGGGAGATTGTTTGACTGTTGAAAAAAAGGAAACAAATCCAGTAATTGTAAAGGAAAAGGTTTTATTAACACAATGAACAAGGTTAATGATATTACTATGACATCCACAATAGTTAAATTTTTTCATTATGGAATGTACGAGAATTGTAAAAATTGATTCCCTAAGGTAAAATCTCATGAAGAGAATTAGCATGGTCTTATGGGTAGTATTTATGGTGATGATGATGAAGAAACTAAATATGATATATAAGATGAAAGAAGTGTTGAGGAATAAAACGATGAAGCTCTATTAATGGTTTAAAAAGATAGTTGAATGATTGCTTGTTTATCAAGAATAATATATTGTACCAAGGAATAAGGAAACATATAAGGATTATTACATTCTTTTTTTCCTTAATTAACTGAATGTATATGATGAATGGTACCGGTAACCATGAAAGGTTATTCATATATTTTTGGAAAGCACATGATATGCGCATAGTGAAGGGACAAAGAGATAATGAGATATTTGCTAGTATTAATTACCACATGGATGATATAAGGAAAAGTAATATCATGGTTTTAGTATATTGAATTTTTGCGATTTTGGTATGTGAAAAGAGTTAACTTTTGACAACATTCATGTTTTCACTATGGTTCAATGGAAATTCATGTTACTATCATGTTTAAAGCGAATACATAAATAAGGTATTCACATGATTGGAATGTGATTGCTATGAACTACCAAATCAGATATGGGAGACAAATGTTAAGTTGATTTATTTCACCTCCTTATAATGTTTTATATTTTCAATTTTTTGGAAGGACTGTAATATTGACCATTTAATGATAGTATAAGTTATATTCTAGTTGAAGTTTGTTAGATTAAGGTATTATCTCACTATAGTTGGACTTATGTATATTTGATAACTTGTTGTAACCTTTTTTTGAGATAGATGGAAGGACCTATCAATCTATCGCATGATTTTATAACACCTCAAGAATGAAAAATTCACCTCCATTTATTTAAATAAGAGATGAAGTGGAAATTTTTTAGGGAATGACCAACGTGGAGATTATACTGAAATCATGTAAGTATTTCTCCTCATGTAAAATTTCATCAACATTAAGAAAAATATCTTCAAACAAAAAATGTTATCCTAGTATATTATTATAATATGAATCATATGGTTCCTTAAATCATTGCAGATTTATGGCTTTCTAGTAGTTAACTTTCCCTAAATCTTATTCTCTATCTCTGTCCATTAGAACTTTATGGTCAGATTTCTCTTACATGTCAATGTTTTATCTTCCCACTTATGTTCTCCTATGTGGAAACCAAGTGATTGGTTAATTTGGGTAACTGTTATGTTTCTAACTCTCATTTTTAAAATGAAGTTTTAGTATTCCATTTTATGATGTGGGTTTCCATGAAATAATCTTTTGAGTAGAAAACCATTTATAACCCCCAAAAAATTTAGAGGGAGAAATTAATTTTAAGGGGGTAGAATGTAACACCATGAGATTATATAAGATGGATTATTTTAATTTATTTTATTTATTGTGTTGTACACTATACCAAGATTAAATTATTTTATATGTAAAACCATATTAGCTTGTAGTATATGAAATAATATTCTTGGCTTGTGTTGCACATAATTTTATGTTCTTTTGATAAAATTCATTTTACGCAACACTGTATATAGATTTTGTTCAATTTATAAATGAAATAAGTTTAGATTATGTCATATGTAATAAAAAATAATATTTCACTACAGTGAATATTGACTTGGCTTGCATTACATGCAATAGTGACCTTCCTCAATAGCTTGCGTAGTATGAGATACTGAGTTTCACTAAAAAATGATATATTATTAAAATATTATTATTTAATGTGTTATAAACTATCTTTTATGAATCGTATTAACCACATTTTTAATTTTATATTATATTATATTTCACCAAACACATTTTCTAGAACATGATATGAGAACAAAATCATTTTTTCGGATAAAAGAAGTATTTTTTAGAAAATGTAGTTTTACCGCCTTTTGATGGAGAACCCATTTTAAATCATGTTTTGAATCTTTTATAAGTTAAATTTGACAAGATAAACTTAATATTTGGAATAGGGACATAAAAATTTACTTTTTTTTTGAATTTTTAGTATTTTTCTGATAAAATTAAAATTTTAATTAATAGTGAAATATACTGTATTTTTATTCCAAACATAATTTTCATATAATTTATTTATATAGTTATATTGTATTATTAATTTTTTTTAATGTTTAATTGGATTATATTTTTATCATTTAATCCAATTTTGTTCATTTTATGTAATTTCACTTCTAAATTTCACTAAAAACATGTCAATCTTTTAATAGTTATTCCTTTTTTAAAACCTGTTTTTTTAGTTTTGACAACGGGAATTAATTTTAAATTAATTACTACAACTTCTATGTTTTTAATTTTAAAAAAGGTATTCCATATTTGTAATGAAAATTATAAAATTTTGTAAATAGGTACCTTTTATTTTTAGACATTATGAATAGTAACTTGAATAATTATTTTATTTACCATGGCTAAAGGGTAAATCTTGTAAATAAGGGTAATAAAATAATATTATAATAATATTAAACTACCCTTACACATGTACTAATCCTATTGAATGATATATTTCTTACCTTGGGTGTATTTGGGTCTATTTTGGGACCCCATGGATTCACTTGGATGTGAAAATAACATTTTATAAGAATTAATTTAATGTAAAGATAATTATTACCTAAACATATATCTTTTAATAAATCAGTTTTAATGTAGGGTTATATAACTGATCTATGTGTTTATAAATTTTCATTATAAATTTAAAAATATTTCATACATCATTGTATTTTATTTATAATTTTTATACATTAGATAAATATATTTATTTATGACACAATTTTAATGTGTGGATTCCCTCATTAATGAAGGATTCAAATAAATGATTTTCTAAATATTAAAATAAATTTAATTTGAAAATTTTCATGTCATCCATGAATTTTCTAGATGACATTGACATATTAGGTATAATTTAACGCCTTTTTTTGAAGGAATCATCACAACAAAAAATGTGGTTTTTTCCAACAGGAACATATCTGTTAGTAAAAGTGCATTTTCAATTGGTAAAACGTTTTACCAACACATATGTCCCTATCACTAAACATTCTGTAAAAACTCTATCACTAAATTTTTTTACCATAAATAAAATGGTTTTGTTACAATTATAATAATACCAACAGATAATATATATGTTGGTTAAAGTGCTTAGGAATAGATTTTTATGACAAATTTTTTTTATGTGTAATAATATTACCAGCATATAATATCTATTTATAAATTAAATTTGAATAAAAATTATAAATTTTTATATTTATTAATTTTTAATATATAATTCAACTCTTTTAATTATTAAACTAAAGACGGTTGCCAAAAATGATAAAACTTAGAAAAAAATGTAATTATATTAATAATAAAATTTCATACAAAATATTGATTAAAAAAGATAGGATCCCTCATCCCTCCCCCCACACCCTCACACCGAATAGGATCACCCCGAAGGATACATCACACCCCCACATACCAGTAACCCATCCATGCCCTACTAACCCAGCTCCAGAACCAACAACCCATCCATGCTGTCGAACTAGCGAGCCAACTCTAACAATACCAAAGCCTTCAATGCACCTGCAGAAGTGACCCATACATGTCCCTGGACTATCAAGTAACCACCAGAATCAATGAAAAAAAATTGAGACAACTCCAATACCTGCTAGAAACCTCAATTTTCTACTACGACACACCCTTCAGCTCCAATATCTATATCAGAAACAACTAAAAAACATATCCATAAATCAGTGAAAATTATCTATAAGATTTGAAACCCAAAAAAAATTAAGATAAATGGGACATGAGTTGGTCACCTAACTCATACCTCTAATGTATTATTAAATAAAACAAAATTTGCAGTGAATACAGAAGTTTTAATGAGCTTACACCATATTTAAATTGAATTTTTTTTAAAAAGAGACACAATGGTGAAAGAAAATTGACCTGGTCATCTCCAAAGAAATCAAGACTACCATGCTTTGATAGTCCATTTATAATCCAACCTATCAATATAAAACCATATTTTACATATCGGTAGATGGCTCAGATAAGAGGTATTCATCACATGAAGGTGTACACTTGAATTGGATTTACCTCTTGCAAACCTCTTTATAAAGCTATTCATGCAATGCTGATACTCCATTTTAGAACTAGTAGCTTCCTTTGAACTTGTTGCAGTCTTCATGATTAGAAGATACATATGCAGCGGAGTCATAAACTCTTAAAATATTGATGAAGGGAGAACCATTCACCATGAAGTGAATCCGAAATGGATCAGTTAATCCTCCAAGAAATAATCCTTCATCCTAAAGAGATCCAAAATATAAAGGTCGATAGAAATATGTTGCCACTCCCAAATGACTATCCATAAGATTGTTAAAGTTCATGATCTATGGACATCATAACTTAGTTATCCCGTGATGGAAATGATTTCATACCTGTTTTCTTCATGTCAGCAAACTGAATCAAGAAGAAATATAAATCATAGATCTCAGCAGTCCCAAAAATATTTAATATCAAACCATCTTTAAAGAGCATCATCATACACAAAATCAGGAAACTTGACTTTGAAGTTAGTGCTATTACATTCCCATTGATATCACTAGTATATGAATTGGACAAATAAAACATGAAGACAAAAAAAATAGTCCCCCCAAAATGACCAAAAAATGGGGTTGGGATGCTCAATTCAACCACCAAAACATAGAATCAAAACCAATCTTTGGAGCCCTACACTACTGAAAAATTCCAAAAATCCCAGAAAACATCTACAAATAACTTCACTTTTAAAAATCATGAAGCACTAAACAACATTATTTGAAGTTATATGGTCTAAAATTCAACATAAATATCAAAAAAATCATACTATATTTACTAGCGAGTTCCATCTAAAAAATTGATAAAATGTAGATAAAAAATGTCAAACAGTTGCAACATTAGAATCTCAATAGTACTGAGATCTAATACATATTTCCCCATTAAAACAGATTATGCCCTACTTCAAATCCATCAAAAAATAAACATGCATCCATTAGAAAATAAGATAATGAGAGTCATTTTTAGGGAATGTCATTGTATTTAAACTTAGGATTTCGTTTAAGTTCTTCTAGAATTTTAGAAATCATGCATTCTATGGTTTGATGATATAATTATGTAGTTACTTCCCCATCATTGTATTTTTGTAATTCTTGTGATTTTTTTTTCAATTAAACAAGAAAAAAACAAGTGGAAGCTCATAAACACTAAATTAAAAACACAAAACTCAACTTTTTCCCATGATTGAATGTAACATGTATTGAATATTCCCATATATTGAAAGACATCAATAATGGCCTTTAAGATCATCTACTCTAGAGGGGTAAAGGTGATAGCCCAAACTTCTATCATTATCTGGTAAAATGGTTTATCACTTATGCACCTTTGAATAGTGGGATGAATTCTACATAATATCATAATGCATGTATGGTTAATATTTATGATGAAGTGGAAATATATTATTAAGTAAAGATTCTATGAATCTAATGTGAAAATGGGACTAGACGGTTTTATATGATATTTTAATCAATATGAATGGGAGACAATAAAAATGTTTCTGATTAAATAAATGATCAATTTAATTATTGGTGGGAATATACCCATAGTTACAAAAGTAACTTCTCTTGCCTTTGTTCCCAATACTACCCAAATATTTCTTTTTAGAGTTTATCATTGAAATAATCTATGTAACATCTCATATAAAATCATTATTAAACAACACAATGATAAGATACTTTATCTTCATCACCCTATAATCTCCTAGGAACAATATTTTGTTCTTCAAAGTGTGAGTATTCATGGGCTGGTAGTTTTATCATAATAGATATTGATAGATCAATATTTTATTCATTAATGTGTAAGTCAAACAAAATAGGCATTAATAAATCAATATTTTCATATAAAGGTATTGTGGTGACAAAACCATGGCCCTCAGATTTCATGTAAATCATTTCTAACAATCTAAGATAGCTCTTAACTATGAACTATAAAACCACCACTAACAATATCTCAAAAGATGTATATTGGTGTATTGACATGAATCTGATTCTAAATAATATAAGCATTATGGCATGAAGAGTATATTGGATACCTCATCCTAAATAAAATGCTATATATCCATCTAATGAAATTTAATTTTTTGTACTACTTTCTTCCCTTGAGGAAGAATATTATCAATGGTATTTAATAATTTTATATTTAACGTTGTTGTACCATTCATAAGAACACAAAAATTGATAATAACATGAAGAGTGTTGGATTATTCAAATTAAAAATGTTTATGATCCTATTATAAACTGTTTTTCCTTCTTAAAAATGTGTACCTTCTGTATAGTTTTCAAATGCTCATTCATTAGAGCATCAATAGCTTGATCATAAATCTATATGTTGAATGGGTTGAAAAACATAATAGGTTTCAATTTATGTTGTCAATATCCATTTCTACATAAATATTATGTTTTTGAATGATAGGAATCCACATATCACATGGCTTAACTAAACATAAAATGATACACAACAACTAATTGATCAATGGAGTAAATATAAATAATTAATTTAATATGGAGGAGGGATATGGAGTAAAGAAAATGAAAAATATTTTAGTGATACATGTACATGGAGTTATGAAATTTATATGTATAGATATTCAATAACAATTAAGGCATATATGTAACAATAGAAAGTTGAAAAGTTTTTCATTTTTTCATTGAAGAAACAACTATAGAATTAAGGACAATATTCAAAAGCTCTAGAAATAGTTATTTAATGAATAGACCCACTATATTTTGGGATTCCATCAACTACTTGAGTTTTATTTTTCTTATTGTTTAACATTGAAAAATTTCATCACATTCCTCGTGTGACACTTATAATAATTTGTATTTATGAATACATTGTGTTTTGAATGGAAAATGTGGGTAAATGGGATATATTTTTAACATAGAATTATAATAGAAATTCAAAACAAAGTGGAAATGAAAATAAAAATTAATACTTATCTGTATCAGATATAGTTGATCTAGAGCACTAGGTGTAACGTCCCGGATATGGGTGCCACACAACGGGTGCCCCGAACCCGGTTGGTCACATGACCTCAAGCGCATTTCCCCAAACGCCAGAGGCTGCTGACTATCAGCAAGGGCCTAGGAATGATAGTGGGGAAACAATTCCCTTATTTTTCAAAGTGTATCGTAGAGAAAAGATATAAATATACCCAAAAGCAGAATCTATAAACAATATAGAGCAAAAATGGAAAATGAAACTGTTGTAAAAGAAAATCAACATACATATATAAAATGATTCCACCTGTCCGTAATTCTAAGAAAGCAGCCAAAACAGGATACACTGCAATCTAATCCAACATAGGACCAGGTACAAATACAGTAATGAAAAACCACAACAGTGCAATAGGAACTCGGCATCATTTCAAGACTAAGCTCGGTAACATACTCTCCTAATCCACTATAATAATCATGTACCTGTATAGGGACCGTTTCCCATATCGACACCTACAAAAATATAATCTATTTGGGCCCAAGACATGACCAAAACAGGGTGTGAGAAATAAATCCTAGTAGGAAACCGCCAAAGGCCCATCCCCAACTATCAGTGAAAATGCACAACAGCAGTATGCAATAAATAATTCCAGTAAGGTAGGAAGTACTCAAAGCATCTAATCCTACTAGTTCAATTACCATTTTAATACTTATTAAACAATTCAATACAATGGAATTATATGTTCTCATGACCCGGACTCAACCGACAATATCTTATACAGTTCCACAACAAAACCCACAATAGGTTATCTTACCAGTAGAATATAATAACAATACCAAGCCTGTGCTTGAGCATAGCAGGTATAACATAAGAAATCACCACATTGAACATTCTCGTAAACGTTGTCCTCATACATACAAGCCTTTACCCTCAGGCAAGCTGAAACAAAACCATCAAGTGACCTCCCTCAGTCATAAAGAATATTTCCTTCAGGCATACAAGATATCGCCCTCAAGAACAGAATCCACTACCCACAGGAATAAGAAATATTTCCCCCAGGCTAAAGAAAACACTTCCCTCAAGATAAGAAAAACACTAACCACAGGCTAAGAAAATAAGCGGTCCGAGACCAATACAAAAGCATGAAATTGATATATTTTTCCTCTTAAGAAAACTCAAACATTATATAAACACGGTATACCCACGGCTATCCTGGCCAAATTGCTAAACAAGGTAAACACACCCACGGGGTGGCCCTGGATCAAGGCAACGATCCCACACAACAGGTTACGCATGTTCATTAGATTATCTATGAAATTATAGATATATTAACAACTAAGGCCTCACCCATAAGACACCCTAAACATAGACGCGTAGCACAACTGTGCACAATATCAACTCAATAGTTGGAAATAAACACCAGACCACCTACCTGGATCTCCTCTGGTCGATATATTCGAACAAAATCTCCTGAAACAACCAAGTAGGATATAGATCTAAGACAAACATTTATCCGTTAAAACTCAAATAACATCCATTCAAGAAAGAAATGGAAGGAAAGACTCAAGGAGAGGGAAGGCCTTACCCACACGGTCCAAACAAGATCGACAGTGGAAGAATTGGATTCTCAGTGAGTATTATGAATCTCCTCCAAGCCTCAGACATCCCTCCCAGTGCTCCTAGTTCGTTCTATTCCTCCTCTACTGAATGAGGAGGCTACTACATGTTTTTAATGAAAAAACATAACTACACAGAATGTAATCTCAATTACATGGCATGTACATTCTTTTTAAATGTTCACATGTGGCAACTCTCCACCACCATAGTGTTCATCTGCTGACTGATTACACGGTGTGTAACACTAAGTACATGGCATGTACTGTCTGTTTTACTGTTCAACTGGTGGCTAGTCTCCACCGCCTTACTGTTCACCTTTTGACTGAATACACAGTGTGTATTACTAAGTACACGACGTGTATTACTAAGTACACAACCTGTAGTTAGTTTTTACACTCGGAATCACCGATAAGCCTACACACCCTGTATTCTCATCCCACAAGATCAATGTACATGACATGTAGAAAAGTACATGGCATGTACCCATAAATTTTGGATTTTCCCCCATTTACCTTATTTTATCAAATATATTACAGGAAAAAGAAAAGAAGAAACCTGTACCTCAAGAATTATAACCTGGTTCTTAAAAACTCTCCCTGAATTTCCCTTCCAAGGGTGGTAAAGATATAGCTGAGAACAACTCCGGGCACTTGGCATGTACGTCAATCTCCCACTCCCAGGTTCATCCAGCACTCGACCATTCTTCCATAGCACCCGTATGAGAAAAAATTACCGGCCTCAAAGAACCATCATGATCCTGTCAACAATACGAATCGGATGCTCCCAAAAAAATGCATCACCCTGAAGTTCAACCTCCTCTAGTTGAAAGACGTGAGACGGGACTATGTGATAACGGCGCAGCTGATATACGTGGAAGATGTCATGCATGGCCTGGTACCGCTATGGTAACTGCAAAGGATGGGCAATAGACCCGACTCTCTCTAGAATCTCAAACGGCCCCACAGACCACAGTGAATGTTTACCCTGTCTCCTGATCCGCCTGTGTCCCAGCCTCGGTGAAACACGCAAGAAAACTTAATCCCCAACCACAAACTATAAGGGTTGTCTATGATGATCAGCATAAGATTTCTGATGAGACTGTGCAGTATCCATCAGCTTCTGAATCAACTGGACCTGTTTTGAAGTCTCCTGCACAAGACATGGTCCCAGAAAAGCTGCCTCACATGCCTCCAACCAGCACAAATTGGATCATCATATCCTACCAATAAAGCCTCGTAAGGTTCCATATCAATAGTTTTCTGAAAACTATTATTATAGGAAAAATTGACTAGTGGTATGTGCTTCTCCCAAAAGCCCCCAAAGTCCAGGATACATGCACCAAGCATGTCCTCTAGCACCTGTATCATATGCTCTGACTATCCATTGGTCTGAGGGTAGTAAGTAGTGCTCAGAAGAACCTGTGTAGCCTGTGACCTCTGAAAACTCTTCAAAAAATGAGACGTAAAATGGGAATCTCTATCTGAAATGATAGAATGAGGGACCCCAGGAATATGTACAACCTCTCAGATATACAACTTCTGGGATTTTCAACACTGAAGGTCTCCTTGATCGGAAAAATGTGAGTTACCTTCGTATGTTTGTCCACAACAAACCACATGGAATCATTTCCTCGAGGTGACCTTGGAAACCTTATCACTAAGTCCATCGTGACATCATCCCATTTCCACTCCTGGATGGGTAACTGTTATAACAATCTGGCCAGTCTCTAATTCTCTGCCTTCACCTGCTGATTAGTGGAACATCTTGTAACAAAACTAGATGCTTCCCTTTTCATACCCGGCCACCAATAATGATTCCTTAAGTCACTGTATACTTTGGTAACTCAGGGATGCACTACCTAAGATGGAGCATCAAATTCACACATCAATTCCTCGCGTATATCCCCTAGAACGCACACCCATCCATGGATATGCAGTACCACGTCATTGCCTATCATCCAAATAGCAGGAGAGTCCTCACTTTACATCGACCCTCGTAAAACTAGGCCTTCTGAATTTGATAACTGTCTCATCCTCACTCTATCCTGGAGGGTAGAAGTCACAGCTAAGGATTAAAGATAGGCTCGCCCCTGACTATCGTGCACCACCAAATGCATCACATAGAACAAATCCATGAGCTGCCACTCACCACTGGCCTCCTGCACTACCTATATCTGAGTCCTCCTGCTCATGGAATCAGCCACTGAGTTACCTTTACCAAGTGTATATTCAAGATCAACGTCGAAGGAATGAAGGTATTAAACCCACCTTTGCTATCTCAAATTCAAGTCACACTGAGTAAAGATGTATTTAAAACTTTTTTGGTTTGTGAACACCACAAAATGTTCCCCAAAGAGATCATGTATCCTACAACGTAACGCATGGACAACTTCATCAAACTTGATATCATGTTTTGGGTAATTCCTCTCATGTGGCCCCAACTACCGAAACCCGTATGCAACTACTCGATCACCCTACATCAACACTGCTCCCAAACCAATATCTGATGCATCACAGTAAACTGTATAGCTCTTCCCTTTCTCTGAAAGTATCAGGATTGGTATTGATGTTAACCTTCCCTTCAGCTTCTGAAAGGCTATCTCACAAGCTTCTGACCAAACGAACTTCATACCCTTCTTAGTCAAACCTATAAATGGCACTGCTAAGTGGGAGAAGTCCTATATTAAGGGCTTGTAGTAACCATCTAGTCCCAAGAAACTCTGTATTTCAAAAACGTTCTTAGGTTGCTCCAAAAAAACTACTACTCTCACTTTCTCTTGGCCTACCGTAACTCCTGCCTCTAAGATAATGTGACCCAGAAAGTGAATCTGGTCCTTCCAAAAGTGGCACTTTGAGAGCTTATCATATAACTGATGAACTCTCTCATTGTAGTCAGTGAAATCCCAAGATGGGTGGCATGGTCGTGTTGAGAGTGAGAGTACACCAAGATACTATCCATGAAGACTAGCACAAAAGAATCTAGATATGGGTGGCACACACGATTCATCAGATCCATGAAATCTATAGGAGTGTTTGTGAGTCTGAACGGCATGACTGTGAACTCCTACTGACCATATCTGCTCCGAAAGGCTGTAAGATGTATGTACGATGGTCTAACACTCAACTGATGATATCTGAATATCAAGTAAATCTTTGAGAACACTTGTTCCCATGAAGCTGATCAGAAAGATCATCAATTTGTGGTAAGGGATATCAGTTCATAACCATCAAATGGTTCGCCTTTCGATAAGCCACGTAGAGTTTGAGGGTACCATCCGCCTTCTTCACAAACATGACAGGCGAACACTAATGAGAAGTACTAGGTTGGATGAAACCCTTTGTTGGTAACTCCATTAACTACCTCTTGAGCTCCTGCAATTCTGGTGTAGACATCCTATAAGGAGGAATGGACATCAGTGCCACTCCTGGTATAAGCTCAACAGAGAAATCCACCTCTCGCTTAGGAGGTAGACCTGAAAAGTAGTCCAGGAAGACATCCCTGAAATGATTAACCACTAGAGGGAAATCCTTCTGACAAGTTCCCTCGTTATCCAGATATAAACATGCAAGATGGGCTGTCACTCCACCTCACCCACGATACTCAGGTCCAGCTCAGCTCACATGGACATCCCATTCTCCCATGTATAGAAACTCTCTGCCCTCTAGTGATGTGAAACTCACCCTGCGATGATTTAAATTTAAAAAGGCTCGAAAGGGTACCAACCTGTCCATCCCGAGAATGAAATCATAGATATTCATATCTAAGACATAGAGGTCCCATAGAATGTGACACCCACCAAACTCTAGGGGGAACTCTTTGTACTAATGCACACCTGCCATAATAAATCCGAATGGAGTGTCTAGTATCATAATATTAGAAAAAGAAGAAATATAGATCCCAGGGCTCTCCACAACAGGTACTGATATAAAGCTATGTGTAGAACCAGTATTGAAAAGTTCTAAACACAAGACAGAATCAACTAGAATAGTATCTCTAATAGTGGAAGGTTCGATATCCTGCTTCGGTTGGGTCTGTTGCACTGCATATGCCTGCCCAGTGTCACGGCCCTATGACACAGCCTGGCCAGCCTTAACTGACCCGCCCTACTGTCTCTCAGATCCTTGTGTCTGGCTACCACGACCATGAACACATCCTTGTCCTGAACGTCCTGAGGTATTCCAGTCCCCTAACTGGTAAGAAGCTGTTGGCCCTTCCCCTACACACAGAGACTACACAGAACCACTCTCACTAGTCGCTGGTGGAAACGCCTTGAAAAAATGCTGAAGATGAACCATCCTACCACAAGCTCAGCACTCCATTGGGTCACGTGGACACTGAGGTCTCTTGTTCCACTCTTTACCACACTAGTAGCACATTACCTGGCCACCTAACGAATTCTTCTGGCTAGTACTTCCACAATGAGAGAAATCCATCTGTCTCCTCCTATTAACGGTAATAATAGTACTGGAAACTGGTGTCGAACCGCCTTGGCCCGCACCACTAGCTTTCCACAGGTTCCGCTCAGTAATCAATGCATGTTTCACAATAGCATTCACTGTAAGAAACCTGAAAACATTAACCAGCACTCATATTTCATACCGAAGACCTTCCTCAAGGCATCTATCTGTCAATGTCACCTCACCCATCAGAATAGCTACAAAACGCCATAGCTCGGTGAAGCGGGTAGAATAATCCATCACTAAAATGGTGCCTCGATGCAGATTCATGAACTCTCGAGCTCGATCTTCCCTTAGCATCTATGGAAAGAAAAATTCATAGAAGACTTCCTGAAAACTTTCCCACACCATGTCTCAGTGATGCTCAGTCTGGGTGGTAACATCCCACCATCTCTTGGCGGAATCACACAGCATGTAATTAGAAAGCTTAACCCACCTCCCAAATGGTGTATCATAATTCATGAAGATCGTCTACCATAGATGTGGAAGCCAGCGTTGCTCCCTGAAAGGTCTGCATGAACCGCATGAATCCTTCACGGAACTGTGCATCCTGGCTTGTGTTTGGTATAACAGTTGGCGCCGCATCTGGGTCTGCTGAAAGGTCCATTGGTATCCCATGGCCTACCATCTCTAGAGTATAATTGTTGTTGCTCTCGTGGAGAACAACTGGTGGTTGTCTCGGTGGCATGACTCTATAAGGTCAAGCATACACCTTAGATTAAGATCATTAAGGACTAAGAACTAGAAACCTAAGAAGGGATCCAGTGAATGAAAGCACTCAATTTTTTTAGAAACAAGACTACAAGACATGTGTAATAACTACATGACGTTTTCCTTTAATTATTTCACATGGGAATGTACTTCTTCCAGAACTGTTCGAGTAACACCCCAAACACACGGTGTATTTCCCTTACACACAGCATGTATGAGAATTTTGTTCCCTTGCCTGAGTCCTTCCACATGGCTAAGCCACACTGCTCTCTTTTGAACATGACTACACAGCATGTACACCACTCACACTCCCCATCCCCACGACCAAGTCTATATGGTCTCTTAATATTTGCGACTACACAGCGTGTCCCACAGGCACATGACTTTTACTAGACGAGCTTTACCAACCCATGTTGTTCATGACACAACCGGATACACGTCTCACACTACATGGCGTGTTCCACACAAACACAGCGTGTACCCGAAGAGGTAACACTGACCCGTGTTGTTAGTGACACTGTCAGATCCCCAGATTAAACTACACAGTGTGATCGGCATTGACACAGTGTGTTTAAGAAAAATATATCTCCATATGTGTTGTTAGTCACACGGCAGACACAGGGTCAACACGACACGACTTGTACAAACGATACACGACATTTTACCTAAAGAGTTTATCTATCCTATGTTTCTGCCTACACAGCCCATGAAATGGTTAGAGACTACATGGCATGTACATAAGGTACAAGACATGTACTTAACTTTTTTTTTTCATTTCTTCCCAAACAGAAGAGAAAATTGCCTATAGTCAAAACTACATGGCATATATTATAGGTTTTTTCAGATAGTAAGCATCAGAATCTACTCTGGAGTCTAGAAAAAACACTAAAACGAACACCAAAGTGCCAAATTCCGATTCGTGAGGGACCATACTCTCCGCGAACCAAATATTGGTATCTCATGCATGTTATAACAAGGTAACCAAGTTAATGATCCACCAAATTCTGGTTGATGAGGGCCCATACACCTCAAACCCAAATTTTTGCGGTCATTCACTAAACTGACATAACAATACCCTATAAAATAACATGAATTTTTTAAATACATCTATCACAATACCATGAATTGACTAGCACAACATCTATCACAACAACAAGCAATTTCTAATGCACCTACATGGCTTGGAAACTATTCATGGAATGTGATTCTAACATGTGACTAAATGATGCATGTGATGGAATACCCTCATCTCATCTGGTTGAAACTAAAGAGAACCTAAGTATATAAACATAAAAAAATCACACCACAAGTACGTCACCCAACGGTGAAAACCAGATCAACTATAAAAGTTCCAAATCAGTAAAAGTGAAACACGAGGTAAATTGGCTTTTCCCTATACACAAGTTAGCTACTCCCAGGAACATATTATTACAAAGTACCTATTTCGTCCTATCATTGGATATAGGCTCCAAACAGTAATTCAAGAATAAAAGAATCCTCTAATACGACTTTGTAACATCCCGGATCTGGGTGCCACACAACCGGTGCCCCAATCCCAGTTGGTCACATGACCTCAAGCGTATCTCCCAAAATGCCAATGGATGCCGACTAGCAGTGAGGGACTAGGACTGATAGTGGGGAAACTGTGCCCTCATTTGTTGAAGTGTATCATAGTGGAAAGATATAAATATGCCCAAAGGCGGAACTAGTAAACAATATAGAGCTAAAATGGAAAATAGAACAGTAGTAAAAGTTAATCAAAAGTCATATATAAAATGATTTCACATGTCCCTAATTATAATAAAGCATCCAAAACAGGATACATTTAAATCTAATACAACATAGGACCAGGTACAAATGCAGTAAAGAAAACCCACAGTAGTGAGACAGGAACTCAGCTGCATCACAAGCCTAAGCTTGGTCCCATGCTCTCCTACACTTCTGAAACAATCGTGTACCTATAGAAGGACCCTTTCACTAATTAACACCTGCAGAAATATAATTTGTTTGGGCCTAAGAAATTACCCAAATAGGGTGTGAGAAATAAATCCCTATAGGAAACCACCAAAGGCCCGTGCCCAACTATCATTGAAAATGTGCAACAATAGTATGCAACAAAGAAATACGGTATACTAGGAAGCACTCAAATCAGCTAATCCTGCCAGTTCCATTACCATTTTAATAATTATTAAACAATTCAATATAATGGAATTATAAGTTCCCTAGACTTGTCCTCAACTGAAAATCTCTTATATAGTGCCATACCAAAACCCACGACATGTTATCTAACAAGTATATGGTAATAAAAATACCAAGAATGTGCTTAAGCTTGGCAGGTATAACATAAGAAATCACCACAGTGAATTTTCCAGTAAACGTTGTCCTAAGACATACAAGTCCTTACCCTTATGAAAGTTGAAACAAAACCCTTCGGTGACTTCCCTCAGTCATAACGAATATTGACCTCATGCATACGAGATGTCACCATTAGGCACAGAAGCCAGTGCCCATAGGCCTAAGAAATATTTCCATTAGGCTAAACAAAACACTACCCTCAGGCTATGCAAGACACTGCCCTTAGGATAAGAAAGTAATCGGGCCGAGACCAACACGAAATCACAAAATTGGTATATCTTTCCTCTCAAGAAAACTAAAACATGCTATAAACACAGCATACCCATAGGTATCCTGGCCAAATTGCTAAACAAGGGAAATGCAGCCACAGGGTGGCCCTGGATCAAGGCAACGATCCCACACAACAGGTTATGCATGTTCATTAGACTATCTATACAATTCTAGATATCATAACAGCTACGACCTCATCCATACGACACCCCGAACTTGGGTGTATAGCACAATTGTACACAAAATCAACTCAACAGTTAGAAATAAAATTCAGACCATATACCTCGATCTCCTATGATCAATATACATGAACTAAGCCTCCTGAAACAACCGAGAAGGACGTAGATCTCAGATAAACATTTATCCTTTCAAACTCAAATAACATTCCTTTAAGAAATAATTGGAAGGAAAAAACTCCAGGAGAGATAAGGCCTTACCCGCACGGTCCTAACAAGATCAACAGCGGAAGAATCAGATTCCTGGGGAGCATTCGGAAGCTCCTCCAAGCCTCGGTTGTCTCTCCTGGTGCTCCTTGTTTATTTTATGCCTCCTCTGCCAAATGAGGAGTCTATTACCTATTTTTAATGAAAAAAATAACCACACGGATTGTGCTTTATTTTTAAATATTCACTTGTGGAAACTCCCCACCTCCTTACTGTTCAGCTGCCGACTGATTAGACGGTGTGTAACACTAAGTACAAGGCATGTACTATCTGTTTTATTCTTCATCAGGCAGCTAGTCTCCACCGCCTTACTGTTCACCTGCCGACTGATTACACGACATGTATTACTAAGTACATGGTGTATAGTTAGTTTTTACACACTAAATCGCCGACAAGACTACATGCCTTGTATTATAATCCCACATGCCCAAAGTACACGGTGTGTACCCATAAAGTTTGGACCCCCCCCCCATTTTCCTTATTTTCTCAAAAACATTAAAGGAAAAGGAAAAGAAGAAACATGTACCTCAAGAATATGAACCGAGTTCTTACACTGAGGATAGAGGGGTAGCGCAGGGATACCATTCTAAAATGATGTGGACAATGACAATAGAGCAAAGATGATGGATTGGAACATCATGGATTGATGGTCCAGTGCGGGGTTTCACACAAGGAGGTCTTCTGGCAATAGAGAGAGGGGTTGTGGGATAATGTTGGCGGGGGATGTAGACTGGGAATATGGATGTTTTATTATGATGATTTTAATGTGGAATGTAGATCAGTAACAGTGTGGGGTTCCCTTGAGGATGTTTTTGAGGAACACTATTGAGGAATTAAAGTGAGGAAAGGGTCAGTAGGGTTGGGGAAGGGGGTCATGGGGATGCTGGATGGAAAGGCCTTGGGTGGTAGGTGTTCTTAATATCTATATAATTGATATACGAAATTATATTATACACAAACTATGTTTATATATTTATACATATTATCATATATTTTTATGGGTATTTTATTTAAATTGTGGATATTTTAATTAATCATATATTATTATTATCAAAATGATATGTTTGTAATAGGTAGTATATACTATATATTTATTTTTTGGTAAAATAATTGATATTTTCAAATAATTAATTACAACAATTTTTTGTAATGAAAAATTATTTTTTGGTAATAATAATCAATAACGACATATTTATTTACCAGTAATTCAATTTTTCTTATTATAATGATAATGGAATAAATTAAAATGTTGTTAAATAATTTTTAGGTATCGAACTACTAAAATAAACAGATATATCTGTTGGTAATGAAAACTGTTGTTGTCTGTAGTTAATATAAATAGAAATTAATATCTATTCAAATTAATAATTTTTCCCAATAGTTTAATTATTTTTCAGTAATTTTATGTTGGAAAAAGATATATTTTTTTTGTAGTGGAGGTTGTTATTATTTTTTAAAAAAAGAGTATGAATATTGTCCAAATTTGAAAAATTTCATAACATTAAAAATAAAGTATTTTATTAAATGATATTAATTTCGTAAAAATATAATATTCATCCAAATGGTTAATATAAGTCCAAATATGTCATAAGTAACTTTTTTTGGGTCTTTTTGCATGATATGGTTATAACATTAAACCTTAATGTGTAAATAACATGATATCACTATAAGATTAAAAATGGTAAAAATAGGATTAAACCAAAAAGATAAGGATAGAAAAATATTAAAAACTTTTCTAAAATTATTGGATTATGGTTATTAGAACCAAAATCATCTTATATTATAATTAAATATGTTTTGGACCATATTGAATTGAAATATAAATTAAAATAAATTAATATTTTTAGAGTTTTCTAAAGTGTCCCCCTCCTCTCTTATAAAAGGAATCATCCACCCTCTCTTATTCACTCCATTTTGAGCCTTAAATCTATGCCAAACCCAACCCATTTATCTTATCAACTTCCCTAGTTATATTATAGGGTTGATGGTCTTCTCAAAATACCAACTCTAGTTCTCTAAGAGGAAATTTACAGGAGGCATGTTGAGGAAGAGGTAATCTATTCTACCGATTCATTCAAATTTCTTTCTTCTTGTACTTACTATTCAATATTTTTTTCATTATAAAGTAATAAAATTAGTATCAATCCTATAATTATATGTTATTATAAATATTAAACTACTCTATTTCACCTTCTATCCAATGTAGGAAAAACAAAATCACTGTGCGTGCGTGCGTACGGCTTACCGTCTCCACGCCGTGGTGTAATATGTTTTTCGCCACCACCTTACATGGATGGGTATAATGATGTAAATAATAAATATATATTATTATTATAACATGATTCTAATTCTGAGATACTAGACAACATTCACTTCAATACAATTCAACAATTATGGGAATGCTATCGTCGCTCGTGCGTACGTACGGCTTACCGTCTCCACGACGCGATAAGATTCATTCTCCACGTTCATCATTAACGAATTATTATAAAGTATATATAATAAATAATAATGACATATATTACATAATAATTCTACTGTATTTATGTATATACTTACTTCCATTCAATTTTATAAGGAAACAAAAATAGTGTTCATGTGTACATATAGCCTAACGTCTCCATGAACAGTGTCTTACATTTCATTTATCAATCTATTATATATATATATATACTGAATATATATAATATATAAATAATGTTTTACATTCTGGATTTAATTAAATCAATATATAATTAATAATATCAACAATAAAAATTCAAAACACGTACGAAAAAATAAAATGATTATTACCCAAAAACGTTTCTTTAACATGCAATTGACTTGTGTACGGGTAATATAATGTCATAAGTAAATCCTATATGATATCATCAATATTATTATTGTTATTTAAAAATTTAATTATATGTTTAAACCCACTATATAGGAGTTTCAGACACATATATAATAAATTGTACCTAAGGTAAGATTTTATTTTTCAATCTCGTTTTTATCTGAGATTGTTTATACGTAAGTTTTTACTAGGGGTATATTAATCATAAATTTCCATGTTTTATAAGAATATTCTCACATTATTTTTACTATTATTCTATTTTTTTAATGTTATTTTTACTCATTGTTTTTTTTTACTAAATGGTTTGGATGGAATCTCTCTTACGTTTACCATACGAAGTACTTTTTTGACTTTTCTGGAAAAAGTATGAGGAGAATGTTTTTGTTTAACTTATAAGACGTGAATGGATTTTTATGGTTTCATGAAACCTTATTTAAATGAAGACTAGTCTACAATATTTCACATTTATTTTTAACTAAATTATTTTCTTTTAAAATTGTGTGACATTTTGATAAAATAAAACGTTTTTGAAGAAGAAAGAATACTTTTCTCAAGAACTAAGATCAAGTGTTTTATCAAAATTATTTCTAATATAAAATGACACTCTTAAATAGGGTTATGATTCTATCCCTATTATTACAATGATTTTTTTTCATTAATGATGGAATTATCTTTTATATGGATTTTGTTATGATGAAATGATATTTAAGAACCCCATTTTGTTTCTTGGGTTATGCTATGATTAACGATTTATGTATTGTGAAAGATGTAAGAATGAGTTCATTATGAGATGGGTTATATCTCCATCCAATTCATTGGGTAAAGATTTATATCTCATTATATAGACATGGTTGGAATGAAAAGTAACTCTGGCTTAGTAATACATGGCTAAAACAACAAGTAAACTCGGTTCAGTAATGGACTATTTACACTACGATGGTATTGGAAATAATTCCTTTTCTACTATAGAAATAATATTATGTGGTCAATAGTTTTCCATAATTACATATTTTATTCTAATGTTATTCTATCATTGTAAATTTTTCTTTTATGATCCATTCATTACATACTGCCAAGATTTTTTTTTTGACTCAATATTTTGATATTTAAACTTTATATTCATGTTATTATGTTCAAATGTTTATGGATTATTTTATGTTCTCCATGTTTACCCTTACTAATCCTTTGAGCTCATCCTTTTATATGTTTCATTTAACTAGGATATAAATAAAGGTTTTAGGTAGGAAAAAAAGGTAAAATCTTTATGGGAGATGTTTAAGATATTTCACCATGATTAGAAGATTATGTTCCATGTTTTCAAATACACTAAACTAATATGGTCTTTAGGTGTCTGTTTGTATCATTTATTATGTATTCCACAAATTTAATTTAATGTATATGTACACCGAGCATGGGTCTCTACAATTGGATCCACTACTCTAGTGTTTATGTGGTATTTTTTCTAGTTTTTATAAGAGATATTTTGGTTGGTTTTCATCTGAATAATGGAGGAATTCTATAGTCCAATGATCTTTGTAGTGAAATTATTCAATCATGTGCATTAGTTTTTTTACAAAAATTGTTTTTTGTGGTTTTCAATGTCAAATTTTACTTTTCAGTTCTATATTTTTTAATTATTTTTTGTTCTGGACATTTTATTGAATGATCGTGATCTTGATAAAACTAACATAACCATAATTACAACAACAAATATCCCATCACCACATCTATTAATACTCCCCAATTATAAAAATGACATAAGAAATTACATTTTAATATATGTTTCTATTTTTATTTACCTTTTCCTTTCACAACCTTGAAGTGTAAAAAATTACATATGGTATATATTGTTTTAAAATTTAATATATTAAAAAATAAATTTCTTTTCCTTAATTTTAAATGCACACGTTCCAATGTTACATGAAATTTTATATAAAAATATTCCTCTTTAGTTTACGAATTTTTATAGAATAACTAGAATGGGCATCCATTTAATAGATTTTTGGCATTTAATTAAAGTATGAGGATAATGATAAAATTAATACACATTATTCCTCAAAATTATAATATTTATTTATTTATTTGAAAATGTATATATCTCTAACAAAAAAAGGAATCGTGGATACATTAAATCAATTTCCAAGACAACTAGGGCTTCGATGAATAGAAAGAGTGGTGATTCCATGAGAGCCACTACAATCGGTGGTGAGTGTTTGTCAAACGACGTTGGAAGTGATTTAGATTGAGTCCAATGTTATCCCAATGCATGCTAATGATTTTATGAAATTTAATGTAATTATAGTATCAGTGCTTGATTTACCCACCATACCCTTGAAGGATACATCATCAATGTGAAAAGTAGTTTTCTAGAAAATGGTAACAATGACACAATGTTTGTAATATCATATGACATGTGGAAAAAAATTTAGGGTGATTATATTTTTTTTAATTATGGTAATTTTGGAGGATGTTTGTGAATGACATCACATGTTGGTCCATTGTAATTATGCCTCAAAGATAATTTTGGATGATAGACATTAAAATATGAGTATGTTTTTTTGAAAGAAGAAAAATAAACCCGTTTAACATTTCACAACAATTACTTATTTCATAGTAATTTTGACAAAAAATAATTGGGTTTTGGATAGAGTTGAATTAGAGATTTTCAAATGTGACACCTTGCACCATTCCCTTTCCAACATGAAAATGTCCATTAAAATTAATTTAAAATGAAGGAGCAATGATTGTGTCGATTCATTAGACATTAGGGATAAAGAATAGCCTATTTACATGACATATATAGATTCGAGCTCCATTGGTAGTACCGGTGAAGGTAACATTGTTTACATTTATGTCATGCACGTTCAAAAAATTCCCATACCTATCCGAGGTCCCAATACTGCATTTTTACACATATTGAATAATAAACTTTATTTTTAAATAATCAATGTAAATAAATCTAGTTAACTGATTCCATGGCCCTAACCACATTCTACATTCTTGAAAATAACATCTGAAATGAAATCTCCAATTAAGACACAATCATCCCATGGAATATTATTGATTCATTTTTTATCAGATATAAGCGGATCAGAAAAAAAACATCTTTAAAGAAGGTAAATGTCATTATTTTTGAAGTTTTTATTGAGGTGTGGGGTGGGGGTAGAGGTGATATACCACATAAAAATTGGGAATTAGTGAAGGTGACATTATAAACTCTTTTTAGATGACGACCATTGATATTGGGACTTTTCTTGGGCGATGATATCATGAAATTGTCAACATTCTCCAAATTTCACATCAACACCAGTACGTGGAATTGTGGTGACTCCAAAAAATAGACATCCTTTATACATAACCCATCCATGGAAGTTAATTGGAGCTCTTTCATTTGATTCTCTTATCTCATTCAATATAATAATGTATAATTTTTTACCCTCTCATTACCATAAGGTTTATAAATGAATAAAAATAGAAAAGACAAAATTCTCAGTCACTTATGTTCAGCATTAATGTGGTGAAACCTCCATGAAAATGGAAACGCAACAAGAAGAAAATTAAAATAGGATCTAGACAAATATTAATCGATATATATGTAAATAGACGGGGCATATATTATATGCTCGGATGATCATGACAATTCTAATCCGACCATCCCTTTCCACATACATTGACGATGTCTGTGCCGGTGAAGGACAACCCTGAGGGAAATTTAGTGAATTCCATCCATGGGACCTGTTCCAGTCCCTTCCAAGCACTGGGTTTTATTGGTACAATGATTTCTAACTTCATCTGTTATTTTTGTCAAGCATTTTAGAATGTTTTATGATTATATTTTAGTGGGTTATCTGATGAAGTGTTTCCAAGTTCCTGAAAGGTGATGGAAGACTTTTATGGTCCCCTAAAAACAACATGATACACCAAAACTGTAACAGCCCAAGAATTTATGAAAAATATTCTTTTTAATTTCATTAATGTCTTGTGTTTTACGCAACACAAAAAGGATCTTGCACAACACGCATCCTTGACATGCCTTGCATTACACGCAATCGCAACCTTCCTCAATAGCGTGTGTAGTACGTAATACTGAGTTTCACGAAACAACGATATGCTATTAAAATATTATTAAAACTAGCCATTATGAATAGTAATAACCACTTTTTAAATTTTAGAAAATTTAGCTCTCAAAATGGACTTTATTTTTGGATTCGGAGTATCGAATTTAGCCTAAGGTGAAATTTTGGTACTTTTCAGATAACTTTCATATTCTGATGAATAGTGAAAATTACTAAATTATAATTAAAAACAACTTTTTTAATCGAAATAATTAATAGTGATAAATCATTAATTTGAGTGGTTTTAAAGTATATTTAGAATATATTTTTACAATTTAATACAATGTTGGTCATTGGATGTAATTTCACATTTAAACCAGACATAATCAAGTGTTAATCTTTTGATAGATATTGTTTCTTAAAAACACGCTATTTGTTTTAACAGCGGGATTTAATTATAAAATTAATTAATTCAACTTCTATGTTATGAATTTGGTAAAATAGTCTTCATTTTTGAATTCGGAATATTAAATATAGCTTAGGATGAAATTTTGGTATTTTTCTGAAAACTTTCAATTTTTGATGAATAGTGAAACCACTAAGTGGTAGGTTAAAAACTGAATTTTTCATAAAACTTAATTTTACCGCTTCTGTGAATGGAATTTCAAAAATCCGAGAGACACGGTTGATGTCAGTAAGTAAAATGTGGTTCAATGAGATGAAAATAATTTTTGGTGAATAGTAACTTTTTACTTTTATTTACCACGGTTAAAAGTAAATAAGGTAATTAAGGGTAAGAATGATATTAATATTACCCTAACACATGTCCTAATTCTATTGGACAAGTGTATCTCGACCAAAAACAACCTTAGGTGTAAAATATTATCATTTAGGCCCACTTGGATTAGATTAGGACATTTATTACTATTTAATTCAAAGAAGAGTTAAAAGAGTTAAAATCAATGTTTATTTACTAAAACATTTTTAATATAGGGTTATACATAAGATAAATTCGATTGTAAATATTCATTAGAAAGATAAAAAGATTTCCTACATAATTATATTTTATTTATAATTTTTAGACTTTAAATAAATTAATTTATTTATGACACAACAATGATGCAGTAATTACCCTTTTTAAGTAAATATTAACATAATTGATGTTATAAATGCTCAAATGAAAGTAATTTGAGACTTTTTATGAATTCCACTAATGTTTTTGGTTACTATGATATATTAGTGTTGATTTAATCAACTTGGATCGAACATATAATTCTGTTATGACTTTCACAAAAATCATATATCAAATAGTGTCAAAATTGACACAAAATAGTTTTTAAATCAAATATTATATTATTAATTGTTATTTTATTCCTAAAAATCTATGGTTCGGCCAAATGACTTAGATAAGGATATAGATATTAATAATAAACAATTTGGGGTTCGTTTGGCATGTTATAGTAAGTTTATTAACCATATAGTGAAAGAAAACAAAAAGACACGGTAAAAGTTAAATTATTTAACTTAGAGTTAAATCTAATTGATAAGGTTAAAATAATACCCTAAACTTGTCTAAATCTTATTGGATGATAGGATTTTGACCCATCCCCACTTTAGCTTCTAAATAAGACCCTTTGGAACCATTATAAACCGATTTTGACATTAATATAAAATAATATTTTGAGGTATTCCTAAGGTGCCCCTCTCCTCCCTTATAAAAGGACACCTCCTCCTCCTCCTCCTCACACAAATTTGAGCACTCAAGCTCGGCCAAAACCTGACAAAATCTCTTCTCCACTTCCCTAGAAACATCCTAGAGGTTATGGTCTTCCTCAAAGACCAATTTTAGTGCCCTAAGAGGAGGTCTCAAAGAGGCGCTTCAAAGAAGAGGTAATTACCGTTACCAATTCTTTCATCTTTATTTCCTCTTCCACTTCTTCTTCTTAGGTTGTTTCATTATGAAGTAATAACATCAGTATCACTCATATACTGATATGTTATTTTAAGTATGAAACAACCCTATTTCACCATCTATCCATCCTACGGAAAAATAAATCACCGCGCGTGCGTACGTACGGAATACCGTCTCCACGCCGTGGTGTAATCCATTTTCCGCCACCACCTTAATAGGATGGGTATAATGGTGTAATGAGTAACTATATATGATTATTATAAAGTGAAATTGATACTGAAATAATATGCATATACTTTAACACAATTCCACGACCATGGGAACGATATCATCGCTCGTGCGTACATACGGACTACCGTCTCCACGACGCGATGAGATTCATTCTCCATGTTAAACATTTAAGAATGATTAAAAAGAATATATAAGAAATAATAATGAAATATATGACATTATAAAGCTACTGGATTTATGTATATATGTATATGTATGTCATCTACTTACTTCCATTCAAGACAATAAGGAAAGGAAAACAGCGTTCATGCGTACGTACGGACTACCGTCTCCATGAACGGTGTTTTTCATTTCATTTATCTATCTTATATATATATATATATATACTGAATATATATGATATATAAATCATATTTTATATTCTGGAAGTAATTAAATCATGATATAAGTAATAATAATGTCAAGAACAACAAGTCAAAACACCTACGATAAAATGAAACGATTTTACCCAAAACGCTTCTTTAACGTGGAATTTACAAAAGAACGGGTAATATAAAGTCATAAGTGAACCATATATGATATCATAACAGTGAATATGATTCTTTAATAAGTCAATAACATGATTTAAATCATTATACAGGAGGTTCGGACACTTACAAATCAAGTCGGACCTAAGGTAAGGGAAATATCACAATCTCATTTTTATCCGAGATTGTTTATTCGTAAGTATTTACTGGGGCGTATTTTATCATCCACATCCATGTTCCCTCAATATGTAATATTGTTTCCATCCACTTACAATAGTTTAAATCCAATTTTACCCTTTGGTGAGTTTTTAGTAAAGAATATGAAAGGAATCTTTTGTCGCTTTTTCGTACGAGGTACTTTTTGACTTTTCCGACAAAAGTACGAAGAATGTTTTTTTAACTTAAACGGAACGAAAGGAATTTTTTACGGTTTTATAAAGCCTTATTTTCATGAAGCTTCCTCCAAAAGATTTCATGACTATTTTTAATAAAATCTCTTTCTTTTAAAATTGCATGATGTTTTGTGAAAAGAAATTGATTTTGAAGAAGAAAGGATATTTTCCTCAAGAATTCATTTCAAGTGTTTTATCAAAATTATTTTCCATATAAGATAATAAAGGGTTCTGTTTATATCCATATTTTTACATTGATTTGACTATGTTGTGATGGAATTATGTTTATGAATTTATTTATCTTAATTGAATGGTTTTATGATGTCACGATGTTTAAGATTCCCATTTTTATTACATGGGTTATGCAATGATGTATGATTTTAGATTTTGTGGCACACATAAGAATGGTATCATTATGAGATGGGTGGGACCTATATCTCCCTCCAATGCATTGGGTAAAGATTTTATATCTCATGAGATAGACAGGGCTGGAACGGTAGGTTATACCGGTTCAGTGAAATAGGACTGAAACGAGGGTTACTCGATTCAGAAAGGGACTTTGTCCACTAAGATAGTCTTGGCAATGAGTCTTGACTAACAAGAAATGATTCTCTATGATTATGTGTTAATGCCACAAAGTTTCATGTTTTAAGTTATGATTATTGTGATTACATTTCACTACCATGATTTATCCCATGTTATGAAATTATGCTCTCTTTTGCAGGTTATGATTTCCAAAATGTTATGTTCTTATGAATACAATGTGATTGATATTTCTTTTGTTTACCCTTACTGAGCATTTGAGCTCACCCTTTTATGTCTTCTTTTCCCCAGGATATAAAGAAAGGTTTTAGGTAAAAAAAAGGGAAGATATTTATGGGATATGTTAAAGATCTTTCACCACGATTAGAAGATTTTATTCCATGTTTCCAAAGACACTAAACTATTACGATCCTTGTGTGTGTGTTTTTGTTATGTACTAAGTATTCCGCAAAAGTAATGTAATGTCAATGTACGTCAGGTTTCGGGTCTCTACAAAAACCTCCCTTGTGTAACTAAAATCGTTGAGTTTCTTTCAGTTGCACAACATGATACCACCCATTTCTTAAGAAATTAATGTCTATGCGTGTACATTATCCATTTATCTACCATATTTATTGTATCAATATATGGATATAAAGAAAAACCTTACAAGATTTTTACCCAAGAAGTATCGGTGGTGCCACCCTTGATATCCATGCACTTGCGCATGTCAAAATTTGGGAGAGACACAATCATAGAATGAATCTTTATAAGAGATCAATGAAAATATATGAATGTTGTTGATCCCTTTCCCTACATTATTTTATCACTAACTCATGTTTATGGTTTATTGACTACTTAATATCCAAATAAATAGTATGATTCTCACCATATTTCCCCCCAACCAATTGTATCTAAATACCTCGAGTGTGTATGAAATGTGCAATTATGGTGATGTAGTAGAGGGAATTTAAATGTGGCGAGTTGTTGTGTTTTTATTTATTAGGATGGAAGTCCAAACAGAATGGTATGTGTTTTGGATGCCAGACATACAAAGTTTTTGTTTGTTGGGTACTTTTTTAGTTATCAGACCACACCATCAATCTTTGTCCAATATGGTGTTGGTTTATGTTTTTTTTGGTTCCCAGCTATATTCAGTGGCATGCAGAGCAGTGATAGGGATGTTTACTTGGTGTCATGTGTGGATGCCTCATATATTGAAATTTCAATCCAATAATGATATGAGACATGGGAGGTCTCATGTGTGAATAGAATTGATACATAGATTTATTATAATGAAACGTACAACATACAATGTTTTTTTGGAGGAGATAAACAGATTGGTTTGTGGGTGGAGGAGATACATGGGAGGTGGCAAGCCTGGAGTTTAATGTTTTTATGTCCCACTATAGAGAAAATCAACTCACATCATTGAAACCAGAGGAGTCACTCCATCCTAGTATATCCATGAGGATGATCCATTTCAATCTATGGAAAATCATGTAGTAGAAGATGTGTAAACATTTAAATCATTTCATACACCACTAGACTATCGGCCCACATCATGTCCATCTGATCCTTCTAGTATAATGAAGATATCCTCTAAAAGTAACTTATATTTGTTAAACTATTTATATATTACATATTTATAGTATTTAATCTATCATAATTATAAAAGTAACATATATGAAACTCGGAAAAAAAACATTATTCGAAAAAACATGTCTAAAAAAACACGTTCAAACACACTTTAAAAAATATTTAAACTCTAAGAAAAAATACGAATCTCAATGAATGGTTCTAATGACACGTTCAAACTCCAAGAAAAAATATATGAATCTCCATAAATATTAATTGAAAATATGTTTCTCCCACTCATCAACTGTCATAATCATGGTTCAAACCAGCATATGGGAATACACATGCATTTTACCAACTCAGTCATGACATGGACATAATGGTGGTGATCACATATAGTAGGCTTGCATTAACTGTAAGAAGGTGGTCATATATAATTTCAAATATAGTTAGTTCTCACACTAGTGGCTAAAAATATCCTATCATCTTCACTCTTGTAAGAAGGTCCCCATTTTTAGACTTTTGGGTTGAATCCATTCATCCCCAATCTAACACTAGTAGAAAGAAGAATATTTTTAGAAAATAGATACAACCAGTGTATGTGAATATAAGATAAAATAACAAAAAAGATGAGAAAATTGAATATTCAAGTCAATCATATTTAAGAATATCATTTATTTTTTGCACATTTCATAAAACATCCACCATATATCATATGCTCTTGTTTAATAGTTTTACAAACTAAGGGCCATTTCCTAATTGTGAGAGTAATCATTATAGTACACTAGATTATCTCTTCAAACCAACTACCATAAAATTAAATCTTTAACTAGTCCTACTCTAATTCATTTCAAAGGATTAAAATATAAATCTCATATTGGATCTAGAGAATTCTTATAGGGTTAATTATGAATCACTTAAATCATAACAAGATCACATCATGAAATATTCTATTATTTTCTTTTTTACATTATTTAAACTCTCAATAAATATCTTTATTAGTCTAATTAAGTTTAAAGGGATTAATATATATTCTATCAACTTAAAATAAATATAAATACTAACATGGTAAATAAGTTGAAGTCAAACATTAAGTGAATAATTATTTCTATCGGAAATATCTAAAAATAAACAGAAAAAAGAAGCACCATCCTAAGTATGGTTGAAAAAAAGACCAGGATAATAAGCATCAAATACAACAAATTCTTTTAAGGGATTTTAATAGGGAATCCATGAATAAATTAACAATTAGAAATAAATTTAGTTCAAGGATATAGGAAAAAAATGAATAAACAACTAGTGAATATCTTTAATAACATTGAAAAAACAATTGGGTACAAATGTGAAAAAATAAGAATGTTTTAATAACTAAATTCTATGAAATACTATTTAAGTCATTTCTTAAGGATTATGGTAGCACATAACACAAACATAAATAAAATTAAAGAATATTATGTATTTACTCCCATAATGGGAAAAATGGATTTTTGTGACAGGCCCATCGCCCATCGCAAATAGTCCATTCCGCTGTATTATTTTCAATGAGATTCATTTCCTGTCGTAAATTATCATAAATAAATTATAATTTGTGACATGAAAACATTCTTGTCACAAAATAAATTTGGTGTCTCTATGTTCCAACCCATGGGAAAAGATATTTGTAATGGTTATTTACTCCTGTCAAAAATATCCTTTTTAATTAATGTTATTTATGATGAAAAGTTGTAACCTATTTCAAATAATTAGAAAACATTAGAAAAATGAGTGGCAGTAAGAAAAATAAAATGAAAATGAGCACTAATTAGTTACAATTAGCAAAAAATGAGTGGTATTTAGTTAAAATTAGTAGAAATGTGCATTAATTAGTAATAATTACTGATAATGAGTGGTACATATTAAAAATTAGCAGAAATGAGTGATAATTAATAAAAATTACCAGTAATGAATGGAAATTTTTAAACATTATAGGCCATGAGTTGTAACTATTAAATATTATAGGTAATTACAAGTAAATAGTTATAATTAGCAACAATGACTGGTAATTAGTTAATATTTTTAAAAATGAGTGTTAATTAGTTAAATTTTTTGTAAATGAGCGTTATTTAGTAAATGTTAGTTACAATAAGTGAGAATTGTTAAAAATTAGTGAAAATGAGTGGTAATTAGTTAAAATTACTAGAAATGAGTATTAATTAGAAAATATACCATAAATGAGTGGTAATTAGTAATAAATAATGGCTCTGAGAGGTAATAGGTAAACAATACTAACAATGGGCAGTTATTAGAATAAAATACCAACAATGAGCAGTTTTTAGTAGAAAATACATGTAGTGGGAAGTATTTAATAAAAAATAAAAAAATGAGCATTATTTAGTTAAAAATACCAATAATGAGTGTTATTCGTGAAAAAATCCCATTAATGAGTGTTATTTACTAAATAATATAGGAAATAAGATTTATTTAGTAAAAAATGCCACCAATGAGAGTTATTTAGTAACAAATATCACAATTATCCGCAAATATATAAAATTAACCCAAATTAACTAACATTTACCATAATAAACCCCAATTAAACACAATTAGTAAAAGATGATCGACCATGGAGCGTGAGGGAAGCATGAAGTGGAGGGGATGAAGGTGATGACAGAGTGAAATAAATTCAATTCCGCCATATTCAGACTATTTAGAAGAGATAGTCATGGGTAAACTCATTGGTTTACCCATGTATGTCTCTCTAACAAATGGTCTGAACCTAGGGCCACTAGAATTATTTCAACCCATCATGACCTTTATCCCCTCCACTTCATGTCTCTCTCACATTAATTGTTTGTCCTTATATTAAATTTATTGATAAATAACGGTAATTAGAAAAAATTAGTGTTATTTAGAAAAAAATTGCATTCATTTGAAAATTAGATTAATTTAACATTAATTAGACTGAATTGATGAATTTTACAAGTAATTTGATTTTTTTTGTTTGAAACAATTTTTTAGACCTTTCCTTATATTTGATTAATTATAAGAAATATTTTTATTCTCAACTTTTTAGGAAAATATGAAATAAGTAATTATACAACAGCCTTTATTACATGGGTACAGTTAGATAAATTATTATAGGAATCCAAAATGTTCTGGTATAAATCATGTATATATTTAGGGTGTATAATCTTTTTAATAAATTTCATCATCTTTAGAATTATTTGTTTTAGAGGGTAAAATTATGTGTCTATGTAAGAAATTTGATCTGAGGTGATTTGAAACATTTTAAAATAAAGGGGGTTATCTATTTCGTTTTGGTTTTTGGAAATATTTTTTTCTTTGTATCAACATAGTGAACACAATTCCATAGATTATACTAATAACCTTGTTCCATATTCATCATGGTTTCAAAAATTAGTACATGAGGTTACCAATATTACTTTTTAAAAAATGGAAACCTAGAAATATATTGATTTAACTCGTGAGTTAGAACCATATTGATTTTATGAGTTGTTGATGTCCGGTGAAGATTCTTTATGTCCTAATTTCATGATAAGAAAATTTGAAGTGTTGAAAAACATTATGGTTATTAAATTAGATAATAACATGTAAAAGAGTTATTTTGATCTAATATTCTATTTTTTGAAATCAATTTCACATGAAGGAAACATGTTTCCCACTAATTTCAATGAGGGTAAAGGCTAGTTTGTAATTTGGTTACATCACTCTCGTTTTCTGGTAATAAATAATTTATTTATTATTTTTTAAGTATGTAAAGTATATGGGTGATGTTTGGGAGAGTTTTGAGAACTTTTGGTGTGTATTGTGGATTTTCTATAAGTGCACAATTGAGAAAAACCTTGCAACACCTCTAGGATACTATGCATAGGGAGTCAGTGAAAAAATGGAAGGCGCATGGGCGACACATGGTTATCCCAATCCATGCATCCACCAAGTATAAAACATGTGTTTTTTAATGGTGGTTGTGGTTTTTTGGGATAGTAGCTCCATAATAGTTGGTTCATGGTTTGGAAACTATGTGAGACGACTGAGGAAGGTCTATCCTTGAGGTAGTGGCTAATGCACGGTGAGCGCACAGTTTTTCTAAACATGTGTGGAAAAGAAACTAGATCCTAAAAAAGTATATCTAGTATGGTTTATTGTTTTAATGCATATTTTTTCAATAAAATATCTCTAACATAGTATTTTTACCTCTCAAAGGTTGTAGAACCTCTCCCCATCAAATTGGTATAGTTCTGGAGCCATTCTTTTGTGTTTTAAAGCTCAATTCTTGCAAAAAGGCCTCGCTCTTCATCATTATTGATGGTTTTCTTATATCTAATTGTCCCTTTATCTCTATTTCCTATATCTATGCCCGATGTGGGTAAATATAGGGTATTTAATTCCAAATATGTTTAGAATTTGACTTTTTGTTGATAGGGGTAGAGGTCTAAGGTAGGGTTTTGGATATTTAACCCTATTTTTTGGATGTTCTTCATGTCATTCTTCATTCTCACTATAAAACCCATGGTAGGTGGAATCACTCTCGACTCCTATAGTAAAAACATGATAAGTTAGCTTAAAATTGGTTTAATTTCTTGATTTTAATTGTGAAATTGTGTTGTAAAGCATGTTATCAATCCTCCTTATTAATGATTTATGGTTTTTTTGTGAAATTATGGAATCATGGTAATTGGTTGTTAAAGTGATTTGGTTCCCTAATTTTAAAATTTTTATTTATAAATATGTAATTTCTGGATTTTTAAAATGGATTGTTGGAAAGGTATTCAATTAAAATAAATTTTTATTGAAATGGTTTTAAATGTTTCGTTTGAAATGATTTTGGCATACATTGGTTTTTGCGTGAGTTCATATTCAATGTTCAATTGAATAAGGAATGTGTCCTTGTGGGGTATAAGGTTTGTGACCCTAGATCGAGGGAGTGTATCAGTGGGACACAAGGTGATTGGACAAGAGACCGCTCATGAGTATGGAACTGTCAAAAAAGCATTCATGTGTGGTTGTCTTGTGGGCCATATAATGGGTATGCCAAAATGTAATGTTAAATATTTTAAATAATTGTTTATGTACGTTCCTTGGGAAAAAATTTCTATTAGTTTTTTATATTTTGATATAAACTATTATAGAAATTGTTTTAAATAATTTGTTTTATATAAATGTTGCTAACTTGTTCTATACTAGTGGTGTGAGTTGGGAAGTCATTGAGGAAAACTAATTGAGTATTAGTACTAACCCATTATTTGGAACTTTGTGATTTTGAAAATATCATCTATCAAGATAAAGTAAAAGGTAATGTACCACACATATTTAGTACAAATTCGTGATACTTTGGTTGTTTGGTGGAGTTGGATCTTAGAGTATGTGTATCATTGGAGTCATTTCATTTCTTTTAATTTTTGATAGTTTTTCTTCCACTATTTACTTTGATGTTAGTTTGTATTCTTCTGTGGTACTCTTTGGTTGGATTTGATGTAAATGAAATGTTTTAGTTCTCTTTCATTTTTTTCATGCATCCTGTAGTGTTTTTTTGTTATGGTTTTTTGGTTGGTTGTTTATATTCAAAGGGAAAATCATCCTCAAAATTATAAATGAATCCCAATATATTAATTTCCACCCTTTGGTGTAGATAAACTTTTTATGTTGAAATTCAAGTTACCAGGGAGTTAAGTAATAAGGGTTTTGGAGACACATGAAAGATTTTGTAATCTCATTATCATGGGTTTAGACAATGAGATGAGCATGGAATGCATTAGAGGAATTACATCCCACCTAGACATCATATTTTATTTTGATTTATTATATATGAGTTGGTGAAATGTATTTATTTTTGAAAAATGTGGAAATTATTTTCAAATAAAAGATTTTTAAAAAGAGACTGGTTGTGGAATTTTGAAAATGGTTTGATTTCCAAAATAAAGATGATTTCTTTTCAAAAATGGTTGAACATAGTAAAAGTTGATTTTGGAAAGTAGTGTTCTGGTAGTTGATTTGGTAGAATTTGAAATTTTTTAGCCTTCAATTAATAGAGCACGAGACTAGTGTATTTTTCATGTTCCTAAAAAATAACATGTGTTAGGCGTTATAAGAACCAGTCGGAAGAGTACATTGACAATGTGGTTGAACACGAGCCACTAGTGAACCAATAGTTGGACCAAAGCATCACTCAGGATTTTCAAACCATTGAGTCAGGACTGCAACCGTATACTCTTTTTATGGTATCAATCACTATTGAAATTCCAATTGGAGGATTTACACTTGTCATTATGAGAGGAGGTTAAAACTCTAGCACTAATATCATTAATAATTGGGAAACCTATTCTCAAGGTAGTGGAACACATTGGAATCGGACTACAGGATCATGTAACCTTCCTCCAAGACCTAATATCATTCTTGGATGTTTTTAGTGTGGTTTAATGAGTCACATCAATTGAAAGTGTACCACACCTCCAAGAGAATCCCCCAATTGAAAACGTATTGGGAACCTTTAGCATTATCGTCATAGTGATCCCATGTCCGGTGTTCATGACACACCTCATTTGTCGTAGATATCACATAATTTTATAGGGAGAGGGAAACATAATTCATTTTTTAGCATAAAAGGACTACCATTGTGATTCTTGGAATACCACGACTCATCAGGCCATGAAATCTCAGGGTTTTCACCTATATGGGAAGTGGAGTCTACGATTAATCTCTTTCTGGGTACCAGTCCCACCTCACTTCCATTTTTTAGGATGGAACCAACACAATTAATTGAGTTAAAATTATAATAGGAAGAGTTGAAAAAAAGGGTTCATTTAGCCGAGCATATCTCTGGGGGTAGCACCAGTTTTGTTTGTCTAGAAGGCATATAAAACTCTTTGGCTATGTGTCGATTATCATAATATTAACCAAGTTATGATAAATAACTAGTATCCATTTCCATGAATTGATGATATATTTTATCAATTTATGGGATCTCAGGGGATCTCTAAGATTGAATTTTGATCCGGATATCACCAATTATGAGTTCTAAAGGAGGATATTCTAAAGACAACTTTCAGAATCAAATATGGACATTATGAATATGTGGTAATACTTTTCGGTCTTACAAGTGCATCAAAAATAATTTTAGCATTGATGAATCAGATATTGTAGATATATATGGATTCTTTTTTTGTGGTGTTTTTCAAGGACATATTGATGTATTCAAGGATAAGGTAAAAGCATGAAAAATAGTTTAAAATAGTTTTGGTAATCTTGAGTGATCATTACTTCTATTCCAAACTATCAAAGTGTGATTTTTGGATACAATATTTACATTTTATTGTCCATGTAATTTATGAAAGAGGTGTTTCAGGGGATCCCAAAAAGATACAAGATGTTACATCTTGGAAACTTCAAAAGAATGTATTTGAGAGACAATGCTTTCTTGATCTAGTTGGTTATTACTGATGCTTTATTCTTTCTTTTTCTCTATTATCCTCACCTATGAAGACATTGAAAAATAATAATGTTTCATTCCAATAGTATGAGGAATTTTAGAAATATTTTTAAGAGCTAAAGGTTCACCTTACATCTGCCCCAATATTGATCTTTCTGGAATCAGGACATTGGTACGTAGGGTATTGTGATGCTTTGGGATCTAGGATGGGGAGTTTTTTCATGAACGAATTCCATGTTATTTCTTATAGCTCAATGTAGTTAATGTTTCATTATAATAACTACCCAAAAAATGATTTGGAGTTATCTGTCATAGTCCATGATCTGTATACATGGCATCATTACCTATTTTGTGAGAAATTTACTATGTTTAGGGATCATAAGATCTTGAAATTTATTTTATCACAATGGTATTTAATCTTGAGAAAAATATGATGGATGGATTATCAAAAAATGTGGGTCTTTGAATTGATGTATAAACTGGGTAAAGGAAATTTAGTAGAAGATGCATTAAGTAGGAATTCATATGGTCAGTTGAAAAAAAATGATTTAGATGAGTGGCATTTCATGACGGTCCTAGAGAAAATGCATGTGTAATGTGAAGAATGGTGTGATGTTGTGGTTATATTTACAATTTTAGTGATTCTTGATTTGGTGAAGATGGTTAAATAGAAATAGACATCCAATACTGAATGTAACATCCCAGGTAATTAAAGAATAAATAATTTTCATATTTATTAATATTAGAGAATTAAATATGAATTTTAATTAAAAGGGGTTGCTATGTTCGATAGCGTACCCGATACGCAACGATGAGTTTCTTTGAAACTTACGTAGCACACTAGTAATATAATAATATTATGTTAGTTAACAAGTAGCCGTTGTACTGGCGGGAATGAATAGAAATAACTAAAATATGAATAGATATGTTTTTAGATGTTTTTACATTTACCCAATAAAAGATAAAGGCTTAAAATACGGAAAGAGTTCAATTTTAGGCTTTTATACCCTAATTTTCACTAAAGGTTCACTTATCACCTTTTAATGGTGAACCGTCATTAAATATAGTTTTGATCACCCTTATACATTCTTTTGGAACAAATAAAACTTTTATTAAGAATCGGGACATTAAATTTTACTTTGTGTAATTTTTGGTACCTTTCTGATAAAGTTCATTTTTTTATGAATAGTGTAAAATGTTGCATTTTAATTCAAAACCACTTTTTGATCTAATTTATTTATATGATTAGATTATCTTTTGAATTGGTTTTAAAGTGAAATTAGAAAATATTTTTGCCATTTTATCCAATGGTGGTCATTGGAATCAATTTCACTTTGAAATTAGACTTTAACTGGTGTCAATCTTTTGATACTTATTGTTTCATAAAAACACGCTATTTTCTCTGGCAGCGGGAATTAATTATTGAAATAATTAATGTGACTTATATGATTTGAATTTTGTAAAATAGACTTCATTTTTGAATTCAGAATATCAAATATAGCTTAGGGTGAATTTTTGGTAATTTTCTGAAAAACTTCAATTTTTGATGAATAGTGAAACCACTAAGTGGTAATCAAGCAAACTGATTTTTCAGTTAAATGAAATTTTACCACTAATGTGTATTGAATTTTGAAAATCCGACATACATGGTTGTCATTAAGAAGTAAAATGTGGTTCAATGAGATTAAAATAATTTTTTGGTGAATAGTAACTTATTAAGTTTTTAATCGCGATTAGTGGTAATTAGTGTAGTTTAAGGTATAAATAATGATTTAATAATATGAAATGACCTAGACACATGTCCCAACCTTATTGGTTGTGTCATGGCCGACCAAGACAAGCCATGGGTCAACTTGGGGACCCCATGGATCCACTTTTGTTGGGAAATGACATAAATTACTTTTTATTTAATGTTAAAGTGAAAATGACACAAACATGATATGTTTTGCGAAAACAATTTTTAAGTGGGGTTATACAAGTCCAAATTTTGATTATAAATATTAAATGGAAAGATAAAAAGATTTCCTACATCATAGTATTTGTTTTATAATTTTTAGACATTAAATAAATTAAATTATTTATGACATAATAATGATGCAGCGATGACATCATTATTTGACGATTTAAATAAAATGGAAAGATAAAATAAAATCTATGAACTACACATGTCCAAAACCAATTGGATGAATGGATTTCGATGCCTTATCACCTTATCCACGAATTCTATCAATGTGGGACCTTTTAAAACCGAAACACATTTTCAAATAAAGTAATGTTTCTTTACTTTCCAAAAGTGCCCCTCCTCTCCCCTTATAAAAGGCCCCCACCTCTACCTCATTTCACACACTCTTCAAGCCATTGGCTCGGCCAACCCCTGCCCATTTGCTCTCTCCACATCCCTCTCCTCATCCTAGAGGATTCCCTTTGGGCAGAATCCTTTCAAAGGAAGCCTTTAGGCTCAAACCAAAAGAAGTTACACTTTTTAAGGTATTTCATTCTCTCATGATCATTTGTTTTATTTTGCTTCTCCGACCCCCTAAACTCTTTTTATTTACTTATTTTGTAACAACACCAGTATCTTCAATATACTAGGATGTTGTTATAAGATTTATTTGAGCTACACTCTCACACAACTACATCAAATGGTTAAAGAACATATGGTTTCCGTGGATGGTGAAATTCTGCCTCCCGAAACGATGATTGTTCAACACTCATTAAACACCTTCAAAGGTGGCCATTATGATGTCACTATTTTTATATATGATATGTAATATGTTTATGTTTTACTTATGCTTCTGTATTTTTCATTTGTGTCTTACCTTTATGGCTTCCATTATGGGTATACGCGATATCTTCATTTAAGGAAGTGCGGACTACCGCCCCCTCAAAGTGATGTGATTCGTTAATGCCATATGTGGGACGTGTAAAGGATGGATTTAAAGTTATTATATATGATGTTATACTGGAATTATAATATACCTATATATATCATTATCATTTATTTCCATTAAAGTATGAGATAGAAATGAAAGTAGCGTTCATGCGTACGTACGGACTACCGTCTCCATGAACGGTGCATTTCATTTCTTATCCCCAAATGTAATGTACTGTTAAAAGTACATGTATATAATGGATATATATAATTAATGATATATCTAAATGATGAATATAATTCTGGAATTAAAATATACATAAGTCTCATTTAGTTTTAATTCCATTAATATGACAAAGAAATGAAAGTAGCGTTCATGCGTACGTACGGCTTACCGTCTCCATGAACGATGCATTTCATTTCTTACCTCTAAATGATTATGTAATATTTTAAATACATGTATGTACTGGATATATATGACATATATGATATCTACATCATGAATACCATTCTGGATATAATGAAACATTGACCAAATTAACAACATGTAAGTGTAAGAAGTCTATTTTTGACTTAAGAACCAAATACCGACAAAATGAACATTATTAACTTAAATAATTACATGATGTTCATAACATGGTATAAAAGGAATAATGAACTTGAAAAAGGTTCTTAAGCAAGTAGAGATTAACTAAAATTTTATTATTCAGGAGTTTAAAGAACGGTCGGGTCAAGTCGGATACGAGGTATGGGAACTTTTTAACCCAATTTCCATTCTTTGGGTTAATCTCCTACTTTCAAATTATGTCATTATATTATTATGTCGTATCTTGTATTTGTACTTTATTTATGTGTACTTATAGTGAATACACATAATGTATCTATTTTATTTTAAAAATTATCTTTGTATGGGACTTCGTCTCAATCTCCTTTCGTTGAGGCATATTTTATTTTATACACAACTTTCTTTTATACGGTGTATAAACCCCTTTGACTTTTACGTTTACTCAAAAGGAATCTTTTTTATACGAAGCGTTTACTAAACGACAAAAGGGAATGTTTTTGTCGTACGTATGCGGCGACAACGACTTTTCCGCCGTCGTAACCGTTATTTGAGTTTTGGCTTCCTCTACAAGCCATACCTTTTTTTTAAAAGAAAAATAAATACCATGTTTTACTTTGGTATTGAAAATGGTTTTCATAATGTTTTTATTATATCAATGTGTTGTATTGATATCTCGTGATTGAAATGTGGAAATGTTATGTTTCCTTTATGCATGTTTTATGTGATATGATTATGTTATGGTTCTTGGGCATTATTATGAAGACGGGTGGTTCCGTGATAAACTAAGGGCGGGTGAGCCCGTTATAGCTCTCCAATGCATTGGGTAACGCGAAGGAGTGAAACGTTAAGGTTTCTCCGAAGAGATTTTAGGGAATATACTGTGATGGGTATTCCAAACGTAACCAAGAGGGTTACTCCCTACGTAAGAATGTTATGAATGCCTCAAGTTACCTTTACGTATTATGATTTATATGATTTATTCATGTTTTTATGAGGTATGTTAAAGTGACTATGTTTTATGGGTAAAGTATGATTTCATTATTATTTATATATGAACTCATGTTTCCTTTCCATGTTTTTTTTATAACCCATACTGAGTTTTTATGCTCATCCCAAGTTTTTGAAATGTTTTTCACAGGTCAAGGGAAAGGTACATGATAAGATGATAGAGTCAAGGATGTGTCAAGAAATAATCCATGTTTTATTTTAAATGTGTTTCCATTGATGGGAATGAAGAATACTATCTTTATGTAACCACTTTGTTTATATGTGGAATGTAATGCAAGTTTTATGATCTAATTCTCTAAAACTCTAAACCAGAAAAGATCCTCAATGTGTAATCTTGTAATAACTCAAGATTAAGTAAGGTTTAAGGCTGGGGCCTTATAGTTGGTATCAGAGGTCGGTTTAGATAACTTTAGGAGTTAGAATTCTATTAAATGATTATCTAAAAATATTTTTTTTTGAAATGATATAGCATTTACGGATTACCATGTTGCTTCGCCTAAGATATTTCCATGTTCAGAATGGTTTTCCGTAGGGGAAACAAAGCAGCTATGTTGGGACGACATCAGGAGGAAGACAGCCTTCCAAATCAGCAACCTGAGATGGTCGGAATCGGAACTGAACAGTTTGTTGCAGTGATGGCACAGTTGACTCAGGCTATAAATGGCGGTGGTATCCATGCACGAGATCAGCCAGATCAACCGCAGAGGAACATGTCAGTGGTGGAACATTTCATAAGGCAACATCCCCCATCATTCAGAGGATCATCTGACCCTGTGCTAGCTGAAGGGTGGATTAAAGCACTGGAGAAGATTTTTGATGTCATGGGGTGTTCAGACAATCAAAAGGTTAGTCTTGCTATTTACCGTTTGGAGGGTGAAGCAGATCAGTGGTGGTCTATGGTTAAAAATATCAGGGATGCCGATGAGATTGATGCTCTTGACTGGGATGAATTCAAAGGTATGTTTCTTGAGAAGTATTTTCCTAAGGCTGTTCGACTTAGGATGGAAAAGCAATTCTTGGAATTGAGGCAAGAGGAAGACTCAGTGGCTGCCTATGAAGAAAGGTTCACTCGATTGGCAAGGTATGCTCCCAATTTTATCCGGGACCTTGATAGTAAAATCAATCGTTTTTACTCAGGATTAAAGACAAAGTATCGAAGGGCATTAGCTTCTCGAGAGTTTAAAAGTTATGAAAAGCTTGTTCGATGTGCTGAGAAGGTGGAAATGGAGTTTGCCGATGACCAAGTGTTCTATAACAACCAGCAGAAGAAGAGACCGAGGTGGCAGGAGAAAGGTAAGAATTCTTCAAAGAAGTCTGATGGTAAGAGAACTAAGTTTCCAGTTTGTGATAAATGTGGCAAAAGGCATGCTGGGGAATGTCTTCTGAATTCTGGGAAGTGCTACCGATGTGGTAAGATGGGACATAAGGCTCGTGATTGCACTGAAAAGGATCAAGGTGAAGGTAAAAACAAATTTGATTTACAGTTAGTGAAATGTTTTAAGTGCAATGAGATGGGTCACTATGCAAACGAGTGTCCGACAAGGAGCTTGAGTGATGGGAAGCAGTTAGACTACAAGCAGAAAGGGGTGGTGAAATCCTTTGCAACTTCAGTAGATGTTGGGCCATCAAATGAAGTGGTATCTGCTCCAGGGAGCTCAGTATTTTTCGAAGATTGACTTGAGGTCGGGGTACCATCAGTTGAAAGTAAAAGAAGCAGACGACTGCGTTCCGTACTAGATATGGCCATTATGAATTTGTAGTTATGCCTTTTGGGTTAACCAATGCACCTGCTGTATTCATGGACCTTATGAATAAAATTTTCCATGAGTTCTTGGATAAGTTTGTGTTTGTGTTTTGAGGTTTGTGAAGAGGTTATGTGTGCCTTGTGATTCACAGTTGAAGAGAGAGTTGTTATGTGAAGCTCATAGTTCTCCGTTCTCAGTTCATCCGGGCAGTACTAAGATGTATAGAGATCTGCGGGAGTATTACTGGTGGGATGGAATGAAAAGAGACATTGCTGATTTTACTGTGAAGTGTTTGACATGTCAACAGGTTAAAGCAGAGCGGCAGTTACCGAAAGGGATGCTTCAGCCTTTACCAGTGCCAGAGTGGAAATGGGAGAATATATCCATGGACTTTGTTGTTGGATTACCGAAGACATCTCGAGGTAATAATGCAATCTGGGTTATTGTTGATCGCTTGACCAAATCTGCTCATTTCCTTGCTATACAAGATACTTTCTCTCTTGATCAACTTTCCCATTTGTATCTTAAAGAGATAGTCAGGTTACATGGAGTTCCTCTCTCCATTGTATCGGATCGTGATCCCAGGTTTACTTCTAACTTTTGGAAAGGCCTTCAGAAGTCGTTGGGTACTGAATTAAATTTTAGTACAGCTTTTCATCCTCAATCAGATGGGCAGTCAGAACGAACAATTCAGACATTGGAGGATATGCTACGAGCTTGTTCTATGGATTATCAGGGAAGTTGGGACCAACATCTTTCTTTGGTTGAGTTTTCATATAATAACAGTTTTCATTCCAGTATACAGATGGCACCATTTCAGGCATTATATGGGAAGCGGTGTCGAACTCCAGCTTTCTGGGATGAAGTGGGTGAAAGGAAGTTGATGGGACCAGAATTGGTAGAAGAGATGGTAGAAAAAGTTCAGTTGATTCAGAAACACATGAGAACAGCTCAGAGCAGGCAGAAGAGTTATGCGGATAACCGGAGGAAGGATCTATCTTTCGAGGTAGGTGATCATGTTTTTCTCAAGGTTTCTCCTTGGAAAAGTGTGATGAGATTTGGTAAGAAAGGAAAGTTGAGTCCAAGGTTAATTGGACCATACGAAATTCTGGAGAGAGTTGGATCAGTTGCATACCGAGTGGCTTTACCTCCGAGTTTATCTCAGGTACACAATGTTTTTCACGTTTCGATGTTGAGAAAGTATATGCCAGATCCATCTCATGTTTTGAGTCCAGAGGTAGTTCAGCTGGAAGAGAACCTATCTTATGAGGAACAACCGGTCCAGATTCTTGACCATAAGGAGCAAGTGTTACGGAATAAGGTGATTCATCAGGTAAAGGTTTTTTGGAAAAACCATGTGATTGAAGAGGCAACGTGGGAATCTGAAAATGCTATGAGGGATAAATACCCCCACTTATTTTGATAAGTGAATAAAATTGCGAGGACGCAATTCCCAAAAGGGGGGAAGGATGTAACATCCCAGGTAATTAAAGAATAAATAATTTTCATATTTATTAATATTAGAGAATTAAATATGAATTTTAATTAAAAGGGGTTGCTATGTTCGATAGCGTACCCGATACGCAACGATGAGTTTCTTTGAAACTTACGTAGCACACTAGTAATATAATAATATTATGTTAGTTAACAAGTAGCCGTTGTACTGGCGGGAATGAATAGAAATAACTAAAATATGAATAGATATGTTTTTAGATGTTTTTACATTTACCCAATAAAAGATAAAGGCTTAAAATACGGAAAGAGTTCAATTTTAGGCTTTTATACCCTAATTTTCACTAAAGGTTCACTTATCACCTTTTAATGGTGAACCGTCATTAAATATAGTTTTGATCACCCTTATACATTCTTTTGGAACAAATAAAACTTTTATTAAGAATCGGGACATTAAATTTTACTTTGTGTAATTTTTGGTACCTTTCTGATAAAGTTCATTTTTTATGAATAGTGTAAAATGTTGCATTTTAATTCAAAACCTCTTTTTGATCTAATTTATTTATATGATTAGATTATCTTTTGAATTGGTTTTAAAGTGAAATTAGAAAATATTTTTACCATTTTATCCAATGGTGGTCATTGGAATCAATTTCACTTTGAAATTAGACTTTAACTGGTGTCAATCTTTTGATACTTATTGTTTCATAAAAACACGCTATTTTCTCTGGCAGCGGGAATTAATTATTGAAATAATTAATGTGACTTATATGATTTGAATTTTGTAAAATAGACTTCATTTTTGAATTCAGAATATCAAATATAGCTTAGGGTGAATTTTTGGTAATTTTCTGAAAAACTTCAATTTTTGATGAATAGTGAAACCACTAAGTGGTAATCAAGCAAACTGATTTTTCAGTTAAATGAAATTTTACCACTAATGTGTATTGAATTTTGAAAATCCGACATACATGGTTGTCATTAAGAAGTAAAATGTGGTTCAATGAGATTAAAATAATTTTTTGGTGAATAGTAACTTATTAAGTTTTTAATCGCGATTAGTGGTAATTAGTGTAGTTTAAGGTATAAATAATGATTTAATAATATGAAATGACCTAGACACATGTCCCAACCTTATTGGTTGTGTCATGGCCGACCAAGACAAGCCATGGGTCAACTTGGGGACCCCATGGATCCACTTTTGTTGGGAAATGACATAAATTACTTTTTATTTAATGTTAAAGTGAAAATGACACAAACATGATATGTTTTGCGAAAACAATTTTTAAGTGGGGTTATACAAGTCCAAATTTTGATTATAAATATTCAATGGAAAGATAAAAAGATTTCCTACATCATAGTATTTGTTTTATAATTTTTAGACATTAAATAAATTAAATTATTTATGACATAATAATGATGCAGCGATGACATCATTATTTGACGATTTAAATAAAATGGAAAGATAAAATAAAATCTATGAACTACACATGTCCAAAACCAATTGGATGAATGGATTTCGATGCCTTATCACCTTATCCACGAATTCTATCAATGTGGGACCTTTTAAAACCGAAACACATTTTCAAATAAAGTAATGTTTCTTTACTTTCCAAAAGTGCCCCTCCTCTCCCCTTATAAAAGGCCCCCACCTCTACCTCATTTCACACACTCTTCAAGCCATTGGCTCGGCCAACCCCTGCCCATTTGCTCTCTCCACATCCCTCTCCTCATCCTAGAGGATTCCCTTTGGGCAGAATCCTTTCAAAGGAAGCCTTTAGGCTCAAACCAAAAGAAGTTACACTTTTTAAGGTATTTCATTCTCTCATGATCATTTGTTTTATTTTGCTTCTCCGACCCCCTAAACTCTTTTTATTTACTTATTTTGTAACAACACCAGTATCTTCAATATACTAGGATGTTGTTATAAGATTTATTTGAGCTACACTCTCACACAACTACATCAAATGGTTAAAGAACATATGGTTTCTGTGGATGGTGAAATTCTGCCTCCCGAAACGATGATTGTTCAACACTCATTAAACACCTTCAAAGGTGGCCATTATGATGTCACTATTTTTATATATGATATGTAATATGTTTATGTTTTACTTATGCTTCTGTATTTTTCATTTGTGTCTTACCTTTATGGCTTCCATTATGGGTATACGCGATATCTTCATTTAAGGAAGTGCGGACTACCGCCCCCTCAAAGTGATGTGATTCGTTAATGCCATATGTGGGACGTGTAAAGGATGGATTTAAAGTTATTATATATGATGTTATACTGGAATTATAATATACCTATATATATCATTATCATTTATTTCCATTAAAGTATGAGATAGAAATGAAAGTAGCGTTCATGCGTACGTACGGACTACCGTCTCCATGAACGGTGCATTTCATTTCTTATCCCCAAATGTAATGTACTGTTAAAAGTACATGTATATAATGGATATATATAATTAATGATATATCTAAATGATGAATATAATTCTGGAATTAAAATATACATAAGTCTCATTTAGTTTTAATTCCATTAATATGACAAAGAAATGAAAGTAGCGTTCATGCGTACGTACGGCTTACCGTCTCCATGAACGATGCATTTCATTTCTTACCTCTAAATGATTATGTAATATTTTAAATACATGTATGTACTGGATATATATGACATATATGATATCTACATCATGAATACCATTCTGGATATAATGAAACATTGACCAAATTAACAACATGTAAGTGTAAGAAGTCTATTTTTGACTTAAGAACCAAATACCGACAAAATGAACATTATTAACTTAAATAATTACATGATGTTCATAACATGGTATAAAAGGAATAATGAACTTGAAAAAGGTTCTTAAGCAAGTAGAGATTAACTAAAATTTTATTATTCAGGAGTTTAAAGAACGGTCGGGTCAAGTCGGATACGAGGTATGGGAACTTTTTAACCCAATTTCCATTCTTTGGGTTAATCTCCTACTTTCAAATTATGTCATTATATTATTATGTCGTATCTTGTATTTGTACTTTATTTATGTGTACTTATAGTGAATACACATAATGTATCTATTTTATTTTAAAAATTATCTTTGTATGGGACTTCGTCTCAATCTCCTTTCGTTGAGGCATATTTTATTTTATACACAACTTTCTTTTATACGGTGTATAAACCCCTTTGACTTTTACGTTTACTCAAAAGGAATCTTTTTTATATGAAGCGTTTACTAAACGACAAAAGGGAATGTTTTTGTCGTACGTATGCGGCGACAACGACTTCTCCGCCGTCGTAACCGTTATTTGAGTTTTGGCTTCCTCTACAAGCCATACCTTTTTTTTAAAAGAAAAATAAATACCATGTTTTACTTTGGTATTGAAAATGGTTTTCATAATGTTTTTATTATATCAATGTGTTGTATTGATATCTCGTGATTGAAATGTGGAAATGTTATGTTTCCTTTATGCATGTTTTATGTGATATGATTATGTTATGGTTCTTGGGCATTATTATGAAGACGGGTGGTTCCGTGATAAACTAAGGGCGGGTGAGCCCGTTATAGCTCTCCAATGCATTGGGTAACGCGAAGGAGTGAAACGTTAAGGTTTCTCCGAAGAGATTTTAGGGAATATACTGTGATGGGTATTCCAAACGTAACCAAGAGGGTTACTCCCTACGTAAGAATGTTATGAATGCCTCAAGTTACCTTTACGTATTATGATTTATATGATTTATTCATGTTTTTATGAGGTATGTTAAAGTGACTATGTTTTATGGGTAAAGTATGATTTCATTCTTATTTATATATGAACTCATGTTTCCTTTCCATGTTTTTTTTATAACCCATACTGAGTTTTTATGCTCATCCCAAGTTTTTGAAATGTTTTTCACAGGTCAAGGGAAAGGTACATGATAAGATGATAGAGTCAAGGATGTGTCAAGAAATAATCCATGTTTTATTTTAAATGTGTTTCCATTGATGGGAATGAAGAATACTATCTTTATGTAACCACTTTGTTTATATGTGGAATGTAATGCAAGTTTTATGATCTAATTCTCTAAAACTCTAAACCAGAAAAGATCCTCAATGTGTAATCTTGTAATAACTCAAGATTAAGTAAGGTTTAAGGCTGGGGCCTTATACTGAATGTGTGGCTATGATGTCAAAAGTCAATGTTGGGGAGACCATTGAGGTCTAGAAGTTGGAAGAGAGTTCAGTTTTGTGGTTCAAAAATCAGATGGTTGTACTAATTGATTCTCAGGAGAAACTTCTTCATGCTTACCACCATTCAATATGGGTTTTCTATAAATGAATATAGAATATGTATAAGGAGTTAAAAGCATAGTTTTGGTGGATCAACATGAATTGGGAGGTTCTTAAGTTTGTTTCAAGGTTCTTCACTTGTCAACAAGTTAAAAAATATCATCAGCGACCAACAGTCATGTTGTAGTCTTTACCTACCCCTGTTTGGAAATGGGAGTAGATAACTATGTATTTTGTAATAGGATTCATATGAACCGTTTAGAAACATGATTCCATATGGGTAATAGTGGATCAAATTACAAAGTAGGATTATTTAATTTCTATTCTGGAATATCATACAGTGGATGAATTAAAAAAACTAAATTTGAGAAGTTTTAAAAAGGCATGGAATACAAGTTTCAATATTGTTAGAAAAATATCTGAGGTTCATGTATCATTTCTAGAAATCCTAGAAATAAGCCCTCGGAAATTAGTTGACTATGAGTATGACGTATCAACTTTAGAAATATGGGAAATATGAAAGGAAGATACAAATGTTGGAAGATATGTTGCGGTATTTTGTACTATATTTTGGTGGCTTGTGGGAATAGGACGTTCCATTAGTGGAGTTCTCGTATAAAAAAACATTTAGGCATTGATACATATGATCATTTAAATAATTATATGGTTGTTATTTCCTTTCTCCATTTTTTTGTGTAGAAATAGGTGATATTTCACTAGTTGGGAAAATCCATGTATAAGATACAACAAATAAGATTCAGTTTATCAGAAAGAGGATGTTGATGGATGAGATTCATTTTAAATCTTATGAATATCATCATCGATGGCCATTTTCATTCTCATTGATTGATAATGTTTTCTTGAAGATCTCTCCAAGTTATTCACATCATTATTTTGGGATGTAGGGAAAATTATTTCCTCGATACATAAGCCCTTTTAGGAAACTACAATGGGTTTGAGAGGTGGAATATCATATGACATCACCAACATGGTTCAATGTAGTTCATAACGTGTTCCATGTATCTCATTTGAAAAATTATTAGCCTGATCTTAATCATGTTATTTTATGGGATCATGTTAACCTAGATCCAAATTCTTCAATGTTGCACATTCCAGCAATGATTGTGGATAAGAAAGAGAAATTGTTGTGTATAAAAATCATTCTCCTAGTGTGGTTTTTGTGGAAACATGGTTAGATACAGGTAGAGACTTGGGAACATGAAAAGTAAATGAAAGAGCAATGGCTGGAACTCTTACATGGATATGATGTTTTTCTATTTTTTGGGATGGAAAGACCAATGGTGGGGAGAATGTATCACCCCATGTTTCTAGTAAATAACCCATTATTTTTAGTTTTTTTAGTATGTAAAGTATATGAGTGAGTTTTGGGAGAGTTTGGAGAACGTTGAAAGAGTTTTTAGGCTTTTCTTCAAGTTCATGGTGGGTCCACAGTTTGGGAAAACTGTGCAACGCCTCCAAGAAAAATTTTCACAGGGGTTCTTGGGGAAAATGGAAAGGTTATTGAGAAGTGCACTATTTTTTCCAAATCTTGCTTCCACTAAGTAGAAACCAAGTAGTTTGTGAAGGTTGATTTGTATTGTTTCAGATAGTGGATTCGGTATGGTTTGAACATGGTTTGGAAACTATGCAAGACAACCATGTGAGGTCTATACTTGAGGTACTATTTAATGCATGGTTAGCGCATAGTTTTTCAAATCGTGTGACTAAACTATTCCCAAAGAAGAAACTTGATCCTAAAAAATGGATCTAGGTTGGTTTAACGTTCTAATGCCTCGCTTTTTCAAAAAATGTCCCTAAATTGGTATTTTCCCTCTAAAAGGTTAGAGAACCTATCCTAACCAAATTATAAGTGATCTAGAGACATTCCTTGGTTCATTGAATCCAAATTATTACGGCAAGGCTTTATTATTCATTTTTCATGATGATTTTTCTTATATATACTTTTCTATTTATCTCGGTTTCTTAGATATACCCTTATTGTGGGTAGATCGCGGTTTTTGAATACTAAATAGTTTTATATTTGATCTTTTTGTTGATAGGGGAAGAGATATAAGGTGGGGGTTTGATGATTTAACCCGTTTTCATGGATTTTCTTTGTGCTATTCTTTATTTTCTCCATAAAACATGAGGTAGGTGGATTGACTCTTGAATACACTATTTTTAACATTAAGGATTTATTTAAAATTGGTTTAATTGATTGATTTTTATTGTGAAATTGTGGTGCATATCATGTTATAAATCCTCTTTAGTGACGATTTATGGTTTTTGGTGAAATTGAGGAATCATGGAAATTTGTTGTGTAAAGTGCTATGGTTTCTAGATTTTTAAAATTTTATCTTAAAATAAGGCTCTGCTGGATTTTTGAAATGGATTGTTGGAATGTTTTTCAATAAAACAGAGGTTTTATTAATATTATTTGAAATGGTTTTGGAATATGTGGGGTTTTTCATGAGTTCATATTCCACGTGACCCTGAATAAGTGACATATACATTTAGGGTATAAGGTGAATGACACTAGATTGGTGTGTGTTTCAGTGGGTCATAAGGTGATTTGAGGATAGACCTATCATGAGTATGGAACTTTCAAACAATCATTCATGTGTGGTTGTGTTGTGGGTCATGGAATAGTATTCCAAAATAGAATGATACATTTATTTAATGAATTGTTTATATACATTCTTTGGGAAACTATTTACTATATTTTTTATATTTTGATATAAATATTTTTATAAAATGTTTTGTAAAAAAATGTTGTATATCAATGTTTCTATCTTGTTCTATCCCAGTGGCGTGAGTTGGGAAGTCAATGGGGGAAACCTACTGAGTTTTATTACTCACCCATACTTTGGTGATTTTAAATATATTGTATATAGATATATGGGTAATGATAAATTATCAAAAATCTTTAGTATTACCTCAGGATACTTGGAATGTTTGGTGGAGTCCGATCTTTGAGCCTGTGGTTCTTTGGAGTCATGTGGTTGTCTCTAAATTTTGATAGTTTGTCTTCCTCTATTTAATTTTATGTTAGTTTGTCTTCTGTTGTGGTACTCTATGGTTTGTTTTGATGAAAATTAAATGTTTGAGTTTTCTATAAATTTTTATGTTTCATAATATAGTGGTTTATTTGGTTATGGTTTGTTGGTTGGTTGTTTATATTGAAAGGGAAAATTTCCCCCAAATTATAAATAAATACTTCAACATTTATTTCCAACCTTTGGTGTCTTAGGGATGTCTCTTAAGGTCAAGAACCATCCTTATAACTTTTTAATCCAATGAGAAGTAGAAATATTGTACATTAGGCTTTGGTTACCATAAGATTCATGCTTGTTCAAATGTTTTCACCTTTTATTATGGTTAAAATGTGTCATTAGTTAGTTTTTCTTCATGTGGAAAATCTATGTATAAGGAAGAATAATAAAGGATGTTTGTATTGATTCCCATTAAACCATTTAGATATTTCCCACTTATACAAAGATTGTACTGTTTATTTATATCTCAGAACACAATTCCTTTTGTGTTATGGAACCAAACCAATTTTTCAATGGGTTGAATCATAAATCAACCTTTTAATGATGATTCATGGAAATATTTTGACTATGTGCATCCTTAATTTTATTTAGAGGCCCGTAACATGGGATTAGGTCTTTCTACAAATGGTTTTTACCATTTTATACTGTATGGTAGTCAACATTATTATTGGATTATCTTTATAACTCCATAAAACTTACCACTTTGGCTGTTGATGAATGGTCCATATATCTTTTTAATATTATTAATTAAAGGATATCTAAAAAATAATGTTGATGTCTATTTAAAGTCACTTGTTGTTGAGTTAAATTTATTGTGGAGTAATGTTTTAGTACATATGATGTTATTGTGAAGCAAAATTCCCTAATGAAAGCTCAAATAATGGAAAAAATTAGTGACATCCCAGCAAATGGAATGTTATCTGGCTGAAATACACATGGTCCAAAATCATGTCGGTATTGTATGAGTGACAGAAAATATTTTTTACTTTTCCAAGGTAGAAAACCATGTTTTTTCGACTATCATTGTACATTTATTCCTATTGATCATCCTTTCTGAAGGAACAAAATAATTTTAGAAAAGGTATAATTAAAAGAGATGGAACTCCAAAAATTATATTAAGTATTGATTTAAAGTCTATTTCCTTTTCGATACCTCCTGTAACATTTTTACCAACTACAAATCAACAAAAAATAGATAGATTTGTAAAAGATCATAATTGCATTAAACAAATTTTTATTGGGGATCTTTTATATTGGTCTATTTTATTTTCCATTACAGGGTGGATGTCATGCATATTGAGAAGAAATATTTTGTTAATATATTTTATATAGTTTAAGACACAAATAATAAGACCAATGATCATGTAAAAGATTTATTAGATCTTTCTCAAATTTTATGAAAAATAGAACTTTAGTTATTTTAAAATGACATATCATAGAAGTTAATAAAGCCAAATGAAACTTAAAGTAGTGTGTATTCTGTTGGTAAATAATTTTACCAATAGATTGGATAAATCATTAACTTGTTGGTAAAAACATTATTTTCTAAATTTTATTGTGGAAAATAAAATAGTTATATTCTAATTTTAATAATAACAATAGAAAATATATTTTATATTGAAAATGTAAAACGAAAAAATTATATGATATGTTATTTTAAAAATATTATTTTCAACATTTATTTTTCTATCAGTAATATTATTAAAAATATTATTTTATTTTTTTATCATAAGCAACATCATCAATTTATATCTATTTGTAAATTATTTTTTAACTAAAATATTATGTATAGGTATGCAAATATCTATTTTAAAATATTATATTATATTTATTAGCATAATTATTAATCATATATTTATCATACTTATTATATAATAATTATAAATTTAACTTATATGAAACTCTAAAAAAACAATGGCTTTTTTTTCAAAATCATGTATAAAAGAACAAGTTCAAACTTAATTTTAAAACATGTTTGAACTTTAAGAAAACATATTAATCTTAAATAAATTTGTTACAAACATGTTCAAACATGTTCAATTTGGTTAAAACTAGAAAAAAAACACATGAATGTCCATAAAAATACATTCTCAATCTTTTTCTCCCACACATCAACAGTCATAATCACTATTCACATCAACGGTGGGGTCTACTCATTCAATTAACCCACATGGTCATGACATGCCCATAATTTAAGAGATCACATATATTAGTATCACATTGATTAAAAGAAAGTGGTAATACCATAATTTCATAAATATGTATCACCAACATGAGTATATATAAATAACAAATCATCGTTACTCATATAAGTAGGTCCCCTTTTTCTGTCGTGTATTGAATCCATTCATCCTCAATAGCACACTAGTAGTTATAAGAATATGATTTAAATGTATATAACACCAGATTTGGTACATATAAAATAAAATAATGTAAAATATGGTAAAATTGAATATTCAAGTGAATCATGTTTACGGTTATCATTTATTTTTTACTCATTTCATAAATACTTCAACATATCACTCAAGTGCCTAGATTTTCAAGAAAAGTATAATTTCCTTGTATGTTTCAGAAATCAGTATACCAAACCAAATAATATCTTCAACTCAAATATGATAAATTAAATCACCAACTAGTTATGCTCTAATTCATTTAAAAGGATTAATATATAAATTACAAATATGATATGTAAAATTATTACAGGGATAGTTATTACTCATTTATATCATAACAAGATCACATCTTAAAATAATCTATTACTTATTTCTTACAGTATTTGGACTTGAAACAACTATCCTTATTAGCCTAATCTAACTTAATGAAATTAATTTATATTCGATCAATGTAAAATCAAGAGAAATTTTTACATGGTAAATAAGTTAAAATCAAAATTTAAGTGACTAATTATTTCTATAAGGATATCTAAAAAACAAGAAATGTCCAATGTATGACTGGAAAAATGAGACCAAGATGATAAGAATCAAATAAAAAACATTATTTTTTGGGTGATTAAAATGGGATCAATAATTTAATTAACCTTTGAAAGTAAATTTAGTTCAAATATTGATAAAAAATGAAAACCAACTAGTGAATAAATTTAATGTTGTTAAAAATTTCTTTGAGGTGAAAAATTAAAAATATCTTAATATTTTGGCTGGTAATGTCTAACATCAACTATTGAAGTAATTTATTATAGATTCTGGTAGAACATAATATTAGAATAAATAAATTAACAGATATTAATAATTTAATCAAACTAGTGTATTTTCGACATTAGAAGTCCAGTCCAAAAAAACAATCATTAGAGAAAGAAAGTGGACTCACCCAATTTAACAAAATCCACTCTAGTACTCAAGGAAATTAATTTTTGACTTCAAAAAAATCTATTTAACATATGAATATAAAATTAATAGTTTTTCTTTTAAAAAATTATGGGAAATTAAATATAATATCTTTTTCTATAGAGTTGCCAGAATGGGAATGAAAGGAAATAATATTTGTGATAAAGAACGTATGTTTATGAAATATATCATAATCTCATGTACTATTGAAATCCCAGATAAATATCATTTCACATTCCTATAAAACAATACAGTGAATAAAAATATCAAAATAAAGATGCATAGATCCAAATGTTATATTCATGTGCACTTATTCAATGAACAATGTTGTGGGGTTTGATAAATATATATATTAAGTTTATTTGGTATTATTAATGATAATTAATGATTCAATTGTGATACTCTCTCAATATATATCTATATTTATCTATAATAATCACCATCCCTAACCAATAGAGTAGTATATAATGATATTAAAAATATAGTTCTAAAATATTATAATAATCTAGAAATTCAATAAGTAAAAAATAGATAAATAAAGAAACAATATGACTATTTATGCTATTAGATTTTGGAAGTCATGGTCATATATTTATAGTGAATATAATATGTAATATTAATTTCCAACTAATTTTAAATTATGTTTGTTCTAGTAATGCCTCCAACATTTCCTATGACACAGTGTCAGGACCCCGTCCCTCCAAAGGTACCCCACTAAGGCCAACAATGAAGAAAGATATATAATAAAACCCTGAGTCCCACCACCAGTAGGCTTTGAGTTGGAAACCATAACCAAAGGTATAACGATTTCACCAATGGGATGGATTACCCTCTATAATAACAGGATCAACATATAGGATAAATCAACTCTAAGAAAATAAATTACATAATATAAAAGTGAAACCAGAACCAACCAAAAATCGATGTATAAGTAAAATAAATACAGATAAAAGTCTCCAAATAAATGTCCAAAATAAAATATAATGTAGCGATACAATAACAACCTGAAAAGATAAGTTATAAATATCTGGAACAATCAACACAATCCACCTAGAAAACTAAAAAAATTATGTTCCTATGGTTAGAATAAAAGTACAATATGTTGGGTAAGACAAAAGTCTCATGTGCACATGTGAAAAGAGTATAATAATGCACCTGTAAGAAATCAAAATAACCATGAACACCTCAACATATCAACTATACAATTACATCATTACCAAGGAATGGTCACCAAATAATTCAAGCCATGTATAATATCATAATGAGAATGATATAAATAATGTGTATCCCACACTGCTCTTCCATTAGGTTTCCACTCTTACACCATTTCATCATATGTCATAGAAATCCCATCTCCTCTATATAATATGTCATTCCATACACCCCCTGTACAACTGGCCCTCACATTAAATCATTCTTGAAGATAGCTGGTTCATCAAAGGAAATCTCACCTGAAGAAACCTAGTCTGTCACTTCATATCCATAACCACAATAGAGAGGTATAGTGAATATTAAAGAAATAAATCTCATTCCCTCCTCATACCATTAATGAACCCCACCATAAGAAATCTCTTAATCAAATCAAATATCACCACACTATAGTATTTAATTGTGTACATTACATCCCATGCATATGAATTTTGTATATAAGATAGCTAAAAAATTTGGGTTTCCAGTCATCTATCCTTGTCGCCAATATATTAGAGAAAACTCTGATAAATATGTGTGTGTTAGCACAAGTTGTTTGATTGGAGTTTGATTTATATTGATATCATAATGAGCACACAATGTATATATTTAAATATACACCCAAGCCCATCTTATAGGTTCACAACATGAGCACTGACCATCTCATAACATCACCACCCAACCACAAAACACCACATATTTCCTTGACATCACTAAATTATAAAAGTCACATAAAAACCACAATCCACTATTCAAATATTACATTCTACATTTTAACTCTTTATAAACTTAATCAATTTTCCATATATCACATTTCCAACAAAATTCAATTATCTAGCCCATTTATTTCACATTAAACATCATCCATATTTAACCACACATCCAACTATTATTCATTTATTAATTTACCATCAACCCATAACATTTTAATTTCAATATTATTATTTAATTCTAATACAACCCAACAAACTACCAAAACCCAACACCACAAAAATAAATAACAACCACATAAAAATAAGCCCATATCACCACCATTGCATAGCCAAAAACTCCTCCTCATTATAATCTTTACATCGCATCCAATTTTATATCACAACTGCCCCATAGCATGACCACAAAACTCGTCATATCCTCCCCATAACACAACCACATATCAAAATCGCCACATACCATATCCACTTATCCTCACATCACTGCCCGGAAAAAAACATCATACCTAAACCTCACACTTTGAAATATTAACATAACATATCTAATATTTATCAAGGGTCTTCGATCACATTCAGATTCATTATTTCCAAGGAATTATAACAAAGGCCATAATTTTTGTGTGTGAACAGTTTTTTAATTGAGTATAATCAGTTAGCCAATTTAAACTTTTGGTGATAAAAAAGAACCCAAAATATGTTTTCCATAATCACAACAATCCCAACACAAAAAATTCTCTCAATTACTATCATTTTCTAAGAGACATCGAGCCCGATCAATCAAAATATCAATTAATATCAAAATCTGTAAAAACAAATTGTGACTTCCTTCCCCTTCTACTTCATGTCCTATTTAACAAAATTGTTATTAATTAATTAAGATGATGAAATATATATTACCATAATATAACAATCATATAAACAATCCCATATGATAAACAAGTTCATAAAAGAAGGACCTCCTACCTAAAATAGGGACTTTTGATCTACTACACAAGTTGGATGAAGAAAGAACAACCATCAGGAACCACAATTAAGAAGAACACCTTGATGAACCTAAACACAAAACCCCATAACATTACCTAATAAAAAAACATAAAAAATTATGAATTCTCCTGATATAAACCTTCCCAAATAAAAATAGTGAGAACAATATGGGAAAATTGGAGAAAATGAAGATGTGTGCTCACCTAAACAACTGAGGATCGATCTATAAAGGTCATGTTTAAAAGAAAATGAAAGGGTGTTGAAAGTGCTTCCTAAGAAACACATGGTTCATTGATGAAATTATAGTAATATTAAAGAAGTGATTGATTCTACATGTATTTTGGTATTTTATACCTAACTTAGAAAAAAATACCACAGTGCGGCCCATAGGACTATGCCGTATTACAGCTCAAAACCTATGAAACTATGGTACAATGACCCTCGCCACACTAGATCCCTGCTTTTGATAGAACCATTTGTATTTTTATTTATCATTTCACCGTATATCTTATAAAATATGAAGAGGGTTGTGTTGCATCCCCTACTCTATTATGAAATGGTGCCTAAAAATGAATAATAAATGGCAACTTGCTCCCATGACTCGACACTGCATCCTAAACCCCTACACCGCAACCACTCATGTGAGTACTCACCTACATGACATGTGATTTCTTCATACTAAAGTTACCCCAAAAAGTAAAATAGGTCTAAATAGATTCTTCCCAGGACCTTAAGTTACAGCCAATCCTTCTAGACCACAGCCTCCCTCCGAACCAACATATCCACGAGCTCTAAGATTTAATTCCCCATCCAACAAAAATCTTAGCTCCATGTCCTCCACTTACACTCCAAACACTTTAGGATTCCCTACATACACCTTCATAACTAGTATTATTAGAATTTAATTGGATAGAAGGTTTTTGATGTTACATTGGATTACTATAAAACTATTTTATCCCTTGAGAATTAAAACCAACATGGAATGAGTGAGAGTAAAAAGGTCCAAAAAACTACCCCTTGAAATAACTTTTAAAGATCTCACTACACCCCAAACACAACCGCACCACTAACCAAACCGAACAAACCCATACAAGAACATTCACTATGATTCCTTCATAACGAAATCACTGCACCACTAAATAAAAAATTATCCATCTACAAAAATCAAATAATTATATCTTCTATGAAATGATATTATCATCTGTGGGTGAAAATAACTCACCCTCAAAGTTATAATTGTTTCAAAGTACAACAAGTTTTGATTAATTCAATGTGGGACATTTTATTTTGCATATAAATCATAAACATTAGGAAATATAGAATGAATCTTGATTAAAAATTAGGTTTTTCCTCTTCATGTAAACATACATCACATCATTAAGGAAAATAAAATCGCATAAAACCTCAAGATCCAAACATCACATCGTTAATGGAAAATAGAATAAGGAAAAATATTGAAAAATTCCAAAAAATCATTGGTTACTAGGAACACATTTATATCTCCCAATCCCAAGTACTCTCATTTAGGCTACCATGTCTCCACTATACACAAACCACATGAATGGTTCATTCACACATCACCTTCTTCTGATGATCTTGGATCACCACTAGACACACCATAAACATCATTTCATCCTTGATATACAACTCTAGCTAGTCAATAAAATGGATTAATCATGAAGATATCAACTAAGTTGAGGGATATGGAACATTTTTTTGAATCTTATCCATATATGGAAGAAATTCCAACCAGTAATATACTTTGAAAATGTGAACCAACACCTCAAAAGGATAATCAAACTAGGTTGATAGCTTAATAACCTTGTCAAATCATGACAACCCCTTTCAAGGGGATACCTTCAAGAACACATGGTCTCTAACCATTAAATATATGGGTCTCCACTTGTGATTGGAATAAAACTTTTCTTCAGTCTCATAATACTTTCATCCTCTCATGAATAACCTGAACCTTCTTTATCATGCTCTACCCCACATTGTGATCTAACCAATGACTCTATAACCATAGTCCAACCTAACATAGAACAATATGGACTCCTGTAAAAAGCCTCAAATGGTTCTATATCGATGGATGAGTGATATATTGTAATTATATGTGCCCTACCATTCAGTTACTTTTCTAGTATTGGTTATCGAAGGTGTTCGACAGAGGTTTCGAGAGTTTTTGTTGGAAGATAGAGGTGCAACCAAACTGATTCATAAAATACATGTCATGTATGTGTATTAGATGATGTGAAAGTTTTTTCACGGCTTATCTAGGGCTATTTCACAAGGTGTATATTTTCAAGGTTAAATAAAAAATGGTGACATATTATTTGGAAGAACATGTAATCCTGAGATTAAATGATGTGAAATAGGATTACACATCATGTAATTACCTATTGCTATACAGTTTTAATGTTTGGTACCGCTCGGGTTTTTATGAAACACAATGTCCAGTGGATCTTCTCTTATTCCAAGAGTTTTATAACATTCTAAATTAATGTTTGAATATTTCTTTCAATGGGGATTGATCATTGGGTTCCTGTCTTTGATCTGTGGTGAGTTCTTCTCTCATTATTGTCAGTTTCCTTTCATTCTTATTTAGGGTTTCGTTGTGGTGGTATGGTTTGATTATTTTTTTTTGTGTTTCGGAAACGTCTTGATGGCCAATTGGTGTGATATAGGTTGATCTATGGTTCCTCATGGTGTGTATTTTGTTTTGTTTTGTTCTTCTTCACCCGATGGTGAGAAGCGAGTTGAAAATATTGTATTTAGGTTGGAGTTCCCTTATTTCTCTTTATTTTGAATCATGAAAGATGGTTTTTCTTTTTTTACCTTTTGGTTATGGTTGTGATGGATTAATTAAATAATTTATTATTTTTTAATTTAAGGTTAAAGGTGTTTGTTTCGTCTGCTTTTACAACATTGATATTATTTTGATATTATGGATTATATGGGCATGATGCCTTTCTGAAAACTATGGCTCTTTTGGGATTTTTTTGTACTGGATATATGTATGATCACTATTTAGAATATTTTAAATTTTTTGATTATTATGATATTAATCTAAATGAAAATTTATTAATTACTTATAATTGGAAAATGAAATGGTTTCTCCAAGATTTTTATGTTGGTGATAACACCCCTAAAATATAGTTGAATGTGATAACATCTCCTTTGTAAATTTGTGATATGATCTAGATGTTTTGTGATGTATGGTCGTTCTTGTGGTATAGTGGTGTGTCAGTGGGTCATATAACACTGATAGTTTGTTTGGTTGTGCTTTTGGGGCGGTGAGGAGGCAGTTTTTTTGGTCGTGCTTATGGGGTGACGAGGTGGTGGTTGCTTTGTGCTAGATGCTCGATTAGTGATGGAATAAATAAAAAAAATTTCAAAAAAAATTGGAATGACTTCATTTGGTTTGGTTCATGAAATGAAAATGGTTAATAGATAATTTAATATTTGGTTTTGTGTTTAAATGTGGTTAATGCTAAATAATGAAATGAAAGGGGTGATTAAATAAAATTGGTTGGAAATGTGAAATAGGGTTTTTGGCATGATGTGTGGTTTTATGCATATAGCAGTGGCAAAAAAAGTGAAGATGTTGTGAGTTGGTTCATTTGTTTTTGAAGCCATAGATTGGTATTTAGTGTTTGATATTATAAATATACTTTTATCTTCCTTGTGATTTCTATACGCACCCGCCCATGTTGAGAACTATGTATTGACCACTTGAATAGTCCCGGGAGTGGTGTCTTTCCCAACCTCCCAGTAGGAGGATGGATGGATGGCCACCAGTATTCCCTACTCCCTATTCCAAGCTATATTGGACCATGTTTCTTTAGGTGAGTTCTGATGTGTGGTCCCAAGTGTCTTCGGGATCATATATGATATGTGTCAAAGGTGTATTTTGAGATGAGATGTGATATGTGTCCTATGTGTCTTCGAGATGACATGTGTTGTGATTTACTAGGTGTGTGTGGGTGGGATGACATGTGTTGTCATAGCCCAGGTGTGTGCGGGTGGGATGTGTTGTGATAAACCTGGTGTGTGTGGGTGGGATGTGTTGTAATTTCCTAGGTTTGTGCAGGAATGATGTGATGTGATATATTCAGAAGGGGTGGGAGTGCTAGGATGTTTTTTATTTGGGTCTAAGAGTGGATAATCATTGGGAAATGGGGGTGTGGTACCCTATCCTACATATTATTTACTTAATATTATATTACATGAAGTACATTACTTTGTGAGCTTGCCTAGGTGAGGATGGGATGGTTAGTGTGCCTGCTTCGGTGCTGTTTGGTTCTGCTGTTTTCTCATAGGTACATTAGTATGCTTCTTTCCCATGTGCACGAGAGACATTGGTTTTCCTGGTGAGTATACTTGTATGCTCAGACTACATATTTAAAACTATTTTTAGTTTTGCAATAGGATTTTGTAGACCATATTGATCCTTACTAGCTCAAGTCCTTGACAGTTGTTGTGTCGCTACTTTATCATTAATTTTGGGTATTTACTATGGAGACTTTTATTTGTATCAGATGCAAGGATTTTCACATTATTGGTGGATGCTGTATCTAGGAGAACATAGGGAGGCATACGTTTTGTAGGTCAACTTTCAGAATGAGTTTCAAGTAGAGTTCCTCCTCATCGACCATAATGTAAGTGAAGAGGTAGGAGATTCTTTCTTTTCATTAGGGGAGAATATCAATGTGCGAGTTCGAAATCAAGTTTAAGGACCTTTTGTGTTTTCCCTAGATCTTTTTCTATATGAGGATTCTTGCGTGAGACATATTGAGGAGGAAATTCATCCATCTATCCAGTACACAGAATACTAGAAATGAGACCAATAGCAACCACCATTGGGGGTCGTTATTGGTCTTTAGAGACCACTTAGAGACAAACAATAGCGGTAGTATTTTGCCTGTTGTTGTAAGGAAACATCGACGGCCATTGGTGGGTGCTGTAGGTGACCTAAGGCTATGAAGAATATCAGTTGCTATTAGGGCGAGCTATATCAACCGGCAATGGAAGTCACTATAGATAATGTGAAAAAAGACCTTATAAACCACCATTGGTTGTTGCTGGGTCCTAGAAAAAAAAGGACCCATTAGCGACTTCCAATGACAGTCGCTAACCTGGGAATTGTTTTTTAAAAAAAATTACAGATCTGCTTCTCAAATAGTAGAAAATGGTAGAAACAAAGAAAAAATAAAAAAAAATCAATTCAAAACAGCAAACATACTGAAATCCTCAAAAACAAAAAATGACAAGCATACTCCTTCATATCTAGTTATTCAAACAACACCAATCCATTCCAATCATCTAATTTAATAAACCTACAATAATAAACAAAATATACAACTAAAATATGAAAATTAAAATTAAAAATATTTTTTCAGTTAGAAAATATATATATAATAATAAAATTGTTCCATTAGGCCGTTATGAAATTTGAGAATTTTTCCAATTGGCCATTCACCATTTAGCAAATTGGCCATTTATCAAATTGGAAATTATGACAGTACACTAATATGCTAGTTATCCAGTTGGTCGTTAGTCCAATTGGCTAATATTCCATTAGGCCAATATCCTAATAGGTTGTTATGCCATAGAAAATTAGGTAAGTAAGATTGTATTCCATTATGCCATTCGGTTTTTGGGTTGTTGTTTGGTCGTTGGGTTATTGTTAGGCCGTTGGGACATTGTTTGGCCATTGTTATGCCATTGTTAGAACATTGGGCCATTGTTAGTCCATTGGGACGTTATTCGGCCATTGGTCCATTGTTCGGTCGTTGGGTCATTGTTCGGTCGTTGGGCCATTGTTGTGTTGTTGGGCCATTAGGCAGTTAGGCCGCTAGGGATTTAGGGTGCTAGGGCGTTACGGAATGAGGGTGTTTGGTCATTTGGGAATCTTTAAATTTGTCCAATTGGCCAAGTCTCTATTTAGCCAATTTTCCATTAGGCCAATATTCTAATATGGAATAAGGCTATGTGGTCATTTGGCCAATAGGTTAATATGTCATTAGAACAATAGGACATTAGGTAATTAGGATAATAGTCCATTTGACCAATTTTCTATTTGGTTGTTAGGTCGTTAGGGCGTTCGGGAGTTAGGCCATTAGGGCATTACGCCATTTTTCCAATTAGCCAAATATCCATTTATCCATTTGGACATTATACCAATTTTAACATTAGGTCAATTTTGACATTTGGCCATTAGACTCAGTACTCTACTCTAGTAGGGACCAAATATGTTTCTCGTACACGATGAGGTGGTTTGAAAAGATGATTGGAAAACCATTCAGTTGTGTTCTCTCGACATTGAAATATATAGAGTAACTTTAGGTACTGAATAACCCCCCCCCCCCCCCCCCCGACAGCCCCCTCCCAACCCCCTACAGCCCCCACACTCCCCCCTAGACATCCCCCTGGCCACCCACCCCCACTCACCCTGGACAACCCCACCCCCACACCCAAAAAAACTCTCCCAATACATCCCCCCACAACTCACCCCAGACATCCCCTCACGTGCCCCCCGGACAGCCCCTCACATGCCCCCTGGTCAGCCACCCCCCAAACTCACCTTAGACAGCCCCCCACCACGGACAACCCAAACTCCCCCCATCCCCCCACCAACTGACCACTCCCCCCACTCACCCCGGACACCCCCCCCCCCCCCAAAACTCCCCTGGGACAGCCCCCCCCCCTAAGTCCCCACCCGGATAGCCCCCCCCAGTCAACTCGGACAGCCCGCACCCCCTCGGACAGACCCCCCCCCCCCAAACAGTCCCTCACATAACTCCCCTCCCCCCCCAAAAAAAAATCCCTTGAGACATCCCTTACACCCCCAGACACCCCCACCCTAAACATACCTCCTACACACTACACATCCCCCCCATCCCCCCAACCTCCGGATAGCCCCTCCACCTCCGAACACCCCCGCCCAAACCTGGAAAGCCCCCACTCCCCCTCAGACAACCCCCCCCCCCCTCCACTAAACCTGAACAGCCCCACACCCCTCAGACAGCCCCCAGATGGCCCCTCACGTGCCCCCCCCCCCAAATCTCGTGCTACATCCCCTCTCCACACCATTTATACCCCCCCCCCCCAAACACCCATAGGAGATCCCCTGACACCTAGACAACCCCACTCCCCCAGACAACACCCCTCCCCCACTCACCCCGGACAGCCCCACCCCCTGGTCAGCTAGCCCCCCAAACTCCCACGGGACAGCCCCCCACCCCTAGACATCCCCCACTCCCACCTGGACAGCCCCCACCCTAAGCCCCCCCCCCCTCTACACCCTGCATAGCCCCCCATATCCCACACCTCCAGACAGCCCCCAACCTCCAGAAAACCAACCCCCTGAACAGCGCCCCGTCTCACCCCGGACAGCCCCCCAGACCAAGACAACCCCCACTCCACATCGGACCCCCCCCCCCCACTCACCTCGGATAGCCACCCCAACCCTTCAACCCCCACCCCCAACTCCCTTGGGACAGCCCCCACTCCCCCCGAACATCCCCCCCGACCATCGCACCCCCCCACTCACCATGGACATCCCCCCCCCCCCAGCCGAAGAACACCAATAATGAAAAAATCTATAAAAAGATGGACACCAAAAACACATCACATGCCAGCAGTAAAACAACTAGAAATCATAGCAGGGAACTAGAAAAACCAAGTAGCACCATATATACTGAATGTATCCACCAACACCATCTAAAAACCACAAAAAATACATTTATACAAAACTAATATGGGGTTTAGCGTAACAGGATAGACAGTAAGTGAAGTAGAGGGAGAACATGCCAACTAGAAATCATTATAAATAGAATAAAAGAAAACTGTAGAGTTTTTAAAATCATAAGTTGTTCTAATGTCTAACAATTCTAAATTTAAAGTCTAAATCAATATATAACATTAATTCAATAATAAATATAAAAGAAACACACTTCATAAATATGATGTGTCATGCGTGGTCATGCCTAAATAAATATTTTAAATATTTTAATAATGTAAATTAAAGAAAAAAAATAAAAAATTCAGTATAAACATAGGTCTTATGATCCCCTACACCATCTCCCAGATGTACATATTACCGTAGTGTTTTAACCTCTACTATCAATTACGCATTTACCTCCTCATAAGAACGTAACCATGCCTTGAAATGTGAGAGGTCTTACGTCATCCGAGAAACATCCGGACTAACAACCTCATCATGTGATTCTATGAAACGAGAAATCCTCATTCTATAGGTCAAACTATATCCATGCTCATCACGACCAATAATGCAATGGAATATCTCATCCCTTCACATGGGAAGATGTCGTTTGTCCTCTGACAGCTATTCTAACTTATCTTCAAATTGATCCTATGCAATATTTAAAAATATATACACATATATTTTTATATACAGATGCATGTAATTATTGGTAATTAGTAGAATCACTTAATATAATAGCTATAGACTATGGATCATTTTGATCATGAGTTCTCATCCACTATGACATTTTATCAGTCGGTGCACCATTCTCCCGTAACTGTATACCAATAAAATATAAAAATATAACACAAAACCATATTAAATAATAAATTAAAAAATTAATAATAAAAAAATCATGTCAGATCTGATACATGTGAAGAGTCCCGAATCTGTGAGGTGGTCCCTGCAATGCTCGATTCTCGGAATGGCGTGCTGACACCTCTTACATTCAATTAATTTAAATTACAAACAAATATAATTTCACACATTATTGAAAATATATATACCAAAATAAATATACTAACCAAAATTTTCTCAGCAGACCAATACGAAACTAATTCGCACCACTGAGCTGGGAGAACACCTCTCATGACTTTTTCCAGAATGTATGGGGCACCCAAGTTTGGTACCCAGTGCTCCCTATTGATTTTTACTTTAAAATATTTCCACATATTATGACATTTTCCCATACACACTGGCCAATACTCATCATGGAACACTTTTATATTTTTCAATTTAAGAAAAAAATCACACATGTAAATATTTTTTAAACATAGGAAAGAAACAAAAATGGTCGTCTTACCTGAACGTCCCTCCAAATCTGATCTAATGTATCCTGAGGGATCAAAGATTAGTCATGTGTGGTCAGTGGAAATCGATGTGGGTTGCGTATGATATGACCCAGCAGATGAATAAATGTTGGGGAAGTAAATCCCATAGTATGATATCTCTCGTCAAATGAAACATCAATGGTTGTGTCGGAATTCCATGATGAAATACCATGACTAGGGCCTTTCTTGAAAGAGAAAGAAGCGGTCGAGTCTGATCCAATTGAAAACAAGTTTATACATAATTTGATAGATGTTCTTATATATATTAATTACATCAAAAATAAACACAGTTTTATTCATACATACCTCGACTCTGAGACGATGATTTGTCAGATGGATGATGTGGATGTGCTGCTTGTTCCCCTAACATGTATGAAGTCGTAGATAAAATTAGTATGGTGACCATCGAATGTTTCAAAAATAAAAATTGGATTGTTTAAAAAAACATTTAAAGTTTTCAATAAAACAAAATGGTATAGGATTATTAAAAATAAGAAACTTAACATAATAGAAATAAAATTATGTACATAAAAACTGGGGCTATCTAGGGGCTGTCTGGGGGGAGTTATGGGGGTGGGATATCCGGGATGGTGGGTCATATTTTTTGATGGTATATATATCAAAAATAATAAAATATATTTTCCAATGAAAAAAATTGGACTTGTTAGTCATCACATCACCTCTACGAAATAACCAAAAATAGATACAAAAAAGGATGATATAGTGGAAGGTCTAGTCAAATTGTTTCAAATAAAACTTTTAGTTGAAACACTCTATTTAATACCAACAATACCGGGGTGAAACTCTAAAATTTAATCATATCAAATATATTTTCATTTCATTAATTACTTATTCCTTTTTGTGTTTTTAGGAAGCATTGGATTCTCATTACGGTCAATTTGGATACTCTAAATATTTATTTCCTGGATTAAATGAATGAATATCAAACAAAATATCCACACATAACGGAATTTTTCAATTTTTATTACACTAAATCCAATGTTTTATAATCAAACATCATGTTATATAATTCAGATTATGTTTTAATGAGGATTATTTTATGATTGGGTGGTACATAAATATTGTGAAAAATAAGGAATGAGATGAGGGGATAAGCACAAGGATACTGACAAGTTCTATGACTAGACAAGTATCGGGGTATATATAATAATATTTCACTATTAAAACACATATCAAAACAAATGAAATATTTATTTCAATTTTTATACAGTGTACGAAACAAAAAATTGAAAATATTGTGGTTATTGTGTTTTTAAATTTATGAGAGATATCATATTCTGGGAAAAAACTAGCATCCCTAATGAATTATTTTTTAAGATAATTAATATTTAATTTAAAATACTTATTAATTTTATGTGTATTTATATTATTCTATTACTAATATGAATGTTGAAAAGTCTCACATTCACAAGACGAAATAGATGTGCTTAGAAATGAATGGTGAGAATACCCAATGGAAGAAGGTGCACAAATAGCATGACGTTGTGACTTCAATAGAAGTAGTGGATTATTTGATATTTATGTTTAATTTATTTATATTTTGTATTACTCAAATAATAACTGTATTCTTATATAGGTGGATTCTTTGGTTTGAAGTAGGGTGGTTTTTTCAAAATTGATCATGCTCATGAGAGATTGGACATCAAGGATATAGCTCAGATAATAACAACATGAAAATGGGTAAAGAATTTATAAAGGTGAATTTCATAATAATTATGTAATTAATTAATTTTGTCATCATTTTATCTAGTATATTTATGTTAATTTCCTAATCATGTTTATATAATACTTATTTAGTTTTTTTTCCAGATACTTTGGGAAGTCTTATTTTTATTTAAACTATCTAAAATAAGCTAAAAAGAGAGAACATGATCATTTTTGGTGGAAGAGGAAACCCCATGTTGCATGAAATGTTCATTAAATAACAAGGATGGATGTAACAAGTGATTTATCAATAGTTGAATGAAAAGTATGACCTCCCAAAAGATCTGTTATGAACATTTTCCTAAACAGTGTAGTAATATGTCATAGCTCAATCAGCTGCACCTCAATATGATACATAGTGTTCTCGATATGAGTCAAAGTGTATGTTTCTAATTTATAATATTCATTGATCCTTTATGATTCATGTCTTATAAACTACCATGATTTGATCCATAACCAATGATTATGATCTATGATATGCAGGGTATGAATTTATAATGTTAAGATCACCTTCTAACATCTTTATGCTCATGTGATCCTTATATGATCATTGATAAGTCCTCTTTTGATACTTATTGAGCATCTATGGTCACCCTTTCTTATGTTTCATATCCTTAGGTTATGAAGAATGATTTTTTAAATGAACTATCTAAGAAGGATTCTCGTAAATAAAAATTAACGAGAGACTCTTATGAAGTAGTTATTTATGTTTCCTTATTTCCAAAATCGATAGAACTAAACTATTCTAGATTATATAATTATGTTATGTAAGGAATTTTAATCAACTAAGATGTGATATTTGTGTATGAAATGTCTGCGTCAATATAGTTAGTATCAGAGCAACATACCAACTCAAAACTAAAAAAACACATTCTTAATGAGTTTATACATTAGGAAAAATATCCATAAGTCATTATTGATTCATAATAATCAATAAACCCTTAATTAGACACACTATGTGAATGATATGACTTTAAGTTTGTATTTTCACATTAAATTGACATTAAATTAAGTAAAAAAGAAAAAGTGACATACTGAAAAATAAAAAAAAAATTCAAATTATTTTGATACTTTAGAAAAATGATCCAGGAGTGATTATTGACATATAGGAATCAACCACACCTCAATCCTTTGTACGGTGTGACCAGTATAACTAAAAGTGTTCATTATCAGTTTAAAAATGGCATTTTAGTTCATCATGTGTCACTCACTAAAAACCAAGAAAACACGCTCTGATTGTCTTCTTAATTTATGATAGTGATTTATAATTTATTTTTCATATGAATGAAGTATTCCTACAACAAACTAACACACAATGTGATTGATATGACTCAAAATGTGTGATTCCTCTTTGAAATTAAATTTTAGTAAAAGAATACAACTAATATACAAAACACCGATCAAACACATTAATTTTTTTTTTTAATTTAGGAAAATTATCTATAAGTCAATTCTGACATGTAGTAATCAACCACACCTCAATATGATGCATGGTGTGGCCAGTATAACTCAAAGTGTCTTTTTTATTTAAATTTGACATTAATTTTAGTAAAAAGAACAAGTGACATACTAAAAACCAAGAAAATATATTCAATTTTTTTGATAATTTAGGAAAAATATCCTTGAGTAATTTTTGACATATAATAATCAACCTCACCTTAGTAAGACACATATTGTTACCAACATAAATCCAAATGTGTCTTTTTTAATTAAAAGTGACTTTAATTTAAGTAAACAAGAACAAGTGACATACTAAAAACCAAGAAAATTCATTCATGTTGTTTTGATACTTTAGAAAAATGATCCATGATTAATTTATGATGTGTAGGAATAATCCAAACATAAATCTAATTCACAGTGGGATGAGTATGAGTAAAAGTGTCTCTTATTAGTTTAAAATTGACCTTTTAGGTCAAAATGTGCCACTCACTGAAAACTAAGAAAACATGCTATGATTTTCTTGATAATTTAGTAAAGATATTCTTAAGTTATTTATGATGTGTATGATGTTGTCTCTTGTCAAACCAACTCATAATTTGACCGGTATGACTCAAAATTCATGTTTCCAGTTTGAAATGACATTTTAGTAAAAAACAAATTGACATACTAAAAACTAATAAAACAAATTTGTATTGTTTTTTTACATTAGGAAAACTATATATAATTCATTTTTTATGTGCATAAATCAAACACACCTCAATACGATGCATGGTGTGACCATTATGACTCTAAATGTGTCTTTTATTTAAAATTGACCTTAATTTAAGTAAAAAGAACAAGTGACATACTAAAAACTAAGAAAACACATTTTTATTGTTTTGATATTTTAGGACAATGATCCATAGGTCATTTTTTATTTGTAGAAGTAAAAAACACCTCAATATGACACACTGTGTAACCAGTATGACTCCAACTGTGTATTTCTATTTAAAATTGACAATAATTTAAGTAAAAAAGAACAATTTACATAATAAAAACTGAGAAAATACATTGAGATTCTTTTAATAATTTAATACAACAATACATGAGTCATTTTTTGATTTATAGGAATCAAATAATCCTCAATATGACACACATTGTGACTTGTATTACTAAAATTGAATGTTATTAGTTTAAAATTGACATTTTAGTTCAAAATGTGTCACTCACTGAAAACCAAGAAAAAATGATCTGATTAGCTTGATAATTTAAAAAAATTATTCATAATTAATTTTTAATGTGTTTGAAATAGTATCACATCAAACTATCTTATGATGTGGTCGGTATAACTCATAATACATGTTTCTTGTTTGAAATGATATTTTAGTAGAAAAACACAACTGACATACTAAAAAAATGAGAAAATCCATTTTGAATATTTTGATTATTTTGATACTTAAGGAAAATAATCCATAAATAATTTTTGATAGGTAGGAATATGATGCACCTCAATACGATGCATGTTTTGATCAGTATAACTCAAAATGATTCATTATTTAAATTTGAAATTAATTGTTGAAAAATAATAAGTGACATACTCAAAATTGTGACAAAGGATTCCAATTGTTTTGATATTTTAGTAAAAGTATCCAAAACACATTTGTGATGTGTTGGAATCAACCCTAAATCAATATAATGCACAGTGTGACCATTATAACTCTAAATGTGACATTTTTTTAAATATTTACATTTTATTGATGTATCCTTTCATATGAACGTTTAATTTATTTCTTTATAGTATTACTAAAGTAATATTTGTTTTCTTATATAAGAGGAATCATTTTCTCAGGTTGATATGAGTTTTTTAGAAACTCATAGTATGGAAGAACATTTTTGAGAGGGAATCATAGGAGTTAAATGATGAAATATTAATTTTTAAAAATGTTTATTGGATAATTATAAATGTAAGTATATATAAAAAAATTTGGATATGTAAATAGAATTTTTTTTAATATACCATGGGTGAAAATTTTTGTATTCATTATGTCAATTAAGTGTATATAGAAATGATTGAAATTACAGTTTTTTTTGTTGTGCTTTTATATTAACAGCACATTACAGCCATTTAGGCCTTTATCACTGATATTTTTAGCATTGTTAAAGGGTCCCCTTTATCAGTTCTATTTAAAGCACTAATAAATGTTGGCCTTTATCACTAATAAAAATTACATTGATAAATGTGACCATTATTAATTCTATGATTAACAGTGCTATTTATCACAGATAAAAGCCTATTTTTGCACTATTAAAGGCCATATGTGTAGTTGTGGAATCACTGAAATTGTTACAAGATCACATCTTGAAATATTCGAATATTTTCTATTTTTACTTTATTTAGACTATCAATAACTATATTTAGTAGCCTAATATGGTTTATTGCAATTTATATATATTATATCAACTTAAAATCAAGAGAAACACTGAAATGGTAAACAAGTTGTAGTCAAACATTGAGTGACTAATTATTTCTATAGGGAATATCTAAAAAAATAGAAAAAAAAGCGGTGGACAATGTATGATAAAAAAAGGCCATGATGATAAGCATCAAATAGAACACATTATTTTAATCCCACTTAATAGGTAATACATGAATAAATTAACCTTTCTAAATAAATTTTGTTCAAGGATAGAGAAAATGAAAAGGAAAAAAACAACCATTTAATAACATTAATGACGTTGAAGAAATTATTTTAGGTAAAATTTTGAGAATATAATAATTTTTTAACTAGTGAAATTTAATATATACTATAGAATGCATTCATCATGGCTTTTGATACCACATAACACACACATTAATAATATTTAAGGCTATTAAGTATTTACACCCGCTACAGGAAAAAAGGATTTCTATGATTTTCCCATCATTCGTTTCAAATAGTCTTTTCCGTTGGATTATTTGCGACGAGATTTGTTTTACGTCGCAAATAATCATAAATAAATAATTATTTGCGATGGGAAAACATTCCCATCAAAAATACATTTGGCATGTCTATAAGCCAAATTTTGGGAAAATCTATTTGGGATGGGTATTTACTCCCGTTATAAATATATTTTAACGTTATTTTTATTTGTGAAAAGATGTTGTAACCCATATCAAATAATGTGTCTACTGACCATAACTTGTAGCGAGTCCCATCAGAAATACCTCACATCGTTAATGTTATTTGTGACAGGTACCATTGTAAATAAATATTTTATTGACGATGTACTTATTTATGGTTGTCACTGATTGTGATAGGTCCCATCATGACTAATAGTATTTGAGATGGTAAAATCATCTCAAATAATTTCATCGATACTAATCTAACCTATATATATCCCCAACCGAATTTTTTTCATTCTCCTTTTATTTGACCATTTTTCAATTCCTATGCTATCCCTTTCTATTTTGTTTATGGTTTCAATGTTTAAATTTTTATAGGGAAATAAATTTTTAGCTTTTCACCTGATAAAATATTCAGTTTTGAGGTATTTATTTAATATTAAAATTTTAAATTTAATTTGATTACTTTAGATTATAATCTGGTATTATTAATTTGTAGTAATTATCATTAATTAGAAGTTATTATTTATTAATAGAATTAGTTATTTTAAATTTTCAATATTTACATTTAATTATAAGTAATATTTTTAATCCAAATTATCAGTTTTAATTTTCAATAATTAGTTTTAAATATCATTAATTAGTTTTTATTAAAAATAATTACTTATAATTGATAAATAAATAGCGCCAATTATCAGAACGCAGTAATAATTTATTAATCTTAGTAATATGTAATAATAATTTATAATTATTTCTAATAAATAATATTAAGTAGTAATTAGCCCTAATTGACACTATTTTTTAATAATTAATTCAAAATATTAATAATTTTAAAAAAATATTAAGAATAAGTTGTATTCAGTACAAATTAGTGGTAATCAATAATGTTATAGTGATAATTAAAATAAAATTACAGTAATTATTATAAATTTTCATTAATTAGTTGAAAATAGCGGTAATTAGTAAAAATTAGAAAAAATGAGGGTCAATCACTAAAAAATTAATGAAAATGAGTGTTAATTCATTAACATTGGTGAAAGTGAGTGGTAATTAGTAAAAAATAATGAAAATTACCAATAAATAGTTAAAATTATCATTAATGAGTAGTAATTATTAAAAATTCTTGGTAATGAGCTGTAAATATTAAAAATTATCAGTAATGACCAATAATTAGATATAATTAGGAGTAATGAGTGATAATTAGTTAATATTTGGGGAAATGTTTGTTAATTAGTTAAAATTAGAGGAAAATAGCATTATTTAGTAAACTTTAGTAGCAATGAGTGAGAATTATTAAAAATTAGCATAATTGAGTGGTAATTAGTAAAAATTTTGAGAAAGGAGCATTAAATAGTCAAAATACCAAAAATGAAAGGTAATTAGTAAAAAATAATAGCTTAGATAGGTAATTAATAAAAAATACAGACAATTAGTGATTTTTAGTAAAGAATACCATCAATGAGTGGTTTTTAGTAAGAAAAGTACATGTAATGAGCAGTATTATTAAAATTTACCAATAATTAGTGGGATTTAGTAAAAAAATACCCAAAATAAGTGATATTTAGTGAATAATACTAGAAATGAGCATTATTTATTTAAAAATACTCTGAATGAGTATTATTCATTAAAAATACTAACAATGAGTGTTATTTACTAAAAAATAGTTCCAATGATCTTTATTTAGTGAAAATACCATAAATGACTGTTATTTTTTAACAAATATCACAATTAACCACAAATAACAAAAATTAACCAAAATAACCAATATTAACCACAATTAACCACATTTACCCAGAATTAGTAATACATGATCAACCAAGGGGTGTGAGGGAAGCATGAAGTAGAATTTAAGAAGGTGATAATAGAGTGAAATCATTTCAGATCCCCTATATTCAGATGGTTTTAAGGAGCGACAGTCATGGGTAAACTCGTAGGTTTACCAATGACTGTCCCTCCTCCAAACAGTCTGAGCACATGGACACTAAAATTATTTCACTCCATCATTAACTTCACTCCATCCACTCTATGATTCTATCACATTCCTTGGTCAACATTATATTTCCCTCAATGAGAAATACTGGTCATTAAAAAATTATTGTAAATTAGGATGAATTTTCATTCATTTGGGAATTATAATAATTTATCAGTAATTAGATATAATTGATAATATTTACAAGTAATTTTTTTATATTATAATTTTTTGGATAGTCTGTTCCTTATATTATATTAATGATAAAAAATATATTTATTTTCTATTTTTTAGAAAAATATAGATCAAAGATTCGGAAAATGCTATTTATTAGAAGATCGTAATAGAATAAATCATCATAGGAATCCAAAAATCTCTAGTATAACTCCTTTGTATATTGATTGTGTAGAATATTATTAATCATTTGAATCATTCAAACAAAATTTTGTTTTAAAAGGGACAATTAAGTGCCCATGTAAGAAATATTATCTATGGAGGATTGAAAAATTGGACAATGTGGGTGTAATATATTACATTTTGGTTTTCAAAATGATTATTTTTTGGGTATTAACATGGTTAATGTTGTTCCAAATATGATACTGATAATTATATTCCAAATCCATCATGGTTTGAAACTTAATTACCTGAAGTTTTAGGTCCATCTTTTCAAAAAAAACATAAACATAGAATGATATTGATTCAACTCTTGAGTTAGAATAATCTAAATTTTATCAGTGGATAAATTCTATTGAATATTCTTTATATTCTGGTTTCATGAAAACAAATTTGGAAGTGATGAAAAAATCTATGGCTACTAAATCAGATAATGGAATCTAAAATTGAAATTTTTATCAAATATTCACTTTTGTTAAATTACTTTTACTCAAATGAAATGTGGTTCCTACTAATTTATTTGAGGGAAAGAGGTTGGTTCATATTTTGGGTCATGGTTACCAGAAGGTTCATGCATGTTCAAATAATTGAATCCTATAGTATATTGAATATAATCCATTACTGATTTTTCATGCAGGTGTAAAATTGAGGTACAATGAGGATCAACAAGGTATGTCTATATTTATTTCCATTAAATAGTTTAGGTTTTTCCCACTTACACCTAGATTACAACATTTATTTACATCTCATAACACATCATCAATTATCTTAAAAAACAAATACAATATTTTAAATGGTAAAAGATTAAATAAACATTGTAATGGTGATTAATGGAAATATTTTGACCATGTACATCCTTCATTTTCTTTATAATAAAATAACATGGGATTGGGTATTTCTACTGAGGGTCTTTATCTATTTGGTTCGTATGGTAGTCAATATTATTGTTGTCCCATCTTTATAAGCCCATAAAACATACCTCCTTGGTAGTTGATGAATGAAACATATATCTTTTTAACATTATTAATTCTTGGAAATCCAAAAATTAATATCTATATTTACCTATATCCATTGATTGATGAGTTAAATTTATTGTGGATTAATGGTGTCGGTACATATGATGTTGTTGTGAAACATAATTTCCTAATGAAAGCTACATTAATGAGGAAAATTAGTGACTTCCCTTAAAATGGAACTTTATCTTGATAGAGTACACATGGTACAATATCATGTTTATTCTTTATGAGTGACATAAAATCATTTATGCTTCTCAATGGGAGAAAACATGTTTTTTTGACTGTCATCGCATATTTATTCCTTTTGAACATCCTTTTTGATGGAAAAAATCACTTTAGAAAAGGTATAATTGAAAGAGATGGACCTCCAGAAATGATCCCAGGTATTAATTTAAAATTTATGGTCTATTTAATACCCCTTATTACCTTTGGTCCCAATAAACAAAAAATAGATCGATTTGGGAAAGATCGAAATTGGATTAAATGAAGTAATTTGAGAGATATTCCATATTGGTCTGATTTTTTGTTCATCACAGGGTGGATGTCATACATATGAAGAATAACTATTTTGATAATATATTCTATATACTTTCGGAAACACCTAATAATACCAAAGATAATTTAAAGGCATTATTGGATATTTCTCAAAAAAAATTAATACTAAAACTTGAGTTGTTTTAAAAATCACAGATCACAGAATTTAATGATTCCAACATGGGCATATATAATCTCCAAAGAAAAATGTTTATTACTTTGTCAGTGGATTAGAAATTTGAGACTATCAGATGTTTATGTTTCAAATTTTTCTAAATGTATTAGAAATAGTTATATCTCCGTATTAAAAATTCATGATTTTAAAATAATATTGAAAATACATATACTGATTGAACTTATAGATTTATTGAATTCTTCAATTTGTGATGAGCTAATAGAAATATAATATATTTCCATGTCACTTGTGTGGAAATAACAGACTATGATTTAATTTTTAGACTACAAGAAAATGTGGTTTTAATTCTATATCAATTGAAAATAATCTATCATATTTATATGATTAAATTGAACATTTGATATTAAAATTTTCACATTAAAGAAAAACTAGGTGGTCCAGTATAATTTTGATTGATGTACCCATACAAGATATGTATTCATAAACTGAAGAAGAAGGTATGTAACAAAGAAATAATTGATGGGTCAATTATGGAATCTTATTTATAGAAGGGAATTTCTATTTTATACTCCCATTATTTCCAACCTGTATATCCTTCAAAAAATAACTGAATGGGCCTTAATGAGGGAAATGTTGATGATGCAATGAAAATTAAATTATTATTTTTTAATCATTTTGAAATTGGATTTAGTGGAGTTAATGAATGATTCCTTTAATATTATAAATATTACAAGAATCATATAGAAGTTTTGATCAACATTGAATAAATTAAATGATTCGTACAGTGAGTGCTACTACCACAAATTGACTATTTTTTAAGAAAACAATTCAAAATCATATGATGTTGATATCAAGAAATAGTTTCCAAAAATTACACCAGATTCACTTGATGAATTTTAAAAACATAATTTTATCTACTGGTATCAATGACTGGTAAAGTAAATGGTTTATTATTAAACATATGGGATCAATTTATTATTTATTATTTTCTTAAATGTTTTTTAAATTTTCAAGTAGAAAAACCCATTGATAAAATTAATAATTTATTGTGTGTATTGAGTAACCCACATTCCAAAATGGTTAAATCTTATAATCTATATGAGGTTAATGGTTTTTTATTTCATACATGTTCATATGGTGAATAAAAAACCAATGAATAATTATGTTTTCTTGAGACTGTCCATTATAGGGAAAGTGAAATTGAATTTAATGGAATGATGGATGAAATAACTGTGTTGTGTTGTTTGGGACAGAATTTAGTAATGATATTAAAATTCTATTGGTTTGACACTGATAGAAGATTGTGTATTACTCTGTGCCCTGGAATCATTGGCATTTAATATAAAATCCATCTTTCACTATATGAACCATTTTTATTGGATCATCAACCACACCAAATATATTATTAAAATTATTATGATTCTTCTAGAGTGTTAATTGATTGGTCAAGAATTATAAAAATGAAATACCATCAAAATCAATTTATATAATGTTAACATGGTTTTATTAATGTTCATTGAACTGAAATTTTTCAAGATAGGGATCTAAATACATAATTTCAATGAAGATACAAAAATATAAATGATGAAACCCCACAATTATGGATCGATGGAAATGATGATATTGATGATGTAACAAATGAATTTGATTTAACAAGAGACGATGAAGTTGATCTTATGGAAATTTATGATACTGAGGAAGAAGATGAACAGATTGACATTGTCCGTTGTGAATATGAGGATAAAGATGAAGAATGAATCAATTACTCACTGATTATAGTCATAATTAATATATATATCAATCATGTTCAATTATTTTTTGAGAACATTCTTTTCAAATTTTAGATGGTTGGTGAGACTTATGATGAGATCTTATGTGATCTCCAGGAGGTTGTACTACCTGGTGATGAGCTTGATGATAAGTAATCATACCCAAAGTTTTATATATCTTCATCATCAACTTATAAGATTCACGGTCTTAAAGGATTGATGATTCTTGACCCTATTCCCAATCGACACCCACATCTTGAGTTCAATCCATGCATTCAGAGGTATGGTTAGTTGTTTATTTTAGTTAGTTGTCATTACCTGTCATTAATTTATTTATATACTAAATTTTTGATTATTTGTTCTATTTTTTTGATATATTTTTTCATATATCTATTAGATAGAGGAGTTTCATTCTAGAAAACTATTTTTTTTGCATCATGGGGACATGGGATCTAATTCCCATTGACATTTGCCACCGCATGTTTGACCATTGAATGATACGTAAATATATAATTGTTTTTTTTGACATTTTTTAATTATTAACTTTATATTATTAATTAGTTTCATTGTATATGTTATCCCATCAATGATAGAAATAATACTTTTATATGGGAGGTCTACACGCATGAGTTTTGTCATCAATTTTTGTACAATCTGAGGAGGACAACCATGAAGAATGTGGGAGTCGCCGTTTTTTATCAGTCTTACCGGGCCCATTGACCAGATTACATCTCATATTAGGTTTAGGATGAATTATTTTCATACTATATGGGAGATAGTTTTAGAGGATAGAATCATTAGGTCTAAATAATTAGGTGAGGTGGGAGGTGACACATCGAGATGGTAGTCATACATTCCGTACTAATCGACAACATACAGTAAGTATTTTTTAAAAAAATTTATATAAATTTAAATTTATACTATTTATTTTATACTCATATAAGAATTTGAACATCCTAATATTATATAATTAAACATTAAAAAAAAGGATATACAATGATCCTATCGATAGAGATATTACATGTGGTCTGTAGTGTTAACTTGTGGTAAATATAATTTTTTTTAGTTTAAAAATTAACATAGAATAATATTTTAACTATTATAATTTCAAATTTAAATTTAAGGAGTAATATAAGGCTATGATTTCTCAAATATAGGAATAGGATGAGATTCAGGCCACTAGTGGGGAAGTATTTGATGATAAAGTATAGATTTAGGTGACTTAGTATGATTTTGAGAAGGGTTGTGTGCACCAGTATAAAAACTATTTATAACGTTGCATTTTTCATGTTGTATTTTTATAACTGACATAAATAAATTTGAAAATTTAATTTTCATGTCAGTTATTATATAACCAATTTGAAAATTTTATTTCACCACTTTTTCATGTCATTTATATAAGAACAAACGTGAAAAATCAATTTTCAGGAACATTTTCTCGTCAATTATTAAATAACTGACATGAAAACCTGATTTTTCATGACTTTATCATGTCAGTTATTTAATAAACCACATGAAAAACGTTTAAAAACATGTATTTCATTTCCCAATATTTGATTTTACTAGTCTAGGATTTAAAATAGAATTACATATTAAAATTTATGGCCATCCGAAGTTGTTCAGTTCTAAAAGATGTCTTAGAGAAGACCAACTCTAGATAGCCATAACTTTGGATCTATAACTCCGTTTGACCTTTAAGACTGGTAAAATAAAAACATGGGAAATAAAATATATGTTTTAAACAAATTTCTTGTCATTTTTTTAAAAATGATGTAAAAATGACCTTTAAAATCTGTTCTTAAAAAAATATGACGTTAACACCTAGTTTTTCTCAAATTTTTATCATAAAACTGGCATGAAAACAAACTTTTCATGTCAGTTTTATGATAACAAATTGAAAAATAAAAAATGTCATATCATTTCATGGTGTCTATCATAAAATCATCATGAAATATAATTTTAATATCTCACCAATGTAGAATTCCAAATTTTTTACAAGGCAACATCGAAATTTTTAATGGCTTCCTAAAATTTATGATAATGAATTTTCTTTGATAATATCATTTATTTGTTTTCATTCTTCAAATATATTTATTTAATGATCAATTATTTCAACCATCATAATTCCACCCACTCAAGTTGTTTTATCTTCATTGTGAATCCACTATTTCTTCTTTTGGTGATCTTGTCATGGTATTTGTAATTATTTTTCCATGATTTATGTTTTTCATGATTTGGTTTCTTAATTGATATACTGGTGTATGATTCTAGATTTATTTTATTGAACAATAATTCATTGTATCGTAGTAAAACTACTAATATTCCATCGAATTAAAAAACTCATTCTAAGATGAACATTTCATTTCCTCATGATATCCTTCCTTGGAAAAAAATTATATTCATCTTCTGACAGTCATAACTTTTGATCCATGACTTCTTTTGTCCTCGACGACCAGTCAAATAAAATCCTAGAAAATTATATACATGTTGATAAAACAAATTCATGTCATTTTTTCAAAAAACAGACATTAAAAATGTATTTTAACATTGGTTTTTCAAAAAAAAATGTGAAAAATAGCTTTTTAACGTCATTTTTTTGAAATTAATATTAAGATGGTATTTCACATCAGTTTTTTAAAATAAACGTTAAAAATCATAAGAAATACATTTTTAGCAGCAGTTTTTAAAACCAACATTAATAAAACATATTTACAATGTAACCTTCAATTATGTTGCCTCATGAAACAATGTTAAAAATATATAATAACCTACGTAAAAATATATTTTTGCACTAGTGGGTGTAAATATCAGTTCTCAATTAATGCTTATGGTCGGTTTTATGGTAATATTTTGTTATAAAAATACAACATGAGGGGATCTTGTGGTGATTCTTCATCATTATTTTCAAAGTATGAGGAGAATCTATGAGCTCATAGTGAGGTTAAAGCGGTCGTGCATAAGGATCCGGAAGAGCTCCATTGATAGAAGAAACAATATAAGATGCAATGTTGGTAGGAGCAGCAACACGATCAGATAATTAATTACATATGATGACTAGATCAGGGTATAGGGATGGAGTTCCCTCCCCCTCTTCATCAAAATGACCCTCCCCCTCCCCTTCCAGATGACCCTCCCTCTCCACAGTGATTAATACACTATATACACAATTATTATGATAAAATCAAAATAAAAAATATTTTTTGTAATATTTTAATGACTTTGGATATTTAAAATTATATTTTTTAGATTTTTTAAATTATTCAATTTTTTTATGTTTAATAAATATTAACAAAAATTTATTTTTCATTTTTCTATTTTTTAAAATTATTTGCAATGGGACTACAACCTGTCGAAAATGATTCTTTTTTACGGGTCACATAGACCATCCAAAATACTAGATTAAATAATCTGGCAAAAAAAATATTTGAAAAGGGACACCCTCCCATCACAAAAGATATTTTTGTGATGCTTCGTTGAAAAACTATCATTTACGATGGTGTTTTTAGTCACATTCTATTGGCGGTTGGACCATGTCGTAAATATTCAATTTTTTTATGGTGACCCTAAAAGTGTTTTTTTTTAAATAAGAATATTGGTCTAACAAAACAAGTGTAAGATAAATAAATTTTACTCACTCCATTTACCCAGATAAACTTTAATGCTTAATGAAGTTGATTTTTCACTTCAACAAATCTATTTATGTATATAAATATTATGTTTTTATTTTATCTTCAAAAATATTTGTAGAAAACGACATGGAATATCTTTTTCTATATGGGTGATAGAATTTGAATCGAAGGAATAAAATTAGGAGAAATTAAATATTTTAATAAACTATCTCATAATCTCATCTAGTATTGAAATCTCACATAAATATCATTTCACATACTTATGATTGAGTTTCATGGTGAAAAAAAGAATGAAAATATTTATGCATAGATCCAAATTTTATAGTCATGTACCCTATTTTAGTGAATAATGTTATGGGGTTTGAGGACTATATATATTTATTTAATTCAGTATTGAAAATGATATTAAATTCCCCATTTCTGATACATTCTCTCTATCTCTCTATTTCTATATCATCATATGCCTCCCCCTAAAAATGAAAAACCTACTATGATGTTATAAATATAGTTTTAAAGGAGTATAATAAGATAATAAAACAATAAAGAATAAAATAAATCATGAAGAAATATGACTATTTAATCTATATGATGTTAGAATTCATGGTGATATAGTTAAAGTGAATCTAATAAGTAATATCAATTTCTTCACATGTGTAACATATATTACTTCTACTAATTCCTGAAATGTTACCTACGACGCCCTTTAAGGACCCCGCCTTCCAATGGTACCCCTCCTAGGACAACAAAGAAGGAAGATAGATAATCCCCCCTATGTCCCATGTCTAGTAGGCCTCAAGTTAGTGATCAACACTAAGGGTAGAAAAATATCACCAATGGGAGGCATTGGCCTCTATAATAATAGGGTCGATAGATATGATAAATCCACTGCAATGAACCCCAATAAATAATATAAAAAAGAAAAACAAAACCATCCCACAATGAATGTTTATGTAAAATAGATACAGATAAAAGTCTCCAAATTAATGACCAAAATAAAAGCTACGACTGCAACATAATAACAACCAAAAGGTTCAAATTATAATTTTCAAGAATATTCCACATATTTCTCCCAGAAAATTGAGAAAAATTACATATATAAGGTGAGAATACAAGTACACTCATTTTCATCCCAACAATGTTTTCCATGCACATGTGAAAATGGAATACTAATGCACTGGTGAGAAAATAGTGGAATAAACAACACCTAAACATATCAATTATCCAATCCAAGAATCATTTATTAATACTCACTATATAACACAATCCAATTATTATATCATAAAAATAAGGATATCGATAAAGGGTACCACACACCGCTCTTCTATTGGTTTCCCATCTCACACCCCAACATCATATATCCTTGAGATCTTATCTCCTCTATATAACACATCATTCCAAGAACCCCACATGAAACTAGAAATCACAAAACATATTTCTCAAAGATAGCCATGGAATCACACCAAACCTATCTTAAATAACCTTAGGCAATCACATCACCACCATAACCAGAATAGTAGGGTAATTGAAAGACATCAACCTCATTCCATCCTTCAACCATGAAGGAACCACATGATAAGAAAACTTATCATCTCATAAAACATCACCATAGTGCACTTTTTAATTCTATCCATCACAACCCATGCATGTTAATGTCACGTGGAAGAGAGAGTGGGAAAGTGGGGGTATCCAACCATGCATCATTATCACAGAGGTGTTATGAAAAAAATCCTCAAATATATGGGTTTCATTTAAAGCTGGTCGATGTGGGTGGGGTGCATATTGAAATAACAAATAACATACAATGTATACATATAAATTCACACACAAGAACATCTTATGGGTTCACAATATGATCATTGACCATATAACAACATCACCACCAATGATCACACCACCACACAATTCACCACCACTACTAAATGCACAACATCACACAACAAACCGATAGACACATTTCACATTTCCCATATGAAATTATTTCTCAACATAATCAATTTTCCATTTTTAACATTACCAACCATTTTACATTATATAGCTTATTTATTTAAAAATTAAAATCAATAATGTCTTACCAAACTACCCAATATTATTCATTAATTCATTTACCATTAAACCCATACCATTTCAATTTCAATATTGATATTTAATTCTTATACTACTCAAGAAACTAACACAAACCAACACCTCAAAAGAAAAAAACCCAGGAGAACAAGCCCACATTAGCACCATTACATATCCAAAACCACCTCCTCATCACAACTGCCACATCAACAACAGTTTTTTATCACAATATCTCCATAAATTAACTAAAGAAGTAATCACATATTCCCTAAAACACAACCAAAATCATATCTACCAAGTAACACATCCACTTCTCTTCAAATTACCTCCCCACAACACTACCACACATCACAACCTTGCTTCACACATTCACATAACATTTTAAGATTTATCAAGGAGCTTTCATCCCATTCCACTTTTTTATTTCAAGTTCATTAAAACACAATCCATAATTTCCATGTGTAACCAATATATTAGATTAGTATAATTGGTTATCCAATTTTTATTTTTTGTGGTAGAAAAAAATAAGGTTCCTTTTATCATAACAATCATAGTGAAAAAAATCTCCCAATGACATTGAATTTTTGTGTGGCATTAAGACTGATCAATCACAACATAAATAAATTTTAAAATCTATAAACCCATGATATTTCCTTCCCATTCAGCATCATGAAAAATTTAAAAATAATATTTATCATTAATTAAGTCCATGAAAAATATCTTCCCAAAATATAAAAATCATATAACCCACCCACAAGATACACTAGGTGATAAATGAATGGTTTTCTACCTCAACTGAAAATTTATAATCTACTTCAACAGTTAGAGTGAGAGGGAACAATCACCATCGACCACAACCAAAAAACACCTTGTTCGCTCTAAAAACAACACGCAACAACATACCCTAATAAAATAACCTCATGTAATTGTGATTTACCCTAGAATAAACCTTCCCATACCCAAAATAATGTGAAATTTAGTTAATAATTTGGATAAATGGAAGAGATTAACTCACATAAACCACCACAGATTGATCATCCAAGTTCATGTTTGAAATCCAATAAATGGAGGATGAAAGAGCTCCTTAGGTTGAACTTGGTTCACCTATGAAATGTGATGAATATTGGAAAAGTGATCAGTATTTGGGGGGTTTGGGTTCTTAAAACCATCTTGGAAAATATAATACCATGGTATAGTCTATAGGAACATGACACATTACTTCTAAAAACTGAAGAAACTATGAAAAACACCCCTCAATAAGATAAATCTCTTCTAGTCAAATACCCTTTGGGATTTTTTATATCATTTCAATATAGATCCTTAAAAATATATAGGTGGAGATTATTCATACCTTCTTCTATGGTAAAAAATTTAATAACAGTGAAAAAACTCTGAAAACCTCCTCACACAACTTTACACCACACCCGAAACACCTACACTACAACCGATCATGTGAGAACTCACCTCCACACCATAGGAATTCAATACTCTACAGATACCCCCAAAATAGTAGTATAATGAATAAAATTCCACCAAAATAATTTATGTTGATACCAATTTTCTAGACTATATCATCCATGCCTTATGGCGTAGCCCCATGCTCCAAGCTGTAAGAATCCCTCCAGCTAAAATGTCATCCCCATATCATCTTTTTAACCTCCAAAATACTCAGGATTTCTATCAGTCATGTAAAAAACAAAAATTATTGCCAAGTAACAGACCAAAATATTTGGCATGTTATATTGAATACCTATCAAACTATTATCACCCTCAAGAATAAAAATTAACTTGGAAGTAGAGAGGGAAAGGTTCCAAACAATCATTCCTTGATATACAACTCAAGGATCTCATTACCCTCCAATCACAACCACACCACAAAAAAACACCAAACCCATCCATGAACATTCATTAAACATCACTCATGACCATGTTACTACACACCTTTGTCATACAATAATCCCCATGCACACAAATCAAATAATTGCATCTTTAATGTTAAGGTATTGTCCGATTTGGGTGGAATTGACTCATCCACATAGTTTTAATCATGTAAAAGTGTAACAAATATTGACTAGCAATAAGGTTTTCCTATATTAGTATGATTTATGCTTAATAATACACATCATATCATCACGGAAAATTACATCCCATAAAATATTAAGATCCAAACATCCCATCATCAAAGAAAAATGAAACATGGACAAAAAAGTAAATTCTTAAAACAACTCTGGGTATTGGGAATGCATATGTGTATCTCACTCCTAAGTAATCTCTTCTAGGACACCATGCCTCCACATAACATGAACCAAAGGAATGGTACATCCTTACATCACCTTTTCCAGATTATCTTGGATCTCCACTGGCAGCTCCACGAACACTATGTCTTCCCTGATATCTAACTCTACTTATTTAAGGAAATGGGATTCATCATTATACTAAAAAAAGTGATGATATATGTGGAAGATGATATGATTTTTCTATATCTATAATGGAAGTCCAAAATTATATGCCACTTCACCATGCACTCCAACACCCCTAAAGGCCTAAAAAATTGGGGTGGGAACATACTCCACCTACCAGACCTCTACTACCCCCATCAAGGGGAACCCATCAAGAACACATGGTAACCAAAATTTAAATTCAATGGCCTCCTCCAAATATTGACACAATACTTCTATTGATCTTTCAATGCTTTCATGCTCTTATGATCAACTTAAACATACTCTATAATTCTCTACACTAGAAGAATACTAAGAACTAATGAATATTCAACCTCAAACCAACATAATGGAGAATGAAATGTATTCCAATTAAAATACTAAAATATGTCTATGATAATGAATGAGTGATATACGTTTTTATGAGAAACATCAACCAAAGTAACTTTCTTTTCATGAGATCTTCAAGATTATAATATGAATGCCTAAAACATATCTTATAGTGTATAGATAAACTACTTTGTCTACCCATATATCTTAGGGTGTAAATCAGTACTATGGTGAAAATGAGTGCAAAAATCATGTTACAATCACCTCTAGAATTTGAGGTAAAATTAGAATCTTAATAAAATTCAATGGGTATCAATATTACATGTATCCAAATATCATCATCCATATAACTCCTTTCCAAAACATCTATAGTTGCTGACTCCTTGATCACTAAGATGTGGGTCAATTTCATCAACCAAGAAATGATCACATAGATGACATCACTAAAACCCAATTTTGGAGTTAATGTTTTGAATAGTTCGATAAATATTTCATCCAATTTTAACTTAGAAACATATAAGATTGTAAAAAACCTATAGGAACATGATAATAAACCTTTACCAACTAGATAACCAAATATCATTTTATAAACTCTGACACAACATGTTCCATACAAGGCCACCAAAGCTATTTCCTTATGCCAGAATACATCTTAGAAACTCCTAGGTGTACTTCCAATGGTGTGTTATGAATCTTATTAATGACTTCCTTGAACATTGATACTAGAAAAAAATACATTACATGAAACAATATCTGGTTCATACTATACATTTAGAGCAGCACCATGGCCAATGAAATCACACATCACCCCTACCTATGAGTCTCCCCAATGAGAGTCCTCTACCTTCCACATTAAAGAAGAAAAAAATATTATCTTAAAAAGTAGCCTCCGTCATCAACAACCCTTTAATCTAACTATATAGATTTTAACTCCTCTATTTCCCCCTATGAATCTCCAGACTCCCAAAAAATCTTTCAAAGTCTTCCTGCTCAAAGAATCTAACACAACATTCCCATTTCCTAAGATACCAGATATCTCAAATTCATAGTCCAAGATAAACTCAATTCACCACCACTTCCACAAATTCAAATCATTCTGAGAAAATATTTACCTTAAGATCTTATGATTTATGATGACCGAAAAAATTCTATCCAATGAGTTAATATCACCACAACTTCAGCACAAACACATCCACTACTAGTTATATATCATTAGTAAAATAGTTAGGCTTATATGGGAATAACAACCTATACCCATAATGTAGAGACCCGTATCTTGACGTACATTGACATTACATTACTTTTGCGGAATACTTAGTACATTACAAAAACACACACACAAGGACAGTAATAGTTTAGTGTCTTTGGAAACTCGGACTATAATCTTCTAATCGTGGTGAAAGATCTTCAAAATCTCCCATAAAGATCTTCCTTTTTTTTACCTAAAACCTTTCTTTATATCCTGGGGAAATGAAAACATAAAAGGGTGAGCTCAAATGCTCAGTAAGGGTAAACAAAATAAATATCAATCACATCATATTCATAAGAACATAACATTTTGGAAATCAAAACCTGCAAAAGAGAGCATAATTTCATAATCATTTGATAAATCATGGCAGTGAAAAAGTAATCCCAATAATCATAACTTAAAACATGAAACTTTGTGGCATACACACATAATCATAGAGAATCATTTCTTGTTAGTCAAGACTAATTGCCAAGACTATCTTAGTGGACAAAGTCCCTTTCTGAATCGAGTAACCCTCGTATCAGTCCTGTTTCACTGAACCGGTATAACCTACCGTTCCAGCCCTGTCTATCTCATGAGATATAAAATCTTTACCCAATGCATTGGAGGGAGATATAGGTCCCACCCATCTCATAATGATACCATTCTTATGTGTTCCACAAAATCATAAATCATACATCATTTCATAACCCATGTAATAAAAATGGGATTCTTAAACAACATGACATCATAAAACAAATCATATAAGATAAAGGAATTCATAAAAATAATTCCATCACAACATAATCAAATCAATGAAATAATAGGGATAAAAACAGAACCCTTTTATTATCTTAGATGGAAAATAATTTTGATAAAATACTTGAACTTCATTCTTGAGGAAAATATCCTTTCTACTTCAAAAATACTTTTCCTTTCTTAACATGTCATAAAATTTTAAACTAAAAGAAGTTGATTAAAAATAAACTTGAAAACTTGTAAAGGAAGCTTCTTGGAAATATTGTTTTAAAAATCCATTCTTTCCGTATAAGTTAAAAAAAACATTCTTCGTACTTTTGTCGGAAAAGTCAAAAAATACCTCGTACGGAAAACGACAAAAGATTCCTTTCATTTCCTTTACTAAAAACTCAACGAAGGGTAAAATTGGATTTAAAAAATTTTATTTGGATGGAAATAATATTACATATTTATGAAACATGGATTTGGATGATAAAATACACCCCAGTAAATACTTACGAATAAACAATCTCGGATAAAAATGAGATTGTGATATTTCCCTTACCTTAGGTCCGATTTGCTTTGTACGTGTCCGAAGCTCCTGTATAATGGTTTAAATAATGTCATTGACTTATTAAAGAATCATATTCATTGTTATGATATCATATATGGTTCACTTATGACATTATATTACCCGTTCTTTTGTAAATTCCATGTTAAAGAAGCGTTTTGGGTAAAATCGTTTCTTTTATCGTAGGTGTTTTGACTTGTTATTATTGACATTATTATTACTTATATCATGATTTACTTACTTCCAGAATATAAAATATGATTTATATATCATATATATTCAGTATATATATATATATATAATAGATAGATAAATGAAATGAAAAACACCGTTCATGGAGACGGTAGTCCGTACGTACGCATGAACGCTGTTTTCCTTTCCCTATTGTCTTGAATGGAAGTAAGTAGATGACATACATATATATATATATACATAAATCCAGTAGCTTTATAATGTCATATATTTCATTATTATTTCTTATATATACTTTATAATCATTCTTAAATGGTTAACATGGAGAATGAATCTCATCGCGTCGTGGAGACGGTATTCCGTACGTACGCACGAGCGATGATATCGTTTCCATAAATATTGAATTGAATTGGAGTGGATTATACAATATATCATATTCAATATGATGTTGTAATTACTATGTATAGTTATTCTTTACACCATTATACCCATCCATGTAAGGTGGTGGTGTAAAATAGATTACACCACGGCGTGGAGACGGTATTCTGTACGTACGCACGCGCGGTGATTTCTTTTTATGTAGGATGGATAGATGGTGAAATAGGGTTGTTTCATACTTATAATAACATATCAGTATATGAGTGATACTTATGTTATTACTTCATAGTGAAACAACCTAAGAAGAAGAAGTGGAAGAAGAAATAAAGATGAAAGAATTGGTAACGGTAATTACCTCTTCTTTGAAGCGCCTCTTTGAGACCTCCTCTTAGGGCACTAAAATTGGTCTTTGAGGAAGACCAGAACCTCTAGGATGTTGATAGGGAAGTGGAGAAGGGATTTTGGCAGAGGTTGGCCGAGCTTGAGTGCTCAAATTGGTGTGAGGAGGAAGGGGGAGGAGGTGTCCTTTTATAAGGGAGGAGAGGGGCACCTTAGGAATATCTCAAAATATTATTTTATTATAAAGTCAAGTTCGGTTTTAATTAGCTCCAAATTGATTTATTTCGAGGCTAAGGTGGGTATGGGTCGAAATCCTATCAACCAATAGGATTTAGACAAGTTTAGGTTATTATTTTAACCTTATCCATTAGATTTAACTCTAAGTTAAATAATTTAACTTTTACCGTGTCTTTTTGTTTGCTTTCACCATATGGTTAATACACTTACTATAACATGCCAAACGAACCCAAAATTGTATATTATTAATAAATATATCCTTATCTAAGTCATTTGGCCTAACCTTAGATTTTTAGGAATAAAATAACAATTAATAATATAATATTTGATTTAAAAACTATTTTGTGTCAATTTTGACACTATTTGATATATGATTTTTGTGAAAGTCATAACAGAATTATATGTTCGAACCAAGTTGATTAAATCAACACTAATATATCATAGTAACCTAGAAAATTAGTTTAAGTCATAAAAAGTCTCAAATTACATTCATTTGAGCATTTATAACATCAATTATGTTAATATTTCCTTAAAAGAATAATTACTGCATCATAGTTGTGTCATAAATAAATTAATTTATTTAAAGTCTAAAAATTATAAATAAAATATCATTATGTAGGAAAGCGTTTTAGCTTTCTAATGAATATTTATAGTCGAATTTATCTTATGTATAACCCAATATTAAAAATGTTTTAGTTATTAAACATTGATTTTAACTATTTTAACTATTCATTAAATAATATAATATTAAATGTCATAATCTAATCCAAGTGGACCTAAATGGTCATATTATATTCATAAGGTTGTTTTTGGTCGAATTACACTTATCCAATAGAATTAGGACATGTGTTAGGGTAATAGTAATATCATATTTACCCTTAGTTACCCTATTTACTATTAACCGTGGTAAAAAAAGTAAAAAGTTACTATTCACCAAAAATTATTTTCATCTCATTGAACCACATTTTACTTACTGACATCAACCGTGTCTCTCGGATTTTTGAAATTCCATTCACAGAAGCGGTAAAATTAAGATTTATGAAGAAATTAATTTTTTTAACTACCACTTAGTAGTTTCACTATTCATCAAAAATTGATGTTTTTCAGAACAATGCCAAAATTTCATCCTAAGCTATATTTCATATTCCGAATTCAAAAATGAAGTCTATTTTACCAAATTCATATCATAGAATTTGAATTAATTAATTTTATAATTAAATCCCACTGTTAAAACAAATAGCGTGTTTTTAAGAAACAATATCTATCAAAAGATTGACACTTGATTATGTCTGGTTTAAATGTGAAATTACATCCAATGACCAAAATTGTATTAAATTGTAAAAATATATTCTAAATATACTTTAAAACCACTCAAATTAATAATTTATCACTATTAATTATTTTGATTAAAAAAGTTGTTTTTAATTATAATTTAGTAATTTTCACTATTCATCAGAATATGAAAGTTATCCGAAAAGTACCAAAATTTCACCTTAGGCTAAATTCGATACTCCGAATCCAAAAATGAAGTTCATTTTGAAAAATAAGATTTACAGAGTTTTAAAAAGTGGTTATTACTATTCATAACGGCTAGTTTTAATAATATTTTAATAGCATATCGTTGTTTAGTGAAACTCGGTATTGCGTATTACACACGCTATCGAGGAAGGTCGTGATTGCGTGTAATGCAAGGCAAGTCAAGGATGCGTGTTGTGCAAGCTCCTTTTGGTGTAGCGTACAACACAAGACTTTAATAAAATTAAAAAGAATATTTTTTTTATAAAATCTTGGGCTGTTACATTCTACCCCCCTTAAAATGAATTTCGCCCTCGAAATTCGTCGGGGTTATAAATGGTTTACTATTCGAAAGTTTCTTTAATAGAAACCCACATCGTAAAAAGGAATATCAAAACAAATCTTTAAAAACAAAAGTATGAAACGTAACGGTTACCCAAATAAACTAATCATTGGGTTTCCACATAGGTGAAAATATGGATATGGAAGAGAAATCTAACCATCATGTTCTGATGGAGAGTGGTAGAGAACATGGCTATGGAAAAGCTATTAATCACAAATCCATAGATTTTTTATGATATAAGGTACCATCTGATTCATCAGGTATAAGATCACTAGGACAACATTTTTGGTTTTCAAGATCATTTCCCTAAAGTTGAAAATTTGAATTAGAATAAATACTTACTTTATTTTGGTACAATCTCATTGTTGTTCGTGCCTTGAACAATTTCCACTTCATCTCTTAAATAAATGAAGTTGAATTTGTTATTCATGAAGTGTTAGCAGATCATGTGATAGAATGACGGGTCATTCCATCTGTCTCAAACAAAAGGTTAGCAAAAATTATATGCATAAGTCGATCTATAGTGAGATTAATCATATATGGTTCCTAAAATGGACTTATACTTCATATATCATACTGCTTAATATAATAAAACTAGTTTCTACTAAACAGGGACTTCCTGTAGGCCGGTGGTAGGCGATAAAGGCCATTCGCACTTCGGTTGTGGGTTCGATTCCCACAGCCTTGTCCGAAGCGATGGGCTGTCGCCCGTCCTGCAGGTTGTCCTTTTTCCAAAACTATATAACATCCCATCAATAATATCAAAAAAACAAACAATACTAACTTATGTCCAACATAATCCATTCCAATCTTTTAGGCTTATCCATAATACTGCAGTCGACTCTCATAATATAGTGAAAATGATTACCAGAGATTTAACACCATCATCGATCCCCATATATCATAAGATATGTTTTGTTGGTCACATTCCAAACATTCAAAGTCCTTAATCGTGTATTCTCTTGAATACCTTAGTGAAAACATGAATGCAGTTTAAAGTTAACACTTTCCTCATACCAAAATCCTCAAAATTCTATATACTCAAACCATGATATCACTTAGTCCTTATATCAATCATGAGCTCATGAATACTATTAAACATTTAATTTTCTCCTTATCCCTTCATTATGCGCATATCATCTACATTCCAAAAATATCTGAATAACCTTTCATGGATACTGGTAACATTAATCATACACTTTCAAAACTCAAGGAAAGACAATAGTTTAACAATCCATAGATGTCTCTTTATTCCATAGTAGCATGAGATTACTTATACAAAATTACACATGATAAACATGTAATCATTCCACTACATTCTTAAACCATTGACCGAGCATCAAAAATTCTTTCATCTCACATATCATTTGTAGTCTCTTCATCATCATCCACATAAATACTACCCTTATGACCATACTGATTCTCTTCATGAGTCTTTCCCTTAGGGCATTTGTTTGCATAATGCCCATACATTCCACATTTAAAACATTTAACCATTGTTGATGTCGTAGCAATACCATTATCCTCATCCATGGTGTTAACCGACCCTTTTCCTTTGCACTTACTTGCTTTGTGTCCTTCTTTTCCACACCCAAAGCATCTTCCAGTTCCCTTGAAACATTCTCCTTGATGCCTCTTCCCACATGATTTACATAGGGGAAACTGAACTTTCTTTCCTCTATGATCATCATGAAACTCCATCTTTCTCTTATTAGCCGAGTCAGGAAACTTACCAAATTTTACTTTATTGATCATATTATGAGATTGCTGGTTCAGCATAATAATGATGTTTGGACTTTCAAATCCCATTTCATTATGAAGAATATCATTCCATTGTCCATCATATCCTCCATTATCGTGAATCATCTTGATTCCAGCCGTTTTCTAAAACCCAAAAAGAATAGTGTGAGAGTCAAAAATCATAATAAAGGGGGAGTAACTTAAATATCTAACATCTTTGGTTTAATCTAATATCATTACCATAGTTCTAGGACTATATCCTATACGTATACTTATCCTTAGGGGCATCCCTAGACATACCTTAGAAATATCTCTAGGGATCTCACTAACGTTTTCGCATCCTAGTTTCCAAAGGTTGACTAAACCTTTCCTCTGATACCAACTGTAGAGACCCGTATCTTGACGTACATTGACATTACATTACTTTTGCGGAATACTTAGTACATTACAAAAACACACACACAAGGACCGTAATAGTTTAGTGTCTTTGGAAACTCTGACTATAATCTTCTAATCGTGGTGAAAGATCTTCAAAATCTCCCATAAAGATCTTCCTTTTTTTTACCTAAAACCTTTCTTTATATCCTGGGGAAAAGAAAACATAAAAGGGTGAGCTCAAATGCTCAGTAAGGGTAAACAAAATAAATATCAATCACATCATATTCATAAGAACATAACATTTTGGAAATCATAACCTGCAAAAGAGAGCATAATTTCATAATCATGGGATAAATCATGGCAGTGAAAAAGTAATCCCAATAATCATAACTTAAAACATGAAACTTTGTGTCATACACACATAATCATAGAGAATCATTTCTTGTTAGTCAAGACTAATTTCCAAGACTATCTTAGTGGACAAAGTCCCTTTCTGAATCGAGTAACCCTCGTATCAGTCCTATTTCACTGAACCGGTATAACCTACCGTTCCAGCCCTGTCTATCTCATGAGATATAAAATCTTTACCCAATGCATTGGAGGGAGATATAGGTCCCACCCATCTCATAATGATACCATTCTTATGTGTGCCACAAAATCATAAATCATACATCATTTCATAACCCATGTAATAAAAATGGGATTCTTAAACAACATGACATCATAAAACAAATCATATAAGATAAAGGAATTCATAAAAATAATTCCATCACAACATAATCAAATCAATGAAATAATAGGGATAAAAACATAACCCTTTTATTATCTTAGATGGAAAATAATTTTGATAAAATACTTGAACTTCATTCTTGAGGAAAATATCCTTTCTACTTCAAAAATACTTTTCCTTTATTAACATGTCATACAATTTTAAACTAAAAGAAGTTGATTAAAAATAAACTTGAAAACTTGTAAAGGAAGCTTCTTGGAAATACTGTTTTAAAAATCCATTCTTTCTGTATAAGTTAAAAAAACATTCTTCGTACTTTTGTCGGAAAAGTCAAAAAATACCTCGTACGGAAAACGACAAAAGATTCCTTTCATTTCCTTTACTAAAAACTCAACGAAGGGTAAAATTGGATTTAAACAATTTTAGTTGGATGGAAATAATATTACATATTTATGAAACATGGATTTGGATGATAAAATACACCCCAGTAAATACTTACGAATAAACAATCTCGGATAAAAATGAGATTGTGATATTTCCCTTACCTTAGGTCCGATTTTCTTTGTACGTGTCCGAAGCTCCTGTATAATGGTTTAAATAATGTCATTGACTTATTAAATAATCATATTCATTGTTATGATATCATATATGGTTCACTTATGACATTATATTACCCATTCTTTTGTAAATTCCATGTTAAAGAAGCGTTTTGGGTAAAATCGTTTCTTTTATCGTAGGTGTTTTGACTTGTTATTATTGACATTATTATTACTTATATCATGATTTACTTACTTCCAGAATATAAAATATGATTTATATATCATATATATTCAGTATATGTATATATATATAATAGATAGATAAATGAAATGAAAACCACCGTTCATGGAGACGGTAGTCCGTACGTACGCATGAACGTTGTTTTCCTTTCCCTATTGTCTTGAATGGAAGTAAGTAGATGACATACATATATATATATATACATAAATCCAGTAGCTTTATAATGTCATATATTTCATTATTATTTCTTATATATACTTTATAATCATTCTTAAATGGTTAACATGGAGAATGAATCTCATCGCGTCGTGGAGACGGTATTCCGTACGTACGCACGAGCGATGATATCGTTTCCATAAATATTGAATTGAATTGGAGTGGATTATGCAATATATCATAATCAATATGATGTTTTAATTACTATGTATAGTTATTATTTACACCAATATACCCATCCATGTAAGGTGGTGGTGTAAAATAGATTACACCACGGCGTGGAGACGGTATTCTGTACGTACGCACGCGCGGTGATTTCTTTTTCTGTAGGATGGATAGATGGTGAAATAGGGTTGTTTCATACTTATAATAACATATCAGTATATTAGTGATACTGATGTTATTACTTCATAGTGAAACAACCTAAGAAGAAGAAGTGGAAGAAGAAATAAAGATGAAAGAATTGGTAACGGTAATTACCTCTTCTTTGAAGCGCCTCTTTGAGACCTCCTCTTAGGGCACTATAATTGGTCTTTGATGAAGACCAGAACCTCTAGGATGTTGATAGGGAAGTGGAGAAGGTATTTTTGCAGAGTTTGGCCGATCTTGAGTGCTCAAATTGGTGTGAGGAGGAAGGGGGAGGAGGTGTCCTTTTATAAGGGAGGAGAGGGGCACCTTAGGAATATCTCAAAATATTATTTTATTATAAAGTCAAGTTCGGTTTTAATTAGCTCCAAATTGATTTATTTCGAGGCTAAGGTGGGTATGGGTCGAAATCCTATCAACCAATAGGATTTAGACAAGTTTAGGTTATTATTTTAACCTTATCCATTAGATTTAACTCTAAGTTAAATAATTTAACTTTTACCGTGTCTTTTTGTTTTCTTTCACTATATGGTTAATACACTTACTATAACATGCCAAACGAACCCCAAATTGTATGTTATTAATAAATATATCCTTATCTAAGTCATTTGGCCGAACCTTAGATTTTTAGGAATAAAATAACAATTAATAATATAATATTTGATTTAAAAACTATTTTGTGTCAATTTTGACACTATTTGATATATGATTTTTGTGAAAGTCATAACAGAATTATATGTTCGAACCAAGTTGATTAAATCAACACTAATATATCATAGTAACCTAGAAAATTAGTTTAAGTCATAAAAAGTCTCAAATTACATTCATTTGAGCATTTATAACATCAATTATGTTTATATTTCCTTAAAAGGGTAATTACTGCATCATCGTTGTGTCATAAATAAATTAATTTATTTAAAGTCTAAAAATTATAAATAAAATATCATTATGTAGGAAATCTTTTTAGCTTTCTAATGAATATTTATAGTCGAATTTATCTTATTTATAACCCCATATTATAAATGTTTTAGTTATTAAACTTTGATTTTAACTATTTTAACTATTCATTAAATAATATAATGTTAAATGTCATAATCTAATCCAAGTGGACCTAAATGGTCATATTATATTCATAAGGTTGTTTTTGGTCGAATTACACTTATCCAATAGAATTAGGACATGTGTTAGGGTAATAGTAATATCATATTTACCCTTAGTTACCCTATTTACTATTAACCGTGGTAAAAAAAGTAAAAAGTTACTATTCACCAAAAATTATTTTCATCTCATTGAACCACATTTTACTTACTGACATCAACCGTGTCTCTCGGATTTTTGAAATTCCATTCACAGAAGCGGTAAAATTAAGATTTATGAAGAAATTAATTTTTTTAACTACCACTTAGTAGTTTCACTATTCATCAAAAATTGATGTTTTTCAGAACAATGCCAAAATTTCATCCTAAGATATATTTCATATTCCGAATTCAAAAATGATGTCTATTTTACCAAATTAATATCATATAATTTGCATTAATTAATTTTATAATTAAATCCCACTGTTAAAACAAATAGCGTGTTTTTAAGAAACAATATCTATCAAAAGATTGACACTTGATTATGTCTGGTTTAAATGTGAAATTACATCCAATGACCAACATTGTATTAAATTGTAAAAATATATTCTAAATATACTTTAAAACCAATCAAATTAATAATTTATCACTATTAATTATTTCGATTAAAAAAGTTGTTTTTAATTATAATTTAGTAATTTTCACTATTCATCAGAATATGAAAGTTATCCGAAAAGTACCAAAATTTCACCTTAGGCTAAATTCGATACTCCGAATCCAAAAATGAAGTTCATTTTGAAAAATAAGATTTACAGAGTTTTAAAAAGTGGTTATTACTATTCATAACGGCTAGTTTTAATAATATTTTAATAGTATATCGTTGTTTAGTGAAACTCGGTATTGCGTATTACACACGCTATCGAGGAAGGTCGTGATTGCGTGTAATGCAAGGAAAGTCAAGGATGCGTGTTGTGCAAGCTCCTTTTGGTGTAGCGTACAACACAAGACTTTAACAAAATTAAAAAGAATATTTTTTTTATAAAATCTTGGGCTGTTACACATAAGATATCATCACTCTATGATGCATCAAGACACATCCCAAGACAAGATAGGAAGAACCAAAAACACCTCAAACATTACTTAATATTATAGAAATTAGAGAACCATATAACTAATCAATATACCCTTTAGGTGGTCAAACACTACCTGAAACGAATAATTCTTGATAAAACCCTATTCCTTCTTGGTCAATGCTATCAATGGGGATGTAATCTATGATAAATTTGATCAAAACATCTGGTAATAGCCTATAAGACATAGAAAATGATGATCATCTACAATAGTTTTGAGTTCATCCCATGAAACAACTAACTCATCCCTTCATGGGTCCATTACAACACCCTATTGAGACACCACATTCCCAAGGAAACAAAACTCTCATTTATATAACTGACACTTGGAAAACATTCCCTTTATATGGTGGCATTGCAGAATATACAAGATATCTCTAAAATGATTGAACAGATACTTCTCTAAATTATAGTTAATTAATATGTCATTAGTGAACATGAATTTTAAATGATCCATGAATTCATCGAACACCGAGCTAATGATCCCCATGAAAGTAGCTGGTGTTCCCATGAAACCAAATGACATGAACAAAAACTCGATGCTCTCATACCATAATCTAAATGCAGTATTTAGAACATCATCACTTCCCAAACTCAACTATCGATATCCAAACTATAGGTCAGTCTTATAAAACCAATTATCAACGCTCTATTGATTGAAAAGATGATTGGTCCTTTTAAGAGGGTATCGATTCTTGATCATCACCTGATTCAACCTTTGGTAGTATATACAAAGCTTGGGACCCCCATCCTCCTTCCTAGAGAATAAAACCGAAGCACCCCAAGTGACACACTAGGATGGATGAAACCCTTCAACATCAGATTATCTATCTGAATCCTTGAATCCAAATAAATTATATGGTTCCATTTGATAAGGTGACATAAAAATTGGAGAATCACCATGTTTCATGTCTATCATAAACTCAACATCACATTGAGGGGGTAGCATCACAACACTCATAAGAAAAACATATGAAAACTCACTAAAAATTGTGATACATTCCTCTTTCCCTTTATCCATTTATTCTATAAAAATCATCTATCAAATAAATAAGGTGCTCCATACATATACTATCCACTTGACAGATTCATGCACCAACAAAAACAACACGCCAACCATCCACATAGGAGTACACAACTATCCTTCATATTTAGTAGATAATTAGATGAAAATTATACAAATAATTGATTACAATAGTGACATCATGTGTTTTCAACTACATAAATAAAAATTACCCATGGGAATGATGTTTCCAAATCACTAGTCTAGACCCCCAGAACATGTCAAACAAGCTGGTTTGGATTCCAACTAGATGAAATAACACTAGGGACACAAGATTCCTCTATATTTCTAATAACATTCCAAGAACTAGAGTGAGTAAAGTAATGGAGTGAAAATATAATGAATTTAAAATAGTCACAAACAAGTGTGGAATAAAATCTAATTATACCACTAGCGATCACTGGCCCCTCTGGTGCTCTGCCTCCACTACATGAAACTAACCATGCCCAGATTCTCTGATTCTCTACTAATGTCCACTTCCATGGACATGATCTAGTAGAGTTCCTATAACATGAGTAAACTCATGAGGTCAAACACTTCATACACCATCCCCTCTCAATGAAGCATAAGCCTGCTTCCCTTACTACCTAAAGGGTCTCATTGGAAACTTCTATTGGGATGATATTGAAACTATCCACTTCCACCATGATAATCTCGAAGAACTAATAGGTATTGATTATTACAATGGAAAATAACCCCATATACAAATAAAAATTACCCCAATCCCCAAGTAAAACCACAAAAACTACGATCACCAGTAGGATGAAAAATAATCTATTAAGGTCGATTCCATACTTGTCGAAACATCACTGGTCTTGACACTTGAGACATTCCACTGGAAACTCTACTTATTGAGAAACACTACATGATCCTTTATTATGGTAAAAATACTCATAAGTGCGTCCACTTTATTAACTATTATTTTTTTAACCACTAAAATACATTGGTAGTGTTAATAGAGTAACCACATAATTGGTATAAGGAAGAAGTTCCTCCCCAAGATGTTGTGTTTGGGATTCCTCATCTATATAAAAGGTATGGGGTAAAAAAAAATATCCTTGAACTCAAACCCATGAATCCAAAATTAAAACTTCCTTAATGAAGGGAAATAAGCTTCAACCTCTTAAATTCCTTCATAGTCGATTAGAGGAACTCTTCTTAGAAATCCTTTTTAAAGTCGACCCATGAAACATTTGCCTCATTCAACTCACCAAGATACAATGTCCAACACTAACATTAAAATCAATGCGTCTGACTGACTACCAACAGGTCCCAGTAATCCTTTGGGACCTAGATCAAATTGAAAATGATTTTGTGCTCATATAACCAGATATTTATACCTATATCATATACTCTACCCCCATATTTCCCTAATCCAACCCACTAAAAAACATGGAACATTTTCTTCCACTAATTATTCTCCTCAACTATATTATCCCTTGGTAAATTTGTTGGATTATCCAACTAAACCTCTGCTACCTAAACCACACAAAGATGATCAGTAGTAGACATAGTTTAAGGTGAAAAAAAAGATTTCCTACGTAAGATATTATGGTATTTTTTAAAGATTTATTTAATTCATTTTAAATTCAAAAAACCAAAACCACCCAAATTAAAGAAGAACACAATTCAATCATGATCGATGTACCTTTCCTATTTCTCTACACATAAAATGCTAACATCTCACTTGGTTACTCAATATTATTATATTACATAAATTAGATCATGGGGTCCATAAAATCTAATGTCCTATTAAGTCTTCCCTAGACAATGCCACTCACTAAGAACAATCGATACCATTTCCCTAGCAACCCATATAGTTCTCAGTATGACTAAATCCAAATTATATCATCTTCATCAACCATACTTTTGATAACACTCTTTAATGACCCCCTCACTCCAATGGTACCCCTTTATGGCTGAAAATAAAGGATGAGTGATAATAAACCCCATGTCCTGCCACCAGTAGGCCCTGGGTCAGGGACTAACACCATGGGTATAAATATTTAAGAAATGGGAAGAATTAACATATATATAGGATTTGAAATTTGGATAAATATACAACATGAAAATACATGACATAATTAAAAAAGGAAATGAAAACCATCCCACAGTGAATGGATAAGTAAAATATATACAAAAAAATTCTTCAAATAAATACCCAAATGAAAATATAAGGCAGTGAATCTAAAATAACCTAATGGTCCAAGCATGAAATTTCCAACACAGTCCATGTATGGATCTTGATAACCTAAAAACATTATGTGTACATGTAGGTTTTGTATACAAGTACACTTATTAGGGTCATAAAAAGTATCCAATGCACGTGTGAAAAGTGCATACTAATACACCCATCAAAAAACAACATAACCAACTACACCTTAATATGTTAATTATCCATTACCATATTAATAAAGAAATGCTCAATAAATAATTCAAGTCAAGTATAATAACATAATAATAAGAATATCAGTAAAGGGTGCCCCAAACCGCTCCTCAGATAGGTTTCCCATATCACACCCCAACATCGTACATCCTAACACTCCCATATCCATTATATAACACATCATGCTATGAAACCCATGTGAAACTAGCCATCACATAACATATCTCTTGAAGACACCTAGTCTATCACACCACATATCACCCGAATATAACTGGGCCATCACATCACATCCATAACCAAAATAGTTGTGTATCCTGAACATGAATGATATCAACCTCTTTCCCACCTCTTACCATGGACTCCCAACATTAATCCATATCATAATCTCATAAAACATCACTATAGTCCATTATTGAATTATTCCCATCACAAAACAAACATATCAACATTTCTTGGAAGATAGAGAGGGAAGGAGGTGGCAACGATCATTCCTTCCTCATCAACATGATGTTAGAAAAAACACCCCCAAATACAAGGGTCTATCCAGAAGGTTCTCAACATGGTCGGGGTGTATATATATAAATCCACACAGAATCACAATCTATGGGTTCCCAAAACAAGCACATAAAATTTTAAAAAAAATCACCACCCAACAACACAACACCATCACTTTCACTTCCACTACTCAATACACAATACCACAAAAAAACAACAAGAAACATTTCACATTTCATCTTCTTTATCAACTTAATCAATTTTCCATATTTTACTTTTCCAACCAAGTTATATTATCAGACCTAATTATTTCACATTTAACTTCAACCATTTTTAACCATACTTCCCATTATTATTTATTAATTCATCTACCATTTGACTCATACCATTTTAATTTTAGCAATACAATATAATTTCAATACTACCTAAAAAACTACAAAAACACAACACATAAGAAAATAAACAACTAACCCATGACAACAAGCCCACATCATCACAAATACATAACCACCCATTTTTCACAATTTCCAGATAACCACCACTTTTCCATCACAAAAACACCATAGAACAAACAAAAAACACATTAAATCCTCCACAAAACAAAATCAAAAATCACAACCACCACGCACCACATCGACATTTCATCACATCAGCACACCAAAATATAACCACACACCATGACCATGCTTCAAATTTTCACACATTCACATAACAATCATTAGATTTTTCAAGGGGGTTTCCTCACATCCCAATTCATTATTTCATAGGAATTTTAATAAAAATCATAATTTTAGTGTCCAAGCAATTTATTAATTGGGTATAAGTGGATAAAAAATTTATATCTTTATAAATAGAAAAAAACAAGGATTACATAATAACAACAATAAAAGAACATACACATACCCTAATATCTCCAATTTTTAGTGAGGCATCAATCCCATTCCATCACAACATCAATTAATATCCAAATTTTTAAAGGAATGAAATTTCCTTCCACTTCCCCTTCAAGATCAATTTTAACTAATTATTTTTATTTAATAAAGATAATGAAAACTATATAACAAAAAGATAACAAGGGTATAACCCCCCCCCCCCCACACATGACACACTTGGTAAGAAATAATGGACCCCTACTTCAAATAAATATTTTTGATCTATTTCACAAGTTGGAGTAAGATGTAAAACCCACTAGGAACCATAATGAATAATAAAACCTTGATCCCCCTAAACACACCACCCTAGAACATCTTCTTATCAAAGAATATGAATTTTCCCTATAATAATCATTACTAGATATGAAACATGGAGAAAAGGAAGAAAGGAACCCACCTAAACCACCAAATATCGATCCACCGAGGTTGACGTCAAGAGAAACTCAAAGGGGTTTGAAATAGGTCCTTGAGATGTTCTTGGGTTACCCAATAAATGAGAGTAATATTGGAAGTGTGATCAGGTATAATGGGATTTGGGATTTTAATACCCAACCTAGAAAACATAATTCCACTACATATCCCATAGGACCACACTACATCACCGATAAAAAAATGAAGAAACTACATTGAAGTTCCCCTCATGACACAAAAAAAAATTTAAAAATAAGAGAAATAAAAAAGAAAAGTTCAAGATTTTGATGTACTTGAAATCCGTTTAATGATTTGGTAAATAATTTTAAATGGGTTTTAAAGAAAGTTATATCTAATAAATCACCCACCCATTCCCACATAAACAATATTATATTGGTAAATAGTTTCCCATTAATCATATTTAGGAATTTTATTTTATTTTTATAATGTATATGAAAAACATTCCTATAGAATTTTCACTAGTCATCAGCCTCTAGAATATAAAAGAAATTTCTAAGGTTACTAGAACATTGATTCATTCTTAGTGGATTTGAACTGGGACAATAAGACTATTGATAATAACTCATTCAACATCCACAATTTATGAATACAACCCCCACAAAAAAAAATTTAAATAGGTGTTTCTGCTTCTAGAAGCATACATATCAAACCAATAATTTTCCCGATAATGGGAGAGTTAACTTTGAGTCATGTGAAGATAGAATAGATACATAGATTATTTACATTGACACCCCCATATAATATAAATATTCAGTAAATATTTGTAATGATTATAAGGAATAAGAAAATACGTTATAAGTTACTCTATGAATAATAATGACATAAGAGTAGTAGTTGGAGGATCCATAATGGAATAATATTTTTCACCCTAGTTTATTGGTTAATAAACATGTACATGAGTTGATGATAAATAGAGGAAATGAAGAGAACCATAATCTCTTTAGAATTATGGGAATGATTGCAATAAATAACTACTGACAAATAATCACGAGATTAAGTCCAATGGATTATGTATTTTGATAAATGTAAAAAAATGGATTAGTTCCACATTAAATCCTCAATTGGATGATACTAGGACATCGTTATATGAAATATAATGGATATAGATCTATTTAAAATTATTCGTGGTCATTATTTCTAATTAAAAATTGATGGTTGTTAAAAGGGATAAACCAACCCCATAGAATTATAGAAGGATAAGAATAATTATAATTTTTTCCATATTATTGATATGATTAATGATATAGGATTGTGTTTATCTATTGTGTCCAAATATATTTCAGATGAACTCACACCATGGAAACCAGATAATTTGTTGTATCTTCATAAAACCTTGAGGAGGATGCCTTTTAGGATATGGTAAATGATGTAGTATAATATGTGGTATGTTTTAAATCAGTTCATATACCACCAAGAAAATCATCCCATCAAGGATGGTTGACCATCCTAGTATAAAAAACATTAACGAGAAAAAATTTAAATTTTCCAACATGGGTATATCTATTGTTAAAGGTGCATATTCTATTGGTATGTAATTTTACCAATAGATTGTTTATATCACTAAATTGTTGGTAAAAACTATATCTATAAATGTTATTATGTAAAATAATATATCCTCTTGAAATATAATAATACCAACATGGAATATATTTTTTGGTGTAATGTATCAAAAAATTCATATTATATTTTTATATTTTGATAATATTATTTCCAAAATTTATCATTCAATCAGTAATATTATTGAAAATATTATTTTTTTTATAAACAATACCAAAAAAGTATATCTATTTGTAAATTAATTTTTTAAATAAAATATTATGCATGGGTATTCAAATATTTTTCAGTAAAAAATTATATTACATTTTTTAATCTAATTATTTATAATAGATTAATCATATTTATTATATTAATTATTAAATTAACTCGTATGAATACCTAAAAAATAGAGGTTTTATTTGAAAAAAGTCTAAAAATACATTATCAAAAATAATTTAAAAACATGTTTGAACTTCAAGATAAAATATTAGTCTTCAATAAAAATGTTACCAACATCTTCAAACGCGCTCTAAAAATGTTCAAACATGTTGAAACTCCAAGAAAAAAAACATGAATATCCATAAAATACAATTCTAAATCTATTTCTTCCACACATCATCGGTCTTATTCATAGTTCACTTCAGGGATAGAGTATACTCAAGAAATTCAACCACTCGATAACGACATGACTATAATGGAAATGATCATATATTGTAGGATCACATTTACCAAAATAAGGTGTTCAACCCTAGTTTCAGAAATATGTAGCACTCACAATAGTGGCTGAATATAACTGATCATCTCCACTCATGTAAGTAGGTCCCCATTTTTTCACCTGTGTATGGAATACATTCACCCTAAATCTCAAACTATTAATAATAAGATGTTGTGTAAAAAAATAAATAGCACCAGAGTAGGTTCACATAAAATAAAATATCGTAAAATATGATAAAATTGAATATTCAAGTTAATAAAGTTTAATAATATCATTTCTTTTTTCTCATTTCATAAAACCATCAACATATCACACATATTCCTAGTTTTTCTATAAAATATTAAATTCATTTTATATTTCAATAGTAAATATACTACAAGAAATAATATCTTCAACTTAACTACCATAAGATGAAATAATAAACTAGTCATACTCTAATTAATTTCAATGGATTAATATATAAATTTCAAGTAGGATCTATAAAATTTTTATAGGGTTACTTATGAATCATTAAAATCATTGTATAATCACATCTTGAAATATTTTATTGTTTTCTTTCTTATTTTATTTGGACTCTTTCCAACTATAGTTATTAGTATAATCCATTTTAATTAAATTTATTTATTTTCAATTACTTAAAATAAATAGAAACCCTTATATGAAAAAAAAATTTAAAATAAAACATTATGTGATTAGTTATTTATACAGGGAATATCTAAAAACAATCAAAAAAACAAACACTGGACAAAGTATGATTGAAAAAAATGACCAGGCTGATAAGAATAAAATAAAACAAATTCTTTTATTTGTGATGTGTATGTATTCCATAAATAAATTAGCCTTTGCAAATAAATGTAGTTCAAGGATGGATAAAAAAGTAAAACAAAAAATTGAATAACTTTAATGATGTCGAAAAGGTTCTATGAGGTGAAAACATTAAAACATCCTAATTTTTTGACTGGTAACAATTAAGATATATTATTGAAGTCATTTATCTTGGATTATGGTAGCACATAACATTAAAATAAACAAAATTAAAACCCAATAAAAATTTACTCCACAAAAGAGTGTTTTAGAAATTAGTAGTTCAGTCCAACCAAACAAGCATAAGCGAAAGAAATTTGACTCACTCCATTTTACCAAATCAGCTTGAGTGCTCAATGACATTAATTATTGACTTCATCAAAATCAAATTATAATTTTGAATATAAAAATATTTGTTTTTCTTTTCAAAAATTTATGGAAAATTTTGTATAATATATTTTTCTATAGACATGGTAGAATTGGAGTGAAAGGAAAAAATGTTTAGGAGAAATCGTAAATTTTTATGAAATATATCATAATATCATCTAGTATTGAAATATCACATAGATATAATTTAAATTATTTCTATAAAAATGTAATTAATATAAAAAATAAAAATAAATATTCATATATCAAAATGTTATAATCATGTCCTCTGATTTAATGTAAAATGTTGTGGGGTTTAGGATTTTTTTTTTGATGATTTGGTATTATTAATGATATTAATGCTACAATTTTGATACTCTCTCTCTATATGTCTATATTTCTCTATAATCATCACCCTTCCCCAATAAAAAAAGAAGTATATTATGATATTAAAGATAAATTTTTTAATGAGTATAATAAGATATGAATAATATAAGTAAAAAAATTGAGAAATATTACGACTATTTAAGCTATTAGATTCTAAAAGTCATGATCATGCATTTAAAGTGATTCTGATATGTAATATTAACATCATAATAAATGTAACTTATGTATGTTATGGTGATGCCTTCAGTGTTTTCCATTACACCCTATAACAACCCCCTCCATCCAATGGTACCCCTCTAAGACCAATAATGTTATAAGAGAGATAATCCCCCCCCCCCGAGTCCCACCTCTAGTAGACCAGAGTTGGAAACTAGCACCAATGGAAAACAAATCTCATAAATTGGAGGTATTACTCTCTATAATAATAGGATCAAGATATAGGATAAATAAACCACAAGAAACACTGTAAAATAATTTAAAAGGGAAACAAAAATCATACCATAAAGAAGGTATAAGTAAAATTGATATAGATAAAAGTTTCCAAATAAATTGCCATAATAAATGATAAGGCAACGAAACAATAATATCCCAAAGATCAATTCTAGAAATGTCCAGTATATTCTACATAGTTTTCCTAGAAACTTGAATACAGTTTTTATATACATAAGGTGAGTATACAAGTACACTTAGTAGAGTTATACAAATTTTTCCCTTTTAAATTTGAAATAGAATACTAATTCACCTCTGAGAAAACCAAAAAAAACAACACCTCAAAATATCAACTATACAATCCCTACCTCACCATGTAATTCTCACCAAATAATTCAAGCCAAGTATAATATCATAATAAGAAGGATGTCGACAAAGGGTACCTCACAATGCTCTTCCACTAGGTTTCATCTCTCAAACCCCAACATCATACATCCTAGAAAATAGAGTAATGTGAATATAAAGGGGATAAACCTCATTACCTCATCCTACCAAGCATGTGTCCAACCATAATTAATATCATAATCCCATCAAATATGAACACAATGAAAATTTAAATTTTGGCCATCATAGCCCTTGATTTTCAATGTCGCATAGAAGAGAGGGTTGGAAACTTGGGGTATAAATTCATCCATCATCATCACCAATATGTTATAAAGAACTCATTGAAATATATGGGTGTCAGCACAAGGTGTGTGATGTTGGTGTGGTGTATATAGAAATAATAAATAACATATTATGTATATATTTAAATCCACACACAATTTCGACCTATAGGTTCAAAACATGATCATCGACCATCTCAATACATCACCACCCACCCACAAAAAATAAACTCTTTCACTGCCACTACTAAATGCACAACATCACATATCAAACCACAATCCACATTTCACATTTCACATTAAACATTTGAACTTCTTTCTCAACTTAATCTATTTTCCATATTTTTAATTACAAATAAATTTTCATTTTCAATCCCATTTATTTAACATTAAATATCAGTAATGATTGACCATACTTCTCATTATTATTCATTCATAACTTAATATTCAATTCATGCCATTTCAATTTCATTATTATCATTTAATTATAATATTACCCAATAAACTTCCAAAACCCGACACCACACAAACCAATAACCACACCATGCCAAAAATCTCACATCATAACCATTACAAATCCTCAAACACCTCCTCATTACAATCTCCACATCACCCCCAATTTTCTATCATAATTTCCCCATAGCACGAACACACAACTCATCACATCCACCATACTACACAACCACACATCACAACGACCACATACCACTTCCATTTCCCCTTACATAACTTCTATATAATAGAAACAAACATCATAACCATGAATCACAGTTTGAAACATTCAAAAAACATTTTTTAGATTAATCAATGGAAATTTATCACATTCCAATTCATTATTTCATTGAAAGTATCACACATGCCACAATTTTCATGTGAAACCAAAATTTTAACCGAGTATAAGTGGTTATCCAATTTATATTTTTGGTGATATCAAACAACACACAATAAGGTTCCTATATTCAAAATAATCAAATCAGATATAAGTCCCTCGAATACGTTTATTTTCCACAAGGCATCAATCCTGATCAATAATAACATCAATAAATATCAAAAACTATAAAATAATTTGATTTCCTTCCCCTTACCCTACATGTTTTAATTCAATGAATTATTTTTATTTAATTAATACGATGAAACATATATTCCCAAAAGGTAAAAAAATATAACACCTCCCACGTGATACACTAGGAGAGAAACGAAGGACCCCCTGCCTCAAAAAAAAATATTTCTGTTCTCCTACACAAGTTAGAGAAAGAAGGAACAACCACTTGAAACCACAATGAATATGAACACCTCTATGACCCTAAACACAACATCCCACAACATATTCTTATTAAACAACTACAAAAAATTATTTCCCCTAACAAAAACCTTCCTAAACACAAAATAGGGTGAAAATAAGGGATAACTGGGAGAAAATGATGAGAGGTTCTCACATAAACCACCAAGGATCGATCCTTGAAGGATGATGTCAAAATCCAATGAAAGGGTGTCGAACAAGATCAATGGTACACGCTTGGGTAATTGAAAAAATGATAGAAATATTACAGAAGTGATAAATTTAATATGGATTTTGGGTTTCTATAACTATCTTAGAAAAAATAATATCATAGTGTATCCTATAGTACCATGACACAATACTACTAAAAACTAATGAAACTATGGTATAATGACCCTCACCGCACTACAACCCTACATGTAAAAGCAACATTAGGATTCACAACAATATTTGAACTATAGAACTTATAAATTAAGAAAGGGGTTAATCCAAAACCCCTTGTCCACAATGCAAGGATTTCTAAAAAGGAAGAACCTAAAAACCTCATCTTAAGACTCCACACTATAGCCAAAACCCCTACTCTATAACCACTCAGGTGAGGACTCACCTCTAGGCCATAGGCTTACTCCATACCAACGATTCCCCCGAAGGGTTGTATTATAAAAAACATCCTCACATGACACTAATCTGCAACCAATACTTCCACACCATAGCCCCTATCCCTTAGAGCATATCCCCATGCTCTATGTTATATGACTCAATCCTATTAAAATTTTAGCTTCATTTCATCCTCTTACCTTAAAAAACACTTCAGGATTTCATTTGGAAACCCCGACAACAAGAATTACCACAATGTAATATTCCAAAAGGTGTTGTATGTCACATTAGATAACTCTAAAACTCTTCTCACCCTATAAAATTAAATCCAAACAAGAAGGGGAGAGAGAAAAGGTCCAAATGACCATCCCTGAAGATACCATTCAAGGATCTCGTTTCACCCCAAACACAAGAACACCACTAAACAAACACACTAAACCTAGCCAAGAAAATTCACTAAGTTTACTTCATGACCATGTTATCACACCGATATATCACACAACAATATTCATGCACACAAATCAAGATATTACTTCTTTCATGAAAATATATGGTCTTATTTGGGTGGTAATGTCTCTCCTACATTGTTTTAATCACATATAAGTATAACATTTCTTGATTTTTAATGACATTTTATACACTTAAACTATATGATGTTTTAAAATATACATCACATATTTAAGGAATAACACATTGCATAAAACATCAAGAACCAAACATTTCATCATTAAAGAAAAACAGAATAAGGAAAAATAATAAAAATCCCATAAAAATATGGGTAATAGTTACACATATGCATCTCAAACTCCTAAATACTCTCTTTTTTCCACCATGCCTTCATTTCACACAAACCAATGGAATGGTTCATTCATGCATTAACTTCTCTAGATAATCCTGTATCTCCACTAGTCACTTCAAAAAGTTCATTTCATACTTGATATCCAACTCTCCCTAGTAAATAACATGTAATTCTTCATGACGATTTTGAAAGGTATCAAATATGTGGAAGAAATTGTGAATTTTCTCCCACCATGGTAGAGGTTCTAATCAATTATCCACTTTTCCAATGTGCACAACCACCTCAAAAGGAGAAAAAAAAACAAAGGTGAGATATTAATCTCTTTGAAAACCCTCTTCTTCTTCTATTGAGGGGAAGCCATAAAGAATAGATGGTCTCAATCCATGAACTATAAGGGAATCCTCCTATGACTGGAATATGAATTTTTTTGTCTGGCCCTACTTTCATCCTCTCCTGAATGAATAAAATTTATCTATCATGTTATACACCACATTGGGATCAAGAAATGAAAACTATCAAACCTTGGTACAACAAAATATATAATGACATGTCCACCAATATAAAGCCTCAAATAGGGCCATACCTATGGATGATTGATAGTTGTAATTTTAAGAATACTCAACCAAAGAAAATTTCTTTCCTAGAGTTATACGGAAGTCTAAGATGCAACCTCATGACATATCCTCTAATGTTTGGATAGTCTGCATGCTTTACTAATATTTTCAAGGGTGGAAATATTTGATGAGGTATAACTTACTGAAAAAAGAATGTTAAAAACCCCTCTAGTATCATTAGGTAAAATTAACAACCTGGTTAGAGAAAATAGATCTCAAGGCTCCATGTATCCAAAAAAATTCAACCATATACCTCATATCTAAAACATCCATGGAACGTGACTCCTTGATGGCTAGAAACTAGGTAAAAATTCAAATAAACAATGATCACCAATATAGAATCACTGCCTCTCTATTGTTGAGGAAAAAATTTGAATAATTATATCAATATGTCTTCCCATTTAAAATTATAAAAATACAAGCGTTTCAAAAAACCCTCCAGGAAAATGATAATAAAACTTTACCTACTAGAAAATCAAACACTAGACTAAAAAATATTCCACCACTCATTCCATCATGGGATACAAAAACATTATACTATCACCATGGTATATCTTATACAGTATTGGGTGTACTTCCAAAACTGAGTTATGAAGCTCATAAAGGACCCCCTTACACATATCTACTAAAAATATATATATTCACTAAAACAACTACTGTTTCTGACCATCTATTCAAACCATCTCCATGTCCAACATGATCACACATCACCTCAACATATTAGTCTCCCAACTAAGAATCCTCCACTTGCTACATCATAGAAGACTAAACAATCATCTGAAACAATAAATATCCACCATAAACAAGCCTTTCATCTAAATGTAGGGCTACTAATTCTTATATCACACTCCAAGCTTCTCTAAACTCTTAAAAACATCATTTTACGTCTTCATACTCATGGTTTTGACCATAAAATTATCTTTTACTTTAGTGTAAGAGATATCAATATCATAGTTCTTGAGAAACTCTATCCAACACCACAACAAAAATATTTAGATCAAACTAAAAAAAGTTGTACCTCAAACTCTTCTGATCAATTGAGACCACAAGGAACTCCCTAATAAGGTAATTTCACTATACCTCCATCACAAAAAATCTATGATAACTTTAGATCTTGAGTGGAATAGTTATGCTTGTGGGTGAATAAATACATAGAAACATAAGTGATCACCCATATCATGATGATTCAAGACACATCCCATTCCCATCCAAGAAGGATTGTAGAACCCAATGAATAATAGTTATTCTTCTAGAAACTGGAGTACAATAGAATCGATGAGTCTCACATTTAGGTAGTTAAACACTTCTTGAAGCTAATTAGTCCAGATAAAAGTCCATTCCTTCCTGGTAAACTCTATCAATGGAGACAAAATATATAAGAAATATGAATCGAACCTATGGTAATAGACTGCAAGACCCAGAAAGATATTATCCTCTACCATATTCTTATTTTATTTCGAAGAAAAAACTCCCTTGGCCTTTGAAGTGTCAATGAATAAACCCTAATGGTACACCAAAATCCTAAGGAATTATACAATTAATGTCCAAAAGTTAAACATGGACAACTTTACGTAGAACTAGTAGTGTTAAAAAACCAATAAGACAACTTTATGATGATTATAATTATCCTTTAACATTGATTCGATCAATATTTCATTGAAGAACATGACTAATAATTGGTCCAGGAATTTGTGGTGCATTGATTTCATGATCCCCACGAACATATATAGTGTTTCTATCACACCAAACAACATGACCACAAACTAAAAGTTCCCACACATACATTTATAAGGTTTTTTAGAATGTCACCCCCTTCACCCTCAACTAGTGTTATCAAGACAACATTTTGATCTTATAAAACCAACTGGCCATTATAAACTAATTAAAAAGATAATAATTGCTCAGGATAGGGTATATATTTTATACATTCACTGAATTCATCCCCAATTAGTCTATACACAACATCTTGGTGGGAGGATAGATGGCTAGCCAGCCGTCATCCATGATCCCTCTTCCAGGTGATACTGGCCCAGGTGTCTTCGGTTGAGTTGTGATATGTGGTACTAGGTGTCTTTGAGATGATATGTGATATGTGTCCCAGGTGTCTTTGATATGAGATGTGATATATTTCTCAGGTGTCTTCGGGAGGAGATGTGTTGTGATAGCCCATGTGTGTGCGGGCGAGACGAGATGTGTTATGACAGCCCAGGTGTGTGCGGGTGAGATGAGTTGTGATAGCCTAGGTTTTTGTAGGTAGGATGTGTTGTGATTTCCTAGGTGTGTGTGGGTTGGATGTTTTGAGATATATTTAGAATAGGTGGGAGCACTAGGACATTTTCTATTGGAGTCTGAGAGCATCTAATCATTGGGAATGTGGTGCGGGGTACCCTATCATCGATGTGCTTTACTTTATATTATATTACTTGTTGTGAGTTACTTGGTGAGTGTACCTTGGTAAGGCTGGGATGGTTTCTATTCCTACATTGGTGATATTTGGTTTGGTGGTTTTCTCATATGTGGATAAGTATACTTATTTCCCATGTTTACGAGAGATGTTTTTTCTACTTAGTATTCTTGTATGCTCACCCTGCGTTTTTAAAATTGTTTTCATGTTTCAAGGAGGATTTCATGGACCATGAAAAACCTAACTAGCTCAGATCCATGGAAGTTATTGTGTCATCGTAACACCCAGAGATTTTATGAAAAATATTCTTTTAATTTCATTAATGTCTTGTGTTGTATGCTACACCAAGATTACCTTGCGCTATACACAACACCGTATTAGCTTGCAGTATACGCAACACTATTCTTGGATCGTGTTACACACAATTTTGATAATAGTTATTCTACGCAACATTTAGTATATATATATATATATATACTATGTATAATTGAAATATGGTTGTATTATGTTATACAAAACAACAAAGGATTCTTGCACAGCACGCAACCCTGACTTGGCCTGCATTACACGCAATCACGACCTTCCTCGATAGCGTGTGTTGTACGCAATACCGGGTATTACTAAACAACAATATATTATTATAATATTATTATGAACTAGCCGTTATGAATAGTAATAACTAAATTTTGAATCTTATAACATTATTATTTGTCTTTCACATTTTCTAAAACATGGTATAAGAACAAAATAAATTTTTCGGTTAAAATAAGTATTTTTCAAAAAATGCAGTTTTGCCGCCTTTTGATGGCGCACCCACATTAAATATAGTTTTTGACATGTTTATAAGTTAAATTTGACAAAATAAAATTCTTCTATGGAAGCATGAAATAAAAATTTACTTTGGATAAATTTTCATATCATTCTGGTAACTTTCATATTTTGATGAATAGTAAAAACACGCTATATTTTAATTAAAAACAACTTTTTTCATCACAATAATTTATATGGTTAAATTATAATATTGAATTTTTTTAAAGTATAAATAGAATATATTTTTACCATTTAATATAATGTATGTCATTAGCATTGATTCTACCTTGAATTTGTAGGATAAATCAATTCAATATTTTGCAATGTTTTAAAGAAAAACTCGTTTTCTTTCGACAACGGGATTAATTTTAATTTAATTTCTGAAACTTTTGTGTATTTAATTTGTAAAAATATATTCCATATTTAAAATCAGTGGATCCAAATTATGTTAATAAGCTGCGTTTTGTTTTTGGGAATTTTGAATAGTAACTACGGTAAATTTTATTTACCATAGTTAAAGGTAAATCGGGTAATTAAGGGTAAATATAATATTATAAAATTACCCCAACACATGTCAAAATCCTATTGGATGACTAAAAGTCGACTCATATCACCTAAGGGTCATATTAGATTCATTTAATGGACTTTTGTCCATGAAAATAATTTAATTATTATTAAAACCAAAGAATACGACAACATTTCACTTTCTTAAATCTTATAAGAATAATAATTTTAATTTAGTGATACACTTCATGAAACTTCAAAAATGAATAGTCTACAGAAAGATAATACAATTATCTACATCATAGGAATTTATTTATAATTTTTAGGGATAAATAATTATCATTTATTATGACACAATGATGATACGGTAATTGTCTTATTAATGAAATATTGACATAATTGATGTTATAAATACCCAAATAAATGTAATTTAAGACTTTTTATGAATTAAACTAATTTTATAGGTTAATATGACATGTTAGTATTGATTTAATTAACTTTTTTCTAACTAATCATTCTGTTTTGATTTTCACAATAATCAATTTCTAAATAGTGTCAAAATTGACATAAAACTGTTTCTTAAAACAAATATTATATTATTAAATGTTATTTTATTTTTAAAAATATAAGGTTTAGAAACATTACTTATATAAGGTTATATATATTAATAATAAACAACTTGGGGTTCGTTTTTATTCTTATAGTAAGTTCATTAACCTTATAGTATAAGAACACAAGAAGACACGGTAAAAGTAAAATTATTTAACTTAATGTTAAATCTAAATGATAAGGTTAAAATAGGAACCTAAACTTGTCTAAATTCTATTAGATGAGAGAATTTAAACCAGTCCCCACCTTATCTTCAAAATAAATCAATTTGGAGCTATTTAAAACCGAATTTTACTTTATAATAAAATAATAGTTTTTGTTATTCCAAAGGTACCCCTCTCCTCCCTTATAAAAGGGCACCTCATCCTCCCTCTTCCTCACACCACTTTGAGCCTTCAATCTCGGCCATCCCCTTCAAAGTTCTCCTATCCACTTACCTAGAAACGTCCTAGTGGTTTTGGTCTTCTTCAAAGACCTATTTTAGTACCCTAAAAGGAGGTCTCAAAGAAGCACTTCAAAGAAGTGGTAATGTCCGTTACTGATTCTTTCATCTTTATTTCTTCTTCCACTTCTTCTTCTTTAGTTGTTTCATTATGAAGTAATAACATCAGTATCACTCAAATACTGATATGTTATTATAAGTACGATACAAACCTATTTCACCATATATCCATCCTACGGAAAAAGAAATCACCGCGCGTGCGTACGTACGGAATACCGTCTCCACGCCGTGGTGTAATCTATTTTCCACCATCAACTTACTTGGATGGGTATAATGGTGTAAATAATGACTATATATGACTATTAAAAAGTGATATTTATTCTGAAATAGTATACATACACTCCAATACAATTCCACGGTCATGGGAACGATATCATCGCTTGTGCGTACGTACGGAATACCGTCTCCACGATGTGATGCGATTCGTTCTACATGATATTCACTGCATAATGATTATATAATTGAATTGAATAAATGAATATGATATATATTACAATAATACCATTCTATAAATGAGGTATCTATAACCTAAATAGAAGAATAAGAATTTATTCGACAAACACGCATAAGAACAAAAAAGTAATAAACACCCGAATAACAAGTAGTAATGAAATATTACTAATAATAAGCTAAGAATATTACCATATATGATATCATTACAATAATTATGATTCTGGAATAAGTCAATAACATTATTTAAATCATTATACAGGAGTTTTGGACACTTACGAATCAAATCGGACCTAAGGTAAGGGAAATATCACAATCTCATTTTTATCCGAGATTTTTTATACTTTGGTATTTACTAGGGTGTATTTTATCATCCACATCAATGTTTTCTCAATATGTAATATTTATATCCTTATACAATAGTTTATATCAAATTTTACCCTTCATTGAGTTTTTAGTAAAAGATATGAAAGGAATCTTTTGTCGTTTTTCATATGAGGTAATTTTTGACTTCTCCGACAAAAGTACGAGAAGAATGTTTTTTTTAACTTATACGGCATGAATGGATTTTTAAAACATTATTTCCAAGAAGCTTCCTTTAAAAGTTTTCAAGTTTATTTTTAATCAACTTATTTTAGTTTAAAATTTTATGACATGTTAAGAAAGGAAAATGTTTTTGAAGTAGAAAGGATATTTTCCTCAAGAATGGAGTTCAAGTGTTTTATCAAAAATATTTTCCATCTAAGATAATATAGGGTTATGTTTCTATCCCTATTATCACATTTACTTTATTATGTTGTGATGGAAATATTTTTATGATTTCCTTTATCTTATATGAATTTTTTTATGATGTCAGGATGTTTAAGATACCCATTTTTATTACATGTCTTATGCAATGATGTATGATATATGATTTTGTGGCACACATAAGAATGGTATCATTATGATATGGGTGGGACCTATATCTCCCTCCAATGAATTGGGTAAAGATTTTATATCTCATGAGATAGACATGGCAGGAATAGTAGGTTATACTGGTTCAGTGAAATAGGACTGAAATGAGGAGTGAACTCGGTTCAGAAAGGGACTTTGTCCACTAAGATAGTCTGGGCAATGATTCTTGACTAATAATAAATGATTCTCAATGATTATGTGTGTATGCCACAAAGTTTCATGTTTTAAGTTATGATTATTGGGATTATATTTCACTACTATGATTTATCCCATGTTATGAAATTATGATATCTTTTGCAGGTTAAGATTTCCAAATGATATGTTCTTATGAATATGACATGATTGATATTTCTTTTGTTTACCCTTTCTGAGCATTTGAGCTCACCCTTTTATGTTTTCTTTTCCCCAGGACATAAATAAAGGATTTAGGTTTAAAAAGAAGAAGATCTTTATAGGAGATGTTGAAGATCTTTCACCATGATTAGAAGATTATATTCTGAGTTTCCAAAGACACTAAACTATTACGGTCCTTGTGTGTGTGTTTTTGTTATGTACTATGTATTCCGAAAAAGTAATTTAATGTCCATATAAGTTAAGCTCCGAGTCTCTATAGTTGGTATTAGAGGAAAAGCTTAGTCAACCTTTGGAATCTAGGATGCGAAAATGTTAGTGAGATCATTAGAGATATTTCTAAGGTATGTCTAGGGATGTCCCTAAGGATAAGTATATGTATAGGATACAGTCCTAGAACTACGGTAAAGATCATAGAATTTAACCTAAGATGTTAGATATTGAGGATACTCCCCCTTTATTATGTTGTTTTCCCTAGCATGATTTTTTCCTCTCACACTATTCTTTTTGGGTTTTAGACGATGGCTGGAACCCGAAGGAACTGTGTAGATCAATGTAATGGACAATGCAATGATTGTCCTCATGAACAAACAAATGTTATGGGAGATGGAGTGAAAAATCTTATTGCTATACTTACACAAACTATGAATCATTCTAGACTTCCAAATGAGCAGAGAAGGGAACAACATTCTATTGAGTCCTTCATGAGGCAACGTCCACCTTATTTTAGTGGCTATTATGATCCACTTGTTTCTGAACAATAGATCAGTACCACTGAAAAGATATTTTCAGTTCTTCAATGTTCTGAACATGATAAAGTCATCTTAGGAGTATATCGTTTGGAAGGTGAAGTTGATCAATGGTGGAATCTTATCAAGAATACGAGGCAAAGAGATGAAATTGAGTCCATGGAATGGGACGAGTTCAAGAACTTATTTTTCAATAAGTACTTCCCTCATATTCTTCGAACAAAGATGGAGAAGGAGTTTCTTGAACTAAAGCAAAAGGATGATGAATCTATTGGTATATATGAAGCGAATTTTACAAGTCTTGCAATGTATGCATCTGGATTTATCATCCAACCTGAAAGTAAAGTTGATCGACTCTTCAGTGGCTTAAAACCAAATCTTCGATGGGAATTAGCTATAAGAGACTTCAGTAGCTATGAAGAAATTGTGTGTTGTGCTATCAAGGTAGAAATGGAAGTTGGTGTTACTTATCCATCTCATAGTTTTGACAAGAATCGAAAGATGGAGTTCAAGGAGAAATCTCAGAATAATGGTGATAATAAGATGAATTTTTCCTTATGCTCAAAGTGTGGAAAGAAGCATGGTGGAGATTGTCTTAAAGGGACAAGTAAATGTTCCAAATGTGGAAAGGAAGTTCATCAGGAATTTGAATGCCGCAATGATGGGAAGAAGATGCCTAATGATGAAAACAAAGGAAGGGATACACAGAATGAACCTACTACACTTCAATGCTTCATGTGCAAGGAAATGGGGCATTATGCTAATAAATGCCCTAATCCAAGGGTTAGTGATGATCAATATGAGCAACCACTTAAGGCAAAGGACAAAGGGAAGTCACATGCGATCACCATTGGCGATGTTGAATATGACAACAATGTGGTGGAATGATTAAGTGTTTATGTAATGGGATTCCAGAATAATGTTGTATATAGTATTGTGGAATATTGGAATATTTATGTTTTGGTCTATTGTGGTTTTCAATAATTTTATGGCATCAGTAACCATGAAAAGTGATTGAAATATTTTTGGAAATCAGATGATATGCACATAATGAAGGGATAAAAATATTCTAATATGTTTGATAGTATTTATGAGCTCATGATTGATATAAGGACTAAGTGATATCATGGTTTGAGGATATAGAATTTTGAGGATTTTGGTATGTGTAAAGTGTTAAATTTTAACTGCATTCATGTTTTCACTAAGGTTCAATGGATATTCATTCTTAAAGAGAATACATGATTAAGGTATTCACATGATTGTAATTTGACCAACAAGATATATCTTATGATATATAGGGGATAAATGATGTCATTCATGTGATCATTTTCATTATACTATGAGCTTGGACCAAAGTATTTTAAATAAGCCTAAAGATTGGAATGGATTATGTTGGACATAAGTTAGTATTGTTTAAGGATAAAACTTTTTTGATATTGTTGATGGGTTGTTATAGTAATATAGCTTTAGAAAAAGGACAACCTACAGGACGGGCGACAGCCCATCGCATCGGACAAAGCTGTGGGAATCGAACCCACAACCGAAGTGCGACTGGCCTTTATCGCCTACCACTGGCCTACAGGAAGTCCCTATTTAGTAGAAACTAGTTTTATTATATTAAGCAGTATGATATATGAAGTATAAGTCCATTTTAGGAAGCATATATGATTAATCTCACTATAGATGGACTTATGTATTTTTTGGTAACTTTTCTAACCTTTTTTTTTGAGATAGATGGAATGACCCATCATTCTATCACATGATCTGCTAACACATCACGAATGACAAATTCAACTTCATTTCTTTAAGAGATGGAGTGGAAATTGTCCAAAAAATGACAAACGGAGAGACTATACCAAAATCACAAAAGTATTTCTTCTAATTCCAAATTCATCAACTTTAGGGAAATGATCTTGAAAACAAAAAATGTTGTCTTAGTGATCTTATATCTGATGAATCAGATGGTACCTTAGATCTTCACCAATTTATGGCTTTGTGATTGCTGGCTTTTCCATAGCCATGTTCTCAACCACTCTCCATTAGAACATGATGGTTAGATTTCTCTTCCATATCCATATTTTCACCTATGTGGAAACCCAGTGATTAGTTTATTTGGGTAACCGTTACGTTTCATAATTTTGTTTTTAAAGATTTGTTTTGGTATTCCTTTTTACGGTGTGGGTTTCTATTAAAGAAACTTTCGAATAGTAAACCATTTTTAACCCCAACGAATTTCGAGGGCGAAATTCATTTTAAGGGGGGATAGAATGTAACACCCCAAGATTTTATGAAAAATATTCTTTTAATTTCATTAATTTCTTGTGTTGTATGCTACACCAAGATTACCTTGCGCTATACGCAACACCGTATTAGCATGCAGTATACGCAACACTATTCTTGGATCGTGTTACACACAATTTTGATAATAGTTATTCTACGCAATATTGAGTATATATATATATATATATATATTCTATGTATAAATGAAATATGGTTGGATTATGTTATACAAAACAAAAAAGGATTCTTGCACAGCACGCAACCCTGACTTGGCTTGCATTACACGCAATCACGACCTTCCTCGATAGCATGTGTTGTACGCAATACTGGGTTTTACTAAACAACGATATATTATTAAAATATTATTATGAACTATCCGTTATGAATAGTATTAACTAAATTTTGAATCTCATAACATTTTTATTCGTCTTGCACATTTTTTAAAACATGGTATAAGAACAAAATAAATTTTTCGGGTAAAATAATTATTTTTCAAAAAATGCAGTTTTTTTACCTTTTGATGGCGCACCCACTTTAAATCTAGTTTTTGACATGTTTATAAGTTAAATTTTACAAAATAAAATTCTTCTTTGGAATCATGAAATAAAAATTTACTTTGGATAAATTTTCATATCATTCTGGTAACTTTCATATTTTGATGAATAGTAAAAACACGCTATATTTTAATTAAAAACAACTTTTTTAATCGCAATAATTTATATGGTTAAATTATAATATTGAATGGTTTTAAAGTATAAATAGAATATATTTTTACCATTAAATATAATGTATGTCATTAGCATTGATTCTACCTTGAATTCGTAGGATAAATCAATTCAATCTTTTGCAATGTTTTAAAGAAAAACCCGTTTTCTTTCGACAACGGGATTAATTTTAATTTAATTTCTGAAACTTTTGTGTATTCAATTTGGAAACATTGATTCCATATTTATAATCATTGGATACAAATTATGTTAATAAGCTACTTTTTATTTTTGGGAATTATGAATAGTAACTATGGTAAATTTTATTTACCATAGTTAAAGGTAAATCAGATAATTAAGGGTAAATATAATATTATAAAATTACCATAACACATGTCAAAATCCTATTGGATGAATAAAAGTCGACCCATAGCACCTAAGGGTCTGATTAGATTCATTTAATGGACTTTTTTCCATGAAAATAATTTAATTATTATTAAAACCAAAGAATGTGAAAACATGTCACTTTCTTAAATCTTATAAGTATAATAATTTTCATTTAGTGATAAAATTCATGAAACTTCGAACCTGAATCGTCTCCAGAAGACTAATACAATTATATACATCATAGAAATTTATTTAGAATTTTTAGGGATTAAATAAATATCATTTATTATGACACAAATATGAGGCAGTAATTGTCTTATTAATGAAATATTGACATAATTGATGTTATAATTACCCAAATAAATGTAATTTAAGACTTTTTATGAATTAAACTAATTTTATAGGTTAATATGACATGTTAGTATTGATTTAATTAACTTTTTTAGAACTAATAATTCTGTTATGATTTTGACAAAAATCAATTACTAAATAGTGTCAAAATTGACATAAAATAGTTTTTTAAAACAAATATTATATTATTAATTGTAATTTTATTCCTAAAAATATAAGGTTCAGCCAAATGACTTATATAAGGTTATATATATTTATAATAAACAACTTTGGCTTCTTTTGGATTCTTATAGTAAGTTTATTAACCTTATAGTATAAGAACACAAGAAGACACGGTAAAAGTAAAATTATTTAACTTAATGTTAAATCTAAATGATAAGGTTAAAATAGGAACCTAAACTTTTCTAAATTCTATTGGATGAGAGAATTTCGACCCGTACCCACCTTATCTTCAAAATAAATCAATTTGGAGAAATTTAAAACTGAATTTGACTTTATAATAAATTAATAGTTTTAGTAATTCCAAAGGTACCCCTCTCCTCCCTTATAAAAGGGCACCTCCTCCTCCCTCTTCCTCTAACCACTTTGAGCCTTCATGCTCTGCCAACCCCTGCCAATTTCTCCTCTCCACTTCCCTAGAAACATCCTAGAGTTTCTGGTCTTCTTCAAAGACCTATTTTAGTACCCTAAAAGGAGGTCTCAAAGAAGCACTTCAAAGAAGAGGTAATGTCCGTTACCGATTCTTTCATCATTATTTCTTCTTCCCCTTATTCTTCTTTAGTTGTTTCATTATGAAGTAATAACATCAGTATCAGTCATATACTGATATGTTATTATAAGTATGAAACAACCCTATTTCACCATCTATCTATCCTACGGAAAAAGAAGTCACCACGCGTGCGTACGTACGGAATACCGTCTCCACGCCGTGGTGTAATCTATTTTCACCACCACCTTACTTGGATGGGTATAATGGGGTAAATAATGACTATATATGACTATTAAAAAGTGATATTGATTCTGAAATAGTATACATACACTCCAATACAATTCCACGATCATGGGAATGATATCATCGCTCGTGCGTACGTACGGAATACCGTCTCCCCAATGTGATGTGATTCGTTCTACATGATCTTCATTGAAAAATGATTATATAAATGAATTTAATTGTTGAATATGATATATATTACAATAATATAATTCTGTAAATGAGTTATCTATAACCTAAAGAGAAGAATAATAATTTATTCGACAAACACGCATAAGAACAAAAAAGTAATAAACACCCGAATAACAAGTAGTAATAAAATATTACTAATAATAAGCTATGAATATGACCATATATGATATCATAACAATAAGTATGATTCTGGAATAAGTCAATAACATTATTTAAATCACTATACAGGAGGTTTGGACACTTACGAAGCAAATCAGACCCTAGGTAAGGGAAATATTAAAATCTCATTTTTATCCGAGATTGTTTATACTTTGGTATTTATTATGGTGTATTTTATCATCCACATACATGTTTCCTCAATATGTAATATTTATATACTTATAAAATATTTTATATCCAATTTTACCCTTCATTGAGTTTTTAGTAAAATATATGAAAGGAAACTTTTGTCGTTTTTCATATGAGGTACTTTTTAACCTTTCCGACAAAAGTATGACAAGAATGTTTTTTTAACTTATACGGCATGAATGGATTTTTAAAAAATTATTTCCAAGAAGCTTCCTTTAATAGTTTTCATGTTTATTTTTAATCAACTTATTTTAGTTTAAAATTGTATGACATGTTAAGAAAGGAAATTTTTTTTGAAGTAGAAAGGATATTTTCCTCAAGAATGGAGTTCAAGTGTTTTATCAAAATTATTTTCCATCTAAGATAATATAGGGTTCTGTTTCTATCCCTATTATTACATTTACTTGATTATGTTGTGATGGAAATATTTTTATGAATTCCTTTATCTTATATGAATTGTTTTATGATGTCATGATGTTTAAGATTCCCATTTTTATTACATGGGTTATGCAATGATGTATGGTTTATGATTTTGTGGCACACATAAGAATGGTATCATTATGAGATGGGTGGGACCTATATATCCCTCCAATGCATTGGGTAAATATTTTATATCTCATGAGATAGACATGGCTGGAACGGTAGGTTATACCGGTTCAGTGAAACAGGACTGAAACGAGGAGTGAACTCGGTTCAGAAAGGGACTTTCTCCACTAATATAGTCTTGGCAATGAGTCTTCACTAATAAGAAATGATTCTATATGATTATGTGTGTATGCCACAAAGTTTCATGTTTTAAGTTATGATTATTGGGATTACATTTCACTACTATGATTTATCCCATGTTATGAAATTATGATCTCTTTTGCAGGTTAAGATTTCCAAAAGATATGTTCTTATGAATATGACGTGATTGATATTTCTTTTGTTTACCCTTACTAAGAATTTGATCTCACCCTTTTATGTTTTCTTTTCCCTAGGACATAAAGAAATGATTTAGGTTTAAAAAAAGAAGATCTTTATGGGAGATTTTGAAGATCTTTCACCATGATTAGAAGATTATATTCTGAGTTTCCAAAGACACTAAACTATTATGGTCCTTGTGTGTGTGTTTTTGTTATGTACTAAGTATTCCATAAAAGTAATTTAATGTCTATGTATGTCAAGATTAGGGTCTCTACAGTCGTTTCTTCAGATTTACTTTTAGGTATTTACTTTGGAGACTTTTATCTATATCAGTTATATTTATACATGCATGTGGTATGGTTTGGGTTTCTCTACTATATTTTTTCATGGAGTTGTTATGTATGATTCATTATATCTCTCAATATTGTTTTCTTATAAATGGTAAATACCTCTCATATTGTGATATTGGTACACCATGGGTGCTAGTCTCCAACCCGATGCCTACTAGATGTGGAACTCAGGGGGTCATTGTCTCTCCACCCTCATTGTGGTATATTTGGGGGAAGGGGGTCATGACAGAGTGGTATCAGAGGGTATAGTTGAGAGATAAGATGGATATTGAAGTTATTCATATTGAGGATTTCATGGTTTGGTTTAGGAATAGTGAAAATTGACCTTGGTATGTGACATAGTCCTGGGAGACCATAATGGACAAGTTAGGCCCCCTGTAATCCGATGCATAGACACTTATCCTATTAAATGATAAGTGAGATGAATCTTCTTACTAGGTAGATTCCTAGAAATGGTTGATTCATAATAATGAATTGTGTTCTTATTAGAATTTTTTGGTTTGGGATAGTTGAAATTAATAAAAAAATGAATCAAATGAGTTAAGATGGATCTTAATGAAATTCAATAATACTCGGGCTTAGGAAATCCATGTTTTCCTTTCATCTATGCATGATGTTCATCACTCTTGTGTGGATAGAGCAGTTGAGATTCAGTAGGCTAATCTGGTTAATCACAATGGGGTTGATCCGGTTAAGGAGTATGATCATTGGAAGAGGAAGTTGCGTGACTTCCAACGGCAGGCTTTGGGGAAGTACACAGACAGTATATCCGATGTGGAAATAGAGAGTTTGATAGAGGAGATTGAGATCACTTTCAGTTTGATCTGGTCCCTGACAGAGTACTAGGTCTCTTTGGTAGTTATTCAGATGTGAGGAGCTTCACATTAGTAGTGGATGTTGTATCTATGAGAGCAGAGGGAGGCATGAATTTTGTGGGTCAATTTCTAGAAGAAGATTCGAGTATAGTTCCTTTTCATCCACTATGAAGGCAGTTAAGTGGAAAGATATTATTTCTCTTTAGAAGGGAATCATACCAGTGTGGGAGTTGGGAATAAAGTTTAAGGAACTTTTTCATTTTCCATATATCTTTTTTCTATATGTGGATTATTTTGTGAGATGTCTTGAGGAGGCACTTTTTCCTTCTATCCAATATACAACAACTCCTTCTATGTTTCCAATGTACCTAAAGGATCATAAGAAGGTAGTGGTGATTGAGAGAATTCAATCTTGAGAAGGTTTTATATGGAAAGGGAACTGATATGGTTTCTTAAGAGGTAGAGATGTCACTAGAATGTATTAGGTTCCCAAACCATAAAGGTTTAGACCAACTGGGAGTTCACCTCAAAATATTCTCTGTCGACCTTTTGGATTTTGTTCCTTTCCTATGGGGTTGGGCCTAATGTGTTTCTTATGTGGAATTCATGGACATATTCTAGACTAGTTCCCAAATGAAAATCAAGATCAGTTTGGCTTAGGTGGACATTTTTAGCATCATCCTCAGTAGTAGTTACCATTGAGGCCATTTCAATAGGAGGGGCAGTAAGATTATGCTCCACCCGGGGGTAGATCTGGTAGAGGCTAACCACAGGATGTTCCTCATTTTCAGGGACCACGGATAAATCATGGCCACGGAGATGGTCATCAGTAAAGAGGTAGAGGAGCTGGGTGTGGTCTGTTTCATGTAGTGGGGGAAGCATTTCCAGAGGGGCCAGAGATCTTCCTAGGTATGATTAGTTTGTTTAGTACTCCTATTTGTACCTTGTTTGATTTGAGAGAATCACATTCCTTTGATGTTCCTGATCTAGCCCATGCTCTAGGACTAGACATAGAGATGTTTCCCATACCCCTGGGGTTGACTCTTCCGGTCAAAGTCCAGACCATCTTTTTTTATGTTTTCCAAGGGTGTAGACTGATGATGGGACCACATTAGTCCCATATAAATATTTTCTTTCTACAAATGTAGTCATATGGTGTCATCCTCAAAATAAAATAGTTTTATTCCTTGGGTGTTGTTAGTTAATACTTCTAGAGTAGTGTCATGTTTTCACATGTTGATGGTCAACATATGGTTTTATCTGGTGATTGATGTTTTCTAGTGGATAGTCAGAATGTGGAGTCCCTTCATTCATTATTGTATGATTTGTCAATGGAATCCGCAGATTCTAGGATAGTAGAGGTTCTTAGGGTCATGGGGGAGTTATGGATGTTTCTTTAATGAGGTTGTGATGCTACCCCATCAATTTGACGTTGAGTTTGTGGTAGACTAGAAACAAAATGCTTCTATGATTTCAATGGATCCTTATCGGATGGAACCTTATGAGTTATGGGAGTTGAGGATTTAGATATATGATCAGATGTAGAAGGGTTGTATCTAGCCCATTGTGTTGTTTTGGGGTGCTCTACTGTTTTTCACTAAAATGTTGGATGGTAGTATGAGGTTGGGTATATACTATCAGTAGTAGAATTTGGTGAAGGTTAAGAACCATTACCCTCTTCCAAGGATAGATGATCATTTCAACCAGTTGATAGGGGTGAGTTGGTTTTCTTAGAATGATCTTTAGTCTAGATATCACTAGGTGAGGGAGAAGGAGGGTGATATCCTGAAGATTTCCTTTGGATGTATGTATAGGATCATTGAGTTTATAGTATTTCCATTCGGTTTTATGAATGAACCAACCATGTTCATGGGGATTATTAAATCTGTGTTTCATGAGTTCTTAGACTTGTTCATTGATGATATCTTGATCTATACGAAATTAGAGGAGGAGCGGGATAAGTATCTCAGAGCTACCATGCATGTTCTTCGACACCACCAGATTTATGTAAAATTTACAAATGTAAGTTTGGGAAATGAGAGCTCCATTTCTATAGGCATGTGGTCTCTCAGAATGGTGTGGAAGTTGACCCATCGAAGGTTGAAGTTTTAATTTTGGGTAACGCCCAAGAATGTGGCATAAGTTCATATATTCCTTGGTCTCATAAGCTCTTATCGGATATTTCATATCAATTTCTCTTGATTTTTAGTCCTTTTGACATCATTAACCATGAATTACCATGATTTGGTGTGGAGTGATCAGTGCTATGTTTTTTTACCTGAAGGGGATGTTGCCTAGCTATCCAATGTTCCAGTTTCGATAGGAAGGGGAAATGTTTGATGTGTTTTGTGATGATTACTGTCTGGGATTAGAATGAATCTTTATATTATTGCAGGAAGTGGTCTTCTATGGATCTAGTAAGTTACATACCCATGAGCATAAGTATTCCACCCATGATCTAGAGATACCAGTAGTTGTGTTTTCACTAATGTTTTGGAGGCATTCTTACATTAGGTATCACTTTATTGTCTTAACAGATCAGAACATCTTGAGTTATATCTTTTATTAGTGTTATCTGAACATGTATCCATGGAGGTGGATGTATTTTCTTCAGGATTATGAGTTTGAGACCTACTACACCATGGTAAAGGGGAATTTTTTGGCTAATTCTTTAATCATGATGTTGTGGAAGGGTGTTGTTTGGGAGTTTGGGGACACTTCGAGAGAAATGGAGGAGTTGGAAACCTTGAACCTATATAAAAGGGTGGATGGTGGTAGAGAATATTTGTTTCTGATGAAACTACAATCCTTTATAATGATATAGGTGGAGGATTCTCAATGGGGATACTCAAAGGAAAAGGTGATGTACGATTGTGTTGTCCATGGTGATGCTCTAGAGGGATGGATGGAGGATGGTCAAAACCACATGTTATTTTCTAAAAGGTTGTTTATTTCGATAGAAATGTGTAAAGGAGTTATTCATGGGTTCTAAAACTCACCCTAGGTGGTATGCTTGATAATTTATAAGATGTATTATGGCTTGAGGCTTATATTATGGCGTCCCAAGATGAATTAGGTAGTGGTGGATTTTGTGACAAGGTGCTTGGTTTTCCAGCAGGTAAATGTAGAGAAATAGGTTCCTTGTGGTTTTTGGCAACCCTTATACTTTTTGGAGTGAAAATGGGATGAAATCATGATAGATTTTATCATAGGGTTACCCAGATCTTAGGGAGGTTGTGATGTTATCTTGGTGATAGTGGATCGGTTGACGAAATCGGCCCACTTCTTAGTGATCAAGGTTTCGAACATGGTGGATTGAATGGCTAAGAGGTAAGTAGATGAAGTGGTGAATTTTCATGGATTTAAAAGTTCCATTGTCTCATATCGAGACACATATTTTACCTCGTGTTTAGATGAGATTAAAACATGATTTTGGCACTCAGTTATGCCTTGGTAAGGATTTCCACCAAAAGATAGATGGTCAGATAGAATGGACTATCCAGACATTGGAGGATATGTTGTGGGAACACATTATGGACATTGGTGGATATTGGGCATGACACATACCTTTGGTAGAGTTTGATTATAATAATAACAATCACTCTTCCATTGGCATGGCCCCATTTTTGGATTTTTTTTGAGAGACCATGTTGTTCACCATTGTGTTGGAAAGTGGTTATAGAGACAACTGTTATTGGTCCTAATGTGGTATAGATAACGATAGATAATGTTCAAATTATTCTCAAGAGAATGAAAGCTATGCAGGATCGAAAGAATTCTTATGCCGATCATAGGAGCAGGCTCTTGTATTTCTACATTGGGGAGAATATTTTCTTGAAGGTTTCTGCCTGATGTGGGAAATAGAAGATTAGAAGAGGGAGTAAGCTTTATCATAGGTTTTTTAGTACCCAGGAGGTGTTGGGGTTTGTTGGCAAGGTGGAATTCATGCTGGAATTACCACCACAGTTAGAGAGGATCCATGGAATCCTTCACATCTCTTATATTTTTTTGTATCTTCATGATGACTCCCATGTCCTTGAATGGGGATAGTTGGATATCGAGGATTATGTGATGATTGTGGAGTGCCCAGTAGAGAAGCTAGATCATTAAGATAATTGCTGCATGGATGAACCATTTCTTTGGTTTGTGTGATGTGGAGGCATGGTGGTTTGGAGGAGAGTACATGAAAAATAGAAATTCAAATGTGTTCCCAATATGTGTAGTTTTTTTAGTTTTTATTTTCCTTATTCATCTTTGTGATGTGATGTTTTAGACATCTTTGTTTTATGTGATGTGTTTTTTAACTTGGTTTTTGATATATGTGGTGTGATGTGTCATAAATTCAAAATATATGAAAATAGAAAGACCTAATTCCTAATCGATACGCATTAAGTACGATATGACTTAACCCATGTAGGTGAGTTAGCACTACCCTAAGAAGATAATATCTTGACATAGAAGATAGAATTATCTGATTCATTTGTTCAGGATCATGCGGTTTTTTGGTTGTAAAATTATTTTTTCTGGGCTACGTGGGGGTTGATAAGTTGTGCAGTGGTGATTTAGAAGTTTGGTTGTGTGAGAGGATGCAGTTTTTGGTTGTGTAGTGTGTTTTGTGGCCATTTGGTTTGACATGTTTATTCTGTGGTATATTTTTACATATGATGAGATCATTGAGAAGTATCTCATTGGTTGTTCAGACCCCTTTCCTTATAGTCTTCGTTTTGGATTCAATAAGGATAGAATAATTTGAGAGGAATCTAATGTAAATATCTATTTCATCCCAGTCCATTACATTCCATATTTTGTTCTTGAATGTGTTCAAGGGAGGTTCCAGGATTTTTTGGTAGAAGCTAGAGGTGCAGGAAAACTACTGTAGAAACTACACATCGTTTATGTGTATTAAACAATGTGAAATTCATTTTCACAGATTGACCATGGCTGGTTCATGAGGTTTATATTTTTGAGGTTAAATAATAAAAAGGAGACAAATTTTTTGGTGGAACCTGCAATCCCAAGATTAAACGATGTGAAATGGGATTACATGTCATGTAATATCCCGATGCTATGTAGTTTTAAAGGTTTCAGCCACTTGGGTTTTTTTTTCAAACTCTATGGCTTTTGTATATTCCCTCATTCTAGTAATCTTACAACCTTCTCCTTCAGCGTTTGTAGATTCCTTTTGATTAGGATTGATCCTTGATATCCTATCTTCGATATATGGTGAGTTCTCATGTTGTTATTATTAGTTTCCCTTCATTTTTCTATAGGGTTTCACTTTGGTGGTACAGTTTGGTTTGGGTAGTGTGTTTAGTAAATATCTTAATATACTTTTGGTGTAGTGTTGGTTGATCCGCAATTCCTCGTGGTGTGTTTGTGGTTTGTGGCATTCTTCTTTACCCTTTGGTGCGTAGTGAGTTTAAAATATTCTTTGAGGTATGATTTCCCTCATTTATCTTTATCGTGTATCATGCAGGAGGGGTATCCTTTTGTTTACCTATGATTTATGGTTGGTTTGAATTAAATAAATAATTTTTTAAAACAAAAATTTACAGTAAAGGGTTTTTTTTCACATGGTTTCACTATTTTGAAATTATTTTTATATTGTGGATTGTACGAGTCTGATTCCCCACTGAACATTGTGGTTGTTGGGGGATTTGTTTGCGTTGGATATATGTATTGTGACTGTTGTGACTATTGTGATTGTTTTGATATCTCCCTAAATGGAAATTTATTAATTAATTATACTTAGATAATGAAATGGTTTCCCCAAGATTTTGGTTTGTGTGAAAACACCCCTAAAATAACGTGGAATGTGATGAGATCCCCTTTGTCAATTTGTGAAATTATCATGATTTATTGGGATGTGTGGTGATGCTTGTGGGATGATGATGTGTGGTTCATGCATGTGGGGGTGATATTTTTTTCGACGTGATTATGGTGAGGAAAGGAGGTGGTTTTTTTGTCATGATTTTAGGATGATGAGGTGTTTTTTGCATTGTTCTAGATGCCTGAGTAGTGATGGAATAAATAAATAATTGTTCAATAATGTTTGGAATGGATTGGGTTGGTTTGGTTAATGGAATAGAATGGGTTAATTGGTAATTAAATGGTGGGTTGTGTGGTTAAATTTGGTTGATTCTAAATAATGAAATGAATGGGGGTGATTAAATATAAATGGTTGGAAATGTGAAGTGGGGTTTTTTTCATGATGTGTGGTGTTATGAATTTAGATGTGGAAGAAAAAGTGATGATGTTGTGAGTAGGTTCATTTGTTTTTGAACCCATAGGTTTGGCTTGAGCATTTGATATGATCTATATACTTGTATTTTTATTTTTATTTCTATACATACCCCAACTATGTTGAGAACTATGTGAAGAACACCTGCTTAGTCACGCAAGGGTTTTTTTCCCCACATCTAGGTGGGTGTATAGATGGCTGGACACTCTCTCTTCCCTGCCCCCTCTTCTAGGTGATACTGACTTAGGTGTCTTTGGGCGAGTTTTGATGTGTAGTCCTAGGTGTCATTGGGATGAGATGTGATATTTGGCCCAGGTGTCTTCAGGATGAGATGAAATATATATCCCAGATTTCTTTGGGATCAGATGTGTTGTGATACACCAAGTGTGTGCATTCGGGATGATATATTTAATGATAGCTCATGTGTGTGTTGGAAGGATGTGTTGTGATAGTCCATTGTGTGGGGGTGGGATTTTTTATGATTTCCTAGTTGTGTGTGTGGAGGATGTGATGTGATATATTTGGAAGAGGGTGGAGCGCCAGGATGGCTTCTATTGGGGTGTGAGTATGGATAATCAATGGGAAAGTGGTGAGGGTGACCCTATCATCGATGTGATTTAATTTATATTATATTAATTGACATGAATTACATGTTGAGTGTTCCTTGGTGATGTTGGGATGGTTAGAATGTATTCTTAGGTGTTGTTTGATTCTACAATTTTCTTAAAGGTGCATTAGTATGCTTCTTTCACAAGTTCACGAGAGACTTTGGTTTTCCTAATGAGTGTACTTGTATTCTCACCCTATGTTCTGAAGCTTTTTTCATGTTTCAAGGAGGATTTCGTGGACCATTCTGGACCTTACAATCTGAGATCCTTAATAACTGTTGTGTCGCTTCTTTATCTTTTCTTTTGTAAATTTACATTGGATACTTTTATCAATATTAGTTCTATTTATACATGCATGTGGGATGGTTTGAGTTTCTATTTTATATTATGACTTAGAGTTTTTTTGGATGATTCATTCTATCTCCCAATCTTGTTTTTTTATAAAGAGTAAATTCCTTCCATATTGTGAGATTTTGTACACCATTGGTGCTAGTCTCCATCCCAGGGCCTACTGGAGGTGGGACTCTGGTGGTCATTATCTCTCTCCCCTCATTGAGGAATCATTGGAGGGAAGGTAAACAAATATATGTTATTATAAGAAAACATAACCAAAGGAAATCGCACTGTCTATGTTCTTCTAGATTATTAAATGCATTCCCACAATATATCCTCTTGAGTCCGGATAGTCTACTCTGTTTTCCCTGCTGTTGGAGGGTGAAATTATGTGATAAGGTTCAACTGAGCTCCAAAAGCATGTTTTAATCCCATGTAGTTTCTTAAGGTAAAATGAGCATCCTGATTGGATAAAATAGACCCCAAACTCCACACTGCTGAATAGCCACAACCATATACATCCTTTCCAAAACAACCACAACATGAGACTCTTTAATGGATATGAAGTGGTCCAATTTCATCAACCAATCAATGATCTCCTAGATAGAATCACTACCCATCTATTATTTTTGTAAAACATTGAATAAGTCCATCAATATGTCATCCAATTTGATCTGGGTAAAATCCAAGGGTTGCAACAAACCTCCAAGGCTACATTACTCCCATTTTACCTACTAGAAAACCAAACACTAAGCTACAAACTCTGCCACCACTTATTACAGCATGGTACACCAAAACAATTTCATTAAGTCACCATATATCTTATAAACTTCTGGGTGTACCACCAAAGGTGAGTTATGAATCTCATAAAGGATCCACTTACACATTTCTTTTTAAATAAACAACATTAACTGAAACAACATCTAGTTCTGACTATACCTCCATCCATAACCATTGACAACACGATCTCACATCCCCTCTTCCTATGATCCTCTCCATAGAGTCACCTCTATATACCACATCATAGAAGTGTAAAATATCATCTAAAATAATAATCCTCCACCATCAACCACCCTTTAATCTATCTGTAGGGCTTCTAACTCCTCTATTACCATCCAAGAATCTACAGACACTAGAAAAACATCCTTCTACGACTTCCTAGTCAAATTTTTGGCCATAACATTCACCATTCATGAGGTGTAGAAGATCTCAATGTTATATTCTTGGAGAAACTGTATCCACCTCCACAATTGAAAATTAAGATCACATTGATAAAATATATGAATCAAGATTATGTGTTCAATAGAGACCACAAAAAGCTCCCCAATAAGGTATTTTAGTCACATCATTAGTGAGACCACAATCAATGATAGCTCTATATTATGAGT